>CM050452.1:38963655-41463655 GCA_027563935.2 Costus lasius | reverse complement strand
TAATCTTCATCTTAAACTCGATTTTGATCTCGGTGGTAATATTGATTTTCAATCATGATATTAAAATCTATATTTATCTTGATCTTATAGTGATGAGGATGATGATCTTGATTATGATCTCTATTTTATGTTTGTCATTTTTTAATCTTAATTTGAATATTGTTTTTGTTCATGATGTAGATCTTGGTTTTAATTAAGATTTAAATCTTCTTCTTTAGATATTCATCTTTGTCTTCTTTTTAATCTTAATCTAAAACTCAATTCTATCTTCTTTATAATCTTGGTCTTCAAACTTGATATTGTTACTGATATTGATGTTGACCTAATCGTGATGTGAATTTTGATCTTGATTATGATCTTTATTTGTTATTGATCTTATTCTCATTCTTAATTTTAACATTGATCTTATATTGATAATTATCTCGATTATCATTTTGATCTCAGTTTTATTATAGATTTCAGTTTTAATCTAATAATCTTCATCTTTTCCTACTTTTAATCTTCATCTTAAACTCGATTTTGATCTCGGTGGTAATATTGATTTCAATCTTGATATTAAAATTTATATTTATCTTGATCTTATAATGATGAGGATGATGATCTTAATTATGATCTCTATTTGATGTTTGTCATTTTTCAATCTTAAATTTAATATTGATTTTGTTCATGATGTAGATCTTGGTTTTAATCAAGATTTAAATCTTCTTCTTTAGATATTCATCTTTGTCTTCTTTTTAATCTTAATCTAAAACTCGATTCTATCTTCTTTATAATCTTGGTCTTCAAACTTGATATTGTTAGTGATATTGATGTTGACCTAATCGTGATGTGAATTTTGATCTTGATTATGATCTTTATTAGTTTTTGATCTTATTCTCATTCTTAATTTTAACATTTATCTTATTTTTGATAATTATCTCGATTATCATTTTGATCTCAGTTTTATTATAGATTTCAGTTTTAATCTAAAAATCTTCATCTTTTCCTACTTTTAATCTTCATCTTAAACTCGATTTTGATCTCGGTGGTAAAATTGATTTTCAATCATGATATTAAAATCTATATTTATCTTGATCTTATAGTGATGAGGATGATGATCTTGATTATGATCTCTATTTTATGTTTGTCATTTTTTAATCTTAATTTGAATATTGTTTTTGTTCATGACGTAGATCTTGGTTTTAATTAAGATTTAAATCTTCTTCTTTAGATATTCATCTTGGTCTTCTTTTTAATCTTAATCTAAAACTCAATTCTATCTTCTTTATAATCTTGGTCTTCAAACTTGATATTGTTACTGATATTGATGTTGACCTAATCGTGATGTGAATTTTGATCTTGATTATGATCTTTATTTGTTATTGATCTTATTCTCATTCTTAATTTTAACATTGATCTTATATTGATAATTATCTCGATTATCATTTTGATCTCAGTTTTATTATAGATTTCAGTTTTAATCTAATAATCTTCATCTTTTCCTACTTTTAATATTCATCTTAAACTCGATTTTGATCTCGGTGGTAATATTGATTTTCAATCTTGATATTAAAATTTATATTTAGCTTGATCTTATAGTGATGAGGATGATGATCTTGATTATGATCTCTATTTTTTGTTTGTCATTTTTTAATCTTAATCTTAATATTGTTTTTGTTCATGATGTAGATCTTGGTTTTAATTAAGATTTAAATCTTCTTCTTTTGATATTCATCTTTGTCTTCTTTTTAATCTTAATCTAAAACTCAATTCTATCTTCTTTATAATCTTGGTCTTCAAACTTGATATTGTTACTGATATTGATGTTGACCTAATCGTGATGTGAATTTTGATCTTGATTATGATCTTTATTTGTTATTGATCTTATTCTCATTCTTAATTTTAACATTTATCTTATTGTTGATAATTATCTCGATTATCATTTTGATCTCAGTTTTATTATAGATTTCAGTTTTAATCTAATAATCTTCATCTTTTCCTACTTTTAATCTTCATCTTAAACTCGATTTTGATCTCGGTGGTAATATTGATTTCAATCTTGATATTAAAATTTATATTTATCTTCATCTTATAATGATGAGGATGATGATCTTAATTATGATCTCTATTTGATGTTTGTCATTTTTCAATCTTAAATTTAATATTGATTTTGTTCATGATGTAGATCTTGGTTTTAATCAAGATTTAAATCTTCTTCTTTAGATATTCATCTTTGTCTTCTTTTTAATCTTAATCTAAAACTCGATTCTATCTTCTTTATAATCTTGGTCTTCAAACTTGATATTGTTAGTGATATTGATGTTGACCTAATCGTGATGTGAATTTTGATCTTGATTATGATCTTTATTAGTTTTTGATCTTATTCTCATTCTTAATTTTAACATTTATCTTATTTTTGATAATTATCTCGATTATCATTTTGATCTCAGTTTTATTATAGATTTCAGTTTTAATCTAAAAATCTTCATCTTTTCCTACTTTTAATCTTCATCTTAAACTCGATTTTGATCTCGGTGGTAATATTGATTTTCAATCATGATATTAAAATCTATATTTATCTTGATCTTATAGTGATGAGGATGATGATCTTGATTATGATCTCTATTTTATGTTTGTCATTTTTTAATCTTAATTTGAATATTGTTTTTGTTCATGATGTAGATCTTGGTTTTAATTAAGATTTAAATCTTCTTCTTTAGATATTCATCTTTGTCTTCTTTTTAATCTTAATCTAAAACTCAATTCTATCTTCTTTATAATCTTGGTCTTCAAACTTGATATTGTTACTGATATTGATGTTGACCTAATCGTGATGTGAATTTTGATCTTGATTATGATCTTTATTTGTTATTGATCTTATTCTCATTCTTAATTTTAACATTGATCTTATATTGATAATTATCTCGATTATCATTTTGATCTCAGTTTTATTATAGATTTCAGTTTTAATCTAATAATCTTCATCTTTTCCTACTTTTAATCTTCATCTTAAACTCGATTTTGATCTCGGTGGTAATATTGATTTCAATCTTGATATTAAAATTTATATTTATCTTGATCTTATAATGATGAGGATGATGATCTTAATTATGATCTCTATTTGATGTTTGTCATTTTTCAATCTTAAATTTAATATTGATTTTGTTCATGATGTAGATCTTGGTTTTAATCAAGATTTAAATCTTCTTCTTTAGATATTCATCTTTGTCTTCTTTTTAATCTTAATCTAAAACTCGATTCTATCTTCTTTATAATCTTGGTCTTCAAACTTGATATTGTTAGTGATATTGATGTTGACCTAATCGTGATGTGAATTTTGATCTTGATTATGATCTTTATTAGTTTTTGATCTTATTCTCATTCTTAATTTTAACATTTATCTTATTTTTGATAATTATCTCGATTATCATTTTGATCTCAGTTTTATTATAGATTTCAGTTTTAATCTAAAAATCTTCATCTTTTCCTACTTTTAATCTTCATCTTAAACTCGATTTTGATCTCGGTGGTAAAATTGATTTTCAATCATGATATTAAAATCTATATTTATCTTGATCTTATAGTGATGAGGATGATGATCTTGATTATGATCTCTATTTTATGTTTGTCATTTTTTAATCTTAATTTGAATATTGTTTTTGTTCATGATGTAGATCTTGGTTTTAATTAAGATTTAAATCTTCTTCTTTAGATACTCATCTTTGTCTTCTTTTTAATCTTAATCTAAAACTCAATTCTATCTTCTTTATAATCTTGGTCTTCAAACTTGATATTGTTACTGATATTGATGTTGACCTAATCGTGATGTGAATTTTGATCTTGATTATGATCTTTATTTGTTATTGATCTTATTCTCATTCTTAATTTTAACATTGATCTTATATTGATAATTATCTCGATTATCATTTTGATCTCAGTTTTATTATAGATTTCAGTTTTAATCTAATAATCTTCATCTTTTCCTACTTTTAATATTCATCTTAAACTCGATTTTGATCTCGGTGGTAATATTGATTTTCAATCTTGATATTAAAATTTATATTTAGTTTGATCTTATAGTGATGAGGATGATGATCTTGATTATGATCTCTATTTTTTGTTTGTCATTTTTTAATCTTAATCTTAATATTGTTTTTGTTCATGATGTAGATCTTGGTTTTAATTAAGATTTAAATCTTCTTCTTTTGATATTCATCTTTGTCTTCTTTTTAATCTTAATCTAAAACTCAATTCTATCTTCTTTATAATCTTGGTCTTCAAACTTGATATTGTTACTGATATTGATGTTGACCTAATCGTGATGTGAATTTTGATCTTGATTATGATCTTTATTTGTTATTGATCTTATTCTCATTCTTAATTTTAACATTTATCTTATTGTTGATAATTATCTCGATTATCATTTTGATCTCAGTTTTATTATAGATTTCAGTTTTAATCTAATAATCTTCATCTTTTCCTACTTTTAATCTTCATCTTAAACTCGATTTTGATCTCGGTGGTAATATTGATTTCAATCTTGATATTAAAATTTATATTTATCTTGATCTTATAATGATGAGGATGATGATCTTAATTATGATCTCTATTTGATGTTTGTCATTTTTCAATCTTAAATTTAATATTGATTTTGTTCATGATGTAGATCTTGGTTTTAATCAAGATTTAAATTTCTTCTTTAGATATTGATCTTTGTCTTCTTTTTAATCTTAATCTAAAACTCGATTCTATATTCTTTATAATCTTGGTCTTCAAACTTGATATTGTTAGTGATATTGATGTTGACCTAATCGTGATGTGAATTTTGATCTTGATTTTGATCTTTATTTGTTATTGATCTTATTCTCATTTTTAATTTTAACATTTATCTTATTGTTGATAATTATCTCGATTATCATTTTGATCTCAGTTTTATTATAGATTTCAGTTTTAATCTAATAATCTTCATCTTTTCCTACTTTTAATCTTCATCTTAAACTCAATTTTGATCTCGGTGGTAATATTGATTTTCAATCTTGATATTAAAATTTATATTAACTTGATCTTATAGTGATGAGGATGACGATCTTGATTATGATCTCTATTTTATGTTTGTCATTTTTTAATCTTAATTTTAATATTGTTTTTGTTCATGATGTAGATCTTGGTTTTAATCAAGATTTAAATCTTCTTCTTTAGATATTCATCTTTGTCTTCTTTTTAATCTTAATATAAAACTCGATTCTATCTTCTTTATAATCTTGGTCTTCAAACTTGATATTGTTAGTGATATTGATGTTGACCTAATCGTGATGTGAATTTTGATCTTGATTATGATCTTTATTAGTTTTTGATCTTATTCTCATTCTTAATTTTAACATTTATCTTATTTTTGATAATTATCTCGATTATCATTTTGATCTTAGTTTTATTATAGATTTCAGTTTTAATCTAAAAATCTTCACCTTTTCCTACTTTTAATCTTCATCTTAAACTCGATTTTGATCTCGGTGGAAATATTGATTTTCAATCATGATATTAAAATCTATATTTATCTTGATCTTATAGTGATGAGGATGATGATCTTGATTATGATCTCTATTTTATGTTTGTCATTTTTTAATCTTAAATTTAATATTGTTTTTGTTCATGATGTAGATCTTGGTTTTAATCAAGATTTAAATCTTCTTCTTTAGATATTCATCTTTGTCTTCTTTTTAATCTTAATCTAAAACTCGATTCTATATTCTTTATAATCTTGGTCTTCAAACTTGATATTGTTAGTGATATTGATGTTGACCTAATCGTGATGTGAATTTTGATCTTGATTATGATCTTTATTTGTTTTTGATCTTATTCTCATTCTTAATTTTAACATTGATCTTATATTGATAATTATCTCGATTATCATTTTGATCTCAGTTTTATTATAGATTTCAGTTTTAATCTAAAAATCTTCATCTTTTCCTACTTTTAATCTTCATCTTAAACTCGATTTTGATCTCGGTGGTAATATTGATTTTCAATAATGATATTAAAATCTATATTTATCTTGATCTTATAGTGATGAGGATGATGATCTTGATTATGATCTCTATTTTATGTTTGTCATTTTTCAATCTTAAATTTAATATTGATTTTGTTCATGATGTAGATCTTGGTTTTAATCAACATTTAAATCTTCTTCTTTAGATATTCATCTTTGTCTTCTTTTTAATCTTAATCTAAAACTCGATTCTATATTCTTTATAATCTTGGTCTTCAAACTTGATATTGTTAGTGATATTGATGTCGACCTAATCGTGATGTGAATTTTGATCTTGATTATGATCTTTATTAGTTTTTGATCTTATTCTCATTCTTAATTTCAACATTTATCTTATTTTTGATAATTATCTCGATTATTATTTTGATCTCAGTTTTATTATAGATTTCAGTTTTAATCTAATAATCTTCATCTTTTCCTACTTTTAATGTTTATCTTAAACTCGATTTTGATCTCGGTGGTAATATTGATTTTCAATCATGATATTAAAATTTATATTTATCTTGATATTATAGTGATGAGGATGATGATCTTGATTATGATCTCTATTTTATGTTTGTCATTTTTCAATCTTAAATTTAATATTGATTTTGTTCATGATGTAGATCTTGGTTTTAATCAAGATTTAAATCTTCTTGTTTAGATATTCATCTTTGTCTTCTTTTTAATCTTAATCTAAAACTCGATTCTATCTTCTTTATAATCTTGGTCTTCAAACTTGATATTGTTAGTGATATTGATGTTGACCTAATCGTGATGTGAATTTTGATCTTGATTATGATCTTTATTAGTTTTTGATCTTATTCTCATTCTTAATTTTAACATTTATCTTATTTTTGATAATTATCTCGATTATCATTTTGATCTCAGTTTTATTATAGATTTCAGTTTTAATCTAATAATCTTCATCTTTTCCTACTTTTAATCTTCATCTTAAACTCGATTTTGATCTCGGTGGTAATATTGATTTCAATCTTGATATTAAAATTTATATTTATCTTGATCTTATAATGATGAGGATGATGATCTTAATTATGATCTCTATTTGATGTTTGTCATTTTTCAATCTTAAATTTAATATTGATTTTGTTCATGATGTAGATCTTGGTTTTAATCAAGATTTAAATTTCTTCTTTAGATATTGATCTTTGTCTTCTTTTTAATCTTAATCTAAAACTCGATTCTATATTCTTTATAATCTTGGTCTTCAAACTTGATATTGTTAGTGATATTGATGTTGACCTAATCGTGATGTGAATTTTGATCTTGATTTTGATCTTTATTTGTTATTGATCTTATTCTCATTTTTAATTTTAACATTTATCTTATTGTTGATAATTATCTCGATTATCATTTTGATCTCAGTTTTATTATAGATTTCAGTTTTAATCTAATAATCTTCATCTTTTCCTACTTTTAATCTTCATCTTAAACTCAATTTTGATCTCGGTGGTAATATTGATTTTCAATCTTGATATTAAAATTTATATTAACTTGATCTTATAGTGATGAGGATGACGATCTTGATTATGATCTCTATTTTATGTTTGTCATTTTTTAATCTTAATTTTAATATTGTTTTTGTTCATGATGTAGATCTTGGTTTTAATCAAGATTTAAATCTTCTTCTTTAGATATTCATCTTTGTCTTCTTTTTAATCTTAATATAAAACTCGATTCTATCTTCTTTATAATCTTGGTCTTCAAACTTGATATTGTTAGTGATATTGATGTTGACCTAATCGTGATGTGAATTTTGATCTTGATTATGATCTTTATTAGTTTTTGATCTTATTCTCATTCTTAATTTTAACATTTATCTTATTTTTGATAATTATCTCGATTATCATTTTGATCTTAGTTTTATTATAGATTTCAGTTTTAATCTAAAAATCTTCACCTTTTCCTACTTTTAATCTTCATCTTAAACTCGATTTTGATCTCGGTGGAAATATTGATTTTCAATCATGATATTAAAATCTATATTTATCTTGATCTTATAGTGATGAGGATGATGATCTTGATTATGATCTCTATTTTATGTTTGTCATTTTTTAATCTTAAATTTAATATTGTTTTTGTTCATGATGTAGATCTTGGTTTTAATCAAGATTTAAATCTTCTTCTTTAGATATTCATCTTTGTCTTCTTTTTAATCTTAATCTAAAACTCGATTCTATATTCTTTATAATCTTGGTCTTCAAACTTGATATTGTTAGTGATATTGATGTTGACCTAATCGTGATGTGAATTTTGATCTTGATTATGATCTTTATTTGTTTTTGATCTTATTCTCATTCTTAATTTTAACATTGATCTTATATTGATAATTATCTCGATTATCATTTTGATCTCAGTTTTATTATAGATTTCAGTTTTAATCTAAAAATCTTCATCTTTTCCTACTTTTAATCTTCATCTTAAACTCGATTTTGATCTCGGTGGTAATATTGATTTTCAATAATGATATTAAAATCTATATTTATCTTGATCTTATAGTGATGAGGATGATGATCTTGATTATGATCTCTATTTTATGTTTGTCATTTTTCAATCTTAAATTTAATATTGATTTTGTTCATGATGTAGATCTTGGTTTTAATCAACATTTAAATCTTCTTCTTTAGATATTCATCTTTGTCTTCTTTTTAATCTTAATCTAAAACTCGATTCTATATTCTTTATAATCTTGGTCTTCAAACTTGATATTGTTAGTGATATTGATGTCGACCTAATCGTGATGTGAATTTTGATCTTGATTATGATCTTTATTAGTTTTTGATCTTATTCTCATTCTTAATTTCAACATTTATCTTATTTTTGATAATTATCTCGATTATTATTTTGATCTCAGTTTTATTATAGATTTCAGTTTTAATCTAATAATCTTCATCTTTTCCTACTTTTAATGTTTATCTTAAACTCGATTTTGATCTCGGTGGTAATATTGATTTTCAATCATGATATTAAAATTTATATTTATCTTGATATTATAGTGATGAGGATGATGATCTTGATTATGATCTCTATTTTATGTTTGTCATTTTTCAATCTTAAATTTAATATTGATTTTGTTCATGATGTAGATCTTGGTTTTAATCAAGATTTAAATCTTCTTGTTTAGATATTCATCTTTGTCTTCTTTTTAATCTTAATCTAAAACTCGATTCTATCTTCTTTATAATCTTGGTCTTCAAACTTGATATTGTTAGTGATATTGATGTTGACCTAATCGTGATGTAAATTTTGATCTTGATTATGATCTTTATTTGTTATTAATCTTATTCTCATTCTTAATTTTAACATTTATCTTATTTTTGATAATTATCTTGATTATCATTTTGATCTCAGTTTTATTATAGATTTCAGTTTTAATTTAATAATCTTTATCTTTTCCTACTTTTAATCTTCATCGTAAACTCGATTTTGATCTCGGTGGTAATATTGATTTTCAATCTTGATATTAAAATTTATATTTAGCTTGATCTTATAGTGATGAGGATGATGATCTTGATTATGATCTCTATTTTATGTTTGTCATTTTTTAATCTTAAATTTAATATTGATTTTTTTCATGATGTAGATCTTGGTTTTAATCAAGATTTAAATCTTCTTCTTTAGATATTCATCTTTGTCTTCTTTTTAATCTTAATCTAAATCTCGATTCTATCTTCTTTATAATCTTGGTCTTCAAACTTGATATTGTTAGTGATATTGATGTTGACCTAATCGTGATGTGAATTTTGATCTTGATTATGATCTTTATTAGTTTTTGATCTTATTCTCATTCTTAATTTTAACATTTATCTTATTTTTGATAATTATCTCGATTATCATTTTGATCTCAGTTTTATTATAGATTTCAGTTTTAATCTAAAAATCTTCATCTTTTCCTACTTTTAATCTTCATCTTAAACTCGATTTTGATCTCGGTGGTAATATTGATTTTCAATCATGATATTAAAATCTATATTTATCTTGATCTTATAGTGATGAGGATGATGATCTTGATTATGATCTCTATTTTATGTTTGTCATTTTTTAATCGGTAATTTAATATTGATTTTGTTCATGATGTAGATCTTGGTTTTAATCAAGATTTAAATCTTCTTCTTTAGATATTCATCTTTGTCTTCTTTTTAATCTTAATCTAAAACTCGATTCTATCTTCTTTATAATCTTGGTCTTCAAACTTGATATTGTTAGTGATATTGATGTTGACCTAATCGTGATGTAAATTTTGATCTTGATTATGATCTTTATTTGTTATTGATCTTATTCTCATTCTTAATTTTAACATTTATCTTATTTTTGATAATTATTTTAATTATCATTTTGATCTCAGTTTTATTATAGATTTCAGTTTTAATTTATTAATCTTTAACTTTTCCTACTTTTAATCTTCATCGTAAACTCGATTTTGATCTCGGTGGTAATATTGATTTTCAATCTTGATATTAAAATTTATATTTAGCTTGATCTTATAGTGATGAGGATGATGATCTTGATTATGATCTCTATTTTATGTTTGTCATTTTTTAATCTTAAATTTAATATTGATTTTTTTCATGATGTAGATCTTGGTTTTAATCAAGATTTAAATCTTCTTCTTTAGATATTCATCTTTGTCTTCTTTTTAATCTTAATCTAAATCTCGATTCTATCTTCTTTATAATCTTGGTCTTCAAACTTGATATTGTTAGTGATATTGATGTTGACCTAATCGTGATGTGAATTTTGATCTTGATTATGATCTTTATTAGTTTTTGATCTTATTCTCATTCTTAATTTTAACATTTATCTTATTTTTGATAATTATCTCGATTATCATTTTGATCTCAGTTTTATTATAGATTTCAGTTTTAATCTAAAAATCTTCATCTTTTCCTACTTTTAATCTTCATCTTAAACTCGATTTTGATCTCGGTGGTAATATTGATTTTCAATCATGATATTAAAATCTATATTTATCTTGATCTTATAGTGATCAGGATGATGATCTTGATTATGATCTCTATTTTATGTTTGTCATTTTTCAATCTTAAATTTAATATTGATTTTGTTCATGACGTAGATCTTGGTTTTAATCAACATTTAAATCTTCTTCTTTAGATATTCATCTTTGTCTTCTTTTTATTCTTAATCTAAAACTCGATTCTATATTCTTTATAATCTTGGTCTTCAAACTTGATATTGTTAGTGATATTGATGTTGACCCAATCGTGATGTGAATTTTGATCTTGATTATGATCTTTATTTGTTATTGATCTTATTCTCATTCTTAATTTTAACATTGATCTTATATTGATAATTATCTCGATTATCATTTTGATATCAGTTTTATTATAGATTTCAGTTTTAATCTAATAATCTTCTTCTTTTCCTACTTTTAATGTTCATCTTAAACTCGATTTTGATCTCGGTGGTAATATTGATTTTCAATCATGATATTAAAATTTATATTTATCTTGATATTATAGTGATGAGGATGATGATCTTGATTATGATCTCTATTTTATGTTTGTCATTTTTCAATCTGAAATTTAATATTGATTTTGTTCATGATGTAGATCTTGGTTTTAATCAAGATTTAAATCTTCTTCTTTAGATATTCATCTTTGTCTTCTTTTTAATCTTAATCTAAATCTCGATTCTATATTCTTTATAATCTTGGTCTTCAAACTTGATATTGTTAGTGATATTGATGTTGACCTAATCGTGATGTGAATTTTGATCTTGATTTTGATCTTTATTTGTTATTGATCTTATTCTCATTTTTAATTTTAACATTTATCTTATTGTTGATAATTATCTCGATTATCATTTTGATCTCAGTTTTATTATAGATTTCAGTTTTAATCTAATAATCTTCATCTTTTCCTACTTTTAATCTTCATCTTAAACTCAATTTTGATCTCGGTGGTAATATTGATTTTCAATCTTGATATTAAAATTTATATTAACTTGATCTTATAGTGATGAGGATGACGATCTTGATTATGATCTCTATTTTATGTTTGTCATTTTTTAATCTTAATTTTAATATTGTTTTTGTTCATGATGTAGATCTTGGTTTTAATCAAGATTTAAATCTTCTTCTTTAGATATTCATCTTTGTCTTCTTTTTAATCTTAATATAAAACTCGATTCTATCTTCTTTATAATCTTGGTCTTCAAACTTGATATTGTTAGTGATATTGATGTTGACCTAATCGTGATGTGAATTTTGATCTTGATTATGATCTTTATTAGTTTTTGATCTTATTCTCATTCTTAATTTTAACATTTATCTTATTTTTGATAATTATCTCGATTATCATTTTGATCTTAGTTTTATTATAGATTTCAGTTTTAATCTAAAAATCTTCACCTTTTCCTACTTTTAATCTTCATCTTAAACTCGATTTTGATCTCGGTGGAAATATTGATTTTCAATCATGATATTAAAATCTATATTTATCTTGATCTTATAGTGATGAGGATGATGATCTTGATTATGATCTCTATTTTATGTTTGTCATTTTTTAATCTTAAATTTAATATTGTTTTTGTTCATGATGTAGATCTTGGTTTTAATCAAGATTTAAATCTTCTTCTTTAGATATTCATCTTTGTCTTCTTTTTAATCTTAATCTAAAACTCGATTCTATATTCTTTATAATCTTGGTCTTCAAACTTGATATTGTTAGTGATATTGATGTTGACCTAATCGTGATGTGAATTTTGATCTTGATTATGATCTTTATTTGTTTTTGATCTTATTCTCATTCTTAATTTTAACATTGATCTTATATTGATAATTATCTCGATTATCATTTTGATCTCAGTTTTATTATAGATTTCAGTTTTAATCTAAAAATCTTCATCTTTTCCTACTTTTAATCTTCATCTTAAACTCGATTTTGATCTCGGTGGTAATATTGATTTTCAATAATGATATTAAAATCTATATTTATCTTGATCTTATAGTGATGAGGATGATGATCTTGATTATGATCTCTATTTTATGTTTGTCATTTTTCAATCTTAAATTTAATATTGATTTTGTTCATGATGTAGATCTTGGTTTTAATCAACATTTAAATCTTCTTCTTTAGATATTCATCTTTGTCTTCTTTTTAATCTTAATCTAAAACTCGATTCTATATTCTTTATAATCTTGGTCTTCAAACTTGATATTGTTAGTGATATTGATGTCGACCTAATCGTGATGTGAATTTTGATCTTGATTATGATCTTTATTAGTTTTTGATCTTATTCTCATTCTTAATTTCAACATTTATCTTATTTTTGATAATTATCTCGATTATTATTTTGATCTCAGTTTTATTATAGATTTCAGTTTTAATCTAATAATCTTCATCTTTTCCTACTTTTAATGTTTATCTTAAACTCGATTTTGATCTCGGTGGTAATATTGATTTTCAATCATGATATTAAAATTTATATTTATCTTGATATTATAGTGATGAGGATGATGATCTTGATTATGATCTCTATTTTATGTTTGTCATTTTTCAATCTTAAATTTAATATTGATTTTGTTCATGATGTAGATCTTGGTTTTAATCAAGATTTAAATCTTCTTGTTTAGATATTCATCTTTGTCTTCTTTTTAATCTTAATCTAAAACTCGATTCTATCTTCTTTATAATCTTGGTCTTCAAACTTGATATTGTTAGTGATATTGATGTTGACCTAATCGTGATGTAAATTTTGATCTTGATTATGATCTTTATTTGTTATTAATCTTATTCTCATTCTTAATTTTAACATTTATCTTATTTTTGATAATTATCTTGATTATCATTTTGATCTCAGTTTTATTATAGATTTCAGTTTTAATTTAATAATCTTTATCTTTTCCTACTTTTAATCTTCATCGTAAACTCGATTTTGATCTCGGTGGTAATATTGATTTTCAATCTTGATATTAAAATTTATATTTAGCTTGATCTTATAGTGATGAGGATGATGATCTTGATTATGATCTCTATTTTATGTTTGTCATTTTTTAATCTTAAATTTAATATTGATTTTTTTCATGATGTAGATCTTGGTTTTAATCAAGATTTAAATCTTCTTCTTTAGATATTCATCTTTGTCTTCTTTTTAATCTTAATCTAAATCTCGATTCTATCTTCTTTATAATCTTGGTCTTCAAACTTGATATTGTTAGTGATATTGATGTTGACCTAATCGTGATGTGAATTTTGATCTTGATTATGATCTTTATTAGTTTTTGATCTTATTCTCATTCTTAATTTTAACATTTATCTTATTTTTGATAATTATCTCGATTATCATTTTGATCTCAGTTTTATTATAGATTTCAGTTTTAATCTAAAAATCTTCATCTTTTCCTACTTTTAATCTTCATCTTAAACTCGATTTTGATCTCGGTGGTAATATTGATTTTCAATCATGATATTAAAATCTATATTTATCTTGATCTTATAGTGATGAGGATGATGATCTTGATTATGATCTCTATTTTATGTTTGTCATTTTTTAATCGGTAATTTAATATTGATTTTGTTCATGATGTAGATCTTGGTTTTAATCAAGATTTAAATCTTCTTCTTTAGATATTCATCTTTGTCTTCTTTTTAATCTTAATCTAAAACTCGATTCTATCTTCTTTATAATCTTGGTCTTCAAACTTGATATTGTTAGTGATATTGATGTTGACCTAATCGTGATGTAAATTTTGATCTTGATTATGATCTTTATTTGTTATTGATCTTATTCTCATTCTTAATTTTAACATTTATCTTATTTTTGATAATTATTTTAATTATCATTTTGATCTCAGTTTTATTATAGATTTCAGTTTTAATTTATTAATCTTTAACTTTTCCTACTTTTAATCTTCATCGTAAACTCGATTTTGATCTCGGTGGTAATATTGATTTTCAATCTTGATATTAAAATTTATATTTAGCTTGATCTTATAGTGATGAGGATGATGATCTTGATTATGATCTCTATTTTATGTTTGTCATTTTTTAATCTTAAATTTAATATTGATTTTTTTCATGATGTAGATCTTGGTTTTAATCAAGATTTAAATCTTCTTCTTTAGATATTCATCTTTGTCTTCTTTTTAATCTTAATCTAAATCTCGATTCTATCTTCTTTATAATCTTGGTCTTCAAACTTGATATTGTTAGTGATATTGATGTTGACCTAATCGTGATGTGAATTTTGATCTTGATTATGATCTTTATTAGTTTTTGATCTTATTCTCATTCTTAATTTTAACATTTATCTTATTTTTGATAATTATCTCGATTATCATTTTGATCTCAGTTTTATTATAGATTTCAGTTTTAATCTAAAAATCTTCATCTTTTCCTACTTTTAATCTTCATCTTAAACTCGATTTTGATCTCGGTGGTAATATTGATTTTCAATCATGATATTAAAATCTATATTTATCTTGATCTTATAGTGATCAGGATGATGATCTTGATTATGATCTCTATTTTATGTTTGTCATTTTTCAATCTTAAATTTAATATTGATTTTGTTCATGACGTAGATCTTGGTTTTAATCAACATTTAAATCTTCTTCTTTAGATATTCATCTTTGTCTTCTTTTTATTCTTAATCTAAAACTCGATTCTATATTCTTTATAATCTTGGTCTTCAAACTTGATATTGTTAGTGATATTGATGTTGACCCAATCGTGATGTGAATTTTGATCTTGATTATGATCTTTATTTGTTATTGATCTTATTCTCATTCTTAATTTTAACATTGATCTTATATTGATAATTATCTCGATTATCATTTTGATATCAGTTTTATTATAGATTTCAGTTTTAATCTAATAATCTTCTTCTTTTCCTACTTTTAATGTTCATCTTAAACTCGATTTTGATCTCGGTGGTAATATTGATTTTCAATCATGATATTAAAATTTATATTTATCTTGATATTATAGTGATGAGGATGATGATCTTGATTATGATCTCTATTTTATGTTTGTCATTTTTCAATCTGAAATTTAATATTGATTTTGTTCATGATGTAGATCTTGGTTTTAATCAAGATTTAAATCTTCTTCTTTAGATATTCATCTTTGTCTTCTTTTTAATCTTAATCTAAATCTCGATTCTATCTTCTTTATAATCTTGGTCTTCAAACTTGATATTGTTAGTGATATTGATGTTGACCTAATCGTGATGTGAATTTTGATCTTAATTATGATCTTTATTAGTTTTTGATCTTATTCTCATTCTTAATTTTAACATTGATCTTATATTGATAATTATCTCGATTATCATTTTGATATCAGTTTTATTATAGATTTCAGTTTTAATCTAATAATCTTCTTCTTTTCCTACTTTTAATGTTCATTTTAAACTCGATTTTGATCTCGGTGGTAATATTGATTTTCAATCATGATATTAAAATCTATATTTATCTTGATCTTATAGTGATGAGGATGATGATCTTGATTATGATCTCTATTTTATGTTTGTCATTTTTAAATCTTAAATTTAATATTGATTTTGTTCATGATGTAGATCTTGGTTTTAATCAACATTTAAATCTTCTTCTTTAGATATTCATCTTTGTCTTCTTTTTAATCTTAATCTAAATCTCGATTCTATATTCTTTATAATCTTGGTCTTCAAACTTGATATTGTTAGTGATATTGATGTTGACCTAATCGTGATGTGAATTTTGATCTTGATTATGATCTTTATTTGTTATTGATCTTATTCTCATTCTTAATTTTAACATTGATCTTATATTGATAATTATCTCGATTATCATTTTTATATCAGTTTTATTATAGATTTCAGTTTTAATCTAAAAATCTTCATCTTTTCCTACTTTTAATCTTCATCTTAAACTCGATTTTGATCTCGGTGGTAATATTGATTTTCAATCATGATATTAAAATCTATATTTATCTTGATCTTATAGTGATGAGGATGATGATCTTGATTATGATCTCTATTTTATGTTTGTCATTTTTCAATCTTTAATTTAATATTGATTTTGTTCAAGATGTAGATCTTGGTTTTAATCAACATTTAAATCTTCTTCTTTAGATATTCATCTTTGTCTTCTTTTTAATCTTAATCTAAAACTCGATTCTATCTTCTTTATAATCTTGGTCTTCAAACTTGATATTGTTAGTGATATTGATGTTGACCTAATCGTGATGTAAATTTTGATCTTGATTATGATCTTTATTTGTTATTGATCTTATTCTCATTCTTAATTTTAACATTTATCTTATTTTTGATAATTATTTTAATTATCATTTTGATCTCAGTTTTATTATAGATTTCAGTTTTAATTTATTAATCTTTAACTTTTCCTACTTTTAATCTTCATCGTAAACTCGATTTTGATCTCGGTGGTAATATTGATTTTCAATCTTGATATTAAAATTTATATTTAGCTTGATCTTATAGTGATGAGGATGATGATCTTGATTATGATCTCTATTTTATGTTTGTCATTTTTTAATCTTAAATTTAATATTGATTTTTTTCATGATGTAGATCTTGGTTTTAATCAAGATTTAAATCTTCTTCTTTAGATATTCATCTTTGTCTTCTTTTTAATCTTAATCTAAATCTCGATTCTATCTTCTTTATAATCTTGGTCTTCAAACTTGATATTGTTAGTGATATTGATGTTGACCTAATCGTGATGTGAATTTTGATCTTGATTATGATCTTTATTAGTTTTTGATCTTATTCTCATTCTTAATTTTAACATTTATCTTATTTTTGATAATTATCTCGATTATCATTTTGATCTCAGTTTTATTATAGATTTCAGTTTTAATCTAAAAATCTTCATCTTTTCCTACTTTTAATCTTCATCTTAAACTCGATTTTGATCTCGGTGGTAATATTGATTTTCAATCATGATATTAAAATCTATATTTATCTTGATCTTATAGTGATCAGGATGATGATCTTGATTATGATCTCTATTTTATGTTTGTCATTTTTCAATCTTAAATTTAATATTGATTTTGTTCATGACGTAGATCTTGGTTTTAATCAACATTTAAATCTTCTTCTTTAGATATTCATCTTTGTCTTCTTTTTATTCTTAATCTAAAACTCGATTCTATATTCTTTATAATCTTGGTCTTCAAACTTGATATTGTTAGTGATATTGATGTTGACCCAATCGTGATGTGAATTTTGATCTTGATTATGATCTTTATTTGTTATTGATCTTATTCTCATTCTTAATTTTAACATTGATCTTATATTGATAATTATCTCGATTATCATTTTGATATCAGTTTTATTATAGATTTCAGTTTTAATCTAATAATCTTCTTCTTTTCCTACTTTTAATGTTCATCTTAAACTCGATTTTGATCTGGGTGGTAATATTGATTTTCAATCATGATATTAAAATTTATATTTATCTTGATATTATAGTGATGAGGATGATGATCTTGATTATGATCTCTATTTTATGTTTGTCATTTTTCAATCTTAAATTTAATATTGATTTGTTCATGATGTAGATCTTGGTTTTAATCAAGATTTAAATCTTCTTCTTTAGATATTCATCTTTGTCTTCTTTTTAATCTTAATCTAAAACTCATTCTATCTTCTTTATAATCTTGGTCTTCAAACTTGATATTGTTAGTGATATTGATGTTGACCTAATCGTGATGTAAATTTTGATCTTGATTATGATCTTTATTTGTTATTTATCTTATTCTCATTCTTAATTTTAACATTTATCTTATTTTTGATAATTATCTTGATTATCATTTTGATCTCAGTTTTATTATAGATTTCAGTTTTAATTTAATAATCTTTATCTTTTCCTACTTTTAATCTTCATCTTAAACTCGATTTTGATCTCGGTGGTAATATTGATTTTCAATCAAGATATTAAAATTTATATTTAGCTTGATCTTATAGTGATGAGGATGATGATCTTGATTATGATCTCTATTTTATGTTTGTCATTTTTTAATCTTAATTTTAATATTGATTTTGTTCATGATGTAGATCTTGGTTTTAATTAAGATTTAAATCTTCTTCTTTAGATATTCATCTTTGTCTGCTTTTAAATCTTAATCTTAAACTCGATTCTATCTTCTTTATAATCTTGGTCTTTAAACTTGATATTGTTAGTGATATTGATGTTGACCTAATCGTGATGTGAATTTTGATCTTGATTATGATCTTTATTTGTTATTGATCTTATTCTCATTCTTAATTTTAACATTGATCTTATATTGATAATTATCTCGATTATCATTTTGATATCAGTTTTATTATAGATTTCAGTTTTAATCTAATAATCTTCTTCTTTTCCTACTTTTAATGTTCATCTTAAACTCGATTTTGATCTCGGTGGTAATATTGATTTTCAATCATGATATTAAAATTTATATTTATCTTGATATTATAGTGATGAGGATGATGATCTTGATTATGATCTCTATTTTATGTTTGTCATTTTTCAATCTTAAATTTAATATTGATTTTGTTCATGATGTAGATCTTGGTTTTAATCAAGATTTAAATCTTCTTCTTTAGATATTCATCTTTGTCTTCTTTTTAATCTTAATCTAAAACTCGATTCTATCTTCTTTATAATCTTGGTCTTCAAACTTGATATTGTTAGTGATATTGATGTTGACCTAATCGTGATGTAAATTTTGATCTTGATTATGATCTTTATTTGTTATTGATCTTATTCTCATTCTTAATTTTAACATTTATCTTATTTTTGATAATTATCTTGATTATCATTTTGATCTCAGTTTTATTATAGATTTCAGTTTTAATTTAATAATCTTTATCTTTTCCTACTTTTAATCTTCATCTTAAACTCGATTTTGATCTCGGTGGTAATATTGATTTTCAATCAAGATATTAAAATTTATATTTAGCTTGATCTTATAGTGATGAGGATGATGATCTTGATTATGATCTCTATTTTATGTTTGTCATTTTTTAATCTTAAATTTAATATTGATTTTGTTCATGATGTAGATCTTGGTTTTAATTAAGATTTAAATCTTCTTCTTTAGATATTCATCTTTGTCTGCTTTTTAATCTTAATCTTAAACTCGATTCTATCTTCTTTATAATCTTGGTCTTCAAACTTGATATTGTTAGTGATATTGATGTTGACCTAATCGTGATGTGAATTTTGATCTTGATTATGATCTTTATTTGTTATTGATCTTATTCTCATTCTTAATTTTAACATTGATCTTATATTGATAATTATCTCGATTATCATTTTGATATCAGTTTTATTATAGATTTCAGTTTTAATCTAATAATCTTCTTCTTTTCCTACTTTTAATGTTCATCTTAAACTCGATTTTGATCTGGGTGGTAATATTGATTTTCAATCATGATATTAAAATTTATATTTATCTTGATATTATAGTGATGAGGATGATGATCTTGATTATGATCTCTATTTTATGTTTGTCATTTTTCAATCTTAAATTTAATATTGATTTGTTCATGATGTAGATCTTGGTTTTAATCAAGATTTAAATCTTCTTCTTTAGATATTCATCTTTGTCTTCTTTTTAATCTTAATCTAAAACTCGATTCTATCTTCTTTATAATCTTGGTCTTCAAACTTGATATTGTTAGTGATATTGATGTTGACCTAATCGTGATGTAAATTTTGATCTTGATTATGATCTTTATTTGTTATTTATCTTATTCTCATTCTTAATTTTAACATTTATCTTATTTTTGATAATTATCTTGATTATCATTTTGATCTCAGTTTTATTATAGATTTCAGTTTTAATTTAATAATCTTTATCTTTTCCTACTTTTAATCTTCATCTTAAACTCGATTTTGATCTCGGTGGTAATATTGATTTTCAATCAAGATATTAAAATTTATATTTAGCTTGATCTTATAGTGATGAGGATGATGATCTTGATTATGATCTCTATTTTATGTTTGTCATTTTTTAATCTTAATTTTAATATTGATTTTGTTCATGATGTAGATCTTGGTTTTAATTAAGATTTAAATCTTCTTCTTTAGATATTCATCTTTGTCTGCTTTTAAATCTTAATCTTAAACTCGATTCTATCTTCTTTATAATCTTGGTCTTTAAACTTGATATTGTTAGTGATATTGATGTTGACCTAATCGTGATGTGAATTTTGATCTTGATTATGATCTTTATTTGTTATTGATCTTATTCTCATTCTTAATTTTAACATTGATCTTATATTGATAATTATCTCGATTATCATTTTGATATCAGTTTTATTATAGATTTCAGTTTTAATCTAATAATCTTCTTCTTTTCCTACTTTTAATGTTCATCTTAAACTCGATTTTGATCTCGGTGGTAATATTGATTTTCAATCATGATATTAAAATTTATATTTATCTTGATATTATAGTGATGAGGATGATGATCTTGATTATGATCTCTAGTTTATGTTTGTCATTTTTCAATCTTAAATTTAATATTGATTTTGTTCATGATGTAGATCTTGGTTTTAATCAAGATTTAAATCTTCTTCTTTAGATATTCATCTTTGTCTTCTTTTTAATCTTAATCTAAAACTTGATTCTATCTTCTTTATAATCTTGGTCTTCAAACTTGATATTGTTAGTGATATTGATGTTGACCTAATCGTGATGTAAATTTTGATCTTGATTATGATCTTTATTTGTTATTGATCTTATTCTCATTCTTAATTTTAACATTTATCTTATTTTTGATAATTATCTTGATTATCATTTTGATCTCAGTTTTATTATAGATTTCAATTTTAATTTAATAATCTTTATCTTTTCCTACTTTTAATCTTCATCTTAAACTCGATTTTGATCTCGGTGGTAATATTGATTTTCAATCATGATATTAAAATCGATATTTATCTTGATCTTATAGTGATGAGGATGATGATCTTGATTATGATCTCTATTTTATGTTTGTCATTTTTCAATCTTAATTTTAATATTGATTTTGTTCATGATGTAGATCTTGGTTTTAATCAAGATTTAAATCTTCTTCTTTAGATATTCATCTTTGTCTTCTTTTTAATCTTAATCTAAAACTCGATTCTATCTTCTTTATAATCTTGGTCTTCAAACTTGATATTGTTAGTGATATTGATGTTGACCTAATCGTGATGTAAATTTTGATCTTGATTATGATCTTTATTTGTTATTGATCTTATTCTCATTCTTAATTTTAACATTTATCTTCTTTTTGATAATTATCTTGATTATCATTTTGATCTCAGTTTTATTATAGATTTCAGTCTTAATTTAATAATCTTTATCTTTTCCTACTTTTAATCTTCATCTTAAACTCGATTTTGATCTCGGTGGAAATATTGATTTTCAATCAAGATATTAAAATTTATATTTAGCTTGATCTTATAGTGATGAGGATGATGATCTTGATTATGATCTCTATTTTATGTTTGTCATTTTTTAATCTTAATTTTAATATTGATTTTGTTCATGATGTAGATCTTGGTTTTAATTAAGATTTAAATCTTCTTCTTTAGATATTCATCTTTGTCTGCTTTTTAATCTTAATCTTAAACTCGATTCTATCTTCTTTATAATCTTGGTCTTCAAACTTGATATTGTTAGTGATATTGATGTTGACCTAATCGTGATGTGAATTTTGATCTTGATTATGATCTTTATTTGTTATTGATCTTATTCTCATTCTTAATTTTAACATTGATCTTATATTGATAATTATCTCGATTATCATTTTGATATCAGTTTTATTATAGATTTCAGTTTTAATCTAATAATCTTCTTCTTTTCCTACTTTTAATGTTCATCTTAAACTCGATTTTGATCTCGGTGGTAATATTGATTTTCAATCATGATATTAAAATTTATATTTATCTTGATATTATAGTGGTGAGGATGATGATCTTGATTATGATCTCTATTTTATGTTTGTCATTTTTCAATCTTAAATTTAATATTGATTTTGTTCATGATGTAGATCTTGGTTTTAATCAAGATTTAAATCTTCTTCTTTAGATATTCATCTTTGTCTTCTTTTTAATCTTAATCTAAAACTCGATTCTATCTTCTTTATAATCTTGGTCTTCAAACTTGATATTGTTAGTGATATTGATGTTGACCTAATCGTGATGTAAATTTTGATCTTGATTATGATCTTTATTTGTTATTGATCTTATTCTCATTCTTAATTTTAACATTTATCTTATTTTTGATAATTATCTTGATTATCATTTTGATCTCAGTTTTATTATAGATTTCAGTTTTAATTTAATAATCTTTATCTTTTCCTACTTTTAATCTTCATCTTAAACTCGATTTTGATCTCGGTGGTAATATTGATTTTCAATCAAGATATTAAAATTTATATTTAGCTTGATCTTATAGTGATGAGGATGATGATCTTGATTATGATCTCTATTTTATGTTTGTCATTTTTTAATCTTAAATTTAATATTGATTTTGTTCATGATGTAGATCTTGGTTTTAATTAAGATTTAAATCTTCTTCTTTAGATATTCATCTTTGTCTGCTTTTTAATCTTAATCTTAAACTCGATTCTATCTTCTTTATAATCTTGGTCTTCAAACTTGATATTGTTAGTGATATTGATGTTGACCTAATCGTGATGTGAATTTTGATCTTGATTATGATCTTTATTTGTTATTGATCTTATTCTCATTCTTAATTTTAACATTGATCTTATATTGATAATTATCTCGATTATCATTTTGATATCAGTTTTATTATAGATTTCAGTTTTAATCTAATAATCTTCTTCTTTTCCTACTTTTAATGTTCATCTTAAACTCGATTTTGATCTGGGTGGTAATATTGATTTTCAATCATGATATTAAAATTTATATTTATCTTGATATTATAGTGATGAGGATGATGATCTTGATTATGATCTCTATTTTATGTTTGTCATTTTTCAATCTTAAATTTAATATTGATTTGTTCATGATGTAGATCTTGGTTTTAATCAAGATTTAAATCTTCTTCTTTAGATATTCATCTTTGTCTTCTTTTTAATCTTAATCTAAAACTCGATTCTATCTTCTTTATAATCTTGGTCTTCAAACTTGATATTGTTAGTGATATTGATGTTGACCTAATCGTGATGTAAATTTTGATCTTGATTATGATCTTTATTTGTTATTGATCTTATTCTCATTCTTAATTTTAACATTTATCTTATTTTTGATAATTATCTTGATTATCATTTTGATCTCAGTTTTATTATAGATTTCAGTTTTAATTTAATAATCTTTATCTTTTCCTACTTTTAATCTTCATCTTAAACTCGATTTTGATCTCGGTGGTAATATTGATTTTCAATCAAGATATTAAAATTTATATTTAGCTTGATCTTATAGTGATGAGGATGATGATCTTGATTATGATCTCTATTTTATGTTTGTCATTTTTTAATCTTAAATTTAATATTGATTTTGTTCATGATGTAGATCTTGGTTTTAATTAAGATTTAAATCTTCTTCTTTAGATATTCATCTTTGTCTGCTTTTTAATCTTAATCTTAAACTCGATTCTATCTTCTTTATAATCTTGGTCTTCAAACTTGATATTGTTAGTGATATTGATGTTGACCTAATCGTGATGTGAATTTTGATCTTGATTATGATCTTTATTTGTTATTGATCTTATTCTCATTCTTAATTTTAACATTGATCTTATATTGATAATTATCTCGATTATCATTTTGATATCAGTTTTATTATAGATTTCAGTTTTAATCTAATAATCTTCTTCTTTTCCTACTTTTAATGTTCATCTTAAACTCGATTTTGATCTGGGTGGTAATATTGATTTTCAATCATGATATTAAAATTTATATTTATCTTGATATTATAGTGATGAGGATGATGATCTTGATTATGATCTCTATTTTATGTTTGTCATTTTTCAATCTTAAATTTAATATTGATTTGTTCATGATGTAGATCTTGGTTTTAATCAAGATTTAAATCTTCTTCTTTAGATATTCATCTTTGTCTTCTTTTTAATCTTAATCTAAAACTCGATTCTATCTTCTTTATAATCTTGGTCTTCAAACTTGATATTGTTAGTGATATTGATGTTGACCTAATCGTGATGTAAATTTTGATCTTGATTATGATCTTTATTTGTTATTTATCTTATTCTCATTCTTAATTTTAACATTTATCTTATTTTTGATAATTATCTTGATTATCATTTTGATCTCAGTTTTATTATAGATTTCAGTTTTAATTTAATAATCTTTATCTTTTCCTACTTTTAATCTTCATCTTAAACTCGATTTTGATCTCGGTGGTAATATTGATTTTCAATCAAGATATTAAAATTTATATTTAGCTTGATCTTATAGTGATGAGGATGATGATCTTGATTATGATCTCTATTTTATGTTTGTCATTTTTTAATCTTAATTTTAATATTGATTTTGTTCATGATGTAGATCTTGGTTTTAATTAAGATTTAAATCTTCTTCTTTAGATATTCATCTTTGTCTGCTTTTAAATCTTAATCTTAAACTCGATTCTATCTTCTTTATAATCTTGGTCTTTAAACTTGATATTGTTAGTGATATTGATGTTGACCTAATCGTGATGTGAATTTTGATCTTGATTATGATCTTTATTTGTTATTGATCTTATTCTCATTCTTAATTTTAACATTGATCTTATATTGATAATTATCTCGATTATCATTTTGATATCAGTTTTATTATAGATTTCAGTTTTAATCTAATAATCTTCTTCTTTTCCTACTTTTAATGTTCATCTTAAACTCGATTTTGATCTCGGTGGTAATATTGATTTTCAATCATGATATTAAAATTTATATTTATCTTGATATTATAGTGATGAGGATGATGATCTTGATTATGATCTCTATTTTATGTTTGTCATTTTTCAATCTTAAATTTAATATTGATTTTGTTCATGATGTAGATCTTGGTTTTAATCAAGATTTAAATCTTCTTCTTTAGATATTCATCTTTGTCTTCTTTTTAATCTTAATCTAAAACTTGATTCTATCTTCTTTATAATCTTGGTCTTCAAACTTGATATTGTTAGTGATATTGATGTTGACCTAATCGTGATGTAAATTTTGATCTTGATTATGATCTTTATTTGTTATTGATCTTATTCTCATTCTTAATTTTAACATTTATCTTATTTTTGATAATTATCTTGATTATCATTTTGATCTCAGTTTTATTATAGATTTCAATTTTAATTTAATAATCTTTATCTTTTCCTACTTTTAATCTTCATCTTAAACTCGATTTTGATCTCGGTGGTAATATTGATTTTCAATCATGATATTAAAATCGATATTTATCTTGATCTTATAGTGATGAGGATGATGATCTTGATTATGATCTCTATTTTATGTTTGTCATTTTTCAATCTTAATTTTAATATTGATTTTGTTCATGATGTAGATCTTGGTTTTAATCAAGATTTAAATCTTCTTCTTTAGATATTCATCTTTGTCTTCTTTTTAATCTTAATCTAAAACTCGATTCTATCTTCTTTATAATCTTGGTCTTCAAACTTGATATTGTTAGTGATATTGATGTTGACCTAATCGTGATGTAAATTTTGATCTTGATTATGATCTTTATTTGTTATTGATCTTATTCTCATTCTTAATTTTAACATTTATCTTCTTTTTGATAATTATCTTGATTATCATTTTGATCTCAGTTTTATTATAGATTTCAGTCTTAATTTAATAATCTTTATCTTTTCCTACTTTTAATCTTCATCTTAAACTCGATTTTGATCTCGGTGGAAATATTGATTTTCAATCAAGATATTAAAATTTATATTTAGCTTGATCTTATAGTGATGAGGATGATGATCTTGATTATGATCTCTATTTTATGTTTGTCATTTTTTAATCTTAATTTTAATATTGATTTTGTTCATGATGTAGATCTTGGTTTTAATTAAGATTTAAATCTTCTTCTTTAGATATTCATCTTTGTCTGCTTTTTAATCTTAATCTTAAACTCGATTCTATCTTCTTTATAATCTTGGTCTTCAAACTTGATATTGTTAGTGATATTGATGTTGACCTAATCGTGATGTGAATTTTGATCTTGATTATGATCTTTATTTGTTATTGATCTTATTCTCATTCTTAATTTTAACATTGATCTTATATTGATAATTATCTCGATTATCATTTTGATATCAGTTTTATTATAGATTTCAGTTTTAATCTAATAATCTTCTTCTTTTCCTACTTTTAATGTTCATCTTAAACTCGATTTTGATCTCGGTGGTAATATTGATTTTCAATCATGATATTAAAATTTATATTTATCTTGATATTATAGTGGTGAGGATGATGATCTTGATTATGATCTCTATTTTATGTTTGTCATTTTTCAATCTTAAATTTAATATTGATTTTGTTCATGATGTAGATCTTGGTTTTAATCAAGATTTAAATCTTCTTCTTTAGATATTCATCTTTGTCTTCTTTTTAATCTTAATCTAAAACTCGATTCTATCTTCTTTATAATCTTGGTCTTCAAACTTGATATTGTTAGTGATATTGATGTTGACCTAATCGTGATGTAAATTTTGATCTTGATTATGATCTTTATTTGTTATTGATCTTATTCTCATTCTTAATTTTAACATTTATCTTATTTTTGATAATTATCTTGATTATCATTTTGATCTCAGTTTTATTATAGATTTCAATTTTAATTTAATAATCTTTATCTTTTCCTACTTTTAATCTTCATCTTAAACTCGATTTTGATCTCGGTGGTAATATTGATTTTCAATCATGATATTAAAATCGATATTTATCTTGATCTTATAGTGATGAGGATGATGATCTTGATTATGATCTCTATTTTATGTTTGTCATTTTTCAATCTTAATTTTAATATTGATTTTGTTCATGATGTAGATCTTGGTTTTAATCAAGATTTAAATCTTCTTCTTTAGATATTCATCTTTGTCTGCTTTTAAATCTTAATCTTAAACTCGATTCTATCTTCTTTATAATCTTGGTCTTTAAACTTGATATTGTTAGTGATATTGATGTTGACCTAATCGTGATGTGAATTTTGATCTTGATTATGATCTTTATTTGTTATTGATCTTATTCTCATTCTTAATTTTAACATTGATCTTATATTGATAATTATCTCGATTATCATTTTGATATCAGTTTTATTATAGATTTCAGTTTTAATCTAATAATCTTCTTCTTTTCCTACTTTTAATGTTCATCTTAAACTCGATTTTGATCTCGGTGGTAATATTGATTTTCAATCATGATATTAAAATTTATATTTATCTTGATATTATAGTGATGAGGATGATGATCTTGATTATGATCTCTATTTTATGTTTGTCATTTTTCAATCTTAAATTTAATATTGATTTTGTTCATGATGTAGATCTTGGTTTTAATCAAGATTTAAATCTTCTTCTTTAGATATTCATCTTTGTCTTCTTTTTAATCTTAATCTAAAACTTGATTCTATCTTCTTTATAATCTTGGTCTTCAAACTTGATATTGTTAGTGATATTGATGTTGACCTAATCGTGATGTAAATTTTGATCTTGATTATGATCTTTATTTGTTATTGATCTTATTCTCATTCTTAATTTTAACATTTATCTTATTTTTGATAATTATCTTGATTATCATTTTGATCTCAGTTTTATTATAGATTTCAATTTTAATTTAATAATCTTTATCTTTTCCTACTTTTAATCTTCATCTTAAACTCGATTTTGATCTCGGTGGTAATATTGATTTTCAATCATGATATTAAAATCGATATTTATCTTGATCTTATAGTGATGAGGATGATGATCTTGATTATGATCTCTATTTTATGTTTGTCATTTTTCAATCTTAATTTAATATTGATTTTGTTCAAGATGTAGATCTTGGTTTTAATCAACATTTAAATCTTCTTCTTTAGTTATTCATCTTTGTCTTCTTTTTAATCTTAATCTAAAACTCGATACTATATTCTTTATAATCTTGGTCTTCAAACTTGATATTGTTAGTGATATTGATGTTGACCTAATCGTGATGTGAATTTTGATCTTGATTATGATCTTTATTTGTTATTGATCTTATTCTCATTCTTAATTTTAACATTGATCTTATATTGATAATTATCTCGATTATCATTTTGATATCAGTTTTATTATAGATTTCAGTTTTAATCTAATAATCTTCTTCTTTTCCTACTTTTAATGTTCATCTTAAACTCGATTTTGATCTCGGTGGTAATATTGATTTTCAATCATGATATTAAAATTTATATTTATCTTGATATTATAGTGATGAGGATGATGATCTTGATTATGATCTCTATTTTATGTTTGTCATTTTTCAATCTTAAATTTAATATTGATTTTGTTCATGATGTAGATCTTGGTTTTAATCAAGATTTAAATCTTCTTCTTTAGATATTCATCTTTGTCTTCTTTTTAATCTTAATCTAAAACTCGATTCTATCTTCTTTATAATCTTGGTCTTCAAACTTGATATTGTTAGTGATATTGATGTTGACCTAATCGTGATGTAAATTTTGATCTTGATTATGATCTTTATTTGTTATTGATCTTATTCTCATTCTTAATTTTAACATTGATCTTATGTTGATAATTATCTCGATTATCATTTTGATATCAGTTTTATTATAGATTTCAGTTTTAATCTAAAAATCTTCATCTTTTCCTACTTTTAATCTTCATCTTAAACTCGATTTTGATCTCGGTGGTAATATTGATTTTCAATCATGATATTAAAATCTATATTTATCTTGATCTTATAGAGATGAGGATGATGATCTTGATTATGATCTCTATTTCATGTTTGTCATTTTTCAATCTTAAATTTAATATTGATTTTGTTCAAGATGTAGATCTTGGTTTTAATCAACATTTAAATCTTCTTCTTTAGTTATTCATCTTTGTCTTCTTTTTAATCTTAATCTAAAACTCGATACTATATTCTTTATAATCTTGGTCTTCAAACTTGATATTGTTAGTGATATTGATGTTGACCTAATCGTGATGTGAATTTTGCTCTTGATTATGATCTTTATTAGTTTTTGATCTTATTCTCATTCTTAATTTTAACATTTATCTTATTTTTGATAATTATCTCGATTATCATTTTGATCTCAGTTTTATTATAGATTTCAGTTTTAATCTAAAAATCTTCATCTTTTCCTACTTTTAATCTTCATCTTAAACTCGATTTTGATCTCGGTGGTAATATTGATTTTCAATCATGATATTAAAATCTATATTTATCTTGATCTTATAGTGATGAGGATGATGATCTTGATTATGATCTCTATTTTATGTTTGTCATTTTTTAATCTTAAATTTAATATTGATTTTGTTCATGATGTAGATCTTGGTTTTAATCAACATTTAAATCTTCTTCTTTAGATATTCATCTTTGTCTTCTTTTTAATCTTAATCTAAAACTCGATTCTATATTCTTTATAATCTTGGTCTTCAAACTTGATATTGTTAGTGATATTGATGTTGACCTAATCGTGATGTGAATTTTGATCCTGATTATGATCTTTATTTGTTATTGATCTTATTCTCATTCTTAATTTTAACATTGATCTTATGTTGATAATTATCTCGATTATCATTTTGATATCAGTTTTATTATAGATTTCAGTTTTAATCTAAAAATCTTCATCTTTTCCTACTTTTAATCTTCATCTTAAACTCGATTTTGATCTCGGTGGTAATATTGATTTTCAATCATGATATTAAAATCTATATTTATCTTGATCTTATAGTGATGAGGATGATGATCTTGATTATGATCTCTATTTTATGTTTGTCATTTTTCAATCTTAAATTTAATATTGATTTTGTTCAAGATGTAGATCTTGGTTTTAATCAACATTTAAATCTTCTTCTTTAGTTATTCATCTTTGTCTTCTTTTTAATCTTAATCTAAAACTCGATACTATATTCTTTATAATCTTGGTCTTCAAACTTGATATTGTTAGTGATATTGATGTTGACCTAATCGTGATGTGAATTTTGATCTTGATTATGATCTTTATTTGTTATTGATCTTATTCTCATTCTTAATTTTAACATTGATCTTATATTGATAATTATCTCGATTATCATTTTGATATCAGTTTATTATAGATTTCAGTTTTAATCTAATAATCTTCTTCTTTTCCTACTTTTAATGTTCATCTTAAACTCGATTTTGATCTCGGTGGTAATATTGATTTTCAATCATGATATTAAAATTTATATTTATCTTGATATTATAGTGGTGAGGATGATGATCTTGATTATGATCTCTATTTTATGTTTGTCATTTTTCAATCTTAAATTTAATATTGATTTTGTTCATGATGTAGATCTTGGTTTTAATCAAGATTTAAATCTTCTTCTTTAGATATTCATCTTTGTCTTCTTTTTAATCTTAATCTAAAACTCGATTCTATCTTCTTTATAATCTTGGTCTTCAAACTTGATATTGTTAGTGATATTGATGTTGACCTAATCGTGATGTAAATTTTGATCTTAATTATGATCTTTATTTGTTATTGATCTTATTCTCATTCTTAATTTCAACATTTATCTTATTTTTGATAATTATCTTGATTATCATTTTGATATCAGTTTTATTATAGATTTCAGTTTTAATCTAATAATCTTCTTCTTTTCCTACTTTTAATGTTCATCTTAAACTCGATTTTGATCACGGTGGTAATATTGATTTTCAATCATGATATTAAAATTTATATTTATCTTGATATTATAGTGGTGAGGATGATGATCTTGATTATGATCTCTATTTTATGTTTGTCATTTTTCAATCTTAAATTTAATATTGATTTTGTTCATGATGTAGATCTTGGTTTTAATTAAGATTTAAATCTTCTTCTTTAGATATTCATCTTTGTCTGCTTTTTAATCTTAATCTTAAACTCGATTCTATCTTCTTTATAATCTTGGTCTTCAAACTTGATATTGTTAGTGATATTGATGTTGACCTAATCGTGATGTAAATTTTGATCTTGATTATGATATTTATTTGTTATTGATCTTATTCTCATTCTTAGTTTTAACATTTATCTTATTTTTGATAATTATCTTGATTATCATTTTGATCTCAGTTTTATTATAGATTTCAGTTTTAATCTAAAAATCTTCATCTTTTCCTACTTTTAATCTTCATCTTAAACTCGATTTTGATCTCGGTGGTAATATTGATTTTCAATCATGATATTAAAATTTATATTTAGCTTGATCTTATAGTGATGAGGATGTTGATCTTGATTATGATCTCTATTTTATGTTTGTCATTTTTTAATCTTAAATTTAATATTGATTTTGTTCATGATGTAGATCTTGGTTTTAATCAAGATTTAAATCTTCTTCTTTAGATATTCATCTTTGTCTTCTTTTTAATCTTAATCTAAAACTCGATTCTATCTTCTTTATAATCTTGGTCTTCAAACTTGATATTGTTAGTGATATTGATGTTGACCTAATCGTGATGTGAATTTTGATCTTGATTATGATCTTTATTAGTTTTTGATCTTATTCTCATTCTTAATTTTAACATTTATCTTATTTTTGATAATTATCTCGATTATCATTTTGATCTCAGTTTTATTATAGATTTTAGTTTTAATCTAAAAATCTTCATCTTTTCCTACTTTTAATCTTCATCTTAAACTCGATTTTGATCTCGGTGGTAATATTGATTTTCAATCATGATATTAAAATCTATATTTATCTTGATCTTATAGTGATGAGGATGATGATCTTGATTATGATCTCTATTTTATGTTTGTCATTTTTCAATCTTAAATTTAATATTGATTTTGTTCATGATGTAGATCTTGGTTTTAATCAACATTTAAATCTTCTTCTTTAGATATTCATCTTTGTCTTCTTTTTAATCTTAATCTAAAACTCGATTCTATATTCTTTATAATCTTGGTCTTCAAACTTGATATTGTTAGTGATATTGATGTTGACCTAATCGTGATGTGAATTTTGATCTTGATTATGATCTTTATTTGTTATTGATCTTATTCTCATTCTTAATTTTAACATTGATCTTATGTTGATAATTATCTCGATTATCATTTTGATATCAGTTTTATTATAGATTTCAGTTTTAATCTAAAAATCTTCATCTTTTCCTACTTTTAATCTTCATCTTAAACTCGATTTTGATCTCGGTGGTAATATTGATTTTCAATCATGATATTAAAATCTATATTTATCTTCATCTTATAGAGATGAGGATGATGATCTTGATTATGATCTCTATTTCATGTTTGTCATTTTTCAATCTTAAATTTAATATTGATTTTGTTCAAGATGTAGATCTTGGTTTTAATCAACATTTAAATCTTCTTCTTTAGTTATTCATCTTTGTCTTCTTTTTAATCTTAATCTAAAACTCGATACTATATTCTTTATAATCTTGGTCTTCAAACTTGATATTGTTAGTGATATTGATGTTGACCTAATCGTGATGTGAATTTTGATCTTGATTATGATCTTTATTTGTTATTGATCTTATTCTCATTCTTAATTTTAACATTGATCTTATATTGATAATTATCTCGATTATCATTTTGATATCAGTTTTATTATAGATTTCAGTTTTAATCTAATAATCTTCTTCTTTTCCTACTTTTAATGTTCATCTTAAACTCGATTTTGATCTCGGTGGTAATATTGATTTTCAATCATGATATTAAAATTTATATTTATCTTGATATTATAGTGATGAGGATGATGATCTTGATTATGATCTCTATTTTATGTTTGTCATTTTTCAATCTTAAATTTAATATTGATTTTGTTCATGATGTAGATCTTGGTTTTAATCAAGATTTAAATCTTCTTCTTTAGATATTCATCTTTGTCTTCTTTTTAATCTTAATCTAAAACTCGATTCTATCTTCTTTATAATCTTGGTCTTCAAACTTGATATTGTTAGTGATATTGATGTTGACCTAATCGTGATGTAAATTTTGATCTAGATTATGATCTTTATTTGTTATTGATCTTATTCTCATTCTTAATTTTAACATTTATCTTATTTTTTATAATTATCTTGATTATCATTTTGATCACAGTTTTATTATAGATTTCAGTTTTAATTTAATAATCTTTATCTTTTCCTACTTTTAATCTTCATCTTAAACTCGATTTTGATCTCGGTGGTAATATTGATTTTCAATCAAGATATTAAAATTTATATTTAGCTTGATCTTATAGTGATGAGGATGATGATCTTGATTATTATCTCTATTTTATGTTTGTCATTTTTTAATCTTAATTTTAATATTGTTTTTGTTCATGATGTAGATCTTGGTTTTAATTAAGATTTAAATCTTCTTCTTTAGATATTCATCTTTGTTTGCTTTTTAATCTTAATCTTAAACTCGATTCTATCTTCTTTATAATCTTGGTCTTCAAACTTGATATTGTTAGTGATATTGATGTTGACCTAATCGTGATGTAAATTTTGATCTTGATTATGATCTTTATTTGTTATTGATCTTATTCTCATTCTTAGTTTTAACATTTATCTTATTTTTGATAATTATCTTGATTATCATTTTGATCTCAGTTTTATTATAGATTTCAGTTTTAATCTAAAAATCTTCATCTTTTCCTACTTTTAATCTTCATCTTAAACTCGATTTTGATCTCGGTGGTAATATTGATTTTCAATCATGATATTAAAATCTATATTTATCTTTATCTTATAGTGATGAGGATGATGATCTTGATTATGATCTCTATTTTATGTTTGTCATTTTTCAATCTTAAATTTAATATTGATTTTGTTCATGATGTAGATCTTGGTTTTAATCAAGATTTAAATCTTCTTCTTTAGATATTCATCTTTGTCTTCTTTTTAATCTTAATCTAAAACTCGATTCTATCTTCTTTATAATCTTGGTCTTCAAACTTGATATTGTTAGTGATATTGATGTTGACCTAATCGTGATGTAAATTTTGATCTTGATTATGATCTTTATTTGTTATTGATCTTATTCTCATTCATAATTTTAACATTTATCTTATTTTTGATAATTATCTTGATTATCATTTTGATCTCAGTTTTATTATAGATTTTAGTTTTAATTTATTAATCTTTAACTTTTCCTACTTTTAATCTTCAACTTAAACTCGATTTTGATCTCGGTGGTAATATTGATTTTCAATCTTGATATTAAAATTTATATTTAGCTTGATCTTATAGTGATGAGGATGATGATCTTGATTATGATCTCTATTTTATGTTTGTCATTTTTTAATCTTAATTTTAATATTGTTTTTGTTCATGATGTAGATCTTGATTTTAATCAAGATTTAAATCTTCTTCTTTAGATATTCATCTTTGTCTTCTTTTTAATCTTAATCTAAAACTCGATTCTATCTTCTTTATAATCTTGGTCTTCAAACTTGATATTGTTAGTGATATTGATGTTGACCTAATCGTGATGTAAATTTTGATCTTGATTATGATCTTTATTTGTTATTGATCTTATTCTCATTCTTAATTTTAACATTGATCTTATATTGATAATTATCTCAAATATCATTTTGATCTCAGTTTTATTATAGATTTCAGTTTTAATCTAAAAATCTTCATCTTTTCCTACTTTTAATCTTCATCTTAAACTCGATTTTGATCTCGGTGGTAATATTGATTTTCAATCTTGATATTAGAATTTATATTTAGCTTGATCTTATAGTGATTAGGATGATGATCTTGATTATGATCTCTATTTTATGTTTGTCATTTTTCAATCTTAAATTTAATATTGATTTTGTTCATGATGTAGATCTTGGTTTTAATCAAGATTTAAATCTTCTTCTTTAGATATTCATCTTTGTCTTCTTTTTAATCTTAATCTAAAACTCGATTCTATCTTCTTTATAATCTTGGTCTTCAAACTTGATATTGTTAGTGATATTGATGTTGACCTAATCGTGATGTGAATTTTGATCTTGATTATGATCTTTGTTTGTTATTGATCTTATTCTCATTCTTAATTTTAACATTGATCTTATATTGATAATTATCTCGATTATCATTTTGATATCAGTTTTATTATAGATTTCAGTTTTAATCTAATAATCTTCTTCTTTTCCTACTTTTAATGTTCATCTTAAACACGATTTTGATCTCGGTGGTAATATTGATTTTCAATCATGATATTAAAATTTATATTTATCTTGATATTATAGTGATGAGGATGATGATCTTGATTATGATCTCTATTTGATGTTTGTCATTTTTCAATCTTAAATTTAATATTGATTTTGTTCATGATGTAGATCTTGGTTTTAATCAAGATTTAAATCTTCTTCTTTAGATATTCATCTTTGTCTTCTTTTTAATCTTAATCTAAAACTCGATTCTATATTCTTTATAATCTTGGTCTTCAAACTTGATATTGTTAGTGATATTGATGTTGACCTAATCGTGATGTGAATTTTGATCTTGATTATGATCTTTATTTGTTATTGATCTTATTCTCATTCTTAATTTTAACATTGATCTTATATTGATAATTATCTCGATTATCATTTTGATCTCAGTTTTATTATAGATTTCAATTTTAATCTAATAATCTTCATCTTTTCCTACTTTTAATCTTCATCTTAAACTCGATTTTGATCTCGGTGGTAATATTGATTTTTAAACTTGATATTAGAATTTATATTTAGCTTGATCTTATAGTGATGAGGATGATGATCTTGATTATGATCTCTATTTTATTTTGTCATTTTTAATCTTAATTTTAATATTGTTTTTGTTCATCATGTAGATCTTGGTTTTAATTAAGATTTAAATCTTCTTCTTTAGATATTCATCTTTGTCTTCTTTTTAATCTTAATCTAAAACTCAATTCTATCTTCTTTATAATATTGGTCTTCAAACTTGATATTGTTATTGAAATTGATGTTGACCTAATCGTGATGTGAATTTTGATCTTGATTATGATCTTTATTTGTTATTGATCTTATTCTCATTCTTAATTTTAACATTGATCTTATATTGATAATTATCTCGATTATCATTTTGATCTCAGTTTTATTATAGATTTCAGTTTTAATCTAATAATCTTCATCTTTTCCTACTTTTAATCTTCATCTTAAACTCGATTTTGATCTCGGTGGTAATATTGATTTTCAATCTTGATATTAAAATTTATATTTAGCTTGATCTTATAGTGATGAGGATGATGATCTTGATTATGATCTCTATTTTATGTTTGTCATTTTTTAATCTTAATTTTAATATTGTTTTTGTTCATGATGTAGATCTTGGTTTTAATTAAGATTTAAATCTTCTTCTTTAGATATTCATCTTTGTCTTCTTTTTAATCTTAATCTAAAACTCAATTCTATCTTCTTTATAATCTTGGTCTTCAAACTTGATATTGTTACTGATATTGATGTTGACCTAATCGTGATGTGAATTTTGATCTTGATTATGATCTTTATTTGTTATTGATCTTATTCTCATTCTTAATTTTAACATTTATCTTATTTTTGATAATTATCTCGATTATCATTTTGATCTCAGTTTTATTATAGATTTCAGTTTTAATCTAAAAATCTTCATCTTTTCCTACTTTTAATCTTCATCTTAAACTCGATTTTGATCTCGGTGGTAATATTGATTTTCAATCATGATATTAAAATATATATTTATCTTGATCTTATAGTGATGAGGATGATGATCTTGATTATGATCTCTATTTTATGTTCGTCATTTTTTAATCTTAAATTTAATATTGATTTTGTTCATGATGTAGATCTTGGTTTTAATCAAGATTTAAATCTTCTTCTTTAGATATTCATCTTTGTCTTCTTTTTAATCTTAATCTAAAACTCGATTCTATATTCTTTATAATCTTGGTCTTCAAACTTGATATTGTTAGTGATATTGATGTTGACCTAATCGTGATGTGAATTTTGATCTTGATTATGATCTTTATTTGTTATTGATCTTATTCTCATTCTTAATTTTAACATTGATCTTATATTGATAATTATCTCGATTATCATTTTGATCTCAGTTTTATTATAGATTTCAATTTTAATCTAATAATCTTCTCTTTTCCTACTTTTAATCTTCATCTTAAACTCGATTTTGATCTCGGTGGTAATATTGATTTTCAATCTTGATATTAGAATTTATATTTAGCTTGATCTTATAGTGATGAGGATGATGATCTTGATTATGATCTCTATTTTATGTTTGTCATTTTTTAATCTTAATTTTAAAATTGTTTGTGTTCATCATGTAGATCTTGGTTTTAATTAATCTTTAAATCTTCTTCTTTAGATATTCTTCTTTGTCTTCTTTTTAATCTTAATCTAAAACTCAATTCTATCTTCTTTATAATCTTGGTCTTCAAACTTGATATTGTTATTGAAATTGATGTTGACCTAATCGTGATGTGAATTTTGATCTTGATTATGATCTTTATTTGTTATTGATCTTATTCTCATTCTTAATTTTAACATTGATCTTATATTGATAATTATCTCGATTATCATTTTGATCTCAGTTTTATTATAGATTTCAGTTTTAATCTAATAATCTTCATCTTTTCCTACTTTTAATCTTCATCTTAAACTCGATTTTGATCTCGGTGGTAATATTGATTTCAATCTTGATATTAAAATTTATATTTATCTTGATCTTATAATGATGAGGATGATGATCTTAATTATGATCTCTATTTGATGTTTGACATTTTTCAATCTTAAATTTAATATTGATTTTGTTCATGATGTAGATCTTGTTTTTAATCAAGATTTAAATCTTCTTCTTTAGATATTCATCTTTGTCTTCTTTTTAATCTTAATCTAAAACTCGATTCTATATTCTTTATAATCTTGGTCTTCAAACTTGATATTGTTAGTGATATTGATGTTGACCTAATCGTGATGTGAATTTTGATCTTGATTATGATCTTTTTTTGTTATTGATCTTATTCTCATTCTTAATTTTAAGATTGATCTTATATTGATAATTATCTCGATTATCATTTTGATCTCAGTTTTATTATAGATTTCAGTTTTAATCTAATAATCTTCATCTTTTCCTACTTTTAATCTTCATCTTAAACTCGATTTTGATCTCGGTGGTAATATTGATTTTCAATCATGATATTAAAATCTATATTTATCTTGATCTTATAGAGATGAGGATGATGATCTTGATTATGATCTCTATTTCATGTTTGTCATTTTTCAATCTTAAATTTAATATTGATTTTGTTCAAGATGTAGATCTTGGTTTTAATCAACATTTAAATCTTCTTCTTTAGTTATTCATCTTTGTCTTCTTTTTAATCTTAATCTAAAACTCGATACTATATTCTTTATAATCTTGGTCTTCAAACTTGATATTGTTAGTGATATTGATGTTGACCTAATCGTGATGTGAATTTTGATCTTGATTATGATCTTTATTTGTTATTGATCTTATTCTCATTCTTAATTTTAACATTGATCTTATATTGATAATTATCTCGATTATCATTTTGATATCAGTTTTATTATAGATTTCAGTTTTAATCTAATAATCTTCTTCTTTTCCTACTTTTAATGTTCATCTTAAACTCGATTTTGATCTCGGTGGTAATATTGATTTTCAATCATGATATTAAAATTTATATTTATCTTGATATTATAGTGATGAGGATGATGATCTTGATTATGATCTCTATTTTATGTTTGTCATTTTTCAATCTTAAATTTAATATTGATTTTGTTCATGATGTAGATCTTGGTTTTAATCAAGATTTAAATCTTCTTCTTTAGATATTCATCTTTGTCTTCTTTTTAATCTTAATCTAAAACTCGATTCTATCTTCTTTATAATCTTGGTCTTCAAACTTGATATTGTTAGTGATATTGATGTTGACCTAATCGTGATGTAAATTTTGATCTAGATTATGATCTTTATTTGTTATTGATCTTATTCTCATTCTTAATTTTAACATTTATCTTATTTTTGATAATTATCTTGATTATCATTTTGATCACAGTTTTATTATAGATTTCAGTTTTAATTTAATAATCTTTATCTTTTCCTACTTTTAATCTTCATCTTAAACTCGATTTTGATCTCGGTGGTAATATTGATTTTCAATCAAGATATTAAAATTTATATTTAGCTTGATCTTATAGTGATGAGGATGATGATCTTGATTATTATCTCTATTTTATGTTTGTCATTTTTTAATCTTAATTTTAATATTGTTTTTGTTCATGATGTAGATCTTGGTTTTAATTAAGATTTAAATCTTCTTCTTTAGATATTCATCTTTGTTTGCTTTTTAATCTTAATCTTAAACTCGATTCTATCTTCTTTATAATCTTGGTCTTCAAACTTGATATTGTTAGTGATATTGATGTTGACCTAATCGTGATGTAAATTTTGATCTTGATTATGATCTTTATTTGTTATTGATCTTATTCTCATTCTTAGTTTTAACATTTATCTTATTTTTGATAATTATCTTGATTATCATTTTGATCTCAGTTTTATTATAGATTTCAGTTTTAATCTAAAAATCTTCATCTTTTCCTACTTTTAATCTTCATCTTAAACTCGATTTTGATCTCGGTGGTAATATTGATTTTCAATCATGATATTAAAATCTATATTTATCTTTATCTTATAGTGATGAGGATGATGATCTTGATTATGATCTCTATTTTATGTTTGTCATTTTTCAATCTTAAATTTAATATTGATTTTGTTCATGATGTAGATCTTGGTTTTAATCAAGATTTAAATCTTCTTCTTTAGATATTCATCTTTGTCTTCTTTTTAATCTTAATCTAAAACTCGATTCTATCTTCTTTATAATCTTGGTCTTCAAACTTGATATTGTTAGTGATATTGATGTTGACCTAATCGTGATGTAAATTTTGATCTTGATTATGATCTTTATTTGTTATTGATCTTATTCTCATTCATAATTTTAACATTTATCTTATTTTTGATAATTATCTTGATTATCATTTTGATCTCAGTTTTATTATAGATTTTAGTTTTAATTTATTAATCTTTAACTTTTCCTACTTTTAATCTTCAACTTAAACTCGATTTTGATCTCGGTGGTAATATTGATTTTCAATCTTGATATTAAAATTTATATTTAGCTTGATCTTATAGTGATGAGGATGATGATCTTGATTATGATCTCTATTTTATGTTTGTCATTTTTTAATCTTAATTTTAATATTGTTTTTGTTCATGATGTAGATCTTGATTTTAATCAAGATTTAAATCTTCTTCTTTAGATATTCATCTTTGTCTTCTTTTTAATCTTAATCTAAAACTCGATTCTATCTTCTTTATAATCTTGGTCTTCAAACTTGATATTGTTAGTGATATTGATGTTGACCTAATCGTGATGTAAATTTTGATCTTGATTATGATCTTTATTTGTTATTGATCTTATTCTCATTCTTAATTTTAACATTGATCTTATATTGATAATTATCTCAAATATCATTTTGATCTCAGTTTTATTATAGATTTCAGTTTTAATCTAAAAATCTTCATCTTTTCCTACTTTTAATCTTCATCTTAAACTCGATTTTGATCTCGGTGGTAATATTGATTTTCAATCTTGATATTAGAATTTATATTTAGCTTGATCTTATAGTGATTAGGATGATGATCTTGATTATGATCTCTATTTTATGTTTGTCATTTTTCAATCTTAAATTTAATATTGATTTTGTTCATGATGTAGATCTTGGTTTTAATCAAGATTTAAATCTTCTTCTTTAGATATTCATCTTTGTCTTCTTTTTAATCTTAATCTAAAACTCGATTCTATCTTCTTTATAATCTTGGTCTTCAAACTTGATATTGTTAGTGATATTGATGTTGACCTAATCGTGATGTGAATTTTGATCTTGATTATGATCTTTGTTTGTTATTGATCTTATTCTCATTCTTAATTTTAACATTGATCTTATATTGATAATTATCTCGATTATCATTTTGATATCAGTTTTATTATAGATTTCAGTTTTAATCTAATAATCTTCATCTTTTCCTACTTTTAATCTTCATCTTAAACTCGATTTTGATCTCGGTGGTAATATTGATTTTCAATCTTGATATTAAAATTTATATTTAGCTTGATCTTATAGTGATGAGGATGATGATCTTGATTATGATCTCTATTTTATGTTTGTCATTTTTTAATCTTAATTTTAATATTGTTTTTGTTCATGATGTAGATCTTGGTTTTAATTAAGATTTAAATCTTCTTCTTTAGATATTCATCTTTGTCTTCTTTTTAATCTTAATCTAAAACTCGATTCTATCTTCTTTATAATCTTGGTCTTCAAACTTGATATTGTTAGTGATATTGATGTTGACCTAATCGTGATGTGAATTTTGATCTTGATTATGATCTTTGTTTGTTATTGATCTTATTCTCATTCTTAATTTTAACATTGATCTTATATTGATAATTATCTCGATTATCATTTTGATATCAGTTTTATTATAGATTTCAGTTTTAATCTAATAATCTTCTTCTTTTCCTACTTTTAATGTTCATCTTAAACACGATTTTGATCTCGGTGGTAATATTGATTTTCAATCATGATATTAAAATTTATATTTATCTTGATATTATAGTGATGAGGATGATGATCTTGATTATGATCTCTATTTGATGTTTGTCATTTTTCAATCTTAAATTTAATATTGATTTTGTTCATGATGTAGATCTTGGTTTTAATCAAGATTTAAATCTTCTTCTTTAGATATTCATCTTTGTCTTCTTTTTAATCTTAATCTAAAACTCGATTCTATATTCTTTATAATCTTGGTCTTCAAACTTGATATTGTTAGTGATATTGATGTTGACCTAATCGTGATGTGAATTTTGATCTTGATTATGATCTTTATTTGTTATTGATCTTATTCTCATTCTTAATTTTAACATTGATCTTATATTGATAATTATCTCGATTATCATTTTGATCTCAGTTTTATTATAGATTTCAATTTTAATCTAATAATCTTCATCTTTTCCTACTTTTAATCTTCATCTTAAACTCGATTTTGATCTCGGTGGTAATATTGATTTTTAAACTTGATATTAGAATTTATATTTAGCTTGATCTTATAGTGATGAGGATGATGATCTTGATTATGATCTCTATTTTATTTTGTCATTTTTAATCTTAATTTTAATATTGTTTTTGTTCATCATGTAGATCTTGGTTTTAATTAAGATTTAAATCTTCTTCTTTAGATATTCATCTTTGTCTTCTTTTTAATCTTAATCTAAAACTCAATTCTATCTTCTTTATAATATTGGTCTTCAAACTTGATATTGTTATTGAAATTGATGTTGACCTAATCGTGATGTGAATTTTGATCTTGATTATGATCTTTATTTGTTATTGATCTTATTCTCATTCTTAATTTTAACATTGATCTTATATTGATAATTATCTCGATTATCATTTTGATCTCAGTTTTATTATAGATTTCAGTTTTAATCTAATAATCTTCATCTTTTCCTACTTTTAATCTTCATCTTAAACTCGATTTTGATCTCGGTGGTAATATTGATTTTCAATCTTGATATTAAAATTTATATTTAGCTTGATCTTATAGTGATGAGGATGATGATCTTGATTATGATCTCTATTTTATGTTTGTCATTTTTTAATCTTAATTTTAATATTGTTTTTGTTCATGATGTAGATCTTGGTTTTAATTAAGATTTAAATCTTCTTCTTTAGATATTCATCTTTGTCTTCTTTTTAATCTTAATCTAAAACTCAATTCTATCTTCTTTATAATCTTGGTCTTCAAACTTGATATTGTTACTGATATTGATGTTGACCTAATCGTGATGTGAATTTTGATCTTGATTATGATCTTTATTTGTTATTGATCTTATTCTCATTCTTAATTTTAACATTTATCTTATTTTTGATAATTATCTCGATTATCATTTTGATCTCAGTTTTATTATAGATTTCAGTTTTAATCTAAAAATCTTCATCTTTTCCTACTTTTAATCTTCATCTTAAACTCGATTTTGATCTCGGTGGTAATATTGATTTTCAATCATGATATTAAAATATATATTTATCTTGATCTTATAGTGATGAGGATGATGATCTTGATTATGATCTCTATTTTATGTTCGTCATTTTTTAATCTTAAATTTAATATTGATTTTGTTCATGATGTAGATCTTGGTTTTAATCAAGATTTAAATCTTCTTCTTTAGATATTCATCTTTGTCTTCTTTTTAATCTTAATCTAAAACTCGATTCTATATTCTTTATAATCTTGGTCTTCAAACTTGATATTGTTAGTGATATTGATGTTGACCTAATCGTGATGTGAATTTTGATCTTGATTATGATCTTTATTTGTTATTGATCTTATTCTCATTCTTAATTTTAACATTGATCTTATATTGATAATTATCTCGATTATCATTTTGATCTCAGTTTTATTATAGATTTCAATTTTAATCTAATAATCTTCCCTTTTCCTACTTTTAATCTTCATCTTAAACTCGATTTTGATCTCGGTGGTAATATTGATTTTCAATCTTGATATTAGAATTTATATTTAGCTTGATCTTATAGTGATGAGGATGATGATCTTGATTATGATCTCTATTTTATGTTTGTCATTTTTTAATCTTAATTTTAAAATTGTTTGTGTTCATCATGTAGATCTTGGTTTTAATTAATCTTTAAATCTTCTTCTTTAGATATTCTTCTTTGTCTTCTTTTTAATCTTAATCTAAAACTCAATTCTATCTTCTTTATAATCTTGGTCTTCAAACTTGATATTGTTATTGAAATTGATGTTGACCTAATCGTGATGTGAATTTTGATCTTGATTATGATCTTTATTTGTTATTGATCTTATTCTCATTCTTAATTTTAACATTGATCTTATATTGATAATTATCTCGATTATCATTTTGATCTCAGTTTTATTATAGATTTCAGTTTTAATCTAATAATCTTCATCTTTTCCTACTTTTAATCTTCATCTTAAACTCGATTTTGATCTCGGTGGTAATATTGATTTCAATCTTGATATTAAAATTTATATTTATCTTGATCTTATAATGATGAGGATGATGATCTTAATTATGATCTCTATTTGATGTTTGACATTTTTCAATCTTAAATTTAATATTGATTTTGTTCATGATGTAGATCTTGTTTTTAATCAAGATTTAAATCTTCTTCTTTAGATATTCATCTTTGTCTTCTTTTTAATCTTAATCTAAAACTCGATTCTATATTCTTTATAATCTTGGTCTTCAAACTTGATATTGTTAGTGATATTGATGTTGACCTAATCGTGATGTGAATTTTGATCTTGATTATGATCTTTTTTTGTTATTGATCTTATTCTCATTCTTAATTTTAAGATTGATCTTATATTGATAATTATCTCGATTATCATTTTGATCTCAGTTTTATTATAGATTTCAGTTTTAATCTAATAATCTTCATCTTTTCCTACTTTTAATCTTCATCTTAAACTCGATTTTGATCTCGGTGGTAATATTGATTTTCAATCTTGATATTAAAATTTATATTTAGCTTGATCTTATAGTGATGAGGATGATGATCTTGATTATGATCTCTATTTTATGTTTGTCATTTTTTAATCTTAATTTTAATATTGTTTTTGTTCATGATGTAGATCTTGGTTTTAATTAAGATTTAAATCTTCTTCTTTAGATATTCATCTTTGTCTTCTTTTTAATCTTAATCTAAAACTCAATTCTATCTTCTTTATAATCTTGGTCTTCAAACTTGATATTGTTACTGATATTGATGTTGACCTAATCGTGATGTGAATTTTGATCTTGATTATGATCTTTATTTGTTATTGATCTTATTCTCATTCTTAATTTTAACATTTATCTTATTTTTGATAATTATCTCGATTATCATTTTGATCTCAGTTTTATTATAGATTTGAGTTTTAATCTAAAAATCTTCATCTTTTCCTACTTTTAATCTTCATCTTAAACTCGATTTTTATCTCGGTGGTAATATTGATTTTCAATCATGATATTAAAATATATATTTATCTTGATCTTATAGTGATGAGGATGATGATCTTGATTATGATCTCTATTTTATGTTTGTCATTTTTTAATCTTAATTTTAATATTGTTTTTGTTCATGATGTAGATCTTGGTTTTAATTAAGATTTAAATCTTCTTCTTTAGATATTCTTCTTTGTCTTCTTTTTAATCTTAATCTAAAACTCAATTCTATCTTCTTTATAATCTTGGTCTTCAAACTTGATATTGTTATTGAAATTGATGTTGACCTAATCGTGATGTGAATTTTGATCTTGATTATGATCTTTATTTGTTATTGATCTTATTCTCATTCTTAATTTTAACATTGATCTTATATTGATAATTATCTCGATTATCATTTTGATCTCAGTTTTATTATAGATTTCAGTTTTAATCCAATAATCTTCATCTTTTCCTACTTTTAATCTTCATCTTAAACTCGATTTTGATCTCGGTGGTAATATTGATTTCAATCTTGATATTAAAATTTATATTTATCTTGATCTTATAATGATGAGGATGATGATCTTAATTATGATCTCTATTTGATGTTTGACATTTTTCAATCTTAAATTTAATATTGATTTTGTTCATGATGTAGATCTTGTTTTTAATCAAGATTTAAATCTTCTTCTTTAGATATTCATCTTTGTCTTCTTTTTAATCTTAATCTAAAACTCGATTCTATATTCTTTATAATCTTGGTCTTCAAACTTGATATTGTTAGTGATATTGATGTTGACCTAATCGTGATGTGAATTTTGATCTTGATTATGATCTTTTTTTGTTATTGATCTTATTCTCATTCTTAATTTTAACATTGATCTTATATTGATAATTATCTCGATTATCATTTTGATCTCAGTTTTATTATAGATTTCAGTTTTAATCTAATAATCTTCATCTTTTCCTACTTTTAATCTTCATCTTAAACTCGATTTTGATCTCGGTGGTAATATTGATTTTCAATCTTGATATTAAAATTTATATTTAGCTTGATCTTATAGTGATGAGGATGATGATCTTGATTATGATCTCTATTTTATGTTTGTCATTTTTTAATCTTAATTTTAATATTGTTTTTGTTCATGATGTAGATCTTGGTTTTAATTAAGATTTAAATCTTCTTCTTTAGATATTCATCTTTGTCTTCTTTTTAATCTTAATCTAAAACTCAATTCTATCTTCTTTATAATCTTGGTCTTCAAACTTGATATTGTTACTGATATTGATGTTGACCTAATCGTGATGTGAATTTTGATCTTGATTATGATCTTTATTTGTTATTGATCTTATTCTCATTCTTAATTTTAACATTTATCTTATTTTTGATAATTATCTCGATTATCATTTTGATCTCAGTTTTATTATAGATTTCAGTTTTAATCTAAAAATCTTCATCTTTTCCTACTTTTAATCTTCATCTTAAACTCGATTTTGATCTCGGTGGTAATATTGATTTTCAATCATGATATTAAAATATATATTTATCTTGATCTTATAGTGATGAGGATGATGATCTTGATTATGATCTCTATTTTATGTTCGTCATTTTTTAATCTTAAATTTAATATTGATTTTGTTCATGATGTAGATCTTGGTTTTAATCAAGATTTAAATCTTCTTCTTTAGATATTCATCTTTGTCTTCTTTTTAATCTTAATCTAAAACTCGATTCTATATTCTTTATAATCTTGGTCTTCAAACTTGATATTGTTAGTGATATTGATGTTGACCTAATCGTGATGTGAATTTTGATCTTGATTATGATCTTTATTTGTTATTGATCTTATTCTCATTCTTAATTTTAACATTGATCTTATATTGATAATTATCTCGATTATCATTTTGATCTCAGTTTTATTATAGATTTCAGTTTTAATCTAAAAATCTTCATCTTTTCCTACTTTTAATCTTCATCTTAAACTCGATTTTGATCTCGGTGGTAATATTGATTTCAATCTTGATATTAAAATTTATATTTATCTTGATCTTATAATGATGAGGATGATGATCTTAATTATGATCTCTATTTGATGTTTGTCATTTTTCATTCTTAAATTTAATATTGATTTTGTTCATGATGTAGATCTTGGTTTTAATCAAGATTTAAATCTTCTTCTTTAGATATTCATCTTTGTCTTCTTTTTAATCTTAATCTAAAACTCGATTCTATATTCTTTATAATCTTGGTCTTCAAACTTGATATTGTTAGTGATATTGATGTTGACCTAATCGTGAAGTGAATTTTGATCTTGATTATGATCTTTATTTGTTATTGATCTTATTCTCATTCTTAATTTTAACATTGATCTTATATTGATAATTATCTCGATTATCATTTTGATCTCAGTTTTATTATAGATTTCAGTTTTAATCTAATAATCTTCATCTTTTCCTACTTTTAATCTTCATCTTAAACTCGATTTTGATCTCGGTGGTAATATTGATTTTCAATCATGATATTAAAATTTATATTTATCTTGATATTATAGTGATGAGGATGATGATCTTGATTATGATCTCTATTTTATGTTTGTCATTTTTCAATCTTAAATTTAATATTGATTTTGTTCATGATGTAGATCTTGGTTTTAATCAAGATTTAAATCTTCTTCTTTAGATATTCATCTTTCTCTTCTTTTTAATCTTAATCTAAAACTCGATTCTATCTTCTTTATAATCTTGGTCTTCAAACTTGATATTGTTAGTGATATTGATGTTGACCTAATCGTGATGTGAATTTTGATCTTGATTATGATCTTTATTAGTTTTTGATCTTATTCTCATTCTTAATTTTAACATTTATCTTATTTTTGATAATTATCTCGATTATCATTTTGATCTCAGTTTTATTATAGATTTGAGTTTTAATCTAAAAATCTTCATCTTTTCCTACTTTTAATCTTCATCTTAAACTCGATTTTTATCTCGGTGGTAATATTGATTTTCAATCATGATATTAAAATATATATTTATCTTGATCTTATAGTGATGAGGATGATGATCTTGATTATGATCTCTATTTTATGTTTGTCATTTTTTAATCTTAATTTTAATATTGTTTTTGTTCATGATGTAGATCTTGGTTTTAATTAAGATTTAAATCTTCTTCTTTAGATATTCATCTTTGTCTTCTTTTTAATCTTAATCTAAAACTCAATTCTATCTTCTTTATAATCTTGGTCTTCAAACTTGATATTGTTATTGAAATTGATGTTGACCTAATCGTGATGTGAATTTTGATCTTGATTATGATCTTTATTTGTTATTGATCTTATTCTCATTCTTAATTTTAACATTGATCTTATATTGATAATTATCTCGATTATCATTTTGATCTCAGTTTTATTATAGATTTCAGTTTTAATCTAATAATCTTCATCTTTTCCTACTTTTAATCTTCATCTTAAACTCGATTTTGATCTCGGTGGTAATATTGATTTCAATCTTGATATTAAAATTTATATTTATCTTGATCTTATAATGATGAGGATGATGATCTTAATTATGATCTCTATTTGATGTTTGTCATTTTTCAATCTTAAATTTAATATTGATTTTGTTCATGATGTAGATCTTGGTTTTAATCACGATTTAAATCTTCTTCTTTAGATATTCATCTTTGTCTTCTTTTTAATCTTAATCTAAAACTCGATTCTATATTCTTTATAATCTTGGTCTTCAAACTTGATATTGTTAGTGATATTGATGTTGACCTAATCGTGATGTGAATTTTGATCTTGATTATGATCTTTTTTTGTTATTGATCTTATTCTCATTCTTAATTTTAACATTGATCTTATATTGATAATTATCTCGATTATCATTTTGATCTCAGTTTTATTATAGATTTCAGTTTTAATCTAATAATCTTCATCTTTTCCTACTTTTAATCTTCATCTTAAACTCGATTTTGATCTCGGTGGTAATATTGATTTTCAATCTTGATATTAAAATTTATATTTAGCTTGATCTTATAGTGATGAGGATGATGATCTTGATTATGATCTCTATTTTATGTTTGTCATTTTTTAATCTTAATTTTAATATTGTTTTTGTTCATGATGTAGATCTTGGTTTTAATTAAGATTTAAATCTTCTTCTTTAGATATTCATCTTTGTCTTCTTTTTAATCTTAATCTAAAACTCAATTCTATCTTCTTTATAATCTTGGTCTTCAAACTTGATATTGTTACTGATATTGATGTTGACCTAATCGTGATGTGAATTTTGATCTTGATTATGATCTTTATTTGTTATTGATCTTATTCTCATTCTTAATTTTAACATTTATCTTATTTTTGATAATTATCTCGATTATCATTTTGATCTCAGTTTTATTATAGATTTCAGTTTTAATCTAAAAATCTTCATCTTTTCCTACTTTTAATCTTCATCTTAAACTCGATTTTGATCTCGGTGGTAATATTGATTTTCAATCATGATATTAAAATATATATTTATCTTGATCTTATAGTGATGAGGATGATGATCTTGATTATGATCTCTATTTTATGTTCGTCATTTTTTAATCTTAAATTTAATATTGATTTTGTTCATGATGTAGATCTTGGTTTTAATCAAGATTTAAATCTTCTTCTTTAGATATTCATCTTTGTCTTCTTTTTAATCTTAATCTAAAACTCGATTCTATATTCTTTATAATCTTGGTCTTCAAACTTGATATTGTTAGTGATATTGATGTTGACCTAATCGTGATGTGAATTTTGATCTTGATTATGATCTTTATTTGTTATTGATCTTATTCTCATTCTTAATTTTAACATTGATCTTATATTGATAATTATCTAGATTATCATTTTGATCTCAGTTTTATTATAGATTTCAGTTTTAATCTAAAAATCTTCATCTTTTCCTACTTTTAATCTTCATCTTAAACTCGATTTTGATCTCGGTGGTAATATTGATTTCAATCTTGATATTAAAATTTATATTTATCTTGATCTTATAATGATGAGGATGATGATCTTAATTATGATCTCTATTTGATGTTTGTCATTTTTCAATCTTAAATTTAATATTGATTTTGTTCATGATGTAGATCTTGGTTTTAATCAAGATTTAAATCTTCTTCTTTAGATATTCATCTTTGTCTTCTTTTTAATCTTAATCTAAAACTCGATTCTATATTCTTTATAATCTTGGTCTTCAAACTTGATATTGTTAGTGATATTGATGTTGACCTAATCGTGAAGTGAATTTTGATCTTGATTATGATCTTTATTTGTTATTGATCTTATTCTCATTCTTAATTTTAACATTGATCTTATATTGATAATTATCTCGATTATCATTTTGATCTCAGTTTTATTATAGATTTCAGTTTTAATCTAATAATCTTCATCTTTTCCTACTTTTAATCTTCATCTTAAACTCGATTTTGATCTCGGTGGTAATATTGATTTTCAATCATGATATTAAAATTTATATTTATCTTGATATTATAGTGATGAGGATGATGATCTTGATTATGATCTCTATTTTATGTTTGTCATTTTTCAATCTTAAATTTAATATTGATTTTGTTCATGATGTAGATCTTGGTTTTAATCAAGATTTAAATCTTCTTCTTTAGATATTCATCTTTGTCTTCTTTTTAATCTTAATCTAAAACTCGATTCTATCTTCTTTATAATCTTGGTCTTCAAACTTGATATTGTTAGTGATATTGATGTTGACCTAATCGTGATGTGAATTTTGATCTTGATTATGATCTTTATTAGTTTTTGATCTTATTCTCATTCTTAATTTTAACATTTATCTTATTTTTGATAATTATCTCGATTATCATTTTGATCTCAGTTTTATTATAGATTTGAGTTTTAATCTAAAAATCTTCATCTTTTCCTACTTTTAATCTTCATCTTAAACTCGATTTTTATCTCGGTGGTAATATTGATTTTCAATCATGATATTAAAATATATATTTATCTTGATCTTATAGTGATGAGGATGATGATCTTGATTATGATCTCTATTTTATGTTTGTCATTTTTTAATCTTAATTTTAATATTGTTTTTGTTCATGATGTAGATCTTGGTTTTAATTAAGATTTAAATCTTCTTCTTTAGATATTCATCTTTGTCTTCTTTTTAATCTTAATCTAAAACTCAATTCTATCTTCTTTATAATCTTGGTCTTCAAACTTGATATTGTTATTGAAATTGATGTTGACCTAATCGTGATGTGAATTTTGATCTTGATTATGATCTTTATTTGTTATTGATCTTATTCTCATTCTTAATTTTAACATTGATCTTATATTGATAATTATCTCGATTATCATTTTGATCTCAGTTTTATTATAGATTTCAGTTTTAATCTAATAATCTTCATCTTTTCCTACTTTTAATCTTCATCTTAAACTCGATTTTGATCTCGGTGGTAATATTGATTTCAATCTTGATATTAAAATTTATATTTATCTTGATCTTATAATGATGAGGATGATGATCTTAATTATGATCTCTATTTGATGTTTGTCATTTTTCAATCTTAAATTTAATATTGATTTTGTTCATGATGTAGATCTTGGTTTTAATCACGATTTAAATCTTCTTCTTTAGATATTCATCTTTGTCTTCTTTTTAATCTTAATCTAAAACTCGATTCTATATTCTTTATAATCTTGGTCTTCAAACTTGATATTGTTAGTGATATTGATGTTGACCTAATCGTGATGTGAATTTTGATCTTGATTATGATCTTTTTTTGTTATTGATCTTATTCTCATTCTTAATTTTAACATTGATCTTATATTGATAATTATCTCGATTATCATTTTGATCTCAGTTTTATTATAGATTTCAGTTTTAATCTAATAATCTTCATCTTTTCCTACTTTTAATCTTCATCTTAAACTCGATTTTGATCTCGGTGGTAATATTGATTTTCAATCTTGATATTAAAATTTATATTTAGCTTGATCTTATAGTGATGAGGATGATGATCTTGATTATGATCTCTATTTTATGTTTGTCATTTTTTAATCTTAATTTTAATATTGTTTTTGTTCATGATGTAGATCTTGGTTTTAATTAAGATTTAAATCTTCTTCTTTAGATATTCATCTTTGTCTTCTTTTTAATCTTAATCTAAAACTCAATTCTATCTTCTTTATAATCTTGGTCTTCAAACTTGATATTGTTACTGATATTGATGTTGACCTAATCGTGATGTGAATTTTGATCTTGATTATGATCTTTATTTGTTATTGATCTTATTCTCATTCTTAATTTTAACATTTATCTTATTTTTGATAATTATCTCGATTATCATTTTGATCTCAGTTTTATTATAGATTTCAGTTTTAATCTAAAAATCTTCATCTTTTCCTACTTTTAATCTTCATCTTAAACTCGATTTTGATCTCGGTGGTAATATTGATTTTCAATCATGATATTAAAATATATATTTATCTTGATCTTATAGTGATGAGGATGATGATCTTGATTATGATCTCTATTTTATGTTCGTCATTTTTTAATCTTAAATTTAATATTGATTTTGTTCATGATGTAGATCTTGGTTTTAATCAAGATTTAAATCTTCTTCTTTAGATATTCATCTTTGTCTTCTTTTTAATCTTAATCTAAAACTCGATTCTATATTCTTTATAATCTTGGTCTTCAAACTTGATATTGTTAGTGATATTGATGTTGACCTAATCGTGATGTGAATTTTGATCTTGATTATGATCTTTATTTGTTATTGATCTTATTCTCATTCTTAATTTTAACATTGATCTTATATTGATAATTATCTCGATTATCATTTTGATCTCAGTTTTATTATAGATTTCAGTTTTAATCTAAAAATCTTCATCTTTTCCTACTTTTAATCTTCATCTTAAACTCGATTTTGATCTCGGTGGTAATATTGATTTCAATCTTGATATTAAAATTTATATTTATCTTGATCTTATAATGATGAGGATGATGATCTTAATTATGATCTCTATTTGATGTTTGTCATTTTTCAATCTTAAATTTAATATTGATTTTGTTCATGATGTAGATCTTGGTTTTAATCAAGATTTAAATCTTCTTCTTTAGATATTCATCTTTGTCTTCTTTTTAATCTTAATCTAAAACTCGATTCTATATTCTTTATAATCTTGGTCTTCAAACTTGATATTGTTAGTGATATTGATGTTGACCTAATCGTGAAGTGAATTTTGATCTTGATTATGATCTTTATTTGTTATTGATCTTATTCTCATTCTTAATTTTAACATTGATCTTATATTGATAATTATCTCGATTATCATTTTGATCTCAGTTTTATTATAGATTTCAGTTTTAATCTAATAATCTTCATCTTTTCCTACTTTTAATCTTCATCTTAAACTCGATTTTGATCTCGGTGGTAATATTGATTTTCAATCATGATATTAAAATTTATATTTAACTTGATATTATAGTGATGAGGATGATGATCTTGATTATGATCTCTATTTTATGTTTGTCATTTTTCAATCTTAAATTTAATATTGATTTTGTTCATGATGTAGATCTTGGTTTTAATCAAGATTTAAATCTTCTTCTTTAGATATTCATCTTTGTCTTCTTTTTAATCTTAATCTAAAACTCGATTCTATCTTCTTTATAATCTTGGTCTTCAAACTTGATATTGTTAGTGATATTGATGTTGACCTAATCGTGATGTGAATTTTGATCTTGATTATGATCTTTATTAGTTTTTGATCTTATTCTCATTCTTAATTTTAACATTTATCTTATTTTTGATAATTATCTCGATTATCATTTTGATCTCAGTTTTATTGTAGATTTGAGTTTTAATCTAAAAATCTTCATCTTTTCCTACTTTTAATCTTCATCTTAAACTCGATTTTTATCTCGGTGGTAATATTGATTTTCAATCATGATATTAAAATATATATTTATCTTGATCTTATAGTGATGAGGATGATGATCTTGATTATGATCTCTATTTTATGTTTGTCATTTTTTAATCTTAATTTTAATATTGTTTTTGTTCATGATGTAGATCTTGGTTTTAATTAAGATTTAAATCTTCTTCTTTAGATATTCATCTTTGTCTTCTTTTTAATCTTAATCTAAAACTCAATTCTATCTTCTTTATAATCTTGGTCTTCAAACTTGATATTGTTATTGAAATTGATGTTGACCTAATCGTGATGTGAATTTTGATCTTGATTATGATCTTTATTTGTTATTGATCTTATTCTCATTCTTAATTTTAACATTGATCTTATATTGATAATTATCTCGATTATCATTTTGATCTCAGTTTTATTATAGATTTCAGTTTTAATCTAATAATCTTCATCTTTTCCTACTTTTAATCTTCATCTTAAACTCGATTTTGATCTCGGTGGTAATATTGATTTCAATCTTGATATTAAAATTTATATTTATCTTGATCTTATAATGATGAGGATGATGATCTTAATTATGATCTCTATTTGATGTTTGTCATTTTTCAATCTTAAATTTAATATTGATTTTGTTCATGATGTAGATCTTGGTTTTAATCACGATTTAAATCTTCTTCTTTAGATATTCATCTTTGTCTTCTTTTTAATCTTAATCTAAAACTCGATTCTATATTCTTTATAATCTTGGTCTTCAAACTTGATATTGTTAGTGATATTGATGTTGACCTAATCGTGATGTGAATTTTGATCTTGATTATGATCTTTTTTTGTTATTGATCTTATTCTCATTCTTAATTTTAACATTGATCTTATATTGATAATTATCTCGATTATCATTTTGATCTCAGTTTTATTATAGATTTCAGTTTTAATCTAATAATCTTCATCTTTTCCTACTTTTAATCTTCATCTTAAACTCGATTTTGATCTCGGTGGTAATATTGATTTTCAATCTTGATATTAAAATTTATATTTAGCTTGATCTTATAGTGATGAGGATGATGATCTTGATTATGATCTCTATTTTATGTTTGTCATTTTTTAATCTTAATTTTAATATTGTTTTTGTTCATGATGTAGATCTTGGTTTTAATTAAGATTTAAATCTTCTTCTTTAGATATTCATCTTTGTCTTCTTTTTAATCTTAATCTAAAACTCAATTCTATCTTCTTTATAATCTTGGTCTTCAAACTTGATATTGTTACTGATATTGATGTTGACCTAATCGTGATGTGAATTTTGATGTTGATTATGATCTTTATTTGTTATTGATCTTATTCTCATTCTTAATTTTAACATTTATCTTATTTTTGATAATTATCTCGATTATCATTTTGATCTCAGTTTTATTATAGATTTCAGTTTTAATCTAAAAATCTTCATCTTTTCCTACTTTTAATCTTCATCTTAAACTCGATTTTGATCTCGGTGGTAATATTGATTTTCAATCATGATATTAAAATATATATTTATCTTGATCTTATAGTGATGAGGATGATGATCTTGATTATGATCTCTATTTTATGTTCGTCATTTTTTAATCTTAAATTTAATATTGATTTTGTTCATGATGTAGATCTTGGTTTTAATCAAGATTTAAATCTTCTTCTTTAGATATTCATCTTTGTCTTCTTTTTAATCTTAATCTAAAACTCGATTCTATATTCTTTATAATCTTGGTCTTCAAACTTGATATTGTTAGTGATATTGATGTTGACCTAATCGTGATGTGAATTTTGATCTTGATTATGATCTTTATTTGTTATTGATCTTATTCTCATTCTTAATTTTAACATTGATCTTATATTGATAATTATCTCGATTATCATTTTGATCTCAGTTTTATTATAGATTTCAGTTTTAATCTAAAAATCTTCATCTTTTCCTACTTTTAATCTTCATCTTAAACTCGATTTTGATCTCGGTGGTAATATTGATTTCAATCTTGATATTAAAATTTATATTTATCTTGATCTTATAATGATGAGGATGATGATCTTAATTATGATCTCTATTTGATGTTTGTCATTTTTCAATCTTAAATTTAATATTGATTTTGTTCATGATGTAGATCTTGGTTTTAATCAAGATTTAAATCTTCTTCTTTAGATATTCATCTTTGTCTTCTTTTTAATCATAATCTAAAACTCGATTCTATATTCTTTATAATCTTGGTCTTCAAACTTGATATTGTTAGTGATATTGATGTTGACCTAATCGTGAAGTGAATTTTGATCTTGATTATGATCTTTATTTGTTATTGATCTTATTCTCATTCTTAATTTTAACATTGATCTTATATTGATAATTATCTCGATTATCATTTTGATCTCAGTTTTATTATAGATTTCAGTTTTAATCTAATAATCTTCATCTTTTCCTACTTTTAATCTTCATCTTAAACTCGATTTTGATCTCGGTGGTAATATTGATTTTCAATCATGATATTAAAATTTATATTTAACTTGATATTATAGTGATGAGGATGATGATCTTGATTATGATCTCTATTTTATGTTTGTCATTTTTCAATCTTAAATTTAATATTGATTTTGTTCATGATGTAGATCTTGGTTTTAATCAAGATTTAAATCTTCTTCTTTAGATATTCATCTTTGTCTTCTTTTTAATCTTAATCTAAAACTCGATTCTATCTTCTTTATAATCTTGGTCTTCAAACTTGATATTGTTAGTGATATTGATGTTGACCTAATCGTGATGTGAATTTTGATCTTGATTATGATCTTTATTAGTTTTTGATCTTATTCTCATTCTTAATTTTAACATTTATCTTATTTTTGATAATTATCTCGATTATCATTTTGATCTCAGTTTTATTGTAGATTTGAGTTTTAATCTAAAAATCTTCATCTTTTCCTACTTTTAATCTTCATCTTAAACTCGATTTTTATCTCGGTGGTAATATTGATTTTCAATCATGATATTAAAATATATATTTATCTTGATCTTATAGTGATGAGGATGATGATCTTGATTATGATCTCTATTTTATGTTTGTCATTTTTTAATCTTAATTTTAATATTGTTTTTGTTCATGATGTAGATCTTGGTTTTAATTAAGATTTAAATCTTCTTCTTTAGATATTCATCTTTGTCTTCTTTTTAATCTTAATCTAAAACTCAATTCTATCTTCTTTATAATCTTGGTCTTCAAACTTGATATTGTTATTGAAATTGATGTTGACCTAATCGTGATGTGAATTTTGATCTTGATTATGATCTTTATTTGTTATTGATCTTATTCTCATTCTTAATTTTAACATTGATCTTATATTGATAATTATCTCGATTATCATTTTGATCTCAGTTTTATTATAGATTTCAGTTTTAATCTAATAATCTTCATCTTTTCCTACTTTTAATCTTCATCTTAAACTCGATTTTGATCTCGGTGGTAATATTGATTTCAATCTTGATATTAAAATTTATATTTATCTTGATCTTATAATGATGAGGATGATGATCTTAATTATGATCTCTATTTGATGTTTGTCATTTTTCAATCTTAAATTTAATATTGATTTTGTTCATGATGTAGATCTTGGTTTTAATCACGATTTAAATCTTCTTCTTTAGATATTCATCTTTGTCTTCTTTTTAATCTTAATCTAAAACTCGATTCTATATTCTTTATAATCTTGGTCTTCAAACTTGATATTGTTAGTGATATTGATGTTGACCTAATCGTGAAGTGAATTTTGATCTTGATTATGATCTTTATTTGTTATTGATCTTATTCTCATTCTTAATTTTAACATTGATCTTATATTGATAATTATCTCGATTATCATTTTGATCTCAGTTTTATTATAGATTTCAGTTTTAATCTAATAATCTTCATCTTTTCCTACTTTTAATCTTCATCTTAAACTCGATTTTGATCTCGGTGGTAATATTGATTTTCAATCATGATATTAAAATTTATATTTAACTTGATATTATAGTGATGAGGATGATGATCTTGATTATGATCTCTATTTTATGTTTGTCATTTTTCAATCTTAAATTTAATATTGATTTTGTTCATGATGTATATCTTGGTTTTAATCAAGATTTAAATCTTCTTCTTTAGATATTCATCTTTGTCTTCTTTTTAATCTTAATCTAAAACTCGATTCTATCTTCTTTATAATCTTGGTCTTCAAACTTGATATTGTTAGTGATATTGATGTTGACCTAATCGTGATGTGAATTTTGATCTTGATTATGATCTTTATTAGTTTTTGATCTTATTCTCATTCTTAATTTTAACATTTATCTTATTTTTGATAATTATCTCGATTATCATTTTGATCTCAGTTTTATTATAGATTTGAGTTTTAATCTAAAAATCTTCATCTTTTCCTACTTTTAATCTTCATCTTAAACTCGATTTTTATCTCGGTGGTAATATTGATTTTCAATCATGATATTAAAATATATATTTATCTTGATCTTATAGTGATGAGGATGATGATCTTGATTATGATCTCTATTTTATGTTTGTCATTTTTTAATCTTAATTTTAATATTGTTTTTGTTCATGATGTAGATCTTGGTTTTAATTAAGATTTAAATCTTCTTCTTTAGATATTCATCTTTGTCTTCTTTTTAATCTTAATCTAAAACTCAATTCTATCTTCTTTATAATCTTGGTCTTCAAACTTGATATTGTTATTGAAATTGATGTTGACCTAATCGTGATGTGAATTTTGATCTTGATTATGATCTTTATTTGTTATTGATCTTATTCTCATTCTTAATTTTAACATTGATCTTATATTGATAATTATCTCGATTATCATTTTGATCTCAGTTTTATTATAGATTTCAGTTTTAATCTAATAATCTTCATCTTTTCCTACTTTTAATCTTCATCTTAAACTCGATTTTGATCTCGGTGGTAATATTGATTTCAATCTTGATATTAAAATTTATATTTATCTTGATCTTATAATGATGAGGATGATGATCTTAATTATGATCTCTATTTGATGTTTGTCATTTTTCAATCTTAAATTTAATATTGATTTTGTTCATGATGTAGATCTTGGTTTTAATCAAGATTTAAATCTTCTTCTTTAGATATTCATCTTTGTCTTCTTTTTAATCTTAATCTAAAACTCGATTCTATATTCTTTATAATATTGGTCTTCAAACTTGATATTGTTAGTGATATTGATGTTGACCTAATCGTGAAGTGAATTTTGATCTTGATTATGATCTTTATTTGTTATTGATCTTATTCTCATTCTTAATTTTAACATTGATCTTATATTGATAATTATCTCGATTATCATTTTGATCTCAGTTTTATTATAGATTTCAGTTTTAATCTAATAATCTTCATCTTTTCCTACTTTTAATCTTCATCTTAAACTCGATTTTGATCTCGGTGGTAATATTGATTTTCAATCATGATATTAAAATTTATATTTATCTTGATATTATAGTGATGAGGATGATGATCTTGATTATGATCTCTATTTTATGTTTGTCATTTTTCAATCTTAAATTTAATATTAATTTTGTTCATGATGTAGATCTTGGTTTTAATCAAGATTTAAATCTTCTTCTTTAGATATTCATCTTTGTCTTCTTTTTAATCTTAATCTAAAACTCGATTCTATCTTCTTTATAATCTTGGTCTTCAAACTTGATATTGTTAGTGATATTGATGTTGACCTAATCGTGATGTGAATTTTGATCTTGATTATGATCTTTATTAGTTTTTGATCTTATTCTCATTCTTAATTTTAACATTTATCTTATTTTTGATAATTATCTCGATTATCATTTTGATCTCAGTTTTATTATAGATTTGAGTTTTAATCTAAAAATCTTCATCTTTTCCTACTTTTAATCTTCATCTTAAACTCGATTTTTATCTCGGTGGTAATATTGATTTTCAATCATGATATTAAAATATATATTTATCTTGATCTTATAGTGATGAGGATGATGATCTTGATTATGATCTCTATTTTATGTTTGTCATTTTTTAATCTTAATTTTAATATTGTTTTTGTTCATGATGTAGATCTTGGTTTTAATTAAGATTTAAATCTTCTTCTTTAGATATTCATCTTTGTCTTCTTTTTAATCTTAATCTAAAACTCAATTCTATCTTCTTTATAATCTTGGTCTTCAAACTTGATATTGTTATTGAAATTGATGTTGACCTAATCGTGATGTGAATTTTGATCTTGATTATGATCTTTATTTGTTATTGATCTTATTCTCATTCTTAATTTTAACATTGATCTTATATTGATAATTATCTCGATTATCATTTTGATCTCAGTTTTATTATAGATTTCAGTTTTAATCTAATAATCTTCATCTTTTCCTACTTTTAATCTTCATCTTAAACTCGATTTTGATCTCGGTGGTAATATTGATTTCAATCTTGATATTAAAATTTATATTTATCTTGATCTTATAATGATGAGGATGATGATCTTAATTATGATCTCTATTTGATGTTTGTCATTTTTCAATCTTAAATTTAATATTGATTTTGTTCATGATGTAGATCTTGGTTTTAATCACGATTTAAATCTTCTTCTTTAGATATTCATCTTTGTCTTCTTTTTAATCTTAATCTAAAACTCGATTCTATATTCTTTATAATCTTGGTCTTCAAACTTGATATTGTTAGTGATATTGATGTTGACCTAATCGTGATGTGAATTTTGATCTTGATTATGATCTTTTTTTGTTATTGATCTTATTCTCATTCTTAATTTTAACATTGATCTTATATTGATAATTATCTCGATTATCATTTTGATCTCAGTTTTATTATAGATTTCAGTTTTAATCTAATAATCTTCATCTTTTCCTACTTTTAATCTTCATCTTAAACTCGATTTTGATCTCGGTGGTAATATTGATTTTCAATCATGATATTAAAATTTATATTTAACTTGATATTATAGTGATGAGGATGATGATCTTGATTATGATCTCTATTTTATGTTTGTCATTTTTCAATCTTAAATTTAATATTGATTTTGTTCATGATGTAGATCTTGGTTTTAATCAAGATTTAAATCTTCTTCTTTAGATATTCATCTTTGTCTTCTTTTTAATCTTAATCTAAAACTCGATTCTATCTTCTTTATAATCTTGGTCTTCAAACTTGATATTGTTAGTGATATTGATGTTGACCTAATCGTGATGTGAATTTTGATCTTGATTATGATCTTTATTAGTTTTTGATCTTATTCTCATTCTTAATTTTAACATTTATCTTATTTTTGATAATTATCTCGATTATCATTTTGATCTCAGTTTTATTATAGATTTGAGTTTTAATCTAAAAATCTTCATCTTTTCCTACTTTTAATCTTCATCTTAAACTCGATTTTTATCTCGGTGGTAATATTGATTTTCAATCATGATATTAAAATATATATTTATCTTGATCTTATAGTGATGAGGATGATGATCTTGATTATGATCTCTATTTTATGTTTGTCATTTTTTAATCTTAATTTTAATATTGTTTTTGTTCATGATGTAGATCTTGGTTTTAATTAAGATTTAAATCTTCTTCTTTAGATATTCATCTTTGTCTTCTTTTTAATCTTAATCTAAAACTCAATTCTATCTTCTTTATAATCTTGGTCTTCAAACTTGATATTGTTATTGAAATTGATGTTGACCTAATCGTGATGTGAATTTTGATCTTGATTATGATCTTTATTTGTTATTGATCTTATTCTCATTCTTAATTTTAACATTGATCTTATATTGATAATTATCTCGATTATCATTTTGATCTCAGTTTTATTATAGATTTCAGTTTTAATCTAATAATCTTCATCTTTTCCTACTTTTAATCTTCATCTTAAACTCGATTTTGATCTCGGTGGTAATATTGATTTCAATCTTGATATTAAAATTTATATTTATCTTGATCTTATAATGATGAGGATGATGATCTTAATTATGATCTCTATTTGATGTTTGTCATTTTTCAATCTTAAATTTAATATTGATTTTGTTCATGATGTAGATCTTGGTTTTAATCACGATTTAAATCTTCTTCTTTAGATATTCATCTTTGTCTTCTTTTTAATCTTAATCTAAAACTCGATTCTATATTCTTTATAATCTTGGTCTTCAAACTTGATATTGTTACTGATATTGATGTTGACCTAATCGTGATGTGAATTTTGATCTTGATTATGATCTTTATTTGTTATTGATCTTATTCTCATTCTTAATTTTAACATTGATCTTATATTGATAATTATCTCGATTATCATTTTGATCTCAGTTTTATTATAGATTTCAGTTTTAATCTAAAAATCTTCATCTTTTCCTACTTTTAATCTTCATCTTAAACTCGATTTTGATCTCGGTGGTAATATTGATTTTCAATCATGATATTAAAATTTATATTTATCTTGATATTATAGTGATGAGGATGATGATCTTGATTATGATCTCTACTTTATGTTTGTCATTTTTCAATCTTAAATTTAATTTTGATTTTGTTCATGATGTAGATCTTGGTTTTAATCAAGATTTAAATCTTCTTCTTTAGATATTCATCTTTGTCTTCTTATTAATCTTAATCTAAAACTCGATTCTATCTTCTTTATAATCTTGGTCTTCAAACTTGATATTGTTAGTGATATTGATGTTGACCTAATCGTGATGTGAATTTTGATCTTGATTATGATCTTTATTAGTTTTTGATCTTATTCTCATTCTTAATTTTAACATTTATCTTATTTTTGATAATTATCTCGATTATCATTTTGATCTCAGTTTTATTATAGATTTCAGTTTTAATCTAAAAATCTTCATCTTTTCCTACTTTTAATCTTCATCTTAAACTCGATTTTGATCTCGGTGGTAATATTGATTTTCAATTATGATATTAAAATTTATATTTATCTTGATATTATAGTGATGAGGATGATGATCTTGATTATGATCTCTACTTTATGTTTGTCATTTTTCAATCTTAAATTTAATTTTGATTTTGTTCATGATGTAGATCTTGGTTTTAATCAAGATTTAAATCTTCTTCTTTAGATATTCATCTTTGTCTTCTTATTAATCTTAATCTAAAACTCGATTCTATCTTCTTTATAATCTTGGTCTTCAAACTTGATATTGTTAGTGATATTGATGTTGACCTAATCGTGATGTGAATTTTGATCTTGATTATGATCTTTATTAGTTTTTGATCTTATTCTCATTCTTAATTTTAACATTTATCTTATTTTTGATAATTATCTCGATTATCATTTTGATCTCAGTTTTATTATAGATTTGAGTTTTAATCTAAAAATCTTCATCTTTTCCTACTTTTAATCTTCATCTTAAACTCGATTTTGATCTCGGTGGTAATATTGATTTTCAATCATGATATTAAAATATATATTTATCTTGATCTTATAGTGATGAGGATGATGATCTTGATTATGATCTCTATTTTATGTTTGTCATTTTTTAATCTTAAATTTAATATTGATTTTGTTCATGATGTAGATCTTGGTTTTAATCAAGATTTAAATCTTCTTCTGTAGATATTCATCTTTGTCTTCTTATTAATCTTAATCTAAAACTCGATTCTATCTTCTTTATAATTTTGGTCTTCAAACTTGATATTGTTAGTGATATTGATGTTGACCTAATCGTGAAGTGAATTTTGATCTTGATTATGATCTTTATTTGTTATTGATCTTATTCTCATTCTTAATTTTAACATTGATCTTATATTGATAATTATCTCGATTATCATTTTGATCTCAGTTTTATTATAGATTTCAGTTTTAATCTAAAAATCTTCATCTTTTCCTACTTTTAATCTTCATCTTAAACTCGATTTTGATCTCGGTGGTAATATTGATTTCAATCTTGATATTAAAATTTATATTTATCTTGATCTTATAATGATGAGGATGATGATCTTAATTATGATCTCTATTTGATGTTTGTCATTTTTCAATCTTAAATTTAATATTGATTTTCTTCATGATGTAGATCTTGGTTTTAATCACGATTTAAATCTTCTTCTTTAGATATTCATCTTTGTCTTCTTTTTAATCTTAATCTAAAACTCGATTCTATATTCTTTATAATCTTGGTCTTCAAACTTGATATTGATGTTGACCTAATCGTGAAGTGAATTTTGATCTTGATTATGATCTTTATTTGTTATTGATCTTATTCTCATTCTTAATTTTAACATTGATCTTATATTGATAATTATCTCGATTATCATTTTGATCTCAGTTTTATTATAGATTTCAGTTTTAATCTAATAATCTTCATCTTTTCCTACTTTTAATCTTCATCTTAAACTCGATTTTGATCTCGGTGGTAATATTGATTTTCAATCATGATATTAAAATTTATATTTATCTTGATATTATAGTGATGAGGATGATGATCTTGATTATGATCTCTACTTTATGTTTGTCATTTTTCAATCTTAAATTTAATTTTGATTTTGTTCATGATGTAGATCTTGGTTTTAATCAAGATTTAAATCTTCTTCTTTAGATATTCATCTTTGTCTTCTTATTAATCTTAATCTAAAACTCGATTCTATCTTCTTTATAATCTTGGTCTTCAAACTTGATATTGTTAGTGATATTGATGTTGACCTAATCGTGAAGTGAATTTTGATCTTGATTATGATCTTTATTTGTTATTGATCTTATTCTCATTCTTAATTTTAACATTGATCTTATATTGATAATTATCTCGATTATCATTTTGATCTCAGTTTTATTATAGATTTCAGTTTTAATCTAAAAATCTTCATCTTTTCCTACTTTTAATCTTCATCTTAAACTCGATTTTGATCTCGGTGGTAATATTGATTTCAATCTTGATATTAAAATTTATATTTATCTTGATCTTATAATGATGAGGATGATGATCTTAATTATGATCTCTATTTGATGTTTGTCATTTTTCAATCTTAAATTTAATATTGATTTTCTTCATGATGTAGATCTTGGTTTTAATCACGATTTAAATCTTCTTCTTTAGATATTCATCTTTGTCTTCTTTTTAATCTTAATCTAAAACTCGATTCTATATTCTTTATAATCTTGGTCTTCAAACTTGATATTGTTAGTGATATTGATGTTGACCTAATCGTGAAGTGAATTTTGATCTTGATTATGATCTTTATTTGTTATTGATCTTATTCTCATTCTTAATTTTAACATTGATCTTATATTGATAATTATCTCGATTATCATTTTGATCTCAGTTTTATTATAGATTTCAGTTTTAATCTAATAATCTTCATCTTTTCCTACTTTTAATCTTCATCTTAAACTCGATTTTGATCTCGGTGGTAATATTGATTTCAATCTTGATATTAAAATTTATATTTATCTTGATCTTATAATGATGAGGATGATGATCTTAATTATGATCTCTATTTGATGTTTGTCATTTTTCAATCTTAAATTTAATATTGATTTTGTTCATGATGTAGATCTTGGTTTTAATCACGATTTAAATCTTCTTCTTTAGATATTCATCTTTGTCTTATTTTTAATCTTAATCTAAAACTCGATTCTATATTCTTTATAATCTTGGTCTTCAAACTTGATATTGTTAGTGATATTGATGTTGACCTAATCGTGAAGTGAATTTTGATCTTGATTATAATCTTTATTTGTTATTGATCTTATTCTCATTCTTAATTTTAACATTGATCTTATATTGATAATTATCTCGATTATCATTTTGATCTCAGTTTTATTATAGATTTCAGTTTTAATCTAATAATCTTCATCTTTTCCTACTTTTAATCTTCATCTTAAACTCGATTTTGATCTCGGTGGTAATATTGATTTTCAATCATGATATTAAAATTTATATTTATCTTGATATTATAGTGATGAGGATGATGATCTTGATTATGATCTCTACTTTATGTTTGTCATTTTTCAATCTTAAATTTAATTTTGATTTTGTTCATGATGTAGATCTTGGTTTTAATCAAGATTTAAATCTTCTTCTTTAGATATTCATCTTTGTCTTCTTATTAATCTTAATCTAAAACTCGATTCTATCTTCTTTATAATCTTGGTCTTCAAACTTGATATTGTTAGTGATATTGATGTTGACCTAATCGTGATGTGAATTTTGATCTTGATTATGATCTTTATTAGTTTTTGATCTTATTCTCATTCTTAATTTTAACATTTATCTTATTTTTGATAATTATCTCAATTATCATTTTGATCTCAGTTTTATTATAGATTTCAGTTTTAATCTAAAAATCTTCATCTTTTCCTACTTTTAATCTTCTTCTTAAACTCGATTTTGATCTCGGTGGTAATATTGATTTTCAATCATGATATTAAAATCTATATTTATCTTGATCTTATAGTGATGAGGATGATGATCTTGATTATGATCTCTATTTTATGTTTGTCATTTTTTAATCTTAAATTTAATATTGATTTTGTTCATGATGTAGATCTTGGTTTTAATCAAGATTTAAATCTTCTTCTTTAGATATTCATCTTTGTCTTCTTTTTAATCTTAATCTAAAACTCGATTCTATATTCTTTATAATCTTGGTCTTCAAACTTGATATTGTTAGTGATATTGATGTTGACCTAATCGTGATGTGAATTTTGATCTTGATTATGATCTTTATTAGTTTTTGATCTTATTCTCATTCTTAATTTTAACATTTATCTTATTTTTGATAATTATCTCGATTATCATTTTGATCTCAGTTTTATTATAGATTTGAGTTTTAATCTAAAAATCTTCATCTTTTCCTACTTTTAATCTTCATCTTAAACTCGATTTTGATCTCGGTGGTAATATTGATTTTCAATCATGATATTAAAATATATATTTATCTTGATCTTATAGTGATGAGGATGATGATCTTGATTATGATCTCTATTTTATGTTTGTCATTTTTTAATCTTAAATTTAATATTGATTTTGTTCATGATGTAGATCTTGGTTTTAATATAGATTTAAATCTTCTTCTGTAGATATTCATCTTTGTCTTCTTTTTAATCTTAATCTAAAACTCGATTCTATCTTCTTTATAATTTTGGTCTTCAAACTTGATATTGTTAGTGATATTGATGTTGACCTAATCGTGAAGTGAATTTTGATCTTGATTATGATCTTTATTTGTTATTGATCTTATTCTCATTCTTAATTTTAACATTGATCTTATATTGATAATTATCTCGATTATCATTTTGATCTCAGTTTTATTATGGATTTCAGTTTTAATCTAAAAATCTTCATCTTTTCCTACTTTTAATCTTCATCTTAAACTCGATTTTGATCTCGGTGGTAATATTGATTTCAATCTTGATATTAAAATTTATATTTATCTTGATCTTATAATGATGAGGATGATGATCTTAATTATGATCTCTATTTGATGTTTGTCATTTTTCAATCTTAAATTTAATATTGATTTTCTTCATGATGTAGATCTTGGTTTTAATCACGATTTAAATCTTCTTCTTTAGATATTCATCTTTGTCTTCTTTTTAATCTTAATCTAAAACTCGATTCTATATTCTTTATAATCTTGGTCTTCAAACTTGATATTGTTAGTGATATTGATGTTGACCTAATCGTGAAGTGAATTTTGATCTTGATTATGATCTTTATTTGTTATTGATCTTATTCTCATTCTTAATTTTAACATTGATCTTATATTGATAATTATCTCGATTATCATTTTGATCTCAGTTTTATTATAGATTTCAGTTTTAATCTAATAATCTTCATCTTTTCCTACTTTTAATCTTCATCTTAAACTCGATTTTGATCTCGGTGGTAATATTGATTTTCAATCATGATATTAAAATTTATATTTATCTTGATATTATAGTGATGAGGATGATGATCTTGATTATGATCTCTACTTTATGTTTGTCATTTTTCAATCTTAAATTTAATTTTGATTTTGTTCATGATGTAGATCTTGGTTTTAATCAAGATTTAAATCTTCTTCTTTAGATATTCATCTTTGTCTTCTTATTAATCTTAATCTAAAACTCGATTCTATCTTCTTTATAATCTTGGTCTTCAAACTTGATATTGTTAGTGATATTGATGTTGACCTAATCGTGATGTGAATTTTGATCTTGATTATGATCTTTATTAGTTTTTGATCTTATTCTCATTCTTAATTTTAACATTTATCTTATTTTTGATAATTATCTCGATTATCATTTTGATCTCAGTTTTATTATAGATTTCAGTTTTAATCTAAAAATCTTCATCTTTTCCTACTTTTAATCTTCATCTTAAACTCGATTTTGATCTCGGTGGTAATATTGATTTTCAATCATGATATTAAAATCTATATTTATCTTGATCTTATAGTGATGAGGATGATGATCTTGATTATGATCTCTATTTTATGTTTGTCATTTTTTAATCTTAAATTTAATATTGATTTTGTTCATGATGTAGATCTTGGTTTTAATCAAGATTTAAATCTTCTTCTTTAGATATTCATCTTTGTCTTCTTTTTAATCTTAATCTAAAACTCGATTCTATATTCTTTATAATCTTGGTCTTCAAACTTGATATTGTTAGTGATATTGATGTTGACCTAATCGTGATGTGAATTTTGATCTTGATTATGATCTTTATTAGTTTTTGATCTTATTCTCATTCTTAATTTTAACATTTATCTTATTTTTGATAATTATCTCGATTATCATTTTGATCTCAGTTTTATTATAGATTTGAGTTTTAATCTAAAAATCTTCATCTTTTCCTACTTTTAATCTTCATCTTAAACTCGATTTTGATCTCGGTGGTAATATTGATTTTCAATCATGATATTAAAATATATATTTATCTTGATCTTATAGTGATGAGGATGATGATCTTGATTATGATCTCTATTTTATGTTTGTCATTTTTTAATCTTAAATTTAATATTGATTTTGTTCATGATGTAGATCTTGGTTTTAATATAGATTTAAATCTTCTTCTGTAGATATTCATCTTTGTCTTCTTTTTAATCTTAATCAAAAACTCGATTCTATCTTCTTTATAATTTTGGTCTTCAAACTTGATATTGTTAGTGATATTGATGTTGACCTAATCGTGAAGTGAATTTTGATCTTGATTATGATCTTTATTTGTTATTGATCTTATTCTCATTCTTAATTTTAACATTGATCTTATATTGATAATTATCTCGATTATCATTTTGATCTCAGTTTTATTATAGATTTCAGTTTTAATCTAAAAATCTTCATCTTTTCCTACTTTTAATCTTCATCTTAAACTCGATTTTGATCTCGGTGGTAATATTGATTTCAATCTTGATATTAAAATTTATATTTATCTTGATCTTATAATGATGAGGATGATGATCTTAATTATGATCTCTATTTGATGTTTGTCATTTTTCAATCTTAAATTTAATATTGATTTTGTTCATGATGTAGATCTTGGTTTTAATCACGATTTAAATCTTCTTCTTTAGATATTCATCTTTGTCTTCTTTTTAATCTTAATCTAAAACTCGATTCTATATTCTTTATAATCTTGGTCTTCAAACTTGATATTGTTAGTGATATTGATGTTGACCTAATCGTGAAGTGAATTTTGATCTTGATTATGATCTTTATTTGTTATTGATCTTATTCTCATTCTTAATTTTAACATTGATCTTATATTGATAATTATCTCGATTATCATTTTGATCTCAGTTTTATTATAGATTTCAGTTTTAATCTAATAATCTTCATCTTTTCCTACTTTTAATCTTCATCTTAAACTCGATTTTGATCTCGGTGGTAATATTGATTTTCAATCATGATATTAAAATTTATATTTATCTTTATATTATAGTGATGAGGATGATGATCTTGATTATGATCTCTACTTTATGTTTGTCATTTTTCAATCTTAAATTTAATTTTGATTTTGTTCATGATGTAGATCTTGGTTTTAATCAAGATTTAAATCTTCTTCTTTAGATATTCATCTTTGTCTTCTTATTAATCTTAATCTAAAACTCGATTCTATCTTCTTTATAATCTTGGTCTTCAAACTTGATATTGTTAGTGATATTGATGTTGACCTAATCGTGATGTGAATTTTGATCTTGATTATGATCTTTATTAGTTTTTGATCTTATTCTCATTCTTAATTTTAACATTTATCTTATTTTTGATAATTATCTCGATTATCATTTTGATCTCAGTTTTATTATAGATTTCAGTTTTAATCTAAAAATCTTCATCTTTTCCTACTTTTAATCTTCATCTGAAACTCGATTTTGATCTCGGTGGTAATATTGATTTTCAATCATGATATTAAAATCTATATTTATCTTGATCTTATAGTGATGAGGATGATGATCTTGATTATGATCTCTATTTTATGTTTGTCATTTTTCAATCTTAAATTTAATATTGATTTTGTTCATGATGTAGATCTTGGTTTTAATCAAGATTTAAATCTTCTTCTTTAGATATTCATCTTTGTCTTCTTTTTAATCTTAATCTAAAACTCGATTCTATCTTCTTTATAATCTTGGTCTTCAAACTTGATATTGTTAGTGATATTGATGTTGACCTAATCGTGATGTGAATTTTGATCTTGATTATGATCTTTATTAGTTTTTGATCTTATTCTCATTCTTAATTTTAACATTTATCTTATTTTTGATAATTATCTCGATTATCATTTTGATCTCAGTTTTATTATAGATTTCAGTTTTAATCTAAAAATCTTCATCTTTTCCTACTTTTAATCTTCATCTTAAACTCGATTTTGATCTCGGTGGTAATATTGATTTTCAATCATGATATAAAAATCGATATTTATCTTGATCTTATAGTGATGAGGATGATGATCTTGATTATGATCTCTATTTTATGTTTGTCATTTTTCAATCTTAAATTTAATATTGATTTTGTTCATGATGTAGATCTTGGTTTTAATCAACATTTAAATCTTCTTCTTTAGATATTCATCTTTGTCTTCTTTTTAATCTTAATCTAAAACTCGATTCTATATTCTTTATAATCTTGGTCTTCAAACTTGATATTGTTAGTGATATTGATGTTGACCTAATCGTGATGTGAATTTTGATCTTGATTATGATCTTTATTTGTTATTGATCTTATTCTCATTCTTAATTTTAACATTGATCTTATATTGATAATTATCTCGATTATCATTTTGATCTCAGTTTTATTATAGATTTCAGTTTTAATCTAATAATCTTCATCTTTTCCTACTTTTAATCTTCATCTTAAACTCGATTTTGATCTCGGTGGTAATATTGATTTTCAATCTTGATATTAAAATTTATAATTAGCTTGATCTTATAGTGATGAGGATGATGATCTTGATTATGATCTCTATTTTATGTTTGTCATTTTTTAATCTTAATTTTAATATTGTTTTTGTTCATGATGTAGATCTTGGTTTTAATTAAGATTTAAATCTTCTTCTTTAGATATTCATCTTTGTCTTCTTTTTAATCTTAATCTAAAACTCAATTCTATCTTCTTTATAATCTTGGTCTTCAAACTTGATATTGTTACTGATATTGATGTTGACCTAATCGTGATGTGAATTTTGATCTTGATTATGATCTTTATTTGTTATTGATCTTATTCTCATTCTTAATTTTAACATTTATCTTATTGTTGATAATTATCTCGATTATCATTTTGATCTCAGTTTCATTATAGATTTCAATTTTAATCTAATAATCTTCATCTTTTCCTACTTTTAATCTTCATCTTAAACTCGATTTTGATCTCGGTGGTAATATTGATTTCAATCTTGATATTAAAATTTATATTTATCTTGATCTTATAATGATGAGGATGATGATCTTAATTATGATCTCTATTTGATGTTTGTCATTTTTCAATCTTAAATTTAATATTGATTTTGTTCATGATGTAGATCTTGGTTTTAATCAAGATTTAAATCTTCTTCTTTAGATATTCATCTTTGCCTTCTTTTTAATCTTAATCTAAAACTTGATTCTATATTCTTTATAGTCTTGGTCTTCAAACTTGATATTGTTAGTGATATTGATGTTGACCTAATCGTGAAGTGAATTTTGATCTTGATTATGATCTTTATTTGTTATTGATCTTATTCTCATTCTTAATTTTAACATTGATCTTATATTGATAATTATCTCGATTATCATTTTGATCTCAGTTTTATTATAGATTTCAGTTTTAATCTAATAATCTTCATCTTTTCCTACTTTTAATCTTCATCTTAAACTCGATTTTGATCTCGGTGGTAATATTGATTTTCAATCATGATATTAAAATTTATATTTATCTTGATATTATAGTGATGAGGATGATGATCTTGATTATGATCTCTATTTTATGTTTGTCATTTTTCAATCTTAAATTTAATATTGATTTTGTTCATGATGTAGATCTTGGTTTTAATCAAGATTTAAATCTTCTTCTTTAGATATTCATCTTTGTCTTCTTTTTAATCTTAATCTAAAACTCGATTCTATCTTCTTTATAATCTTGGTCTTCAAACTTGATATTGTTAGTGATATTGATGTTGACCTAATCGTGATGTGAATTTTGATCTTGATTATGATCTTTATTAGTTTTTGATCTTATTCTCATTCTTAATTTTAACATTTATCTTATTTTTGATAATTATCTCGATTATCATTTTGATATCAGTTTTATTATAGATTTCAGTTTTAATCTAAAAATCTTCATCTTTTCCTACTTTTAATCTTCATCTGAAACTCGATTTTGATCTCGGTGGTAATATTGATTTTCAATCATGATATTAAAATATATATTTATCTTGATCTTATAGTGATGAGGATGATGATCTTGATTATGATCTCTATTTTATGTTTGTCATTTTTTAATCTTAAATTTAATATTGATTTTGTTCATGATGTAGATCTTGGTTTTAATCAAGATTTAAATCTTCTTCTTTAGATATTCATCTTTGTCTTCTTTTTAATCTTAATCTAAAACTCGATTCAATCTTCTTTATAATCTTGGTCTTCAAACTTGATATTGTTAGTGATATTGATGTTGACCTAATCGTGATGTGAATTTTGATCTTGATTATGAGCTTTATTTGTTATTGATCTTATTCTCATTCTTAATTTTAACATTTATCTTATATTGATAATTATCTCGATTATCATTTTGATCTCAGTTTTATTATAGATTTCAGTTTTAATCTAATAATCTTCATCTTTTCCTACTTTTAATCTTCATCTTAAACTCGATTTTGATCTCGGTGGTAATATTGATTTTCAATCTTGATATTAAAATTTATATTTAGCTTGATCTTATAGTGATGAGGATGATGATCTTGATTATGATCTCTATTTTATGTTTGTCATTTTTTAATCTTAATTTTAATATTGTTTTTGTTCATGATGTAGATCTTGGTTTTAATTAAGATTTAAATCTTCTTCTTTTGATATTCATCTTTGTCTTCTTTTTAATCTTAATCTAAAACTCAATTCTATCTTCTTTATAATCTTGGTCTTCAAACTTGATATTGTTATTGATATTGATGTTGACCTAATCGTGATGTGAATTTTGATCTTGATTATGATCTTTATTTGTTATTGATCTTATTCTCATTATTAATTTTAACATTTATCTTATTGTTGATAATTATCTCGATTATCATTTTGATATCAGTTTTATTATAGATTTCAGTTTTAATCTAAAAATCTTCATCTTTTCCTACTTTTAATCTTCATCTTAAACTCGATTTTGATCTCGGTGGTAATATTGATTTTCAATCATGATATTAAAATTTATATTTATCTTTATCTTATAATGATGAGGATGATGATCTTAATTATGATCTCTATTTGATGTTTGTCATTTTTCAATCTTAAATTTAATATTGATTTTGTTCATGATGTAGATCTTGGTTTTTATCAAGATTTAAATCTTCTTCTTTAGATATTCATCTTTGTCTTCTTTTTAATCTTAATCTAAAACACGATTCTATATTCTTTATAATCTTGGTCTTCAAACTTGATATTGTTATTGATATTGATGTTGACCTAATCGTGATGTGAATTTTGATCTTGATTATGATCTTTATTTGTTATTGATCTTATTCTCATTCTTAATTTTAACATTGATCTTATATTGATAATTATCTCGATTATCATTTTGATCTCAGTTTTATTATAGATTTCAGTTTTAATCTAATAATCTTCATCTTTTCCTACTTTTAATCTTCATCTTAAACTCGATTTTGATCTCGGTGGTAATATTGATTTTCAATCTTGATATTAAAATTTATATTTAGCTTGATCTTATAGTGATGAGGATGATGATCTTGATTATGATCTCTATTTTATGTTTGTCATTTTTTAATCTTAATTTTAATATTGTTTTTGTTCATGATGTAGATCTTGGTTTTAATTAAGATTTAAATCTTCTTCTTTAGATATTCATCTTTGTCTTCTTTTTAATCTTAATCTAAAACTCAATTCTATCATCTTTATAATCTTGGTCTTCAAACTTGATATTGTTATTGATATTGATGTTGACCTAATCGTGATGTGAATTTTGATCTTGATTATGATCTTTATTTGTTATTGATCTTATTCTCATTATTAATTTTAACATTTATCTTATTGTTGATAATTATCTCGATTATCATTTTGATCTCAGTTTTATTATAGATTTCAGTTTTAATCTAATAATCTTCATCTTTTCCTACTTTTAATCTTCATCTTAAACTCGATTTTGATCTCGGTGGTAATATTGATTTTGAATCATGATATTAAAATTTATATTTATCTTGATCTTATAGTGATGAGGATGATGATCTTGATTATGATCTCTATTTTATGTTTGTCATTTTTCAATCTTAAATTTAATATTGATTTTGTTCATGATGTAGATCTTGGTTTTAATCAAGATTTAAATCTTCTTCTTTAGATATTCATCTTTGTCTTCTTTTTATTCTTAATCTAAAACTCGATTCAATCTTCTTTATAATCTTGGTCTTCAAACTTGATATTGTTAGTGATATTGATGTTGACCTAATCGTGATGTGAATTTTGATCTTGATTATGACCTTTATTTGTTATTGATCTTATTCTCATTCTTAATTTTAACATTTATCTTATTGTTGATAATTATCTCGATTATCATTTTGATCTCAGTTTTATTATAGATTTCAGTTTTAATCTAATAATCTTCATCTTTTCCTACTTTTAATCTTCATCTTAAACTCGATTTTGATCTCCGTGGTAATATTGATTTCAATCTTGATATTAAAATTTATATTTATCTTGATCTTATAATGATGAGGATGATGATCTTAATTATGATCTCTATTTGATGTTTGTCATTTTTCAATCTTAAATTTAATATTGATTTTGTTCATGATGTAGATCTTAGTTTTATTCAAGATTTAAATCTTCTTCTTTAGATATTCATCTTTGTCTTCTTTTTAATCTTAATCTAAAACTCGATTCTATATTCTTTATAATCTTGGTCTTCAAACTTGATATTGTTAGTGATATTGATGTTGACCTAATCGTGATGTGAATTTTGATCTTGATTATGATATTTATTTGTTATTGATCTTATTCTCATTCTTAATTTTAACATTTATCTTATTGTTGATAATTATCTCGATTATCATTTTGATCTTAGTTTTATTATAGATTTCAGTTTTAATCTAATAATCTTCATCTTTTCCTACTTTTAATCTTCATCTTAAACACAATTTTGATCTCGGTGGTAATATTGATTTTCAATCATGATATTAAAATATATATTTATCTTGATCTTATAGTGATGAGGATGATGATCTTGATTATGATCTCTATTTTATGTTTGTCATTTTTTAATCTTAAATTTAATATTGATTTTGTTCATGATGTAGATCTTGGTTTTAATCAAGATTTAAATCTTCTTCTTTAGATATTCATCTTTGTCTTCTTTTTAATCTTAATCTAAAACTCGATTCTATATTCTTTATAATCTTGGTCTTCAAACTTGATATTGTTAGTGATATTGATGTTGACCTAATCGTGATGTGAATTTTGATCTTGATTATGATCTTTATTTGTTATTGATCTTATTCTCATTCTTAATTTTAACATTGATCTTATATTGATAATTATCCCGATTATCATTTTGATCTCAGTTTTATTATAGATTTCAGTTTTAATCTAATAATCTTCATCTTTTCCTACTTTTAATCTTCATCTTAAACTCGATTTTGATCTCGATGGTAATATTGATTTTCAATCTTGATATTAAAATTTATATTTAGCTTGATCTTATAGTGATGAGGATGATGATCTTGATTATGATCTCTATTTTATGTTTGTCATTTTTTAATCTTAATTTTAATATTGTTTTTGTTCATGATGTAGATCTTGGTTTTAATTAAGATTTAAATCTTCTTCTTTAGATATTCATATTTGTCTTCTTTTTAATCTTAATCTAAAACTCAATTCTATCTTCTTTATAATCTTGGTCTTCAAACTTGATATTGTTATTGATATTGATGTTGACCTAATCGTGATGTGAATTTTGATCTTGATTTTGATCTTTATTTGTTATTGATCTTATTCTCATTCTTAATTTTAACATTTATCTTATTGTTGATTATTATCTCGATTATCATTTTGATCTCAGTTTTATTATAGATTTCAGTTTTAATCTAATAATCTTCATCTTTTCCTACTTTTAATCTTCATCTTAAACTCGATTTTGATCTCGGTGGTAATATTGATTTTGAATCATGATATTAAAATTTATATTTATCTTGATCTTATAGTGATGAGGATGATGATCTTTGTAACATCCCTCAGAATCACACCCCACACGCATACAAGTAAAATACGGGGTTTCAAAAATTTTTACTCTTCCATTAAAACACAAGAAGAAAGCGGCATCGAAGGACATTACTACGGAACTGAAAACCGCACAGAACTGAATAGGATCGATTTACTAGGAAATAGAAATCCGGAAAATCCAGAAAAAATCCGGCAGCAAATATTCTAAACTACTGCTGCACAGACACACATATCTTGTAACAACAACAAATGTCCACACTACACATATGTGGAATTTCAGAAATATACAGAACTGATTATTCAGATACTAAAATAAACAACACAAATTCGGTTACACATCTCAAATCGGACATTTCAAAATAAGAACCAATTCAATAAAAGAATCCAAGACTTGTATCCAATAATTTAAACGAAACAACTATAATATAATATCCTGAAAACAGGCATAAGCCCTCAGGAGATAAAACATGTCATATAGGTCATAATAAATTAGGCACGCAGGCCTGATAAATCTTTAGAAGACTATTCTTAGAAATGACATCAAACATTAGCGTCATATTAGCTGTAGCAATTACTGTCTTGATGTCTCACCTGAAAACATTTAAACAACGGAGGTGAGCTAAAAAGCTCAGTGAGTAAAAGACACTAAAAGTCATCCATAGTACACATCAAAAATATCATACTTAAGTTGAAATTCTTTTTATTTAACAGATAAGATAAATCAACTTAACATGCATGCTCATATCAGAAACAAACACAATCAAATACAGATACTTGTAACAATAGGCATCAAACAGGTAGGATATGAATATACCAACCCATACCAACTAACCACACCGCCTAATACATCTAAATACAGATCGAAACAGAACTACAGAAATCAGAACTGACAGACAGAAAATCAGAATTTTCAGAGTCCAAACGGATAGTCTACATCGGAAACAGAAAGGCCACGGAAGGCCTGGCGACCACAGAAGGTCTGACCCCACCTCTGCCGAGGACGAGACAATGCATGCATATCAGAAACAGAATGGTAAAGGAGATATCAGTGGGTGGCCCCCGTCTTGTCAGGACGTGGCACTCTGGTCTCCAATACCCAGAACAGAATCGTAGAGGAGGTATCAGTGGGTGGCCCCCGTCTTGTTAGGACGTGGCACTCTGGCCTCCAAAACCCAGAACTGAATGGTAGAGGAGGTATCAGTGGGTGGCCCCCGTCTTATTAGGACGTGGCACTCTGGCCTCCAAAACCCAGAACTGAATGGTAGAGGAGGTATCAGTGGGTGGCCCCCGTCTTGTTAGGACGTGGCACTCTGGCCTCCAAAACCCAGAACTGAATGGTAGAGGAGGTATCAGTGGGTGGCCCCCGTCTTGTTAGGACGTGGCACTCTGGCCTCCAAAACCCAGAACTGAATGGTAGAGGAGGTATCAGTGGGTGGTCCCCGTCTTGTTAGGACGTGGCACTCTGGCCTCCAAAACCCAGAACTGAATGGTAGAGGAGGTATCAGTGGGTGGCCCCCGTCTTGTTAGGACGTGGCACTCTGGCCTCCAATACCCAGAACAGAAATAGTGTCTCAAGGGTCGTAGTAGACTATCAGCACCATTACAGCGCCACAGAAGGAGGGTAAGGACACGGAAGAGTGCTACACTAGGGCATAATTTTACAGAACAGATTATACTGAAACGGAGAAGTAGGATCAACCACTACTTAATTCTTACATTATGCCCAAAGTCTAACAAACCAGAAAATGACACACCCTAATATCCAGTCCTTAAACACAGAACAGAATTTATATGAGTGAATTCCTTACAACTAACCTTAATTCATGTCAAACCATTCTATGTTCTCACAAATGTTTTAACACATTCAAGGTTTTCAGAAAATTCACAACATATAAACAGAACAGGAAATATCCACATAACAAACAATTAAATACAGAACAGAAATTATTCATATAACAAACATTTAAACACAGAACAGAAATTATTCATGAAATAATCTCCTCAAAATTTCTAAAATCGTGAGCTATAAAATTACTGTAAGGGGCGCCACTTTCAGAACCTTAACGGAACGCACAAATTTCATGTAAATAATTTCAGTCCCCCACTACAGATAATTTTAATTACACGCTCGTGAAGAAAACTGACAAAAGCCCCAAAATTGGCTCAACTATATTTTCGAAAATTCCTAAGTTCTTAGTTAAATCCCCAATTTTGTTTTCTCTAAAATTTCTCATCAAACAAATAAATTTTAGAAGAACTACAGACCACAATTTAAGAGGTTAAACCATACAATGTAAATTTTTCTCACAAAGGAATATTCGTCTAACCAAAACATAGCAGATTTATATTGTCAGTTTGCAAAATATATTTTTAGTCCAATTTCGAACCAAAGCTAGTCAATATTGTATTCAAAATGAAGCTCTCTGAATCTAGTTTCCAATAAAACTGGTTTCACAAGATTTCGAATTGTAGGCAGGAAGATATAAGGGTTCGAACATAGGAAGGTCAGAATTTCAGATTTCAAGAAAACAGATTCATATATCAGACTTGCGACATTTATTTCAGATCCAATAACTAATCGAAAATAGGCGTTATGGGAGTCAAAATAAAGCTCTTCGAGCCTACGGTCTAATAAAACTGATTTGACAAGATTTCGAGCTATACCTAGGGAGATATGATGGTTCGAACACATAAAGGTCGAAATCCAGAATTTCAGAAAAACTGATTTTGTACCGCTGGATTGCAATACAGATTGAAATACGAATACCGCTCGGATATGGTCGATATCATATTCAAATTAAAGCCAAACATATCTAGTTTCATACAAAATTTATCTCGTGCGATTTGGATCTATAGGCCATGAGATATTGGGGTTATAGTACACAAAGGTCAGATTAACGAATGCAGATTTCAGCAGAACAGGATTTTAAAACCCTATAATTATTTGAATTCAACCCCATACGAATAATCATGGCAAATAACGAATTTTAATTCGGATTAGACTCCTTAGGATCGAATTACTCACAGAAAATCGCCCACAGAGAAAACGCCAAAACAGGGGATCAGGGGTCTCCAGAAAGTTCGTCCACCACCAGCCTGCCACCACCAGCGTCAGAAATTTTGCAGGAGGCGCCAAGCACAGTGAGGGGCGACAACACAAGCGGCTAGGGCAAGAAACAAACCAAAAATCGTGAGGGAGAGGAGCTCTCACGAATTTTCCCCCTTTTTTTTTTTATTTCTTTCCACCCCAAACGGGTCCAAGATCCAATAACCCAATTAACTTAAGTGGAAATCGGCTTTAATGGGCTTACCTGGGCTTAACCACCATGCGCTACTCCAATAACACAGAAATATGCGCCACCATGGTGGAAGAATTCCAGGAGCAAATAGTCAAGGTTGAGGGTTCGAAGCCCCAACAAAAATAATTATTTTTGCCCTGTAGGGAAAAAGTCCTACAATTAGGCAAAAATCCCAAAATTTTAACCGATAAAAATACATAAACTGAATTTCTAACCTTAAATCATAATTCAGAAATTCAAGGGCGTTACAATCTTGATTATGATCTCTATTTTATGTTTGTCATTTTTCAATCTTAAATTTAATATTGATTTTGTTCATGATGCAGATCTTGGTTTTAATCAAGATTTAAATCTTCTTGTTTAGATATTCATCTTTGTCTTCTTTTTAATCTTAATCTTAAACTCGATTCGATCTTCTTTATAATCTTGGTCTTCAAACTTGATATTGTTAGTGATATTGATGTTGACCTAATCGTGATGAGAATTTTGATCTCGATTATGATCTTTATTTGTTATTGATCTTATTCTCATTCTTAATTTTAACATTTATCTTAAACTTGATAATTATCTCGATTATCATTTTGATATCAGTTTTATTATAGATTTCAGTTTTAATCTAATAATCTTCATCTTTTCCTACTTTTAATGTTCATCTTAAACTCGATTTTGATCTCGGTGGTAATATTGATTTTCAATCATGATATTAAAATTTATATTTATCTTGATATTATAGTGATGAGTATGATGATCTTGATTATGATCTCTATTTTATGTTTGTCATTTTTCAATCTTAAATTTAATATTGATTTTGTTCATGATGTAGATCTTGGTTTTAATCAAGATTTAAATCTTCTTCTTTAGATATTCATCTTTGTCTTCTTTTTAATCTTAATCTAAAACTCGATTCTATCTTCTTTATAATCTTGGTCTTCAAACTTGATATTGTTAGTGATATTGATGTTGACCTAATCGTGATGTAAATTTTGATCTTGATTATGATCTTTATTTGTTATTGATCTTATTCTCATTCTTAATTTTAACATTTATCTTATTTTTGATAATTATCTTGATTATCATTTTGATCTCAGTTTTATTATAGATTTCAGTTTTAATTTAATAATCTTTATCTTTTCCTACTTTTAATCTTCATCTTAAACTCGATTTTGATCTCGGTGGTAATATTGATTTCAATCTTGATATTAAAATTTATATTTATCTTGATCTTATAATGATGAGGATGATGATCTTAATTATGATCTCTATTTGATGTTTGTCATTTTTCAATCTTAAATTTAATATTGATTTTGTTCATGATGTAGATCTTGGTTTTAATCAAGATTTAAATCTTCTTCTTTAGATATTCATCTTTGTCTTCTTTTTAATCTTAATCTAAAACTCGATTCTATATTCTTTATAATCTTGGTCTTCAAACTTGATATTGTTAGTGATATTGATGTTGACCTAATCGTGATGTGAATTTTGATCTTGATTATGATCTTTATTTGTTATTGATCTTATTCTCATTCTTAATTTTAACATTGATCTTATATTGATAATTATCCCGATTATCATTTTGATCTCAGTTTTATTATAGATTTCAGTTTTAATCTAATAATCTTCATCTTTTCCTACTTTTAATCTTCATCTTAAACTCGATTTTGATCTCGATGGTAATATTGATTTTCAATCTTGATATTAAAATTTATATTTAGCTTGATCTTATAGTGATGAGGATGATGATCTTGATTATGATCTCTATTTTATGTTTGTCATTTTTTAATCTTAATTTTAATATTGTTTTTGTTCATGATGTAGATCTTGGTTTTAATTAAGATTTAAATCTTCTTCTTTAGATATTCATATTTGTCTTCTTTTTAATCTTAATCTAAAACTCAATTCTATCTTCTTTATAATCTTGGTCTTCAAACTTGATATTGTTATTGATATTGATGTTGACCTAATCGTGATGTGAATTTTGATCTTGATTTTGATCTTTATTTGTTATTGATCTTATTCTCATTCTTAATTTTAACATTTATCTTATTGTTGATTATTATCTCGATTATCATTTTGATCTCAGTTTTATTATAGATTTCAGTTTTAATCTAATATCTTCATCTTTTCCTACTTTTAATCTTCATCTTAAACTCGATTTTGATCTCGGTGGTAATATTGATTTTGAATCATGATATTAAAATTTATATTTATCTTGATCTTATAGTGATGAGGATGATGATCTTGATTATGATCTCTATTTTATGTTTGTCATTTTTCAATCTTAAATTTAATATTGATTTTGTTCATGATGTAGATCTTGGTTTTAATCAAGATTTAAATCTTCTTCTTTAGATATTCATCTTTGTCTTCTTTTTAATCTTAATCTAAAACTCGATTCAATCTTCTTTATAATCTTGGTCTTCAAACTTGATATTGTTAGTGATATTGATGTTGACCTAATCGTGATGTGAATTTTGATCTTGATTATGATCTTTATTTGTTATTGATCTTATTCTCATTCTTAATTTTAACATTTATCTTATTGTTGATAATTATCTCGATTATCATTTTGATCTCAGTTTTATTATAGATTTCAGTTTTAATCTAATAATCTTCATCTTTTCCTACTTTTAATCTTTATCTTAAACTCGATTTTGATCTCGGTGGTAATATTGATTTCAATCTTGATATTAAAATTTATATTTATCTTGATCTTATAATGATGAGGATGATGATCTTAATTATGATCTCTATTTGATGTTTGTCATTTTTCAATCTTAAATTTAATATTGATTTTGTTCATGATGTAGATCTTGGTTTTATTCAAGATTTAAATCTTCTTCTTTAGATATTCATCTTTGTCTTCTTTTTAATCTTAATCTAAAACTCGATTCTATATTCTTTATAATCTTGGTCTTCAAACTTGATATTGTTAGTGATATTGATGTTGACCTAATCGTGATGTGAATTTTGATCTTGATTATGATCTTTATTTGTTATTGATCTTATTCTCATTCTTAATTTTAACATTTATCTTATTGTTGATAATTATCTCGATTATCATTTTGATCTCAGTTTTATTATAGATTTCAATTTTAATCTAATAATCTTCATCTTTTCCTACTTTTAATCTTCATCTTAAACACGATTTTGATCTCGGTGGTAATATTGATTTTCAATCTTGATATTAAAATTTATATTTATCTTGATCTTATAGTGATGAGGATGATGATCTTGATTATGATCTCTATTTTATCTTTGTCTTTTTTCAATCTTAATTTTAATATTGATTTTGTTCATGATGTAGATCTTGGTTTTAATCAAGATTTAAATCTTCTTCTTTAGATATTCATCTTTGTCTGCTTTTTAATCTTAATCTTAAACTCGATTCGATCTTCTTTATAATCTTGGTCTTCAAACTTGATATTGTTAGTGATATTGATGTTGACCTAATCGTGATGAGAATTTTGATCTTGATTATGATCTTTATTTGTTATTGATCTTATTCTCATTCTTAATTTTAACATTGATCTTATATTGATAATTATCTCGATTATCATTTTGATCTCAGTTTTATTATAGATTTCAGTTTTAATCTAATAATCTTCATCTTTTCCTACTTTTAATCTTTATCTTAAACTCGATTTTGATCTCGGTGGTAATATTGATTTTCAATCTTGATATTAAAATTTATATTTATCTTTATCTTATAATGATGAGGATGATGATCTTAATTATGATCTCTATTTGATGTTTGTCATTTTTCAATCTTAAATTTAATATTGATTTTGTTCATGATGCAGATCTTGGTTTTAATCAAGATTTAAATCTTCTTGTTTAGATATTCATCTTTGTCTTCTTTTTAATCTTAATCTTAAACTCGATTCGATCTTCTTTATAATCTTGGTCTTCAAACTTGATATTGTTAGTGATATTGATGTTGACCTAATCGTGATGAGAATTTTGATCTCGATTATGATCTTTATTTGTTATTGATCTTATTCTCATTCTTAATTTTAACATTTATCTTAAACTTGATAATTATCTCGATTATCATTTTGATATCAGTTTTATTATAGATTTCAGTTTTAATCTAATAATCTTCATCTTTTCCTACTTTTAATGTTCATCTTAAACTCGATTTTGATCTCGGTGGTAATATTGATTTTCAATCATGATATTAAAATTTATATTTATCTTGATATTATAGTGATGAGTATGATGATCTTGATTATGATCTCTATTTTATGTTTGTCATTTTTCAATCTTAAATTTAATATTGATTTTGTTCATGATGTAGATCTTGGTTTTAATCAAGATTTAAATCTTCTTCTTTAGATATTCATCTTTGTCTTCTTTTTAATCTTAATCTAAAACTCGATTCTATCTTCTTTATAATCTTGGTCTTCAAACTTGATATTGTTAGTGATATTGATGTTGACCTAATCGTGATGTAAATTTTGATCTTGATTATGATCTTTATTTGTTATTGATCTTATTCTCATTCTTAATTTTAACATTTATCTTATTTTTGATAATTATCTTGATTATCATTATGATCTCAGTTTTATTATAGATTTCAGTTTTAATCTAATAATCTTTATCTTTTCCTACTTTTAATCTTCATCTTAAACTCGATTTTGATCTCGGTGGTAATATTGATTTCAATCTTGATATTAAAATTTATATTTATCTTGATCTTATAGTGATGAGGATGATGATCTTGATTATGATCTCTATTTTATCTTTGTCTTTTTTCAATCTTAATTTTAATATTGTTTTTGTTCATGATGTAGATCTTGGTTTTAATCAAGATTTAAATCTTCTTCTTTAGATATTCATCTTTGTCTTCTTTTTAATCTTAATATTAAACTCGATTCGATCTTCTTTATAATCTTGGTCTTCAAACTTGATATTGTTAGTGATATTGATGTTGACCTAATCGTGATGTGAATTTTGATCTTGATTATGATCTTTATTAGTTTTTGATCTTATTCTCATTCTTAATTTTAACATTTATCTTATTTTTGATAATTATCTCGATTATCATTTTGATATCAGTTTTATTATAGATTTCAGTTTTAATCTAAAAATCTTCATCTTTTCCTACTTTTAATCTTCATCTTAAACTCGATTTTGATCTCGGTGGTAATATTGATTTTCAATCTTGATATTAAAATTTATATTTAGCTTGATCTTATAGTGATGAGGATGATGATCTTGATTATGATCTCTATTTTATGTTTGTCATTTTTTAATCTTAATTTTAATATTGTTTTTGTTCATGATGTAGATCTTGGTTTTAATTAAGATTTAAATCTTCTTCTTTAGATATTCATCTTTGTCTTCTTTTTAATCTTAATCTAAAACTCAATTCTATCTTCTTTATAATCTTGGTCTTCAAACTTGATATTGTTACTGATATTGATGTTGACCTAATCGTGATGTGAATTTTGATCTTGATTATGATCTTTATTAGTTTTTGATCTTATTCTCATTCTTAATTTTAACATTTATCTTATTTTTGATAATTATCTCGAATATCATTTTCATATCAGTTTTATTATAGATTTCAGTTTTAATCTAAAAATCTTCATCTTTTCCTACTTTTAATCTTCATCTTAAACTCGATTTTGATCTCGGTGGTAATATTGATTTTCAATCATGATATTAAAATTTATATTTATCTTTATCTTATAATGATGAGGATGATGATCTTAATTATGATCTCTATTTGATGTTTGTCATTTTTCAATCTTAAATTTAATATTGATTTTGTTCATGATGTAGATCTTGGTTTTTATCAAGATTTAAATCTTCTTCTTTAGATATTCATCTTTGTCTTCTTTTTAATCTTAATCTAAAACACGATTCTATATTCTTTATAATCTTGGTCTTCAAACTTGATATTGTTAGTGATATTGATGTTGACCTAATCGTGATGTGAATTTTGATCTTGATTATGATCTTTATTTGTTATTGATCTTATTCTCATTCTTAATTTTAACATTGATCTTATATTGATAATTATCTCGATTATCATTTTGATCTCAGTTTTATTATAGATTTCAGTTTTAATCTAATAATCTTCATCTTTTCCTACTTTTAATCTTCATCTTAAACTCGATTTTGATCTCGGTGGTAATATTGATTTTCAATCATGATATTAAAATTTATATTATCTTGATATTATAGTGATGAGGATGATGATCTTGATTATGATCTCTATTTGATGTTCGTCATTTTTCAATCTTAAATTTAATATTGATTTTGTTCATGATGTAGATCTTGGTTTTAATCAACATTTAAATCTTCTTATTTAGATATTCATATTTGTCTTCTTTTTAATCTTAATCTAAAACACGATTCTATATTCTTTATAATCTTGGTCTTCAAACTTGATATTGTTAGTGATATTGATGTTGACCTAATCGTGATGTGAATTTTGATCTTGATTATGATCTTTATTTGTTATTGATCTTATTCTCATTCTTAATTTTAACATTGATCTTATATTGATAATTATCTCGATTATCATTTTGATATCAGTTTTATTATAGATTTCAGTTTTAATCTAATAATCTTCATCTTTTCCTACTTTTAATGTTCATCTTAAACTCGATTTTGATCTCGGTGGTAATATTGATTTTCAATCATGATATTAAAATTTATATTTATCTTGATATTATAGTGATGAGGATGATGATCTTGATTATGATCTCTATTTTATGTTTGTCATTTTTCAATCTTAAATTTAATAATGATTTTGTTCATGATGTAGATCTTGGTTTTAATCAAGATTTAAATCTTCTTTTTTAGATATTCAGCTTTGTCTTCTTTTTAATCTTAATCTAAAACTCGATTCTATCTTCTTTATAATCTTGGTCTTCAAACTTGATATTGTTAGTGATATTGATGTTGACCTAATCGTGATGTGAATTTTGATCTTGATTATGATCTTTATTTGTTATTGATCTTATTCTCATTCTTAATTTTAACATTTATCTTATTTTTGATAATTATCTCGATTATTATTTTGATCTCAGTTTTATTATAGATTTCAGTTTTAATCTAATAATCTTCATCTTTTCCTACTTTTAATCTTCATCTTAAACTCGATTTTGATCTCGGTGGTAATATTGATTTTCAATCTTGATATTAAAATTTATATTTATCTTTATCTTATAATGATGAGGATGATGATCTTAATTATGATCTCTATTTGATGTTTGTCATTTTTCAATCTTAAATTTAATATTGATTTTGTTCATGATGTAGATCTTGGTTTTTATCAAGATTTAAATCTTCTTCTTTAGATATTCATCTTTGTCTTCTTTTTAATCTTAATCTAAAACTCGATTCGATCTTCTTTATAATCTTGGTCTTCAAACTTGATATTGTTAGTGATATTGATGTTTACCTAATCGTGATGAGAATTTTGATCTTGATTATGATCTTTATTTGTTATTGATCTTATTCTCATTCTTAATTTTAACATTTATCTTAATCTTGATAATTATCTCGATTATCATTTTGATCTCAGTTTTATTATAGATTTCAGTTTTAATCTAATAATCTTCATCTTTTCCTACTTTTAATCTTTATCTTAAACTCGATTTTGATCTCGGTGGTAATATTGATTTTCAATCTTGATATTAAAATTTATATTTATCTTTATCTTATAATGATGAGGATGATGATCTTAATTATGATCTCTATTTGATGTTTGTCATTTTTCAATCTTAAATTTAATATTGATTTTGTTCATGATGTAGATCTTGGTTTTTATCAAGATTTAAATCTTCTTCTTTAGATATTCATCTTTGTCTTCTTTTTAATCTTAATATAAAACTCGATTCGATCTTCTTTATAATCTTGGTCTTCAAACTTGATATTGTTAGTGATATTGATGTTGACCTAATCGTGATGTGAATTTTGATCTTGATTATGATCTTTATTAGTTATTGATCTTATTCTCATTCTTAATTTTAACATTTATCTTATTCTAGATAATTATCTCGATTATCATTTTGATCTCAGTTTTATTATAGATTTCAGTTTTAATCTAATAATCTTCATCTTTTCCTACTTTTAATGTTCATCTTAAACTCGATTTTGATCTCGGTGGTAATATTGATTTTCAATCATGATATTAAAATTTATATTTATCTTGATATTATAGTGATGAGTATGATGATCTTGATTATGATCTCTATTTTATGTTTGTCATTTTTCAATCTTAAATTTAATAATGATTTTGTTCATGATGTAGATCTTGGTTTTAATCAAGATTTAAATCTTCTTCTTTAGATATTCATCTTTGTCTTCTTTTTAATCTTAATCTAAAACTCGATTCTATCTTCTTTATAATCTTGGTCTTCAAACTTGATATTGTTAGTGATATTGATGTTGACCTAATCGTGATGTAAATTTTGATCTTGATTATGATCTTTATTTATTATTGATCTTATTCTCATTCTTAATTTTAACATTTATCTTATTTTTGATAATTATCTTGATTATCATTTTGATCTCAGTTTTATTATAGATTTCAGTTTTAATCTAATAATCTTCATCTTTTCCTACTTTTAATGTTCATCTTAAACTCGATTTTGATCTCGGTGGTAATATTGATTTTCAATCATGATATTAAAATTTATATTATCTTAATATTATAGTGATGAGGATGATGATCTTGATTATGATCTCTATTTGATGTTCGTCATTTTTCAATCTTAAATTTAATATTGATTTTGTTCATGATGTAGATCTTGGTTTTAATCAACATTTAAATCTTCTTATTTAGATATTCATCTTTGTCTTCTTTTTAATCTTAATCTAAAACTCGATTCTATCTTCTTTGTAATCTTGGTTTTCAAACTTGATATTGTTAGTGATATTGATGTTGACCTAATCGTGATGTAAATTTTGATCTTGATTATGATCTTTATTTGTTATTGATCTTATTCTCATTCTTAATTTTAACATTTATCTTATTGTTGATAATTATCTTGATTTTCATTTTGATCTCAGTTTTATTATAGATTTCAGTTTTAATCTAATAATCTTTACCTTTTCCTACTTTTAATCTTTATCTTAAACTCGATTTTGATCTCGGTGGTAATATTGATTTTCAATCTTGATATTAAAATTTATATTTATCTTGTTCTTATAGTGATGAGGATGATGATCTTGATTATGATCTCTATTTTATGTTTGTCATTTTTAAATCTTAAATTTAATATTGATTTTGTTCATGATGTAGATCTTGGTTTTAATCAACATTTAAATCTTCTTTTTTAGATATTCAGCTTTGTCTTCTTTTTAATCTTAATCTAAAACTCTATTCTATCTTCTTTATAATCTTGGTCTTCAAACTTGATATTGTTAGTGATATTGATGTTGACCTAATCGTGATGTGAATTTTGATCTTGATTATGATCTTTATTTGTTATTGATCTTATTCTCATTCTTAATTTTAACATTTATCTTATTTTTGATAATTATCTCGATTATTATTTTGATCTCAGTTTTATTATAGATTTCAGTTTTAATCTAATAATCTTCATCTTTTCCTACTTTTAATCTTCATCTTAAACTCGATTTTGATCTCGGTGGTAATATTGATTTTCAATCTTGATATTAAAATTTATATTTATCTTTATCTTATAATGATGAGGATGATGATCTTAATTATGATCTCTATTTGATGTTTGTCATTTTTCAATCTTAAATTTAATATTGATTTTGTTCATGATGTAGATCTTGGTTTTTATCAAGATTTAAATCTTCTTCTTTAGATATTCATCTTTGTCTTCTTTTTAATCTTAATCTAAAACTCGATTCGATCTTCTTTATAATCTTGGTCTTCAAACTTGATATTGTTAGTGATGTTGATGTTGACCTAATCGTGATGTGAATTTTGATCTTGATTATGATCTATATTAGTTATTGATCTTATTCTCATTCTTAATTTTAACATTTATCTTATTCTAGATAATTATCTCGATTATCATTTTGATCTCAGTTTTATTATAGATTTCAGTTTTAATCTAATAATATTCATCTTTTCCTACTTTTAATGTTCATCTTAAACTCGATTTTGATCTCGGTGGTAATATTGATTTTCAATCATGATATTAAAATTTATATTTATCTTGATATTATAGTGATGAGGATGATGATCTTGATTATGATCTCTATTTTATGTTTGTCATTTTTTAATCTTAATTTTAATATTGATTTTGTTCATGATGTAGATCTTTGTTTTAATCAACATTTAAATCTTCTTCTTTAGATATTCATCTTTGTCTTCTTTTTAATCTTAATCTAAAACTCGATTCTATCTTCTTTGTAATCTTGGTTTTCAAACTTGATATTGTTAGTGATATTGATGTTGACCTAATCGTGATGTAAATTTTGATCTTGATTATGATCTTTATTTGTTATTGATCTTATTCTCATTCTTAATTTTAACATTTATCTTATTGTTGATAATTATCTTGATTTTCATTTTGATCTCAGTTTTATTATAGATTTCAGTTTTAATCTAATAATCTTCATCTTTTCCTACTTTAAATCTTCATCTTAAACTCGATTTTGATCTCGGTGGTAATATTGATTTTCAATCATGATATTAAAATTTATATTTATCTTGATCTTATAGTGATGAGGATGATGATCTTGATTATGATCTCTATTTGATGTTCGTCATTTTTCAATCTTAAATTTAATATTGATTTTGTTCATGATGTAGATCTTGGTTTTAATCAACATTTAAATCTTCTTATTTAGATATTCATCTTTGTCTTCTTTTTAATCTTAATCTAAAACTCGATTCTATCTTCTTTGTAATCTTGGTTTTCAAACTTGATATTGTTAGTGATATTGATGTTGACCTAATCGTGATGTAAATTTTGATCTTGATTATGATCTTTATTTGTTATTGATCTTATTCTCATTCTTAATTTTAACATTTATCTTATTGTTGATAATTATCTTGATTTTCATTTTGATCTCAGTTTTATTATAGATTTCAGTTTTAATCTAATAATCTTCATCTTTTCCTACTTTTAATCTTCATCTTAAACTCGATTTTGATCTCGGTGGTAATATTGATTTTCAATCTTGATATTAAAATTTATATTTATCTTTATCTTATAATGATGAGGATGATGATCTTAATTATGATCTCTATTTGATGTTTGTCATTTTTCAATCTTAAATTTAATATTGATTTTGTTCATGATGTAGATCTTGGTTTTTATCAAGATTTAAATCTTCTTCTTTAGATATTCATCTTTGTCTTCTTTTTAATCTTAATCTAAAACTCGATTCTATCTTCTTTATAATCTTGGTCTTCAAACTTGATATTGTTAGTGATATTGATGTTGACCTAATCGTGATGTAAATTTTGATCTTGATTATGATCTTTATTTATTATTGATCTTATTCTCATTCTTAATTTTAACATTTATCTTATTTTTTATAATTATCTTGATTATCATTTTGATCTCAGTTTTATTATAGATTTCAGTTTTAATCTAATAATCTTCATCTTTTCCTACTTTTAATGTTCATCTTAAACTCGATTTTGATCTCGGTGGTAATATTGATTTTCAATCATGATATTAAAATTTATATTATCTTGATATTATAGTGATGAGGATGATGATCTTGATTATGATCTCTATTTGATGTTCGTCATTTTTCAATCTTAAATTTAATATTGATTTTGTTCATGATGTAGATCTTGGTTTTAATCAACATTTAAATCTTCTTATTTAGATATTCATCTTTGTCTTCTTTTTAATCTTAATCTAAAACTCGATTCTATCTTCTTTGTAATCTTGGTTTTCAAACTTGATATTGTTAGTGATATTGATGTTGACCTAATCGTGATGTAAATTTTGATCTTGATTATGATCTTTATTTGTTATTGATCTTATTCTCATTCTTAATTTTAACATTTATCTTATTGTTGATAATTATCTTGATTTTCATTTTGATCTCAGTTTTATTATAGATTTCAGTTTTAATCTAATAATCTTTATCTTTTCCTACTTTTAATGTTCATCTTAAACTCGATTTTGATCTCGGTGGTAATATTGATTTTCAATCATGATATTAAAATTTATATTTATCTTGATATTATAGTGATGAGGATGATGATCTTGATTATGATCTCTATTTTATGTTTGTCATTTTTTAATCTTAATTTTAATATTGATTTTGTTCATGATGTAGATCTTTGTTTTAATCAACATTTAAATCTTCTTCTTTAGATATTCATCTTTGTCTTCTTTTTAATCTTAATCTAAAACTCGATTCTATCTTCTTTGTAATCTTGGTTTTCAAACTTGATATTGTTAGTGATATTGATGTTGACCTAATCGTGATGTAAATTTTGATCTTGATTATGATCTTTATTTGTTATTGATCTTATTCTCATTCTTAATTTTAACATTTATCTTATTGTTGATAATTATCTTGATTTTCATTTTGATCTCAGTTTTATTATAGATTTCAGTTTTAATCTAATAATCTTCATCTTTTCCTACTTTTAATGTTCATCTTAAACTCGATTTTGATCTCGGTGGTAATATTGATTTTCAATCATGATATTAAAATTTATATTATCTTGATATTATAGTGATGAGGATGATGATCTTGATTATGATCTCTATTTGATGTTCGTCATTTTTCAATCTTAAATTTAATATTGATTTTGTTCATGATGTAGATCTTGGTTTTAATCAACATTTAAATCTTCTTATTTAGATATTCATATTTGTCTTCTTTTTAATCTTAATCTAAAACACGATTCTATATTCTTTATAATCTTGGTCTTCAAACTTGATATTGTTAGTGATATTGATGTTGACCTAATCGTGATGTGAATTTTGATCTTGATTATGATCTTTATATGTTATTGATCTTATTCTCATTCTTAATTTTAACATTGATCTTATATTGATAATTATCTCGATTATCATTTTGATATCAGTTTTATTATAGATTTCAGTTTTAATCTAATAATCTTCATCTTTTCCTACTTTTAATGTTCATCTTAAACTCGATTTTGATCTCGGTGGTAATATTGATTTTCAATCATGATATTAAAATTTATATTTATCTTGATATTATAGTGATGAGGATGATGATCTTGATTATGATCTCTATTTTATGTTTGTCATTTTTCAATCTTAAATTTAATAATGATTTTGTTCATGATGTAGATCTTGGTTTTAATCAAGATTTAAATCTTCTTCTTTAGATATTCATCTTTGTCTTCTTTTTAATCTTAATCTAAAACTCGATTCTATATTCTTTATAATCTTGGTCTTCAAACTTGATATTTTTAGTGATATTGATGTTGACCTAATCGTGATAAGAATTTTGATCTTGATTATGATCTTTATTTGTTATTGATCTTATTCTCATTCTTAATTTTAACATTTATCTTAATCTTGATAATTATCTCGATTATCATTTTGATATCAGTTTTATTATAGATTTCAGTTTTAATCTAATAATCTTCATCTTTTCCTACTTTTAATGTTCATCTTAAACTCGATTTTGATCTCGGTGGTAATATTGATTTTGAATCATGATATTAAAATTTATATTATCTTGATATTATAGTGATGAGGATGATGATCTTGATTATGATCTCTATTTTATGTTTGTCATTTTTCAATCTTAAATTTAATATTGATTTTGTTCATGATGTAGATCTTGGTTTTAATTAAGATTTAAATCTTCTTCTTTAGATATTCATCTTTGTCTTCTTTTTAATCTTAATCTAAAACTCGATTCGATCTTCTTTATAATCTTGGTCTTCAAACTTGATATTGTTAGTGATATTGATGTTTACCTAATCGTGATGAGAATTTTGATCTTGATTATGATCTTTATTTGTTTTTGATCTTATTCTCATTCTTAATTTTAACATTTATCTTAATCTTGATAATTATCTCGATTATCATTTTGATATCAGTTTTATTATAGATTTCAGTTTTAATCTAATAATCTTCATCTTTTCCTACTTTTAATGTTCATCTTAAACTCGATTTTGATCTCGGTGGTAATATTGATTTTCAATCATGATATTAAAATTTATATTTATCTTGATATTATAGTGATGAGGATGATGATCTTGATTATGATCTCTATTTTATGTTTGTCATTTTTCAATCTTAAATTTAATAATGATTTTGTTCATGATGTAGATCTTTGTTTTAATCAAGATTTAAATCTTCTTCTTTAGATATTCATCTTTGTCTTCTTTTTAATCTTAATCTAAAACTCGATTCTATCTTCTTTATAATCTTGGTCTTCAAACTTGATATTGTTAGTGATATTGATGTTGACCTAATCGTGATGTAAATTTTGATCTTGATTATGATCTTTATTTGTTATTGATCTTATTCTCATTCTTAATTTTAACATTTATCTTATTTTTGATAATTATCTTGATTATCATTTTGATCTCAGTTTTATTATAGATTTCAGTTTTAATTTAATAATCTTTATCTTTTCCTACTTTTAATCTTCATCTTAAACTCGATTTTGATCTCGGTGGTAATATTGATTTTCAATCTAGATATTAAAATTTATATTTAGCTTGATCTTATAGTGATGAGGATGTTGATCTTGATTATGATCTCTATTTTATGTTTGTCATTTTTTAATCTTAATTTTAATATTGATTTTGTTCATGATGTAGATCTTGGTTTTAATTAAGATTTAAATCTTCTTCTTTAGATATTCATCTTTGTCTGCTTTTTAATCTTAATCTTAAACTCGATTCTATCTTCTTTATAATCTTGGTCTTCAAACTTGATATTGTTAGTGATATTGATGTTGACCTAATCGTGATGTAAATTTTGATCTTGATTATGATCTTTATTTGTTATTGATCTTATTCTCATTCTTAATTTTAACATTTATCTTATTGTTGATAATTATCTCGATTATCATTTTGATCTCAGTTTTATTATAGATTTCAGTTTTAATCTAATAATCTTCATCTTTTCCTACTTTTAATCTTTATCTTAAACTCGATTTTGATCTCGGTGGTAATATTGATTTTCAATCATGATATTAAAATTTATATTTATCTTGATCTTATAGTGATGAGGATGATGATCTTGATTATGATCTCTATTTGATGTTTGTCATTTTTCAATCTTAAATTTAATATTGATTTTGTTCATGATGTAGATCTTGGTTTTAATCAAGATTTAAATCTTCTTCTTTAGATATTCATCTTTGTCTTCTTTTTAATCTTAATATAAAACTCGATTCTATCTTCTTTATAATCTTGGTCTTCAAACTTGATATTGTTAGTGATATTGATGTTGACCTAATCGTGATGTGAATTTTGATCTTGATTATGATCTTTATTAGTTATTGATCTTATTCTCATTCTTAATTTTAACATTGATCTTATATTGATAATTATCTCGATTATCATTTTGATATCAGTTTTATTATAGATTTCAGTTTTAATCTAATAATCTTCATCTTTTCCTACTTTTAATGTTCATCTTAAACTCGATTTTGATCTCGGTGGTAATATTGATTTTCAATCATGATATTAAAATTTATATTTATCTTGATATTATAGTGATGAGGATGATGATCTTGATTATGATCTCTATTTTATGTTTGTCATTTTTCAATCTTAAATTTAATAATGATTTTGTTCATGATGTAGATCTTGGTTTTAATCAAGATTTAAATCTTCTTCTTTAGATATTCATCTTTGTCTTCTTTTTAATCTTAATCTAAAACTCGATTCTATATTCTTTATAATCTTGGTCTTCAAACTTGATATTTTTAGTGATATTGATGTTGACCTAATCGTGATAAGAATTTTGATCTTGATTATGATCTTTATTTGTTATTGATCTTATTCTCATTCTTAATTTTAACATTTATCTTAATCTTGATAATTATCTCGATTATCATTTTGATATCAGTTTTATTATAGATTTCAGTTTTAATCTAATAATCTTCATCTTTTCCTACTTTTAATGTTCATCTTAAACTCGATTTTGATCTCGGTGGTAATATTGATTTTGAATCATGATATTAAAATTTATATTATCTTGATATTATAGTGATGAGGATGATGATCTTGATTATGATCTCTATTTTATGTTTGTCATTTTTCAATCTTAAATTTAATATTGATTTTGTTCATGATGTAGATCTTGGTTTTAATTAAGATTTAAATCTTCTTCTTTAGATATTCATCTTTGTCTTCTTTTTAATCTTAATCTAAAACTCGATTCGATCTTCTTTATAATCTTGGTCTTCAAACTTGATATTGTTAGTGATATTGATGTTTACCTAATCGTGATGAGAATTTTGATCTTGATTATGATCTTTATTTGTTTTTGATCTTATTCTCATTCTTAATTTTAACATTTATCTTAATCTTGATAATTATCTCGATTATCATTTTGATATCAGTTTTATTATAGATTTCAGTTTTAATCTAATAATCTTCATCTTTTCCTACTTTTAATGTTCATCTTAAACTCGATTTTGATCTCGGTGGTAATATTGATTTTCAATCATGATATTAAAATTTATATTTATCTTGATATTATAGTGATGAGGATGATGATCTTGATTATGATCTCTATTTTATGTTTGTCATTTTTCAATCTTAAATTTAATAATGATTTTGTTCATGATGTAGATCTTTGTTTTAATCAAGATTTAAATCTTCTTCTTTAGATATTCATCTTTGTCTTCTTTTTAATCTTAATCTAAAACTCGATTCTATCTTCTTTATAATCTTGGTCTTCAAACTTGATATTGTTAGTGATATTGATGTTGACCTAATCGTGATGTAAATTTTGATCTTGATTATGATCTTTATTTGTTATTGATCTTATTCTCATTCTTAATTTTAACATTTATCTTATTTTTGATAATTATCTTGATTATCATTTTGATCTCAGTTTTATTATAGATTTCAGTTTTAATTTAATAATCTTTATCTTTTCCTACTTTTAATCTTCATCTTAAACTCGATTTTGATCTCGGTGGTAATATTGATTTTCAATCTAGATATTAAAATTTATATTTAGCTTGATCTTATAGTGATGAGGATGTTGATCTTGATTATGATCTCTATTTTATGTTTGTCATTTTTTAATCTTAATTTTAATATTGATTTTGTTCATGATGTAGATCTTGGTTTTAATTAAGATTTAAATCTTCTTCTTTAGATATTCATCTTTGTCTGCTTTTTAATCTTAATCTTAAACTCGATTCTATCTTCTTTATAATCTTGGTCTTCAAACTTGATATTGTTAGTGATATTGATGTTGACCTAATCGTGATGTAAATTTTGATCTTGATTATGATCTTTATTTGTTATTGATCTTATTCTCATTCTTAATTTTAACATTTATCTTATTGTTGATAATTATCTCGATTATCATTTTGATCTCAGTTTTATTATAGATTTCAGTTTTAATCTAATAATCTTCATCTTTTCCTACTTTTAATCTTTATCTTAAACTCGATTTTGATCTCGGTGGTAATATTGATTTTCAATCATGATATTAAAATTTATATTTATCTTGATCTTATAGTGATGAGGATGATGATCTTGATTATGATCTCTATTTGATGTTTGTCATTTTTCAATCTTAAATTTAATATTGATTTTGTTCATGATGTAGATCTTGGTTTTAATCAAGATTTAAATCTTCTTCTTTAGATATTCATCTTTGTCTTCTTTTTAATCTTAATATAAAACTCGATTCTATCTTCTTTATAATCTTGGTCTTCAAACTTGATATTGTTAGTGATATTGATGTTGACCTAATCGTGATGTGAATTTTGATCTTGATTATGATCTTTATTAGTTATTGATCTTATTCTCATTCTTAATTTTAACATTTATCTTATTCTAGATAATTATCTCGATTATCATTTTGATCTCAGTTTTATTATAGATTTCAGTTTTAATCTAATAATCTTCATCTTTTCCTACTTTTAATCTTCATCTTAAACTCGATTTTGATCTCGGTGGTAATATTGATTTTCAATCATGATATTAAAATTTATATTTATCTTGATCTTATAGTGATGAGGATGATGATCTTGATTATGATCTCTATTTTATGTTTGTCATTTTTCAATCTTAAATTTAATATTGATTTTGTTCATGATGTAGATCTTTGTTTTAATCAACATTTAAATCTTCTTATTTAGATATTCATCTTTGTCTTCTTTTTAATCTTAATCTAAAACACGATTCTATATTCTTTATAATCTTGGTCTTCAAACTTGATATTGTTAGTGATATTGATGTTGACCTAATCGTGATGTGAATTTTGATCTTGATTATGATCTTTATTTGTTATTGATCTTATTCTCATTCTTAATTTTAACATTGATCTTATATTGATAATTATCTCGATTATCATTTTGATCTCAGTTTTATTATAGATTTCAGTTTTAATCTAATAATCTTCATCTTTTCCTACTTTTAATCTTCATCTTAAACTCGATTTTGATCTCGGTGGTAATATTGATTTTCAATCATGATATTAAAATTTATATTTATCTTGATATTATAGTGATGAGGATGATGATCTTGATTATGATCTCTATTTTATGTTTGTCATTTTTTAATCTTAATTTTAATATTGATTTTGTTCATGATGTAGATCTTGGTTTTAATTAAGATTTAAATCTTCTTCTTTAGATATTCATCTTTGTCTTCTTTTTAATCTTAATCTAAAACTCGATTCTATCTTCTTTATAATCTTGGTCTTCAAACTTGATATTGTTAGTGATATTGATGTTGACCTAATCGTGATGTGAATTTTGATCTTGATTATGATCTTTATTTGTTATTGATCTTATTCTCATTCTTAATTTTAACATTTATCTTATTCTTGATAATTATCTTGATTTTCATTTTGATCTTAGTTTTATTATAGATTTCAGTTTTAATCTAATAATCTTCATCTTTTCCTACTTTTAATCTTTATCTTAAACTCGATTTTGATCTCGGTCGTAATAATGATTTTCAATCATGATATTAAAATTTATATTTATCTTGATCTTATAGTGATGAGGATGATGATCTTGATTATGATCTCTATTTGATGTTTGTCTTTTTTCAATCTTAAATTTAATATTGATTTTGTTCATGATGTAGATCTTGGTTTTAATCAAGATTTAAATCTTCCTCTTTAGATATTCATCTTTGTCTTCTTTTTAATCTTAATATAAAACTCGATTCTATCTTCTTTATAATCTTGGTCTTCAAACTTGATATTGTTAGTGATATTGATGTTGACCTAATCGTGATGTGAATTTTGATCTTGATTATGATCTTTATTAGTTATTGATCTTATTCTCATTCTTAATTTAAACATTTATTTTATTCTAGATAATTATCTCGATTATCATTTTGATCTCAGTTTTATTATAGATTTCAGTTTTAACTAATAATCTTCATCTTTTCCTACTTTTAATCTTCATCTTAAACTCGATTTTGATCTCGGTGGTAATATTGATTTTCAATCATGATATTAAAATTTATATTTATCTTGATCTTATAGTGATGAGGATGATGATCTTGATTATGATCTCTATTTTATGTTTGTCATTTTTCAATCTTAAATTTAATATTGATTTTGTTCATGATGTAGATCTTGGTTTTAATCAAGATTTAAATCTTCTTCTTTAGATATTCATCTTTGTCTTCTTTTTAATCTTAATCTAAAACTCGATTCTATATTCTTTATAATCTTGGTCTTCAAACTTGATATTGTTAGTGATATTGATGTTGACCTAATCGTGATGAGAATTTTGATGTTGATTATGATCTTTATTTGTTATTGATCTTATACTCATTCTTAATTTTAACATTTATCTTATTCTTGATAATTATCTTGATTTTCATTTTGATCTCAGTTTTATTATAGATTTCAGTTTTAATCTAATAATCTTCATCTTTTCCTACTTTTAATCTTCATCTTAAACTCGATTTTGATCTCGGTGGTAATATTGATTTTCAATCATGATATTAAAATTTATATTTATCTTGATCTTATAGTGATGAGGATGATGATCTTGATTATGATTTGTATTTTATGTTTGTCATTTTTCAATCTTAAATTTAATAGTGATTTTGTTCATGATGTAGATCTTGGTTTTCATCAAGATTTAAATCTTCTTCTTTAGATATTGATCTTTGTCTTCTTTTTAATCTTAATTTAAAACTCGATTCTATATTCTTTATAATCTTGGTCTTCAAACTTGATATTGTTAGTGATATTCATGTTGACCTAATCGTGATGAGAATTTTGATCTTGATTATGATCTTTCTTTGTTATTGATCTTATTCTCATTCTTAATTTTAACATTGATCTTATATTGATAATTATCTCGATTATCATTTTGATCTCAGTTTTATTATAGATTTCAGTTTTAATTTAATAATCTTTATCTTTTCCTACTTTTAATCTTTATCTTAAACTCGATTTTGATCTCGGTGGTAATATTGATTTCAATCTTGATATTAAAATTTATATTTATCTTGATCTTATAGTGATGAGGATGATGATCTTGATTATGATCTCTATTTGATGTTTGTCATTTTTCAATCTTAAATTTAATATTGATTTTGTTCATGATGTAGATCTTGGTTTTAATCAAGATTTAAATCTTCCTCTTTAGATATTCATCTTTGTCTTCTTTTTAATCTTAATATAAAACTCGATTCTATCTTCTTTATAATCTTGGTCTTCAAACTTGATATTGTTAGTGATATTGATGTTGACCTAATCGTGATGTGAATTTTGATCTTGATTATGATCTTTATTAGTTATTGATCTTATTCTCATTCTTAATTTAAACATTTATTTTATTCTAGATAATTATCTCGATTATCATTTTGATCTCAGTTTTATTATAGATTTCAGTTTTAACTAATAATCTTCATCTTTTCCTACTTTTAATCTTCATCTTAAACTCGATTTTGATCTCGGTGGTAATATTGATTTTCAATCATGATATTAAAATTTATATTTATCTTGATCTTATAGTGATGAGGATGATGATCTTGATTATGATCTCTATTTTATGTTTGTCATTTTTCAATCTTAAATTTAATATTGATTTTGTTCATGATGTAGATCTTGGTTTTAATCAAGATTTAAATCTTCTTCTTTAGATATTCATCTTTGTCTTCTTTTTAATCTTAATCTAAAACTCGATTCTATATTCTTTATAATCTTGGTCTTCAAACTTGATATTGTTAGTGATATTGATGTTGACCTAATCGTGATGAGAATTTTGATGTTGATTATGATCTTTATTTGTTATTGATCTTATACTCATTCTTAATTTTAACATTTATCTTATTCTTGATAATTATCTTGATTTTCATTTTGATCTCAGTTTTATTATAGATTTTAGTTTTAATCTAATAATCTTCATCTTTTCCTACTTTTAATCTTCATCTTAAACTCGATTTTGATCTCGGTGGTAATTTTGATTTTCAATCATGATATTAAAATTTATATTTATCTTGATCTTATAGTGATGAGGATGATGATCTTGATTATGATTTTTATTTTATGTTTGTCATTTTTCAATCTTAAATTTAATAGTGATTTTGTTCATGATGTAGATCTTGGTTTTAATCAAGATTTAAATCTTCTTCTTTAGATATTGATCTTTGTCTTCTTTTTAATCTTAATTTAAAACTCGATTCTATATTCTTTATAATCTTTGTCTTCAAACTTGATATTGTTAGTGATATTGATGTTGACCTAATCGTGATGTGAATTTTGATCTTGATTATGATCTTTATTTGTTATTGATCTTATTCTCATTCTTAATTTTAACATTTATCTTATTGTTGATAATTATCTCGATTATCATTTTGATCTCAGTTTTATTATAGATTTCAGTTTTAATCTAATAATCTTCATCTTTTCCTACTTTTAATCTTTATCTTAAACTCGATTTTGATCTCGGTGGTAATATTGATTTTCAATCATGATATTAAAATTTATATTTATCTTGATCTTATAGTGATGAGGATGATGATCTTGATTATGATCTCTATTTGATGTTTGTCATTTTTCAATCTTAAATTTAATATTGATTTTGTTCATGATGTAGATCTTGGTTTTAATCAAGATTTAAATCTTTCTTCTTTAGATATTCATCTTTGTCTTCTTTTTAATCTTAATATAAAACTCGATTCTATATTCTTTATAATCTTTGTCTTCAAACTTGATATTGTTAGTGATATTGATGTTGACCTAATCGTGATGTGAATTTTGATCTTGATTATGATCTTTATTAGTTATTGATCTTATTCTCATTCTTAATTTTAACATTGATCTTATATTGATAATTATCTCGATTATCATTTTGATATCAGTTTTATTATAGATTTCAGTTTTAATCTAATAATCTTCATCTTTTCCTACTTTTAATGTTCATCTTAAACTCGATTTTGATCTCGGTGGTAATATTGATTTTCAATCATGATATTAAAATTTATATTTATCTTGATATTATAGTGATGAGGATGATGATCTTGATTATGATCTCTATTTTATGTTTGTCATTTTTCAATCTTAAATTTAATAATGATTTTGTTCATGATGTAGATCTTGGTTTTAATCAAGATTTAAATCTTCTTCTTTAGATATTCATCTTTGTCTTCTTTTTAATCTTAATCTAAAACTCGATTCTATATTCTTTATAATCTTGGTCTTCAAACTTGATATTTTTAGTGATATTGATGTTTACCTAATCGTGATGAGAATTTTGATCTTGATTATGATCTTTATTTGTTATTGATCTTATTCTCATTCTTAATTTTAACATTTATCTTAATCTTGATAATTATCTCGATTATCATTTTGATATCAGTTTTATTATAGATTTCAGTTTTAATCTAATAATCTTCATCTTTTCCTACTTTTAATGTTCATCTTAAACTCGATTTTGATCTCGGTGGTAATATTGATTTTGAATCATGATATTAAAATTTATATTATCTTGATATTATAGTGATGAGGATGATGATCTTGATTATGATCTCTATTTTATGTTTGTCATTTTTCAATCTTAAATTTAATATTGATTTTGTTCATGATGTAGATCTTGGTTTTAATTAAGATTTAAATCTTCTTCTTTAGATATTCATCTTTGTCTTCTTTTTAATCTTAATCTAAAACTCGATTCGATCTTCTTTATAATCTTGGTCTTCAAACTTGATATTGTTAGTGATATTGATGTTTACCTAATCGTGATGAGAATTTTGATCTTGATTATGATCTTTATTTGTTTTTGATCTTATTCTCATTCTTAATTTTAACATTTATCTTAATCTTGATAATTATCTCGATTATCATTTTGATATCAGTTTTATTATAGATTTCAGTTTTAATCTAATAATCTTCATCTTTTCCTACTTTTAATGTTCATCTTAAACTCGATTTTGATCTCGGTGGTAATATTGATTTTCAATCATGATATTAAAATTTATATTTATCTTGATATTATAGTGATGAGGATGATGATCTTGATTATGATCTCTATTTTATGTTTGTCATTTTTCAATCTTAAATTTAATAATGATTTTGTTCATGATGTAGATCTTTGTTTTAATCAAGATTTAAATCTTCTTCTTTAGATATTCATCTTTGTCTTCTTTTTAATCTTAATCTAAAACTCGATTCTATCTTCTTTATAATCTTGGTCTTCAAACTTGATATTGTTAGTGATATTGATGTTGACCTAATCGTGATGTAAATTTTGATCTTGATTATGATCTTTATTTGTTATTGATCTTATTCTCATTCTTAATTTTAACATTTATCTTATTTTTGATAATTATCTTGATTATCATTTTGATCTCAGTTTTATTATAGATTTCAGTTTTAATTTAATAATCTTTATCTTTTCCTACTTTTAATCTTCATCTTAAACTCGATTTTGATCTCGGTGGTAATATTGATTTTCAATCTAGATATTAAAATTTATATTTAGCTTGATCTTATAGTGATGAGGATGTTGATCTTGATTATGATCTCTATTTTATGTTTGTCATTTTTTAATCTTAATTTTAATATTGATTTTGTTCATGATGTAGATCTTGGTTTTAATTAAGATTTAAATCTTCTTCTTTAGATATTCATCTTTGTCTGCTTTTTAATCTTAATCTTAAACTCGATTCTATCTTCTTTATAATCTTGGTCTTCAAACTTGATATTGTTAGTGATATTGATGTTGACCTAATCGTGATGTAAATTTTGATCTTGATTATGATCTTTATTTGTTATTGATCTTATTCTCATTCTTAATTTTAACATTTATCTTATTGTTGATAATTATCTCGATTATCATTTTGATCTCAGTTTTATTATAGATTTCAGTTTTAATCTAATAATCTTCATCTTTTCCTACTTTTAATCTTTATCTTAAACTCGATTTTGATCTCGGTGGTAATATTGATTTTCAATCATGATATTAAAATTTATATTTATCTTGATCTTATAGTGATGAGGATGATGATCTTGATTATGATCTCTATTTGATGTTTGTCATTTTTCAATCTTAAATTTAATATTGATTTTGTTCATGATGTAGATCTTGGTTTTAATCAAGATTTAAATCTTCTTCTTTAGATATTCATCTTTGTCTTCTTTTTAATCTTAATATAAAACTCGATTCTATCTTCTTTATAATCTTGGTCTTCAAACTTGATATTGTTAGTGATATTGATGTTGACCTAATCGTGATGTGAATTTTGATCTTGATTATGATCTTTATTAGTTATTGATCTTATTCTCATTCTTAATTTTAACATTTATCTTATTCTAGATAATTATCTCGATTATCATTTTGATCTCAGTTTTATTATAGATTTCAGTTTTAATCTAATAATCTTCATCTTTTCCTACTTTTAATCTTCATCTTAAACTCGATTTTGATCTCGGTGGTAATATTGATTTTCAATCATGATATTAAAATTTATATTTATCTTGATCTTATAGTGATGAGGATGATGATCTTGATTATGATCTCTATTTTATGTTTGTCATTTTTCAATCTTAAATTTAATATTGATTTTGTTCATGATGTAGATCTTTGTTTTAATCAACATTTAAATCTTCTTATTTAGATATTCATCTTTGTCTTCTTTTTAATCTTAATCTAAAACACGATTCTATATTCTTTATAATCTTGGTCTTCAAACTTGATATTGTTAGTGATATTGATGTTGACCTAATCGTGATGTGAATTTTGATCTTGATTATGATCTTTATTTGTTATTGATCTTATTCTCATTCTTAATTTTAACATTGATCTTATATTGATAATTATCTCGATTATCATTTTGATCTCAGTTTTATTATAGATTTCAGTTTTAATCTAATAATCTTCATCTTTTCCTACTTTTAATCTTCATCTTAAACTCGATTTTGATCTCGGTGGTAATATTGATTTTCAATCATGATATTAAAATTTATATTTATCTTGATATTATAGTGATGAGGATGATGATCTTGATTATGATCTCTATTTTATGTTTGTCATTTTTTAATCTTAATTTTAATATTGATTTTGTTCATGATGTAGATCTTGGTTTTAATTAAGATTTAAATCTTCTTCTTTAGATATTCATCTTTGTCTTCTTTTTAATCTTAATCTAAAACTCGATTCTATCTTCTTTATAATCTTGGTCTTCAAACTTGATATTGTTAGTGATATTGATGTTGACCTAATCGTGATGTGAATTTTGATCTTGATTATGATCTTTATTTGTTATTGATCTTATTCTCATTCTTAATTTTAACATTTATCTTATTCTTGATAATTATCTTGATTTTCATTTTGATCTTAGTTTTATTATAGATTTCAGTTTTAATCTAATAATCTTCATCTTTTCCTACTTTTAATCTTTATCTTAAACTCGATTTTGATCTCGGTCGTAATAATGATTTTCAATCATGATATTAAAATTTATATTTATCTTGATCTTATAGTGATGAGGATGATGATCTTGATTATGATCTCTATTTGATGTTTGTCTTTTTTCAATCTTAAATTTAATATTGATTTTGTTCATGATGTAGATCTTGGTTTTAATCAAGATTTAAATCTTCCTCTTTAGATATTCATCTTTGTCTTCTTTTTAATCTTAATATAAAACTCGATTCTATCTTCTTTATAATCTTGGTCTTCAAACTTGATATTGTTAGTGATATTGATGTTGACCTAATCGTGATGTGAATTTTGATCTTGATTATGATCTTTATTAGTTATTGATCTTATTCTCATTCTTAATTTAAACATTTATTTTATTCTAGATAATTATCTCGATTATCATTTTGATCTCAGTTTTATTATAGATTTCAGTTTTAACTAATAATCTTCATCTTTTCCTACTTTTAATCTTCATCTTAAACTCGATTTTGATCTCGGTGGTAATATTGATTTTCAATCATGATATTAAAATTTATATTTATCTTGATCTTATAGTGATGAGGATGATGATCTTGATTATGATCTCTATTTTATGTTTGTCATTTTTCAATCTTAAATTTAATATTGATTTTGTTCATGATGTAGATCTTGGTTTTAATCAAGATTTAAATCTTCTTCTTTAGATATTCATCTTTGTCTTCTTTTTAATCTTAATCTAAAACTCGATTCTATATTCTTTATAATCTTGGTCTTCAAACTTGATATTGTTAGTGATATTGATGTTGACCTAATCGTGATGAGAATTTTGATGTTGATTATGATCTTTATTTGTTATTGATCTTATACTCATTCTTAATTTTAACATTTATCTTATTCTTGATAATTATCTTGATTTTCATTTTGATCTCAGTTTTATTATAGATTTCAGTTTTAATCTAATAATCTTCATCTTTTCCTACTTTTAATCTTCATCTTAAACTCGATTTTGATCTCGGTGGTAATATTGATTTTCAATCATGATATTAAAATTTATATTTATCTTGATCTTATAGTGATGAGGATGATGATCTTGATTATGATTTGTATTTTATGTTTGTCATTTTTCAATCTTAAATTTAATAGTGATTTTGTTCATGATGTAGATCTTGGTTTTCATCAAGATTTAAATCTTCTTCTTTAGATATTGATCTTTGTCTTCTTTTTAATCTTAATTTAAAACTCGATTCTATATTCTTTATAATCTTGGTCTTCAAACTTGATATTGTTAGTGATATTCATGTTGACCTAATCGTGATGAGAATTTTGATCTTGATTATGATCTTTCTTTGTTATTGATCTTATTCTCATTCTTAATTTTAACATTGATCTTATATTGATAATTATCTCGATTATCATTTTGATCTCAGTTTTATTATAGATTTCAGTTTTAATTTAATAATCTTTATCTTTTCCTACTTTTAATCTTTATCTTAAACTCGATTTTGATCTCGGTGGTAATATTGATTTCAATCTTGATATTAAAATTTATATTTATCTTGATCTTATAGTGATGAGGATGATGATCTTGATTATGATCTCTATTTGATGTTTGTCATTTTTCAATCTTAAATTTAATATTGATTTTGTTCATGATGTAGATCTTGGTTTTAATCAAGATTTAAATCTTCCTCTTTAGATATTCATCTTTGTCTTCTTTTTAATCTTAATATAAAACTCGATTCTATCTTCTTTATAATCTTGGTCTTCAAACTTGATATTGTTACTGATATTGATGTTGACCTAATCGTGATGTGAATTTTGATCTTGATTATGATCTTTATTAGTTATTGATCTTATTCTCATTCTTAATTTAAACATTTATTTTATTCTAGATAATTATCTCGATTATCATTTTGATCTCAGTTTTATTATAGATTTCAGTTTTAACTAATAATCTTCATCTTTTCCTACTTTTAATCTTCATCTTAAACTCGATTTTGATCTCGGTGGTAATATTGATTTTCAATCATGATATTAAAATTTATATTTATCTTGATCTTATAGTGATGAGGATGATGATCTTGATTATGATCTCTATTTTATGTTTGTCATTTTTCAATCTTAAATTTAATATTGATTTTGTTCATGATGTAGATCTTGGTTTTAATCAAGATTTAAATCTTCTTCTTTAGATATTCATCTTTGTCTTCTTTTTAATCTTAATCTAAACCTCGATTCTATATTCTTTATAATCTTGGTCTTCAAACTTGATATTGTTAGTGATATTGATGTTGACCTAATCGTGATGAGAATTTTGATGTTGATTATGATCTTTATTTGTTATTGATCTTATACTCATTCTTAATTTTAACATTTATCTTATTCTTGATAATTATCTTGATTTTCATTTTGATCTCAGTTTTATTATAGATTTTAGTTTTAATCTAATAATCTTCATCTTTTCCTACTTTTAATCTTCATCTTAAACTCGATTTTGATCTCGGTGGTAATTTTGATTTTCAATCATGATATTAAAATTTATATTTATCTTGATCTTATAGTGATGAGGATGATGATCTTGATTATGATTTTTATTTTATGTTTGTCATTTTTCAATCTTAAATTTAATAGTGATTTTGTTCATGATGTAGATCTTGGTTTTAATCAAGATTTAAATCTTCTTCTTTAGATATTGATCTTTGTCTTCTTTTTAATCTTAATTTAAAACTCGATTCTATATTCTTTATAATCTTTGTCTTCAAACTTGATATTGTTAGTGATATTGATGTTGACCTAATCGTGATGTGAATTTTGATCTTGATTATGATCTTTATTTGTTATTAATCTTATTCTCATTCTTAATTTTAACATTGATCTTATATTGATAATTATCTCGATTATCATTTTGATTTCAGTTTTATTATAGATTTCAGTTTTAATCTAATAATCTTCATCTTTTCCTACTTTTAATCTTCATCTTAAACTCGATTTTGATCACGGTGGTAATATTGATTTTCAATCTTGATATTAAAATTTATATTTAGCTTGATCTTATAGTGATGAGGATGATGATCTTGATTATGATCTCTATTTTATGTTTGTCATTTTTTAATCTTAATTTTAATATTGATTTTGTTCATGATGTAGATCTTGGTTTTAATTAAGATTTAAATCTTCTTCTTTAGATATTCATCTTTGTCTTCTTTTTAATCTTAATCTAAAACTCGATTCTATCTTCTTTATAATCTTGGTCTTCAAACTTGATTTTGTTAGTGATATTGATGTTGACCTAATCGTGATGAGAATTTTGATCTTGATTATAATCTTTATTTGTTATTGATCTTATTCTCATTCTTAATTTTAACATTTATCTTATTCTTGATAATTATCTCGATTATCATTTTGATCTCAGTTTTATTATAGATTTCAGTTTTAATCTAATAATCTTCATCTTTTCCTACTTTAAATCTTCATCTTAAACTCGATTTTGATTTCGGTGGTAATATTGATTTTCAATCATGATATTAAAATTTATATTTATCTTGATCTTATAGTGATGAAGATGATGATCTTGATTATGATCTCTATTTTATGTTTGTCTTTTTTCAATCTTAAATTTAATAGTGATTTTGTTCATGATGTAGATCTTGGTTTTAATCAAGATTTAAATCTACTTCTTTAGATATTCATCTTTGTCTTCTTTTTAATCTTAATCTAAAACTCGATTCTATATTCTTTATAATCTTGGTCTTCAAACTTGATATTGTTAGTGATATTGATGTTGACCTAATCGTGATGTGAATTTTGATCTTGATTATGATCTTTATTTGTTATTGATCTTATTCTCATTCTTTATTTTAACATTGATCTTATATTGATAATTATCTCGATTATCATTTTGATTTCAGTTTTATTATAGATTTCAGTTTTAATCTAATAATCTTCATCTTTTCCTACTTTTAATCTTCATCTTAAACTCGATTTTGATCTCGGTGGTAATATTGATTTTCAATCTTGATATTAAAATTTATATTTAGCTTGATCTTATAGTGATGAGGATGATGATCTTGATTATGATCTCTATTTTATGTTTGTCATTTTTCAATCTTAAATTTAATAGTGATTTTGTTCATGATGTAGATCTTGGTTTTAATCAAGATTTAAATCTTCTTCTTTAGATATTCATCTTTGTCTTCTTTTTAATCTTAATTTAAAACTCGATTCTATATTCTTTATAATCTTGGTCTTCAAACTTGATATTGTTAGTGATATTCATGTTGACCTAATCGTGATGAGAATTTTGATCTTGATTATGATCTTTCTTTGTTATTGATCTTATTCTCATTCTTAATTTTAACATTGATCTTATATTGATAATTATCTCGATTATCATTTTGATCTCAGTTTTATTATAGATTTCAGTTTTAATCTAATAATCTTCATCTTTTCCTACTTTTAATCTTCATCTTAAACTCGATTTTGATCTCGGTGGTAATATTAATTTTCAATCATGATATTAAAATTTATATTTATCTTGATATTATAGTGATGAGGATGATGATCTTGATTATGATCTCTATTTTATGTTTGTCATTTTTTAATCTTAATTTTAATATTGATTTTGTTCATGATGTAGATCTTGGTTTTAATTAAGATTTAAATCTTCTTCTTTAGATATTCATCTTTGTCTTCTTTTTAATCTTAATCTAAAACTCGATTCTATCTTCTTTATAATCTTGGTCTTCAAACTTGATATTGTTAGTGATATTGATGTTGACCTAATCGTGATGTGAATTTTGATCTTGATTATGATCTTTATTTGTTATTGATCTTATTCTCATTCTTAATTTTAACATTTATCTTATTCTTGATAATTATCTTGATTTTCATTTTGATCTTAGTTTTATTATAGATTTCAGTTTTAATTTAATAATCTTCATCTTTTCCTACTTTTAATCTTCATCTTAAACTCGATTTTGATCTCGGTCGTAATAATGATTTTCAATCATGATATTAAAATTTATATTTATCTTGATCTTATAGTGATGAGGATGATGATCTTGATTATGATCTCTATTTTATGTTTGTCTTTTTTCAATCTTAAATTTAATAGTGATTTTGTTCATGATGTAGATCTTGGTTTTAATCTAGATTTAAATCTTCTTCTTTAGATATTCATCTTTGTCTTCTTTTTAATCTTAATCTAAAACTCGATTCTATATTCTTTATAATCTTGGTCTTCAAACTTGATATTGTTAGTGATATTGATGTTTACCTAATCGTGATGAGAATTTTGATCTTGATTATGATCTTTATTTGTTATTGATCTTATTCTCATTCTTAATTTTAACATTTATCTTAATCTTGATAATTATCTCGATTATCATTTTGATATCAGTTTTATTATAGATTTCAGTTTTAATCTAATAATCTTCATCTTTTCCTACTTTTAATGTTCATCTTAAACTCGATTTTGATCTCGGTGGTAATATTGATTTTGAATCATGATATTAAAATTTATATTATCTTGATATTATAGTGATGAGGATGATGATCTTGATTATGATCTCTATTTTATGTTTGTCATTTTTCAATCTTAAATTTAATATTGATTTTGTTCATGATGTAGATCTTGGTTTTAATTAAGATTTAAATCTTCTTCTTTAGATATTCATCTTTGTCTTCTTTTTAATCTTAATCTAAAACTCGATTCGATCTTCTTTATAATCTTGGTCTTCAAACTTGATATTGTTAGTGATATTGATGTTTACCTAATCGTGATGAGAATTTTGATCTTGATTATGATCTTTATTTGTTTTTGATCTTATTCTCATTCTTAATTTTAACATTTATCTTAATCTTGATAATTATCTCGATTATCATTTTGATATCAGTTTTATTATAGATTTCAGTTTTAATCTAATAATCTTCATCTTTTCCTACTTTTAATGTTCATCTTAAACTCGATTTTGATCTCGGTGGTAATATTGATTTTCAATCATGATATTAAAATTTATATTTATCTTGATATTATAGTGATGAGGATGATGATCTTGATTATGATCTCTATTTTATGTTTGTCATTTTTCAATCTTAAATTTAATAATGATTTTGTTCATGATGTAGATCTTTGTTTTAATCAAGATTTAAATCTTCTTCTTTAGATATTCATCTTTGTCTTCTTTTTAATCTTAATCTAAAACTCGATTCTATCTTCTTTATAATCTTGGTCTTCAAACTTGATATTGTTAGTGATATTGATGTTGACCTAATCGTGATGTAAATTTTGATCTTGATTATGATCTTTATTTGTTATTGATCTTATTCTCATTCTTAATTTTAACATTTATCTTATTTTTGATAATTATCTTGATTATCATTTTGATCTCAGTTTTATTATAGATTTCAGTTTTAATTTAATAATCTTTATCTTTTCCTACTTTTAATCTTCATCTTAAACTCGATTTTGATCTCGGTGGTAATATTGATTTTTAATCTAGATATTAAAATTTATATTTAGCTTGATCTTATAGTGATGAGGATGTTGATCTTGATTATGATCTCTATTTTATGTTTGTCATTTTTTAATCTTAATTTTAATATTGATTTTGTTCATGATGTAGATCTTGGTTTTAATTAAGATTTAAATCTTCTTCTTTAGATATTCATCTTTGTCTGCTTTTTAATCTTAATCTTAAACTCGATTCTATCTTCTTTATAATCTTGGTCTTCAAACTTGATATTGTTAGTGATATTGATGTTGACCTAATCGTGATGTAAATTTTGATCTTGATTATGATCTTTATTTGTTATTGATCTTATTCTCATTCTTAATTTTAACATTTATCTTATTGTTGATAATTATCTCGATTATCATTTTGATCTCAGTTTTATTATAGATTTCAGTTTTAATCTAATAATCTTCATCTTTTCCTACTTTTAATCTTTATCTTAAACTCGATTTTGATCTCGGTGGTAATATTGATTTTCAATCATGATATTAAAATTTATATTTATCTTGATCTTATAGTGATGAGGATGATGATCTTGATTATGATCTCTATTTGATGTTTGTCATTTTTCAATCTTAAATTTAATATTGATTTTGTTCATGATGTAGATCTTGGTTTTAATCAAGATTTAAATCTTCTTCTTTAGATATTCATCTTTGTCTTCTTTTTAATCTTAATATAAAACTCGATTCTATCTTCTTTATAATCTTGGTCTTCAAACTTGATATTGTTAGTGATATTGATGTTGACCTAATCGTGATGTGAATTTTGATCTTGATTATGATCTTTATTAGTTATTGATCTTATTCTCATTCTTAATTTTAACATTTATCTTATTCTAGATAATTATCTCGATTATCATTTTGATCTCAGTTTTATTATAGATTTCAGTTTTAATCTAATAATCTTCATCTTTTCCTACTTTTAATCTTCATCTTAAACTCGATTTTGATCTCGGTGGTAATATTGATTTTCAATCATGATATTAAAATTTATATTTATCTTGATCTTATAGTGATGAGGATGATGATCTTGATTATGATCTCTATTTTATGTTTGTCATTTTTCAATCTTAAATTTAATATTGATTTTGTTCATGATGTAGATCTTTGTTTTAATCAACATTTAAATCTTCTTATTTAGATATTCATCTTTGTCTTCTTTTTAATCTTAATCTAAAACACGATTCTATATTCTTTATAATCTTGGTCTTCAAACTTGATATTGTTAGTGATATTGATGTTGACCTAATCGTGATGTGAATTTTGATCTTGATTATGATCTTTATTTGTTATTGATCTTATTCTCATTCTTAATTTTAACATTGATCTTATATTGATAATTATCTCGATTATCATTTTGATCTCAGTTTTATTATAGATTTCAGTTTTAATCTAATAATCTTCATCTTTTCCTACTTTTAATCTTCATCTTAAACTCGATTTTGATCTCGGTGGTAATATTGATTTTCAATCATGATATTAAAATTTATATTTATCTTGATATTATAGTGATGAGGATGATGATCTTGATTATGATCTCTATTTTATGTTTGTCATTTTTTAATCTTAATTTTAATATTGATTTTGTTCATGATGTAGATCTTGGTTTTAATTAAGATTTAAATCTTCTTCTTTAGATATTCATCTTTGTCTTCTTTTTAATCTTAATCTAAAACTCGATTCTATCTTCTTTATAATCTTGGTCTTCAAACTTGATATTGTTAGTGATATTGATGTTGACCTAATCGTGATGTGAATTTTGATCTTGATTATGATCTTTATTTGTTATTGATCTTATTCTCATTCTTAATTTTAACATTTATCTTATTCTTGATAATTATCTTGATTTTCATTTTGATCTTAGTTTTATTATAGATTTCAGTTTTAATCTAATAATCTTCATCTTTTCCTACTTTTAATCTTTATCTTAAACTCGATTTTGATCTCGGTCGTAATAATGATTTTCAATCATGATATTAAAATTTATATTTATCTTGATCTTATAGTGATGAGGATGATGATCTTGATTATGATCTCTATTTGATGTTTGTCTTTTTTCAATCTTAAATTTAATATTGATTTTGTTCATGATGTAGATCTTGGTTTTAATCAAGATTTAAATCTTCCTCTTTAGATATTCATCTTTGTCTTCTTTTTAATCTTAATATAAAACTCGATTCTATCTTCTTTATAATCTTGGTCTTCAAACTTGATATTGTTAGTGATATTGATGTTGACCTAATCGTGATGTGAATTTTGATCTTGATTATGATCTTTATTAGTTATTGATCTTATTCTCATTCTTAATTTAAACATTTATTTTATTCTAGATAATTATCTCGATTATCATTTTGATCTCAGTTTTATTATAGATTTCAGTTTTAACTAATAATCTTCATCTTTTCCTACTTTTAATCTTCATCTTAAACTCGATTTTGATCTCGGTGGTAATATTGATTTTCAATCATGATATTAAAATTTATATTTATCTTGATCTTATAGTGATGAGGATGATGATCTTGATTATGATCTCTATTTTATGTTTGTCATTTTTCAATCTTAAATTTAATATTGATTTTGTTCATGATGTAGATCTTGGTTTTAATCAAGATTTAAATCTTCTTCTTTAGATATTCATCTTTGTCTTCTTTTTAATCTTAATCTAAAACTCGATTCTATATTCTTTATAATCTTGGTCTTCAAACTTGATATTGTTAGTGATATTGATGTTGACCTAATCGTGATGAGAATTTTGATGTTGATTATGATCTTTATTTGTTATTGATCTTATACTCATTCTTAATTTTAACATTTATCTTATTCTTGATAATTATCTTGATTTTCATTTTGATCTCAGTTTTATTATAGATTTCAGTTTTAATCTAATAATCTTCATCTTTTCCTACTTTTAATCTTCATCTTAAACTCGATTTTGATCTCGGTGGTAATATTGATTTTCAATCATGATATTAAAATTTATATTTATCTTGATCTTATAGTGATGAGGATGATGATCTTGATTATGATTTGTATTTTATGTTTGTCATTTTTCAATCTTAAATTTAATAGTGATTTTGTTCATGATGTAGATCTTGGTTTTCATCAAGATTTAAATCTTCTTCTTTAGATATTGATCTTTGTCTTCTTTTTAATCTTAATTTAAAACTCGATTCTATATTCTTTATAATCTTGGTCTTCAAACTTGATATTGTTAGTGATATTCATGTTGACCTAATCGTGATGAGAATTTTGATCTTGATTATGATCTTTCTTTGTTATTGATCTTATTCTCATTCTTAATTTTAACATTGATCTTATATTGATAATTATCTCGATTATCATTTTGATCTCAGTTTTATTATAGATTTCAGTTTTAATTTAATAATCTTTATCTTTTCCTACTTTTAATCTTTATCTTAAACTCGATTTTGATCTCGGTGGTAATATTGATTTCAATCTTGATATTAAAATTTATATTTATCTTGATCTTATAGTGATGAGGATGATGATCTTGATTATGATCTCTATTTGATGTTTGTCATTTTTCAATCTTAAATTTAATATTGATTTTGTTCATGATGTAGATCTTGGTTTTAATCAAGATTTAAATCTTCCTCTTTAGATATTCATCTTTGTCTTCTTTTTAATCTTAATATAAAACTCGATTCTATCTTCTTTATAATCTTGGTCTTCAAACTTGATATTGTTACTGATATTGATGTTGACCTAATCGTGATGTGAATTTTGATCTTGATTATGATCTTTATTAGTTATTGATCTTATTCTCATTCTTAATTTAAACATTTATTTTATTCTAGATAATTATCTCGATTATCATTTTGATCTCAGTTTTATTATAGATTTCAGTTTTAACTAATAATCTTCATCTTTTCCTACTTTTAATCTTCATCTTAAACTCGATTTTGATCTCGGTGGTAATATTGATTTTCAATCATGATATTAAAATTTATATTTATCTTGATCTTATAGTGATGAGGATGATGATCTTGATTATGATCTCTATTTTATGTTTGTCATTTTTCAATCTTAAATTTAATATTGATTTTGTTCATGATGTAGATCTTGGTTTTAATCAAGATTTAAATCTTCTTCTTTAGATATTCATCTTTGTCTTCTTTTTAATCTTAATCTAAACCTCGATTCTATATTCTTTATAATCTTGGTCTTCAAACTTGATATTGTTAGTGATATTGATGTTGACCTAATTGTGATGAGAATTTTGATGTTGATTATGATCTTTATTTGTTATTGATCTTATACTCATTCTTAATTTTAACATTTATCTTATTCTTGATAATTATCTTGATTTTCATTTTGATCTCAGTTTTATTATAGATTTTAGTTTTAATCTAATAATCTTCATCTTTTCCTACTTTTAATCTTCATCTTAAACTCGATTTTGATCTCGGTGGTAATTTTGATTTTCAATCATGATATTAAAATTTATATTTATCTTGATCTTATAGTGATGAGGATGATGATCTTGATTATGATTTTTATTTTATGTTTGTCATTTTTCAATCTTAAATTTAATAGTGATTTTGTTCATGATGTAGATCTTGGTTTTAATCAAGATTTAAATCTTCTTCTTTAGATATTGATCTTTGTCTTCTTTTTAATCTTAATTTAAAACTCGATTCTATATTCTTTATAATCTTTGTCTTCAAACTTGATATTGTTAGTGATATTGATGTTGACCTAATCGTGATGTGAATTTTGATCTTGATTATGATCTTTATTTGTTATTAATCTTATTCTCATTCTTAATTTTAACATTGATCTTATATTGATAATTATCTCGATTATCATTTTGATTTCAGTTTTATTATAGATTTCAGTTTTAATCTAATAATCTTCATCTTTTCCTACTTTTAATCTTCATCTTAAACTCGATTTTGATCACGGTGGTAATATTGATTTTCAATCTTGATATTAAAATTTATATTTAGCTTGATCTTATAGTGATGAGGATGATGATCTTGATTATGATCTCTATTTTATGTTTGTCATTTTTTAATCTTAATTTTAATATTGATTTTGTTCATGATGTAGATCTTGGTTTTAATTAAGATTTAAATCTTCTTCTTTAGATATTCATCTTTGTCTTCTTTTTAATCTTAATCTAAAACTCGATTCTATCTTCTTTATAATCTTGGTCTTCAAACTTGATTTTGTTAGTGATATTGATGTTGACCTAATCGTGATGAGAATTTTGATCTTGATTATAATCTTTATTTGTTATTGATCTTATTCTCATTCTTAATTTTAACATTTATCTTATTCTTGATAATTATCTCGATTATCATTTTGATCTCAGTTTTATTATAGATTTCAGTTTTAATCTAATAATCTTCATCTTTTCCTACTTTAAATCTTCATCTTAAACTCGATTTTGATTTCGGTGGTAATATTGATTTTCAATCATGATATTAAAATTTATATTTATCTTGATCTTATAGTGATGAAGATGATGATCTTGATTATGATCTCTATTTTATGTTTGTCTTTTTTCAATCTTAAATTTAATAGTGATTTTGTTCATGATGTAGATCTTGGTTTTAATCAAGATTTAAATCTACTTCTTTAGATATTCATCTTTGTCTTCTTTTTAATCTTAATCTAAAACTCGATTCTATATTCTTTATAATCTTGGTCTTCAAACTTGATATTGTTAGTGATATTGATGTTGACCTAATCGTGATGTGAATTTTGATCTTGATTATGATCTTTATTTGTTATTGATCTTATTCTCATTCTTTATTTTAACATTGATCTTATATTGATAATTATCTCGATTATCATTTTGATTTCAGTTTTATTATAGATTTCAGTTTTAATCTAATAATCTTCATCTTTTCCTACTTTTAATCTTCATCTTAAACTCGATTTTGATCTCGGTGGTAATATTGATTTTCAATCTTGATATTAAAATTTATATTTAGCTTGATCTTATAGTGATGAGGATGATGATCTTGATTATGATCTCTATTTTATGTTTGTCATTTTTCAATCTTAAATTTAATAGTGATTTTGTTCATGATGTAGATCTTGGTTTTAATCAAGATTTAAATCTTCTTCTTTAGATATTCATCTTTGTCTTCTTTTTAATCTTAATTTAAAACTCGATTCTATATTCTTTATAATCTTGGTCTTCAAACTTGATATTGTTAGTGATATTCATGTTGACCTAATCGTGATGAGAATTTTGATCTTGATTATGATCTTTCTTTGTTATTGATCTTATTCTCATTCTTAATTTTAACATTGATCTTATATTGATAATTATCTCGATTATCATTTTGATCTCAGTTTTATTATAGATTTCAGTTTTAATCTAATAATCTTCATCTTTTCCTACTTTTAATCTTCATCTTAAACTCGATTTTGATCTCGGTGGTAATATTGATTTTCAATCATGATATTAAAATTTATATTTATCTTGATATTATAGTGATGAGGATGATGATCTTGATTATGATCTCTATTTTATGTTTGTCATTTTTTAATCTTAATTTTAATATTGATTTTGTTCATGATGTAGATCTTGGTTTTAATTAAGATTTAAATCTTCTTCTTTAGATATTCATCTTTGTCTTCTTTTTAATCTTAATCTAAAACTCGATTCTATCTTCTTTATAATCTTGGTCTTCAAACTTGATATTGTTAGTGATATTGATGTTGACCTAATCGTGATGTGAATTTTGATCTTGATTATGATCTTTATTTGTTATTGATCTTATTCTCATTCTTAATTTTAACATTTATCTTATTCTTGATAATTATCTTGATTTTCATTTTGATCTTAGTTTTATTATAGATTTCAGTTTTAATTTAATAATCTTCATCTTTTCCTACTTTTAATCTTCATCTTAAACTCGATTTTGATCTCGGTCGTAATAATGATTTTCAATCATGATATTAAAATTTATATTTATCTTGATCTTATAGTGATGAGGATGATGATCTTGATTATGATCTCTATTTTATGTTTGTCTTTTTTCAATCTTAAATTTAATAGTGATTTTGTTCATGATGTAGATCTTGGTTTTAATCTAGATTTAAATCTTCTTCTTTAGATATTCATCTTTGTCTTCTTTTTAATCTTAATCTAAAACTCGATTCTATATTCTTTATAATCTTTGTCTTCAAACTTGATATTGTTAGTGATATTGATGTTGACCTAATCGTGATGTGAATTTTGATCTTGATTATGATCTTTATTTGTTATTGATCTTATTCTCATTCTTAATTTTAACATTGATCTTATATTGATAATTATCTCGATTATCATTTTGATTTCAGTTTTATTATAGATTTCAGTTTTAATCTAATAATCTTCATCTTTTCCTACTTTTAATCTTCATCTTAAATTCGATTTTGATCTCGGTGGTAATATTGATTTTCAATCTTGATATTAAAATTTATATTTAGCTTGATCTTATAGTGATGAGGATGATGATCTTGATTATGATCTCTATTTTATGTTTGTCATTTTTTAATCTTAATTTTAATATTGATTTTGTTCATGATGTAGATCTTGGTTTTAATTAAGATTTAAATCTTCTTCTTTAGATATTCATCTTTGTCTTCTTTTTAATCTTAATCTAAAAGTCGATTCTATCTTCTTTATAATCTTGGTCTTCAAACTTGATTTTGTTAGTGATATTGATGTTGACCTAATCGTGATGAGAATTTTGATCTTGATTATAATCTTTATTTGTTATTGATCTTATTCTCATTCTTAATTTTAACATTTATCTTATTCTTGATAATTATCTCGATTATCATTTTGATCTCAGTTTTATTATAGATTTCAGTTTTAATCTAATAATCTTCATCTTTTCCTACTTTAAATCTTCATCTTAAACTCGATTTTGATCTCGGTGGTAATATTGATTTTCAATCATGATATTAAAATTTATATTTATCTTGATCTTATAGTGATGAAGATGATGATCTTGATTATGATCTCTATTTTATGTTTGTCTTTTTTCAATCTTAAATTTAATAGTGATTTTGTTCATGATGTAGATCTTGGTTTTAATCAAGATTTAAATCTACTTCTTTAGATATTCATCTTTGTCTTCTTTTTAATCTTAATCTAAAACTCGATTCTATATTCTTTATAATCTTGGTCTTCAAACTTGATATTGTTAGTGATATTGATGTTGACCTAATCGTGATGTGAATTTTGATCTTGATTATGATCTTTATTTGTTATTGATCTTATTCTCATTCTTTATTTTAACATTGATCTTATATTGATAATTATCTCGATTATCATTTTGATTTCAGTTTTATTATAGATTTCAGTTTTAATCTAATAATCTTCATCTTTTCCTACTTTTAATCTTCATCTTAAACTCGATTTTGATCTCGGTGGTAATATTGATTTTCAATCTTGATATTAAAATTTATATTTAGCTTGATCTTATAGTGATGAGGATGATGATCTTGATTATGATCTCTATTTTATGTTTGTCATTTTTCAATCTTAAATTTAATAGTGATTTTGTTCATGATGTAGATCTTGGTTTTAATCAAGATTTAAATCTTCTTCTTTAGATATTCATCTTTGTCTTCTTTTTAATCTTAATTTAAAACTCGATTCTATATTCTTTATAATCTTGGTCTTCAAACTTGATATTGTTAGTGATATTCATGTTGACCTAATCGTGATGAGAATTTTGATCTTGATTATGATCTTTCTTTGTTATTGATCTTATTCTCATTCTTAATTTTAACATTGATCTTATATTGATAATTATCTCGATTATCATTTTGATCTCAGTTTTATTATAGATTTCAGTTTTAATCTAATAATCTTCATCTTTTCCTACTTTTAATCTTCATCTTAAACTCGATTTTGATCTCGGTGGTAATATTGATTTTCAATCATGATATTAAAATTTATATTTATCTTGATATTATAGTGATGAGGATGATGATCTTGATTATGATCTCTATTTTATGTTTGTCATTTTTTAATCTTAATTTTAATATTGATTTTGTTCATGATGTAGATCTTGGTTTTAATTAAGATTTAAATCTTCTTCTTTAGATATTCATCTTTGTCTTCTTTTTAATCTTAATCTAAAACTCGATTCTATCTTCTTTATAATCTTGGTCTTCAAACTTGATATTGTTAGTGATATTGATGTTGACCTAATCGTGATGTGAATTTTGATCTTGATTATGATCTTTATTTGTTATTGATCTTATTCTCATTCTTAATTTTAACATTTATCTTATTCTTGATAATTATCTTGATTTTCATTTTGATCTTAGTTTTATTATAGATTTCAGTTTTAATTTAATAATCTTCATCTTTTCCTACTTTTAATCTTCATCTTAAACTCGATTTTGATCTCGGTCGTAATAATGATTTTCAATCATGATATTAAAATTTATATTTATCTTGATCTTATAGTGATGAGGATGATGATCTTGATTATGATCTCTATTTTATGTTTGTCTTTTTTCAATCTTAAATTTAATAGTGATTTTGTTCATGATGTAGATCTTGGTTTTAATCTAGATTTAAATCTTCTTCTTTAGATATTCATCTTTGTCTTCTTTTTAATCTTAATCTAAAACTCGATTCTATATTCTTTATAATCTTTGTCTTCAAACTTGATATTGTTAGTGATATTGATGTTGACCTAATCGTGATGTGAATTTTGATCTTGATTATGATCTTTATTTGTTATTGATCTTATTCTCATTCTTAATTTTAACATTGATCTTATATTGATAATTATCTCGATTATCATTTTGATTTCAGTTTTATTATAGATTTCAGTTTTAATCTAATAATCTTCATCTTTTCCTACTTTTAATCTTCATCTTAAATTCGATTTTGATCTCGGTGGTAATATTGATTTTCAATCTTGATATTAAAATTTATATTTAGCTTGATCTTATAGTGATGAGGATGATGATCTTGATTATGATCTCTATTTTATGTTTGTCATTTTTTAATCTTAATTTTAATATTGATTTTGTTCATGATGTAGATCTTGGTTTTAATTAAGATTTAAATCTTCTTCTTTAGATATTCATCTTTGTCTTCTTTTTAATCTTAATCTAAAAGTCGATTCTATCTTCTTTATAATCTTGGTCTTCAAACTTGATTTTGTTAGTGATATTGATGTTGACCTAATCGTGATGAGAATTTTGATCTTGATTATAATCTTTATTTGTTATTGATCTTATTCTCATTCTTAATTTTAACATTTATCTTATTCTTGATAATTATCTCGATTATCATTTTGATCTCAGTTTTATTATAGATTTCAGTTTTAATCTAATAATCTTCATCTTTTCCTACTTTAAATCTTCATCTTAAACTCGATTTTGATCTCGGTGGTAATATTGATTTTCAATCATGATATTAAAATTTATATTTATCTTGATCTTATAGTGATGAAGATGATGATCTTGATTATGATCTCTATTTTATGTTTGTCTTTTTTCAATCTTAAATTTAATAGTGATTTTGTTCATGATGTAGATCTTGGTTTTAATCAAGATTTAAATCTACTTCTTTAGATATTCATCTTTGTCTTCTTTTTAATCTTAATCTAAAACTCGATTCTATATTCTTTATAATCTTGGTCTTCAAACTTGATATTGTTAGTGATATTGATGTTGACCTAATCGTGATGTGAATTTTGATCTTGATTATGATCTTTATTTGTTATTGATCTTATTCTCATTCTTTATTTTAACATTGATCTTATATTGATAATTATCTCGATTATCATTTTGATTTCAGTTTTATTATAGATTTCAGTTTTAATCTAATAATCTTCATCTTTTCCTACTTTTAATCTTCATCTTAAACTCGATTTTGATCTCGGTGGTAATATTGATTTTCAATCTTGATATTAAAATTTATATTTAGCTTGATCTTATAGTGATGAGGATGATGATCTTGATTATGATCTCTATTTTATGTTTGTCATTTTTCAATCTTAAATTTAATAGTGATTTTGTTCATGATGTAGATCTTGGTTTTAATCAAGATTTAAATCTTCTTCTTTAGATATTCATCTTTGTCTTCTTTTTAATCTTAATTTAAAACTCGATTCTATATTCTTTATAATCTTGGTCTTCAAACTTGATATTGTTAGTGATATTCATGTTGACCTAATCGTGATGAGAATTTTGATCTTGATTATGATCTTTCTTTGTTATTGATCTTATTCTCATTCTTAATTTTAACATTGATCTTATATTGATAATTATCTCGATTATCATTTTGATCTCAGTTTTATTATAGATTTCAGTTTTAATCTAATAATCTTCATCTTTTCCTACTTTTAATCTTCATCTTAAACTCGATTTTGATCTCGGTGGTAATATTGATTTTCAATCATGATATTAAAATTTATATTTATCTTGATATTATAGTGATGAGGATGATGATCTTGATTATGATCTCTATTTTATGTTTGTCATTTTTTAATCTTAATTTTAATATTGATTTTGTTCATGAGGTAGATCTTGGTTTTAATTAAGATTTAAATCTTCTTCTTTAGATATTCATCTTTGTCTTCTTTTTAATCTTAATCTAAAACTCGATTCTATCTTCTTTATAATCTTGGTCTTCAAACTTGATATTGTTAGTGATATTGATGTTGACCTAATCGTGATGTGAATTTTGATCTTGATTATGATCTTTATTTGTTATTGATCTTATTCTCATTCTTAATTTTAACATTTATCTTATTCTTGATAATTATCTTGATTTTCATTTTGATCTTAGTTTTATTATAGATTTCAGTTTTAATCTAATAATCTTCATCTTTTCCTACTTTTAATCTTCATCTTAAACTCGATTTTGATCTCGGTCGTAATAATGATTTTCAATCATGATATTAAAATTTATATTTATCTTGATCTTATAGTGATGAGGATGATGATCTTGATTATGATCTCTATTTTATGTTTGTCTTTTTTCAATCTTAAATTTAATAGTGATTTTGTTCATGATGTAGATCTTGGTTTTAATCTAGATTTAAATCTTCTTCTTTAGATATTCATCTTTGTCTTCTTTTTAATCTTAATCTAAAACTCGATTCTATATTCTTTATAATCTTTGTCTTCAAACTTGATATTGTTAGTGATATTGATGTTGACCTAATCGTGATGTGAATTTTGATCTTGATTATGATCTTTATTTGTTATTGATCTTATTCTCATTCTTAATTTTAACATTGATCTTATATTGATAATTATCTCGATTATCATTTTGATTTCAGTTTTATTATAGATTTCAGTTTTAATCTAATAATCTTCATCTTTTCCTACTTTTAATCTTCATCTTAAATTCGATTTTGATCTCGGTGGTAATATTGATTTTCAATCTTGATATTAAAATTTATATTTAGCTTGATCTTATAGTGATGAGGATGATGATCTTGATTATGATCTCTATTTTATGTTTGTCATTTTTTAATCTTAATTTTAATATTGATTTTGTTCATGATGTAGATCTTGGTTTTAATTAAGATTTAAATCTTCTTCTTTAGATATTCATCTTTGTCTTCTTTTTAATCTTAATCTAAAAGTCGATTCTATCTTCTTTATAATCTTGGTCTTCAAACTTGATTTTGTTAGTGATATTGATGTTGACCTAATCGTGATGAGAATTTTGATCTTGATTATAATCTTTATTTGTTATTGATCTTATTCTCATTCTTAATTTTAACATTTATCTTATTCTTGATAATTATCTCGATTATCATTTTGATCTCAGTTTTATTATAGATTTCAGTTTTAATCTAATAATCTTCATCTTTTCCTACTTTAAATCTTCATCTTAAACTCGATTTTGATCTCGGTGGTAATATTGATTTTCAATCATGATATTAAAATTTATATTTATCTTGATCTTATAGTGATGAAGATGATGATCTTGATTATGATCTCTATTTTATGTTTGTCTTTTTTCAATCTTAAATTTAATAGTGATTTTGTTCATGATGTAGATCTTGGTTTTAATCAAGATTTAAATCTTCTTCTTTAGATATTCATCTTTGTCTTCTTTTTAATCTTAATCTAAAACTCGATTCTATCTTCTTTATAATCTTGGTCTTCAAACTTGATATTGTTACTGATATTGATGTTGACCTAATCGTGATGTGAATTTTGATCTTGATTATGATCTTTATTTGTTATTGATCTTATTCTCATTCTTAATTTTAACATTGATCTTATATTGATAATTATCTCGATTATCATTTTGATTTCAGTTTTATTATAGATTTCAGTTTTAATCTAATAATCTTCATCTTTTCCTACTTTTAATCTTCATCTTAAATTCGATTTTGATCTCGGTGGTAATATTGATTTTCAATCTTGATATTAAAATTTATATTTAGCTTGATCTTATAGTGATGAGGATGATGATCTTGATTATGATCTCTATTTTATGTTTGTCATTTTTTAATCTTAATTTTAATATTGATTTTGTTCATGATGTAGATCTTGGTTTTAATTAAGATTTAAATCTTCTTCATTAGATATTCATCTTTGTCTTCTTTTTAATCTTAATCTAAAACTCGTTTCTATCTTCTTTATAATCTTGGTCTTCAAACTTGATTTTGTTAGTGATATTGATGTTGACCTAATCGTGATGAGAATTTTGATCTTGATTATAATCTTTATTTGTTATTGATCTTATTCTCATTCTTAATTTTATCATTTATCTTATTCTTGATAATTATCTCGATTATCATTTTGATCTCAGTTTTATTATAGATTTCAGTTTTAATCTAATAATCTTCATCTTTTCCTACTTTTAATCTTCGTCTTAAACTCGATTTTGATCTCGTTGGTAATATTGATTTTCAATCATGATATTAAAATTTATATTTATCTTGATATTATAGTGATGAGGATGATGATCTTGATTATGATCTCTATTTTATGTTTGTCATTTTTTAATCTTAATTTTAATATTGATTTTGTTCATGATGTAGATCTTGGTTTTAATCAAGATTTAAATCTTCTTCTTTAGATATTCATCTTTGTCTTCTTTTTAATCTTAATCTAAAACTCGATTCTATCTTCTTTATAATCTTGGTCTTCAAACTTGATATTGTTAGTGATATTGATGTTGACCTAATCGTGATGTAAATTTTGATCTTGATTATGATCTTTATTTGTTATTGATCTTATTCTCATTCTTAATTTTAACATTTATCTTATTCTTGATAATTATCTTGATTTTCATTTTGATCTTAGTTTTATTATAGATTTCAGTTTTAATCTAATAATCTTCATCTTTTCCTACTTTTAATCTTCATCTTAAACTCGATTTTGATCTCGGTCGTAATAATGATTTTCAATCATGATATTAAAATTTATATTTATCTTGATCTTATAGTGATGAGGATGATGATCTTGATTATGATCTCTATTTTATGTTTGTCTTTTTTCAATCTTAAATTTAATAGTGATTTTGTTCATGATGTAGATCTTGGTTTTAATCTAGATTTAAATCTTCTTCTTTAGATATTCATCTTTGTCTTCTTTTTAATCTTAATCTAAAACTCGATTCTATATTCTTTATAATCTTTGTCTTCAAACTTGATATTGTTAGTGATATTGATGTTGACCTAATCGTGATGTGAATTTTGATCTTGATTATGATCTTTATTTGTTATTGATCTTATTCTCATTCTTAATTTTAACATTGATCTTATATTGATAATTATCTCGATTATCATTTTGATTTCAGTTTTATTATAGATTTCAGTTTTAATCTAATAATCTTCATCTTTTCCTACTTTTAATCTTCATCTTAAATTCGATTTTGATCTCGGTGGTAATATTGATTTTCAATCTTGATATTAAAATTTATATTTAGCTTGATCTTATAGTGATGAGGATGATGATCTTGATTATGATCTCTATTTTATGTTTGTCATTTTTTAATCTTAATTTTAATATTGATTTTGTTCATGATGTAGATCTTGGTTTTAATTAAGATTTAAATCTTCTTCTTTAGATATTCATCTTTGTCTTCTTTTTAATCTTAATCTAAAAGTCGATTCTATCTTCTTTATAATCTTGGTCTTCAAACTTGATTTTGTTAGTGATATTGATGTTGACCTAATCGTGATGAGAATTTTGATCTTGATTATAATCTTTATTTGTTATTAATCTTATTCTCATTCTTAATTTTAACATTTATCTTATTCTTGATAATTATCTCGATTATCATTTTGATCTCAGTTTTATTATAGATTTCAGTTTTAATCTAATAATCTTCATCTTAAACTCGATTTTGATCTCGGTGGTAATATTGATTTTCAATCATGATATTAAAATTTATATTTATCTTGATCTTATAGTGATGAAGATGATGATCTTGATTATGATCTCTATTTTATGTTTGTCTTTTTTCAATCTTAAATTTAATAGTGATTTTGTTCATGATGTAGATCTTGGTTTTAATCAAGATTTAAATCTTCTTCTTTAGATATTCATCTTTGTCTTCTTTTTAATCTTAATCTAAAACTCGATTCTATCTTCTTTATAATCTTGGTCTTCAAACTTGATATTGTTACTGATATTGATGTTGACCTAATCGTGATGTGAATTTTGATCTTGATTATGATCTTTATTTGTTATTGATCTTATTCTCATTCTTTATTTTAACATTGATCTTATATTGATAATTATCTCGATTATCATTTTGATTTCAGTTTTATTATAGATTTCAGTTTTAATCTAATAATCTTCATCTTTTCCTACTTTTAATCTTCATCTTAAACTCGATTTTGATCTCGGTGGTAATATTGATTTTCAATCTTGATATTAAAATTTATATTTAGCTTGATCTTATAGTGATGAGGATGATGATCTTGATTATGATCTCTATTTTATGTTTGTCATTTTTTAATCTTAATTTTAATATTGATTTTGTTCATGATGTAGATCTTGGTTTTAATTAAGATTTAAATCTTCTTCTTTAGATATTCATCTTTGTCTTCTTTTTAATCTTAATCTAAAACTCGATTCTATCTTCTTTATAATCTTGGTCTTCAAACTTGATTTTGTTAGTGATATTGATGTTGACCTAATCGTGATGAGAATTTTGATCTTGATTATAATCTTTATTTGTTATTGATCTTATTCTCATTCTTAATTTTATCATTTATCTTATTCTTGATAATTATCTCGATTATCATTTTGATCTCAGTTTTATTATAGATTTCAGTTTTAATCTAATAATCTTCATCTTTTCCTACTTTTAATCTTCGTCTTAAACTCGATTTTGATCTCGGTGGTAATATTGATTTTCAATCATGATATTAAAATTTATATTTATCTTGATATTATAGTGATGAGGATGATGATCTTGATTATGATCTCTATTTTATGTTTGTCATTTTTTAATCTTAATTTTAATATTGATTTTGTTCATGATGTAGATCTTGGTTTTAATCAAGATTTAAATCTTCTTCTTTAGATATTCATCTTTGTCTTCTTTTTAATCTTAATCTAAAACTCGATTCTATCTTCTTTATAATCTTGGTCTTCAAACTTGATATTGTTAGTGATATTGATGTTGACCTAATCGTGATGTAAATTTTGATCTTGATTATGATCTTTATTTGTTATTGATCTTATTCTCATTCTTAATTTTAACATTTATCTTATTTTTGATAATTATCTTGATTATCATTTTGATCTCAGTTTTATTATAGATTTCATTTTTAATTTAATAATCTTTATCTTTTCCTACTTTTAATCTTCATCTTAAACTCGATTTTGATCTCGGTGGTAATATTGATTTTCAATCTTGATATTAAAATTTATATTTATCTTGATCTTATAATGATGAGGATGATGATCTTAATTAAGATCTCTATTTGATGTTTGTCATTTTTCAATATTAAATTTAATAGTGATTTTGTTCATGATGTAGATCTTGGTTTTAATCAACATTTAAATCTTCTTCTTTAGATATTCATCTTTGTCTGCTTTTTAATCTTAATCTTAAACTCGATTCGATCTTCTTTATAATCTTGGTCTTCAAACTTGATATTGTTAGTGATATTGATGTTGACCTAATCGTGATGAGAATTTTGATCATGATTATGATCTTTATTTGTTATTGATCTTATTCTCATTCTTAATTTTAACATTGATCTTATATTGATAATTATCTCGATTATCATTTTGATCTCAGTTTTATTATAGATTTCAGTTTTAATCTAATAATCTTCATCTTTTCCTACTTTTAATGTTCATCTTAAACTCAATTTTGATCTCGGTGGTAATATTGATTTTCAATCATGATATTAAAATTTATATTTATCTTGATCTTATAGTGATGAAGATGATGATCTTGATTATGATCTCTATTTTATGTTTGTCTTTTTTCAATCTTAAATTTAATAGTGATTTTGTTCATGATGTAGATCTTGGTTTTCATCAAGATTTAAATCTTCTTCTTTAGATATTGATCTTTGTCTTCTTTTTAATCTTAATTTAAAACTCGATTCTATATTCTTTATAATCTTGGTCTTCAAACTTGATATTGTTAGTGATATTCATGTTGACCTAATCGTGATGAGAATTTTGATCTTGATTATGATCTTTCTTTGTTATTGATCTTATTCTCATTCTTAATTTTAACATTGATCTTATATTGATAATTATCTCGATTATCATTTTGATCTCAGTTTTATTATAGATTTCAGTTTTAATTTAATAATCTTTATCTTTTCCTACTTTTAATCTTTATCTTAAACTCGATTTTGATCTCGGTGGTAATATTGATTTCAATCTTGATATTAAAATTTATATTTATCTTGATCTTATAGTGATGAGGATGATGATCTTGATTATGATCTCTATTTGATGTTTGTCATTTTTCAATCTTAAATTTAATATTGATTTTGTTCATGATGTAGATCTTGGTTTTAATCAAGATTTAAATCTTCCTCTTTAGATATTCATCTTTGTCTTCTTTTTAATCTTAATATAAAACTCGATTCTATCTTCTTTATAATCTTGGTCTTCAAACTTGATATTGTTAGTGATATTGATGTTGACCTAATCGTGATGTGAATTTTGATCTTGATTATGATCTTTATTAGTTATTGATCTTATTCTCATTCTTAATTTAAACATTTATTTTATTCTAGATAATTATCTCGATTATCATTTTGATCTCAGTTTTATTATAGATTTCAGTTTTAACTAATAATCTTCATCTTTTCCTACTTTTAATCTTCATCTTAAACTCGATTTTGATCTCGGTGATAATATTGATTTTCAATCATGATATTAAAATTTATATTTATCTTGATATTATAGTGATGAGGATGATGATCTTGATTATGATCTCTATTTTATGTTTGTCATTTTTTAATCTTAATTTTAATATTGATTTTGTTCATGATGTAGATCTTGGTTTTAATTAAGATTTAAATCTTCTTCTTTAGATATTCATCTTTGTCTTCTTTTTAATCTTAATCTAAAACTCGATTCTATCTTCTTTATAATCTTGGTCTTCAAACTTGATATTGTTAGTGATATTGATGTTGACCTAATCGTGATGTGAATTTTGATCTTGATTATGATCTTTATTTGTTATTGATCTTATTCTCATTCTTAATTTTAACATTTATCTTATTCTTGATAATTATCTTGATTTTCATTTTGATCTTAGTTTTATTATAGATTTCAGTTTTAATCTAATAATCTTCATCTTTTCCTACTTTTAATCTTTATCTTAAACTCGATTTTGATCTCGGTCGTAATAATGATTTTCAATCATGATATTAAAATTTATATTTATCTTGATCTTATAGTGATGAGGATGATGATCTTGATTATGATCTCTATTTGATGTTTGTCTTTTTTCAATCTTAAATTTAATATTGATTTTGTTCATGATGTAGATCTTGGTTTTAATCAAGATTTAAATCTTCCTCTTTAGATATTCATCTTTGTCTTCTTTTTAATCTTAATATAAAACTCGATTCTATCTTCTTTATAATCTTGGTCTTCAAACTTGATATTGTTAGTGATATTGATGTTGACCTAATCGTGATGTGAATTTTGATCTTGATTATGATCTTTATTAGTTATTGATCTTATTCTCATTCTTAATTTAAACATTTATTTTATTCTAGATAATTATCTCGATTATCATTTTGATCTCAGTTTTATTATAGATTTCAGTTTTAACTAATAATCTTCATCTTTTCCTACTTTTAATCTTCATCTTAAACTCGATTTTGATCTCGGTGGTAATATTGATTTTCAATCATGATATTAAAATTTATATTTATCTTGATCTTATAGTGATGAGGATGATGATCTTGATTATGATCTCTATTTTATGTTTGTCATTTTTCAATCTTAAATTTAATATTGATTTTGTTCATGATGTAGATCTTGGTTTTAATCAAGATTTAAATCTTCTTCTTTAGATATTCATCTTTGTCTTCTTTTTAATCTTAATCTAAAACTCGATTCTATATTCTTTATAATCTTGGTCTTCAAACTTGATATTGTTAGTGATATTGATGTTGACCTAATCGTGATGAGAATTTTGATGTTGATTATGATCTTTATTTGTTATTGATCTTATACTCATTCTTAATTTTAACATTTATCTTATTCTTGATAATTATCTTGATTTTCATTTTGATCTCAGTTTTATTATAGATTTCAGTTTTAATCTAATAATCTTCATCTTTTCCTACTTTTAATCTTCATCTTAAACTCGATTTTGATCTCGGTGGTAATATTGATTTTCAATCATGATATTAAAATTTATATTTATCTTGATCTTATTGTGATGAGGATGATGATCTTGATTATGATTTGTATTTTATGTTTGTCATTTTTCAATCTTAAATTTAATAGTGATTTTGTTCATGATGTAGATCTTGGTTTTCATCAAGATTTAAATCTTCTTCTTTAGATATTGATCTTTGTCTTCTTTTTAATCTTAATTTAAAACTCGATTCTATATTCTTTATAATCTTGGTCTTCAAACTTGATATTGTTAGTGATATTCATGTTGACCTAATCGTGATGAGAATTTTGATCTTGATTATGATCTTTCTTTGTTATTGATCTTATTCTCATTCTTAATTTTAACATTGATCTTATATTGATAATTATCTCGATTATCATTTTGAACTCAGTTTTATTATAGATTTCAGTTTTAATTTAATAATCTTTATCTTTTCCTACTTTTAATCTTTATCTTAAACTCGATTTTGATCTCGGTGGTAATATTGATTTCAATCTTGATATTAAAATTTATATTTATCTTGATCTTATAGTGATGAGGATGATGATCTTGATTATGATCTCTATTTGATGTTTGTCATTTTTCAATCTTAAATTTAATATTGATTTTGTTCATGATGTAGATCTTGGTTTTAATCAAGATTTAAATCTTCCTCTTTAGATATTCATCTTTGTCTTCTTTTTAATCTTAATATAAAACTCGATTCTATCTTCTTTATAATCTTGGTCTTCAAACTTGATATTGTTAGTGATATTGATGTTGACCTAATCGTGATGTGAATTTTGATCTTGATTATGATCTTTATTAGTTATTGATCTTATTCTCATTCTTAATTTAAACATTTATTTTATTCTAGATAATTATCTCGATTATCATTTTGATCTCAGTTTTATTATAGATTTCAGTTTTAACTAATAATCTTCATCTTTTCCTACTTTTAATCTTCATCTTAAACTCGATTTTGATCTCGGTGGTAATATTGATTTTCAATCATGATATTAAAATTTATATTTATCTTGATCTTATAGTGATGAGGATGATGATCTTGATTATGATCTCTATTTTATGTTTGTCATTTTTCAATCTTAAATTTAATATTGATTTTGTTCATGATGTAGATCTTGGTTTTAATCAAGATTTAAATCTTCTTCTTTAGATATTCATCTTTGTCTTCTTTTTAATCTTAATCTAAAACTCGATTCTATATTCTTTATAATCTTGGTCTTCAAACTTGATATTGTTAGTGATATTGATGTTGACCTAATCGTGATGAGAATTTTGATGTTGATTATGATCTTTATTTGTTATTGATCTTATACTCATTCTTAATTTTAACATTTATCTTATTCTTGATAATTATCTTGATTTTCATTTTGATCTCAGTTTTATTATAGATTTTAGTTTTAATCTAATAATCTTCATCTTTTCCTACTTTTAATCTTCATCTTAAACTCGATTTTGATCTCGGTGGTAATTTTGATTTTCAATCATGATATTAAAATTTATATTTATCTTGATCTTATAGTGATGAGGATGATGATCTTGATTATGATTTTTATTTTATGTTTGTCATTTTTCAATCTTAAATTTAATAGTGATTTTGTCCATGATGTAGATCTTGGTTTTAATCAAGATTTAAATCTTCTTCTTTAGATATTGATCTTTGTCTTCTTTTTAATCTTAATTTAAAACTCGATTCTATATTCTTTATAATCTTTGTCTTCAAACTTGATATTGTTAGTGATATTGATGTTGACCTAATCGTGATGTGAATTTTGATCTTGATTATGATCTTTATTTGTTATTGATCTTATTCTCATTCTTAATTTTAACATTGATCTTATATTGATAATTATCTCGATTATCATTTTGATTTCAGTTTTATTATAGATTTCAGTTTTAATCTAATAATCTTCATCTTTTCCTACTTTTAATCTTCATCTTAAACTCGATTTTGATCACGGTGGTAATATTGATTTTCAATCTTGATATTAAAATTTATATTTAGCTTGATCTTATAGTGATGAGGATGATGATCTTGATTATGATCTCTATTTTATGTTTGTCATTTTTTAATCTTAATTTTAATATTGATTTTGTTCATGATGTAGATCTTGGTTTTAATTAAGATTTAAATCTTCTTCTTTAGATATTCATCTTTGTCTTCTTTTTAATCTTAATCTAAAACTCGATTCTATCTTCTTTATAATCTTGGTCTTCAAACTTGATTTTGTTAGTGATATTGATGTTGACCTAATCGTGATGAGAATTTTGATCTTGATTATAATCTTTATTTGTTATTGATCTTATTCTCATTCTTAATTTTAACATTTATCTTATTCTTGATAATTATCTCGATTATCATTTTGATCTCAGTTTTATTATAGATTTCAGTTTTAATCTAATAATCTTCATCTTTTCCTACTTTAAATCTTCATCTTAAACTCGATTTTGATTTCGGTGGTAATATTGATTTTCAATCATGATATTAAAATTTATATTTATCTTGATCTTATAGTGATGAAGATGATGATCTTGATTATGATCTCTATTTTATGTTTGTCTTTTTTCAATCTTAAATTTAATAGTGATTTTGTTCATGATGTAGATCTTGGTTTTAATCAAGATTTAAATCTACTTCTTTAGATATTCATCTTTGTCTTCTTTTTAATCTTAATCTAAAACTCGATTCTATATTCTTTATAATCTTGGTCTTCAAACTTGATATTGTTAGTGATATTGATGTTGACCTAATCGTGATGTGAATTTTGATCTTGATTATGATCTTTATTTGTTATTGATCTTATTCTCATTCTTTATTTTAACATTGATCTTATATTGATAATTATCTCGATTATCATTTTGATTTCAGTTTTATTATAGATTTCAGTTTTAATCTAATAATCTTCATCTTTTCCTACTTTTAATCTTCATCTTAAACTCGATTTTGATCTCGGTGGTAATATTGATTTTCAATCTTGATATTAAAATTTATATTTAGCTTGATCTTATAGTGATGAGGATGATGATCTTGATTATGATCTCTATTTTATGTTTGTCATTTTTCAATCTTAAATTTAATAGTGATTTTGTTCATGATGTAGATCTTGGTTTTAATCAAGATTTAAATCTTCTTCTTTAGATATTCATCTTTGTCTTCTTTTTAATCTTAATTTAAAACTCGATTCTATATTCTTTATAATCTTGGTCTTCAAACTTGATATTGTTAGTGATATTCATGTTGACCTAATCGTGATGAGAATTTTGATCTTGATTATGATCTTTCTTTGTTATTGATCTTATTCTCATTCTTAATTTTAACATTGATCTTATATTGATAATTATCTCGATTATCATTTTGATCTCAGTTTTATTATAGATTTCAGTTTTAATCTAATAATCTTCATCTTTTCCTACTTTTAATCTTCATCTTAAACTCGATTTTGATCTCGGTGGTAATATTGATTTTCAATCATGATATTAAAATTTATATTTATCTTGATATTATAGTGATGAGGATGATGATCTTGATTATGATCTCTATTTTATGTTTGTCATTTTTTAATCTTAATTTTAATATTGATTTTGTTCATGATGTAGATCTTGGTTTTAATTAAGATTTAAATCTTCTTCTTTAGATATTCATCTTTGTCTTCTTTTTAATCTTAATCTAAAACTCGATTCTATCTTCTTTATAATCTTGGTCTTCAAACTTGATATTGTTAGTGATATTGATGTTGACCTAATCGTGATGTGAATTTTGATCTTGATTATGATCTTTATTTGTTATTGATCTTATTCTCATTCTTAATTTTAACATTTATCTTATTCTTGATAATTATCTTGATTTTCATTTTGATCTTAGTTTTATTATAGATTTCAGTTTTAATTTAATAATCTTCATCTTTTCCTACTTTTAATCTTCATCTTAAACTCGATTTTGATCTCGGTCGTAATAATGATTTTCAATCATGATATTAAAATTTATATTTATCTTGATCTTATAGTGATGAGGATGATGATCTTGATTATGATCTCTATTTTATGTTTGTCTTTTTTCAATCTTAAATTTAATAGTGATTTTGTTCATGATGTAGATCTTGGTTTTAATCTAGATTTAAATCTTCTTCTTTAGATATTCATCTTTGTCTTCTTTTTAATCTTAATCTAAAACTCGATTCTATATTCTTTATAATCTTTGTCTTCAAACTTGATATTGTTAGTGATATTGATGTTGACCTAATCGTGATGTGAATTTTGATCTTGATTATGATCTTTATTTGTTATTGATCTTATTCTCATTCTTAATTTTAACATTGATCTTATATTGATAATTATCTAGATTATCATTTTGATTTCAGTTTTATTATAGATTTCAGTTTTAATCTAATAATCTTCATCTTTTCCTACTTTTAATCTTCATCTTAAATTCGATTTTGATCTCGGTGGTAATATTGATTTTCAATCTTGATATTAAAATTTATATTTAGCTTGATCTTATAGTGATGAGGATGATGATCTTGATTATGATCTCTATTTTATGTTTGTCATTTTTTAATCTTAATTTTAATATTGATTTTGTTCATGATGTAGATCTTGGTTTTAATTAAGATTTAAATCTTCTTCTTTAGATATTCATCTTTGTCTTCTTTTTAATCTTAATCTAAAAGTCGATTCTATCTTCTTTATAATCTTGGTCTTCAAACTTGATTTTGTTAGTGATATTGATGTTGACCTAATCGTGATGAGAATTTTGATCTTGATTATAATCTTTATTTGTTATTGATCTTATTCTCATTCTTAATTTTAACATTTATCTTATTCTTGATAATTATCTCGATTATCATTTTGATCTCAGTTTTATTATAGATTTCAGTTTTAATCTAATAATCTTCATCTTTTCCTACTTTAAATCTTCATCTTAAACTCGATTTTGATCTCGGTGGTAATATTGATTTTCAATCATGATATTAAAATTTATATTTATCTTGATCTTATAGTGATGAAGATGATGATCTTGATTATGATCTCTATTTTATGTTTGTCTTTTTTCAATCTTAAATTTAATAGTGATTTTGTTCATGATGTAGATCTTGGTTTTAATCAAGATTTAAATCTACTTCTTTAGATATTCATCTTTGTCTTCTTTTTAATCTTAATCTAAAACTCGATTCTATATTCTTTATAATCTTGGTCTTCAAACTTGATATTGTTAGTGATATTGATGTTGACCTAATCGTGATGTGAATTTTGATCTTGATTATGATCTTTATTTGTTATTGATCTTATTCTCATTCTTTATTTTAACATTGATCTTATATTGATAATTATCTCGATTATCATTTTGATTTCAGTTTTATTATAGATTTCAGTTTTAATCTAATAATCTTCATCTTTTCCTACTTTTAATCTTCATCTTAAACTCGATTTTGATCTCGGTGGTAATATTGATTTTCAATCTTGATATTAAAATTTATATTTAGCTTGATCTTATAGTGATGAGGATGATGATCTTGATTATGATCTCTATTTTATGTTTGTCATTTTTCAATCTTAAATTTAATAGTGATTTTGTTCATGATGTAGATCTTGGTTTTAATCAAGATTTAAATCTTCTTCTTTAGATATTCATCTTTGTCTTCTTTTTAATCTTAATTTAAAACTCGATTCTATATTCTTTATAATCTTGGTCTTCAAACTTGATATTGTTAGTGATATTCATGTTGACCTAATCGTGATGAGAATTTTGATCTTGATTATGATCTTTCTTTGTTATTGATCTTATTCTCATTCTTAATTTTAACATTGATCTTATATTGATAATTATCTCGATTATCATTTTGATCTCAGTTTTATTATAGATTTCAGTTTTAATCTAATAATCTTCATCTTTTCCTACTTTAAATCTTCATCTTAAACTCGATTTTGATCTCGGTGGTAATATTGATTTTCAATCATGATATTAAAATTTATATTTATCTTGATCTTATAGTGATGAAGATGATGATCTTGATTATGATCTCTATTTTATGTTTGTCTTTTTTCAATCTTAAATTTAATAGTGATTTTGTTCATGATGTAGATCTTGGTTTTAATCAAGATTTAAATCTTCTTCTTTAGATATTCATCTTTGTCTTCTTTTTAATCTTAATCTAAAACTCGATTCTATCTTCTTTATAATCTTGGTCTTCAAACTTGATATTGTTACTGATATTGATGTTGACCTAATCGTGATGTGAATTTTGATCTTGATTATGATCTTTATTTGTTATTGATCTTATTCTCATTCTTTATTTTAACATTGATCTTATATTGATAATTATCTCGATTATCATTTTGATTTCAGTTTTATTATAGATTTCAGTTTTAATCTAATAATCTTCATCTTTTCCTACTTTTAATCTTCATCTTAAACTCGATTTTGATCTCGGTGGTAATATTGATTTTCAATCTTGATATTAAAATTTATATTTAGCTTGATCTTATAGTGATGAGGATGATGATCTTGATTATGATCTCTATTTTATGTTTGTCATTTTTTAATCTTAATTTTAATATTGATTTTGTTCATGATGTAGATCTTGGTTTTAATTAAGATTTAAATCTTCTTCTTTAGATATTCATCTTTGTCTTCTTTTTAATCTTAATCTAAAACTCGATTCTATCTTCTTTATAATCTTGGTCTTCAAACTTGATTTTGTTAGTGATATTGATGTTGACCTAATCGTGATGAGAATTTTGATCTTGATTATAATCTTTATTTGTTATTGATCTTATTCTCATTCTTAATTTTATCATTTATCTTATTCTTGATAATTATCTCGATTATCATTTTGATCTCAGTTTTATTATAGATTTCAGTTTTAATCTAATAATCTTCATCTTTTCCTACTTTTAATCTTCGTCTTAAACTCGATTTTGATCTCGGTGGTAATATTGATTTTCAATCATGATATTAAAATTTATATTTATCTTGATATTATAGTGATGAGGATGATGATCTTGATTATGATCTCTATTTTATGTTTGTCATTTTTTAATCTTAATTTTAATATTGATTTTGTTCATGATGTAGATCTTGGTTTTAATCAAGATTTAAATCTTCTTCTTTAGATATTCATCTTTGTCTTCTTTTTAATCTTAATCTAAAACTCGATTCTATCTTCTTTATAATCTTGGTCTTCAAACTTGATATTGTTAGTGATATTGATGTTGACCTAATCGTGATGTAAATTTTGATCTTGATTATGATCTTTATTTGTTATTGATCTTATTCTCATTCTTAATTTTAACATTTATCTTATTTTTGATAATTATCTTGATTATCATTTTGATCTCAGTTTTATTATAGATTTCATTTTTAATTTAATAATCTTTATCTTTTCCTACTTTTAATCTTCATCTTAAACTCGATTTTGATCTCGGTGGTAATATTGATTTTCAATCTTGATATTAAAATTTATATTTATCTTGATCTTATAATGATGAGGATGATGATCTTAATTAAGATCTCTATTTGATGTTTGTCATTTTTCAATATTAAATTTAATAGTGATTTTGTTCATGATGTAGATCTTGGTTTTAATCAACATTTAAATCTTCTTCTTTAGATATTCATCTTTGTCTGCTTTTTAATCTTAATCTTAAACTCGATTCGATCTTCTTTATAATCTTGGTCTTCAAACTTGATATTGTTAGTGATATTGATGTTGACCTAATCGTGATGAGAATTTTGATCATGATTATGATCTTTATTTGTTATTGATCTTATTCTCATTCTTAATTTTAACATTGATCTTATATTGATAATTATCTCGATTATCATTTTGATCTCAGTTTTATTATAGATTTCAGTTTTAATCTAATAATCTTCATCTTTTCCTACTTTTAATGTTCATCTTAAACTCAATTTTGATCTCGGTGGTAATATTGATTTTCAATCATGATATTAAAATTTATATTTATCTTGATATTATAGTGATGAGGATGATGATTTCTATTTTATGTTTGTCATTTTTCAATCTTAAATTTAATATTGATTTTGTTCATGATGTAGATCTTTGTTTTAATTAAGATTTAAATCTTCTTCTTTAGATATTCATCTTTGTCTTCTTTTTAATCTTAATATAAAACTCGATTCTATCTTCTTTATAATCTTGGTCTTCAAACTTGATATTGTTAGTGATATTGATGTTGACCTAATCGTGATGAGAATTTTGATCATGATTATGATCTTTATTTGTTATTGATCTTATTCTCATTCTTAATTTTAACATTGATCTTATATTGATAATTATCACGATTATCATTTTGATCTCAGTTTTATTATAGATTTCAGTTTTAATCTAATAATCTTCATCTTTTCCTACTTTTAATGTTCATCTTAAACTCAATTTTGATCTCGGTGGTAATATTGATTTTCAATCATGATATTAAAATTTATATTTATCTTGATATTATAGTGATGAGGATGATGATCTTGATTATGATTTCTATTTTATGTTTGTCATTTTTCAATCTTAAATTTAATATTGATTTTGTTCATGATGTAGATCTTTGTTTTAATTAAGATTTAAATCTTCTTCTTTAGATATTCATCTTTGTCTTCTTTTTAATCTTAATATAAAACTCGATTCTATCTTCTTTATAATCTTGGTCTTCAAACTTGATATTGTTAGTGATATTGATGTTGACCTAATCGTGATGTGAATTTTGATCTTGATTATGATCTTTATTAGTTATTGATCTTATTCTCATTCTTAATTTTAAAATTTAACTTATTCTTGATAATTATCTCGATTATCATTTTGATCTCAGTTTTATTATAGATTTCAGTTTTAATCTAATAATCTTCATCTTTTCCTACTTTTAATCTTCATCTTAAACTCGATTTTGATCTCGGTGGTAATATTGATTTTCAATCATGATATTAAAATTTATATTTATCTTGATCTTATAGTGATGAGGATGATGATCTTGATTATGATCTCTATTTTATGTTTGTCATTTTTCAATCTTAAATTTAATATTGATTTTGTTCATGATGTAGATCTTGGTTTTAATCTAGATTTAAATCTTCTTCTTTAGATATTCATCTTTGTCTTCTTTTTAATCTTAATCTAAAACTCGATTCTATATTCTTTATAATCTTGGTCTTCAAACTTGATATTGTTAGTGATATTGATGTTGACCTAATCGTGATGAGAATTTTGATCTTGATTATGATCTTTCTTTGTGATTGATCTTATTCTCATTCTTAATGTTAACATTTATCTTATATTGATAATTATCTCGATTATCATTTTGATCTCAGTTTTATTATAGATTTTAGTTTTAATCTAATAATCTTCATCTTTTCCTACTTTTAATCTTCATCTTAAAATCGATTTTGATCTCGGTGGTAATATTGATTTTCAATCATGATATTAAAATTTATATTTATTTTGATATTATAGTGATGAGGATGATGATCTTGATTATGATCTCTATTTTATGTTTGTCATTTTTTAATCTTAATTTTAATATTGATTTTGTTCATGATGTAGATCTTGGTTTTAATTAAGATTTAAATCTTCTTCTTTAGATATTCATCTTTGTCTTCTCTTTAATCTTAATCTAAAACTCGATTCTATCTTCTTTATAATCTTGGTCTTCAAACTTGATATTGTTAGTGATATTGATGTTGACCTAATCGTGATGTGAATTTTGATCTTGATTATGATCTTTATTTGTTATTGATCTTATTCTCATTCTTAATTTTAACATTTATCTTATTCTTAATAATTATCTTGATTTTCATTTTGATCTTAGTTTTATTATAGATTTCAGTTTTAATCTAATAATCTTCATCTTTTCCTACTTTTAATCTTCATCTTAAACTCGATTTTGATCTCGGTGGTAATATTGATTTTCAATCTAGATATTAAAATTTATATTTATTTTGATCTTATAGTGATGAGGATGATGATCTTGATTATGATCTCTATTTTATGTTTGTCTTTTTTCAATCTTAAATTTAATAGTGATTTTGTTCATGATGTAGATCTTGGTTTTAATCAAGATTTAAATCTTCTTCTTTAGATATTCATCTTTGTCTTCTTTTTAATCTTAATCTAAAACTCGATTCTATATTCTTTATAATCTTGGTCTTCAAACTTGATATTGTTAGTGATATTGATGTTGACCTAATCGTGATGTGAATTTTGATCTTGATTATGATCTTTATTTGTTATTGATCTTATTCTCATTCTTAATTTTAACATTGATCTTATATTGATAATTATCTCGATTATCATTTTGATTTCAGTTTTATTATAGATTTCAGTTTTAATCTAATAATCTTCATCTTTTCCTACTTTTAATCTTCTTCTTAAACTCGATTTTGATCTCGGTGGTAATATTGATTTTCAATCTTGATATTAAAATTTATATTTAGCTTGATCTTATAGTGATGAGGATGATGATCTTGATTATGATCTCTATTTTATGTTTGTCATTTTTTAATCTTAATTTTAATATTGATTTTGTTCATGATGTAGATCTTGGTTTTAATTAAGATTTAAATCTTCTTCTTTAGATATTCATCTTTGTCTTCTTTTTAATCTTAATCTAAAACTCGATTCTATCTTCTTTATAATCTTGGTCTTCAAACTTTATTTTGTTAGTGATATTGATGATGACCTAATCGTGATGAGAATTTTGATCTTGATTATAATCTTTATTTGTTATTGATCTTATTCTCATTCTTAATTTTAACATTTATCTTATTCTTGATAATTATCTCGATTATCATTTTGATCTCAGTTTTATTATAGATTTCAGTTTTAATCTAATAATCTTCATCTTTTCCTACTTTTAATCTTCATCTTAAACTCGATTTTGATCTCGGTGGTAATATTGATTTTCAATCATGATATTAAAATTTGTATTTATCTTGATCTTATAGTGATGAGGATGATGATCTTGATTATGATCTCTATTTTATGTTTGTCATTTTTCAATCTTAAATTTAATATTGATTTTGTTCATGAGGTAGATCTTGGTTTTAATCAAGAATTAAATCTTCTTCTTTAGATATTCATCTTTGTCTTCTTTTTATTCTTAATCTAAAACTCGATTCTATATTCTTTATAATCTTAGTCTTCAAACTTGATATTGTTAGTGATATTGATGTTGACCTAATCGTGATGTGAATTTTGATCTTGATTATGATCTTATTCTCATTCTCAATTTTAACATTTATCTTATATTGATAATTATCTCGATTAACATTTATCTTAATCTTTACCTTTTCCTACTTTTAATATTCATCTTAAACTAGATTTTGATCTCGGTGGTAATATTGATTTTCAATCTTGATATTAAAATTTATATTTATCTTGATCTTATAATGATGAGGATGATGATCTTAATTATGATCTCTATTTGATGTTTCTCATTTTTCAATCTTAAATTTAATATTGATTTTGTTCATGATGTAGATCTTGGTTTTAATCAAGATTTAAATCTTCTTCTTTAGATATTCATCTTTGTCTTCTTTTTAATCTTAATCTAAAACTCGATTCTATCTTCTTTATAATCTTGGTCTTCAAACTTGATATTGTTAGTGATATTGATGTTTACCTAATCGTGATGTGAATTTTGATCTTGATTATGATCTTTATTTGTTATTGATCTTATTCTCATTCTTAATTTTAACATTGATCTTATATTGATAATTATCTCGATTATCATTTTGATCTCAGTTTTATTATAGATTTCAGTTTTAATCTAATAATCTTCATCTTTTCCTACTTTTAATCTTCATCTTAAACTCGATTTTGATCTCGGTGGTAATATTGATTTTCAATCATGATATTAAAATTTATATTATCTTGATATTATAGTGATGAGGATGATGATCTTGATTATGATCTCTATTTGATGTTTGTCATTTTTCAATCTTAAATTTAATATTGATTTTGTTCATGATGTAGATCTTGGTTTTAATCAAGATTTAAATCTTCTTCTTTAGATATTCATCTTTGTCTTCTTTTTAATCTTAATCTAAAACTCGATTCTATCTTCTTTATAATCTTGGTCTTCAAACTTGATATTGTTAGTGATATTGATGTTTACCTAATCGTGATGTGAATTTTGATCTTGATTATGATCTTTATTTGTTATTGATCTTATTCTCATTCTTAATTTTAACATTGATCTTATATTGATAATTATCTCGATTATCATTTTGATCTCAGTTTTATTATAGATTTCAGTTTTAATCTAATAATCTTCATCTTTTCCTACTTTTAATCTTCATCTTAAACTCGATTTTGATCTCGGTGGTAATATTGATTTTCAATCTTGATATTAAAATTTATATTTATCTTGATATTATAGTGATGAGGATGATGATCTTGATTATGATCTCTATTTTATGTTTGTCATTTTTTAATCTTAATTTTAATATTGATTTTGTTCATGATGTAGATCTTGGTTTTATTTAAGATTTAAATCTTCTTCTTTAGATATTCATCTTTGTCTTCTTTTTAATCTTAATCTAAAATTCGATTCTATCTTCTTTATAATCTTGGTCTTCAAACTTGATATTGTTAGCGATATTGATGTTGACCTAATCGTGATGTGAATTTTGATCTTGATTATGATCTTTATTTTATTATTGATCTTATTCTCATTCTTAATTTTAACATTTATCTTATTCTTGATAATTATCTTGATTTTCATTTTGATCTTAGTTTTATTATAGATTTCAGTTTTAATCTAATAATCTTCATCTTTTCCTACTTTTAATCTTCATCTTAAACTCGATTTTGATCTCGGTGGTAATATTGATTTTCAATCTAGATATTAAAATTTATATTTATCTTGATCTTATAGTGATGAGGATGATGATCTTGATTATGATCTCTATTTTATGTTTGTCTTTTTTCAATCTTAAATTTAATAGTGATTTTGTTCATGATGTAGATCTTGGTTTTAATCAAGATTTAAATCTTCTTCTTTAGATATTCATCTTTGTCTTCTTTTTAATCTTAATCTAAAACTCGATTCTATATTCTTTATAATCTTGGTCTTCAAACTTGATATTGTTAGTGATATTGATGTTGACCTAATCGTGATGTGAATTTTGATCTTGATTATGATCTTTATTTGTTATTGATCTTATTCTCATTCTTAATTTTAACATTGATCTTATATTGATAATTATCTTGATTATCATTTTGATCTCAGTTTTATTATAGATTTCATTTTTAATTTAATAATCTTTATCTTTTCCTACTTTTAATCTTTATCTTAAACTCGATTTTGATCTCGGTGGTAATATTGATTTCAATCTTGATATTAAAATTTATATTTATCTTGATCTTATAGTGATGAGGATGATGATCTTGATTATGATCTCTATTTGATGATTGTCATTTTTCAATCTTAAATTTAATATTGATTTTGTTCATGATGTAGATCTTTGTTTTAATTAAGATTTAAATCTTCTTCTTTAGATATTCATCTTTGTCTTCTTTTTAATCTTAATCTAAAACTCGATTCTATCTTCTTTATAATCTTGGTCTTCAAACTTGATATTGTTACTGATATTGATGTTGACCTAATCGTGATGTGAATTTTGATCTAGATTATGATCTTTATTTGTTATTGATCTTATTCTCATTCTTAATTTTAACATTGATCTTATATTGATAATTATCTCGATTATCATTTTGATCTCAGTTTTATTATAGATTTCAGTTTTAATCTAATAATCTTCATCTTTTCCTACTTTTAATCTTCATCTTAAACTCGATTTTGATCTCGGTGGTAATATTGATTTTCAATCTTGATATTAAAATTTATATTTAGCTTGATCTTATAGTGATGAGGATGATGATCTTGATTATGATCCCTATTTTATATTTGTCATTTTTTAATCTTAATTTTAATATTGATTTTGTTCATGATGTAGATCTTGGTTTTAATTAAGATTTAAATCTTCTTCTTTAGATATTCATCTTTGTCTTCTTTTTAATCTTAATCTAAAACTCAATTCTATCTTCTTTATAATCTTGGTCATCAAACTTGATATTGTTATTGATATTGATGTTGACCTAATCGTGATGTGAATTTTGATCTTGATTATGATCTTTATTTGTTATTGATCTTATTCTCTTTCTTAATTTTAACATTTATCTTATTGTTGATAATTATCTCGATTATCATTTTGATCTCAGTTTTATTATAGATTTCAGTTTTAATCTAATAATCTTCATCTTTTCCTACTTTTAATCTTCATCTTAAACTCGATTTTGATCTCGGTGGTAATATTGATTTTCAATCATGATATTAAAATTTATATTTATCTTGATCTTATAGTGATGAGGATGATGATCTTGATTATGATCTCTATTTTATGTTTGTCATTTTTCAATCTTAAATTTAATATTGATTTTTTTCACGATGTAGATCTTGCTTTTAATCAAGATTTAAATCTTCTTCTTTAGATATTCATCTTTGTCTTCTTTTTAATCTTAATCTAAAACTCGATTCTATATTCTTTATAATCTTGGTCTTCAAACTTGATATTGTTAGTGATATTGATGTTGACCTAATCGTGATGTGAATTTTGATCTTGATTATAATCTTTATTTGTTATTGATCTTATTCTCATTCTTAATTTTAACATTGAACTTATATTGATAATTATCTCGATTATCATTTTGATCTCAGTTTTATTATAGATTTCAGTTTTAATCTAATAATCTTCATCTTTTCCTACTTTTAATCTTCATCTTAAACTCGATTTTGATCTCGGTGGTAATATTGATTTTCAATCTTGATATTAAAATTTATATTTAGCTTGATCTTATAGTGATGAGGATGATGATCTTGATTATGATCCCTATTTTATGTTTGTCATTTTTTAATCTTAATTTTAATATTAATTTTGTTTATGATGTAGACCTTGGTTTTAATTAAGATTTAAATCTTCTTCTTTAGATATTCAACTTTGTCTTCTTTTTAATCTTAATCTTAAACTCAATTCTATCTTCTTTATAATCTTGGTCTTCAAAATTGATATTGTTACTGATATTGATGTTGACCTAATCGTGATGTGAATTTTGATCTTGATTATGATCTTTATTTGTTATTGATCTTATTCTCTTTCTTAATTTTAACCTTTATCTTATTGTTGATAATTATCTCGATTATCATTTTGATCTCAGTTTTATTATTGATTTCAGTTTTAATCTAATAATCTTCATCTTTTCCTGCTTTTAATCTTCATCTTAAACTCGATTTTGATCTCGGTGGTAATATTGATTTTCAATCATGATATTAAAATTTATATTTATCTTGATCTTATAGTGATGAGGATGATGATCTTGATTATGATCTCTATTTTATGTTTGTCATTTTTCAATCTTAAATTTGATATTGATTTTGTTCATGATGTAGATCTTGGTTTTAATCAAGATTTAAATCTTCTTCTTTAATTATTCATCTTTGTCTTCTTTTTAATCTTAATCTAAAACTCGATTCAATCTTCTTTATAATCTTGGTCTTCAAACTTGATATTGTTAGTGATATTGATGTTGACCTAATCGTGATGTGAATTTTGATCTTGATTATGATCTTTATTTGTTATTGATCTTATTTTCATTCTTAATTTTAACATTTATCTTATTGTTGATAATTATCTCGATTATCATTTTGATCTCAGTTTTATTATAGATTACAGTTTTAATCTAATAATCTTCATCTTTTCCTACTTTTAATCTTCATCTTAAACTCGATTTTGATCTCGGTGGTAATATTGATTTCAATCTTGATATTAAAATTTATATTTATCTTGATCTTATAATGATGAGGATGATGATCTTAATTATGATCTCTATTTGATGTTTGTCATTTTTCAATCTTAAATTTAATATTGATTTTGTTCATGATGTAGATCTTGGTTTTAATCAAGATTTAAATCTTCTTCTTTAGATATTCATCTTTGTCTTCTTTTTAATATTAATCTAAAACTCGATTCTATATTCTTTATAATCTTGGTCTTCAAACTTGATATTGTTACTGATACTGATGTTGACCTAATCGTGATGTGAATTTTGATCTTGATTATGATCTTTATTTGTTATTGATCTTATTCTCATTCTTAATTTTAACATTTATCTTATTGTTGATAATTATCTCGATTATCATTTTGATCTCAGTTTTATTATAGATTTCAGTTTTAATCTAATAATCTTCATCTTTTCCTACTTTTAATCTTCATCTTAAACTCGATTTTGATCTCGGTGGTAATATTGATTTTCAATCATGATATTAAAATTTATATTTATCTTGATCTTATAGTGATGAGGATGATGATCTTGATTATGATCTCTATTTTATGTTTGTCATTTTTCAATCTTAAATTTAATATTGATTTTGTTCATGATGTAGATCTTGGTTTTAATCAAGATTTAAATCTTCTTCTTTAGATATTCATCTTTGTCTTCTTTTTAATCTTAATCTAAAACTCGATTCTATCTTCTTTATAATCTTGGTCTTCAAACTTGATATTGTTAGTGATATTGATGTTGACCTAATCGTGATGTAAATTTTGATCTTGATTATGATCTTTATTTGTTATTGATCTTATTCTCATTCTTAATTTTAACATTTATCTTATTTTTGATAATTATCTTGATTATCATTTTGATCTCAGTTTTGTTATAGATTTAATTTTTAATTTAATAATCTTTATCTTTTCCTACTTATAATCTTCATCTTAAACTCGATTTTGATCTCGGTGGTAATATTGATTTTCAATCTAGATATAAAAATTTATATTTAGCTTGATCTTATAGTGATGAGGATGATGATCTTGATTATGATCTCTATTTTATGTTTGTCATTTTTCAATCTTAAATTTAATATTGATTTTGTTCATGATGTAGATCTTGGTTTTAATCAAGATTTAAATCTTCTTCTTTAGATATTCATCTTTGTCTTCTTTTTAATCTTAATCTAAAACTCGATTCAATCTTCTTTATAATCTTGGTCTTCAAACTTGATATTGTTAGTGATATTGATGTTGACCTAATCGTGATGTGAATTTTGATCTTGATTATGATCTTTATTTGTTATTGATCTTATTCTCATTCTTAATTTTAACATTTATCTTATTGTTGATAATTATCTTGATTTTCATTTTGATCTCAGTTTTATTATAGATTTCAGTTTTAATCTAATAATCTTCATCTTTTCCTACTTTTAATCTTCATCTTAAACTCGATTTTGATCTCGGTGGTAATATTGATTTTCAATCTTGATATTAAAATTTATATTTATCTTGATCTTATAGTGATGAGGATGATGATCTTGATTATGATCACTATTTTATGTTTGTCATTTTTAAATCTTAATTTTAATATTGATTTTGTTCATGATGTAGATCTTGGTTTTAATCAAGATTTAAATCTTCTACTTTAGATATTCATCTTTGTCTTCTTTTTAATCTTAATCTAAAACTCGATTCTATATTCTTTATAATCTTGGTCTTCAAACTTGATATTGTTAGTGATATTGATGTTTACCTAATCGTGATGTGAATTTTGATCTTGATTATGATCTTTATTTGTTATTGATCTAATTCTCATTCTTAATTTTAACATTTATCTTATTGTTGATAATTATCTCGATTATCATTTTGATCTCAGTTTTATTATAGATTTCAGTTTTAATCTAATAATCTTCATCTTTTCCTACTTTTAATCTTCATCTTAAACTCGATTTTGATCTCGGTGGTAATATTGATTTTCAATCTTGATATTAAAATTTATATTTAGCTTGATCTTATAGTGATGAGGATGATGATCTTGATTATGATCTCTATTTTATGTTTGTCATTTTTCAATCTTAATTTTAATATTGATTTTGTTCATGATGTAGATCTCGGTTTTAATCAAGATTTAAATCTTCTTCTTAAGATATTCATCTTTGTCTTCTTTTTAATCTTAATCTAAAACTCGATTCTATATTCTTTATAATCTTGGTCTTCAAACTTGATATTGTTAGTGATATTGATGTTTACCTAAACGTGATGTGAATTTTGATCTTGATTATGATCTTTATTTGTTATTGATCTTATTCTCATTCTTAATTTTAACATTTATCTTATTGTTGATAATTATCTCGATTATCATTTTGATCTCAGTTTTATTATAGATTTCAGTTTTAATCTAATAATCTTCATCTTTTCCTACTTTTAATCTTCATCTTAAACTCGATTTTGATCTCGGTGGTAATATTGATTTTCAATCTTGATATTAAAATTTATATTTATCTTGATCTTATAGTGATGAGGATGATGATCTTGATTATGATCACTATTTTATGTTTGTCATTTTTAAATCTTAATTTTAATATTGATTTTGTTCATGATGTAGATCTTGGTTTTAATCAAGATTTAAATCTTCTACTTTAGATATTCATCTTTGTCTTCTTTTTAATCTTAATCTAAAACTCGATTCTATATTCTTTATAATCTTGGTCTTCAAACTTGATATTGTTAGTGATATTGATGTTTACCTAATCGTGATGTGAATTTTGATCTTGATTATGATCTTTATTTGTTATTGATCTAATTCTCATTCTTAATTTTAACATTTATCTTATTGTTTATAATTATCTCGATTATCATTTTGATCTCAGTTTTATTATAGATTTCAGTTTTAATCTAATAATCTTCATCTTTTCCTACTTTTAATCTTCATCTTAAACTCGATTTTGATCTCGGTGGTAATATTGATTTTCAATCATGATATTAAAATTTATATTTATCTTGATCTTATAGTGATGAGATGATGATCTTGATTATGATCTCTTTTTTATGTTTGTCATTTTTCAATCTTAAATTTAATATTGATTTTGTTGATGATGTAGATCTTGGTTTTAATCAAGATTTAAATCTTCTTCTTTAGATATTCATCTTTGTCTTCTTTTTATTCTTAATCTAATACTCGATTCTATATTCTTTATAATCTTGGTCTTCAAACTTGATATTGTTAGTGATATTGATGTTTACCTAAACGTGATGTGAATTTTGATCTTGATTATGATCTTTATTTGTTATTGATCTTATTCTCATTCTTAATTTTAACATTTATCTTATTGTTGATAATTATCTCGATTATCATTTTGATCTCAGTTTTATTATAGATTTCAGTTTTAATCTAATAATCTTCATCTTTTCCTACTTTTAATCATCATCTTAAACTCGATTTTGATCTCGGTGGTAATATTGATTTTCAATCTTGATATTAAAATTTATATTTATCTTGATCTTATAGTGATGAGGATGATGATCTTGATTATGATCACTATTTTATGTTTGTCATTTTTAAATCTTAATTTTAATATTGATTTTGTTCATGATGTAGATCTTGGTTTTAATCAAGATTTAAATCTTCTACTTTAGATATTCATCTTTGTCTTCTTTTTAATCTTAATCTAAAACTCGATTCTATATTCTTTATAATCTTGGTCTTCAAACTTGATATTGTTAGTGATATTGATGTTTACCTAATCGTGATGTGAATTTTGATCTTGATTATGATCTTTATTTGTTATTGATCTAATTCTCATTCTTAATTTTAACATTTATCTTATTGTTGATAATTATCTCGATTATCATTTTGATCTCAGTTTTATTATAGATTTCAGTTTTAATCTAATAATCTTCATCTTTTCCTACTTTTAATCTTCATCTTAAACTCGATTTTGATCTCGGTGGTAATATTGATTTTCAATCTTGATATTAAAATTTATATTTAGCTTGATCTTATAGTGATGAGGATGATGATCTTGATTATGATCTCTATTTTATGTTTGTCATTTTTCAATCTTAATTTTAATATTGATTTTGTTCATGATGTAGATCTCGGTTTTAATCAAGATTTAAATCTTCTTCTTAAGATATTCATCTTTGTCTTCTTTTTAATCTTAATCTAAAACTCAATTCTATATTCTTTATAATCTTGGTCTTCAAACTTGATATTGTTAGTGATATTGATGTTTACCTAATCGTGATGTGAATTTTGATCTTGATTATGATCTTTATTTGTTATTGATCTTATTCTCATTCTTAATTTTAACATTTATCTTATTGTTGATAATTATCTCGATTATCATTTTGATCTCAGTTTTATTATAGATTTCAGTTTTAATCTAATAATCTTCATCTTTTCCTACTTTTAATCTTCATCTTAAACTCGATTTTGATCTCGGTGGTAATATTGATTTTCAATCTTGATATTAAAATTTATATTTAGCTTGATCTTATAGTGATGAGGATGATGATCTTCATTATGATCTCTATTTTATGTTTGTCATTTTTCAATCTTAATTTTAATATTGATTTTGTTCATGATGTAGATCTCGGTTTTAATCTAGATTTAAATCTTCTTCTTTAGATATTCATCTTTGTCTCCTTTTTAATCTTAATCTAAAACTCAATTCTATCTTCTGTATAATCTTGGTCTTCAAACTTGATATTGTTAGTGATATTGATGTTTACCTAATCGTGATGTGAATTTTGATCTTGATTATGATCTTTATTTGTTATTGATCTTATTCTCATTCTTAATTTTAACATTTATCTTATTGTTGATAATTATCTCGATTATCATTTTGATCTCAGTTTTATTATAGATTTCAGTTTTAATCTAATAATCTTCATCTTTTCCTACTTTTAATCTTCATCTTAAACTCGATTTTGATCTCGGTGGTAATATTGATTTTCAATCTTGATATTAAAATTTATATTTAGCTTGATCTTATAGTGATGAGGATGATGATCTTCATTATGATCTCTATTTTATGTTTGTCATTTTTCAATCTTAATTTTAATATTGATTTTGTTCATGATGTAGATCTCGGTTTTAATCTAGATTTAAATCTTCTTCTTTAGATATTCATCTTTGTCTCCTTTTTAATCTTAATCTAAAACTCAATTCTATCTTCTGTATAATCTTGGTCTTCAAACTTGATATTGTTAGTGATATTGATGTTTACCTAATCGTGATGTGAATTTTGATCTTGATTATGATCTTTATTTGTTATTGATCTTATTCTCATTCTTAATTTTAACATTTATCTTATTGTTGATAATTATCTCGATTATCATTTTGATCTCAGTTTTATTATAGATTTCAGTTTTAATCTAATAATCTTCATCTTTTCCTACTTTTAATCTTCATCTTAAACTCGATTTTGATCTCGGTGGTAATATTGATTTTCAATCATGATATTAAAATTTATATTTATCTTGATCTTATAGTGATGAGGATGATGATCTTGATTATGATCTCTATTTTATGTTTGTCATTTTTCAATCTTAAATTTAATATTGATTTTGTTCATGATGTAGATCTTGGTTTTAATCAAGATTTAAATCTTCTTCTTTAGATATTCATCTTTGTCTTCTTTTTAATCTTAATCTAAAACTCGATTCTATCTTCTTTATAATCTTGGTCTTCAAACTTGATATTGTTAGTGATATTGATGTTGACCTAATCGTGATGTAAATTTTGATCTTGATTATGATCTTTATTTGTTATTGATCTTATTCTCATTCTTAATTTTAACATTTATCTTATTTTTGATAATTATCTTGATTATCATTTTGATCTCAGTTTTATTATAGATTTCAGTTTTAATCTAATAATCTTCATCTTTTCCTACTTTTAATCTTCATCTTAAACTCGATTTTGATCTCGGTGGTAATATTGATTTTCAATCTTGATATTAAAATTTATATTTATCTTGATCTTATAGTGATGAGGATGATGATCTTGATTATAATCTCTATTTTATGTTTGTCATTTTTAAATCTTAATTTTAATATTGATTTTGTTCATGATGTAGATCTTGGTTTTAATCAAGATTTAAATCTTCTTCTTTAGATATTCATCTTTGTCTTCTTTTTAATCTTAATCTAAAACTCGATTCTATATTCTTTATAATCTTGGTCTTCAAACTTGATATTGTTAGTGATATTGATGTTTACCTAATCGTGATGTGAATTTTGATCTTGATTATGATCTTTATTTGTTATTGATCTTATTCTCATTTTTAATTTTAACATTTATCATATTGTTGATAATTATCTCGATTATCATTTTGATCTCAGTTTTATTATAGATTTCAGTTTTAATCTAATAATCTTCATCTTTTCCTACTTTTAATCTTCATCTTAAACTCGATTTTGATCTCGGTGGTAATATTGATTTTCAATCTTGATATTAAAATTTATATTTAGCTTGATCTTATAGTGATGAGGATGATGATCTTGATTATGATCTCTATTTTATGTTTGTCATTTTTCAATCTTAATTTTAATATTGATTTTGTTCATGATGTAGATCTTGGTTTTAATTAAGATTTAAATCTTCTTCTTTAGATATTCATCTTCGTCTTCTTTTTAATCTTAATCTAAAACTCAATTCTATCTTCTTTATAATCTTGGTCTTCAAACTTGATATTGTTAGTGATATTGATGTTGACCTAATCGTGATGTGAATTTTGATCTTGATTATGATCTTTATTAGTTGTTGATCTTATTCTCATTCTTAATTTTAATATTTATCTTATTTTTGATAATTATCTTGATTATCATTTTGATCTCAGTTTTATTATAGATTTCAGTTTTAATCTAATAATCTTCATCTTTTCCTACTTTTAATCTTCATCTTAAACTCTATTTTGATCTCGGTGGTAATATTGATTTTCAATCTTGATATTAAAATTTATATTTATCTTGATCTTATAGTGATGAGGATGATGTTCTTGATTATGATCTCTATTTTATGTTTGTCATTTTTAAATCTTAATTTTAATATTGATTTTGTTCATGATGTAGATCTTGGTTTTAATCAAGATTTAAATCTTCTACTTTAGATATTCATCTTTGTCTTCTTTTTAATCTTAATCTAAAACTCGATTCTATATTCTTTATAATCTTGGTCTTCAAACTTGATATTGTTAGTGATATTTATGTTTACCTAATCGTGATGTGAATTTTGATCTTGATTATGATCTTTATTTGTTATTGATCTTATTCTCATTCTTAATTTTAACATTTATCTTATTGTTGATAATTATCTCGATTATCATTTTGATCTCAGTTTTATTATAGATTTCATTTTTAATCTAATAATCTTCATCTTTTCCTACTTTTTAATCTTCATCTTAAACTCGATTTTGATCTCGGTGGTAATATTGATTTTCAATCATGATATTAAAATTTATATTTATCTTGATCTTATAGTGATGAGGATGATGATCTTGATTATGATCTCTTTTTTATGTTTGTCATTTTTCAATCTTAAATTTAATATTGATTTTGTTCATGATGTAGATCTTGGTTTTAATCAAGATTTAAATCTTCTTCTTTAGATATTCATCTTTGTCTTCTTTTTAATCTTAATCTAAAACTCGATTCTATCTTCTTTATAATCTTGGTCTTCAAACTTGATATTGTTAGTGATATTGATGTTGACCTAATCGTGATGTAAATTTTGATCTTGATTATGATCTTTATTTGTTATTGATCTTATTCTCATTCTTAATTTTAACATTTATCTTATTTTTGATAATTATCTTGATTATCATTTTGATCTCAGTTTTATTATAGATTTCAGTTTTAATCTAATAATCTTCATCTTTTCCTACTTTTAATCTTCATCTTAAACTCGATTTTGATCTCGGTGGTAATATTGATTTTCAATCTTGATATTAAAATTTATATTTATCTTGATCTTATAGTGATGAGGATGATGATCTTGATTATAATCTCTATTTTATGTTTGTCATTTTTAAATCTTAATTTTAATATTGATTTTGTTCATGATGTAGATCTTGGTTTTAATCAAGATTTAAATCTTCTTCTTTAGATATTCATCTTTGTCTTCTTTTTAATCTTAATCTAAAACTCGATTCTATATTCTTTATAATCTTGGTCTTCAAACTTGATATTGTTAGTGATATTGATGTTTACCTAATCGTGATGTGAATTTTGATCTTGATTATGATCTTTATTTGTTATTGATCTTATTCTCATTTTTAATTTTAACATTTATCATATTGTTGATAATTATCTCGATTATCATTTTGATCTCAGTTTTATTATAGATTTCAGTTTTAATCTAATAATCTTCATCTTTTCCTACTTTTAATCTTCATCTTAAACTCGATTTTGATCTCGGTGGTAATATTGATTTTCAATCTTGATATTAAAATTTATATTTAGCTTGATCTTATAGTGATGAGGATGATGATCTTGATTATGATCTCTATTTTATGTTTGTCATTTTTCAATCTTAATTTTAATATTGATTTTGTTCATGATGTAGATCTTGGTTTTAATTAAGATTTAAATCTTCTTCTTTAGATATTCATCTTTGTCTTCTTTTTAATCTTAATTTTTGAACGAAGTGCTTTGATATTTCGGCTCGATCAGAACGAAGTGCTTTGATATTTCGGCCTAGCTGATTTTGTACTTCATTTTTGAACTCTTTGAACTTGTCAAAAGATTCACTTTTATGTCTCATCAAATAGACATACCCATACCTACTGAAATCATCAGTAAAGGTAATGAAGTACTGATAGCCACCTCTGGCATGTTTACTAAAAGGCCCACACACATCACTGTGTATAAGGTCCAGTAAACCTGAAGTCCTTTGACCTTTATTAGAAAAAGGAGACTTCGTCATTTTACCCATCAAACAAGCTTTGCATGTATCAATCTCCTCACAGGAGAATGATCCCAGCAGTCCATGTTCATGCAACCGCTTAATGCGCTTCTCATTTATATGGCCTAAACGACTATGCCATAGCAAGGTGCTGTCATCAGCATACTTGGCTTTCTTATTATCAATGTTTTGTATAGAATTTTCCATGTCCAACATGTATAACCCATTGTTAATTGAACCAGTTGCATACACAATATTATCAAAAGAAAGTACACACTTTGAAATCTTGCATTCAAAGGCAAATCCTTTCCTGACAAGAGCAGGAATAGAGATAATATTCTTGGTAATACTGGGTACAAAATAACAATTGTTTAATTCTAATACAATGCCAGATGGTAAGGAAATGAAATAGTCTCCTACAGCAACAGCAGCAACCCGTGCCCCGTTTCCAACGCGTAGGTCTACCTCATGCTGTCCCACCTGCCTTCTTCTCTTGAGTTCCTGCACATTTGAACAAATGTGAACTCCACATGCAGTGTCCAACACCCATGAAATAGAAGAAGAAGATAACATGACCTCAGTCACATATATACCTGAGCCAGAAGCGATGCTTCCCCTCTTATCTCCTTGGAGCGCTTTACAGTCCTTTTTCCAGTGACCCAGCTGGCCACAGTGGAAACACCTGTTGTCCTTCGACCGCTTAACCTTCTGTTTCAGGGCCTTGCTGTAATTCTTGACAGGGGCCTTGCCCTTCTTCCCCTTCTTCTTGTTCCTGGAAGGAACCATCAAGATAGAGGTTGAAGGCTTACCCTTCAGAGTTTCCTCAGTTGTCAAGAGCATATTCAGCAACTCTGCCGGCGTACAATCGATCTTGTTCATATTAAAGTTAATAATGAACGCATCGAAAGAGGGCGGAAGAGACTGCAGAATAATGTCCACAGCAAGCTCCTGGTTGACGGTATGCCCCAGTTTCTCTAGAGCCTCCTTGTGCCCAATCATCTTGAGCACGTGAGCTCCCACCGGGCTCCCCTCAGCCAGTTTGCTCTGAAAGAAGAGCTTCGTCAGATTATAGCGTTCAGTCCTCGCCTGTGCAGCATACAGCATCTTGAGGTTCGCTATAATTTCTATAGCCGACATATCCTCATGCTGACGCTGCAGCGGTGGCGTCATAGACGCAAGCATCAGGCAAGCGACATCAATGCTATCATTGACGTGCTTTTCGTAGGCATCCCGAACCGCCCTTGCGGCGTTCGGAGCGGGCTGCGGCGGTATCGCCGTCTCGAGGACATACAGTTTCCTCTCTGCCTTAAGAACGATCTTAAGGTGTCCGAACCAGTCAGAGAAGTTCGGCCCAGCAAACTTCTCCCTTTCCAGTAGGGATCGCACATTGAAGCTCATGGTGTTCGTTGCTGCAGGAATCTACAACAAGCAAGAACAGCAAGGTCAGTATCAATGTTTCAGAATCAATCCAGGACTTAAGAAAGATTCTTTTTCTCACTATTTTGTCTGACTGAAAAATCCAGTAAACAGTCCGAAAGAGTAACACTCTTTTAGTGAGATGGGATCCAGATTTCATACTTGGTCTCCGCGTCCCGCTCAGGCGAGATAAGATGCACAGAGATGACAAGCACTAATTTCTGGTAGGCTGTCCCAGCCAATCGCCAACCCGTGCGATTCCCCTTCATCTTGGCAATCCAGCAGACTGTGCCAACTGAGTTGGTACAACACAGTCTCTGATCCCAGAGATGGCTGCCTCCATGTGCTACCATATGCGCCACATATGTAGCCTACATGGTCAAGCTGACCCGACCTACTCCCTGGACCACCACGTGCTATGCTGAGCAACGAGAGGGGATAAATCCCAACTCTGTAACACGCAGGTGTAATCCAGCACCGTCTGAAGATAGATGGACGTGCCCACTGAGTGGGTTCAACACGGCTCCAACGATAATCAGAAAGGTGAGGTTTCGCGTCAGAAGGCTTATCGAGCTTGATATGTTAGCGTTGGATTTTAACGGTCTTTTATCTTCTTACTATCAGGCATATCCTATGGCTATAGCAGAAGATAAACTTAAACATGCAATTCTAATTATTAGCAATAAGTAGAAAGCATGATCTTATGTGGTAAAAGCCCATGAACCCTAGTAAGACCTTAATTTACTTAAGTCTTCACTTGAGCTCCTTGGCATCTCATCTGGTCCAACCTAGGGCCCTAGCGCCAAGAGCACCTCAGGTGCGCCACCAGCTGAATGCCCCTGTGGGATGTGTGCATTTGTACTCTTGTCTAATCAAATACATTTGATCTATCTAGACAAGTTTGACTCACAGGTCAATTATACAATATCTAAATTAAAAATGTGATTCGCAGATCACAAATTAATTTACAAAATTGAATCCAGGCACGCAGGCCCCAGCACAGCACACATTTAACATGGGCAGCCCACATAAGACTAAATAGACAATCATCATGGCATCAATCAACATGTGATCCAATCATTTTGAAATTAAAAGTTTTGAAAACCCCATGGCATCAATTTTAATTTCCTTAGGTGTCCTACAACCTTACAATGGTCCATTGATAGGGATCCACTCATCCATCTAGTCAGATCCTTTGCCCTTGCATGCACCGAGTCCTAACTGACTCGAGTTGACCTAATGGTCAACCATGCATGCGCCAAGGGCTGAACCACCCTCATGAGTTTTTGGCAAGCGGGTGTGACCCCGGGCCTAACTCAAGTGTGTTCAGTAGTTGTCTCAACCAGACCTCGCTACACACCTTTGATGTAGTTAACCTATAGCCACCTTGTGCTTGCGCACAGGTGCTATCTGGTCAACCCATCTAGGCTGTCAGATGGTCTGATCAGTGATCTCTATTTTATATTTGTCATTTTTAAATCTTAATTTTAATATTGATTTTGTTCATGATGTATATCTTGGTTTTAATCAAGATTTAAATCTTTCTTCTTTAGATATTCATCTTTGTCTTCTTTTTAATCTTAATCTAAAACTCGATTCTATCTTCTTTATAATCTTGGTCTTCAAACTTGATATTGTTAGTGATATTGATGTTGACGTAATCGTGATGTGAATTTTGATCTTGATTATGATCTTTATTTGTTATTGATCTTATTCTCATTCTTAATTTTAACATTTATTTTATTCTTGATAATTATCTTGATTTTCATTTTGATCTCAGTTTTATTATAGATTTCAGTTTTAATCTAATAATCTTCATCTTTTCCTACTTTTAATCTTCTTCTTAAACTAGATTTTGATCTCGGTGGTAATATTGATTTTCAATCTTGATATTAAAATTTATATTTATCTTGATCTTATAGTGATGAGGATGATGATCTTGATTATGATCTCTATTTTATGTTTGTCATTTTTAAATCTTAATTTTAATATTGATTTTGTTCATGATGTAGATCTTGGTTTTAATCAAGATTTAAATCTTCTACTTTAGATATTCATCTTTGTCTTCTTTTTAATCTTAATCTAAAACTCGATTCTATATTCTTTATAATCTTGGTCTTCAAACTTGATATTGTTAGTGATATTGATGTTTACCTAATCGTGATGTGAATTTTGATCTTGATTATGATCTTTATTTGTTATTGATCTTATTCTCATTCTTAATTTTAACATTTATCTTATTGTTGATAATTATCTCGATTATCATTTTGATCTCAGTTTTATTATAGATTTCAGTTTTAATCTAATAATCTTCATCTTTTCCTACTTTTAATCTTCATCTTAAACTCGATTTTGATCTCGGTGGTAATATTGATTTTCAATCTTGATATTAAAATTTATATTTAGCTTGATCTTATAGTGATGAGGATGATGATCTTGATTATGATCTCTATTTTATGTTTGTCATTTTTCAATCTTAATTTTAATATTGATTTTGTTCATGATGTAGATCTTGGTTTTAATCAAGATTTAAATCTTCTACTTTAGATATTCATCTTTGTCTTCTTTTTAATCTTAATCTAAAACTCGATTCTATATTCTTTATAATCTTGGTCTTCAAACTTGATATTGTTAGTGATATTGATGTTTACCTAATCGTGATGTGAATTTTGATATTGATTATGATCTTTATTTGTTATTGATCTTATTCTCATTCTTAATTTTAACATTTATCTTATTGTTGATAATTATCTCGATTATCATTTTGATCTCAGTTTTATTATAGATTTCAGTTTTAATCTAATAATCTTCATCTTTTCCTACTTTTAATCTTCATCTTAAACTCGATTTTGATCTCGGTGGTAATATTGATTTTCAATCTTGATATTAAAATTTATATTTATCTTGATCTTATAGTGATGAGGATGATGATCTTGATTATGATCTCTATTTTATGTTTGTCATTTTTCAATCTTAATTTTAATATTGATTTTGTTCATGATGTAGATCTTGGTTTTAATCAAGATTTAAATCTTCTACTTTAGATATTCATCTTTGTCTTCTTTTTAATCTTAATCTAAAACTCGATTCTATATTCTTTATAATCTTGGTCTTCAAACTTGATATTGTTAGTGATATTGATGTTTACCTAATCGTGATGTGAATTTTGATCTTGATTATGATCTTTATTTGTTATTGATCTTATTCTCATTCTTAATTTTAACATTTATCTTATTGTTGATAATTATCTCGATTATCATTTTGATCTCAGTTTTATTATAGATTTCAGTTTTAATCTAATAATCTTCATCTTTTCCTACTTTTAATCTTCATCTTAAACTCGATTTTGATCTCGGTGGTAATATTGATTTTCAATCTTGATATTAAAATTTATATTTATCTTGATCTTATAGTGATGAGGATGATGATCTTGATTATGATCTCTATTTTATGTTTGTCATTTTTCAATCTTAATTTTAATATTGATTTTGTTCATGATGTAGATCTTGGTTTTAATCAAGATTTAAATCTTCTACTTTAGATATTCATCTTTGTCTTCTTTTTAATCTTAATCTAAAACTCGATTCTATATTCTTTATAATCTTGGTCTTCAAACTTGATATTGTTAGTGATATTGATGTTTACCTAATCGTGATGTGAATTTTGATCTTGATTATGATCTTTATTTGTTATTGATCTTATTCTCATTCTTAATTTTAACATTTATCTTATTGTTGATAATTATCTCGATTATCATTTTGATCTCAGTTTTATTATAGATTTCAGTTTTAATCTAATAATCTTCATCTTTTCCTACTTTTAATCTTCATCTTAAACTCGATTTTGATCTCGGTGGTAATATTGATTTTCAATCTTGATATTAAAATTTATATTTAGCTTTTATCTTATAGTGATGAGGATGATGATCTTGATTATGATCTCTATTTTATGTTTGTCATTTTTCAATCTTAATTTTAATATTGATTTTGTTCATGAAGTAGATCTTGGTTTTAATTAAGATTTAAATCTTCTTCTTTAGATATTCATCTTTGTCTTCTTTTTAATCTTAATCTAAAACTCGATTCTATCTTCTTTATAATCTTGGTCTTCAAACTTGATATTGTTACTGATATTGATGTTGACGTAATCGTGATGTGAATTTTGATCTTGATTATGATCTTTATTAGTTGTTGATCTTATTCTCATTCTTAATTTTAATATTTATCTTATTTTTGATAATTATCTCGATTATCATTTTGATCTCAGTTTTATTACAGATTTCAGTTTTAATCTAATAATCTTCATCTTTTCCTACTTTTAATCTTCATCTTAAACTCGATTTTGATCTCGGTGGTAATATTGATTTTCATTCTTGATATTAAAATTTATATTTTGCTTGATCTTATAGTGATGAGGATGATGATCTTGATTATGATCTCTATTTTATGTTTGTCATTTTTCAATCTTAATTTTAATATTGATTTTGTTCATGATGTAGATCTTGGTTTTAATCAAGATTTAAATCTTCTACTTTAGATATTCATCTTTGTCTTCTTTTTAATCTTAATCTAAAACTCGATTCTATATTCTTTATAATCTTGGTCTTCAAACTTGATATTGTTACTGATATTGATGTTTACCTAATCGTGATGTGAATTTTGATCTTGATTATGATCTTTATTTGTTATTGATCTTATTCTCATTCTTAATTTTAACATTTATCTTATTGTTGATAATTATCTCGATTATCATTTTGATCTCAGTTTTATTATAGATTTCAGTTTTAATCTAATAATCTTCATCTTTTCCTACTTTTAATCTTCATCTTAAACTTGATTTTGATCTCGGTGGTAATATTGATTTTCAATCTTGATATTAAAATTTATATTTATCTTGATCTTATAGTGATGAGGATGATGATCTTGATTATGATCTCTATTTTATGTTTGTCATTTTTAAATCTTAATTTTAATATTGATTTTGTTCATGATGTAGATCTTGGTTTTAATCAAGATTTAAATCTTCTTCTTTAGATATTCATCTTTGTCTTCTTTTTAATCTTAATCTAAAACTCGATTCTATCTTCTTTATAATCTTGGTCTTCAAACTTGATATTGTTAGTGATATTGATGTTGACGTAATCGTGATGTGAATTTTGATCTAGATTATGATCTTTATTTGTTATTGATCTTATTCTCATTCTAAATTTTAACATTTATCTTATTGTTGATAATTATCTTGATTTTCATTTTGATCTCAGTTTTATTATAGATTTCAGTTTTAATCTAATAATCTTCATCTTTTCCTACTTTTAATCTTCATCTTAAACTAGATTTTGATCTCGGTGGTAATATTGATTTTCAATCTTGATATTAAAATTTATATTTATCTTGATCGTATAGTGATGAGGATGATGATCTTGATTATGATCTCTATTTTATGTTTGTCATTTTTAAATCTTAATTTTAATATTGATTTTGTTCATGATGTATATCTTGGTTTTAATCAAGATTTAAATCTTCTTCTTTAGATATTCATCTTTGTCTTCTTTTTAATCTTAATCTAAAACTCAATTCTATCTTCTTTATAATCTTGGTCTTCAAACTTGATATTGTTACTGATATTGATGTTGACCTAATCGTGATGTGAATTTTGATCTTGATTATGATCTTTATTTGTTATTGATCTTATTCTCATTCTTAATTTTAACATTTATCTTATTGTTGATAATTATCTCGATTATCATTTTGATCTCAGTTTTATTATAGATTTCAGTTTTAATCTAATAATCTTCATCTTTTCCTACTTTTAATCTTCATCTTAAACTCGATTTTGATCTCGGTGGTAATATTGATTTTCATTCTTGATATTAAAATTTATATTTAGCTTGATCTTATAGTGATGAGGATGATGATCTTGATTATGATCTCTATTTTATGTTTGTCATTTTTCAATCTTAATTTTAATATTGATTTTGTTCATGATGTAGATCTTGGTTTTAATCAAGATTTAAATCTTCTACTTTAGATATTCATCTTTGTCTTCTTTTTAATCTTAATCTAAAACTCGATTCTATATTCTTTATAATCTTGGTCTTCAAACTTGATATTGTTACTGATATTGATGTTTACCTAATCGTGATGTGAATTTTGATCTTGATTATGATCTTTATTTGTTATTGATCTTATTCTCATTCTTAATTTTAACATTTATCTTATTGTTGATAATTATCTCGATTATCATTTTGATCTCAGTTTTATTATAGATTTCAGTTTTAATCTAATAATCTTCATCTTTTCCTACTTTTAATCTTCATCTTAAACTTGATTTTGATCTCGGTGGTAATATTGATTTCAATCTTGATATTAAAATTTATATTTATCTTGATCTTATAATGATGAGGATGATGATCTTAATTATGATCTCTATTTGATGTTTGTCATTTTTCAATCTTAAATTTAATATTGATTTTGTTCATGATGTAGATCTTAGTTTTAATCAAGATTTAAATCTTCTTCTTTAGATATTCATCTTTTTCTTCTTTTTAATCTTAATCTAAAACTCGATTCTATATTCTTTATAATCTTGGTCTTCAAACTTGATATTGTTACTGATATTGATGTTGACCTAATCGTGATGGGAATTTTGATCTTGATTATGATCTTTATTTGTTATTGATCTTATTCTCATTCTTAATTTTAACATTTATCTTATTGTTGATAATTATCTCGATTATCATTTTGATCTCAGTTTTATAATAGATTTCAGTTTTAATCTAATAATCTTCATCTTTTCCTACTTTTAATCTTCATCTTAAACTCGATTTTGATCTCGGTGGTAATAATGATTTTCAATCTTGATATTAAAATTTATATTTATCTTGATCTTATAGTGATGAGGATGATGATCTTGATTATGATCTCTATTTTATGTTTGTCATTTTTAAATCTTAATTTTAATATTGATTTTGTTCATGATGTAGATCTTGGTTTTAATAAAGATTTAAATCTTCTTCTTTAGATATTCATCTTTGTCTTCTTTTTAATCTTAATCTAAAACTCGATTCTATCTTCTTTATAATCTTGGTCTTCAAACTTGATATTGTTAGTGATATTGATGTTGACGTAATCGTGATGTGAATTTTGATCTAGATTATGATCTTTATTTGTTATTGATCTTATTCTCATTCTAAATTTTAACATTTATCTTATTGTTGATAATTATCTTGATTTTCATTTTGATCTCAGTTTTATTATAGATTTAAGTTTTAATCTAATAATCTTCATCTTTTCCTACTTTTAATCTTCATCTTAAACTAGATTTTGATCTCGGTGGTAATATTGATTTTCAATCTTGATATTAAAATTTATATTTATCTTGATCGTATAGTGATGAGGATGATGATCTTGATTATGATCTCTATTTTATATTTGTCATTTTTAAATCTTAATTTTAATATTGATTTTGTTCATGATGTATATCTTGGTTTTAATCAAGATTTAAATCTTTCTTCTTTAGATATTCATCTTTGTCTTCTTTTTAATCTTAATCTAAAACTCGATTCTATCTTCTTTATAATCTTGGTCTTCAAACTTGATATTGTTAGTGATATTGATGTTGACGTAATCGTGATGTGAATTTTGATCTTGATTATGATCTTTATTTGTTATTGATCTTATTCTCATTCTTAATTTTAACATTTATTTTATTCTTGATAATTATCTTGATTTTCATTTTGATCTCAGTTTTATTATAGATTTCAGTTTTAATCTAATAATCTTCATCTTTTCCTACTTTTAATCTTCTTCTTAAACTAGATTTTGATCTCGGTGGTAATATTGATTTTCAATCTTGATATTAAAATTTATATTTATCTTGATCTTATAGTGATGAGGATGATGATCTTGATTATGATCTCTATTTTATGTTTGTCATTTTTAAATCTTAATTTTAATATTGATTTTGTTCATGATGTAGATCTTGGTTTTAATCAAGATTTAAATCTTCTTCTTTAGATATTCATCTTTGTCTTCTTTTTAATCTTAATCTAAAACTCAATTCTATCTTCTTTATAATCTTGGTCTTCAAACTTGATATTGTTACTGATATTGATGTTGACCTAATCGTGATGTGAATTTTGATCTTGATTATGATCTTTATTTGTTATTGATCTTATTCTCATTCTTAATTTTAACATTTATCTTATTGTTGATAATTATCTCGATTATCATTTTGATCTCAGTTTTATTATAGATTTCAGTTTTAATCTAATAATCTTCATCTTTTCCTACTTTTAATCTTCATCTTAAACTCGATTTTGATCTCGGTGGTAATATTGATTTTCATTCTTGATATTAAAATTTATATTTAGCTTGATCTTATAGTGATGAGGATGATGATCTTGATTATGATCTCTATTTTATGTTTGTCATTTTTCAATCTTAATTTTAATATTGATTTTGTTCATGATGTAGATCTTGGTTTTAATCAAGATTTAAATCTTCTACTTTAGATATTCATCTTTGTCTTCTTTTTAATCTTAATCTAAAACTCGATTCTATATTCTTTATAATCTTGGTCTTCAAACTTGATATTGTTACTGATATTGATGTTTACCTAATCGTGATGTGAATTTTGATCTTGATTATGATCTTTATTTGTTATTGATCTTATTCTCATTCTTAATTTTAACATTTATCTTATTGTTGATAATTATCTCGATTATCATTTTGATCTCAGTTTTATTATAGATTTCAGTTTTAATCTAATAATCTTCATCTTTTCCTACTTTTAATCTTCATCTTAAACTTGATTTTGATCTCGGTGGTAATATTGATTTCAATCTTGATATTAAAATTTATATTTATCTTGATCTTATAATGATGAGGATGATGATCTTAATTATGATCTCTATTTGATGTTTGTCATTTTTCAATCTTAAATTTAATATTGATTTTGTTCATGATGTAGATCTTAGTTTTAATCAAGATTTAAATCTTCTTCTTTAGATATTCATCTTTTTCTTCTTTTTAATCTTAATCTAAAACTCGATTCTATATTCTTTATAATCTTGGTCTTCAAACTTGATATTGTTACTGATATTGATGTTGACCTAATCGTGATGGGAATTTTGATCTTGATTATGATCTTTATTTGTTATTGATCTTATTCTCATTCTTAATTTTAACATTTATCTTATTGTTGATAATTATCTCGATTATCATTTTGATCTCAGTTTTATAATAGATTTCAGTTTTAATCTAATAATCTTCATCTTTTCCTACTTTTAATCTTCATCTTAAACTCGATTTTGATCTCGGTGGTAATAATGATTTTCAATCTTGATATTAAAATTTATATTTATCTTGATCTTATAGTGATGAGGATGATGATCTTGATTATGATCTCTATTTTATGTTTGTCATTTTTAAATCTTAATTTTAATATTGATTTTGTTCATGATGTAGATCTTGGTTTTAATAAAGATTTAAATCTTCTTCTTTAGATATTCATCTTTGTCTTCTTTTTAATCTTAATCTAAAACTCGATTCTATCTTCTTTATAATCTTGGTCTTCAAACTTGATATTGTTAGTGATATTGATGTTGACGTAATCGTGATGTGAATTTTGATCTAGATTATGATCTTTATTTGTTATTGATCTTATTCTCATTCTAAATTTTAACATTTATCTTATTGTTGATAATTATCTTGATTTTCATTTTGATCTCAGTTTTATTATAGATTTAAGTTTTAATCTAATAATCTTCATCTTTTCCTACTTTTAATCTTCATCTTAAACTAGATTTTGATCTCGGTGGTAATATTGATTTTCAATCTTGATATTAAAATTTATATTTATCTTGATCGTATAGTGATGAGGATGATGATCTTGATTATGATCTCTATTTTATATTTGTCATTTTTAAATCTTAATTTTAATATTGATTTTGTTCATGATGTATATCTTGGTTTTAATCAAGATTTAAATCTTTCTTCTTTAGATATTCATCTTTGTCTTCTTTTTAATCTTAATCTAAAACTCGATTCTATCTTCTTTATAATCTTGGTCTTCAAACTTGATATTGTTAGTGATATTGATGTTGACGTAATCGTGATGTGAATTTTGATCTTGATTATGATCTTTATTTGTTATTGATCTTATTCTCATTCTTAATTTTAACATTTATTTTATTCTTGATAATTATCTTGATTTTCATTTTGATCTCAGTTTTATTATAGATTTCAGTTTTAATCTAATAATCTTCATCTTTTCCTACTTTTAATCTTCTTCTTAAACTAGATTTTGATCTCGGTGGTAATATTGATTTTCAATCTTGATATTAAAATTTATATTTATCTTGATCTTATAGTGATGAGGATGATGATCTTGATTATGATCTCTATTTTATGTTTGTCATTTTTAAATCTTAATTTTAATATTGATTTTGTTCATGATGTAGATCTTGGTTTTAATCAAGATTTAAATCTTCTACTTTAGATATTCATCTTTGTCTTCTTTTTAATCTTAATCTAAAACTCGATTCTATATTCTTTATAATCTTGGTCTTCAAACTTGATATTGTTACTGATATTGATGTTGACGTAATCGTGATATGAATTTTGATCTTGATTATGATCTTTATTTGTTATTGATCTTATTCTCATTCTTAATTTTAACATTTATTTTATTCTTGATAATTATCTTGATTTTCATTTTGATCTCAGTTTTATTATAGATTTCAGTTTTAATCTAATAATCTTCATCTTTTCCTACTTTTAATCTTCTTCTTAAACTAGATTTTGATCTCGGTGGTAATATTGATTTTCAATCTTGATATTAAAATTTATATTTATCTTGATCTTATAGTGATGAGGATGATGATCTTGATTATGATCTCTATTTTATGTTTGTCATTTTTAAATCTTAATTTTAATATTGATTTTGTTCATGATGTAGATCTTGGTTTTAATCAAGATTTAAATCTTCTACTTTAGATATTCATCTTTGTCTTCTTTTTAATCTTAATCTAAAACTCGATTCTATATTCTTTATAATCTTGGTCTTCAAGCTTGATATTGTTAGTGATATTGATGTTTACCTAATCGTGATGTGAATTTTGATCTTGATTATGATCTTTATTTTTTATTGATCTTATTCTCATTCTTAATTTTAACATTTATCTTATTGTTGATAATTATCTCGATTATCATTTTGATCTCAGTTTTATTATAGATTTCAGTTTTAATCTAATAATCTTCATCTTTTCCTACTTTTAATCTTCATCTTAAACTCGATTTTGATCTCGGTGGTAATATTGATTTTCAATCTTGATATTAAAATTTATATTTAGCTTGATCTTATAGTGATGAGGATGATGATCTTGATTATGATCTCTATTTTATGTTTGTCATTTTTCAATCTTAATTTTAATATTGATTTTGTTCATGATGTAGATCTTGGTTTTAATCAAGATTTAAATCTTCTACTTTAGATATTCATCTTTGTCTTCTTTTTAATCTTAATCTAAAACTCGATTCTATATTCTTTATAATCTTGGTCTTCAAACTTGATATTGTTAGTGATATTGATGTTTACCTAATCGTGATGTGAATTTTGATATTGATTATGATCTTTATTTGTTATTGATCTTATTCTCATTCTTAATTTTAACATTTATCTTATTGTTGATAATTATCTCGATTATCATTTTGATCTCAGTTTTATTATAGATTTCAGTTTTAATCTAATAATCTTCATCTTTTCCTACTTTTAATCTTCATCTTAAACTCGATTTTGATCTCGGTGGTAATATTGATTTTCAATCTTGATATTAAAATTTATATTTATCTTGATCTTATAGTGATGAGGATGATGATCTTGATTATGATCTCTATTTTATGTTTGTCATTTTTCAATCTTAATTTTAATATTGATTTTGTTCATGATGTAGATCTTGGTTTTAATCAAGATTTAAATCTTCTACTTTAGATATTCATCTTTGTCTTCTTTTTAATCTTAATCTAAAACTCGATTCTATATTCTTTATAATCTTGGTCTTCAAACTTGATATTGTTAGTGATATTGATGTTTACCTAATCGTGATGTGAATTTTGATCTTGATTATGATCTTTATTTGTTATTGATCTTATTCTCATTCTTAATTTTAACATTTATCTTATTGTTGATAATTATCTCGATTATCATTTTGATCTCAGTTTTATTATAGATTTCAGTTTTAATCTAATAATCTTCATCTTTTCCTACTTTTAATCTTCATCTTAAACTCGATTTTGATCTCGGTGGTAATATTGATTTTCAATCTTGATATTAAAATTTATATTTATCTTGATCTTATAGTGATGAGGATGATGATCTTGATTATGATCTCTATTTTATGTTTGTCATTTTTCAATCTTAATTTTAATATTGATTTTGTTCATGATGTAGATCTTGGTTTTAATCAAGATTTAAATCTTCTACTTTAGATATTCATCTTTGTCTTCTTTTTAATCTTAATCTAAAACTCGATTCTATATTCTTTATAATCTTGGTCTTCAAACTTGATATTGTTAGTGATATTGATGTTTACCTAATCGTGATGTGAATTTTGATCTTGATTATGATCTTTATTTGTTATTGATCTTATTCTCATTCTTAATTTTAACATTTATCTTATTGTTGATAATTATCTCGATTATCATTTTGATCTCAGTTTTATTATAGATTTCAGTTTTAATCTAATAATCTTCATCTTTTCCTACTTTTAATCTTCATCTTAAACTTGATTTTGATCTCGGTGGTAATATTGATTTCAATCTTGATATTAAAATTTATATTTATCTTGATCTTATAATGATGAGGATGATGATCTTAATTATGATCTCTATTTGATGTTTGTCATTTTTCAATCTTAAATTTAATATTGATTTTGTTCATGATGTAGATCTTAGTTTTAATCAAGATTTAAATCTTCTTCTTTAGATATTCATCTTTTTCTTCTTTTTAATCTTAATCTAAAACTCGATTCTATATTCTTTATAATCTTGGTCTTCAAACTTGATATTGTTACTGATATTGATGTTGACCTAATCGTGATGGGAATTTTGATCTTGATTATGATCTTTATTTGTTATTGATCTTATTCTCATTCTTAATTTTAACATTTATCTTATTGTTGATAATTATCTCGATTATCATTTTGATCTCAGTTTTATAATAGATTTCAGTTTTAATCTAATAATCTTCATCTTTTCCTACTTTTAATCTTCATCTTAAACTCGATTTTGATCTCGGTGGTAATAATGATTTTCAATCTTGATATTAAAATTTATATTTATCTTGATCTTATAGTGATGAGGATGATGATCTTGATTATGATCTCTATTTTATGTTTGTCATTTTTAAATCTTAATTTTAATATTGATTTTGTTCATGATGTAGATCTTGGTTTTAATAAAGATTTAAATCTTCTTCTTTAGATATTCATCTTTGTCTTCTTTTTAATCTTAATCTAAAACTCGATTCTATCTTCTTTATAATCTTGGTCTTCAAACTTGATATTGTTAGTGATATTGATGTTGACGTAATCGTGATGTGAATTTTGATCTAGATTATGATCTTTATTTGTTATTGATCTTATTCTCATTCTAAATTTTAACATTTATCTTATTGTTGATAATTATCTTGATTTTCATTTTGATCTCAGTTTTATTATAGATTTAAGTTTTAATCTAATAATCTTCATCTTTTCCTACTTTTAATCTTCATCTTAAACTAGATTTTGATCTCGGTGGTAATATTGATTTTCAATCTTGATATTAAAATTTATATTTATCTTGATCGTATAGTGATGAGGATGATGATCTTGATTATGATCTCTATTTTATATTTGTCATTTTTAAATCTTAATTTTAATATTGATTTTGTTCATGATGTATATCTTGGTTTTAATCAAGATTTAAATCTTTCTTCTTTAGATATTCATCTTTGTCTTCTTTTTAATCTTAATCTAAAACTCGATTCTATCTTCTTTATAATCTTGGTCTTCAAACTTGATATTGTTAGTGATATTGATGTTGACGTAATCGTGATGTGAATTTTGATCTTGATTATGATCTTTATTTGTTATTGATCTTATTCTCATTCTTAATTTTAACATTTATTTTATTCTTGATAATTATCTTGATTTTCATTTTGATCTCAGTTTTATTATAGATTTCAGTTTTAATCTAATAATCTTCATCTTTTCCTACTTTTAATCTTCTTCTTAAACTAGATTTTGATCTCGGTGGTAATATTGATTTTCAATCTTGATATTAAAATTTATATTTATCTTGATCTTATAGTGATGAGGATGATGATCTTGATTATGATCTCTATTTTATGTTTGTCATTTTTAAATCTTAATTTTAATATTGATTTTGTTCATGATGTAGATCTTGGTTTTAATCAAGATTTAAATCTTCTACTTTAGATATTCATCTTTGTCTTCTTTTTAATCTTAATCTAAAACTCGATTCTATATTCTTTATAATCTTGGTCTTCAAACTTGATATTGTTAGTGATATTGATGTTTACCTAATCGTGATGTGAATTTTGATCTTGATTATGATCTTTATTTTTTATTGATCTTATTCTCATTCTTAATTTTAACATTTATCTTATTGTTGATAATTATCTCGATTATCATTTTGATCTCAGTTTTATTATAGATTTCAGTTTTAATCTAATAATCTTCATCTTTTCCTACTTTTAATCTTCATCTTAAACTCGATTTTGATCTCGGTGGTAATATTGATTTTCAATCTTGATATTAAAATTTATATTTAGCTTGATCTTATAGTGATGAGGATGATGATCTTGATTATGATCTCTATTTTATGTTTGTCATTTTTCAATCTTAATTTTAATATTGATTTTGTTCATGATGTAGATCTTGGTTTTAATCAAGATTTAAATCTTCTACTTTAGATATTCATCTTTGTCTTCTTTTTAATCTTAATCTAAAACTCGATTCTATATTCTTTATAATCTTGGTCTTCAAACTTGATATTGTTAGTGATATTGATGTTTACCTAATCGTGATGTGAATTTTGATATTGATTATGATCTTTATTTGTTATTGATCTTATTCTCATTCTTAATTTTAACATTTATCTTATTGTTGATAATTATCTCGATTATCATTTTGATCTCAGTTTTATTATAGATTTCAGTTTTAATCTAATAATCTTCATCTTTTCCTACTTTTAATCTTCATCTTAAACTCGATTTTGATCTCGGTGGTAATATTGATTTTCAATCTTGATATTAAAATTTATATTTATCTTGATCTTATAGTGATGAGGATGATGATCTTGATTATGATCTCTATTTTATGTTTGTCATTTTTCAATCTTAATTTTAATATTGATTTTGTTCATGATGTAGATCTTGGTTTTAATCAAGATTTAAATCTTCTACTTTAGATATTCATCTTTGTCTTCTTTTTAATCTTAATCTAAAACTCGATTCTATATTCTTTATAATCTTGGTCTTCAAACTTGATATTGTTAGTGATATTGATGTTTACCTAATCGTGATGTGAATTTTGATCTTGATTATGATCTTTATTTGTTATTGATCTTATTCTCATTCTTAATTTTAACATTTATCTTATTGTTGATAATTATCTCGATTATCATTTTGATCTCAGTTTTATTATAGATTTCAGTTTTAATCTAATAATCTTCATCTTTTCCTACTTTTAATCTTCATCTTAAACTCGATTTTGATCTCGGTGGTAATATTGATTTTCAATCTTGATATTAAAATTTATATTTATCTTGATCTTATAGTGATGAGGATGATGATCTTGATTATGATCTCTATTTTATGTTTGTCATTTTTCAATCTTAATTTTAATATTGATTTTGTTCATGATGTAGATCTTGGTTTTAATCAAGATTTAAATCTTCTACTTTAGATATTCATCTTTGTCTTCTTTTTAATCTTAATCTAAAACTCGATTCTATATTCTTTATAATCTTGGTCTTCAAACTTGATATTGTTAGTGATATTGATGTTTACCTAATCGTGATGTGAATTTTGATCTTGATTATGATCTTTATTTGTTATTGATCTTATTCTCATTCTTAATTTTAACATTTATCTTATTGTTGATAATTATCTCGATTATCATTTTGATCTCAGTTTTATTATAGATTTCAGTTTTAATCTAATAATCTTCATCTTTTCCTACTTTTAATCTTCATCTTAAACTCGATTTTGATCTCGGTGGTAATATTGATTTTCAATCTTGATATTAAAATTTATATTTAGCTTTATCTTATAGTGATGAGGATGATGATCTTGATTATGATCTCTATTTTATGTTTGTCATTTTTCAATCTTAATTTTAATATTGATTTTGTTCATGAAGTAGATCTTGGTTTTAATTAAGATTTAAATCTTCTTCTTTAGATATTCATCTTTGTCTTCTTTTTAATCTTAATCTAAAACTCGATTCTATCTTCTTTATAATCTTGGTCTTCAAACTTGATATTGTTACTGATATTGATGTTGACGTAATCGTGATGTGAATTTTGATCTTGATTATGATCTTTATTAGTTGTTGATCTTATTCTCATTCTTAATTTTAATATTTATCTTATTTTTGATAATTATCTCGATTATCATTTTGATCTCAGTTTTATTATAGATTTCAGTTTTAATCTAATAATCTTCATCTTTTCCTACTTTTAATCTTCATCTTAAACTCGATTTTGATCTCGGTGGTAATATTGATTTTCATTCTTGATATTAAAATTTATATTTTGCTTGATCTTATAGTGATGAGGATGATGATCTTGATTATGATCTCTATTTTATGTTTGTCATTTTTCAATCTTAATTTTAATATTGATTTTGTTCATGATGTAGATCTTGGTTTTAATCAAGATTTAAATCTTCTACTTTAGATATTCATCTTTGTCTTCTTTTTAATCTTAATCTAAAACTCGATTCTATATTCTTTATAATCTTGGTCTTCAAACTTGATATTGTTACTGATATTGATGTTTACCTAATCGTGATGTGAATTTTGATCTTGATTATGATCTTTATTTGTTATTGATCTTATTCTCATTCTTAATTTTAACATTTATCTTATTGTTGATAATTATCTCGATTATCATTTTGATCTCAGTTTTATTATAGATTTCAGTTTTAATCTAATAATCTTCATCTTTTCCTACTTTTAATCTTCATCTTAAACTTGATTTTGATCTCGGTGGTAATATTGATTTTCAATCTTGATATTAAAATTTATATTTATCTTGATCTTATAGTGATGAGGATGATGATCTTGATTATGATCTCTATTTTATGTTTGTCATTTTTAAATCTTAATTTTAATATTGATTTTGTTCATGATGTATATCTTGGTTTTAATCAAGATTTAAATCTTCTTCTTTAGATATTCATCTTTGTCTTCTTTTTAATCTTAATCTAAAACTCAATTCTATCTTCTTTATAATCTTGGTCTTCAAACTTGATATTGTTACTGATATTGATGTTGACCTAATCGTGATGTGAATTTTGATCTTGATTATGATCTTTATTTGTTATTGATCTTATTCTCATTCTTAATTTTAACATTTATCTTATTGTTGATAATTATCTCGATTATCATTTTGATCTCAGTTTTATTATAGATTTCAGTTTTAATCTAATAATCTTCATCTTTTCCTACTTTTAATCTTCATCTTAAACTCGATTTTGATCTCGGTGGTAATATTGATTTTCATTCTTGATATTAAAATTTATATTTAGCTTGATCTTATAGTGATGAGGATGATGATCTTGATTATGATCTCTATTTTATGTTTGTCATTTTTCAATCTTAATTTTAATATTGATTTTGTTCATGATGTAGATCTTGGTTTTAATCAAGATTTAAATCTTCTACTTTAGATATTCATCTTTGTCTTCTTTTTAATCTTAATCTAAAACTCGATTCTATATTCTTTATAATCTTGGTCTTCAAACTTGATATTGTTACTGATATTGATGTTTACCTAATCGTGATGTGAATTTTGATCTTGATTATGATCTTTATTTGTTATTGATCTTATTCTCATTCTTAATTTTAACATTTATCTTATTGTTGATAATTATCTCGATTATCATTTTGATCTCAGTTTTATTATAGATTTCAGTTTTAATCTAATAATCTTCATCTTTTCCTACTTTTAATCTTCATCTTAAACTTGATTTTGATCTCGGTGGTAATATTGATTTCAATCTTGATATTAAAATTTATATTTATCTTGATCTTATAATGATGAGGATGATGATCTTAATTATGATCTCTATTTGATGTTTGTCATTTTTCAATCTTAAATTTAATATTGATTTTGTTCATGATGTAGATCTTAGTTTTAATCAAGATTTAAATCTTCTTCTTTAGATATTCATCTTTTTCTTCTTTTTAATCTTAATCTAAAACTCGATTCTATATTCTTTATAATCTTGGTCTTCAAACTTGATATTGTTACTGATATTGATGTTGACCTAATCGTGATGTGAATTTTGATCTTGATTATGATCTTTATTTGTTATTGATCTTATTCTCATTCTTAATTTTAACATTTATCTTATTGTTGATAATTATCTCGATTATCATTTTGATCTCAGTTTTATAATAGATTTCAGTTTTAATCTAATAATCTTCATCTTTTCCTACTTTTAATCTTCATCTTAAACTCGATTTTGATCTCGGTGGTAATAATGATTTTCAATCTTGATATTAAAATTTATATTTATCTTGATCTTATAGTGATGAGGATGATGATCTTGATTATGATCTCTATTTTATGTTTGTCATTTTTAAATCTTAATTTTAATATTGATTTTGTTCATGATGTAGATCTTGGTTTTAATAAAGATTTAAATCTTCTTCTTTAGATATTCATCTTTGTCTTCTTTTTAATCTTAATCTAAAACTCGATTCTATCTTCTTTATAATCTTGGTCTTCAAACTTGATATTGTTAGTGATATTGATGTTGACGTAATCGTGATGTGAATTTTGATCTAGATTATGATCTTTATTTGTTATTGATCTTATTCTCATTCTAAATTTTAACATTTATCTTATTGTTGATAATTATCTTGATTTTCATTTTGATCTCAGTTTTATTATAGATTTCAGTTTTAATCTAATAATCTTCATCTTTTCCTACTTTTAATCTTCATCTTAAACTAGATTTTGATCTCGGTGGTAATATTGATTTTCAATCTTGATATTAAAATTTATATTTATCTTGATCTTATAGTGATGAGGATGATGATCTTGATTATGATCTCTATTTTATGTTTGTCATTTTTCAATCTTAATTTTAATATTGATTTTGTTCATGATGTAGATCTTGGTTTTAATCAAGATTTAAATCTTCTACTTTAGATATTCATCTTTGTCTTCTTTTTAATCTTAATCTAAAACTCGATTCTATATTCTTTATAATCTTGGTCTTCAAACTTGATATTGTTAGTGATATTGATGTTTACCTAATCGTGATGTGAATTTTGATCTTGATTATGATCTTTATTTGTTATTGATCTTATTCTCATTCTTAATTTTAACATTTATCTTATTGTTGATAATTATCTCGATTATCATTTTGATCTCAGTTTTATTATAGATTTCAGTTTTAATCTAATAATCTTCATCTTTTCCTACTTTTAATCTTCATCTTAAACTCGATTTTGATCTCGGTGGTAATATTGATTTTCAATCTTGATATTAAAATTTATATTTATCTTGATCTTATAGTGATGAGGATGATGATCTTGATTATGATCTCTATTTTATGTTTGTCATTTTTCAATCTTAATTTTAATATTGATTTTGTTCATGATGTAGATCTTAGTTTTAATCAAGATTTAAATCTTCTACTTTAGATATTCATCTTTGTCTTCTTTTTAATCTTAATCTAAAACTCGATTCTATATTCTTTATAATCTTGGTCTTCAAACTTGATATTGTTAGTGATATTGATGTTTACCTAATCGTGATGTGAATTTTGATCTTGATTATGATCTTTATTTGTTATTGATCTTATTCTCATTCTTAATTTTAACATTTATCTTATTGTTGATAATTATCTCGATTATCATTTTGATCTCAGTTTTATTATAGATTTCAGTTTTAATCTAATAATCTTCATCTTTTCCTACTTTTAATCTTCATCTTAAACTCGATTTTGATCTCGGTGGTAATATTGATTTTCAATCTTGATATTAAAATTTATATTTAGCTTTATCTTATAGTGATGAGGATGATGATCTTGATTATGATCTCTATTTTATGTTTGTCATTTTTCAATCTTAATTTTAATATTGATTTTGTTCATGAAGTAGATCTTGGTTTTAATTAAGATTTAAATCTTCTTCTTTAGATATTCATCTTTGTCTTCTTTTTAATCTTAATCTAAAACTCGATTCTATCTTCTTTATAATCTTGGTCTTCAAACTTGATATTGTTACTGATATTGATGTTGACGTAATCGTGATGTGAATTTTGATCTTGATTATGATCTTTATTAGTTGTTGATCTTATTCTCATTCTTAATTTTAATATTTATCTTATTTTTGATAATTATCTCGATTATCATTTTGATCTCAGTTTTATTATAGATTTCAGTTTTAATCTAATAATCTTCATCTTTTCCTACTTTTAATCTTCATCTTAAACTCGATTTTGATCTCGGTGGTAATATTGATTTTCATTCTTGATATTAAAATTTATATTTTGCTTGATCTTATAGTGATGAGGATGATGATCTTGATTATGATCTCTATTTTATGTTTGTCATTTTTCAATCTTAATTTTAATATTGATTTTGTTCATGATGTAGATCTTGGTTTTAATCAAGATTTAAATCTTCTACTTTAGATATTCATCTTTGTCTTCTTTTTAATCTTAATCTAAAACTCGATTCTATATTCTTTATAATCTTGGTCTTCAAACTTGATATTGTTACTGATATTGATGTTTACCTAATCGTGATGTGAATTTTGATCTTGATTATGATCTTTATTTGTTATTGATCTTATTCTCATTCTTAATTTTAACATTTATCTTATTGTTGATAATTATCTCGATTATCATTTTGATCTCAGTTTTATTATAGATTTCAGTTTTAATCTAATAATCTTCATCTTTTCCTACTTTTAATCTTCATCTTAAACTTGATTTTGATCTCGGTGGTAATATTGATTTTCAATCTTGATATTAAAATTTATATTTATCTTGATCTTATAGTGATGAGGATGATGATCTTGATTATGATCTCTATTTTATGTTTGTCATTTTTAAATCTTAATTTTAATATTGATTTTGTTCATGATGTAGATCTTGGTTTTAATCAAGATTTAAATCTTCTTCTTTAGATATTCATCTTTGTCTTCTTTTTAATCTTAATCTAAAACTCGATTCTATCTTCTTTATAATCTTGGTCTTCAAACTTGATATTGTTAGTGATATTGATGTTGACGTAATCGTGATGTGAATTTTGATCTAGATTATGATCTTTATTTGTTATTGATCTTATTCTCATTCTAAATTTTAACATTTATCTTATTGTTGATAATTATCTTGATTTTCATTTTGATCTCAGTTTTATTATAGATTTCAGTTTTAATCTAATAATCTTCATCTTTTCCTACTTTTAATCTTCATCTTAAACTAGATTTTGATCTCGGTGGTAATATTGATTTTCAATCTTGATATTAAAATTTATATTTATCTTGATCGTATAGTGATGAGGATGATGATCTTGATTATGATCTCTATTTTATGTTTGTCATTTTTAAATCTTAATTTTAATATTGATTTTGTTCATGATGTATATCTTGGTTTTAATCAAGATTTAAATCTTCTTCTTTAGATATTCATCTTTGTCTTCTTTTTAATCTTAATCTAAAACTCAATTCTATCTTCTTTATAATTTTGGTCTTCAAACTTGATATTGTTACTGATATTGATGTTGACCTAATCGTGATGTGAATTTTGATCTTGATTATGATCTTTATTTGTTATTGATCTTATTCTCATTCTTAATTTTAACATTTATCTTATTGTTGATAATTATCTCGATTATCATTTTGATCTCAGTTTTATTATAGATTTCAGTTTTAATCTAATAATCTTCATCTTTTCCTACTTTTAATCTTCATCTTAAACTCGATTTTGATCTCGGTGGTAATATTGATTTTCATTCTTGATATTAAAATTTATATTTAGCTTGATCTTATAGTGATGAGGATGATGATCTTGATTATGATCTCTATTTTATGTTTGTCATTTTTCAATCTTAATTTTAATATTGATTTTGTTCATGATGTAGATCTTGGTTTTAATCAAGATTTAAATCTTCTACTTTAGATATTCATCTTTGTCTTCTTTTTAATCTTAATCTAAAACTCGATTCTATATTCTTTATAATCTTGGTCTTCAAACTTGATATTGTTACTGATATTGATGTTTACCTAATCGTGATGTGAATTTTGATCTTGATTATGATCTTTATTAGTTGTTGATCTTATTCTCATTCTTAATTTTAATATTTATCTTATTTTTGATAATTATCTCGATTATCATTTTGATCTCAGTTTTATTATAGATTTCAGTTTTAATCTAATAATCTTCATCTTTTCCTACTTTTAATCTTCATCTTAAACTCGATTTTGATCTCGGTGGTAATATTGATTTTCATTCTTGATATTAAAATTTATATTTTGCTTGATCTTATAGTGATGAGGATGATGATCTTGATTATGATCTCTATTTTATGTTTGTCATTTTTCAATCTTAATTTTAATATTGATTTTGTTCATGATGTAGATCTTGGTTTTAATCAAGATTTAAATCTTCTACTTTAGATATTCATCTTTGTCTTCTTTTTAATCTTAATCTAAAACTCGATTCTATATTCTTTATAATCTTGGTCTTCAAACTTGATATTGTTACTGATATTGATGTTTACCTAATCGTGATGTGAATTTTGATCTTGATTATGATCTTTATTTGTTATTGATCTTATTCTCATTCTTAATTTTAACATTTATCTTATTGTTGATAATTATCTCGATTATCATTTTGATCTCAGTTTTATTATAGATTTCAGTTTTAATCTAATAATCTTCATCTTTTCCTACTTTTAATCTTCATCTTAAACTTGATTTTGATCTCGGTGGTAATATTGATTTTCAATCTTGATATTAAAATTTATATTTATCTTGATCTTATAGTGATGAGGATGATGATCTTGATTATGATCTCTATTTTATGTTTGTCATTTTTAAATCTTAATTTTAATATTGATTTTGTTCATGATGTAGATCTTGGTTTTAATCAAGATTTAAATCTTCTTCTTTAGATATTCATCTTTGTCTTCTTTTTAATCTTAATCTAAAACTCGATTCTATCTTCTTTATAATCTTGGTCTTCAAACTTGATATTGTTAGTGATATTGATGTTGACGTAATCGTGATGTGAATTTTGATCTAGATTATGATCTTTATTTGTTATTGATCTTATTCTCATTCTAAATTTTAACATTTATCTTATTGTTGATAATTATCTTGATTTTCATTTTGATCTCAGTTTTATTATAGATTTCAGTTTTAATCTAATAATCTTCATCTTTTCCTACTTTTAATCTTCATCTTAAACTAGATTTTGATCTCGGTGGTAATATTGATTTTCAATCTTGATATTAAAATTTATATTTATCTTGATCGTATAGTGATGAGGATGATGATCTTGATTATGATCTCTATTTTATGTTTGTCATTTCTAAATCTTAATTTTAATATTGATTTTGTTCATGATGTATATCTTGGTTTTAATCAAGATTTAAATCTTCTTCTTTAGATATTCATCTTTGTCTTCTTTTTAATCTTAATCTAAAACTCAATTCTATCTTCTTTATAATTTTGGTCTTCAAACTTGATATTGTTACTGATATTGATGTTGACCTAATCGTGATGTGAATTTTGATCTTGATTATGATCTTTATTTGTTATTGATCTTATTCTCATTCTTAATTTTAACATTTATCTTATTGTTGATAATTATCTCGATTATCATTTTGATCTCAGTTTTATTATAGATTTCAGTTTTAATCTAATAATCTTCATCTTTTCCTACTTTTAATCTTCATCTTAAACTCGATTTTGATCTCGGTGGTAATATTGATTTTCATTCTTGATATTAAAATTTATATTTAGCTTGATCTTATAGTGATGAGGATGATGATCTTGATTATGATCTCTATTTTATGTTTGTCATTTCTAAATCTTAATTTTAATATTGATTTTGTTCATGATGTATATCTTGGTTTTAATCAAGATTTAAATCTTCTTCTTTAGATATTCATCTTTGTCTTCTTTTTAATCTTAATCTAAAACTCAATTCTATCTTCTTTATAATTTTGGTCTTCAAACTTGATATTGTTACTGATATTGATGTTGATCTAATCGTGATGTGAATTTTGATCTAGATTATGATCTTTATTTGTTATTGATCTTATTCTCATTCTTAATTTTAACATTTATCTTATTGTTGATAATTATCTCGATTATCATTTTGATCTCAATTTTATTATAGATTTCAGTTTTAATCTAATAATCTTCATCTTTTCCTACTTTTAATCTTCATCTTAAACTCGATTTTGATCTCGGTGGTAATATTGATTTTCATTCTTGATATTAAAATTTATATTTAGCTTGATCTTATAGTGATGAGGATGATGATCTTGATTATGATCTCTATTTTATGTTTGTCATTTTTCAATCTTAATTTTAATATTGATTTTGTTCATGATGTAGATCTTGGTTTTAATCAAGATTTAAATCTTCTACTTTAGATATTCATCTTTGTCTTCTTTTTAATCTTAATCTAAAACTCGATTCTATATTCTTTATAATCTTGGTCTTCAAACTTGATATTGTTACTGATATTGATGTTTACCTAATCGTGATGTGAATTTTGATCTTGATTATGATCTTTATTTGTTATTGATCTTATTCTCATTCTTAATTTTAACATTTATCTTATTGTTGATAATTATCTCGATTATCATTTTGATCTCAGTTTTATTATAGATTTCAGTTTTAATCTAATAATCTTCATCTTTTCCTACTTTTAATCTTCATCTTAAACTTGATTTTGATCTCGGTGGTAATATTGATTTCAATCTTGATATTAAAATTTATATTTATCTTGATCTTATAATGACGAGGATGATGATCTTAATTATGATCTCTATTTGATGTTTGTCATTTTTAAATCTTAATTTTATTATTGATTTTGTTCATGATGTATATCTTGGTTTTAATCAAGATTTAAATCTTCTTCTTTAGATATTCATCTTTGTCTTCTTTTTAATCTTAATCTAAAACTCGATTCTATCTTCTTTATAATCTTGGTCTTCAAACTTGATATTGTTAGTGATATTGATGTTGACGTAATCGTGATGTGAATTTTGATCTTGATTATGATCTTTATTTGTTATTGATCTTATTCTCATTCTTAATTTTAACATTTATTTTATTCTTGATAATTATCTTGATTTTCATTTTGATCTCAGTTTTATTATAGATTTCAGTTTTAATCTAATAATCTTCATCTTTTCCTACTTTTAATCTTCATCTTAAACTAGATTTTGATCTCGGTGGTAATATTGATTTTCAATCTTGATATTAAAATTTATATTTATCTTGATCTTATAGTGATGAGGATGATGATCTTGATTATGATCTCTATTTTATGTTTGTCATTTTTAAATCTTAATTTTAATATTGATTTTGTTCATGATGTAGATCTTGGTTTTAATCAAGATTTAAATCTTCTACTTTAGATATTCATCTTTGTCTTCTTTTTAATCTTAATCTAAAACTCGATTCTATATTCTTTATAATCTTGGTCTTCAAACTTGATATTGTTAGTGATATTGATGTTTACCTAATCGTGATGTGAATTTTGATCTTGATTATGATCTTTATTTGTTATTGATCTTATTCTCATTCTTAATTTTAACATTTATCTTATTGTTGATAATTATCTCGATTATCATTTTGATCTCAGTTTTATTATAGATTTCAGTTTTAATCTAATAATCTTCATCTTTTCCTACTTTTAATCTTCATCTTAAACTTGATTTTGATCTCGGTGGTAATATTGATTTCAATCTTGATATTAAAATTTATATTTATCTTGATCTTATAATGATGAGGATGATGATCTTAATTATGATCTCTATTTGATGTTTGTCAATTTTAAATCTTAATTTTAATATTGATTTTGTTCATGATGTATATCTTGGTTTTAATCAAGATTTAAATCTTCTTCTTTAGATATTCATCTTTGTCTTCTTTTTAATCTTAATCTAAAACTCGATTCTATCTTCTTTATAATCTTGGTCTTCAAACTTGATATTGTTAGTGATATTGATGTTGACGTAATCGTGATGTGAATTTTGATCTTGATTATGATCTTTATTTGTTATTGATCTTATTCTCATTCTTAATTTTAACATTTATTTTATTCTTGATAATTATCTTGATTTTCATTTTGATCTCAGTTTTATTATAGATTTCAGTTTTAATCTAATAATCTTCATCTTTTCCTACTTTTAATCTTCATCTTAAACTAGATTTTGATCTCGGTGGTAATATTGATTTTCAATCTTGATATTAAAATTTATATTTATCTTGATCTTATAGTGATGAGGATGATGATCTTGATTATGATCTCTATTTTATGTTTGTCATTTTTAAATCTTAATTTTAATATTGATTTTGTTCATGATGTAGATCTTGGTTTTAATCAAGATTTAAATCTTCTACTTTAGATATTCATCTTTGTCTTCTTTTTAATCTTAATCTAAAACTCGATTCTATATTCTTTATAATCTTGGTCTTCAAACTTGATATTGTTAGTGATATTGATGTTTACCTTATCGTGATGTGAATTTTGATCTTGATTATGATCTTTATTTGTTATTGATCTTATTCTCATTCTTAATTTTAACATTTATCTTATTGTTGATAATTATCTCGATTATCATTTTGATCTCAGTTTTATTATAGATTTCAGTTTTAATCTAATAATCTTCATCTTTTCCTACTTTTAATCTTCATCTTAAACTCGATTTTGATCTCGGTGGTAATATTGATTTTCAATCTTGATATTAAAATTTATATTTAGCTTGATCTTATAGTGATGAGGATGATGATCTTGATTATGATCTCTATTTTATGTTTGTCATTTTTCAATCTTAATTTTAATATTGATTTTGTTCATGATGTAGATCTTGGTTTTAATCAAGACTTAAATCTTCTACTTTAGATATTCATCTTTGTCTTCTTTTTAATCTTAATCTAAAACTCGATTCTATATTCTTTATAATCTTGGTCTTCAAACTTGATATTGTTAGTGATATTGATATTTACCTAATCGTGATGTGAATTTTGATCTTGATTATGATCTTTATTTGTTATTGATCTTATTCTCATTCTTAATTTTAACATTTATCTTATTGTTGATAATTATCTCGATTATCATTTTGATCTCAGTTTTATTATAGATTTCAGTTTTAATCTAATAATCTTCATCTTTTCCTACTTTTAATCTTCATCTTAAACTCGATTTTGATCTCGGTGGTAATATTGATTTTCAATCTTGATATTAAAATTTATATTTATCTTGATATTATAGTGATGAGGATGATGATCTTGATTATGATCTCTATTTTATGTTTGTCATTTTTCAATCTTAATTTTAATATTGATTTTGTTCATGATGTAGATCTTGGTTTTAATCAAGATTTAAATCTTCTACTTTAGATATTCATCTTTGTCTTCTTTTTAATCTTAATCTAAAACTCGATTCTATATTCTTTATAATCTTGGTCTTCAAACTTGATATTGTTAGTGATATTGATGTTTACCTAATCGTGATGTGAATTTTGATCTTGATTATGATCTTTATTTGTTATTGATCTTATTCTCATTCTTAATTTTAACATTTATCTTATTGTTGATAATTATCTCGATTATCATTTTGATCTCAGTTTTATTATAGATTTCAGTTTTAATCTAATAATCTTCATCTTTTCCTACTTTTAATCTTCATCTTAAACTCGATTTTGATCTCGGTGGTAATATTGATTTTCAATCTTGATATTAAAATTTATATTTAGCTTGATCTTATAGTGATGAGGATGATGATCTTGATTATGATCTCTATTTTATGTTTGTCATTTTTCAATCTTAATTTTAATATTGATTTTGTTCATGAAGTAGATCTTGGTTTTAATTAAGATTTAAATCTTCTTCTTTAGATATTCATCTTTGTCTTCTTTTTAATCTTAATCTAAAACTCGATTCTATCTTCTTTATAATCTTGGTCTTCAAACTTGATATTGTTACTGATATTGAAGTTGACGTAATCGTGATGTGAATTTTGATCTTGATTATGATCTTTATTAGTTGTTGATCTTATTCTCATTCTTAATTTTAATATTTATCTTATTTTTGATAATTATCTCGATTATCATTTTGATCTCAGTTTTATTATAGATTTCAGTTTTAATCTAATAATCTTCATCTTTTCCTACTTTTAATCTTCATCTTAAACTCGATTTTGATCTCGGTGGTAATATTGATTTTCATTCTTGATATTAAAATTTATATTTATCTTGATCTTATAATGATGAGGATGATGATCTTAATTATGATCTCTATTTGATGTTTGTCATTTTTCAATCTTAAATTTAATATTGATTTTGTTCATGATGTAGATCTTAGTTTTAATCAAGATTTAAATCTTCTTCTTTAGATATTCATCTTTTTCTTCTTTTTAATCTTAATCTAAAACTCGATTCTATATTCTTTATAATCTTGGTCTTCAAACTTGATATTGTTACTGATATTGATGTTGACCTAATCATGATGTGAATTTTGATCTTGATTATGATCTTTATTTGTTATTGATCTTATTCTCATTCTTAATTTTAACATTTATCTTATTGTTGATAATTATCTCGATTATCATTTTGATCTCAGTTTTATAATAGATTTCAGTTTTAATCTAATAATCTTCATCTTTTCCTACTTTTAATTTTTATCTTAAACTCGATTTTGATCTCGGTGGTAATAATGATTTTCAATCTTGATATTAAAATTTATATTTATCTTGATCTTATAGTGATGAGGATGATGATCTTGATTATGATCTCTATTTTATGTTTGTCATTTTTAAATCTTAATTTTAATATTGATTTTGTTCATGATGTAGATTTTGGTTTTAATCAAGATTTAAATCTTCTTCTTTAGATATTCATCTTTGTCTTCTTTTTAATCTTAATCTAAAACTCGATTCTATCTTCTTTATAATCTTGGTCTTCAAACTTGATATTGTTAGTGATATTGATGTTGACGTAATCGTGATGTGAATTTTGATCTAGATTATGATCTTTATTTGTTATTGATCTTATTCTCATTCTAAATTTTAACATTTATCTTATTGTTGATAATTATCTTGATTTTCATTTTGATCTCAGTTTTATTATAGATTTCAGTTTTAATCTAATAATCTTCATCTTTTCCTACTTTTAATCTTCATCTTAAACTAGATTTTGATCTCGGTGGTAATATTGATTTTCAATCTTGATATTAAAATTTATATTTATCTTGATCGTATAGTGATGAGGATGATGATCTTGATTATGATCTCTATTTTATGTTTGTCATTTTTAAATCTTAATTTTAATATTGATTTTGTTCATGATGTATATCTTGGTTTTAATCAAGATTTAAATCTTCTTCTTTAGATATTCATCTTTGTCTTCTTTTTAATCTTAATCTAAAACTCGATTCTATCTTCTTTATAATCTTGGTCTTCAAACTTGATATTGTTAGTGATATTGATGTTGACGTAATCGTGATGTGAATTTTGATCTTGATTATGATCTTTATTTGTTATTGATCTTATTCTCATTCTTAATTTTAACATTTATTTTATTCTTGATAATTATCTTGATTTTCATTTTGATCTCAGTTTTATTATAGATTTCAGTTTTAATCTAATAATCTTCATCTTTTCCTACTTTTAATCTTCATCTTAAACTAGATTTTGATCTCGGTGGTAATATTGATTTTCAATCTTGATATTAAAATTTATATTTATCTTGATCTTATAGTGATGAGGATGATGATCTTGATTATGATCTCCATTTTATGTTTGTCATTTTTAAATCTTAATTTTAATATTGATTTTGTTCATGATGTAGATCTTGGTTTTAATCAAGATTTAAATCTTCTACTTTAGATATTCATCTTTGTCTTCTTTTTAATCTTAATCTAAAACTCGATTCTATATTCTTTATAATCTTGGTCTTCAAACTTGATATTGTTAGTGATATTGATGTTTACCTAATCGTGATGTGAATTTTGATCTTGATTATGATCTTTATTTGTTATTGATCTTATTCTCATTCTTAATTTTAACATTTATCTTATTGTTGATAATTATCTCGATTATCATTTTGATCTCAGTTTTATTATAGATTTCAGTTTTAATCTAATAATCTTCATCTTTTTCTACTTTTAATCTTCATCTTAAACTCGATTTTGATCTCGGTGGTAATATTGATTTTCAATCTTGATATTAAAATTTATATTTAGCTTGATCTTATAGTGATGAGGATGATGATCTTGATTATGATCTCTATTTTATGTTTGTCATTTTTCTATCTTAATTTTAATATTGATTTTGTTCATGAAGTAGATCTTGGTTTTAATTAAGATTTAAATCTTCTTCTTTAGATATTCATCTTTGTCTTCTTTTTAATCTTAATCTAAAACTCGATTCTATCTTCTTTATAATCTTGGTCTTCAAACTTGATATTGTTAGTGATATTGATGTTGACGTAATCGTGATGTGAATTTTGATCTTGATTATGATCTTCATTAGTTGTTGATATTATTCTCATTCTTAATTTTAATATTTATCTTATTTTTGATAATTATCTCGATTATCATTTTGATCTCAGTTTTATTATAGATTTCAGTTTTAATCTAATAATCTTCATCTTTTCCTACTTTTAATCTTCATCTTAAACTCGATTTTGATCTCGGTGGTAATATTGATTTCAATCTCGATATTAAAATTTATATTTATCTTGATCTTATAATGATGAGGATGATGATCTTAATTATGATCTCTATTTGATGTTTGTCATTTTTCAATCTCAAATTTAATATTGATTTTGTTCATGATGTAGATCTTGGTTTTAATCAAGATTTAAATCTTCTTCTTTAGATATTCATCTTTGTCTTCTTTTTAATCTTAATCTAAAACTCGATTCTATACTCTTTATAATCTTAGTCTTCAAACTTGATATTGTTACTGATATTGATGTTGACCTAATCGTGATGTGAATTTTGATCTTGATTATGATCTTTATTTGTTATTGATCTTATTCTCATTCTTAATTTTAACATTTATCTTATTGTTGATAATTATCTCGATTATCATTTTGATCTTAGTTTTATTATAGATTTCAGTTTTAATCTAATAATCTTCATCTTTTCCTACTTTTAATCTTCATCTTAAACTCGATTTTGATCTCGGTGGTAATATTGATTTTCAATCTTGATATTAAAATTTATATTTATCTTGATCTTATAGTGATGAGGATGATGATCTTGATTATGATCTCTATTTTATGTTTGTCATTTTTAAATCTTAATTTTAATATTGATTTTGTTCATGATGTAGATCTTGGTTTTAATCAAGATTTAAATCTTCTACTTTAGATATTCATCTTTGTCTTCTTTTTAATCTTAATCTAAAACTCGATTCTATCTTCTTTATAATCTTGGTCTTCAAACTTGATATTGTTAGTGATATTGATGTTGACGTAATCGTGATGTGAATTTTGATCTTGATTATGATCTTTATTAGTTGTTGATATTATTCTCATTCTTAATTTTAATATTTATCTTATTTTTGATAATTATCTCGATTATCATTTTGATCTCAGTTTTATTATAGATTTCAGTTTTAATCTAATAATCTTCATCTTTTCCTACTTTTAATCTTCATCTTAAACTCGATTTTGATCTCGGTGGTAATATTGATTTTCAATCTTGATATTAAAATTTATATTTAGCTTGATCTTATAGTGATGAGGATGATGATCTTGATTATGATCTCTATTTTATGTTTGTCATTTTTCAATCTTAATTTTAATATTGATTTTGTTCATGAAGTAGATCTTGGTTTTAATTAAGATTTAAATCTTCTTCTTTAGATATTCATCTTTGTCTTCTTTTTAATCTTAATCTAAAACTCGATTCTATCTTCTTTATAATCTTGGTCTTCAAACTTGATATTGTTAGTGATATTGATGTTGACCTAATCGTGATGTGAATTTTGATCTTGATTATGATCTTTATTTGTTATTGATCTTATTCTCATTCTTAATTTTAACATTTATCTTATTGTTGATAATTATCTCGATTATCATTTTGATCTCAGTTTTATTATAGATTTCAGTTTTAATCTAATAATCTTCATCTTTTCCTACTTTTAATCTTCATCTTAAACTCGATTTTGATCTCGGTGGTAATATTGATTTTCAATCTTGATATTAAAATTTATATTTAGCTTGATCTTATAGTGATGAGGATGATGATCTTGATTATGATCTCTATTTTATGTTTGTCATTTTTCAATCTTAATTTTAATATTGATTTTGTTCATGAAGTAGATCTTGGTTTTAATTAAGATTTAAATCTTCTTCTTTAGATATTCATCTTTGTCTTCTTTTAATCTTAATCTAAAACTCGATTCTATCTTCTTTATAATCTTGGTCTTCAAACTTGATATTGTTAGTGATATTGATGTTGACGTAATCGTGATGTGAATTTTGATCTTGATTATGATCTTTATTAGTTGTTGATATTATTCTCATTCTTAATTTTAATATTTATCTTATTTTTGATAATTATCTCGATTATCATTTTGATCTCAGTTTTATTATAGATTTCAGTTTTAATCTAATAATCTTCATCTTTTCCTACTTTTAATCTTCATCTTAAACTAGATTTTGATCTCGTTGGTAATATTGATTTTCAATCTTGATATTAAAATTTATATTTATCTTGATCTTATAGTGATGAGGATGATGATCTTGATTATGATCTCTATTTTATGTTTGTCATTTTTAAATCTTAATTTTAATATTGATTTTGTTCATGATGTAGATCTTGGTTTTAATCAAGATTTAAATCTTCTACTTTAGATATTCACCTTTGTCTTCTTTTTAATCTTAATCTAAAACTCGATTCTATATTCTTTATAATCTTGGTCTTCAAACTTGATATTGTTAGTGACATTGATGTTTACCTAATCGTGATGTGAATTTTGATCTTGATTATGATCTTTATTTGTTATTGATCTTATTCTCATTCTTAATTTTAACATTTATCTTATTGTTGATAATTATCTCGATTATCATTTTGATCTCAGTTTTATTATAGATTTCAGTTTTAATCTAATAATCTTCATCTTTTCCTACTTTTAATCTTCATCTTAAACTCGATTTTGATCTCGGTGGTAATATTGATTTTCAATCTTGATATTAAAATTTATATTTAGCTTGATCTTATAGTGATGAGGATGATGATCTTGATTATGATCTCTATTTTATGTTTGTCATTTTTCAATATTAATTTTAATATTGATTTTGTTCATGAAGTAGATCTTGGTTTTAATTAAGATTTAAATCTTCTTCTTTAGATATTCATCTTTGTCTTCTTTTTAATCTTAATCTAAAACTCGATTCTATCTTCTTTATAATCTTGGTCTTCAAACTTGATATTGTTAGTGACATTGATGTTGACCTAATCGTGATGTGAATTTTGATCTTGATTATGATCTTTATTAGTTGTTGATCTTATTCTCATTCTTAATTTTAATATTTATCTTATTTTTGATAATTATCTCGATTATCATTTTGATCTCATTTTTATTATAGATTTCAGTTTTAATCTAATAATCTTCATCTTTTCCTACTTTTAATCTTCATCTTAAACTCGATTTTGATCTCGGTGGTAATATTGATTTTCAATCTTGATATTAAAATTTATATTTATCTTGATCTTATAGTGATGAGGATGATGATCTTGATTATGATCTCTATTTTATGTTTGTCATTTTTAAATCTTAATTTTAATATTGATTTTGTTCATGATGTAGATCTTAGTTTTAATCAAGATTTAAATCTTCTTCTTTAGATATTCATCTTTGTCTTCTTTTTAATCTTAATCTAAAACTCGATTCTATATTCTTTATAATCTTGGTCTTCAAACTTGATATTGTTACTGATATTGATGTTGACCTAATCGTGATGTGAATTTTGATCTTGATTATGATCTTTATTTGTTATTGATCTTATTCTCATTCTTAATTTTAACATTTATCTTATTGTTGATAATTACCTCGATTATCATTTTGATCTCAGTTTTATTATAGATTTCAGTTTTAATCTAATAATCTTCATCTTTTCCTACTTTTAATCTTCATCTTAAACTCGATTTTGATCTCGGTGGTAATATTGATTTTCAATCTTGATATTAAAATTTATATTTATCTTGATCTTATAGTGATGAGGATCATGATCTTGATTATGATCTCTATTTTATGTTTGTCATTTTTAAATCTTAATTTTAATATTGATTTTGTTCATGATGTAGATCTTGGTTTTAATCAAGATTTAAATCTTCTACTTTAGATATTCATCTTTGTCTTCTTTTTAATCTTAATCTAAAACTCGATTCTATATTCTTTATAATCTTGGTCTTCAAACTTGATATTGTTAGTGATATTGATGTTTACCTAATCGTGATGTGAATTTTGATCTTGATTATGATCTTTATTTGTTATTGATCTTATTCTCATTCTTAATTTTAACATTTATCTTATTGTTGATAATTATCTCGATTATCATTTTGATCTCAGTTTTATTATAGATTTCAGTTTTAATCTAATAATCTTCATCTTTTCCTACTTTTAATCTTCATCTTAAACTCGATTTTGATCTCGGTGGTAATATTGATTTTCAATCTTGATATTAAAATTTATATTTAGCTTGATCTTATAGTGATGAGGATGATGATCTTGATTATGATCTCTATTTTATGTTTGTCATTTTTCAATCTTAATTTTAATATTGATTTTGTTCATGATGTAGATCTTGGTTTTAATTAAGATTTAAATCTTCTTCTTTAGATATTCATCTTTGTCTTCTTTTTAATCTTAATCTAAAACTCAATTCTATCTTCTTTATAATCTTGGTCTTCAAACTTGATATTGTTAGTGATATTGATGTTGACCTAATCGTGATGTGAATTTTGATCTTGATTATGATCTTTATTAGTTGTTGATCTTATTCTCATTCTTAATTTTAATATTTATCTTATTTTTGATAATTATCTCGATTATCATTTTGATCTCAGTTTTATTATAGATTTCAGTTTTAATCTAATAATCTTCATCTTTTCCTACATTTAATCTTCATCTTAAACTCGATTTTGATCTCGGTGGTAATATTGATTTCAATCTCGATATTAAAATTTATATTTATCTTGATCTTATAATGATGAGGATGATGATCTTAATTATGATCTCTATTTGATGTTTGTCATTTTTCAATCTTAAATTTAATATTGATTTTGTTCATGATGTAGATCTTGGTTTTAATCAAGATTTAAATCTTCTTCTTTAGATATTCATCTTTGTCTTCTTTTTAATCTTAATCTAAAATTCGATTCTATATTCTTTATAATCTTGGTCTTCAAACTTGATATTGTTACTGATATTGATGTTGACCTAATCGTGATGTGAATTTTGATCTTGATTATGATCTTTATTTGTTATTGATCTTATTCTCATTCTTAATTTTAACATTTATCTTATTGTTGATAATTATCTCGATTATCATTTTGATCTCAGTTTTATTATAGATTTCAGTTTTAATCTAATAATCTTCATCTTTTCCTACTTTTAATCTTCATCTTAAACTCGATTTTGATCTCGGTGGTAATATTGATTTTCAATCTTGATATTAAAATTTATATTTATCTTGATCTTATAGTGATGAGGATGATGATCTTGATTATGATCTCTATTTTATGTTTGTCATTTTTAAATCTTAATTTTAATATTGATTTTGTTCATGATGTAGATCTTGGTTTTAATCAAGATTTAAATCTTCTTCTTTAGATATTCATCTTTGTCTTCTTTTTAATCTTAATCTAAAACTCGATTCTATATTCTTTATAATCTTGGTCTTCAAACTTGATATTGTTAGTGATATTGATGTTTACCTAATCGTGATGTGAATTTTGATCTTGATTATGATCTTTATTTGTTATTGATCTTATTCTCATTCTTAATTTTAACATTTATCTTATTGTTGATAATTATCTCGATTATCATTTTGATCTCAGTTTTATTATAGATTTCAGTTTTAATCTAATAATCTTCATCTTTTCCTACTTTTAATCTTCATCTTAAACTCGATTTTGATCTCGGTGGTAATATTGATTTTCAATCTTGATATTAAAATTTATATTTAGCTTGATCTTATAGTGATGAGGATGATGATCTTGATTATGATCTCTATTTTATGTTTGTCATTTTTCAATCTTAATTTTAATATTGATTTTGTTCATGATGTAGATCTTGGTTTTAATTAAGATTTAAATCTTCTTCTTTAGATATTCATCTTTGTCTTCTTTTTAATCTTAATCTAAAACTCAATTCTATCTTCTTTATAATCTTGGTCTTCAAACTTGATATTGTTAGTGATATTGATGTTGACCTAATCGTGATGTGAATTTTGATCTTGATTATGATCTTTATTAGTTGTTGATCTTATTCTCATTCTTAATTTTAATATTTATCTTATTTTTGATAATTATCTCGATTATCATTTTGATCTCAGTTTTATTATAGATTTCAGTTTTAATCTAATAATCTTCATCTTTTCCTACATTTAATCTTCATCTTCAACTCGATTTTGATCTCGGTGGTAATATTGATTTCAATCTCGATATTAAAATTTATATTTATCTTGATCTTATAATGATGAGGATGATGATCTTAATTATGATCTCTATTTGATGTTTGTCATTTTTCAATCTTAAATTTAATATTGATTTTGTTCATGATGTAGATCTTGGTTTTAATCAAGATTTAAATCTTCTTCTTTAGATATTCATCTTTGTCTTCTTTTTAATCTTAATCTAAAACTCGATTCTATATTCTTTATAATCTTGGTCTTCAAACTTGATATTGTTACTGATATTGATGTTGACCTAATCGTGATGAGAATTTTGATCTTGATTATGATCTTTATTTGTTATTGATCTTATTCTCATTCTTAATTTTAACATTTATCTTATTGTTGATAATTATCTCGATTATCATTTTGATCTCAGTTTTATTATAGATTTCAGTTTTAATCTAATAATCTTCATCTTTTCCTACTTTTAATCTTCATCTTAAACTCGATTTTGATCTCGGTGGTAATATTGATTTTCAATCTTGATATTAAAATTTATATTTATCTTGATCTTATAGTGATGAGGATGATGATCTTGATTATGATCTCTATTTTATGTTTGTCATTTTTAAATCTTAATTTTAATATTGATTTTGTTCATGATGTAGATCTTGGTTTTAATCAAGATTTAAATCTTCTACTTTAGATATTCATCTTTGTCTTCTTTTTAATCTTAATCTAAAACTCGATTCTATATTCTTTATAATCTTGGTCTTCAAACTTGATATTGTTAGTGATATTGATGTTTACCTAATCGTGATGTGAATTTTGATCTTGATTATGATCTTTATTTGTTATTGATCTTATTCGCATTCTTAATTTTAACATTTATCTTATTGTTGATAATTATCTCGATTATCATTTTGATCACAGTTTTATTATAGATTTCAGTTTTAATCTAATAATCTTCATCTTTTCCTACTTTTAATCTTCATCTTAAACTTGATTTTGATCTCGGTGGTAATATTGATTTCAATCTTGATATTAAAATTTATATTTATCTTGATCTTATAATGATGAGGATGATGAACTTAATTATGATCTCTATTTGATGTTTGTCATTTTTCAATCTTAAATTTAATATTGATTTTGTTCATGATGTAGATCTTAGTTTTAATCAAGATTTAAATCTTCTTCTTTAGATATTCATCTTTGTCTTCTTTTTAATCTTAATCTAAAACTCGATTCTATATTCTTTATAATCTTGGTCTTCAAACTTGATATTGTTACTGATATTGATGTTGACCTAATCGTGATGTGAATTTTGATCTTGATTATGATCTTTATTTGTTATTGATCTTATTCTCATTCTTAATTTTAACATTTATCTTATTGTTGATAATTATCTCGATTATCATTTTGATCTCAGTTTTATTATAGATTTCAGTTTTAATCTAATAATCTTCATCTTTTCCTACTTTTAATCTTCATCTTAAACTCGATTTTGATCTCGGTGGTAATATTGATTTTCAATCTTGATATTAAAATTTATATTTATCTTGATCTTATAGTGATGAGGATGATGATCTTGATTATGATCTCTATTTTATGTTTGTCATTTTTAAATCTTAATTTTAATATTGATTTTGTTCATGATGTAAATCTTGGTTTTAATCAATATTTAAATCTTCTTCTTTAGATATTCATCTTTGTCTTCTTTTTAATCTTAATCTAAAACTCGATTCTATCTTCTTTATAATCTTGGTCTTCAAACTTGATATTGTTAGTGATATTGATGTTGACGTAATCGTGATGTGAATTTTGTTCTAGATTATGATCTTTATTTGTTATTGATCTTATTCTCATTCTTAATTTTAACATTTATCTTATTTTTGATAATTATCTCGATTTTCATTTTGATCTCAGTATTATTATAGATTTCAGTTTTAATCTAATAATCTTCATCTTTTCCTACTTTTAATCTTCATCTTAAACTCGATTTTGATCTCGGTGGTAATATTGATTTTCAATCTTGATATTAAAATTTATATTTATCTTGATCTTATAGTGATGAGGATGATGATCTTGATTATGATCTCTATTTGATGTTTGTCATTTTTCAATCTTAATTTTAAAATTGATTTTGTTCATGATGTAGATCTTGGTTTTAATCAATATTTAAATCTTCTTCTTTAGATATTCATCTTTGTCTTCTTTTTAATCTTAATCTAAAACTCGATTCTATCTTCTTTATAATCTTGGTCTTCAAACTTGATATTGTTAGTGATATTGATGTTGACGTAATCGTGATGTGAATTTTGTTCTAGATTATGATATTTATTTGTTATTGATCTTATTCTCATTCTTAATTTTAACATTTATCTTATTGTTGATAATTATCTCGATTTTCATTTTGATCTCAGTATTATTATAGATTTCAGTTTTAATCTAATAATCTTCATCTTTTCCTACTTTTAATCTTCATCTTAAACTAGATTTTGATCTCGGTGGTAATATTGATTTTCAATCTTGATATTAAAATTTATATTTATCTTGATCTTTTAGTGATGAGGATGATGATCTTGATTATGATCTCTATTTTATGTTTGTCATTTTTAAATCTTAATTTTAATATTGATTTTGTTCATGATGTAGATCTTGGTTTTAATCAAGATTTAAATCTTCTTCTTTAGATATTCATCTTTGTCTTCTTTTTAATCTTAATCTAAAACTCGATTCTATATTCTTTATAATCTTGGTCTTCAAACTTGATATTGTTACTGATATTGATGTTGACCTAATCGTGATTTGAATTTTGATCTTGATTATGATCTTTATTTGTTATTGATCTTATTCTCATTCTTAATTTTAACATTTATCTTATTGTTGATAATTATCTCGATTATCATTTTGATCTAATTTTTATTATAGATTTCAGTTTTAATCTAATAATCTTCATCTTTTCCTACTTTTAATCTTCATCTTAAACTAGATTTTGATCTCGGTGGTAATATTGATTTTCAATCTTGATATTAAAATTTATATTTATCTTGATCTTATAGTGATGAGGATGATGATCTTGATTATGATCTCTATTTTATGTTTGTCATTTTTAAATCTTAATTTTAATATTGATTTTGTTCATGATGTAGATCTTGGTTTTAATCAAGATTTAAAACTTCTTCTTTAGATATTCATCTTTGTCTTCTTTTTAATTTTAATCTAAAACTCGATTCTATCTTCTTTATAATCTTGGTCTTCAAACTTGATATTGTTACTGATATTGATGTTGACCTAATCGTGATGTGAATTTTGATCTTGATTATGATCTTTATTTGTTATTGATCTTATTCTCATTCTTAATTTTAACATTTATCTTATTCTTGATAATTATCTTGATTTTCATTTTGATCTCAGTTTTATTATAGATTTCAGTTTTAATCTAATAATCTTCATCTTTTCCTACTTTTAATCTTCATCTTAAACTAGATTTTGATCTCGGTGGTAATATTGATTTTCAATCTTGATATTAAAATTTATATTTATCTTGATCTTATAGTGATGAGGATGATGATCTTGATTATGATCTCTATTTTATGTTTGTCATTTTTAAATCTTAATTTTAATATTGATTTTGTTCATGATGTAGATCTTGGTTTTAATCAAGATTTAAATCTTCTACTTTAGATATTCATCTTTGTCTTCTTTTTAATCTGAATCTAAAACTCGATTCTATATTCTTTATAATCTTGGTCTTCAAACTTGATATTGTTAGTGATATTGATGTTTACCTAATCGTGATGTGAATTTTGATCTTGATTATTATCTTTATTTGTTATTGATCTTATTCTCATTCTTAATTTTAACATTTATCTTATTGTTGATAATTATCTCGATTATCATTTTGATCACAGTTTTATTATAGATTTCAGTTTTAATCTAATAATCTTCATCTTTTCCTACTTTTAATCTTCATCTTAAACTAGATTTTGATCTCAGTGGTAATATTGATTTTCAATCTTGATATTAAAATTTATATTTATCTTGATCTTATAGTGATGAGGATGATGATCTTGATTATGATCTCTATTTTATGTTTGTCATTTTTAAATCTTAATTTTAATATTGATTTTGTTCATGATGTAGATCTTGGTTTTAATCAAGATTTAAATCTTCTTCTTTAGATATTCATCTTTGTCTTCTTTTTAATCTTAATCTAAAACTCGATTCTATCTTCTTTATAATCTTGGTCTTCAAACTTGATATTGTTAGTGATATTGATGTTGACGTAATCGTGATGTGAATTTTGATCTTGATTATGATCTTTATTTATTATTGATCTTATTCTCATTCTTAATTTTAACATTTATCTTATTCTTGATAATTATCTTGATTTTCATTTTGATCACAGTTTTATTATAGATTTCAGTTTTAATCTAATAATCTTCATCTTTTCCTACTTTTAATCTTCATCTTAAACTCGAATTTGATCTCGGTGGTAATATTGATTTTCAATCTTGATATTAAAATTTATATTTATCTTGTCCTTATAGTGATGAGGATGATGATCTTGATTATGATCTCTATTTTATGTTTGTCATTTTTAAATCTTAATTTTAATATTGATTTTGTTCATGATGTAGATCTTGGTTTTAATCAAGATTTAAATCTTCTTCTTTAGATATTCATCTTTGTCTTCTTTTTAATTTTAATCTAAAACTCGATTCTATCTTCTTTATAATCTTGGTCTTCAAACTTGATATTGTTAGTGATATTGATGTTGACGTAATCGTGATGTGAATTTTGATCTAGATTATGATCTTTATTTGTTATTGATCTTATTCTCATTCTTAATTTTAACATTTATCTTATTGTTGATAATTATCTTGATTTTCATTTTGATCTCAGTTTTATTATAGATTTCAGTTTTAATCTAATAATCTTCATCTTTTCCTACTTTTAATCTTCATCTTAAACTAGATTTTGATCTCGGTGGTAATATTGATTTTCAATCTTGATATTAAAATTTATATTTATCTTGATCTTATAGTGATGAGGATGATGATCTTGATTATGATCTCTATTTTATGTTTGTCATTTTTAAATCTTAATTTTAATATTGATTTTGTTCATGATGTAGATCTTGGTTTTAATCAAGATTTAAATCTTCTTCTTTAGATATTCATCTTTGTCTTCTTTTTAATCTTAATCTAAAACTCGATTCTATCTTCTTTATAATCTTGGTCTTCAAACTTGATATTGTTAGTGATATTGATGTTGACGTAATCGTGATGTGAATTTTGATCTTGATTATGATCTTTATTTGTTATTGATCTTATTCTCATTCTTAATTTTAACATTTATCTTATTCTTGATAATTATCTTGATTTTCATTTTGATCTCAGTTTTATTATAGATTTCAGTTTTAATCTAATAATCTTCATCTTTTCCTACTTTTAATCTTCATCTTAAACTAGATTTTGATCTCGGTGGTAATATTGATTTTCAATCTTGATATTAAAATTTATATTTATCTTGATCTTATAGTGATGAGGATGATGATCTTGATTATGATCTCTATTTTATGTTTGTCATTTTTAAATCTTAATTTTAATATTGATTTTGTTCATGATGTAGATCTTGGTTTTAATCAAGATTTAAATCTTCTTCTTTAGATATTCATCTTTGTCTTCTTTTTAATCTTAATCTAAAACTCGATTCTATCTTCTTTATAATCTTGGTCTTCAAACTTGATATTGTTAGTGATATTGATGTTGACGTAATCGTGATGTGAATTTTGATCTTGATTATGATCTTTATTTGTTATTGATTTTATTCTCATTCTTAATTTTAACATTTATCTTATTCTTGATAATTATCTTGATTTTCATTTTGATCACAGTTTTATTATAGATTTCAGTTTTAATCTAATAATCTTCATCTTTTCCTACTTTTAATCTTCATCTTAAACTCGAATTTGATCTCGGTGGTAATATTGATTTTCAATCTTGATATTAAAATTTATATTTATCTTGATCTTATAGTGATGATGTTGGGGTATGCCCTTAAGGCTAATGTTTGAGGCCTGTGGGAATGTATCTGTATCATGTAATAAACTGTTATGTTTATAAAGGCATGGTTATTATTCGGTTGTTTACATTGTCTGCTGCAATATATGTTCTTCTGAATAATGTCTCAAAGCTGTTCAGCTGGGCTGACATGCTATTATGTCCTTAGTCGATGTATCTTGGTGAACATGAGACAGCCTTGATATGGTTAAGACTAATATGTGTTCTAATCTTATAGGATGCTTCGAGCATGGAATAAGATGTAGACTCATGGGTACATTGGATGTACTGGACAGACCCTACTAGGATGTTCAATTGTTTGTCACAATGTGAATGTTCCTTGATTAAGACAAGTGGCACATTTCCTCTGACTTGAGATCACTTGTGTTTTCTAAATGATGATTGTCATTGTTTTGAGATGGTTCAATATCATTTGAAACATAATGATTATAGACTATCTTGGATGGTGAGCTTGAGTCAGGTTAGAGCACTAGTGATAGACATAGGATTGCCGTCTCCTTGTTGAAGGAATGTGATGTTCTAAAGGGGCCCCCTGGATGAGATGATTGAGAAAGTGTATGGCCATACCCAGGTGACAGTGTTCATCTGTTCTAATCATGCTCATCATATTGGAGTTACGAGCTTGACAGGCTTGTCCAATAAGAACATCCAGTGGTAAAGGAAATATGCATGCCTTGTGAATTGATTCACACTTGTGCTGTTTTTGGGTGTAGTCTTGGAAGACTCTTTCCTTGATATCGGGAGACAGTGATGTGTTGCTAGATACCCCTCACTGATCGTGATAATGTGAATTGTCGTTACCGACGTTTTAAGGAAACCCTCAGGGTCGCACAATTGATGATATGGCTTACTTAAGTCAGATCGTGTGGACTGAATTGTTCAGGTTCAGTTTAAAGGGATTTAATCTCTGATTGTAAGTGAGATCTAGTCTGATCATGTTTGATTGATTAGGGCTTGAGATCGGTAAGCTTCGATCGAGAGAATGGATGCTAGATCGGTCAGATCAGGAGCATCAAAGAGATCAACGGTTAGATCTGGAACCTTAGGGTTTTAATGTGATCTAGGCCATGTCGATTGGTTTATTTGGTTATTGAACCAAAATTAAATTGAACCAAAATGGTTCAAGACTAGGCGACAAGTTCACTTAGCGTGAACATGTTGGGCGGTGAGTGGTGCTATTTTTAGCAACCATGACTCTCACGTTCGAATAGAGAGGGTTCTCTATTCTCGCCTCTTGAACGCATATTCCTCTCGTTCTTTTGGGTGACGGCGCCTTGGAGCTTGAGGAGAATTCGGCAAAGAGAAAAGATCTCCTTCCCTTTCCATTTCGATCAAAGACTTCTTTGGATCTTGCTAGCACAAGAATCGCAAAGAGGAGTAGGCGACATCAACTGTGTGCGTCACCTCTGGAGAAGATCTGCTTTGATCTTTGCTTCCTAGACGCCATCTTGAAATGGCTATGGTATGAGTTTTATCTCTTCTATGCAATCGAATTTTTATGGTTGATCATATCACATGAAGCCGATCCATGAAACCCTAATCCGCTGCCTAAATGTTTATAATGCGCCATGCTGGGTTTCGCCCCCCTCTAGAAAGGGGTTCTTTCAGATGAGGATGATGATCTTGATTATGATCTCTATTTTATGTTTGTCATTTTTAAATATTAATTTTAATATTGATTTTGTTCATGATGTAGATCTTGGTTTTAATCAAGATTTAAATCTTCTTCTTTAGATATTCATCTTTGTCTTCTTTTTAATTTTAATCTAAAACTCGATTCTATCTTCTTTATAATCTTGGTCTTCAAACTTGATATTGTTAGTGATATTGATGTTGACGTAATCGTGATGTGAATTTTGAACTTGATTATGATCTTTATTTGTTATTGATCTTATTCTCATTCTTAATTTTAACATTTATCTTATTGTTGATAATTATCTTGATTTTCATTTTGATCTCAGTTTTATTATAGATTTCAGTTTTAATCTAATAATCTTCATCTTTTCCTACTTTTAATCTTCATCTTAAACTAGATTTTGATCTCGGTGGTAATATTGATTTTCAATCTTGATATTAAAATTTATATTTATCTTGATCTTATAGTGATGAGGATGATGATCTTGATTATGATCTCTATTTTATGTTTGTCATTTTTCAATCTTAAATTTAATATTGATTTTGTTCATGATGTAGATCTTGGTTTTAATCAAGATATAAATCTTCTTCTTTAGATATTCATCTTTGTCTTCTTTTTAATCTTAATCTAAAACTCGATTCTATCTTCTTTATAATCTTGGTCTTCAAACTTGATATTGTTAGTGATATTGATGTTGACGTAATCGTGATGTGAATTTTGATCTTGATTATGATCTTTATTTGTTATTGATCTTATTCTCATTCTTAATTTTAACATTTATCTTATTCTTGATAATTATCTTGATTTTCATTTTGATCACAGTTTTATTATAGATTTCAGTTTTAATCTAATAATCTTCATCTTTTCCTACTTTTAATCTTCATCTTAAACTCGAATTTGATCTCGGTGGTAATATTGATTTTCAATCTTGATATTAAAATTTATATTTATCTTGATCTTATAGTGATGAGGATGATGATCTTGATTATGATCTCTATTTTATGTTTGTCATTTTTAAATCTTAATTTTAATATTGATTTTGTTCATGATGTAGATCTTGGTTTTAATCAAGATTTAAATCTTCTTCTTTAGATATTCATCTTTGTCTTCTTTTTAATTTTAATCTAAAACTCGATTCTATCTTCTTTATAATCTTGGTCTTCAAACTTGATATTGTTAGTGATATTGATGTTGACGTAATCGTGATGTGAATTTTGATCTAGATTATGATCTTTATTTGTTATTGATCTTATTCTCATTCTTAATTTTAACATTTATCTTATTGTTGATAATTATCTTGATTTTCATTTTGATCTCAGTTTTATTATAGATTTCAGTTTTAATCTAATAATCTTCATCTTTTCCTACTTTTAATCTTCATCTTAAACTAGATTTTGATCTCGGTGGTAATATTGATTTTCAATCTTGATATTAAAATTTATATTTATCTTGATCTTATAGTGATGAGGATGATGATCTTGATTATGATCTCTATTTTATGTTTGTCATTTTTAAATCTTAATTTTAATATTGATTTTGTTCATGATGTAGATCTTGGTTTTAATCAAGATTTAAATCTTCTTCTTTAGATATTCATCTTTGTCTTCTTTTTAATCTTAATCTAAAACTCGATTCTATCTTCTTTATAATCTTGGTCTTCAAACTTGATATTGTTAGTGATATTGATGTTGACGTAATCGTGATGTGAATTTTGATCTTGATTATGATCTTTATTTGTTATTGATCTTATTCTCATTCTTAATTTTAACATTTATCTTATTCTTGATAATTATCTTAATTTTCATTTTGATCTCAGTTTTATTATAGATTTCAGTTTTAATCTAATAATCTTCATCTTTTCCTACTTTTAATCTTCATCTTAAACTAGATTTTGATCTCGGTGGTAATATTGATTTTCAATCTTGATATTAAAATTTATATTTATCTTGATCTTATAGTGATGAGGATGATGATCTTGATTATGATCTCTATTTTATGTTTGTCATTTTTCAATCTTAAATTTAATATTGATTTTGTTCATGATGTAGATCTTGGTTTTAATCAAGATATAAATCTTCTTCTTTAGATATTCATCTTTGTCTTCTTTTTAATCTTAATCTAAAACTCGATTCTATCTTCTTTATAATCTTGGTCTTCAAACTTGATATTGTTAGTGATATTGATGTTGACGTAATCGTGATGTGAATTTTGATCTTGATTATGATCTTTATTTGTTATTGATCTTATTCTCATTCTTAATTTTAACATTTATCTTATTCTTGATAATTATCTTGATTTTCATTTTGATCACAGTTTTATTATAGATTTCAGTTTTAATCTAATAATCTTCATCTTTTCCTACTTTTAATCTTCATCTTAAACTCGAATTTGATCTCGGTGGTAATATTGATTTTCAATCTTGATATTAAAATTTATATTTATCTTGATCTTATAGTGATGAGGATGATGATCTTGATTATGATCTCTATTTTATGTTTGTCATTTTTAAATCTTAATTTTAATATTGATTTTGTTCATGATGTAGATCTTGGTTTTAATCAAGATTTAAATCTTCTTCTTTAGATATTCATCTTTGTCTTCTTTTTAATTTTAATCTAAAACTCGATTCTATCTTCTTTATAATCTTGGTCTTCAAACTTGATATTGTTAGTGATATTGATGTTGACGTAATCGTGATGTGAATTTTGATCTAGATTATGATCTTTATTTGTTATTGATCTTATTCTCATTCTTAATTTTAACATTTATCTTATTGTTGATAATTATCTTGATTTTCATTTTGATCTCAGTTTTATTATAGATTTCAGTTTTAATCTAATAATCTTCATCTTTTCCTACTTTTAATCTTCATCTTAAACTAGATTTTGATCTCGGTGGTAATATTGATTTTCAATCTTGATATTAAAATTTATATTTATCTTGATCTTATAGTGATGAGGATGATGATCTTGATTATGATCTCTATTTTATGTTTGTCATTTTTAAATCTTAATTTTAATATTGATTTTGTTCATGATGTAGATCTTGGTTTTAATCAAGATTTAAATCTTCTTCTTTAGATATTCATCTTTGTCTTCTTTTTAATCTTAATCTAAAACTCGATTCTATCTTCTTTATAATCTTGGTCTTCAAACTTGATATTGTTAGTGATATTGATGTTGACGTAATCGTGATGTGAATTTTGATCTTGATTATGATCTTTATTTGTTATTGATCTTATTCTCATTCTTAATTTTAACATTTATCTTATTCTTGATAATTATCTTAATTTTCATTTTGATCTCAGTTTTATTATAGATTTCAGTTTTAATCTAATAATCTTCATCTTTTCCTACTTTTAATCTTCATCTTATACTAGATTTTGATCTCGGTGGTAATATTGATTTTCAATCTTGATATTAAAATTTATATTTATCTTGATCTTATTGTGATGAGGATGATGATCTTGATTATGATCTCTATTTTATGTTTGTCATTTTTCAATCTTAAATTTAATATTGATTTTGTTCATGATGTAGATCTTGGTTTTAATCAAGATATAAATCTTCTTCTTTAGATATTCATCTTTGTCTTCTTTTTAATCTTAATCTAAAACTCGATTCTATCTTCTTTATAATCTTGGTCTTCAAACTTGATATTGTTAGTGATATTGATGTTGACCTAATCGTGATGTGAATTTTGATCTGATTATGATCTTTATTTGTTATTGATCTTATTCTCATTCTTAATTTTAACATTTATCTTATTGTTGATAATTATCTCGATTATCATTTTGATCTCAGTTTTATTATAGATTTCAGTTTTAATCTATTAATCTTCATCTTTTCCTACTTTTAATCTTCATCTTAAACTCGATTTTGATCTCGGTGGTAATATTGATTTTCAATCTTGATATTAAAATTTATATTTAGCTTGATCTTATAGTGATGAGGATGATGATATTGATTATGATCTCTATTTTATGTTTGTCATTTTTTAATCTTAATTTTAATAATGATTTTTTTCATGATGTAGATCTTGGTTTTAATTAAGATTTAAATCTTCTTCTTTAGATATTCTTCTTTGTCTTCTTTTTAATCTTAATCTAAAACTCAATTCTATTTTCTTTATAATCTTGGTCTTCAAACTTGATATTGTTAGTGATATTGATGTTGACCTAATCGTGATGTGAATTTTGATCTTGATTATGATCTTTATTAGTTGTTGAGCTTATTCTCATTCTTAATTTTAATATTTATCTTATTTTTGATAATTATCTCGATTATCATTTTGATCTCAGTTTTATTAGAGATTTCAGTTTTAATCTAATAATATTCATCTTTTCCTACTTTTAATCTTCATCTTAAACTCGATTTTGATATCGGTGGTAATATTGATTTCAATCTTGATATTAAAATTTATATTTATCTTGATCTTATAATGATGAGGATGATGATCTTAATTATGATCTCTATTTGATGTTTGTCATTTTTCAATCTTAAATTTAATATTGATTTTGTTCATGATGTAGATCTTGGTTTTAATCAAGATTTAAATCTTCTTCTTTAGATATTCATCTTTGTCTTCTTTTTAATCTTAATCTAAAACTCGATTCTATATTCTTTATAATCTTGGTCTTCAAACTTGATATTGTTAGTGATATTGATGTTGACGTAATCGTGATGTGAATTTTGATCTAGATTATGATCTTTATTTGTTATTGATCTTATTCTCATTCTTAATTTTAACATTTATCTTATTGTTGATAATTATCTTGATTTTCATTTTGATCTCAGTTTTATTATAGATTTCAGTTTTAATCTAATAATCTTCATCTTTTCCTACTTTTAATCTTCATCTTAAACTAGATTTTGATCTCGGTGGTAATATTGATTTTCAATCTTGATATTAAAATTTATATTTATCTTGATCTTATAGTGATGAGGATGATGATCTTGATTATGATCTCTATTTTATGTTTGTCATTTTTAAATCTTAATTTTAATATTGATTTTGTTCATGATGTAGATCTTGGTTTTAATCAAGATTTAAATCTTCTTCTTTAGATATTCATCTTTGTCTTCTTTTTAATCTTAATCTAAAACTCGATTCTATCTTCTTTATAATCTTGGTCTTCAAACTTGATATTGTTAGTGATATTGATGTTGACGTAATCGTGATGTGAATTTTGATCTTGATTATGATCTTTATTTGTTATTGATCTTATTCTCATTCTTAATTTTAACATTTATCTTATTCTTGATAATTATCTTAATTTTCATTTTGATCTCAGTTTTATTATAGATTTCAGTTTTAATCTAATAATCTTCATCTTTTCCTACTTTTAATCTTCATCTTATACTAGATTTTGATCTCGGTGGTAATATTGATTTTCAATCTTGATATTAAAATTTATATTTATCTTGATCTTATAGTGATGAGGATGATGATCTTGATTATGATCTCTATTTTATGTTTGTCATTTTTCAATCTTAAATTTAATATTGATTTTGTTCATGATGTAGATCTTGGTTTTAATCAAGATATAAATCTTCTTCTTTAGATATTCATCTTTGTCTTCTTTTTAATCTTAATCTAAAACTCGATTCTATCTTCTTTATAATCTTGGTCTTCAAACTTGATATTGTTAGTGATATTGATGTTGACCTAATCGTGATGTGAATTTTGATCTGATTATGATCTTTATTTGTTATTGATCTTATTCTCATTCTTAATTTTAACATTTATCTTATTGTTGATAATTATCTCGATTATCATTTTGATCTCAGTTTTATTATAGATTTCAGTTTTAATCTATTAATCTTCATCTTTTCCTACTTTTAATCTTCATCTTAAACTCGATTTTGATCTCGGTGGTAATATTGATTTTCAATCTTGATATTAAAATTTATATTTAGCTTGATCTTATAGTGATGAGGATGATGATATTGATTATGATCTCTATTTTATGTTTGTCATTTTTCAATCTTAATTTTAATAATGATTTTTTTCATGATGTAGATCTTGGTTTTAATTAAGATTTAAATCTTCTTCTTTAGATATTCATCTTTGTCTTCTTTTTAATCTTAATCTAAAACTCAATTCTATTTTCTTTATAATCTTGGTCTTCAAACTTGATATTGTTAGTGATATTGATGTTGACCTAATCGTGATGTGAATTTTGATCTTGATTATGATCTTTATTAGTTGTTGAGCTTATTCTCATTCTTAATTTTAATATTTATCTTATTTTTGATAATTATCTCGATTATCATTTTGATCTCAGTTTTATTAGAGATTTCAGTTTTAATCTAATAATATTCATCTTTTCCTACTTTTAATCTTCATCTTAAACTCGATTTTGATATCGGTGGTAATATTGATTTCAATCTTGATATTAAAATTTATATTTATCTTGATCTTATAATGATGAGGATGATGATCTTAATTATGATCTCTATTTGATGTTTGTCATTTTTCAATCTTAAATTTAATATTGATTTTGTTCATGATGTAGATCTTGGTTTTAATCAAGATTTAAATCTTCTTCTTTAGATATTCATCTTTGTCTTCTTTTTAATCTTAATCTAAAACTCGATTCTATATTCTTTATAATCTTGGTCTTCAAACTTGATATTGTTAGTGATATTGATGTTGACGTAATCGTGATGTGAATTTTGATCTAGATTATGATCTTTATTTGTTATTGATCTTATTCTCATTCTTAATTTTAACATTTATCTTATTGTTGATAATTATCTTGATTTTCATTTTGATCTCAGTTTTATTATAGATTTCAGTTTTAATCTAATAATCTTCATCTTTTCCTACTTTTAATCTTCATCTTAAACTAGATTTTGATCTCGGTGGTAATATTGATTTTCAATCTTGATATTAAAATTTATATTTATCTTGATCTTATAGTGATGAGGATGATGATCTTGATTATGATCTCTATTTTATGTTTGTCATTTTTAAATATTAATTTTAATATTGATTTTGTTCATGATGTAGATCTTGGTTTTAATCAAGATTTAAATCTTCTTCTTTAGATATTCATCTTTGTCTTCTTTTTAATTTTAATCTAAAACTCGATTCTATCTTCTTTATAATCTTGGTCTTCAAACTTGATATTGTTAGTGATATTGATGTTGACGTAATCGTGATGTGAATTTTGATCTTGATTATGATCTTTATTTGTTATTGATCTTATTCTCATTCTTAATTTTAACATTTATCTTATTGTTGATAATTATCTTGATTTTCATTTTGATCTCAGTTTTATTATAGATTTCAGTTTTAATCTAATAATCTTCATCTTTTCCTACTTTTAATCTTCATCTTAAACTAGATTTTGATCTCGGTGGTAATATTGATTTTCAATCTTGATATTAAAATTTATATTTATCTTGATCTTATAGTGATGAGGATGATGATCTTGATTATGATCTCTATTTTATGTTTGTCATTTTTCAATCTTAAATTTAATATTGATTTTGTTCATGATGTAGATCTTGGTTTTAATCAAGATTTAAAACTTCTTCTTTAGATATTCATCTTTGTCTTCTTTTTAATCTTAATCTAAAACTCGATTCTATCTTGTTTATAATCTTGGTCTTCAAACTTGATATTGTTAGTGATATTGATGTTGACCTAATCGTGATGAGAATTTTGATCTTGATTATGATCTTTATTTGTTATTGATCTTATTCTCATTCTTAATTTTTACATTTATCTTATTCTTGATAATTATCTCGATTATCATTTTGATCTAAGTTTTATTATAGATTTCAGTTTTAATCTAATAATCTTCATCTTTTCCTACATTTAATCTTCATCTTAAACTTGATTTTGATCTCGGTGGTAATATTGATTTTCAATCTTGATATTAAAATTTATATTTATCTTGATCTTATAATGATGAGGATGATGATCTTAATTATGATCTCTATTTGATGTTTGTCATTTTTCAATCTTAATTTAATATTGATTTTGTTCATGATGTAGATCTTGGTTTTAATCAAGATTTAAATCTTCTTCTTTAGATATTCATCTTTGTCTTCTTTTTAATCTTAATCTAAAACTCGATTCTATCTTCTTTATAATCTTGTTCTTCAAACTTGATATTGTTAGTGATATTGATGTTGACCTAATCGTGATGTGAATTTTGATCTTGATTATGATCTTTATTTGTTATTGATCTTTCTCTCATTCTTAATTTTAACATTTATCTTATTCTTGATAATTATCTTGATTTTCATTTTGATCTCAGTTTTATTATACATTTCAGTTTTAATCTAATAATCTTCATCTTTTCCTACTTTTAATCTTCATCTTAAACTCGATTTTGATCTCGGTGGTAAAATTGATTTTCAATCTTGATATTAAAATTTATATTTAGCTTGATCTTATAGTGATGAGGATGATGATCTTGATTATGATCTCTATTTTATGTTTGTCATTTTTAAATCTTAATTTTAATATTGATTTTGTTCATGATGTAGATCTCGGTTTTAATCAAGATTTAAATCTTCTTCTTTAGATATTCATCTTTGTCTTCTTTTTAATCTTAATCTAAAACTCGATTCTATCTTCTTTATAATCTTGGTCTTCAAACTTGATATTGTTAGTGATATTGATGTTGACCTAATCGTGATGAGAATTTTGATCTTGATTATGATCTTTATTTGTTATTGATCTTATTCTCATTCTTAATTTTAACATTTATCTTATTGTTGATAATTATCTCGATTATCATTTTGATCTCAGTTTTATTATAGATTTCAGTTTTAATCTAATAATCTTCAACTTTTCCTACTTTTAATCTTCATCTTAAACTTGATTTTGATCTCGGTGGTAATATTGATTTTCAATCTTGATATTAAAATTTATATTTATCTTGATCTTATAATGATGAGGATGATGATCTTAATTATGATCTCTATTTGATGTTTGTCATTTTTCAATCTTAAATTTAATATTGATTTTGTTCATGATGTAGATCTTGGTTTTAATCAAGATTTAAATCTTCTTCTTTAGATATTCATCTTTGTCTTCTTTTTAATCTTAATCTAAAACTCGATTCTATCTTCTTTATAATCTTGTTCTTCAAACTTGATATTGTTAGTGATATTGATGTTGACCTAATCGTGATGTGAATTTTGATCTTGATTATGATCTTTATTTGTTATTGATCTTTCTCTCATTCTTAATTTTAACATTTATCTTATTCTTGATAATTATCTTGATTTTCATTTTGATCTCAGTTTTATTATACATTTCAGTTTTAATCTAATAATCTTCATCTTTTCCTACTTTTAATCTTCATCTTAAACTCGATTTTGATCTCGGTGGTAAAATTGATTTTCAATCTTGATATTAAAATTTATATTTAGCTTGATCTTATAGTGATGAGGATGATGATCTTGATTATGATCTCTATTTTATGTTTGTCATTTTTAAATCTTAATTTTAATATTGATTTTGTTCATGATGTAGATCTCGGTTTTAATCAAGATTTAAATCTTCTTCTTTAGATATTCATCTTTGTCTTCTTTTTAATCTTAATCTAAAACTCGATTCTATCTTCTTTATAATCTTGGTCTTCAAACTTGATATTGTTAGTGATATTGATGTTGACCTAATCGTGATGTGAATTTTGATCTTGATTATGATCTTTATTTGTTATTGATCTTTCTCTCATTCTTAATTTTAACATTTATCTTATTCTTGATAATTATCTTGATTTTCATTTTGATCTCAGTTTTATTATACATTTCAGTTTTAATCTAATAATCTTCATCTTTTCCTACTTTTAATCTTCATCTTAAACTCGATTTTGATCTCGGTGGTAAAATTGATTTTCAATCTTGATATTAAAATTTATATTTAGCTTGATCTTATAGTGATGAGGATGATGATCTTGATTATGATCTCTATTTTATGTTTGTCATTTTTAAATCTTAATTTTAATATTGATTTTGTTCATGATGTAGATCTCGGTTTTAATCAAGATTTAAATCTTCTTCTTTAGATATTCATCTTTGTCTTCTTTTTAATCTTAATCTAAAACTCGATTCTATCTTCTTTATAATCTTGGTCTTCAAACTTGATATTGTTAGTGATATTGATGTTGACCTAATCGTGATGAGAATTTTGATCTTGATTATGATCTTTATTTGTTATTGATCTTATTCTCATTCTTAATTTTAACATTTATCTTATTGTTGATAATTATCTCGATTATCATTTTGATCTCAGTTTTATTATAGATTTCAGTTTTAATCTAATAATCTTCAACTTTTCCTACTTTTAATCTTCATCTTAAACTTGATTTTGATCTCGGTGGTAATATTGATTTTCAATCTTGATATTAAAATTTATATTTATCTTGATCTTATAATGATGAGGATGATGATCTTAATTATGATCTCTATTTGATGTTTGTCATTTTTCAATCTTAAATTTAATATTGATTTTGTTCATGATGTAGATCTTGGTTTTAATCAAGATTTAAATCTTCTTCTTTAGATATTCATCTTTGTCTTCTTTTTAATCTTAATCTAAAACTCGATTCTATCTTCTTTATAATCTTGGTCTTCAAACTTGATATTGTTAGTGATAATGATGTTGACGTAATCGTGATGTGAATTTTGATCTTGATTATGATCTTTATTTGTTATTGATCTTATTCTCATTCTTAATTTTAACATTTATCTTATTCTTGATAATTATCTTGATTTTCATTTTGATCTCAGTTTTATTATAGATTTCAGTTTTAATCTAATAATCTTTATCTTTTCCTACTTTTAATCTTCATCTTAAACTAGATTTTGATCTCGGTGGTAATATTGATTTTCAATCTTGATATTAAAATTTATATTTATCTTGATCTTATAGTGATGAGGATGATGATCTTGATTATGATCTTTTTTATGTTTGTCATTTTTAAATCTTAATTTTAATATTGATTTTGATCATGATGTAGATCTTGGTTTTAATCAAGATTTAAATCTTCTTCTTTAGATATTCATCTTTGTCTTCTTTTTAATCTTAATCTAAAACTCGATTCTATCTTCTTTATAATCTTGGTCTTCAAACTTGATATTGTTAGTGATATTGATGTTGACCTAATCGTGATGTGAATTTTGATCTTGATTATGATCTTTATTTGTTATTGATCTTATTCTCATTCTTAATTTTAACATTTATCTAATTCTTGAAAATTATATTGATTTTCATTTTGATCTCAGTTTTATTATAGATTTCAGTTTTCATCTAATAATCTTTACCTTTTCCTACTTTTAATATTCATCTTAAACAAGATTTTGATCTCGGTGGTAATATTGATTTCAATCTTGATATTAAAATTTATATTTATCTTGATCTTATAATGATGAGGATGATGATCTTAATTATGTTCTATATGTGATGTTTGTCATTTTTCAATCTTAAATTTAATATTGATTTTGTTCATGATGTAGATCATGGTTTTAATCAAGATTTAAATCTTCTTCTTTAGATATTCATCTGTCTTCTTTTTAATCTTAATCTAAAACTCGATTCTATCTTCTTTATAATCTTGGTCTTCAAACTTGATATTGTTAGTGATATTGATGTTGACCTAATCGTGATGTGAATTTTGATCTTGATTATGATCTTTATTTGTTATTGATCTTATTCTCATTCTTAATTTTAACATTTATCTTATTGTTGATAATTATCTCGATTATCATTTTGATCTCAGTTTTATTATAGATTTCAGTTTTAATCTAATAATCTTCTACTTTTCCTACTTTTAATCTTCATCTTAAACTCGATTTTGATCTCGGTGGTAATATTGATTTTCAATCTTGATATTAAAATTTATATTTAGCGTGATCTTATAGTGATGAAGATGATGATCTTGATTATGATCTCTATTTTATGTTTGTCATTTTTCAATCTTAAATTTAATATTGATTTTGTTCATGATGTAGATCTTGGTTTTAATCAAGATTTAAATCTTCTTCTTTAGATATTCAACTTTGTCTTCTTTTTAATCTTAATCTAAAACTCGATTCTATCTTCTTTATAATCTTGGTCTTCAAACTTGATATTGTTAGTGATATTGATGTTGACCTAATCGTGATGTGAATTTTGATCTTGATTATGATCTTTTTTAGTTATTGATCTTATTCTCATTCTTAATTTTAACATTTATCTTATTCTTGATAATTATCTTGATTTTCATTTTGATCTTAGTTTTATTATAGATTTCAGTTTTAATCTAATAATCTTTACCTTTTCCTACTTTAATATTCATCTTAAACTAGATTTTGATCTCGGTGATAATATTGATTTCAATCTTGATATTAAAATTTATATTTATCCTGATTTATAATGATGAGGATGATGATCTTAATTATGATCTCTCTTTGATGTTTGTCATTTTTCAATCTTAAATGTAATATTGATTTTGTTCATGATGTAGATCTTGGTTTTAATCAAGATTTAAATCTTCTTCTTTAGATATTCATCTTTGTCTTCTTTTTAATCTTAATCTAAAACTCGATTCTATCTTCTTTATAATCTTGGTCTTCAAACTTGATATTGTTAGTGATATTGATGTTGACCTAATCGTGATGTGAATTTTGATCTTGATTATGATCTTTTTTAGTTATTGATCTTATTCTCATTCTTAATTTTAACATTTATCTTATTCTTGATAATTATCTTGATTTTCATTTTGATCTTAGTTTTATTATAGATTTCAGTTTTAATCTAATAATCTTTACCTTTTCCTACTTTAATATTCATCTTAAACTAGATTTTGATCTCGGTGATAATATTGATTTCAATCTTGATATTAAAATTTATATTTATCCTGATTTATAATGATGAGGATGATGATCTTAATTATGATCTCTCTTTGATGTTTGTCATTTTTCAATCTTAAATGTAATATTGATTTTGTTCATGATGTAGATCTTGGTTTTAATCAAGATTTAAATCTTCTTCTTTAGATATTCATCTGTCTTCTTTTTAATCTTAATTTAAAACTCGATTCTATATTCTTTATAATCTTGGTCTTCAAACTTGATATTGTTAGTGATATTGATGTTGACCTAATCGTGATGTGAATTTTGATCTTGATTATGATCTTTTTTAGTTATTGATCTTATTCTCATTCTTAATTTTAACATTTATCTTATTCTTGATAATTATCTTGATTTTCATTTTGATCTTAGTTTTATTATAGATTTCAGTTTTAATCTAATAATCTATACCTTTTCCTACTTTAATATTCATCTTAAACTAGATTTTGATCTCGGTGATAATATTGATTTCAATCTTGATATTAAAATTTATATTTATCCTGATTTATAATGATGAGGATGATGATCTTAATTATGATCTCTCTTTGATGTTTGTCATTTTTCAATCTTAAATGTAATATTGATTTTGTTCATGATGTAGATCTTGGTTTTAATCAAGATTTAAATCTTCTTCTTTAGATATTCATCTGTCTTCTTTTTAATCTTAATTTAAAACTCGATTCTATATTCTTTATAATCTTGGTCTTCAAACTTGATATTGTTAGTGATATTGATGTTGACCTAATCGTGATGTGAATTTTGATCTTGATTATGATCTTTTTAGTTAGTGATCTTATTCTCATTCTTAATTTTAACATTTATCTTATTCTTGATAATTATCTTGATTTTCATTTTGATCTTAGTTTTATTATAGATTTCAGTTTTAATCTAATAATCTTTACCTTTTCCTACTTTAATATTCATCTTAAACTAGATTTTGATCTCGGTGATAATATTGATTTCAATCTTGATATTAAAATTTATATTTATCCTGATTTATAATGATGAGGATGATGATCTTAATTATGATCTCTCTTTGATGTTTGTCATTTTTCAATCTTAAATGTAATATTGATTTTGTTCATGATGTAGATCTTGGTTTTAATCAAGATTTAAATCTTCTTCTTTAGATATTCATCTTTGTCTTCTTTTTAATCTTAATCTAAAACTCGATTCTATCTTCTTTATAATCTTGGTCTTCAAACTTGATATTGTTAGTGATATTGATGTTGACCTAATCGTGATGTGAATTTTGATCTTGATTATGATCTTTTTAGTTAGTGATCTTATTCTCATTCTTAATTTTAACATTTATCTTATTCTTGATAATTATCTTGATTTTCATTTTGATCTTAGTTTTATTATAGATTTCAGTTTTAATCTAATAATCTTTACCTTTTCCTACTTTAATATTCATCTTAAACTAGATTTTGATCTCGGTGATAATATTGATTTCAATCTTGATATTAAAATTTATATTTATCCTGATTTATAATGATGAGGATGATGATCTTAATTATGATCTCTCTTTGATGTTTGTCATTTTTCAATCTTAGATGTAATATTGATTTTGTTCATGATGTAGATCTTGGTTTTAATCAAGATTTAAATCTTCTTCTTTAGATATTCATCTTTGTCTTCTTTTTAATCTTAATCTAAAACTCGATTCTATCTTCTTTATAATCTTGGTCTTCAAACTTGATATTGTTAGTGATATTGATGTTGACCTAATCGTGATGTGAATTTTGATCTTGATTATGATCTTTTTTAGTTATTGATCTTATTCTCATTCTTAATTTTAACATTTATCTTATTCTTGATAATTATCTTGATTTTCATTTTGATCTTAGTTTTATTATAGATTTCAGTTTTAATCTAATAATCTTTACCTTTTCCTACTTTAATATTCATCTTAAACTAGATTTTGATCTCGGTGATAATATTGATTTCAATCTTGATATTAAAATTTATATTTATCCTGATTTATAATGATGAGGATGATGATCTTAATTATGATCTCTCTTTGATGTTTGTCATTTTTCAATCTTAAATGTAATATTGATTTTGTTCATGATGTAGATCTTGGTTTTAATCAAGATTTAAATCTTCTTCTTTAGATATTCATCTGTCTTCTTTTTAATCTTAATTTAAAACTCGATTCTATATTCTTTATAATCTTGGTCTTCAAACTTAATATTGTTAGTGATATTGATGTTGACCTAATCGTGATGTGAATTTTGATCTTGATTATGATCTTTATTTGTTATTGATCTTATTCTCATTCTTAATTTTAACATTTATCTTATTGTCGATAATTATCTCGATTATCATTTTGATCTCAGTTTTATTATAGATTTCAGTTTTAATCTAATAATCTTCATCTTTTCCTACTTTTAATCTTCATCTTAAACTCGATTTTGATCTCGGTGGTAATATTGATTTTAAATCTAGATATTAAAATTTATATTTAGCTTGATCTTATAGTGATGAAGATGATGATCTTGATTATGATCTCTATTTTATGTTTGTCATTTTTCAATCTTAAATTTAATATTGATTTTGTTCATGATGTAGATCTTGGTTTTAATCAAGATTTAAATCTTCTTCTTTAGATATTCATCTTTGTCTTCTTTTTAATCTTAATCTAAAACTCGATTCTATTTTCTTTATAATCTTGGTCTTCAAACTTGATATTGTTAGTGATATTGATGTTGACCTAATCGTGATGTGAATTTTGATCTTGATTATGATCTTTTTTAGTTATTGATCTTATTCTCATTCTTAATTTTAACATTTATCTTATTCTTGATAATTATCTTGATTTTCATTTTGATCTTAGTTTTATTATAGATTTCAGTTTTAATCTAATAATCTTTACCTTTTCCTACTTTAATATTCATCTTAAACTAGATTTTGATCTCGGTGATAATATTGATTTCAATCTTGATATTAAAATTTATATTTATCCTGATTTATAATGATGAGGATGATGATCTTAATTATGATCTCTCTTTGATGTTTGTCATTTTTCAATCTTAAATGTAATATTGATTTTGTTCATGATGTAGATCTTAGTTTTAATCAAGATTTAAATCTTCTTCTTTAGATATTCATCTGTCTTCTTTTTAATCTTAATTTAAAACTCGATTCTATATTCTTTATAATCTTGGTCTTCAAACTTGATATTGTTAGTGATATTGATGTTGACCTAATCGTGATGTGAATTTTGATCTTGATTATGATCTTTATTTGTTATTGATCTTATTCTCATTCTTAATTTTAACATTTATCTTATTGTCGATAATTATCTCGATTATCATTTTGATCTCAGTTTTATTATAGATTTCAGTTTTAATCTAATAATCTTCATCTTTTCCTACTTTTAATCTTCATCTTAAACTCGATTTTGATCTCGGTGGTAATATTGATTTTAAATCTAGATATTAAAATTTATATTTAGCTTGATCTTATAGTGATGAAGATGATGATCTTGATTATGATCTCTATTTTATGTTTGTCATTTTTCAATCTTAAATTTAATATTGATTTTGTTCATGATGTAGATCTTGGTTTTAATCAAGATTTAAATCTTCTTCTTTAGATATTCATCTTTGTCTTCTTTTTAATCTTAATCTAAAACTCGATTCTATCTTCTTTATAATCTTGGTCTTCAAACTTGATATTGTTAGTGATATTGATGTTGACCTAATCGTGATGTGAATTTTGATCTTGATTATGATCTTTTTAGTTAGTGATCTTATTCTCATTCTTAATTTTAACATTTATCTTATTCTTGATAATTATCTTGATTTTCATTTTGATCTTAGTTTTATTAGAGATTTCAGTTTTAATCTAATAATCTTTACCTTTTCCTACTTTAATATTCATCTTAAACTAGATTTTGATCTCGGTGATAATATTGATTTCAATCTTGATATTAAAATTTATAATTATCCTGATTTATAATGATGAGGATGATGATCTTAATTATGATATCTCTTTGATGTTTGTCATTTTTCAATCTTAAATGTAATATTGATTTTGTTCATGATGTAGATCTTGGTTTTAATCAAGATTTAAATCTTCTTCTTTAGATATTCATCTGTCTTCTTTTTAATCTTAATCTAAAACTCGATTCTATATTCTTTATAATCTTGGTCTTCAAACTTGATATTGTTAGTGATATTGATGTTGACCTAATCGTGATGTGAATTTTGATCTTGATTATGATCTTTATATGTTATTGATCTTATTCTCATTCTTAATTTTAACATTTATCTTATTGTCGATAATTATCTCGATTATCATTTTGATCTCAGTTTTATTATAGATTTCAGTTTTAATCTAATAATCTTCATCTTTTCCTACTTTTAATCTTCATCTTAAACTCGATTTTGATCTCGGTGGTAATATTGATTTTAAATCTAGATATTAAAATTTATATTTAGCTTGATCTTATAGTGATGAAGATGATGATCTTGATTATGATCTCTATTTTATGTTTGTCATTTTTCAATCTTAAATTTAATATTGATTTTGTTCATGATGTAGATCTTGGTTTTAATCAAGATTTAAATCTTCTTCTTTAGATATTCATCTTTGTCTTCTTTTTAATCTTAATCTAAAACTCGATTCTATTTTCTTTATAATCTTGGTCTTCAAACTTGATATTGTTAGTGATATTGATGTTGACCTAATCGTGATGTGAATTTTGATCTTGATTATGATCTTTTTTAGTTATTGATCTTATTCTCATTCTTAATTTTAACATTTATCTTATTCTTGATAATTATCTTGATTTTCATTTTGATCTTAGTTTTATTATAGATTTCAGTTTTAATCTAATAATCTTTACCTTTTCCTACTTTAATATTCATCTTAAACTAGATTTTGATCTCGGTGATAATATTGATTTCAATCTTGATATTAAAATTTATATTTATCCTGATTTATAATGATGAGGATGATGATCTTAATTATGATCTCTCTTTGATGTTTGTCATTTTTCAATCTTAAATGTAATATTGATTTTGTTCATGATGTAGATCTTGGTTTTAATCAAGATTTAAATCTTCTTCTTTAGATATTCATCTGTCTTCTTTTTAATCTTAATTTAAAACTCGATTCTATATTCTTTATAATCTTGGTCTTCAAACTTGATATTGTTAGTGATATTGATGTTGACCTAATCGTGATGTGAATTTTGATCTTGATTATGATCTTTATTTGTTATTGATCTTATTCTCATTCTTAATTTTAACATTTATCTTATTGTCGATAATTATCTCGATTATCATTTTGATCTCAGTTTTATTATAGATTTCAGTTTTAATCTAATAATCTTCATCTTTTCCTACTTTTAATCTTCATCTTAAACTCGATTTTGATCTCGGTGGTAATATTGATTTTAAATCTAGATATTAAAATTTATATTTAGCTTGATCTTATAGTGATGAAGATGATGATCTTGATTATGATCTCTATTTTATGTTTGTCATTTTTCAATCTTAAATTTAATATTGATTTTGTTCATGATGTAGATCTTGGTTTTAATCAAGATTTAAAACTTCTTCTTTAGATATTCATCTTTGTCTTCTTTTTAATCTTAATCTAAAACTCGATTCTATCTTGTTTATAATCTTGGTCTTCAAACTTGATATTGTTAGTGATATTGATGTTGACCTAATCGTGATGTGAATTTTGATCTTGATTATGATCTTTTTTAGTTATTGATCTTATTCTCATTCTTAATTTTAACATTTATCTTATTCTTGATAATTATCTTGATTTTCATTTTGATCTTAGTTTTATTATAGATTTCAGTTTTAATCTAATAATCTTTACCTTTTCCTACTTTAATATTCATCTTAAACTAGATTTTGATCTCGGTGATAATATTGATTTCAATCTTGATATTAAAATTTATATTTATCCTGATTTATAATGATGAGGATGATGATCTTAATTATGATCTCTCTTTGATGTTTGTCATTTTTCAATCTTAAATGTAATATTGATTTTGTTCATGATGTAGATCTTGGTTTTAATCAAGATTTAAATCTTCTTCTTTAGATATTCATCTGTCTTCTTTTTAATCTTAATTTAAAACTCGATTCTATATTCTTTATAATCTTGGTCTTCAAACTTGATATTGTTAGTGATATTGATGTTGACCTAATCGTGATGTGAATTTTGATCTTGATTATGATCTTTATTTGTTATTGATCTTATTCTCATTCTTAATTTTAACATTTATCTTATTGTCGATAATTATCTCGATTATCATTTTGATCTCAGTTTTATTATAGATTTCAGTTTTAATCTAATAATCTTCATCTTTTCCTACTTTTAATCTTCATCTTAAACTCGATTTTGATCTCGGTGGTAATATTGATTTTCAATCTTGATATTAAAATTTATATTTAGCTTGATCTTATAGTGATGAAGATGATGATCTTGATTATGATCTCTATTTTATGTTTGTCATTTTTCAATCTTAATTTTAATATTGATTTTGTTCATGATGTAGATCTTGGTTTTAATTAAGATTTAAATCTTCTTCTTTAGATATTCATCTTTGTCTTCTTATTAATCTTAATCTAAAACTCAATTCTATTTTCTTTATAATCTTGGTCTTCAAACTTGATATTGTTAGTGATATTGATGTTGACCTAATTGTGATGTGAATTTAGATCTTGATTATGATCTTTATTAGTTATTGATCTTATTCTCCTTCATAATTTTAACATTTATCTTATTTTTGATAATTATCTTGATTATCATTTTGATCTCAGTTTTATTATAGATTTCAGTTTTAATCTAATAATCTTCATCGTTTCCTACTTTTAATCTTCATCTTAAACTCGATTTTGATTTTCGGTGGTAATATTGATTTTCAATCTTGATATTAAAATTTATATTTATCTTGATCTTATAGTGATGCGGATGATGATCTTGATTATGATCTCTATTTTATGTTTGTCATTTTTAAATCTTAATTTTAATATTGATTTTGTTCATGATGTAGATCTTGATTTTAATCAAGATTTAAATCTTCTTCTTTAGATATTCATCTTTGTCTTCTTTTTAATCTTAATCTAAAACTCGATTCTTTCTTCTTTATAATCTTGGTCTTCAAACTTGATATTGTTAGTGATATTGATGTTGACCTAATCGTGATGTGAATTTTGATCTGATTATGATCTTTATTTGTTATTGATCTTATTCTCATTCTTAATTTTAACATTTATCTTATTGTTGATAATTATCTCGATTATCATTTTGATCTCAGTTTTATTATAGATTTCAGTTTTAATCTAATAATCTTCATCTTTTCCTACTTTTAATCTTCATCTTAAACTCGATTTTGATCTCGGTGGTAATATTGATTTTCAATCTTGATATTAAAATTTATATTTATCTGGATCTTATAATGATGAGGATGATGATCTTAATTATGATCTCTATTTGATATTTGTCATTTTTCAATCTTAAATTTAATATTGATTTTGTTCATTATGTAGATCTTCGTTTTAATCAAGATTTACATCTTCTTGTTTAGATATTCATCTTTGTCTTCTTTTTAATCTTAATCTAAAACTCGATTAGATCTTCTTTATTTTCTTGGTCTTCAAACTTGATATTGTTAGTGATATTGATGTTGACCTAATCGTGATGAGAATTTTGATCTTGATTATGATCTTTATTTGTTATTGATCTTATTCTCATTCTTAATTTTAACATTTATCTTATTCTTGATAATTATCTTGATTTTCATTTTGATCTTAGTTTTATTATAGATTTCAGTTTTAATCTAATAATCTTTACCTTTTCCTACTTTAATATTCATCTTAAACTAGATTTTGATCTCGGTGATAATATTGATTTCAATCTTGATATTAAAATTTATATTTATCCTGATTTATAATGATGAGGATGATGATCTTAATTATGATCTCTCTTTGATGTTTGTCATTTTTCAATCTTAAATGTAATATTGATTTTGTTCATGATGTAGATCTTGGTTTTAATCAAGATTTAAATCTTCTTCTTTAGATATTCATCTGTCTTCTTTTTAATCTTAATCTAAAACTCGATTCTATATTCTTTATAATCTTGGTCTTCAAACTTGATATTGTTAGTGATATTGATGTTGACCTAATCGTGATGTGAATTTTGATCTTGATTATGATCTTTATATGTTATTGATCTTATTCTCATTCTTAATTTTTACATTTATCTTATTGTCGATAATTATCTCGATTATCATTTTGATCTCAGTTTTATTATAGATTTCAGTTTTAATCTAATAATCTTCATCTTTTCCTACTTTTAATCTTCATCTTAAACTCGATTTTGATCTCGGTGGTAATATTGATTTTCAATCTTGATATTAAAATTTATATTTAGCGTGATCTTATAGTGATGAAGATGATGATCTTGATTATGATCTCTATTTTATGTTTGTCATTTTTCAATCTTAAATTTAATATTGATTTTGTTCATGATGTAGATCTTGGTTTTAATCAAGATTTAAATCTTCTTCTTTAGATATTCAACTTTGTCTTCTTTTTAATCTTAATCTAAAACTCGATTCTATCTTCTTTATAATCTTGGTCTTCAAACTTGATATTGTTAGTGATATTGATGTTGACCTAATCGTGATGTGAATTTTGATCTTGATTATGATCTTTTTTAGTTATTGATCTTATTCTCATTCTTAATTTTAACATTTATCTTATTCTTGATAATTATCTTGATTTTCATTTTGATCTTAGTTTTATTATAGATTTCAGTTTTAATCTAATAATCTTTACCTTTTCCTACTTTAATATTCATCTTAAACTAGATTTTGATCTCGGTGATAATATTGATTTCAATCTTGATATTAAAATTTATATTTATCCTGATTTATAATGATGAGGATGATGATCTTAATTATGATCTCTCTTTGATGTTTGTCATTTTTCAATCTTAAATGTAATATTGATTGTGTTCATGATGTAGATCTTGGTTTTAATCAAGATTTAAATCTTCTTCTTTAGATATTCATCTTTGTCTTCTTTTTAATCTTAATCTAAAACTCGATTCTATCTTCTTTATAATCTTGGTCTTCAAACTTGATATTGTTAGTGATATTGATGTTGACCTAATCGTGATGTGAATTTTGATCTTGATTATGATCTTTTTTAGTTATTGATCTTATTCTCATTCTTAATTTTAACATTTATCTTATTCTTGATAATTATCTTGATTTTCATTTTGATCTTAGTTTTATTATAGATTTCAGTTTTAATCTAATAATCTTTACCTTTTCCTACTTTAATATTCATCTTAAACTAGATTTTGATCTCGGTGATAATATTGATTTCAATCTTGATATTAAAATTTATATTTATCCTGATTTATAATGATGAGGATGATGATCTTAATTATGATCTCTCTTTGATGTTTGTCATTTTTCAATCTTAAATGTAATATTGATTTTGTTCATGATGTAGATCTTGGTTTTAATCAAGATTTAAATCTTCTTCTTTAGATATTCATCTGTCTTCTTTTTAATCTTAATTTAAAACTCGATTCTATATTCTTTATAATCTTGGTCTTCAAACTTGATATTGTTAGTGATATTGATGTTGACCTAATCGTGATGTGAATTTTGATCTTGATTATGATCTTTATTTGTTATTGATCTTATTCTCATTCTTAATTTTAACATTTATCTTATTGTCGATAATTATCTCGATTATCATTTTGATCTCAGTTTTATTATAGATTTCAGTTTTAATCTAATAATCTTCATCTTTTCCTACTTTTAATCTTCATCTTAAACTCGATTTTGATCTCGGTGGTAATATTGATTTTAAATCTAGATATTAAAATTTATATTTAGCTTGATCTTATAGTGATGAAGATGATGATCTTGATTATGATCTCTATTTTATGTTTGTCATTTTTCAATCTTAAATTTAATATTGATTTTGTTCATGATGTAGATCTTGGTTTTAATCAAGATTTAAATCTTCTTCTTTAGATATTCATCTTTGTCTTCTTTTTAATCTTAATCTAAAACTCGATTCTATCTTCTTTATAATCTTGGTCTTCAAACTTGATATTGTTAGTGATATTGATGTTGACCTAATCGTGATGTGAATTTTGATCTTGATTATGATCTTTTTTAGTTATTGATCTTATTCTCATTCTTAATTTTAACATTTATCTTATTCTTGATAATTATCTTGATTTTCATTTTGATCTTAGTTTTATTATAGATTTCAGTTTTAATCTAATAATCTTTACCTTTTCCTACTTTAATATTCATCTTAAACTAGATTTTGATCTCGGTGATAATATTGATTTCAATCTTGATATTAAAATTTATATTAATCCTGATTTATAATGATGAGGATGATGATCTTAATTATGATCTCTCTTTGATGTTTGTCATTTTTCAATCTTAAATGTAATATTGATTTTGTTCATGATGTAGATCTTGGTTTTAATCAAGATTTAAATCTTCTTCTTTAGATATTCATTTGTCTTCTTTTTAATCTTAATTTAAAACTCGATTCTATATTCTTTATAATCTTGGTCTTCAAACTTGATATTGTTAGTGATATTGATGTTGACCTAATCGTGATGTGAATTTTGATCTTGATTATGATCTTTATTTGTTATTGATCTTATTCTCATTCTTAATTTTAACATTTATCTTATTGTCGATAATTATCTCGATTATCATTTTGATCTCAGTTTTATTATAGATTTCAGTTTTAATCTAATAATCTTCATCTTTTCCTACTTTTAATCTTCATCTTAAACTCGATTTTGATCTCGGTGGTAATATTGATTTTAAATCTAGATATTAAAATTTATATTTAGCTTGATCTTATAGTGATGAAGATGATGATCTTGATTATGATCTCTATTTTATGTTTGTCATTTTTCAATCTTAAATTTAATATTGATTTTGTTCATGATGTAGATCTTGGTTTTAATCAAGATTTAAATCTTCTTCTTTAGATATTCATCTTTGTCTTCTTTTTAATCTTAATCTAAAACTCGATTCTATCTTCTTTATAATCTTGGTCTTCAAACTTGATATTGTTAGTGATATTGATGTTGACCTAATCGTGATGTGAATTTTGATCTTGATTATGATCTTTTTTAGTTATTGATCTTATTCTCATTCTTAATTTTAACATTTATCTTATTCTTGATAATTATCTTGATTTTCATTTTGATCTTAGTTTTATTATAGATTTCAGTTTTAATCTAATAATCTTTACCTTTTCCTACTTTAATATTCATCTTAAACTAGATTTTGATCTCGGTGATAATATTGATTTCAATCTTGATATTAAAATTTATATTTATCCTGATTTATAATGATGAGGATGATGATCTTAATTATGATCTCTCTTTGATGTTTGTCATTTTTCAATCTTAAATGTAATATTGATTTTGTTCATGATGTAGATCTTGGTTTTAATCAAGATTTAAATCTTCTTCTTTAGATATTCATCTGTCTTCTTTTTAATCTTAATCTAAAACTCGATTCTATATTCTTTATAATCTTGGTCTTCAAACTTGATATTGTTAGTGATATTGATGTTGACCTAATCGTGATGTGAATTTTGATCTTGATTATGATCTTTATATGTTATTGATCTTATTCTCATTCTTAATTTTAACATTTATCTTATTGTCGATAATTATCTCGATTATCATTTTGATCTCAGTTTTATTATAGATTTCAGTTTTAATCTAATAATCTTCATCTTTTCCTACTTTTAATCTTCATCTTAAACTCGATTTTGATCTCGGTGGTAATATTGATTTTAAATCTAGATATTAAAATTTATATTTAGCTTGATCTTATAGTGATGAAGATGATGATCTTGATTATGATCTCTATTTTATGTTTGTCATTTTTCAATCTTAAATTTAATATTGATTTTGTTCATGATGTAGATCTTGGTTTTAATCAAGATTTAAATCTTCTTCTTTAGATATTCATCTTTGTCTTCTTTTTAATCTTAATCTAAAACTCGATTCTATTTTCTTTATAATCTTGGTCTTCAAACTTGATATTGTTAGTGATATTGATGTTGACCTAATCGTGATGTGAATTTTGATCTTGATTATGATCTTTTTTAGTTATTGATCTTATTCTCATTCTTAATTTTAACATTTATCTTATTCTTGATAATTATCTTGATTTTCATTTTGATCTTAGTTTTATTATAGATTTCAGTTTTAATCTAATAATCTTTACCTTTTCCTACTTTAATATTCATCTTAAACTAGATTTTGATCTCGGTGATAATATTGATTTCAATCTTGATATTAAAATTTATATTTATCCTGATTTATAATGATGAGGATGATGATCTTAATTATGATCTCTCTTTGATGTTTGTCATTTTTCAATCTTAAATGTAATATTGATTTTGTTCATGATGTAGATCTTGGTTTTAATCAAGATTTAAATCTTCTTCTTTAGATATTCATCTGTCTTCTTTTTAATCTTAATTTAAAACTCGATTCTATATTCTTTATAATCTTGGTCTTCAAACTTGATATTGTTAGTGATATTGATGTTGACCTAATCGTGATGTGAATTTTGATCTTGATTATGATCTTTATTTGTTATTGATCTTATTCTCATTCTTAATTTTAACATTTATCTTATTGTCGATAATTATCTCGATTATCATTTTGATCTCAGTTTTATTATAGATTTCAGTTTTAATCTAATAATCTTCATCTTTTCCTACTTTTAATCTTCATCTTAAACTCGATTTTGATCTCGGTGGTAATATTGATTTTAAATCTAGATATTAAAATTTATATTTAGCTTGATCTTATAGTGATGAAGATGATGATCTTGATTATGATCTCTATTTTATGTTTGTCATTTTTCAATCTTAAATTTAATATTGATTTTGTTCATGATGTAGATCTTGGTTTTAATCAAGATTTAAATCTTCTTCTATAGATATTCATCTTTGTCTTCTTTTTAATCTTAATCTAAAACTCGATTCTATCTTCTTTATAATCTTGGTCTTCAAACTTTATATTGTTAGTGATATTGATGTTGACCTAATCGTGATGTGAATTTTGATCTTGATTATGATCTTTTTTAGTTATTGATCTTATTCTCATTCTTAATTTTAACATTTATCTTATTCTTGATAATTATCTTTATTTTCATTTTGATCTTAGTTTTATTATAGATTTCAGTTTTAATCTAATAATCTTTACCTTTTCCTACTTTAATATTCATCTTAAACTAGATTTTGATCTCGGTGATAATATTGATTTCAATCTTGATATTAAAATTTATATTTATCCTGATTTATAATGATGAGGATGATGATCTTAATTATGATCTCTCTTTGATGTTTGTCATTTTTCAATCTTAAATGTAATATTGATTTTGTTCATGATGTAGATCTTGGTTTTAATCAAGATTTAAATCTTCTTCTTTAGATATTCATCTGTCTTCTTTTTAATCTTAATTTAAAACTCGATTCTATATTCTTTATAATCTTGGTCTTCAAACTTGATATTGTTAGTGATATTGATGTTGACCTAATCGTGATGTGAATTTTGATCTTGATTATGATCTTTATTTGTTATTGATCTTATTCTCATTCTTAATTTTAACATTTATCTTATTGTCGATAATTATCTCGATTATCATTTTGATCTCAGTTTTATTATAGATTTCAGTTTTAATCTAATAATCTTCATCTTTTCCTACTTTTAATCTTCATCTTAAACTCGATTTTGATCTCGGTGGTAATATTGATTTTCAATCTTGATATTAAAATTTATATTTAGCTTGATCTTATAGTGATGAAGATGATGATCTTGATTATGATCTCTATTTTATGTTTGTCATTTTTCAATCTTAATTTTAATATTGATTTTGTTCATGATGTAGATCTTGGTTTTAATTAAGATTTAAATCTTCTTCTTTAGATATTCATCTTTGTCTTCTTATTAATCTTAATCTAAAACTCAATTCTATTTTCTTTATAATCTTGGTCTTCAAACTTGATATTGTTAGTGATATTGATGTTGACCTAATTGTGATGTGAATTTAGATCTTGATTATGATCTTTATTAGTTATTGATCTTATTCTCCTTCATAATTTTAACATTTATCTTATTTTTGATAATTATCTTGATTATCATTTTGATCTCAGTTTTATTATAGATTTCAGTTTTAATCTAATAATCTTCATCGTTTCCTACTTTTAATCTTCATCTTAAACTCGATTTTGATTTTCGGTGGTAATATTGATTTTCAATCTTGATATTAAAATTTATATTTATCTTGATCTTATAGTGATGCGGATGATGATCTTGATTATGATCTCTATTTTATGCTTGTCATTTTTAAATCTTAATTTTAATATTGATTTTGTTCATGATGTAGATCTTGATTTTAATCAAGATTTAAATCTTCTTCTTTAGATATTCATCTTTGTCTTCTTTTTAATCTTAATCTAAAACTCGATTCTTTCTTCTTTATAATCTTGGTCTTCAAACTTGATATTGTTAGTGATATTGATGTTGACCTAATCGTGATGTGAATTTTGATCTGATTATGATCTTTATTTGTTATTGATCTTATTCTCATTCTTAATTTTAACATTTATCTTATTGTTGATAATTATCTCGATTATCATTTTGATCTCAGTTTTATTATAGATTTCAGTTTTAATCTAATAATCTTCATCTTTTCCTACTTTTAATCTTCATCTTAAACTCGATTTTGATCTCGGTGGTAATATTGATTTTCAATCTTGATATTAAAATTTATATTTATCTGGATCTTATAATGATGAGGATGATGATCTTAATTATGATCTCTATTTGATATTTGTCATTTTTCAATCTTAAATTTAATATTGATTTTGTTCATTATGTAGATCTTCGTTTTAATCAAGATTTACATCTTCTTGTTTAGATATTCATCTTTGTCTTCTTTTTAATCTTAATCTAAAACTCGATTAGATCTTCTTTATTTTCTTGGTCTTCAAACTTGATATTGTTAGTGATATTGATGTTGACCTAATCGTGATGAGAATTTTGATCTTGATTATGATCTTTATTTGTTATTGATCTTATTCTCATTCTTAATTTTAACATTTATCTTATTCTTGATAATTATCTTGATTTTCATTTTGATCTTAGTTTTATTATAGATTTCAGTTTTAATCTAATAATCTTTACCTTTTCCTACTTTAATATTCATCTTAAACTAGATTTTGATCTCGGTGATAATATTGATTTCAATCTTGATATTAAAATTTATATTTATCCTGATTTATAATGATGAGGATGATGATCTTAATTATGATCTCTCTTTGATGTTTGTCATTTTTCAATCTTAAATGTAATATTGATTTTGTTCATGATGTAGATCTTGGTTTTAATCAAGATTTAAATCTTCTTCTTTAGATATTCATCTGTCTTCTTTTTAATCTTAATCTAAAACTCGATTCTATATTCTTTATAATCTTGGTCTTCAAACTTGATATTGTTAGTGATATTGATGTTGACCTAATCGTGATGTGAATTTTGATCTTGATTATGATCTTTATATGTTATTGATCTTATTCTCATTCTTAATTTTTACATTTATCTTATTGTCGATAATTATCTCGATTATCATTTTGATCTCAGTTTTATTATAGATTTCAGTTTTAATCTAATAATCTTCATCTTTTCCTACTTTTAATCTTCATCTTAAACTCGATTTTGATCTCGGTGGTAATATTGATTTTCAATCTTGATATTAAAATTTATATTTAGCGTGATCTTATAGTGATGAAGATGATGATCTTGATTATGATCTCTATTTTATGTTTGTCATTTTTCAATCTTAAATTTAATATTGATTTTGTTCATGATGTAGATCTTGGTTTTAATCAAGATTTAAATCTTCTTCTTTAGATATTCAACTTTGTCTTCTTTTTAATCTTAATCTAAAACTCGATTCTATCTTCTTTATAATCTTGGTCTTCAAACTTGATATTGTTAGTGATATTGATGTTGACCTAATCGTGATGTGAATTTTGATCTTGATTATGATCTTTTTTAGTTATTGATCTTATTCTCATTCTTAATTTTAACATTTATCTTATTCTTGATAATTATCTTGATTTTCATTTTGATCTTAGTTTTATTATAGATTTCAGTTTTAATCTAATAATCTTTACCTTTTCCTACTTTAATATTCATCTTAAACTAGATTTTGATCTCGGTGATAATATTGATTTCAATCTTGATATTAAAATTTATATTTATCCTGATTTATAATGATGAGGATGATGATCTTAATTATGATCTCTCTTTGATGTTTGTCATTTTTCAATCTTAAATGTAATATTGATTTTGTTCATGATGTAGATCTTGGTTTTAATCAAGATTTAAATCTTCTTCTTTAGATATTCATCTGTCTTCTTTTTAATCTTAATTTAAAACTCGATTCTATATTCTTTATAATCTTGGTCTTCAAACTTGATATTGTTAGTGATATTGATGTTGACCTAATCGTGATGTGAATTTTGATCTTGATTATGATCTTTATTTGTTATTGATCTTATTCTCATTCTTAATTTTAACATTTATCTTATTGTCGATAATTATCTCGATTATCATTTTGATCTCAGTTTTATTATAGATTTCAGTTTTAATCTAATAATCTTCATCTTTTCCTACTTTTAATCTTCATCTTAAACTCGATTTTGATCTCGGTGGTAATATTGATTTTAAATCTAGATATTAAAATTTATATTTAGCTTGATCTTATAGTGATGAAGATGATGATCTTGATTATGATCTCTATTTTATGTTTGTCATTTTTCAATCTTAAATTTAATATTGATTTTGTTCATGATGTAGATCTTGGTTTTAATCAAGATTTAAATCTTCTTCTTTAGATATTCATCTTTGTCTTCTTTTTAATCTTAATCTAAAACTCGATTCTATCTTCTTTATAATCTTGGTCTTCAAACTTGATATTGTTAGTGATATTGATGTTGACCTAATCGTGATGTGAATTTTGATCTTGATTATGATCTTTTTTAGTTATTGATCTTATTCTCATTCTTAATTTTAACATTTATCTTATTCTTGATAATTATCTTGATTTTCATTTTGATCTTAGTTTTATTATAGATTTCAGTTTTAATCTAATAATCTTTACCTTTTCCTACTTTAATATTCATCTTAAACTAGATTTTGATCTCGGTGATAATATTGATTTCAATCTTGATATTAAAATTTATATTAATCCTGATTTATAATGATGAGGATGATGATCTTAATTATGATCTCTCTTTGATGTTTGTCATTTTTCAATCTTAAATGTAATATTGATTTTGTTCATGATGTAGATCTTGGTTTTAATCAAGATTTAAATCTTCTTCTTTAGATATTCATTTGTCTTCTTTTTAATCTTAATTTAAAACTCGATTCTATATTCTTTATAATCTTGGTCTTCAAACTTGATATTGTTAGTGATATTGATGTTGACCTAATCGTGATGTGAATTTTGATCTTGATTATGATCTTTATTTGTTATTGATCTTATTCTCATTCTTAATTTTAACATTTATCTTATTGTCGATAATTATCTCGATTATCATTTTGATCTCAGTTTTATTATAGATTTCAGTTTTAATCTAATAATCTTCATCTTTTCCTACTTTTAATCTTCATCTTAAACTCGATTTTGATCTCGGTGGTAATATTGATTTTAAATCTAGATATTAAAATTTATATTTAGCTTGATCTTATAGTGATGAAGATGATGATCTTGATTATGATCTCTATTTTATGTTTGTCATTTTTCAATCTTAAATTTAATATTGATTTTGTTCATGATGTAGATCTTGGTTTTAATCAAGATTTAAATCTTCTTCTTTAGATATTCATCTTTGTCTTCTTTTTAATCTTAATCTAAAACTCGATTCTATCTTCTTTATAATCTTGGTCTTCAAACTTGATATTGTTAGTGATATTGATGTTGACCTAATCGTGATGTGAATTTTGATCTTGATTATGATCTTTTTTAGTTATTGATCTTATTCTCATTCTTAATTTTAACATTTATCTTATTCTTGATAATTATCTTGATTTTCATTTTGATCTTAGTTTTATTATAGATTTCAGTTTTAATCTAATAATCTTTACCTTTTCCTACTTTAATATTCATCTTAAACTAGATTTTGATCTCGGTGATAATATTGATTTCAATCTTGATATTAAAATTTATATTTATCCTGATTTATAATGATGAGGATGATGATCTTAATTATGATCTCTCTTTGATGTTTGTCATTTTTCAATCTTAAATGTAATATTGATTTTGTTCATGATGTAGATCTTGGTTTTAATCAAGATTTAAATCTTCTTCTTTAGATATTCATCTGTCTTCTTTTTAATCTTAATCTAAAACTCGATTCTATATTCTTTATAATCTTGGTCTTCAAACTTGATATTGTTAGTGATATTGATGTTGACCTAATCGTGATGTGAATTTTGATCTTGATTATGATCTTTATATGTTATTGATCTTATTCTCATTCTTAATTTTAACATTTATCTTATTGTCGATAATTATCTCGATTATCATTTTGATCTCAGTTTTATTATAGATTTCAGTTTTAATCTAATAATCTTCATCTTTTCCTACTTTTAATCTTCATCTTAAACTCGATTTTGATCTCGGTGGTAATATTGATTTTAAATCTAGATATTAAAATTTATATTTAGCTTGATCTTATAGTGATGAAGATGATGATCTTGATTATGATCTCTATTTTATGTTTGTCATTTTTCAATCTTAAATTTAATATTGATTTTGTTCATGATGTAGATCTTGGTTTTAATCAAGATTTAAATCTTCTTCTTTAGATATTCATCTTTGTCTTCTTTTTAATCTTAATCTAAAACTCGATTCTATTTTCTTTATAATCTTGGTCTTCAAACTTGATATTGTTAGTGATATTGATGTTGACCTAATCGTGATGTGAATTTTGATCTTGATTATGATCTTTTTTAGTTATTGATCTTATTCTCATTCTTAATTTTAACATTTATCTTATTCTTGATAATTATCTTGATTTTCATTTTGATCTTAGTTTTATTATAGATTTCAGTTTTAATCTAATAATCTTTACCTTTTCCTACTTTAATATTCATCTTAAACTAGATTTTGATCTCGGTGATAATATTGATTTCAATCTTGATATTAAAATTTATATTTATCCTGATTTATAATGATGAGGATGATGATCTTAATTATGATCTCTCTTTGATGTTTGTCATTTTTCAATCTTAAATGTAATATTGATTTTGTTCATGATGTAGATCTTGGTTTTAATCAAGATTTAAATCTTCTTCTTTAGATATTCATCTGTCTTCTTTTTAATCTTAATTTAAAACTCGATTCTATATTCTTTATAATCTTGGTCTTCAAACTTGATATTGTTAGTGATATTGATGTTGACCTAATCGTGATGTGAATTTTGATCTTGATTATGATCTTTATTTGTTATTGATCTTATTCTCATTCTTAATTTTAACATTTATCTTATTGTCGATAATTATCTCGATTATCATTTTGATCTCAGTTTTATTATAGATTTCAGTTTTAATCTAATAATCTTCATCTTTTCCTACTTTTAATCTTCATCTTAAACTCGATTTTGATCTCGGTGGTAATATTGATTTTAAATCTAGATATTAAAATTTATATTTAGCTTGATCTTATAGTGATGAAGATGATGATCTTGATTATGATCTCTATTTTATGTTTGTCATTTTTCAATCTTAAATTTAATATTGATTTTGTTCATGATGTAGATCTTGGTTTTAATCAAGATTTAAATCTTCTTCTATAGATATTCATCTTTGTCTTCTTTTTAATCTTAATCTAAAACTCGATTCTATCTTCTTTATAATCTTGGTCTTCAAACTTTATATTGTTAGTGATATTGATGTTGACCTAATCGTGATGTGAATTTTGATCTTGATTATGATCTTTTTTAGTTATTGATCTTATTCTCATTCTTAATTTTAACATTTATCTTATTCTTGATAATTATCTTTATTTTCATTTTGATCTTAGTTTTATTATAGATTTCAGTTTTAATCTAATAATCTTTACCTTTTCCTACTTTAATATTCATCTTAAACTAGATTTTGATCTCGGTGATAATATTGATTTCAATCTTGATATTAAAATTTATATTTATCCTGATTTATAATGATGAGGATGATGATCTTAATTATGATCTCTCTTTGATGTTTGTCATTTTTCAATCTTAAATGTAATATTGATTTTGTTCATGATGTAGATCTTGGTTTTAATCAAGATTTAAATCTTCTTCTTTAGATATTCATCTGTCTTCTTTTTAATCTTAATTTAAAACTCGATTCTATATTCTTTATAATCTTGGTCTTCAAACTTGATATTGTTAGTGATATTGATGTTGACCTAATCGTGATGTGAATTTTGATCTTGATTATGATCTTTATTTGTTATTGATCTTATTCTCATTCTTAATTTTAACATTTATCTTATTGTCGATAATTATCTCGATTATCATTTTGATCTCAGTTTTATTATAGATTTCAGTTTTAATCTAATAATCTTCATCTTTTCCTACTTTTAATCTTCATCTTAAACTCGATTTTGATCTCGGTGGTAATATTGATTTTCAATCTTGATATTAAAATTTATATTTAGCTTGATCTTATAGTGATGAAGATGATGATCTTGATTATGATCTCTATTTTATGTTTGTCATTTTTCAATCTTAATTTTAATATTGATTTTGTTCATGATGTAGATCTTGGTTTTAATTAAGATTTAAATCTTCTTCTTTAGATATTCATCTTTGTCTTCTTATTAATCTTAATCTAAAACTCAATTCTATTTTCTTTATAATCTTGGTCTTCAAACTTGATATTGTTAGTGATATTGATGTTGACCTAATTGTGATGTGAATTTAGATCTTGATTATGATCTTTATTAGTTATTGATCTTATTCTCCTTCATAATTTTAACATTTATCTTATTTTTGATAATTATCTTGATTATCATTTTGATCTCAGTTTTATTATAGATTTCAGTTTTAATCTAATAATCTTCATCGTTTCCTACTTTTAATCTTCATCTTAAACTCGATTTTGATCTCGGTGGTAATATTGATTTTCAATCTTGATATTAAAATTTATATTTATCTTGATCTTATAGTGATGCGGATGATGATCTTGATTATGATCTCTATTTTATGTTTGTCATTTTTAAATCTTAATTTTAATATTGATTTTGTTCATGATGTAGATCTTGATTTTAATCAAGATTTAAATCTTCTTCTTTAGATATTCATCTTTGTCTTCTTTTTAATCTTAATCTAAAACTCGATTCTATCTTCTTTATAATCTTGGTCTTCAAACTTGATATTGTTAGTGATATTGATGTTGACCTAATCGTGATGTGAATTTTGATCTGATTATGATCTTTATTTGTTATTGATCTTATTCTCATTCTTAATTTTAACATTTATCTTATTGTTGATAATTATCTCGATTATCATTTTGATCTCAGTTTTATTATAGATTTCAGTTTTAATCTAATAATCTTCATCTTTTCCTACTTTTAATCTTCATCTTAAACTCGATTTTGATCTCGGTGGTAATATTGATTTTCAATCTTGATATTAAAATTTATATTTATCTGGATCTTATAATGATGAGGATGATGATCTTAATTATGATCTCTATTTGATATTTGTCATTTTTCAATCTTAAATTTAATATTGATTTTGTTCATTATGTAGATCTTCGTTTTAATCAAGATTTACATCTTCTTGTTTAGATATTCATCTTTGTCTTCTTTTTAATCTTAATCTAAAACTCGATTAGATCTTCTTTATTTTCTTGGTCTTCAAACTTGATATTGTTAGTGATATTGATGTTGACCTAATCGTGATGAGAATTTTGATCTTGATTATGATCTTTATTTGTTATTGATCTTATTCTCATTCTTAATTTTAACATTTATCTTATTCTTGATAATTATCTCGATTATCATTTTGATCTCAGTTTTATTATAGATTTCTGTTTTAATCTAATAATCTTCATCTTTTCCTACTTTTAATATTCATCTTAAACTCGATTTTGATCTCGGTGGTAATATTGATTTTCAATCTTGATATTAAAATTTATATTTATCTTGATCTTATAATGATAAGGATGATGATCTTAATTATGATCTCTATTTGATGTTTGTCATTTTTCAATCTTAAATTTAATATTGATTTTGTTCATTATGTAGATCTTGGTTTTAATCAAGATTTAAAACTTCTTGTTAGATATTCATCTTTGTCTTCTTTTTAATCTTAATCTAAAACTCGATTCGATCTTCTTTATAATCTTGGTCTTCAAACTTGATATTGTTAGTGATATTGATGTTGACCTAATCGTGATGAGAATTTTGATCTTGATTATGATCTTTATTTGTTATTGATCTTATTCTCATTCTTAATTTTAACATTTATCTTATTCTTGATAATTATCTCGATTATCATTTTGAGCTCAGTTTTATTATAGATTTCAGTTTTAATCTAATAATCTTCATCTTTTCCTACTTTTAATCTTCATCTTAAACTAGATTTTGATCTCGGTGGTAATATTGATTTTCAATGTTGATATTAAAATTTATATTTATCTTGATCTTATAATGATGAGGATGATGATCTTAATTATGATCTCTATTTGATGTTTGTCATTTTTCAATCTTAAATTTAATATTGATTTTGTTCATGATGTAGATCTTGGTTTTAATCAAGATTTAAATCTTCTTCTTTAGATATTCATCTTTGTCTTCTTTTAAATCTTAATCTAAAACTCGATTCTATCTTCTTTATAATCTTGGTCTTCAAACTTGATATTGTTAGTGATATTGATGTTGACCGAATCGTGATAAGAATTTTGATCTTGATTATGATCTTTATTTGTTATTGATCTTATTCTCATTCTTAATTTTAACATTTATCTTATTCTTGATAATTATCTTGATTTTCATTTTGATCTTAGTTTTATTATAGATTTCAGTTTTAATCTAATAATCTTTACCTTTTCCTACTTTTAATATTCATCTTAAACTAGATTTTGATCTCGGTGGTAATATTGATTTCAATCTTGATATTAAAATTTATATTTATCTTGATCTTATAGTGATGAGGATGATGATCTTGATTATGATCTCTATTTGATCTTTGTCATTTTTCAATCTTAATTTTATTATTGATTTTGTTCATGATGTAGATCTTGGTTTTAATCAAGATTTAAATCTTCTTCTTTAGATATTCATCTTTGTCCTCTTTTTAATCTTAATCTTATACACGATTCGATCTTCTTTATAATCTTGGTCTTCAAACATGATATTGTTACTGATATAGATGTTGACCTAATCGTGATGAGAATTTTGATCTTGATTATAATTTTTATTTGTTATTGATCTTATTCTCATTCTTAATATTAACATTTATCTTATTCTTGATAATTATCTTGATTTTCATTTTGATCTTAGTTTTATTATAGGTTTCAGTTTTAATCCAATAATCTTCCTCTTTTCCTACTTTTAATCTTCATCTTAAACTCGATTTTGATCTCGGTGGTAATATTGATTTTCAATCTTGATATTAAAATTTATATTTATCTTGATCTTATAGTGATGCGGATGATGATCTTGATTATGATCTCTATTTTATGTTTGTCATTTTTAAATCTTAATTTTAATATTGATTTTGTTCATGATGTAGATCTTGGTTTTAATCAAGATTTAAATCTTCTTCTTTAGATATTCATCTTTGTCTTCTTTTTAATCTTAATCTAAAACTCGATTCTATCTTCTTTATAATCTTGGTCTTCAAACTTGATATTGTTAGTGATATTGATGTTGACCTAATCGTGATGTGAATTTTGATCTGATTATGATCTTTATTTGTTATTGATCTTATTCTCATTCTTAATTTTAACATTTATCTTATTGTTGATAATTATCTCGATTATCATTTTGATCTCAGTTTTATTATAGATTTCAGTTTTAATCTAATAATCTTCATCTTTTCCTACTTTTAATCTTCATCTTAAACTCGATTTTGATCTCGGTGGTAATATTGATTTTCAATCTTGATATTAAAATTTATATTTATCTGGATCTTATAATGATGAGGATGATGATCTTAATTATGATCTCTATTTGATGTTTGTCATTTTTCAATCTTAAATTTAATATTGATTTTGTTCATTATGTAGATCTTCGTTTTAATCAAGATTTAAATCTTCTTGTTTAGATATTCATCTTTGTCTTCTTTTTAATCTTAATCTAAAACTCGATTCGATCTTCTTTATAATCTTGGTCTTCAAACTTGATATTGTTAGTGATATTGATGTTGACCTAATCGTGATGAGAATTTTGATCTTGATTATGATCTTTATTTGTTATTGATCTTATTCTCATTCTTAATTTTAACATTTATCTTATTCTTGATAATTATCTCGATTATCATTTTGAACTTAGTTTTATTATAGATTTCAGTTTTAATCTAATAATCTTCATCTTTTCCTACTTTTAATCTTCATCTTAAACTCGATTTTGATCTCGGTGGTAATATTGATTTTCAATCTTGATATTAAAATTTATATTTATCTTGATCTTATAATGATAAGGATGATGATCTTAATTATGATCTCTATTTGATGTTTGTCATTTTTCAATCTTAAATTTAATATTGATTTTGTTCATTATGTAGATCTTGGTTTTAATCAAGATTTAAATCTTCTTCTTTAGATATTCATCTTTGTCTTCTTTTCAATCTTAATCTAAAACTCGATTCTATCTTCTTTATAATCTTGGTCTTCAAACTTGATATTGTTAGTGATATTGATGTTGACCTAATCGTGATAAGAATTTTGATCTTGATTATGATCTTTATTTGTTATTGATCTTATTCTCATTCTTAATTTTAACATTTATCTTATTCTTGATAATTATCTTGATTTTCATTTTGATCTTAGTTTTATTATAGATTTAAGTTTTAATCCAATAATCTTCCACTTTTCCTACTTTTAATCTTTATCTTAAACTCGATTTTGATCTCGGTGGTAATATTGATTTCAATCTTGATATTAAAATTTATATTTATCTTGATCTTATAGTGATGAGGATGATAATCTTGATTATGATCTCTATTTGATCTTTGTCATTTTTCAATCTTAACTTTATTATTGATTTTGTTCATGATGTAGATCTTGGTTTTAATCAAGATTTAAATCTTCTTCTTTAGATATTCATCTTTGTCCTCTTTTTAATCTTAATCTTATACACGATTCGATCTTCTTTATAATCTTGGTCTTCAAACATGATATTGTTACTGATATAGATGTTGACCTAATCGTGATGAGAATTTTGATCTTGATTATAATTTTTATTTGTTATTGATCTTATTATCATTCTTAATATTAACATTTATCTTATTCTTGATAATTATCTTGATTTTCATTTTGATCTTAGTTTTATTATAGATTTAAGTTTTAATCCAATAATCTTCCTCTTTTCCTACTTTTAATCTTCATCTTAAACTCGATTTTGATCTCGGTGGTAATATTGATTTTCATTCTTGTTATTAAAATTTATATTTATCTTGATCTTATAGTGCTGAGGATGATGATCTTGATTATGATCTCAATTTTATCTTTGTCATTTTTCAATCTTAATTTTAATATTGATTTTGTTCATGATGTAGATCTTGGTTTTAATCAAAATTTAAATCTTCTTCTTTAGATATTCGTCTTTGTCTGCTTTTTAATCTTAATCTTAAACTCAATTCGATCTTCTTAATAATCTTGGTCTTCAAACTTGATATTGTTACTGATATAGATGTTGACCTAATCGTGTTGAGAATTTTGATCTTGATTATAATTTTTATTTGTTATTGATCTTATTCTCATTCTTAATATTAAAATTTATCTTATTCTTGATAATTATCTTGATTTTTATTTTGATCTTAGTTTTATTATAGATTTAAGTTTTAATCCAATAATCTTCCTCTTTTCCTACTTTTAATCCTCATCTTAAACTCGATTTTGATCTCGGTGGTAATATTGATTTTCAATCTTGATATTAAAATTTATATTTATCTTGATCTTATAGTGATGAGGATGATGATCTTGATTATGATCTCTATTTTATCTTTTTCATTTTTCAATCTTAAATTTAATATTGATTTTGTTCATGATGTAGATCTTGGTTTTAATAAAAATTTAAATCTTCTTCTTTAGATATTCGTCTTTGTCTGATTTTTAATCTTAATCTTAAACTCGATTCGATCTTCTTAATAATCTTGGTCTTCAAACTTGATATTGTTAGTGATATTGATGTTGACCTAATCGTGATGAGAATTTTGATCTTGATTATGATCTTTATTTGTTATTGATCTTATTCTCATTCTTAATTTTAACATTTATCTTATTCTTGATAATTATCTCGATTATCATTTTGATCTTAGTTTTATTATAGATTTCAGTTTTAATCTAATAATCTTCATCTTTTCCTACTTTTAATCTTCATCTTAAACTCGATTTTGATCTCGGTGTTAATATTGATTTTCAATCTTGATATTAAAATTTATATTTATCTTGATCTTATAATGATAAGGATGATGATCTTAATTATGATCTCTATTTGATGTTTGTCATTTTTCAATCTTAAATTTAATATTGATTTTGTTCATTATGTATATCTTGGTTTTAATCAAGATTTAAATCTTCTTCTTTAGATATTCATCTTTGTCTTCTTTTCAATCTTAATCTAAAACTCGATTCTATCTTCTTTATAATCTTGGTCTTCAAACTTGATATTGTTAGTGATATTGATGTTGACCTAATCGTGATAAGAATTTTGATCTTGATTATGATCTTTATTTGTTATTGATCTTATTCTCATTCTTAATTTTAACATTTATCTTATTCTTGATAATTATCTTGATTTTCATTTTGATCTTAGTTTTATTATAGATTTAAGTTTTAATCCAATAATCTTCCACTTTTCCTACTTTTAATCTTTATCTTAAACTCGATTTTGATCTCGGTGGTAATATTGATTTCAATCTTGATATTAAAATTTATATTTATCTTGATCTTATAGTGATGAGGATGATGATCTTGATTATGATCTCTATTTGATCTTTGTCATTTTTCAATCTTAACTTTATTATTGATTTTGTTCATGATGTAGATCTTGGTTTTAATTAAGATTTAAATCTTCTTCTTTAGATATTCATCTTTGTCCTCTTTTTAATCTTAATCTTATACACGATTCGATCTTCTTTATAATCTTGGTCTTCAAACATGATATTGTTACTGATATAGATGTTGACCTAATCGTGATGAGAATTTTGATCTTGATTATAATTTTTATTTGTTATTGATCTTATTCTCATTCTTAATATTAACATTTATCTTATTCTTGATAATTATCTTGATTTTCATTTTGATCTTAGTTTTATTATAGATTTAAGTTTTAATCCAATAATCTTCCTCTTTTCCTACTTTTAATCTTCATCTTAAACTCGATTTTGATCTCTGTGGTAATATTGATTTTCATTCTTGTTATTAAAATTTATATTTATCTTGATCTTATAGTGCTGAGGATGATGATCTTGATTATGATCTCAATTTTATCTTTGTCATTTTTCAATCTTAATTTTAATATTGATTTTGTTCATGATGTAGATCTTGGTTTTAATCAAAATTTAAATCTTCTTCTTTAGATATTCGTCTTTGTCTGCTTTTTAATCTTAATCTTAAACTCAATTCGATCTTCTTAATAATCTTGGTCTTCAAACTTGATATTGTTACTGATATAGATGTTGACCTAATCGTGTTGAGAATTTTGATCTTGATTATAATTTTTATTTGTTATTGATCTTATTCTCATTCTTAATATTAACATTTATCTTATTCTTGATAATTATCTTGATTTTTATTTTGATCTTAGTTTTATTATAGATTTAAGTTTTAATCCAATAATCTTCCTCTTTTCCTACTTTTAATCCTCATCTTAAACTCGATTTTGATCTCGGTGGTAATATTGATTTTCAATCTTGATTTTAAAATTTATATTTATCTTGATCTTATAGTGATGAGGATGATGATCTTGATTATGATCTCTATTTTATCTTTTTCATTTTTCAATCTTAAATTTAATATTGATTTTGTTCATGATGTAGAACTTGGTTTTAATAAAAATTTAAATCTTCTTCTTTAGATATTCGTCTTTGTCTGCTTTTTAATCTTAATCTTAAACTCGATTCGATCTTCTTAATAATCTTGGTCTTCAAACTTGATATTGTTAGTGATATTGATGTTGACCTAATCGTGATGAGAATTTTGATCTTGATTATGATCTTTATTTGTTATTGATCTTATTCTCATTCTTAATTTTAACATTTATCTTATTCTTGATAATTATCTCGATTATCATTTTGATCTCAGTTTTATTGTAGATTTCAGTTTTAATCTAATAATCTTCATCTTTTTCTACTTTTAATCTTCATCTTAAACTCGATTTTGATCTCGGTGGTAATATTGATTTTCAATCATGATATTAAAATTTATATTTATCTTGATCTTATAGTGATGAGGATGATGATCTTGATTATGATCTCTATTTTATGTGAAAGTCCCCTATAACAAGGGGAGGCGAAACCCTAATAGGCGCATTTTGGAGGATTTGAAGCAGCGGAGAGGGTTTCTAGATCTATTACATGCTATATGATCAACATAAAAACATTCTATAGAAAGAATGAGATTCATACCGATGCCATTTCTAGATGGCGACTTGGAAGCAGAAAGCGATGTGGCTTTCCTCCAGAGGTGACGCACACAAGATGAGTTTTGGCTCCTCCTTGTCGCCCCTTGTGCTAGCAAGGATCGTCCAAGTATCCTGATCGAATGAAAAGGGATGAGATCTTCTTGGCGATTTCTTCCTTCTTCTTTTCGTTCACCTTCTTCACAACACGAGAGAGAACTTGTGTCGACCCGTGGAGAGGCGAGGCGAGAAGAGGCATGAAGAGGAGAAACGTGAGGCGTGGTCACGTTTAGAGAAGTGCTATCTAAAAATAGCATGCCACTTCTCAATATGCGATCATGGGTTTACCCCAATCGCAAACCTCTTATCTCATGAACCATCCGCTCACTTAATGAGCTGGTTCAATTCGGTTCGGTTCAAGAACCAATCAAGCCAAGCGATCCAGTCTAGATCATGATTAAACCCTAAGGCTCCAGATCTAACCGTTGATCTCTTGATGCTTCTGATCTCACCGATCTAGCATCCATTCTCTCGATCGAAGCTTACCGATCTCAAGCCCTAATCAATCAAACATGATCAGACCAGATCTCACTTACAATCAGAGATTAAATCCCTTTAAACTGAACCCAAATAATTCAGTCCACACGATCTGACTTAAGTAAGCCATATCATCAAATTGTGCGACCCTGAGGGTTTCCTTTAAATGTCGGTAACGATAACTCATGTTATCACGATCAGTGAGGGGTATCTAGCAACACATCACTGTCTCCCGATATAAAGGAAAGAGTCTTCCAAGACTACACCCAAACCACAGCACAAGTGTGAATCCACTTCACCAGGCATGCAGATATCCTTTGCCACTGGACGTTCTTATTGGACAAGCGTGTCACGCTTGTAGCTCCAATATGATGAGCATGATTAGATCAGATGAACATAGTCACCTGGGTATGGCCATACACTTTTCTCAATCATCTCATCCAGGGGGCCCCTTTAGAACATCACACTCCAATTAAGGAGACGGCAATCCTTTGTCTATCACTAGTGCCCTAACCTGACTCAAGCTCACCATCCAAGATAGTCTATAATCATTATGTTTCAAATGATATTGAACTACCTCAAAACAATGACAATCATCATTTAGAAACACAAGTGATCTCAAGTCAGAGGACATGTGCCACTTGTTGCAATCAAGGATTATTCACATTGTGACAAGCAATTGAATATCCTAGTAGGGTCTGTCCAGTACATCCAATGTACCCATGAGTCTACATCTTATTCCATACTCGAAGCATCCTATAAGATTAGAACACATATTAGTCTTAACCATATCAAGGCTGTCTCATGTTCACCAAGATATCTCGACTAAGGACTTAACTGCATGTCAGCCTAGCTGAACAGCTTTGAGACATTATTCAGAAGTACACTTATTGCAGCAGACAATGTAACAACCTGAATAACAACCATGCCTTTATAAACATAAGAGTTTATTACATGATACTGATACAATCCCAAGGCCTCAAACATTAGCCTTAAGGGCATACCCCAACAATCTCCCACTTGCACTTAATCTAATGGTTGAGAAATCTCAAACCCATATTATTACAGTGCTTCACATGCTTCTGCTGCGCCAGAGGCTTAGTAAGCGGGTCTGCTAGATTGTCATCTGTATGTACCTTGCAGACTTTGATCTCGCCACGATCAATGATCTCCCGGATCAAGTGAAACCGTCTCTGTATGTGCTTGGACTTCTGGTGCGACCGTGGTTCCTTTGCTTGTGCGATTGCTCCAGTGTTATCATAGAAGATAACCAAAGGATCTGCACTCGAAGGAACAACACCAAGTTCTCTCACGAACTTACGAATCCACACTGCCTCCTTGGATGCTTCCGAGGCTGCAACATACTCGGCTTCTGTTGTGGAATCAGCAACAGTTGACTGTTTGAAACTCTTCCACACCACTGCTCCTCCATTCAAGCTAAAAACATAGCCTGATTGCAATCGGAAATCATCCTGGTCTGACTGGAACGAAGCGTCAGTATATCCTTCTATACTGAGTTCTTCCTGACCACCATATATCAAGAACATATCTTTGGTCCTCCGCAGATATTTTAAAATGTTCTTGACTGCAATCCAGTGCGCCATACCTGGATTACTTTGGAATCGACTGGTCACGCTTAACCCGTAAGCGACGTCTGGGCGAGTACACAACATCGCATACATAATGGACCCAATAGTCGAAGCATAAGGCGTATTGTCCATTTCATCTTTCTCAGTCTGTGTTTGTGGACACTGACTCTTCGAAAGATTCAGACCATGTCTGACTGGAAGATACCCTCTTTTAGAATTCTCTAAATGGAATCTCTCCAGGACTTTATCGATGTAAGTACTCTGGCACAGCCCGAGAAGCCTCTTAGATCTATCTCTGTAGATCTTGACACCTAATACATAGGCTGCTTCTCCTAGATCTTTCATCTGGAAACATTTCCTTAACCATGCCTTAACCGCATGCATTTCAGGAATGTCATTTCCAATGATCAAGATGTCATCGACGTAGAGGACTAGGAAAGTAATCACGCTCCCACTAAACCTCTTATATACACACGGGTCATCCTCGTTCTTGATGAAACCAAATTCACTGATTGATTCATCAAAACGAATATTCCAGCTTCTTGATGCTTGTTTAAGTCCATAAATAGACTTCTTTAACTTGCATATCTTATGACGATCTGATGGATTAGTGAAACCTTCTGGTTGTGTCATATACACATCCTCATCCAGATTTCCATTAAGGAAAGCTGTCTTCACATCCATCTGCCAGATCTCATAATCATAATATGCAGCTATCGCAAAAAGAATCCGAATAGACTTAAACATAGCTACAGGTGAGAAAGTTTCATCATAATCTATCCCGTAGATTTGTTTGAAACCTTTCGCAACTAGCCTGCCTTTATAGGTAACCACGTTACCATCCATGTCAATCTTCTTCTTGAAGATCCATTTACAGCCTATAGGGATAACTCCCGGAGGCGGATCAACCAAATCCCAGACTTGGTTATCTGACATGGAGTCCATCTCGGCGCGCATAGCTTCAAGCCATCTCGCTGACTCCGGTCCACTGACCGCATCCGCATAAGTGAGGGGTTCATCATTATCAATGATGTAGACTCCGTCATAGCGCTCAGGCTGTCGACGGATCCTTCCCGATCTTCGCGGTTCCCGTGATATCTGAGCCTCAGGTTGTTCAATAACCTGATCCACCGGCTCAGGCTCATCCAACTGTGCTTGACTACTTTGTCCTTCCTCTGGATTCTTATCCAGCATTATTTCTCTCCCACTGGCCTCTTGCAGAAGAAACTCCTTCTCAAGAAATATGGCCGTCCGAGCAACAAATACCTTGTTCTCTTTGGGATCGAAGAAATAATAACCCTTAGTTTCCTTAGGGTAACCGACAAAGATACATTTGTCAGATCTGCTCTCTAGTTTCCCAGAGGCGAGCTTTTTGACATAAGCTTCGCAGCCCCAGATCCTGATAAATGTCAAGTTCGGCTGTTTCCCATACCATAACTCATATGGAGTCTTAGAAACTGCCTTGGATGGCACTCGGTTTAGTACCTTTGCAGCTGTCTCCAGTGCAAATCCCCAAAAGGAATATGGAAGAGTAGCCTGACTCATCATAGAACGAACCATATCAAGTAACGTTCTATTTCTCCTCTCGGACACACCATTCCATTGCGGTGTTCCTGGCAGAGTGAGCTGTGAGATAATCCCACACTCCTTCAGATAGTCAGTAAACGCATGACTCAAGTATTCTCCACCTTGATCAGAACGAAGTGCCTTGATATTTTGGCCTAGCTGATTCTGTACTTCATTCTTGAACTCTTTGAACTTGTCAAAAGATTCACTCTTATGTCTCATAAGATAGACATAACCATACCTACTGAAATCATCAATAAAGGTTATGAAGTACTGATAGCCACCTCTGGCATGTTTACTAAATGGCCCACACACATCACTGTGTATAAGGTCAAGTAAACCTGAAGCCCTTTGACCTTTGTTAGGAAAAGGTGACTTCGTCATTTTACCCATTAAACAAGCCTTGCATGTATCAATCTCCTCATAGGAGAATGATTCCAGCAGTCCATGATCATGCAACCGCTTAATGCGCTTCTTGTTAATATGGCCTAAACGACTATGCCATAACAAGGTGCTGTCATCAGCATGCTTGGCTTTCTTAATATCAATATTTTGTATAGAACATTCCATGTCTAACATGAATAACCCATTGTTAATTGAACCAGTTGCATAAACAATATTATCATGAGAAAGAACACACTTTGAAATATTGCATTCAAAGGAAAACCTCTTCCTGACAAGAGCAGGAATGGAGATAATATTTTTAGTAATGCTGGGAACAAAGTAACAACTGTTTAGTTCCAATACAAGCCCAGATGGCAAAGAGATGAAATAGTCTCCTACAGCAACAGCAGCAACCCGTGCCCCGTTTCCAACGCGTAGGTCCACCTCATGCTGTCCCACCTGTCTTCTTCTCTTGAGTTCCTGTACATTTGAACAAATGTGAACTCCACATGTAGTGTCCAACACCCATGATATAGAAGAAGATGAAACCATGACTTCCGTCACGTAAATACCTGAGCCAGAAGCGATGCTTCCCCTCTTATCTCCTTGGAGCGCTTTACAGTCCTTTTTCCAGTGACCCAGCTGGCCACAGTGGAAACATCTGTATTCCTTTGACCGCTTAACTTTTTGCTTCAGAGCCTTGCTGTAACTCTTGACAGGGGCCTTGCCCTTCTTCCCCTTCTTCTTGTTCCTAGAAGGAACCATTAAGACAGAGGTTGAAGGCTTTCCCTTCAGAGTCTCCTCAGTAGTCAAGAGCATATTCAGCAGCTCTGCCGGAGTACAATCGATTTTGTTCATATTAAAGTTAATAATGAATGCATCGAAAGAGGGCGGGAGAGACTGCAGAATAATGTCTACAGCAAGCTCCTGGTTGATGGTATGCCCCAGTTTCTCTAGAGCCTCCTTGTGCCCAATCATCTTGAGCACGTGAGCTCCCACTGGGCTCCCTTCAGCCAGTTTGCTCTGAAAGAACAGCTTTGTCAAATTATAGCGTTCTGTCCTCGCCTGTGCAGCATACAGCATCTTGAGGTTTGCTATCATGTCTATAGCAGACATATCCTCATGCTGACGCTGCAGCGGTGGCGTCATAGACGCTAGCATCAGGCAAGCGACATCAATGCTATCATTGACGTGCTTTTCATAAGCATCCCGAACCGCCCTTGCGGCGTTCGGAGCGGGCTGAGGCGGTATAGCCGTCTCGAGGACATACAGTTTCCTCTCTGCCTTAAGAACAATCTTAAGGTGTCCAAACCAGTCTGAGAAGTTCGGCCCAGCAAACTTCTCCCTTTCCAGTAGGGATCGCACATTGAAGTTCATGGTGTTCGTTGCTGCAGGTATCTACAACAATGCAAGAACAGCAAGGTCAGTATCAATGTTAAGAATCGATCAGGACTTAAGAAAGATTCCTTTTCTCACTATTTTATCTGGCTGAAAAATCCAGCAAAACAGCCCGAAAGAGTAGAACTCTTTTAGTGAGATGGGATCCAGATTTCATACTTGGTCTCCGCATCCCGCTCAGGCGAGATAAGATGCACAGAGAGTACAAGCACTAATCTTTGGTAGGCTGTCCCAGCCAATCGTCAACCCGTGCGATTCCCCTTCATCTGGGCAATCCAGCAGACTGTGCCAACTGAGTTGGTACAACACAGTCTCTGACCCCACAGATGGCTGCCTCCATGTGCTACCATATGCGCCACATATGTAGTCTACATGGTCAAGCTAACCTGACCTACTCCCTGGACCACCACGTGCTATGCTGAGCAACGAGAAGCGATAAATCCCTTCTCTGTAACTCGCAGGTGTAATCCCGCACCGTCTGAAGATAGATGGACGTGCCCACTGAGTGGGTACAACACGGCTCCAACGATAATCAGAACAGTGAGGTTTCGCGTCAGAAGGCTTACGAGCTTGATATTTTAGCGTTGGATTTTAACGGTCTTTAATCTTCTTCACTATCATGCAATTCCTATGGTGATAGCAGAAGATAAATAAATCATGCTGTTCTACTTATTTAAACAATAAAAGAAAGCATGGATCTTATGTGGTAAAAGCCCATAGCCTAAGTAAGACCTTAATTAACTTAAGTCTTCACTTGCTTTTCTTCATGGGTCTTTTAGCTGCTCATTTGGCCCAACCCAGGGCCCAAGCGCCATCTGCAGCTCAGGTGCGCCTACCAGGGAAAATGCGCCTGTCCCAGAGTCGAACCCTGGACCTCCCACCCGGTCAAGCCACTGCTGCATGCGCCTCTGCCAAGTGTGCTCTGTGCTCTTGTCTGATTAACTTACAAATTAATCTATCTAGACAAGATTGACACGCAGGTCAATTACACTTTATAAATTAAATGCAATGTGATGCGCAGATCACAATTAAAATTAATTTACAAAATAATTTCCAGGCATGCAGGCCCCAGCACAGCACACATTAAACACGGGCAGCCCACATAAGAATAAATAAACAAGCACATGGCATCAATCAACATGCGATCCAACCATAAAAATAAAATTTTGAAAACCCCATTGGCATCAATTTTATTTTCCTTATATGCCCTTACTACCTTACAACGGTCCATTGATAGGGATCCACTCATCATGTCTAGTCAGATCCACTGCCCTTGCATGCACCAAGTCCTAACTGACTTGAGTCGACCCAGTGGTCAACTATGCATGCGCCAAGGGCTGAACAACCATCATGAGTTCTGGCAAGCGGGTGTGAACCCGGGCCTAACTCATATGCGTTCATCAGTTGTCTCAACCAGACCTCGCTACACGCCTGTGATGCAGTCGACCTATAGCCACTCCATGCTTACGCATGGGTGCCATCTGGTCGACCCATCTAGGCTGTCAGATGGTCTGATCAGACTATTGGATCTAACCTAGAGGATGACTTCAACCCCATCAACCCGTCTAAGGGTTTACAGTAGGCGCAACTTAGATCTAATGAGGCGCGCAAGTGATATTTGTTTTTAACGAAAACATTAACAAGCGCCATAAGAACATGATACATGCGCAACTTAAATATAATCATACATCATGTATATTTCGCATGTTAACAAAAAGAAGATCTAAGCATACTTGCGCAAATATGGATCACAAATGGCTCAAGCAATCATAAAACATGCATGAAACCAGGCTCTGATACCAATTGAAAGTCCCCTATAACAAGGGGGGGCGAAACCCTAATAGGCGCATTTTGGAGGATTTGAAGCAGCGGAGAGGGTTTCTAGATCAATTACATGATATATGATCAACATAAAAACATTCTATAGAAAGAATGAGATTCATACCGATGCCATTTCTAGATGGCGACTTGGAAGCAGAAAGCGATGTGGCTTTCCTCCAGAGGTGACGCACACAAGATGAGTTTTGGCTCCTCCTTGTCGCCCCTTGTGCTAGCAAGGATCGTCCAAGTATCCTGATCGAATGAAAAGGGATGAGATCTTCTTGGCGATTTCTTCCTTCTTCTTTTCGTTCACCTTCTTCACAACACGAGAGAGAACTTGTGTCGACCCGTGGAGAGGCGAGGCGAGAAGAGGCATGAAGAGGAGAAACGTGAGGCGTGGTCACGCTTAGAGAAGTGCTATCTAAAAATAGCATGCCACTTCTCAATATGCGATCATGGGTTTACCCCAATCGCAAACCTCTTATCTCATGAACCATCCGCTCACTTAATGAGCTGGTTTAATTCGGTTCGGTTCAAGAACCAATCAAGCCAAGCGATCCAGTCTAGATCATGATTAAACCCTAAGGCTCCAGATCTAACCGTTGATCTCTTGATGCTTCTGATCTCACCGATCTAGCATCCATTCTCTCGATCGAAGCTTACCGATCTCAAGCCCTAATCAATCAAACATGATCAGACCAGATCTCACTTACAATCAGAGATTAAATCCCTTTAAACTGAACCCAAATAATTCAGTCCACACGATCTGACTTAAGTAAGCCATATCATCAAATTGTGCGACCCTGAGGGTTTCCTTTAAATGTCGGTAACGATAACTCACGTTATCACGATCAGTGAGGGGTATCTAGCAACACATCACTGTCTCCCGATATAAAGGAAAGAGTCTTCCAAGACTACACCCAAACCACAGCACAAGTGTGAATCCACTTCACCAGGCATGCAGATATCCTTTGCCACTGGACGTTCTTATTGGACAAGCGTGTCATAGCTCCAATATGATGAGCATGATTAGATCAGATGAACATAGTCACCTGGGTATGGCCATACACTTTTCTCAATCATCTCATCCAGGGGGCCCCTTTAGAACATCACACTCCAATTAAGGAGACGGCAATCCTTTGTCTATCACTAGTGCCCTAACCTGACTCAAGCTCACCATCCAAGATAGTCTATAATCATTATGTTTCAAATGATATTGAACTACCTCAAAACAATGACAATCATCATTTAGAAACACAAGTGATCTCAAGTCAGAGGACATGTGCCACTTGTTGCAATCAAGGATTATTCACATTGTGACAAGCAATTGAATATCCTAGTAGGGTCTGTCCAGTACATCCAATGTACCCATGAGTCTACATCTTATTCCATGCTCGAAGCATCCTATAAGATTAGAACACATATTAGTCTTAACCATATCAAGGCTGTCTCATGTTCACCAAGATATCTCGACTAAGGACTTAACTGCATGTCAGCCTAGCTGAACAGCTTTGAGACATTATTCAGAAGTACACTTATTGCAGCAGACAATGTAACAACCTGAATAACAACCATGCCTTTATAAACATAAGAGTTTATTACATGATACTGATACAATCCCAAGGCCTCAAACATTAGCCTTAAGGGCATACCCCAACATTATGTTTGTCATTTTTCAATCTTAAATTTAATATTGATTTTTTTCATGATGTAGATCTTTCTTTTAATCAAAATTTAAATCTTCTTCTTTAGATATTCGTCTTTGTCTGCTTTTTAATCTTAATCTTAAACTCGATTCGATCTTCTTAATAATCTTGGTCTTCAAACTTGATATTGTAAGTGATATTGATGTTGACCTAATCGTGATGAGAATTTTGATCTTGATTATGATCTTTATTTGTTATTGATCTTATTCTCATTCTTAATTTTAACATTTATCTTATTCTTGATAATTATCTCGATTATCATTTTGATCTCAGTTTTATTATAGATTTCAGTTTTAATCTAATAATCTTCATCTTTTCCTACTTTTAATCTTCATCTTAAACTCGATTTTGATCTCGGTGGTAATATTGATTTTCAATCATGATATTAAAATTTATATTTATCTTGATCTTATAGTGATGAGGATGATGATATTGATTATAATCTCTATTTTATGTTTGTCATTTTTCAATCTTAATTTTAATATTGATTTTGTTCATGATGTAGATCTTGGTTTTAATCAAGATTTAAATCTTCTTCTTTAGATATTCATCTTTGTCTTCTTTTCAATCTTAATCTAAAACTCGATTCTATCTTCTTTATAATCTTGGTCTTCAAACTTGATATTGTTAGTGATATTGATGTTGACCTAATCGTGATAAGAATTTTGATCTTGATTATGATCTTTATTTGTTATTGATCTTATTCTCATTCTTAATTTTAACATTTATCTTATTTTTGATAATTATCTTGATTATCATTTTGATCTCAGTTTTATTATAGATTTCAGTTTTAATCTAATAATCTTCATCTTTTCCTACTTTTAATCTTCATCTTAAACTCGATTTTGATCTCGGTGGTAATATTGATTTTCAATCTTGATATTAAAATTTATATTTATCTTGATCTTATAGTGATAAGGATGATGATCTTGATTATGATCTCTATTTTATGTTTATCATTTTTCAATCTTAAATTTAATATTGATTTTGTTCATGATGTAGATCTTGGTTTTAATCAAGATTTAAATCTTCTTCTTTAGATATTCATCTTTGTCTTCTTTTCAATCTTAATCTAAAACTCGATTCTATCTTCTTTATAATCTTGGTCTTCAAACTTGATATTGTTAGTGATATTGATGTTGACCTAATCGTGATAAGAATTTTGATCTTGATTATGATCTTTATTTGTTATTGATTTTATTCTCATTCTTAATTTTAACATTTATCTTATTTTTGATAATTATCTTGATTATCATTTTGATCTTAGTTTTATTATAGATTTCAGTTTTAATCTAATAATCTTTACCTTTTCCTACTTTTAATATTCATCTTAAACTAGATTTTGATCTCGGTGGTAATATTGATTTAAATCTTGATATTAAAATTTATCTTGATCTTATAGTGATGAGGATGATGATCTTGATTATGATCTCTATTTGATCTTTGTCATTTTTCAATCTTAATTTTATTATTGATTTTGTTCATGATGTAGATCTTGGTTTTAATCAAGATTTAAATCTTCTTCTTTAGATATTCATCTTTGTCCTCTTTTTAATCTTAATCTTATACACGATTCGATCTTCTTTATAATCTTGGTCTTCAAACATGATATTGTTACTGATATAGATGTTGACCTAATCGTGAAGATAATTTTGATCTTGATTATAATTTTTATTTCTTATTGATCTTATTCTCATTCTTAATATTAACATTTATCTTATTCTTGATAATTATCTTGATTTTCATTTTGATCTTAGTTTTATTATAGATTTAAGTTTTAATCTAATAATCTTCCTCTTTTCCTACTTTTAATCTTCATCTTAAACTCGATTTTGATCTCGGTGGTAATACTGATTTTCAATCTTGATAATAAAATTTATATTTATCTTGATCTTATAGTGATGAGGATGATGATCTTGATTATGATCTCTATTTTATCTTTGTCATTTTTCAATCTTAATTTTAACATTGATTTTGTTCATGATGTAGATCTTGGTTTTAATCAAAATTTAAATCTTCTTCTTTAGATATTCGTCTTTGTCTGCTTTTTAATCTTAATCTTAAACTCGATTCGATCTTCTTAATAATCTTGGTCTTCAAACTTGATATTGTTAGTGATATTGATGTTGACCTAATCATGATGAGAATTTTGATCTTGATTATGATCTTTATTTGTTATTGATCTTATTCTCATTCTTAATTTTAACATTTATCTTATTCTTGATAATTATCTCGATTATCATTTTGATCTCAGTTTTATTATAGATTTCAGTTTTAATCTAATAATCTTCATCTTTTTCTACTTTTAATCTTCATTTTAAACTCGATTTTGATCTAGGTGGTAATATTGATTTTCAATCATGATATTAAAATTTATATTTATCTTGATCTTATAGTGATGAGGATGATGATCTTGGTTATGATCTCTATTTTATGTTTGTCATTTTTCAATCTTAAATTTAATATTGATTTTGTTCATGATGTAGATCTTGGTTTTAATCAAAATTTAAATCTTCTTCTTTAGATATTCGTCTTTGTCTGCTTTTTAATCTTTATCTTAAACTCGATTCAATCTTCTTAATAATCTTGGTCTTCAAACTTGATATTGTTAGTGATATTGATGTTGACCTAATCGTGATGAGAATTTTGATCTTGATTATGATCTTTATTTGTTATTGATCTTATTCTCATTCTTAATTTTAACATTAATCTTATTCTTGATAATTATCTCGATTATCATTTTGATCTCAGTTTTATTATACATTTCAGTTTTAATCTAATAATCTTCATCTTTTCCTACTTTTAATCTTCATCTTAAACTCGATTTTGATCTCGGTGGTAATATTGATTTTCAATCATGATATTAAAATTTATATTTATCTTGATCTTATAGTGATGAGGATGATGATCTTGATTATGATCTCTATTTTATGTTTGTCATTTTTCAATCTTAAATTTAATATTGATTTTGTTAATGATGTAGATCTTGGTTTTAATCAAGATTTAAATCTTCTTATTTAGATATTCATCTTTGTCTTCTTTTCAATCTTAATCTAAAACTCGATTCTATCTTCTTTATAATCTTGGTCTTCAAACTTGATATTGTTAGTGATATTGATGTTGACCTAATCGTGATAAGAATTTTGATCTTGACTATGATCTTTATTTGTTATTGATCTTATTCTCATTCTTAATTTTAACATTTATCTTATTCTTGATAATTATCTTGATTTTCATTTTGATCTTAGTTTTATTATAGATTTAAGTTTTAATCCAATAATCTTCCACTTTTCCTACTTTTAATCTTCATCTTAAACTTGATTTTGATCTCGGTGGTAATATTGATTTTCAATCTTGATATTAAAATTTATATTTATCTTGATCTTATAGTGATGAGGATGATGATCTTGATTATGATCTCTATTTGATCTTTGTCATTTTTCAATCTTAACTTTATTATTGATTTTGTTCATGATGTAGATCTTGGTTTTAATCAAGATTTAAATCTTCTTCTTTAGACATTCATCTTTGTCCTCTTTTTAATCTTAATCTTATACACGATTCGATCTTCTTTATAATCTTGGTCTTCAAACATGATATTGTTACTGATATAGATGTTGACCTAATCGTGATGAGAATTTTGATCTTGATTATAATTTTTATTTGTTATTGATCTTATTCTCATTCTTAATATTAACATTTATCTTATTCTTGATAATTATCTTGATTTTCATTTTGATCTTAGTTTTATTATAGATTTAAGTTTTAATCCAATAATCTTCCTCTTTTCCTACTTTTAATCTTCATCTTAAACTCGATTTTGATCTCGGTGGTAATATTGATTTTCAATCTTGATATTAAAATTTATATTTATCTTGATCTTATAGTGATGAGGATGATGATATTGATTGTGATCTCTATTTTATGTTTGTCATTTTTCAATCTTAATTTTAATATTGATTTTGTTCATGATGTAGATCTTGGTTTTAATCAAGATTTAAATCTTCTTCTTTAGATATTCATCTTTGTCTTCTTTTCAATCTTAATCTAAAACTCGATTCTATCTTCTTTATAATCTTGGTCTTCAAACTTGATATTGTTAGTGATATTGATGTTGACCTAATCGTGATGAGAATTTTGATCTTAATTATGATCTTTATTTGTTATTGATCTTATTCTCATTCTTAATTTTAACATTTATCTTATTTTTGATAATTATCTTGATTATCATTTTGATCTCAGTTTTATTATAGATTTCAGTTTTAATCTAATAATCTTCATCTTTTCCTACTTTTAATCTTCATCTTAAACTCGATTTTGATCTCGGTGGTAATATTGATTTTCAATCTTAATATTAAAATTTATATTTATCTTGATCTTATAGTGATGAGGATGATGATCTTGATTATGATCTCTATTTTATGTTTATCATTTTTCAATCTTAATTTTAATATTGATTTTGTTCATGATGTAGATCTTGGTTTTAATCAAGATTTAAATCTTCTTCTTTAGATATTCATCTTTGTCTTCTTTTTAATCTTAATCTAAAACTCGATTCTATCTTCTTTATAATCTTGGTCTTCAAACTTGATATTGTTAGTGATATTGATGTTGACCTAATCGTGATAAGAATTTTGATCTTGATTATGATCTGTTGGGGTATGCCCTTAAGGCTAATGTTTGAGGCCTTGGGATTGTATAAGTATCATGTAATAAACTCTTATGTTTATAAAAGGCATGGTTGTTATTCAGGTTGTTACCTTGTCTGCTGTAATAAGTGTACTTCTGAATAATGTCTCAAAGCTGTTCAGCTAGGCTGACAGGCTATATGTCCTTAGTCGAGATATCTTGGTGAACATGAGACAGCCTTGATATGATGGAGACTAATATGAGTGCTAATCTTATAGGATGCTTCGAGCATGGAATAAGATGTAGACTCATGGGTACATTGGATGTACTGGACAGACCCTACTGGGATATTGCATTGCTTGTCACAATGTGAATGATCCCTGTAAGCAGCAAGTGGCACATGTCCTTTGACTTGAGATCACTTGTGTTTCTAAATGATGATTGTCATTGTTTTGAGGTAGTTCAATATCATTTGAAATATAATGATTATAGACTATCTTGGATGGTGAGCTTGAATCAGGTTAGGGCACTAGTGATAGACATAGGATTGCCGTCTCCTTGTTTAAGGAGTGTGGTGTTCTAAGGGCCCCCCTATATGAGATGATTGAGATAGTGTATGGCCATACCCAGATGACTATGTGCATCTGATCTAATCATGCTCATCGTATTGGAGTTACAAGCTTGACCCGCTTGTCCAATAAGAACATCCAGTGGCAAAGGACACATGTATGCCTTGTGAATTGAGTCACACTTGTGCTATGGTTTGGGAGTAGTCTTGGAAGACTCTTTCCTTTATATCGGGAGACAGTGATGTGTTGCTAGATACCCCTCACTGATCGTGATAACGTAAGTTATCGTTACCGACATTTAGAGGAAACCCTCAGGGTCGCACAATTTGGTGATATGGCTTACTTGAGTCAGATCGTATGGACTGGATTCTTTGAGTTCAGATTAAAGGGATTTAATCTCTGATTGTAAGTGAGATCTGGTCTGATCATGTTTGATTGATTAGGACTTGAGATCGGTAAGCTTCGATCGAGAGAGGTGATGCTAGATCGGAGAGATCAAGGGCATCAGATGATGAATGGTTAGATCATGAGCCTTGGGGGTTCAATTTGGTCTAGACCAAGTGGCTAGAGCTATTTCGGTTTGGTTTGTTGAACCAAAGCCGATTTGACATTTTGGCTTGAACCGGTTCACAATGGTGAACGCATGGTTCAATCCTAAAATGCGTTTGGGTTGAGTTGAGCGCATGGACTTGATGAGCTTCCATTTATGGAAAGTCATCAAGGGCCGGTTTCACTCACTTCAATGCCAAAAACGCATATGCGTTTGCTCTCTTCTCTTCAACGCATTCGACTTTGGTTGGGTGGTGATTGACGAAGAGAAGGAGAGGTTGAGCAAGAGGAGCTCTCGGCCAAGAGGTTCATCATCCCCTTCCATTCGACACTTGAAGGCTTGGGTGTCTTGCTAGCACAAGAGACCGCAAGGAGTAAGCATCTTCACCTTGTGTGTGAACTTGTGGAGGAGATCTACTTTGTTCTCTTTATCCAAGCCGACTACCAAGCATATGGCGTTGGTATGATTTTTATCTCAATCTATTCAATCGATTATAGTTGAACATATGGCATGCAAATGATCTTGAACCCTTGCTTCCGCTTGCATATTTTACATTAGCGCCATGCTTAGGGTTTTGCCCCCTTATGATTAGGGGTTCCTACATTTGGTATCAGAGGTAGGCTCTATGCATGCTATTATGTTTGCTGATGTGATCCTCATGTTGCGCTTACTTTTACTTGAGGCATGCTTTGCTTACATGAAGTTGCGCTTGTATCATGCTTTGCTTACATGAAGTTGCGCTTGTATCATGCTTTGCTTACATGAAGTTGCGCTTGTATCATGCTTTGCTTATATGAAGTATGCGCTCCCCTTGAAGGGGACCCCCTAAAGTTTGCGCTCCCCCTTGAAGGGGACCCCCTTAGATCTAAGGGTTATATGCAAGCATGTTGTTTGTTTGTATGATTGCGCATGTTCTAAGGTTTTTCTAAAACTTACATCTTGCGCGCTTGATTAGATCTAAGGTGCCACTACATTAAACCCTTAGATGGGTTGATGAGGTTGAAGTCACCACTAGGTTAGATCCAAGTCTGATCAGACCATCTGACAGCTCAGATGGGTTAACCTGATAGCACCTATGCGCAAGCACAAGGTGGCTATAGGTTGACTGCATCTAGGGCGTGTAGCGAGGTCTGGTTGAGACACTACTGAACACACTTGAGTTAGGCCCGGGGTCACACCCGCTTGCCAAAACTCATGGGGGTAGTTCAGCCCTTGGCGCATGCATGGTTGACCATTAGGTCAACTCGGGTCAGTTAGGACTCGGTGCATGCAAGGGCAAAGGATCTAACTAGATGGATGAGTGGATCCCCATCAATGGACCATTGTAAGGTTGTAGGGCTCATAAGGAAATTAAAATTGATGCCATGGGGTTTTCAAAACTTTTAATTTCAAGATGATTGGATCACATGTTGATTGAACCATATGCTTGTTTATTTAGTCTTATGTGGGTTGCCCAATTGTGTGCTGTGCTGGGGCCTGCGTGCCTGGACTTAAAAATTATAAATTAATTTGTGATCTGCGAATCACATTGTACTTAATTTATAATATGTTGTTGACCTGCGAGTCAACCTTGTCTAGATAGATCAAATGTACTTTGATTAGACAAGAACAAAGGCACACATCCAAGAGGGGCATTCACCTGGTGGTGCACCTGAGGTGCTCTTGGCGCTAGGGCACTGGGTTGGACCAGATGAGATGCAATGAAGCTCAAGTGAAGACTTAAGTAATATTAAGGTCTTACTAGGGTTCATGGGCTTTTACCACATAAGATCATGCTTTCTACTTATTGCTAATAATTAGAATTGCATATTTATGTTTATCTTCTGCTATAGCCATAGGACATGCCTGATAGTAAGAAGATAAAAGACCGTTAAAATCCAACGCTAACATATCAAGCTCGTAAGCCTTCTGACGCGAAACCTCACCTTTCTGACTATCGTTGGAGCCGTGTTGAACCCACTCAGTGGGCACGTCCATCTATCTTCAGACGGTGCTGGATTTCACCTGCGTGTTACAGAGTTGGGATTTATCCCCTCTCGTTGCTCAGCATAGCACGTGGTGGTCCAGGGAGTAGGTCAGGTCAGCTTGACCATGTAGACTACATATGTGGCGCATATGGTAGCACATGGAGGCAGCCATCTCTGGGATCAGAGACTGTGTTGTACCAACTCAGTTGGCACAGTCTGCTGGATTGCCAAGATGAAGGGGAATCGCACGGGTTGGCGATTGGCTGGGACAGCCTACCAGAAACTAGTGCTTGTCATCTCTGTGCATCTTATCTCGCCTGAGCGGGACGCGGAGACCAAGTATGAAATCTGGATCCCATCTCACTAAAAGAGTGTTTACTCTTTCGGACTGTTTACTGGATTTTTCAGTCAGACAAAATAGTGAGAAAAGAATCTTTCTTAAGTCCTGGATTGATTCTGAAACATTGATACTGACCTTGCTGTTCTTGCTTGTTGTAGATTCCTGCAGCAACGAACACCATGAGCTTCAATGTGCGATCCCTACTGGAAAGGGAGAAGTTTGCTGGGCCGAACTTCTCTGACTGGTTCGGACACCTTAAGATTGTTCTTAAGGCAGAGAGGAAACTGTATGTCCTCGAGACGGCGATACCGCCGCAGCCCGCTCCGAACGCCGCAAGGGCGGTTCGGGATGCCTACGAAAAGCACGTCAATGATAGCATTGATGTCGCTTGCCTGATGCTAGCGTCTATGACGCCACCGCTGCAGCGTCAGCATGAGGATATGTCGGCTATAGAAATTATAGCAAACCTCAAGATGCTGTATGCTGCACAGGCGAGGACTGAGCGCTATAATCTGACGAAGCTCTTCTTTCAGAGCAAACTGGCTGAGGGGAGCCCAGTGGGAGCTCATGTGCTCAAGATGATTGGGCACAAGGAGGCTCTAGAAAAACTGGGGCATACCGTCAACCAGGAGCTTGCTGTGGACATTATTCTACAGTCTCTTCCGCCTTCTTTCGATGCGTTCATTATTAACTTTAATATGAACAAGATCGATTGTACGCCGGCAGAGCTGCTGAATATGCTCTTGACCACTGAGGAAACTCTGAAGGGTAAGCCTTCAACCTCTGTCTTGATGGTTCCTTCTAGGAACAAGAAGAAGGGGAAGAAGGGCAAGGCCCCTGTCAAGAATTACAGCAAGGCCCTGAAACAGAAGGTGAAGCGGTCGAAGGACAACAGGTGTTTCCACTGTGGCCAGCTGGGTCACTGGAAAAAGGACTGTAAAGCGCTCCAAGGAGATAAGAGGGGAAGCATCGCTTTTGGCTCAGGTATATATGTGACTGAGGTCATGTTATCTTCTTCTATATCATGGGTGTTGGACACTGCATGTGGAGTTCACATTTGTTCAAATGTGCAGGAACTCAAGAGAAGAAGGCAGGTGGGACAGCATGAGGTAGACCTACGAGTTGGAAACGGGGCACGGGTTGCTGCTGTTGGTGTAGGAGACTATTTCATTTCTTTACCATCTGGCGTTGTATTAGAATTAAACAATTGTTATTTTGTACCGAGTATTACCAAGAATATTATCTCTATTCCTGCTCTTGTCAGGAAAGGATTTGCCTTTGAATGCAATATTTCAAAGTGTGTTTTATCTCATGATAATATTGTGTATGCAACTGGTTCAATTAACAATGGGTTATACATGTTGGACATGGAAAATTCTATACAAAACATTGATAATAAGAAAGCCAAGTATGCTGATGACAGCACCTTGTTATGGCATAGTCGTTTAGGCCATATAAACGAGAAGCGCATTAAGCGGTTGCATGAACATAGACTGCTGGGATCATTCTCCTATGAGGAGATTGATACATGCAAAGCTTGTTTGATGGGTAAAATGACGAAGTCTCCTTTTCCTCACAAAGGTCAAAGGGCTTCGGGTTTACTTGACCTTATACACAGTGATGTGTGTGGGCCTTTTAGTAAACATGCCAGAGGTGGCTATCAGTACTTCATTACCTTTACTGATGATTTCAGTAGGTATGGGTATGTCTATTTAATGAGACATAAAAGTGAATCTTTTGACAAGTTCAAAGAGTTCAAAAATGAAGTACAAAATCAGCTAGGCCGAAATATCAAGGCACTTCGTTCTGATCGAGGTGGTGAATACCTGAGTCATGCATTTACTGACTATCTGAAGGAGTGTGGGATTATCTCACAGCTCACTCCGCCAGGAACACCGCAATGGAATGGTGTGTCCGAGAGGAGAAATAGAACGTTACTAGACATGGTTCGTTCTATGATGAGTCAGGCCACTCTTCCATATTCCTTTTGGGGTTTTGCACTGGAAACAGCTGCAAAGGTACTAAACCGAGTGCCATCCAAGGCAGTTTTAAAGACGCCATATGAGTTATGGTATGGAAAACAGCCTAGCTTGACATTTATCAGGATCTGGGGTTGCGAGGCTTATGTCAAAAAGCTCGCCTCTGGGAAACTGGAGAGCAGATCTGAGAAATGTATCTTTGTCGGTTACCCTAAGGAAACTAAGGGTTATTATTTCTACGATCCCAAAGAGAACAAGGTTTTTGTTGCTCGGACGGCCATATTTCTTGAGAAGGAGTTTCTTCTGCAAGAGGCCAGTGGGAGAGAAATAAAGCTGGATGAGAATTCAGAGGAAGGACAAAGTAGTCAAGCAGAGTTGGATGTGCCTGAGCTGGTAGATCAGGTTACTGAACAACCTGAGGCTCAGATATCACGGGAACCGCGAAGATCGGGTAAGATCCGTCGACAGCCTGAGCGCTATGACGGAGTCTACATCATTGATAATGATGAACCCCTAACTTATGCGGATGCGGTCAGTGGACCGGAGTCAGCTAGATGGCTTGAAGCTATGCGAGCCGAGATGGACTCCATGTCAGATAACCAAGTCTGGGATTTGGTTGATCCGCCTCCGGGAGTAATCCCTATAGGCTGTAAATGGATCTTCAAGAAGAAGATTGACATGGACGGTAACGTGGTTACCTATAAAGGCAGGCTAGTTGCGAAAGGTTTCAAACAAATCTACGGGATAGATTATGATGAAACTTTCTCTCCTGTAGCCATGTTTAAGTCTATTCGGATTCTTTTCGCGATAGCAGCATATTACGACTATGAGATCTGGCAAATGGATGTGAAGACAGCTTTCCTTAATGGAAATCTGGATGAGGATGTGTATATGACACAACCGGAAGGTTTCACTAATCCAGCAGATCGTCATAAAATATGCAAGTTAAAGAAGTCCATTTATGGACTTAAACAAGCATCAAGAAGCTGAAATATTCGTTTTGATGAATCAATCTCTGAGTTTGGTTTCATCAAGAACGAAGATGACCCGTGTGTATATAAGAGGTTTAGTGGGAGCGTGATTACATTCCTAATCCTCTACGTCGATGATATCTTGATCATTGGAAATGATATTCCTGAACTGCATGCTGTTAAGGCATGGTTAGGAAAATGTTTCCAGATGAAAGATCTAGGAGAAGCAGCCTATGTATTAGGTGTCAAGATCTACCGGGATAGATCTAAGAGGCTTCTCGGGCTGTGCCAGAGTACTTACATCGATAAAGTCCTGGAGAGATTCCATTTAGAGAATTCTAAACGTGGATATCTTCCAGTCAGACATGGTCTGAATCTTTCAAAGAGTCAGTGTCCACAAACACAGACTGAGAAAGATGAAATGGACAATACGCCTTATGCTTCGGCTATTGGGTCCATTATGTATGCGATGTTGTGTACTCGCCCAGACGTCGCTTACGGGTTAAGCGTGACCAGTCGATTCCAAAGTAATCCAGGATTGGCGCACTGGATTGCAGTCAAGAACATCTTGAAATATCTGCGGAGGACCAAAGATATGTTCTTGATATATGGTGGTCAGGAAGAACTCAGTATAGAGGGATATACTGATGCTTCGTTCCAGTCGGACCAGGATGATTTCCGATCGCAATCAGGCTATGTTTTTAGCTTGAATGGTGGAGCAGTGGTGTGGAAGAGCTTCAAACAGTCAACTGTTGCTGATTCCACAACAGAAGCCGAGTATGTTGCAGCCTCGGAAGCATCCAAGGAGGCAGTGTGGATTCGTAAGTTCGTGAGAGAACTTGGTGTCGTTCCTTCGAGTGCAGATCCTTTGGTTATCTTCTGTGATAACACTGGTGCTATAGCACAAGCAAAGGAACCACGGTCGCACCAGAAGTCCAAGCACATACAGAGACGGTTTCACTTGATCCGGGAGATCATTGATCGTGGCGAGATCAAAATATGCAAGGTTCATACAGATGACAATCTGGCAGACCCGCTTACCAAGCCTCTGGCGCAGCAGAAGCATGAGAAGCACTGTAATAATATGGGTTTGAGATTTCTCAACCATTAGATTAAGTGCAAGTGGGAGATTGTTGGGGTATGCCCTTAAGGCTAATGTTTGAGGCCTTGGGATTGTATAAGTATCATGTAATAAACTCTTATGTTTATAAAAGGCATGGTTGTTATTCAGGTTGTTACCTTGTCTGCTGTAATAAGTGTACTTCTGAATAATGTCTCAAAGCTGTTCAGCTAGGCTGACAGGCTATATGTCCTTAGTCGAGATATCTTGGTGAACATGAGACAGCCTTGATATGATGGAGACTAATATGAGTGCTAATCTTATAGGATGCTTCGAGCATGGAATAAGATGTAGACTCATGGGTACATTGGATGTACTGGACAGACCCTACTGGGATATTGCATTGCTTGTCACAATGTGAATGATCCCTGTAAGCAGCAAGTGGCACATGTCCTTTGACTTGAGATCACTTGTGTTTCTAAATGATGATTGTCATTGTTTTGAGGTAGTTCAATATCATTTGAAATATAATGATTATAGACTATCTTGGATGGTGAGCTTGAATCAGGTTAGGGCACTAGTGATAGACATAGGATTGCCGTCTCCTTGTTTAAGGAGTGTGGTGTTCTAAGGGCCCCCCTATATGAGATGATTGAGATAGTGTATAGCCATACCCAGATGACTATGTGCATCTGATCTAATCATGCTCATCGTATTGGAGTTACAAGCTTGACCCGCTTGTCCAATAAGAACATCCAGTGGCAAAGGACACATGTATGCCTTGTGAATTGAGTCACACTTGTGCTATGGTTTGGGAGTAGTCTTGGAAGACTCTTTCCTTTATATCGGGAGACAGTGATGTGTTGCTAGATACCCCTCACTGATCGTGATAACGTAAGTTATCGTTACCGACATTTAGAGGAAACCCTCAGGGTCGCACAATTTGGTGATATGGCTTACTTGAGTCAGATCGTATGGACTGGATTCTTTGAGTTCAGATTAAAGGGATTTAATCTCTGATTGTAAGTTAGATCTGGTCTGATCATGTTTGATTGATTAGGACTTGAGATCGGTAAGCTTCGATCGAGAGAGGTGATGCTAGATCGGAGAGATCAAGGGCATCAGATGATGAATGGTTAGATCATGAGCCTTGGGGGTTCAATTTGGTCTAGACCAAGTGGCTAGAGCTATTTCGGTTTGGTTTGTTGAACCAAAGCCGATTTGACATTTTGGCTTGAACCGGTTCACAATGGTGAACGCATGGTTCAATCCTAAAATGCGTTTGGGTTGAGTTGAGCGCATGGACTTGATGAGCTTCCATTTATGGAAAGTCATCAAGGGCCGGTTTCACTCACTTCAATGCCAAAAACGCATATGCGTTTGCTCTCTTCTCTTCAACGCATTCGACTTTGGTTGGGTGGTGATTGACGAAGAGAAGGAGAGGTTGAGCAAGAGGAGCTCTCGGCCAAGAGGTTCATCATCCCCTTCCATTCGACACTTGAAGGCTTGGGTGTCTTGCTAGCACAAGAGACCGCAAGGAGTAAGCATCTTCACCTTGTGTGTGAACTTGTGGAGGAGATCTACTTTGTTCTCTTTATCCAAGCCGACTACCAAGCATATGGCGTTGGTATGATTTTTATCTCAATCTATTCAATCGATTATAGTTGAACATATGGCATGCAAATGATCTTGAACCCTTGCTTCCGCTTGCATATTTTACATTAGCGCCATGCTTAGGGTTTTGCCCCCTTATGATCTTCAAACTTGATATTGTTAGTGATATGGATGTTGACCTAATCGTGATGAGAATTTTGATCTTAATTATGATCTTTATTTGTTATTGATCTTATTCTCATTCTTAATTTTAACATTTATCTTATTTTTGATAATTATCTTGATTATCATTTTGATCTCAGTTTTATTATAGATTTCAGTTTTAATCTAATAATCTTCATCTTTTCCTACTTTTAATCTTCATCTTAAACTCGATTTTGATCTCGGTGGTAATATTGATTTTCAATCTTGATATTAAAATTTATATTTATCTTGATCTTATAGTGATGAGGATGATGATCTTGATTATGATCTCTATTTTATGTTTATCATTTTTCAATCTTAATTTTAATATTGATTTTGTTCATGATGTAGATCTTGGTTTTAATCAAGATTTAAATCTTCTTCTTTAGATATTCATCTTTGTCTTCTTTTTAATCTTAATCTAAAACTCGATTCTATCTTCTTTATAATCTTGGTCTTCAAACTTGATATTGTTAGTGATATTGATGTTGACCTAATCGTGATGAGAATTTTGATCTTAATTATGATCTTTATTTGTTATTGATCTTATTCTCATTCTTAATTTTAACATTTATCTTATTTTTGATAATTATCTTGATTATCATTTTGATCTCAGTTTTATTATAGATTTCAGTTTTAATCTAATAATCTTCATCTTTTCCTACTTTTAATCTTCATCTTAAACTCGATTTTGATCTTGATTATGATCTTGATTTTCAATCATGATATTAAAATTTATATTTATCTTGATCTTATAGTGATGAGGATGATGATCTTGATTATGATCTCTATTTTATGTTTGTCATTTTTCAATCTTAAATTTAATATTGATTTTGTTCATGATGTAGATCTTGATTTTAATCAAGATTTAAATCTTCTTATTTAGATATTCATCTTTGTCTTCTTTTCAATCTTAATCTATAACTCGATTCTATCTTCTTTATAATCTTGGTCTTCAAACTTGATATTGTTAGTGATATTGATGTTGACCTAATCGTGATAAGAATTTTGATCTTGACTATGATCTTTATTTGTTATTGATCTTATTCTCATTCATAATTTTAACATTTATCTTATTCTTGATAATTATCTTGATTTTCATTTTGATCTTAGTTTTATTATAGATTTAAGTTTCAATCCAATAATCTTCCACTTTTCCTACTTTTAATCTTCATCTTAAACTTGATTTTGATCTCGGTGGTAATATTGATTTTCAATCTTGATATTAAAATTTATATTTATCTTGATCTTATAGTGATGAGGATGATGATCTTGATTATGATCTCTATTTGATCTTTGTCATTTTTCAATCTTAACTTTATTATTGATTTTGTTCATGATGTAGATCTTGGTTTTAATCAAGATTTAAATCTTCTTCTTTAGACATTCATCTTTGTCCTCTTTTTAATCTTAATCTTATACACGATTCGATCTTCTTTATAATCTTGGTCTTCAAACATGATATTGTTACTGATATAGATGTTGACCTAATCGTGATGAGAATTTTGATCTTGATTATAATTTTTATTTGTTATTGATCTTATTCTCATTCTTAATATTAACATTTATCTTATTCTTGATAATTATCTTGATTTTCATTTTGATCTTAGTTTTATTATAGATTTAAGTTTTAATCCAATAATCTTCCTCTTTTCCTACTTTTAATCTTCATCTTAAACTCGATTTTGATCTCGGTGGTAATATTGATTTTCAATCTTGATATTAAAATTTATATTTATCTTGATCTTATAGTGATGAGGATGATGATATTGATTATGATCTCTATTTTATGTTTGTCATTTTTCAATCTTAATTTTAATATTGATTTTGTTCATGATGTAGATCTTGGTTTTAATCAAGATTTAAATCTTCTTCTTTAGATATTCATCTTTGTCTTCTTTTCAATCTTAATCTAAAACTCGATTCTATCTTCTTTATAATCTTGGTCTTCAAACTTGATATTGTTAGTGATATTGATGTTGACCTAATCGTGATGAGAATTTTGATCTTGATTATGATCTTTATTTGTTATTGATCTTATTCTCATTCTTAATTTTAACATTTATCTTATTCTTGATAATTATCTCGATTATCATTTTGATCTCAGTTTTATTATAGATTTCAGTTTTAATCTAATAATCTTCATCTTTTCCTACTTTTAATCCTCATCTTAAACTCGATTTTGATCTCGGTGGTAATATTGATTTTCAATCTTGATATTAAAATTTATATTTATCTTGATCTTATAGTGATGAGGATGATGATCTTGATTATGATCTCTATTTTATGTTTATCATTTTTCAATCTTAATTTTAATATTGATTTTGTTCATGATGTAGATCTTGGTTTTAATCAAGATTTAAATCTTCTTCTTTAGATATTCATCTTTGTCTTCTTTTTAATCTTAATCTAAAACTCGATTCTATCTTCTTTATAATCTTGGTCTTCAAACTTGATATTGTTAGTGATATTGATGTTGACCTAATCGTGATGAGAATTTTGATCTTAATTATGATCTTTATTAGTTATTGATCTTATTCTCATTCTTAATTTTAACATTTATCTTATTTTTGATAATTATCTTGATTATCATTTTGATCTCAGTTTTATTATAGATTTCAGTTTTAATCTAATAATCTTCATCTTTTCCTACTTTTAATCTTCATCTTAAACTCGATTTTGATCTTGATTATGATCTTGATTTTCAATCATGATATTAAAATTTATATTTATCTTGATCTTATAGTGATGAGGATGATGATCTTGATTATGATCTCTATTTTATGTTTGTCATTTTTCAATCTTAAATTTAATATTGATTTTGTTCATGATGTAGATCTTGATTTTAATCAAGATTTAAATCTTCTTATTTAGATATTCATCTTTGTCTTCTTTTCAATCTTAATCTATAACTCGATTCTATCTTCTTTATAATCTTGGTCTTCAAACTTGATATTGTTAGTGATATTGATGTTGACCTAATCGTGATAAGAATTTTGATCTTGACTATGATCTTTATTTGTTATTGATCTTATTCTCATTCATAATTTTAACATTTATCTTATTCTTGATAATTATCTTGATTTTCATTTTGATCTTAGTTTTATTATAGATTTAAGTTTTAATCCAATAATCTTCCACTTTTCCTACTTTTAATCTTCATCTTAAACTTGATTTTGATCTCGGTGGTAATATTGATTTTCAATCTTGATATTAAAATTTATATTTATCTTAATCTTATAGTGATGAGGATGATGATCTTGATTATGATCTCTATTTGATCTTTGTCATTTTTCAATCTTAACTTTATTATTGATTTTGTTCATGATGTAGATCTTGGTTTTAATCAAGATTTAAATCTTCTTCTTTAGACATTCATCTTTGTCCTCTTTTTAATCTTAATCTTATACACGATTCGATCTTCTTTATAATCTTGGTCTTCAAACATGATATTGTTACTGATATAGATGTTGACCTAATCGTGATGAGAATTTTGATCTTGATTATAATTTTTATTTGTTATTGATCTTATTCTCATTCTTAATATTAACATTTATCTTATTCTTGATAATTATCTTGATTTTCATTTTGATCTTAGTTTTATTATAGATTTAAGTTTTAATCCAATAATCTTCCTCTTTTCCTACTTTTAATCTTCATCTTAAACTCGATTTTGATCTCGGTGGTAATATTGATTTTCAATCTTGATATTAAAATTTATATTTATCTTGATCTTATAGTGATGAGGATGATGATATTGATTATGATCTCTATTTTATGTTTGTCATTTTTCAATCTTAATTTTAATATTGATTTTGTTCATGATGTAGATCTTGGTTTTAATCAAGATTTAAATCTTCTTCTTTAGATATTCATCTTTGTCTTCTTTTCAATCTTAATCTAAAACTCGATTCTATCTTCTTTATAATCTTGGTCTTCAAACTTGATATTGTTGGTGATATTGATGTTGACCTAATCGTGATGAGAATTTTGATCTTGATTATGATCTTTATTTGTTATTGATCTTATTCTCATTCTTAATTTTAACATTTATCTTATTCTTGATAATTATCTCGATTATCATTTTGATCTCAGTTTTATTATAGATTTCAGTTTTAATCTAATAATCTTCATCTTTTCCTACTTTTAATCCTCATCTTAAACTCGATTTTGATCTCGGTGGTAATATTGATTTTCAATCTTGATATTAAAATTTATATTTATCTTGATCTTATAGTGCTGAGGATGATGATCTTAATTATGATCTCTATTTTATCTTTGTCATTTTTCAATCTTAATTTTAATATTGATTTTGTTCATGATGTAGATCTTGGTTTTAATCAAAATTTAAATCTTCTTCTTTACATATTCGTCTTTGTCTGCTTTTTAATCTTAATCTTAAACTCGATTCGATCTTCTTAATAATCTTGGTCTTCAAACTTGTTATTGTTACTCATATAGATGTTGACGTAATCGTGATGAGAATTTTGATCTTGATTATTATTTTTATTTGTTATTGATCTTATTCTCATTCTTAATATTAACATTTATCTTATTCTTGATAATTATCTTGATTTTCATTTTGATCTTAGTTTTATTATAGATTTAAGTTTTAATCCAATAAATTTCCTCTTTTCCTACTTTTAATCTTCATCTTAAACTCGATTTTGATCTCGGTGGTAATATTGATTTTCAATCTTGATATTAAAATTTATATTTATCTTGATCTTATAGTGATGTGGATGATGATCTTGATTATGATCTCTATTTTATCTTTGTCATTTTTCAATCTTAATTTTAATATTGATTTTGTTCATGATGTAGATCTTGGTTTTAATCAAAATTTAAATCTTCTTCTTTAGATATTCGTCTTTGTCTGCTTTTTAATCTTAATCTTAAACTCGATTCGATCTTCTTAATAATCTTGGTCTTCAAACTTGATATTGTTAGTGATATTGATGTTGACCTAATCGTGATGAGAATTTTGATCTTGATTATGATCTTTATTTGTTATTGATCTTATTCTCATTCTTAATTTTAACATTTATCTTATTCTTGATAATTATCTTGATTATCATTTTGATCTCAGTTTTATTATAGATTTCAGTTTTAATCTAATAATCTTCATCTTTTCCTACTTTTAATCTTCATCTTAAACTCGATTTTGATCTCGGTGGTAATATTGATTTTCAATCTTGATATTAAAATTTATATTTATCTTGATCTTATAGTGATGAGGATGATGATATTGATTATGATCTCTATTTTATGTTTGTCATTTTTCAATCTTAATTTTAATATTGATTTTGTTCATGATGTAGATTTTGGTTTTAATCAAGATTTAAATCTTCTTCTTTAGATATTCATCTTTGTCTTCTTTTCAATCTTAATCTAAAACTCGATTCTATCTTCTTTATAATCTTGGTCTTCAAACTTGATATTGTTAGTGATATTGATGTTGACCTAATCGTGATGAGAATTTTGATCTTAATTATGATCTTTATTTGTTATTGATCTTATTCTCATTCTTAATTTTAACATTTATCTTATTTTTGATAATTATCTTGATTATCATTTTGATCTCAGTTTTATTATAGATTTCAGTTTTAATCTAATAATCTTCATCTTTTCCTACTTTTAATCTTCATCTTAAACTCGATTTTGATCTCGGTGGTAATATTGATTTTCAATCTTGATATTAAAATTTATATTTATCTTGATCTTATAGTGATGAGGATGATGATCTTGATTATGATCTCTATTTTATGTTTATCATTTTTCAATCTTAATTTTAATATTGATTTTGTTCATGATGTAGATCTTGGTTTTAATCAAGATTTAAATCTTCTTCTTTAGATATTCATCTTTGTCTTCTTTTTAATCTTAATCTGAAACTCGATTCTATCTTCTTTATAATCTTGGTCTTCAAACTTGATATTGTTAGTGATATTGATGTTGACCTAATCGTGATGTGAATTTTGATCTTGATTATGATCTTTATTTGTTATTGATCTTATTCTCATTCCTAATTTTAACATTTATCTTATTCTTGATAATTATCTCGATTATCATTTTGATCTCAGTTTTATTATATATTTCAGTTTTAATCTAATAATCTTCATCTTTTCCTAATTTTAATCTTCATCTTAAACTCGATTTTGATCTCGGTGGTAATATTGATTTTCAATCTTGATATTAAAATTTATATTTATCTTGATCTTATAATGATGAGGATGATGATCTTAATTATGATTTCTATTTGATGTTTGTCATTTTTCAATCTTAAATTTAATATTGATTTTGTTCATGATGTAGATCTTGGTTTTAATCAAGATTTAAATCTTCTTCTTTAGATATTCATCTTTGTCTTCTTTTTAATCTTAATCTAAAACTCGATTCTATCTTCTTTATAATCTTGGTCTTCAAACTTGATATTGTTAGTGTAACGCCCCGTCAGAATAAACCCCAATCATCGAACAGAAACCGCGGAAGATAGGGAACGTCACACACAAACAACAATACAGATGCTAGGGAATAATAGCTTAAAGAAACCGATTCGGAAAAATTTCGGCAGCATGTCCCCAGAAAAACAAAGGAAATTCCTGTACATGTTTCATAATATTACAATGTGGGTCAACATGCTGACCACAAACTGAAACACACCATTTTGAAATCAAAAGTTCTCAAGCCTTATCACAACTAATAAACCACGATAATCGAATAACACAGGATAATACAGAATTCACCGAAAACAGGCTTAAGCCCTCGGTTTAACAGTCGTATCAAAACCAAATGCCAACCCGGCAACAATACCACAGAAATCGAAAATCAGCATACCAGCCACATCCGGCTAACATGTCCATGAACAAAATCATAAAAACCTTGGCCACATCCGGCCCACAAATAGCACAGGCTCGCAGGCCCCAAAATATCAAGTTAGAAAACTAAACATCCGCTCAGGCTGTAGGCTCCTGCCCTGCATCTGGAAATATCGTGGAATGAGCTACACGGCTCAGTGAGTAGATAGTCTCATTCGACCATCCACTAATATACAATCAAAAAAATAGATGCAGATATCTTTTCAAAACTTTTAACGGAAGATGTCAAAGTATGATACATAATAAAACCGATAACCATAAATCACAATCATGATCAGAAAACAATACACCCACAACCCCGGGCAAAAACATCACCAAACAGCCTATCCGGCTAACAGACTAGAATCACACAACTATTGTCCAGTGATTTCAGAATTGACCCCGAGGGTCTAACCCGGCCTTCGTCAAGGCACTGAGAGTAACCTGCAACGAACATTGGTGAGGCGTAGATTCAAGAGGTGGCCCCCGCCAGGTCACGACATGGCACTTTGCTCTACGACACTCAACCGCACCCCCTTTACTGGGAACACAACACCCCCACAACTGGGAACGGAAACAGGAACAGATCAAAACGGAAGGTGAATGAATTCAAGAGGTGGCCCCCGTCTGACCAAGACGTGGCACTTTGTTTCAAACACCCAACTCTCATAAGGTTTATCACTTGGACAAAATACCCTTAACACAAACCGGAACCCTGAACCTCTAACCTAGTCACTAGACTCTAGAACAGTCCCTCCATTATCGGAAACAAAGCAGAATAGGATGGGTGGATTCTCCAACCCCAAATCAGAATGACTGTTCACTGAGTGCTCTAGTTAACCCTTAGGTTCAGTCCACCCAAGTCTAGGACCCTTATCGAACGCATACAACACGAACATTGTCTCGGACATCACATCAATCAAGTTCAGGCAAGGTCCTTAGATTTCATGCAAACATGGTTTAACCTTTTCTAAGTTATCATCCAAGGTTATCAATCAATATTTCACATCACTACTTTCTACATACACCATTTAACTAAAAATACATACTAATACAGAAAATTCACCAAATTTCATCCGCAGATAACATAAATACAGGATATCACAGATTCATAGTTTTCTCCTAGTTCTTATAACAAAAGACAGAAATGCCCCTAGTTCAAAGTTTAAGTCATGCAGGAAAACTTATCCAAAAATTTCGTAAAAATAGTCATTACGTCCCTCATGATCCTTAGATTCGAAATTTCAAGTTTTCCCCCAATTTAACTAGCAAATTTACCGAATTACCCCTAGGTCAATTTCAGTCAACAGAAACTTTTATTTCCAAAAATTCCCCAAAAAAAATGGTAGAGTCCTCATATACCTAATTTCATAAAAATCTGGTTTGCCCCAATTCTTACCCTTACATTTGGGCGTAATTTCATGAAGAAGGGGTGAAATTCTCAATTAAGCCCTAATCTTCATGCAATTGAAAAATCTAAAGCCACATACATGATTAATCAAAGTCTAATTGATGATTAGAAGTCTTAGAGATGAAAAGCCCTAATTTTCATGCAAACTAGGGTTTCGAAATTTGGGGAAAAACAAGGAAACATATACAAATTTGAAATCAAGAGTTCATGTCATATTTCTAAGCATTAATCTTCTCTAAATCAAGCAACAATCCCAATATACATGAACTAGGTGGAAGAGAAGATCCACTCACCTTAATTTCGGTTCTTCCAAGCCACACGCCCCCACGCCTCCCCTCACGCCACTCACGTCGCCGGAAGATCGCCGGAAGCCGCCTCCACCACCACTCGCCGCCGGCCACAAGAAGAGGAGAAGGGAGAAGAAGGCAAGCCACCACCTTCACCCAAGGGAGAAAAATCGTGAGCAAAGAGGGAAATGAGGGAAAACGTGGGTGAGAACATGGATCCCTCAAAATTTTAGTTTTCTACCCACTAAGCCTCCAAAGATCCAAACCCAATAGCTTAAACATAAGTGGAAGATCCAATAACCCTTTAGTATAAGTTATTCTCCACTTCACCCTTATCAAGGGCTCTTACCCTTTTCTAATAGATAGACACCACTAGCCTAGTGGCGTGCAGCACATATTCTACGCCTTAAGTCGCAGGTTCGAATCCTCTCCGCGACACATATTTTTACATTGCAGGGAAAATACATAAATCGATACCTTCTCTCACTGAAAAACTTCCACAAAAAAGATGCTAGATAAACAAAATTTTATTTTCTTACCTGCTAATAAATTTCCGGATCTTACATTCCTTCCCCCTTAAAAAGCTTTAGTCCTCTAAAGCTCACCACCCAAATCATCGAACAGCTGAGGGAACTCTCTTCTCATATCTGACTCTGTCTCCCAAGTAGCTTCTTCGACTGACTGGTTCCCCCAGATAACTTTTACCAGCGGTATTGCCTTGTTCCTTAGGACTTTGTCTTTCCTATCCACAATCCTCAGTGGTCTCTCTACAAAGGTCAGATCACTCTAGACCTGCAGGGGAGCAGAATCAAGCACATGTGATGGATCTGCACAGTATTTCCTCAGAACTGACACATGAAATACGTTATGAAGATGCTCCAGAGATGGTGGCAGAGCTAGTCTGTAAGCTACAGGACCAACCCTCTCTACAATATCGTAAGGTCCAACAAACCTCGGGCTCAGCTTTCCCTTCTTGCCAAACCGCATGACACCCTTGGTTGGTGAGACCTTCAGAAACACATGATCCCCCACCATAAACTCTAAGGGACGACGGCGATTATCTGTATAACTCTTCTGCCTGTCCCGAGCAACCTTCAGTTTTTCCTGGATAACTCTGACTCTATCTGTAGCCTCCTGCACCGCCTCTGATCTCAGAATCATCCGGTCCCCCGATTCCTCCCAACTCAGAGGTGACCTGCACTTCCTGCCATACAGAGCCTCATAAGGAGCCATCTGAATACTGGAGTGAAAGCTGTTATTGTAGGTGAACTCTATCAGGGATAAATCACTGTCCCACTCAGAGCTCCAATCTACAACATAAGCCCTCAGCAAATCCTCCAAAGTCTGTATAGTACGCTCTGAATGACCATCTGACTGCGGATGGTAGGCGGTACTAAAACTCAACTTAGTGCCAAGACCCTCATGCAAGCTCTTCCAGAATTTGGAAAGGAATATGGAATCGCGGTCTGATACAATATCCACAGGCACTCCGTGTAATCTGACTATCTCATCGATGTACAGCTTAGCCAGCCGATCGAGTGGATAAGTCATCCGAATAGGCAAAAAGTGTGCAGCCTTCGTGAGCCTGTCTACGATGACCCAAACCGCATCATGCCCTCTCCTAGTCCGAGGCAACCCACAGACAAAATCCATACTAATACACTCCCACTTCCACTGCGGGATAGCGAGCTGCTGCAATAATCCCCCCAGGCCTCTGGTGTTCGGCCTTCACAGTCTGACAGGTCAAACACCGAGATACGAACACCGCGACCTCCTTCTTCATGCCCGGCCACCAGAAATCTTTCTTCAAATCCTGATACATTTTTGTGACTCCGGGATGCAAGGAATACTTGGAGTTATGACCCTCCTCCAAGATCTCTCTCCTCAGACTAGGTTCCTCAGGGACACACACCCTTCCACGGAACCGCAGAATACTATCACCAGATAAGCCGAAATCCTCCATTGGCCCGGCAGCCAACCTCTCTCTGATCTGAACTAGACTCGGATCTACCAGCTGCTGATCCCTGATCCTCTGTAGTAAAGCAGACTGAACCCGGAGAAAAGCCACATATCCAGACTGGACTCTGGGAGACACCTCAACCCTGAGCTCTCGGAACTCCTGTAGTAACTGCCACTCATTAACTCTTAGCGCTGCTACCGAAGTAACTGGGTGTCTGCTCAATGCATCAGCTACCACATTGGCTTTCCCGGCCTGATACTGAATAGAGAAATCATAATCCTTTATCAGCTCCATCCACCTTCTCTGCCTCATATTCAACTCCTTCTGAGTGAAAATGTACTTGAGACTCTGATGATCAGTAAATAAGTCAAACTCCTGTCCCAATAGATAGTGGCGCCATATCTTCAGTGCAAAAACCACTGCCGCCAACTCCAAATCGTGTGTGGGATAGTTTAACTCATACTCCTTCAGTTGCCGCGAAGCATAAGCTACCACGGCCCCTTTCTGCATCAGGACGCAGCCCAGTCCTTTGCCTGAGGCATCAGTATAAACAGTAAACCTCTCCCCATCAGTAGGAATGATAAGGATGGGTGTACTGGTCAATCTCCTTTTTAGCTCCTGAAAGCTTTCCTCACACTTCTCGCCCCAAACAAACTTAGCCTCTTTCCTAGTCAGCTTGGTTAAGGGACCCGCCAACTTGGAGAACCCCTCCATAAACCTCCTGTAATATCCTGCTAATCCCAGAAAGCTCCGGATCTCTGTGGCACTAGTTGGTCTTCCCCAGTTCAGGATAGCCTGTACCTTCACTGGATCCACAGACACGCCCTGACCCGATATCACATGCCCCAGAAAGCTGATCTGATCCAACCAAAACTCGCACTTGCTGGCCTTAGCATACAACTGGTGCTTCCTCAGAATTGCTAGTACCCTGCGCAAGTCCCTAGCGTGATCCTGATAAGTACGGGAGTATACCAGTATATCATCTATAAATACCACCACACAAGTGTCTAACAGCTCGTGAAACACCCTGTTCATCAGATCCATAAAAACAGCAGGTGCATTGGTCAGTCCAAAAGGCATAACTACAAACTCGTAGTGTCCATACCTGGTTCTAAAAGCAGTCTTCAGGATATCCTCATCCCTGACCCTGAGCTGATAGTATCCTGACCTCAAATCGATCTTGGAGAACACAGTGGCACCCTGCAACTGATCGAACAGATCATCTATCCTCGGAAGGGGATACTTATTCTTTACAGTCACCTGATTCAGCTGGCGGTAATCTATACACATCCTCAGTGTTCCGTCCTTCTTCTTTACAAACAAGACTGGTGCTCCCCAGGGTGAAGCACTCGGTCTGATATACCCCTTTTCAAGCAGTTCCTCTAACTGCTTCTTCAACTCAGCTAACTCTGAGGTGGCCATACGATAAGGAGCCTTTGATATTGGAGCTGTACCAGGCACCAGCTCAATACCAAATTCCACATCCCTGTGGGGAGGCAAACCTGAAAACTCATCTGAGAATACATCAAGAAACTCACAGACTACCTCCATCTGAGCTAAGTCTGGAGCTGAGTCTTCTTGCACCTTAACATGTGCAAGGTATCCTTTGCACCCACTGGCTAGCAACCTGCTGGCATGCACAAATGATATCATATGTGGCCCTTGATCAGACACCAGGCCCCTTACCAGCAGATGACTCCCATCATGCAGGTGCAGAGTAATAATCTTCTCAAAGCAATCCACTGTAGCATGGTGAGAAGATAGCCAATCCATGCCTAGGATTAAATCATAATCCTGCATGCCTAGCAGTATCAAATCAACTATAAACTGGTACTGCTCTACGAGAATAACACAGTCAGGGTAGACTATGTCAGTGGATAAACTATCCCCCAGGGGTGTACATACTGAAACTGTGTAACCTAGTACTCTAGGTGAGACAGGTAGTCTAGAAGCAAAGTTAGCAGACACAAAGGACAAATTGGACCCCGGATCAAACAAAATACGAGTTAACTGATCAAATACAAGTAAGGTACCTTCCACGACGGATCGGGAAGCTCGAGTGTCCTTCTCTGCTACGGCATAGACTCTGGCCTGGACAGCTGGCCTATCGGTACCCCGGATCTGTGGCTCAGGCGCCGTGCAATCTCTGATCCTGTGCCCCACTTTTCCGCACTTGAAGCACGCCCCGGACTTCTTGTGGCAGTCCGCCTTCAGGTGACCCTTGGCCCCACAATGGTAGCAGACTCTGTCCTCTACCCGGCCATCAGTACCCCGCTGCTGTGGCTGAGATGCCTGCTACGGTCTCTGAATTCCTTTCCCCTGGTGAGGTCTGTATCGGCCTTTCTTCTGGTCCTTCCCCTTATGGTATTTCCTACTGCCTCCACCAGTCTGCTGGGGAACCGGTGCCTCAGCTGTAGGGGCTACAACTAGGGCCGTCTCGGCCTGCTCCTCCAAGATGTACTTCTCTGCGGTGCGGGCACGATCCAGCATCTCAGCATAAGTCTCCAAGTGCTGCAATCCTACGTTCTGTCTGATATCCCTTCTGAGACCCCTGAGAAATTTCTTAGCTCGTCTATCCTCAGTATTTATCAAGTGTGGGGCATACTTCCCAAGCTTTGAGAACATCAAGTCATATTGATCCACCGTCATGTCTCCTTGTTCCAAGTGGATAAACTCCACCTCCCTATCCTCAACCAGGCTGGTGGGAAAGAATTTCTCATTGAACTGGGACAAGAAGTATTGCCACGTCACCGGTTCGGATCTGTCCACCGCGAGTCTCTGCTCACTCTTCCACCACACATCTGCGTCACCACGCATCATATAAGTGGCCAAACATAATCTGTCCTCATCTGAACATCGCATCACTTGAAAGATCTTCTCCAAGCCCAAAAGCCAGTCCTCTGCCGTCCTGTAATCTGGACTCCCATAAAAAGAGCTAGGGCCCAACCGCTGGAATTCACCAACAAGCAAGGCATAGCGCTTATGGGTGTCCTTCGGCAAGCTAACCCCCAAGCCCGAGCCAGACTCAGACCCCCGCCCCTGCGTCGGTATCTGTGTCTGAGATAGAAGCTGCAACTGCTCTCTGAACTCGCGTTGCTGTTCGCGATTCTGCTGTAACAGCTGCTGCTGCACCTCCTAGTGCTGGGTCTGCTGCTGCTGCAGCATCTGAGCCTGTTGCTGGATTAGTGCGTTCTGTTGCTGCACCATACCAGTCAAAGACTCCATAGCCTGCAGGAATTCAGCAGTCTGATCACTGCTGCCAGTACTAGCACTCAACCTGGGGCGCACCATACTGGCTCCTTCAATACACATAGATCAAAGTTACAATCAAGTCAGTTCTCAAACAAGGTTCCTAGCTGTCTAGCAATACACAAGCAAGGTTTTCCACCCCCAATACAGCTATTATTCGCTAGCTCATTCCTCTGATACCATTCTGTAACGCCCCCTCAGAATAAACCCCAATCATCGAACAGAAACCGCGGAAGATAGGAAACGTCACACACAAACAACAATACAGATGCTAGGGAATAATAGCTTACATAAACCGATTCGGAAAAATTTCGGCAGCATGTCCTCAGAAAAACTAAGGAAATTCCTGTACATGTTTCATAATATTACAATGTGGGTCAACATGCTGACCACAAACTGAAACACACCATTTTGAAATCAAAAGTTCTCAAGCCTTATCACAACTAATAAACCACGATAATCGAATAACACAGGATAATACAGAATTCACCGAAAACAGGCTTAAGCCCTCGGTTTAACAGTCGTATCAAAACCAAATGCCAACCCGGCAACAATACCACAGAAATCGAAAATCAGCATACCAGCCACATCCGGCTAACATGTCCATGAACAAAATCATAAAAACCTTGGCCACATCCGGCCCACAAATAGCACAGGCTCGCAGGCCCCAAAATATCAAGTTAGAAAACTAAACATCCGCTCAGGCTGTAGGCTCCTGCCCTGCATCTGGAAATATCGTGGAATGAGCTACACGGCTCAGTGAGTAGATAGTCTCGTTCGACCATCCACTAATATACAATCAAAAAAATAGATGCAGATATCTTTTCAAAACTTTTAACGGAAGATGTCAAAGTATGATACATAATAAAACCGATAACCATAAATCACAATCATGATCAGAAAATAATACACCCACAACCCCGGGCAACAAGATCACCAAACAGCCTATCCGGCTAACAGACTAGAATCACACAACTATTGTCCAGTGATTTCAGAATTGACCCCGAGGGTCTAACCCGGCCTTCGTCAAGGCACTGAGAGTAACCTGCAACGAACATTGGTGAGGCGTAGATTCAAGAGGTGGCCCCCGCCGGGTCACGACGTGGCACTTTGCTCTACGACACTCAACCGCACCCCCTTTACCGGGAACACAACACCCCCACAACCGGGAACGGAAACAGGAACAGATCAGAACGGAAGGTGAATGAATTCAAGAGGTGGCCCCCGTCTGACCAAGACGTGGCACTTTGTTTCAAACACCCAACTCTCATAAGGTTTATCACTTGGACAAAATACCCTTAACACAAACCGGAACCCTGAACCTCTAACCTGGTCACTAGACTCTAGAACAGTCCCTCCATTACCGGAAACAAAGCAGAATAGGATGGGTGGATTCTCCAACCCCAAATCAGAATGACTGTTCACTGAGTGCTCTAGTTAACCCTTAGGTTCAGTCCACCCAAGTCTAGGACCCTTATCGAACGCATACAACACGAACATTGTCTCGGACATCACATCAATCAAGTTCAGGAAAGGTCCTTAGATTTCATGCAAACATGGTTTAACCTTTTCTAAGTTATCATCCAAGGTTATCAATCAATATTTCACATCACTACTTTCTACATACACCATTTAACTAAAAATACATACTAATACAGAAAATTCACCAAATTTCATCCGCAGATAACATAAATACAGGATATCACAGATTCATAGTTTTCTCCTAGTTCTTATAACAAAAGACAGAAATGCCCCTAGTTCAAAGTTTAAGTCATGCAGGAAAACTTATCCAAAAATTTCGTAAAAATAGTCATTACGTCCCTCATGATCCTTAGATTCGAAATTTCAAGTTTTCCCCCAATTTAACTAGCAAATTTACCGAATTACCCCTAGGTCAATTTCAGTCAACAGAAACTTTTATTTTCAAAAATTCCCCAAAAAAAACGGTAGAGTCCTCATATAACTAATTTCATAAAAATCTGGTTTGCTCCAATTCTTACCCTTACATTTGGGCGTAATTTCATGAAGAAGGGGCGAAATTCTCAATTAAGCCCTAATCTTCATGCAATTGAAAAATCTAAAGCCACATACATGATTAATCAAAGTCTAATTGATGATTAGAAGTCTTAGAGATGAAAAGCCCTAATTTTCATGCAAACTAGGGTTTCGAAATTTGGGGAAAAACAAGGAAACATATACAAATTTGAAATCAATAGTTCATGTCATATTTCTAAGCATTAATCTTCTCTAAATCAAGCAACAATCCCAATATACATGAACTAGGTGGAAGAGAAGATCCACTCACCTTAATTTCGGTTCTTCCAAGCCACACGCCCCCATGCCTCCCCTCACGCCACTCACGTCGCCGGAAGATCGCCGGAAGCCGCCTCCACCACCACTCGCCGCCGGCCACAAGAAGAGGAGAAGGGAGAAGAAGGCAAGCCGCCACCTTCACCCAAGGGAGAAAAATCGTGAGCAAAGAGGGAAATGAGGGAAAACGTGGGTGAGAACATGGATCCCTCAAAATTTTAGTTTTCTACCCACTAAGCCTCCAAAGATCCAAACCCAATAGCTTAAACATAAGTGGAAGATCCAATAACCCTTTAGTATAAGTTATTCTCCACTTCACCCTTATCAAGGGCTCTTACCCTTTTCTAATAAATAGACACCACTAGCCTAGTGGCGTGCAGCACACATTCTACGCCTTAAGTCGCAGGTTCGAATCCTCTCCGCGACACATATTTTACATTGCAGGGAAAATACATAAATCGATACCTTCTCTCACTGAAAAACTTCCACAAAAAAGATGCTAGATAAACAAAATTTTATTTTCTTACCTGCTAATAAATTTTCGGATCTTACAGTTAGTGATATTGATGTTGACCTAATCGTGATGTGAATTTTGATCTTGAGTATGATCTTTATTTGTTATTGATCTTATTCTCATTCTTAATTTTAACATTTATCTTATTTTTGATAATTATCTTGATTATCATTTTGATCTTAGTTTTATTATAGATTTCAGTTTTAATCTAATAATCTATATCTTTTCCTACTTTTAATCTTCATCTTAAACTCGATTTTGATCTCGGTGGTAATATTGATTTTCAATCTTGATATTAAAATTTATATTTATCTTGATCTTATAGTGATGAGGATGATGATCTTGATTATGATCTCTATTATATGTTTGTCATTTTTCAATCTTAATTTTAATATTGATTTTGTTCATGATGTAGATCTTGGTTTTAATCAAGATTTAAATCTTTTTCTTTAGATATTCAGCATTGTCTTCTTTTTAATCTTAATCGAAAACTCGATTCGATCTTCTTTATAATCTTAGTCTTCAAACTTGATATTGTTAGTGATATTGATGTTGACCTAATCGTGATGAGAATTTTGATCTTGATTATGTTCTTTATTTGTTATTGATCTTATTCTCATTGTTAATTTTAACATTTATCTTATTCTTGATAATTATCTTGATTATCATTTTGATCTCAGATTTATTATAGATTTCAGTTTTAATCTAATAATCTTCATCTTTTCTTACTTTTAATCTTCATCTTAAACTCGATTTTCATCTCGGTGGTAATATTGATTTTCAATCTTGATATTAAAATTCATATTTATCTTGATCTTATAATGATGAGGATGATGATCTTGATTATGATCTCTATTTTATGTTTGTCATTTTTCAATCTTAATTTTAATATTGATTTTGTTCATGATGTAGATCTTGGTTTTAATCAAGATATAAATCTTTTTCTTTAGATATTCAGCATTGTCTTCTTTTTAATCTTAATCGAAAACTCGATTCGATCTTCTTTATAATCTTAGTCTTCAAACTTGATATTGTTAGTGATATTGATGTTGACCTAATCGTGATGAGAATTTTGATCTTGATTATGTTCTTTATTTGTTATTGATCTTATTCTCATTGTTAATTTTAACATTTATCTTATTCTTGATAATTATCTTGATTATCATTTTGATCTCAGATTTATTATAGATTTCAGTTTTAATCTAATAATCTTCATCTTTTCTTACTTTTAATCTTAATCTTAAACTCGATTTTGATCTCGGTGGTAATATTGATTTTCAATCTTGATATTAAAATTTATATTTATCTTGATCTTATAAAGATGAGGATGATGATCTTGATTATGATCTCTATTTTATGTTTGTCATTTTTCAATCTTAATTTTAATATTGATTTTGTTCATGATGTAGATCTTGGTTTCAATCAAGATTTAAATCTTCTTCTTTAGATATTCATCTTTGTCTTCTTTTTAATCTTAATCTAAAACTCGATTCGATCTTCTTTATAATCTTGGTCTTCAAACTTGATATTGTTAGTGATATTGATGTTGACCTAATCGTGATGTGAATTTTGATCTTGATTATGATCTTTATTTGTTATTGATCTTATTCTCATTCTTAATTTTAACATTTATCTTATTCTTGATAATTATCTTGATTATCATTTTGATCTCAGTTTTATTATAGATTTCAGTTTTAATCTAATAATCTTCATCTTTTCCTACTTTTAATCTTCATCTTAAACTCGATTTTGATCTCGGTGGTAATATTGATTTTCAATCTTGATATTAAAATTTATATTTATCTTGATCTTATAGTGATGAGGATGATGATATTGATTATGATCTCTATTTTATGTTTGTCATTTTTCAATCTTAATTTTAATATTGATTTTGTTCATGATGTAGATCTTGGTTTTAATCAAGATTTAAATCTTCTTCTTTAGATATTCATCTTTGTCTTCTTTTCAATCTTAATCTAAAACTCGATTCTATCTTCTTTATAATCTTGGTCTTCAAACTTGATATTGTTAGTGATATTGATGTTGACCTAATCGTGATGAGTATTTTGATCTTGATTATGATCTTTATTTGTTATTGATCTTATTCTCATTCTTAATTTTAACATTTATCTTATCATTGACAATTATCTTGATTATCATTTTGATCTCAGTTTTATTATAGATTTCAGTTTTAATCTAATAATCTTCATCTTTTCCTACTTTTAATCTTCATCTTAAACTCGATTTTAATCTCGGTGGTAATATTGATTTTCAATCTTGATATTAAAATTTATATTTATCTTGATCTTATAGTGATGAGGATGATGATATTGATTATGATCTCTATTTTATGTTTGTCATTTTTCAATCTTAATTTTAATATTGATTTTGTTCATGATGTAGATCTTGGTTTTAATCAAGATTTAAATCTTTTTCTTTAGATATTCATCTTTGTCTTCTTTTCAATCTTAATCTAAAACTCGATTCTATCTTCTTTATAATCTTGGTCTTCAAACTTGATATTGTTAGTGATATTGATGTTGACCTAATCGTGATGAGAATTTTGATCTTGATTATGATCTTTATTTGTTATTGATCTTATTCTCATTCTTAATTTTAACTTTTATCTTATTTTTGATAATTATCTTGATTATCATTTTGATCTCAGTTTTATTATAGATTTCAGTTTTAATCTAATAATCTTCATCTTTTCCTACTTTTAATCTTCATCTTAAACTCGATTTTGATCTCGGTGGTAATATTGATTTTCAATCTTGATATTAAAATTTATATTTATCTTGATCTTATAGTGATGAGGATGATGATCTTGATTATGATCTCTATTTTATGTTTGTCATTTTTCAATCTTAATTTTAATATTGATTTTGTTCATGATGTAGATCTTGGTTTTAATCAAGATTTAAATCTTCTTCTTTAGATATTCATCTTTGTCTTCTTTTTAATCTTAATCTAAAACTCGATTCTATCTTCTTTATAATCTTGGTCTTCAAACTTGATATTGTTAGTGATATTGATGTTGACCTAATCGTGATGTGAATTTTGATCTTGATTATGATCTTTATTTGTTATTGATCTTATTCTCATTCCTAATTTTAACATTTATCTTATTCTTGATAATTATCTCGATTATCATTTTGATCTCAGTTTTATTATATATTTCAGTTTTAATCTAATAATCTTCATCTTTTCCTACTTTTAATCTTCATCTTAAACTCGATTTTGATCTCGGTGGTAATATTGATTTTCAATCTTGATATTAAAATTTATATTTATCTTGATCTGATAATGATGAGGATGATGATCTTGATTATGATCTCTATTTGATGTTTGTCATTTTTCAATCTAAAATTTAATATTGAGTTTGTTGATGATGTAGATCTTGGTTTTAATCAAGATTTAAATCTTCTTCTTTAGATATTCAGCTTTGTCTTCTTTTTAATCATAATCGAAAACTCGATTTGATCTTCTTTATAATCTTGGTCTTCAAACATGATATTGTTAGTGATATTGATGTTGACCTGATCGTGATGTGAATTTTGATCTTGAGTATGATCTTTATTTGTTATTGATCTTATTCCTATTCTTAATTTTAACATTTATCTATTTTTTGATAATTATCTTGATTATCATTTTGATCTCAGTTTTATTATAGATTTCAGTTTTAATCTAATAATCTATATCTTTTCCTACTTTTAATCTTCATCTTAAACTCGATTTTGATCTCGGTGGTAATATTGATTTTCAATCTTGATATTAAAATTTATATTTATCTTGATCTTATAGTGATGAGGATGATGATCTTGATTATGATCTCTATTTTATGTTTGTCATTTTTCAATCTTAATTTTAATATTGATTTTGTTCATGATGTAGATCTTGGTTTTAATCAAGATTTAAATCTACTTCTTTAGATATTCAGCTTTGTCTTCTTTTTAATCTTAATCGAAAACTCGATTCGATCTTCTTTATAATCTTGGTCTTCAAACTTGATATTGTTAGTGATATTGATGTTGACCTAATCGTGATGTGAATTTTGATCTTGATTATGATCTTTATTTGTTATTGATCTTATTCTCATTCTTAATTTTAACATTTATCTTATTTTTGATAATTATCTTGATTATCATTTTGATCTCAGTTTTATTATAGATTTCTGTTTTAATCTAATAATCTATATCTTTTCCTACTTTAAATCTTAATCTTAAACTCAATTTTGATCTCTGTGGTAATATTGATTTTCAATCTTGATATTAAAATTTATATTTATCTTGATCTTATAGTGATGACGATGATGATCTTGATTATGATCTCTATTTTATGTTTGTCATTTTTCAATCTTAATTTTAATATTGATTTTGTTCATGATGTAGATCTTGGTTTTAATCAAGATTTAAATCTTCTTCTTTAGATTTTTATCTTTGTTTTCTTTTTAATCTTAATATAAAACTCGATTCTATCTTCTTTATAATCTTGGTCTTCAAACTTGATATTGTTAGTGATATTGATGTTGACCTAATCGTGATGTGAATTTTGATCTTGATTATGATCTTTATTTGTTATTGATCTTATTCTCATTCTTAATTTTAACATTTATCTTATTCTTGATAATGATCTCGATTATCATTTTGATCTCAGTTTTATTATATATTTCAGTTTTAATCTAATAATCTTCATCTTTTCCTACTTTTAATCTTCATCTTAAACTCGATTTTGATCTCGGTGGTAATATTGATTTTCAATCTTGATCTTAAAATTTATATTTATCTTGATCTGATAATGATGATCTTGATTATGATCACTATTTGATGTTTGTCATTTTTCAATCTAAAATTTAATATTGATTTTGTTGATGATGTAGATCTTGGTTTTAATAAAGATTTAAATCTTCTTCTTTAGATATTCAGCTTTGTCTTCTTTTTAATCATAATCGAAAACTCGATTCGATCTTCTTTATAATCTTGGTCTTCAAACTTGATATTGTTAGTGATATTGATGTTGACCTAATCGTGATGAGAATTTTGATCTTTATTATGTTCTTTATTTGTTATTGATCATATTCTCATTGTTAATTTTAACATTTATCTTATTCTTGATAATTTTCTTGATTTTCATTTTGATCTCAGTTTTATTATAGATTTCAGTTTTAATCTAATAATCTTTACCTTTTCTTACTTTTAATATTCATCTTAAACTAGATTTTGATCTCGGTGGTAATATTGATTTTCAATCTTGATATTAAAATTTATATTTATCTTGATCTTATAATGATGAGGATGATGATCTTAATTATGATCTCTATTTGATGTTTCTCATTTTTCAATCTTAAATTTAATATTGATTTTGTTCATGATGTACATCTTGGCTTTAATCAATATTTAAATCTTCTTCTTTAGATATTCATCTTTGTCTTCTTTTTAATCTTAATCTAAAACTCGATTCGATCTTCTTTATAATCTTGGTCTTCAAACTTGATATTGTTAGTGATATTGATGTTGACCTAATCGTGATGTGAATTTTGATCTTGATTATGATCTTTATTTGTTATTGATCTTACTCTCATTCTTAATTTTAACATTTATCTTATTCTTGATTATCTCGATTATCATTTTGATCTCAGTTTTATTATAGATTTCAGTTTTAATCTAATAATCTTCATCTTTTCCAACTTTTAATCTTCATCTTAAACTCGATTTTGATCTCGGTGGTAATATTGATTTTCGATTTTGATATTAAAATTTATATTTTTATTGATCTTATAGTGATGAGGATGATGATCTTGATTATGATCTCTATTTTATGTTTGTCATTTTTCAATCTTAAATTTAATATTGATTTTGTTCATGATGTAGATCTTGGTTTTAATCAAGATTTAAATCTTCTTCTTTAGATATTCATCTTTATCTTCTTTTTAATCTTAATCTAAAACTCAATTCTATCTTCTTTATAATCTTGGTCTTCAAACATGATATTGTTAGTGATATTGATATTGACCTAATCGTGATGTGAATTTTGATCTTGATTATGATCTTTATTTGTTATTGATCTTATTCTCATTCTTAATTTTTACATTTATCTTATTCTTGATAATTATCTCGATTATCATTTTGATCTCAGTTTTATTATAGATTTCTGTTTTAATCTAATAATCTTCATCTTTTCCTACTTTTAATCTTTATCTTAAACTCGATTTTGATCTCGGTGGTAATATTGATTTTTAATCTTGATATTAAAATTTATATTTATCTTGATCTTATAGTGATGAGGATGATGATCTTGATTATGATCTCTATTTGATCTTTGTCATTTTTCAATCTTAATTTTAATATTCATTTTGTTCATGATGTAGATCTTGGTTTTAAATCTTCTTCTTTAGATATTCATCTTTGTCCTCTTTTTAATCTTAATCTTATACACGATTCGATCTTCTTTATAATCTTGGTCTTCAAACATGATATTGTTACTGATATAGATGTTGACCTAATCGTGATGAGAATTTTGATCTTGATTATAATTTTTATTTGTTATTGATCTTATTCTCATTCTTAATTTTAACATTTATCTTATTCTTGATAATTATCTTGATTTTCATTTTGATCTCAGTTTTATTATAGATTTAAGTTTTAATCCAATAATCTTCCTCTTTTCCTACTTTTAATCTTCATCTTAAACTCGATTTTGATCTCGGTTGTAATATTGATTTTCAATCTTGATATTAAAATTTATATTTATCTTGATCTTATAATGATGAGGATGATGATCTTAATTATGATCCTTATTTGATGTTTGTCATTTTTCAATCTTAAATTTAATATTGATTTTGTTCATGATGTAGATCATGGTTTTAATCAAGATTTAAATCTTCTTCTTTAGATATTCATCTTTATCTTCTTTTTAATCTTAATCTTATACACGATTCGATCTTCTTTATAATCTTGGTCTTCAAACATGATATTGTTACTGATATAAATGTTGACCTAATCGTGATGAGAATTTTGATCTTGATTATAATTTTTATTTGTTATTGATCTTATTCTCATTCTTAATATTAACATTTATCTTATTCTTGATAATTATCTTGATTTTAATTTTGATCTCAGTTTTATTATAGATTTAAGTTTTAATCCAATAATCTTCCTCTTTTCGTACTTTTAATCTTCATCTTAAACTCGATTTTGATCTCGGTGGTAATGTTGATTTTCAATCTTGATATTAAAACTTATATTTATCTTGATCTTATAATGATGAGGATGATGATCTTAATTCTGATCTCTATTTGATGTTTGTCATTTTTCAATCTTAAATTTAATATTGATTTTGTTCATGATGTAGATCATGGTTTTAATCAAGATTTAAATCTTCTTCTTTAGATATTCATCTTTATCTTCTTTTTAATCTTAATCTTATACACGATTCGATCTTCTTTATAATCTTCGTCTTCAAACATGATATTGTTACTGATATAAATGTTGACCTAATCGTGATGAGAATTTTGATCTTGATTATAATTTTTATTTGTTATTGATCTTATTCTCATTCTTAATATTAACATTTATCTTATTCTTGATAATTATCTTGATTTTAGTTTTGATCTCAGTTTTATTATAGATTTAAGTTTTAATCCAATAATCTTCCTCTTTTCGTACTTTTAATCTTCATCTTAAACTCGATTTTGATATCGGTGGTAATGTTGATTTTCAATCTTGATATTAAAATTTATATTTATCTTGATCTTATAATGATGAGGATGATGATCTTAATTATGATCTCTATTTGATGTTTGTCATTTTTCAATCTTAATCTAAAACTCGATTCTATCTTCTTTATAATCTTGGTCTTCAAACTTGATATTGTTTGTGATATTGATGTTGACCTAATCGTGATGAGAATTTTGATCTTGATTATGATCTTTATTAGTTATTGATCTTATTCTCATTCTTAATTTTAACATTTATCTTATTCTTGATAATTATCTCGATTATCACTTTGATCTCAGTTTTATTATATATTTCAGTTTTAATCTAATAATCTTCATCTTTTCCAACTTTTAATCTTCATCTTAAACTCGATTTTGATCTCGGTGGTAATATTGATTTTCAATCTTGATATTAAAATTTATATTTATCTTGATCTGATAATGATGAGGATGATGATCTTGATTATGATCTCTATTTGATGTTTGTCATTTTTCAATCTAAAATTTAATATTGAGTTTGTTGATGATGTAGATCTTGGTTTTAATCAAGATTTAAATCTTCTTCTTTAGATATTCAGCTTTGTCTTCTTTTTAATCATAATCGAAAACTCGATTCGATCTTCTTTATAATCTTGGTCTTCAAAATTGATATTGTTAGTGATATTGATGTTGACCTAATCGTGATGAGAATTTTGATCTTGATTATGATCTTTATTAGTTATTGATCTTATTCTCATTCTTAATTTTAACATTTATCTTATTCTTGATAATTATCTCGATTATCATTTTGATCTCACTTTTATTATATATTTCAGTTTTAATCTAATAATCTTCATCTTTTCCTACTTTTAATCTTCATCTTAAACTCGATTTTGATCTCGGTTGTAATATTGATTTTCAATCTTGATATTAAAATTTATATTTATCTTGATCTTATAATGATGAGGATGATGATCTTAATTATGATCTCTATTTGATGTTTGTCATTTTTCAATCTTAAATTTAATATTGATTTTGTTCATGATGTAGATCATGGTTTTAATCAAGATTTAAATCTTCTTCTTTAGATATTCATCTTTATCTTCTTTTTAATCTTAATCTTATACACGATTCGATCTTCTTTATAATCTTGGTCTTCAAACATGATATTGTTACTGATATAGATGTTGACCTAATCGTGATGAGAATTTTGATCTTGATTATAATTTTTATTTGTTATTGATCTTATTCTCATTCTTAATATTAACATTTATCTTATTCTTGATAATTATCTTGATTTTAGTTTTGATCTCAGTTTTATTATAGATTTAAGTTTTAATCCAATAATCTTCCTCTTTTCGTACTTTTAATCTTCATCTTAAACTCGATTTTGATATCGGTGGTAATGTTGATTTTCAATCTTGATATTAAAATTTATATTTATCTTGATCTTATAATGATGAGGATGATGATCTTAATTATGATCTCTATTTGATGTTTGTCATTTTTCAATCTTAATCTAAAACTCGATTCTATCTTCTTTATAATCTTGGTCTTCAAACTTGATATTGTTTGTGATATTGATGTTGACCTAATCGTGATGAGAATTTTGATCTTGATTATGATCTTTATTAGTTATTGATCTTATTCTCATTCTTAATTTTAACATTTATCTTATTCTTGATAATTATCTCGATTATCACTTTGATCTCAGTTTTATTATATATTTCAGTTTTAATCTAATAATCTTCATCTTTTCCAACTTTTAATCTTCATCTTAAACTCGATTTTGATCTCGGTGGTAATATTGATTTTCAATCTTGATATTAAAATTTATATTTATCTTGATCTGATAATGATGAGGATGATGATCTTGATTATGATCTCTATTTGATGTTTGTCATTTTTCAATCTAAAATTTAATATTGAGTTTGTTGATGATGTAGATCTTGGTTTTAATCAAGATTTAAATCTTCTTCTTTAGATATTCAGCTTTGTCTTCTTTTTAATCATAATCGAAAACTCGATTCGATCTTCTTTATAATCTTGGTCTTCAAAATTGATATTGTTAGTGATATTGATGTTGACCTAATCGTGATGAGAATTTTGATCTTGATTATGATCTTTATTAGTTATTGATCTTATTCTCATTCTTAATTTTAACATTTATCTTATTCTTGATAATTATCTCGATTATCATTTTGATCTCACTTTTATTATATATTTCAGTTTTAATCTAATAATCTTCATCTTTTCCTATTTTTAATCTTCATCTTAAACTCGATTTTGATCTCGGTTGTAATATTGATTTTCAATCTTGATATTAAAATTTATATTTATCTTGATCTTATAATGATGAGGATGATGATCTTAATTATGATCTCTATTTGATGTTTGTCATTTTTCAATCTTAAATTTAATATTGATTTTGTTCATGATGTAGATCATGGTTTTAATCAAGATTTAAATCTTCTTCTTTAGATATTCATCTTTATCTTCTTTTTAATCTTAATCTTATACACGATTCGATCTTCTTTATAATCTTGGTCTTCAAACATGATATTGTTACTGATATAGATGTTGACCTAATCGTGATGAGAATTTTGATCTTGATTATAATTTTTATTTGTTATTGATCTTATTCTCTTTCTTAATATTAACATTTATCTTATTCTTGATAATTATCTTGATTTTAATTTTGATCTCAGTTTTATTATAGATTTAAGTTTTAATCCAATAATCTTCCTCTTTTCGTACTTTTAATCTTCATCTTAAACTCGATTTTGATATCGGTGGTAATGTTGATTTTCAATCTTGATATTAAAATTTATATTTATCTTGATCTTATAATGATGAGGATGATGATCTTAATTATGATCTCTATTTGATGTTTGTCATTTTTCAATCTTAATCTAAAACTCGATTCGATCTTCTTTATAATCTTGGTCTTCAAGCTTGATATTGTTTGTGATATTGATGTTGACCTAATCGTGATGATAATTTTGATCTTGATTATGATCTTTATTAGTTATTGATCTTATTCTCATTCTTAATTTTAACATTTATCTTATTCTTGATAATTATCTCGATTATCACTTTGATCTCAGTTTTATTATATTTTTAAGTTTTAATCTAATAATCTTCATCTTTTCCAACTTTTAATCTTCATCTTAAACTCGATTTTGATCTCGGTGGTAATGTTGATTTTCAATCTTGATACTAAAATTTATATTTATCTTGATCTTATAATGATGAGGATGATGATCTTAATTATGATCTCTATTTGATGTTTGTCATTTTTCAATCTTAAATTTAATATTGATTTTGTTCATGATGTTGATCATGGTTTTAATCAAGATTTAAATCTTCTTCTTTAGATATTCATCTTTGTCTTCTTTTTAATCATAATCTTATACACGATTCGATCTTCTTTATAATCTTGGTCTTCAAATATGATATTGTTACTGATATAGATGTTGACCTAATCGTGATGAGAATTTTGATCTTGATTATGATTTTTATTTGTTATTGATCTTATTCTCATTCTTAATATTAACATTTATCTTATTCTTGATAATTATCTTGATTTTCATTTTGATCTCAGTTTTATTATAGATTTAAGTTTTAATCCAATAATCTTCCTCTTTTCCTACTTTTAATCTTCATCTTAAACTCGATTTTGATCTCGGTGGTAATATTGATTTTCAATCTTGATATTAAAATTTATATTTATCTTGATCTTATAATGATGAGGATGATGATCTTAATTATGATCTCTATTTGATGTTTGTCATTTTTCAATCTTAAATTTAATATTGATTTTGTTTATGATTTAGATCTTGGTTTTAATCAAGATTTAAATCTTCTTCTTTAGATATTCATCTTTATCTTCTTTTTAATCTTAATCTTATACACGATTCGATCTTCTTTATAATCTTGGTCTTCAAACATGATATTGTTACTGATATAGATGTTGACCTAATCGTGATGAGAATTTTGATCTTGATTATAATTTTTATTTGTTATTGATCTTATTCTCATTCTTAATATTAACATTTATCTTATTCTTGATAATTATCTTGATTTTAGTTTTGATCTCAGTTTTATTATAGATTTAAGTTTTAATCCAATAATCTTCCTCTTTTCGTACTTTTAATCTTCATCTTAAACTCGATTTTGATATCGGTGGTAATGTTGATTTTCAATCTTGATATTAAAATTTATATTTATCTTGATCTTATAATGATGAGGATGATGATCTTAATTATGATCTCTATTTGATGTTTGTCATTTTTCAATCTTAATCTAAAACTCGATTCTATCTTCTTTATAATCTTGGTCTTCAAACTTGATATTGTTTGTGATATTGATGTTGACCTAATCGTGATGAGAATTTTGATCTTGATTATGATCTTTATTAGTTATTGATCTTATTCTCATTCTTAATTTTAACATTTATCTTATTCTTGATAATTATCTCGATTATCACTTTGATCTCAGTTTTATTATATATTTCAGTTTTAATCTAATAATCTTCATCTTTTCCAACTTTTAATCTTCATCTTAAACTCGATTTTGATCTCGGTGGTAATATTGATTTTCAATCTTGATATTAAAATTTATATTTATCTTGATCTGATAATGATGAGGATGATGATCTTGATTATGATCTCTATTTGATGTTTGTCATTTTTCAATCTAAAATTTAATATTGAGTTTGTTGATGATGTAGATCTTGGTTTTAATCAAGATTTAAATCTTCTTCTTTAGATATTCAGCTTTGTCTTCTTTTTAATCATAATCGAAAACTCGATTCGATCTTCTTTATAATCTTGGTCTTCAAAATTGATATTGTTAGTGATATTGATGTTGACCTAATCGTGATGAGAATTTTGATCTTGATTATGATCTTTATTAGTTATTGATCTTATTCTCATTCTTAATTTTAACATTTATCTTATTCTTGATAATTATCTCGATTATCATTTTGATCTCACTTTTATTATATATTTCAGTTTTAATCTAATAATCTTCATCTTTTCCTATTTTTAATCTTCATCTTAAACTCGATTTTGATCTCGGTTGTAATATTGATTTTCAATCTTGATATTAAAATTTATATTTATCTTGATCTTATAATGATGAGGATGATGATCTTAATTATGATCTCTATTTGATGTTTGTCATTTTTCAATCTTAAATTTAATATTGATTTTGTTCATGATGTAGATCATGGTTTTAATCAAGATTTAAATCTTCTTCTTTAGATATTCATCTTTATCTTCTTTTTAATCTTAATCTTATACACGATTCGATCTTCTTTATAATCTTGGTCTTCAAACATGATATTGTTACTGATATAGATGTTGACCTAATCGTGATGAGAATTTTGATCTTGATTATAATTTTTATTTGTTATTGATCTTATTCTCTTTCTTAATATTAACATTTATCTTATTCTTGATAATTATCTTGATTTTAATTTTGATCTCAGTTTTATTATAGATTTAAGTTTTAATCCAATAATCTTCCTCTTTTCGTACTTTTAATCTTCATCTTAAACTCGATTTTGATATCGGTGGTAATGTTGATTTTCAATCTTGATATTAAAATTTATATTTATCTTGATCTTATAATGATGAGGATGATGATCTTAATTATGATCTCTATTTGATGTTTGTCATTTTTCAATCTTAATCTAAAACTCGATTCGATCTTCTTTATAATCTTGGTCTTCAAGCTTGATATTGTTTGTGATATTGATGTTGACCTAATCGTGATGATAATTTTGATCTTGATTATGATCTTTATTAGTTATTGATCTTATTCTCATTCTTAATTTTAACATTTATCTTATTCTTGATAATTATCTCGATTATCACTTTGATCTCAGTTTTATTATATTTTTAAGTTTTAATCTAATAATCTTCATCTTTTCCAACTTTTAATCTTCATCTTAAACTCGATTTTGATCTCGGTGGTAATGTTGATTTTCAATCTTGATACTAAAATTTATATTTATCTTGATCTTATAATGATGAGGATGATGATCTTAATTATGATCTCTATTTGATGTTTGTCATTTTTCAATCTTAAATTTAATATTGATTTTGTTCATGATGTTGATCATGGTTTTAATCAAGATTTAAATCTTCTTCTTTAGATATTCATCTTTGTCTTCTTTTTAATCATAATCTTATACACGATTCGATCTTCTTTATAATCTTGGTCTTCAAATATGATATTGTTACTGATATAGATGTTGACCTAATCGTGATGAGAATTTTGATCTTGATTATGATTTTTATTTGTTATTGATCTTATTCTCATTCTTAATATTAACATTTATCTTATTCTTGATAATTATCTTGATTTTCATTTTGATCTCAGTTTTATTATAGATTTAAGTTTTAATCCAATAATCTTCCTCTTTTCCTACTTTTAATCTTCATCTTAAACTCGATTTTGATCTCGGTGGTAATATTGATTTTCAATCTTGATATTAAAATTTATATTTATCTTGATCTTATAATGATGAGGATGATGATCTTAATTATGATCTCTATTTGATGTTTGTCATTTTTCAATCTTAAATTTAATATTGATTTTGTTTATGATTTAGATCTTGGTTTTAATCAAGATTTAAATCTTCTTCTTTAGATATTCATCTTTATCTTCTTTTTAATCTTAATCTTATACACGATTCGATCTTCTTTATAATCTTGGTCTTCAAACATGATATTGTTACTGATATAGATGTTGACCTAATCGTGATGAGAATTTTGATCTTGATTATAATTTTTATTTGTTATTGATCTTATTCTCATTCTTAATATTAACATTTATCTTATTCTTGATAATTATCTTGATTTTAGTTTTGATCTCAGTTTTATTATAGATTTAAGTTTTAATCCAATAATCTTCCTCTTTTCGTACTTTTAATCTTCATCTTAAACTCGATTTTGATATCGGTGGTAATGTTGATTTTCAATCTTGATATTAAAATTTATATTTATCTTGATCTTATAATGATGAGGATGATGATCTTAATTATGATCTCTATTTGATGTTTGTCATTTTTCAATCTTAATCTAAAACTCGATTCTATCTTCTTTATAATCTTGGTCTTCAAACTTGATATTGTTTGTGATATTGATGTTGACCTAATCGTGATGAGAATTTTGATCTTGATTATGATCTTTATTAGTTATTGATCTTATTCTCATTCTTAATTTTAACATTTATCTTATTCTTGATAATTATCTCGATTATCACTTTGATCTCAGTTTTATTATATATTTCAGTTTTAATCTAATAATCTTCATCTTTTCCAACTTTTAATCTTCATCTTAAACTCGATTTTGATCTCGGTGGTAATATTGATTTTCAATCTTGATATTAAAATTTATATTTATCTTGATCTGATAATGATGAGGATGATGATCTTGATTATGATCTCTATTTGATGTTTGTCATTTTTCAATCTAAAATTTAATATTGAGTTTGTTGATGATGTAGATCTTGGTTTTAATCAAGATTTAAATCTTCTTCTTTAGATATTCAGCTTTGTCTTCTTTTTAATCATAATCGAAAACTCGATTCGATCTTCTTTATAATCTTGGTCTTCAAAATTGATATTGTTAGTGATATTGATGTTGACCTAATCGTGATGAGAATTTTGATCTTGATTATGATCTTTATTAGTTATTGATCTTATTCTCATTCTTAATTTTAACATTTATCTTATTCTTGATAATTATCTCGATTATCATTTTGATCTCACTTTTATTATATATTTCAGTTTTAATCTAATAATCTTCATCTTTTCCTTTTTTAATCTTCATCTTAAACTCGATTTTGATCTCGGTTGTAATATTGATTTTCAATCTTGATATTAAAATTTATATTTATCTTGATCTTATAATGATGAGGATGATGATCTTAATTATGATCTCTATTTGATGTTTGTCATTTTTCAATCTTAAATTTAATATTGATTTTGTTCATGATGTAGATCATGGTTTTAATCAAGATTTAAATCTTCTTCTTTAGATATTCATCTTTATCTTCTTTTTAATCTTAATCTTATACACGATTCGATGTTCTTTATAATCTTGGTCTTCAAACATGATATTGTTACTGATATAGATGTTGACCTAATCGTGATGAGAATTTTGATCTTGAATATAATTTTTATTTGTTATTGATCTTATTCTCTTTCTTAATATTAACATTTATCTTATTCTTGATAATTATCTTGATTTTAATTTTGATCTCAGTTTTATTATAGATTTAAATTTTAATCCAATAATCTTCCTCTTTTCGTACTTTTAATCTTCATCTTAAACTCTATTTTGATATCGGTGGTAATGTTGATTTTCAATCTTGATATTAAAATTTATATTTATCTTGATCTTATAATGATGAGGATGATGATCTTAATTATGATCTCTATTTGATGTTTGTCATTTTTCAATCTTAATCTAAAACTCGATTCGATCTTCTTTATAATCTTGGTCTTCAAGCTTGATATTGTTTGTGATATTGATGTTGACCTAATCGTGATGAGAATTTTGATCTTGATTATGATCTTTATTAGTTATTGATCTTATTCTCATTCTTAATTTTAACATTTATCTTATTCTTGATAATTATCTCGATTATCACTTTGATCTCAGTTTTATTATATATTTAAGTTTTAATCTAATAATCTTCATCTTTTCCAACTTTTAATCTTCATCTTAAACTCGATTTTGATCTCGGTGGTAATATTGATTTTCAATCTTGATATTAAAATTTATATTTATCTTGATCTGATAATGATGAGGATGATGATCTTGATTATGATCTCTATTTGATGTTTGTCATTTTTCAATCTAAAATTTAATATTGAGTTTGTTGATGATGTAGATCTTGGTTTTAATCAAGATTTAAATCTTCTTCTTTAGATATTCAGCTTTGTCTTCTTTTTAATCATAATCGAAAACTCGATTCGATCTTCTTTATAATCTTGGTCTTCAAACTTGATATTGTTAGTGATATTGATGTTGACCTAATCGTGATGAGAATTTTGATCTTGATTATGATCTTTATTAGTTATTGATCTTATTCTCATTCTTAATTTTAACATTTATCTTATTCTTGATAATTATCTCGATTATCATTTTGATCTCACTTTTATTATATATTTCATTTTTAATCTAATAATCTTCTTCTTTTCCTACTTTTAATCTTCATCTTAAACTCGATTTTGATCTCGGTTGTAATATTGATTTTCAATCTTGATATTAAAATTTATATTTATCTTGATCTTATAATGATGAGGATGATGATCTTAATTATGATCTCTATTTGATGTTTGTCATTTTTCAATCTTAAATTTAATATTGATTTTGTTCATGATGTAGATCATGGTTTTAATCAAGATTTAAATCTTCTTCTTTAGATATTCATCTTTATCTTCTTTTTAATCTTAATCTTATACACGATTCGATCTTCTTTATAATCTTGGTCTTCAAACATGATATTGTTACTGATATAAATGTTGACCTAATCGTGATGAGAATTTTGATCTTGATTATAATTTTTATTTGTTATTGATCTTATTCTCATTCTTAATATTAACATTTATCTTATTCTTTCTAATTATCTTGATTTTAATTTTGATCTCAGTTTTATTATAGATTTAAGTTTTAATCCAATAATCTTCCTCTTTTCGTACTTTTAATCTTCATCTTAAACTCGATTTTGATCTCGGTGGTAATGTTGATTTTCAATCTTGATATTAAAACTTATATTTATCTTGATCTTATAATGATGAGGATGATGATCTTAATTATGATCTCTATTTGATGTTTGTCATTTTTCAATCTTAAATTTAATATTGATTTTGTTCATGATGTAGATCATGGTTTTAATCAAGATTTAAATCTTCTTCTTTAGATATTCATCTTTATCTTCTTTTTAATCTTAATCTTATACACGATTCGATCTTCTTTATAATCTTGGTCTTCAAACATGATATTGTTACTGATATAAATGTTGACCTAATCGTGATGAGAATTTTGATGTTGATTATAATTTTTATTTGTTATTGATCTTATTCTCATTCTTAATATTAACATTTATCTTATTCTTTCTAATTATCTTGATTTTAATTTTGATCTCAGTTTTATTATAGATTTAAGTTTTAATCCAATAATCTTCCTCTTTTCGTACTTTTAATCTTCATCTTAAACTCGATTTTGATCTCGGTGGTAATGTTGATTTTCAATCTTGATATTAAAATTTATATTTATCTTGATCTTATAATGATGAGGATGATGATCTTAATTATGATCTCTATTTGATGTTTGTCATTTTTCAATCTTAAATTTAATATTGATTTTGTTCATGATGTAGATCATGGTTTTAATCAAGATTTAAATCTTCTTCTTTAGATATTCATCTTTATCTTCTTTTTAATCTTAATCTTATACACGATTCGATCTTCTTTATAATCTTGGTCTTCAAACATGATATTGTTACTGATATAAATGTTGACCTAATCGTGATGAGAATTTTGATCTTGATTATAATTTTTATTTGTTATTGATCTTATTCTCATTCTTAATATTAACATTTATCTTATTCTTGATAATTATCTTGATTATAATTTTGATCTCAGTTTTATTATAGATTCAAGTTTTAATCCAATAATCTTCCTCTTTTCGTACTTTTAATCTTCATCTTAAACTCGATTTTGATCTCGGTGGTAATGTTGATTTTCAATCTTGATATTAAAACTTATATTTATCTTGATCTTATAATGATGAGGATGATGATCTTAATTATGATCTCTATTTGATGTTTGTCATTTTTCAATCTTAAATTTAATATTGATTTTGTTCATGATGTTGATCATGGTTTTAATCAAGATTTAAATCTTCTTCTTTAGATATTCATCTTTGTCTTCTTTTTAATCTTAATCTTATACACGATTCGATCTTCTTTATAATCTTGGTCTTCAAACATGATATTGTTACTGATATAGATGTTGACCTAATCGTGATGAGAATTTTGATCTTGATTATAATTTTTATTTGTTATTGATCTTATTCTCATTCTTAATATTAACATTTATCTTATTCTTGATAATTATCTTGATTTTCATTTTGATCTCAGTTTTATTATAGATTTAAGTTTTAATCCAATAATCTTCCTCTTTTCCTACTTTTAATCTTCATCTTAAACTCGATTTTGATCTCGGTGGTAATGTTGATTTTCAATCTTGATATTAAAATTTATATTTATCTTGATCTTATAATGATGAGGATGATGATCTTAATTATGATCTCTATTTGATGTTTGTAATTTTTCAATCTTAATCTAAAACTCGATTCGATCTTCTTTATAATCTTGGTCTTCAAGTTTGATATTGTTTGTGATATTGATGTTGACCTAATCGTGATGAGAATTTTGATCTTGATTATGATCTTTATTAGTTATTGATCTTATTCTCATTCTTAATTTTAACATTTATCTTATTCTTGATAATTATCGCGATTATCACTTTGATCTCAGTTTTATTATATATTTAAGTTTTAATCTAATAATCTTCATCTTTTCCAACTTTTAATCTTCATCTTAAACTCGATTTTGATCTCGGTGGTAATATTGATTTTCAATCTTGATATTAAAATTTATATTTATCTTGATCTGATAATGATGAGTATGATGATCTTGATTATGATCTCTATTTGATGTTTGTCATTTTTCAATCTAAAATTTAATATTGAGTTTGTTGATGATGTGGATCTTGGTTTTAATCAAGATTTAAATCTTCTTCTTTAGATATTCAGCTTTGTCTTCTTTTTAATCATAATCGAAAACTCGATTCGATCTTCTTTATAATCTTGGTCTTCAAACTTGATATTGTTAGTGATATTGATGTTGACCTAATCGTGATGAGAATTTTGATCTTGATTATGATCTTTATTAGTTATTGATCTTATTCTCATTCTTAATTTTAACATTTATCTTATTCTTGATAATTATCTCGATTATCATTTTGATCTCACTTTTATTATATATTTCAGTTTTAATCTAATAATCTTCATCTTTTCCTACTTTTAATCTTCATCTTAAACTCGATTTTGATCTCGGTTGTAATATTGATTTTCAATCTTGATATTAAAATTTATATTTATCTTGATCTTATAATGATGAGGATGATGATCTTAATTATGATCTCTATTTGATGTTTGTCATTTTTCAATCTTAAATTTAATATTGATTTTGTTCATGATGTAGATCATGGTTTTAATCAAGATTTAAATCTTCTTCTTTAGATATTCATCTTTATCTTCTTTTTAATCTTAATCTTATACACGATTCGATCTTCTTTATAATCTTGGTCTTCAAACATGATATTGTTACTGATATAGATGTTGACCTAATCGTGATGAGAATTTTGATCTTGATTATAATTTTTATTTGTTATTGATCTTATTCTCTTTCTTAATATTAACATTTATCTTATTCTTGATAATTATCTTGATTTTAATTTTGATCTCAGTTTTATTATAGATTTAAGTTTTAATCCAATAATCTTCCTCTTTTCGTACTTTTAATCTTCATCTTAAACTCGATTTTGATATCGGTGGTAATGTTGATTTTCAATCTTGATATTAAAATTTATATTTATCTTGATCTTATAATGATGAGGATGATGATCTTAATTATGATCTCTATTTGATGTTTGTCATTTTTCAATCTTAATCTAAAACTCGATTCGATCTTCTTTATAATCTTGGTCTTCAAGCTTGATATTGTTTGTGATATTGATGTTGACCTAATCGTGATGAGAATTTTGATCTTGATTATGATCTTTATTAGTTATTGATCTTATTCTCATTCTTAATTTTAACATTTATCTTATTCTTGATAATTATCTCGATTATCACTTTGATCTCAGTTTTATTATATATTTAAGTTTTAATCTAATAATCTTCATCTTTTCCAACTTTTAATCTTCATCTTAAACTCGATTTTGATCTCGGTGGTAATGTTGATTTTCAATCTTGATACTAAAATTTATATTTATCTTGATCTTATAATGATGAGGATGATGATCTTAATTATGATCTCTATTTGATGTTTGTCATTTTTCAATCTTAAATTTAATATTGATTTTGTTCATGATGTAGATCATGGTTTTAATCAAGATTTAAATCTTCTTCTTTAGATATTCATCTTTATCTTCTTTTTAATCTTAATCTTATACACGATTCGATCTTCTTTATAATCTTGGTCTTCAAACATGATATTGTTACTGATATAAATGTTGACCTAATCGTGATGAGAATTTTGATCTTGATTATAATTTTTATTTGTTATTGATCTTATTCTCATTCTTAATATTAACATTTATCTTATTCTTTCTAATTATCTTGATTTTAATTTTGATCTCAGTTTTATTATAGATTTAAGTTTTAATCCAATAATCTTCCTCTTTTCGTACTTTTAATCTTCATCTTAAACTCGATTTTGATCTCGGTGGTAATGTTGATTTTCAATCTTGATATTAAAACTTATATTTATCTTGATCTTATAATGATGAGGATGATGATCTTAATTATGATCTCTATTTGATGTTTGTCATTTTTCAATCTTAAATTTAATATTGATTTTGTTCATGATGTTGATCATGGTTTTAATCAAGATTTAAATCTTCTTCTTTAGATATTCATCTTTGTCTTCTTTTTAATCTTAATCTTATACACGATTCGATCTTCTTTATAATCTTGGTCTTCAAACATGATATTGTTACTGATATAGATGTTGACCTAATCGTGATGAGAATTTTGATCTTGATTATAATTTTTATTTGTTATTGATCTTATTCTCATTCTTAATATTAACATTTATCTTATTCTTGATAATTATCTTGATTTTCATTTTGATCTCAGTTTTATTATAGATTTAAGTTTTAATCCAATAATCTTCCTCTTTTCCTACTTTTAATCTTCATCTTAAACTCGATTTTGATCTCGGTGGTAATGTTGATTTTCAATCTTGATATTAAAACTTATATTTATCTTGATCTTATAATGATGAGGATGATGATCTTAATTATGATCTCTATTTGATGTTTGTCATTTTTCAATCTTAAATTTAATATTGATTTTGTTCATGATGTTGATCATGGTTTTAATCAAGATTTAAATCTTCTTCTTTAGATATTCATCTTTGTCTTCTTTTTAATCTTAATCTTATACACGATTCGATCTTCTTTATAATCTTGGTCTTCAAACATGATATTGTTACTGATATAGATGTTGACCTAATTGTGATGAGAATTTTGATCTTGATTATAATTTTTATTTGTTATTGATCTTATTCTCATTCTTAATATTAACATTTATCTTATTCTTGATAATTATCTTGATTTTCATTTTGATCTCAGTTTTATTATAGATTTAAGTTTTAATCCAATAATCTTCCTCTTTTCCTACTTTTAATCTTCATCTTAAACTCGATTTTGATCTCGGTGGTAATATTGATTTTCAATCTTGATATTAAAATTTATATTTATCTTGATCTTATAATGATGAGGATGATGATCTTAATTATGATCTCTATTTGATGTTTGTCATTTTTCAATCTTAAATTTAATATTGATTTTGTTCATGATGTTGATCATGGTTTTAATCAAGATTTAAATCTTCTTCTTTAGATATTCATCTTTATCTTCTTTTTAATCTTAACCTTATACACGATTCGATCTTCTTTATAATCTTGGTCTTCAAACATGATATTGTTACTGATATAGATGTTGACCTAATCGTGATGAGAATTTTGATCTTGATTATAATTTTTATTTGTTATTGATCTTATTCTCATTCTTAATATTAACATTTATCTTATTCTTTCTAATTATCTTGATTTTAATTTTGATCTCAGTTTTATTATAGATTTAAGTTTTAATCCAATAATCTTCCTCTTTTCGTACTTTTAATCTTCATCTTAAACTCGATTTTGATCTCGGTGGTAATGTTGATTTTCAATCTTGATATTAAAACTTATATTTATCTTGATCTTATAATGATGAGGATGATGATCTTAATTATGATCTCTATTTGATGTTTGTCATTTTTCAATCTTAAATTTAATATTGATTTTGTTCATGATGTTGATCATGGTTTTAATCAAGATTTAAATCTTCTTCTTTAGATATTCATCTTTGTCTTCTTTTTAATCTTAATCTTATACACGATTCGATCTTCTTTATAATCTTGGTCTTCAAACATGATATTGTTACTGATATAGATGTTGACCTAATCGTGATGAGAATTTTGATCTTGATTATAATTTTTATTTGTTATTGATCTTATTCTCATTCTTAATATTAACATTTATCTTATTCTTGATAATTATCTTGATTTTCATTTTGATCTCAGTTTTATTATAGATTTAAGTTTTAATCCAATAATCTTCCTCTTTTCCTACTTTTAATCTTCATCTTAAACTCGATTTTGATCTCGGTGGTAATGTTGATTTTCAATCTTGATATTAAAACTTATATTTATCTTGATCTTATAATGATGAGGATGATGATCTTAATTATGATCTCTATTTGATGTTTGTCATTTTTCAATCTTAAATTTAATATTGATTTTGTTCATGATGTTGATCATGGTTTTAATCAAGATTTAAATCTTCTTCTTTAGATATTCATCTTTGTCTTCTTTTTAATCTTAATCTTATACACGATTCGATCTTCTTTATAATCTTGGTCTTCAAACATGATATTGTTACTGATATAGATGTTGACCTAATCGTGATGAGAATTTTGATCTTGATTATAATTTTTATTTGTTATTGATCTTATTCTCATTCTTAATATTAACATTTATCTTATTCTTGATAATTATCTTGATTTTCATTTTGATCTCAGTTTTATTATAGATTTAAGTTTTAATCCAATAATCTTCCTCTTTTCCTACTTTTAATCTTCATCTTAAACTCGATTTTGATCTCGGTGGTAATATTGATTTTCAATCTTGATATTAAAATTTATATTTATCTTGATCTTATAATGATGAGGATGATGATCTTAATTATGATCTCTATTTGATGTTTGTCATTTTTCAATCTTAAATTTAATATTGATTTTGTTCATGATGTTGATCATGGTTTTAATCAAGATTTAAATCTTCTTCTTTAGATATTCATCTTTGTCTTCTTTTTAATCTTAACCTTATACACGATTCGATCTTCTTTATAATCTTGGTCTTCAAACATGATATTGTTACTGATATAGATGTTGACCTAATCGTGATGAGAATTTTGATCTTGATTATAATTTTTATTTGTTATTGATCTTATTCTCATTCTTAATATTAACATTTATCTTATTCTTGATAATTATCTTGATTTTCATTTTGATCTCAGTTTTATTATAGATTTAAGTTTTAATCCAATAATCTTCCTCTTTTCCTACTTTTAATCTTCATCTTAAACTCGATTTTGATCTCGGTGGTAATGTTGATTTTCAATCTTGATATTAAAACTTATATTTATCTTGATCTTATAATGATGAGGATGATGATCTTAATTATGATCTCTATTTGATGTTTGTCATTTTTCAATCTTAAATTTAATATTGATTTTGTTCATGATGTTGATCATGGTTTTAATCAAGATTTAAATCTTCTTCTTTAGATATTCATCTTTGTCTTCTTTTTAATCTTAATCTTATACACGATTCGATCTTCTTTATAATCTTGGTCTTCAAACATGATATTGTTACTAATATAGATGTTGACCTAATCGTGATGAGAATTTTGATCTTGATTATAATTTTTATTTGTTATTGATCTTATTCTCATTCTTAATATTAACATTTATCTTATTCTTGATAATTATCTTGATTATAATTTTGATCTCAGTTTTATTATAGATTTAAGTTTTAATCCAATAATCTTCCTCTTTTCCTACTTTTAATTTCATCTTAAACTCGATTTTGATCTCGGTGGTAATGTTGATTTTCAATCTTGATATTAAAACTTATATTTATCTTGATCTTATAATGATGAGGATGATGATCTTAATTATGATCTCTATTTGATGTTTGTCATTTTTCAATCTTAAATTTAATATTGATTTTGTTCATGATGTAGATCTTGGTTTTAATCAAGATTTAAATCTTCTTCTTTAGATATTCAGCTTTGTCTTCTTTTTAATCATAATCGAAAACTCGATTCGATCTTCTTTATAATCTTGGTCTTCAAACTTGATATTGTTACTGATATTGATGTTGACCTAATCGTGATGAGAATTTTGATCTTGATGATGATCTTTATTTGTTATTGATCTTATTCTCATTCTTAATTTTAACATTTATCTTATTCTTGATAATTATCTTGATTTTCACTTTGATCTCAGTTTTATTATAGATTTCAGTTTTAATCTAATAATCTTCATCTTTTCCTACTTTTAATCTTCATCTTAAACTCGATTTTGATCTCGGTGGTAATATTGATTTTCAATCTTGATATTAAAATTTATATTTCTCTTGATCTGATAATGATGAGGATGATGATCTTGATTATGATCTCTATTTAATGTTTGTCATTTTTCAATCTTAAATTTAATATAGATTTTGTTGATGATGTAGATCTTGGTTTTAATCAAGATTTAAATCTTCTTCTTTAGATATTCAGCTTTGTCTTCTTTTTAATCATAATCATAATCGAAAACTCGATTCGATCTTCTTTATAATCTTGGTCTTCAAACTTGATATTGTTAGTGATATTGATGTTGACCTAATCGTGATGAGAATTTTGATCTTGATTATGATCTTTATTAGTTATTGATCTTATTCTCATTCTTAATTTTAACATTTATCTTATTCTTGATAATTATCTCGATTATCATTTTGATCTCACTTTTATTATATATTTCAGTTTTAATCTAATAATCTTCATCTTTTCCTACTTTTAATCTTTATCTTAAACTCGATTTTGATCTCGGTTGTAATATTGATTTTCAATCTTGATATTAAAATTTATATTTATCTTGATCTTATAATGATGAGGATGATGATCTTAATTATGATCTCTATTTGATGTTTGTCATTTTTCAATCTTAAATTTAATATTGATTTTGTTCATGATGTAGATCATGGTTTTAATCAAGATTTAAATCTTCTTCTTTAGATATTCATCTTTATCTTCTTTTTAATCTTAATCTTATACACGATTCGATCTTCTTTATAATCTTGGTCTTCAAACATGATATTGTTACTGATATAGATGTTGACCTAATCGTGATGAGAATTTTGATCTTGATTATAATTTTTATTTGTTATTGATCTTATTCTCTTTCTTAATATTAACATTTATCTTATTCTTGATAATTATCTTGATTTTAATTTTGATCTCAGTTTTATTATAGATTTAAGTTTTAATCCAATAATCTTCCTCTTTTCGTACTTTTAATCTTCATCTTAAACTCGATTTTGATATCGGTGGTAATGTTGATTTTCAATCTTGATATTAAAATTTATATTTATCTTGATCTTATAATGATGAGGATGATGATCTTAATTATGATCTCTATTTGATGTTTGTCATTTTTCAATCTTAATCTAAAACTCGATTCGATCTTCTTTATAATCTTGGTCTTCAAGCTTGATATTGTTTGTGATATTGATGTTGACCTAATCGTGATGAGAATTTTGATCTTGATTATGATCTTTATTAGTTATTGATCTTATTCTCATTCTTAATTTTAACATTTATCTAATTCTTGATAATTATCTCGATTATCACTTTGATCTCAGTTTTATTATATATTTAAGTTTTAATCTAATAATCTTCATCTTTTCCAACTTTTAATCTTCATCTTAAACTCGATTTTGATCTCGGTGGTAATGTTGATTTTCAATCTTGATACTAAAATTTATATTTATCTTGATCTTATAATGATGAGGATGATGATCTTAATTATGATCTCTATTTGATGTTTGTCATTTTTCAATCTTAAATTTAATATTGATTTTGTTCATGATGTTGATCATGGTTTTAATCAAGATTTAAATCTTCTTCTTTAGATATTCATCTTTGTCTTCTTTTTAATCATAATCTTATACACGATTCGATCTTCTTTATAATCTTGGTCTTCAAATATGATATTGTTACTGATATAGATGTTGACCTAATCGTGATGAGAATTTTGATCTTGATTATGATTTTTATTTGTTATTGATCTTATTCTCATTCTTAATATTAACATTTATCTTATTCTTGATAATTATCTTGATTTTCATTTTGATCTCAGTTTTATTATAGATTTAAGTTTTAATCCAATAATCTTCCTCTTTTCCTACTTTTAATCTTCATCTTAAACTCGATTTTGATCTCGGTGGTAATATTGATTTTCAATCTTGATATTAAAATTTATATTTATCTTGATCTTATAATGATGAGGATGATGATCTTAATTATGATCTCTATTTGATGTTTGTCATTTTTCAATCTTAAATTTAATATTGATTTTGTTCATGATGTAGATCATGGTTTTAATCAAGATTTAAATCTTCTTCTTTAGATATTCATCTTTATCTTCTTTTTAATCTTAATCTTATACACGATTCGATCTTCTTTATAATCTTGGTCTTCAAACATGATATTGTTACTGATATAAATGTTGACCTAATCGTGATGAGAATTTTGATCTTGATTATAATTTTTATTTGTTATTGATCTTATTCTCATTCTTAATATTAACATTTATCTTATTCTTTCTAATTATCTTGATTTTAATTTTGATCTCAGTTTTATTATAGATTTAAGTTTTAATCCAATAATCTTCCTCTTTTCGTACTTTTAATCTTCATCTTAAACTCGATTTTGATCTCGGTGGTAATGTTGATTTTCAATCTTGATATTAAAACTTATATTTATCTTGATCTTATAATGATGAGGATGATGATCTTAATTATGATCTCTATTTGATGTTTGTCATTTTTCAATCTTAAATTTAATATTGATTTTGTTCATGATGTAGATCATGGTTTTAATCAAGATTTAAATCTTCTTCTTTAGATATTCATCTTTATCTTCTTTTTAATCTTAATCTTATACACGATTCGATCTTCTTTATAATCTTGGTCTTCAAACATGATATTGTTACTGATATAAATGTTGACCTAATCGTGATGAGAATTTTGATCTTGTTTATAATTTTTATTTGTTATTGATCTTATTCTCATTCTTAATATTAACATTTATCTTATTCTTGATAATTATCTTGATTTTAATTTTGATCTCAGTTTTAATATAGATTTAAGTTTTAATCCAATAATCTTCCTCTTTTCGTACTTTTAATCTTCATCTTAAACTCGAATTTGATCTCGGTGGTAATGTTGATTTTCAATCTTGATATTAAAATTTATATTTATCTTGATCTTATAATGATGAGGATGATGATCTTAATTATGATCTCTATTTGATGTTTGTCATTTTTCAATCTTAAATTTAATAATGATTTTGTTCATGATGTAGATCATGGTTTTAATCAAGATTTAAATCTTCTTCTTTAGATATTCAACTTTATCTTCTTTTTAATCTTAATCTTATACACGATTCGATCTTCTTTATAATCTTGGTCTTCAAACATGATATTGTTACTGATATAAATGTTGACCTAATCGTGATGAGAATTTTGATCTTAATTATAATTTTTATTTGTTATTGATCTTATTCTCATTCTTAATATTAACATTTATCTTATTCTTGATAATTATCTTGATTTTAATTTTGATCTCAATTTTATTATAGATTTAAGTTTTAATCCAATAATCTTCCTCTTTTCGTACTTTTAATCTTCATCTTAAACTCGATTTTGATCTCGGTGGTAATGTTGATTTTCAATCTTGATATTAAAATTTATATTTATCTTGATCTTATAATGATGAGGATGATGATCTTAATTATGATCTCTATTTGATGTTTGTCATTTTTCAATCTTAAATTTAATATTGATTTTGTTCATGATGTTGATCATGGTTTTAATCAAGATTTAAATCTTCTTCTTTAGATATTCATCTTTATGTTCTTTTTAATCTTAATCTTATACACGATTCGATCTTCTTTATAATCTTGGTCTTCAAACATGATATTGTTACTGATATAAATGTTGGCCTAATCGTGATGAGAATTTTGATCTTGATTATAATTTTTATTTGTTATTGATCTTATTCTCATTCTTAATATTAACATTTATCTTATTCTTTCTAATTATCTTGATTTTAATTTTGATCTCAATTTTATTATAGATTTAAGTTTTAATCCAATAATCTTCCTCTTTTCGTACTTTTAATCTTCATCTTAAACTCGATTTTGATCTCGGTGGTAATGTTGATTTTCAATCTTGATATTTAAATTTATATTTATCTTGATCTTATAATGATGAGGATGATGATCTTAATTATGATCTCTATTTGATGTTTGTCATTTTTCAATCTTAAATTTAATATTGATTTTGTTCATGATGTAGATCATGGTTTTAATCAAGATTTAAATATTCTTCTTTAGATATTCATCTTTATCTTCTTTTTAATCTTAATCTTATACACGATTCGATCTTCTTTATAATCTTGGTCTTCAAACATGATATTGTTACTGATATAGATGTTGACCTAATCGTGATGAGAATTTTGATCTTGATTATGATTTTTATTTGTTATTGATCTTATTCTCATTCTTAATATTAACATTTATCTTATTCTTGATAATTATCTTGATTTTCACTTTGATCTCAGTTTTATTATAGATTTCAGTTTTAATCTAATAATCTTCATCTTTTCCTACTTTTAATCTTCATCTTAAACTCGATTTTGATCTCGGTGGTAATATTGATTTTCAATCTTGATATTAAAATTTATATTTATCTTGATCTGATAATGATGAGGATGATGATCTTGATTATGATCTCTATTTGATGTTTGTCATTTTTCAATCTAAAATTTAATATTGAGTTTGTTGATGATGTAGATCTTGGTTTTAATCAAGATTTAAATCTTCTTCTTTAGATATTCAGCTTTGTCTTCTTTTTAATCATAATCGAAAACTCGATTCGATCTTCTTTATAATCTTGGTCTTCAAAATTGATATTGTTAGTGATATTGATGTTGACCTAATCGTGATGAGAATTTTGATCTTGATTATGATCTTTATTAGTTATTGATCTTATTCTCATTCTTAATTTTAACATTTATCTTATTCTTGATAATTATCTCGATTATCATTTTGATCTCACTTTTATTATATATTTCAGTTTTAATCTAATAATCTTCATCTTTTCCTACTTTTAATCTTCATCTTAAACTCGATTTTGATCTCGGTTGTAATATTGATTTTCAATCTTGATATTAAAATTTATATTTATCTTGATCTTATAATGATGAGGATGATGATCTTAATTATGATCTCTATTTGATGTTTGTCATTTTTCAATCTTAAATTTAATATTGATTTTGTTCATGATGTAGATCATGGTTTTAATCAAGATTTAAATCTTCTTCTTTAGATATTCATCTTTATCTTCTTTTTAATCTTAATCTTATACACGATTCGATCTTCTTTATAATCTTGGTCTTCAAACATGATATTGTTACTGATATAGATGTTGACCTAATCGTGATGAGAATTTTGATCTTGATTATAATTTTTATTTGTTATTGATCTTATTCTCTTTCTTAATATTAACATTTATCTTATTCTTGATAATTATCTTGATTTTAATTTTGATCTCAGTTTTATTATAGATTTAAGTTTTAATCCAATAATCTTCCTCTTTTCGTACTTTTAATCTTCATCTTAAACTCGATTTTGATATCGGTGGTAATGTTGATTTTCAATCTTGATATTAAAATTTATATTTATCTTGATCTTATAATGATGAGGATGATGATCTTAATTATGATCTCTATTTGATGTTTGTCATTTTTCAATCTTAATCTAAAACTCGATTCGATCTTCTTTATAATCTTTGTCTTCAAGCTTGATATTGTTTGTCATATTGATGTTGACCTAATCGTGATGAGAATTTTGATCTTGATTATGATCTTTATTAGTTATTGATCTTATTCTCATTCTTAATTTTAACATTTATCTTATTCTTGATAATTATCTCGATTATCACTTTGATCTCAGTTTTATTATATATTTAAGTTTTAATCTAATAATCTTCATCTTTTCCAACTTTTAATCTTCATCTTAAACTCGATTTTGATCTCGGTGGTAATATTGATTTTCAATCTTGATATTAAAATTTATATTTATCTTGATCTGATAATGATGAGGATGATGATCTTGATTATGATCTCTATTTGATGTTTGTCATTTTTCAATCTAAAATTTAATATTGAGTTTGTTGATGATGTAGATCTTGGTTTTAATCAAGATTTAAATCTTCTTCTTTAGATATTCAGCTTTGTCTTCTTTTTAATCATAATCGAAAACTCGATTCGATCTTCTTTATAATCTTGGTCTTCAAACTTGATATTGTTAGTGATATTGATGTTGACCTAATCGTGATGAGAATTTTGATCTTGATTATGATCTTTATTAGTTATTGATCTTATTCTCATTCTTAATTTTAACATTTATCTTATTCTTGATAATTATCTCGATTATCATTTTGATCTCACTTTTATTATATATTTCAGTTTTAATCTAATAATCTTCATCTTTTCCTACTTTTAATCTTCATCTTAAACTCGATTTTGATCTCGGTTGTAATATTGATTTTCAATCTTGATATTAAAATTTATATTTATCTTGATCTTATAATGATGAGGATGATGATCTTAATTATGATCTCTATTTGATGTTTGTCATTTTTCAATCTTAAATTTAATATTGATTTTGTTCATATGTAGATCATGGTTTTAATCAAGATTTAAATCTTCTTCTTTAGATATTCATCTTTATCTTCTTTTTAATCTTAATCTTATACACGATTCGATCTTCTTTATAATCTTGGTTTTCAAACATGATATTGTTACTGATATAAATGTTGACCTAATCGTGATGAGAATTTTGATCTTGATTATAATTTTTATTTGTTATTGATCTTATTCTCATTCTTAATATTAACATTTATCTTTATCTTTCTAATTATCTTGATTTTAATTTTGATCTCAGTTTTATTATAGATTTAAGTTTTAATCCAATAATCTTCCTCTTTTCGTACTTTTAATCTTCATCTTAAACTCGAATTTGTTCTCGGTGGTAATGTTGATTTTCAATCTTGATATTAAAATTTATATTTATCTTGATCTTATAATGATGAGGATGATGATCTTAATTATGATCTCTATTTGATGTTTGTCATTTTTCAATCTTAATTTTAATAATGATTTTGTTCATGATGTAGATCATGGTTTTAATCAAGATTTAAATCTTCTTCTTTAGATATTCATCTTTATCTTCTTTTTAATCTTAATCTTATACACGATTCGATCTTCTTTATAATCTTGGTCTTCAAACATGATATTGTTACTGATATAAATGTTGACCTAATCGTGATGAGAATTTTGATCTTGATTATAATTTTTATTTGTTATTGATCTTATTCTCATTCTTAATATTAACATTTATCTAATTCTTGATAATTATCTTGATTTTAATTTTGATCTCAATTTTATTATAGATTTAAGTTTTAATCCAATAATCTTCCTCTTTTCGTACTTTTAATCTTCATCTTAAACTCGATTTTGATCTCGGTGGTAATGTTGATTTTCAATCTTGATATTAAAACTTATATTTATCTTGATCTTATAATGATGAGGATGATGATCTTAATTATGATCTCTATTTGATGTTTGTCATTTTTCAATCTTAAATTTAATATTGATTTTGTTCATGATGTTGATCATGGTTTTAATCAAGATTTAAATCTTCTTCTTTAGATATTCATCTTTGTCTTCTTTTTAATCTTAATCTTATACACGATTCGATCTTCTTTATAATCTTGGTCTTCAAACATGATATTGTTACTGATATAAATGTTGACCTAATCGTGATGAGAATTTTGATCTTGATTATAATTTTTATTTGTTATTGATCTTATTCTCATTCTTAATATTAACATTTATCTTATTCTTGATAATTATCTTGATTTTAATTTTGATCTCAGTTTTATTATAGATTTAAGTTTTAATCCAATAATCTTCCTCTTTTCGTACTTTTAATCTTCATCTTAAACTCGATTTTGATCTCGGTGGTAATGTTGATTTTCAATCTTGATATTAAAACTTATATTTATCTTGATCTTATAATGATGAGGATGATGATCTTAATTATGATCTCTATTTGATGTTTGTCATTTTTCAATCTTAAATTTAATATTGATTTTGTTCATGATGTAGATCATGGTTTTAATCAAGATTTAAATCTTCTTCTTTAGATATTCATCTTTATCTTCTTTTTAATCTTAATCTTATACACGATTCGATCTTCTTTATAATCTTGGTCTTCAAACATGATATTGTTACTGATATAAATGTTGACCTAATCGTGATGAGAATTTTGATCTTGATTATAATTTTTATTTGTTATTGATCTTATTCTCATTCTTAATATTAACATTTATCTTATTCTTGATAATTATCTTGATTTTAATTTTGATCTCAGTTTTATTATAGATTTAAGTTTTAATCCAATAATCTTCCTCTTTTCGTACTTTTAATCTTCATCTTAAACTCGAATTTGATCTCGGTGGTAATGTTGATTTTCAATCTTGATATTAAAATTTATATTTATCTTGATCTTATAATGATGAGGATGATGATCTTAATTATGATCTCTATTTGATGTTTGTCATTTTTCAATCTTAAATTTAATAATGATTTTGTTCATGATGTAGATCATGGTTTTAATCAAGATTTAAATCTTCTTCTTTAGATATTCATCTTTATCTTCTTTTTAATCTTAATCTTATACACGATTCGATCTTCTTTATAATCTTGGTCTTCAAACATGATATTGTTACTGATATAAATGTTGACCTAATCGTGATGAGAATTTTGATCTTGATTATAATTTTTATTTGTTATTGATCTTATTCTCATTCTTAATATTAACATTTATCTTATTCTTGATAATTATCTTGATTTTAATTTTGATCTCAATTTTATTATAGATTTAAGTTTTAATCCAATAATCTTCCTCTTTTCGTACTTTTAATCTTCATCTTAAACTCGATTTTGATCTCGGTGGTAATGTTGATTTTCAATCTTGATATTAAAACTTATATTTATCTTGATCTTATAATGATGAGGATGATGATCTTAATTATGATCTCTATTTGATGTTTGTCATTTTTCAATCTTAAATTTAATATTGATTTTGTTCATGATGTTGATCATGGTTTTAATCAAGATTTAAATCTTCTTCTTTAGATATTCATCTTTGTCTTCTTTTTAATCTTAATCTTATACACGATTCGATCTTCTATATAATCTTGGTCTTCAAACATGATATTGTTACTGATATAGATGTTGACCTAATCGTGATGAGAATTTTGATCTTGATTATAATTTTTATTTGTTATTTGTAACACCCTCGAGTTTCTGAATTACGATTTAAGGTTAGAAATTCTGTTTCTGTATTTTTATCTGTTAAAGTTTTGGGATTTTTGCCTAATTGTAGGACTTTTTCCTACAGGGCAAAAATAATTATTTTGGTTGGGGCTTCGAACCCTCAACCTTGACTCTTTGCTCCTGGAATTCTTCCACCATGGTGGCGCATATTTCTGTGTTATTGGAGTGGCGCATGGTGGTTAAGCCCAGGTGAGCCCTTAAAACCGATTTTCACTTAAGTTAACTGGGTTATTGGATCTTGGATCCGTTTGGAGTGGGAGAAAAAGAGAAATATCGTGAGAGCTCCTCTCCCTCACGATTTTTGTTGTTTTCTTGCCCTAGCCGCCTGTGGTTGTCGCCCCTTACTGTGTTTGGCGCCTCCTGCAAATTTCTGACGCTGGTGGTGGCAGACTGGTGGTGGACGAAGTTCCTGGAGATCCCTGACCCTCTGTTGTGGCATTTTTTTTTCTGTGGGTGATTTTCTGTGAGTAATTCGATCCTAAGGAGTCTAATCCGCTAAATTTTAGATTATCATTCAATTAAAATTCGTTATGGTCGAATTCAAATAATTATAGGGTTTTAAAATCCTGTTCTGCTGAAATCTGCATTCTTTAATCTGACCTTTGTGTACTATAACCCTAATATCTCATGGCCTATAGATCCAAATCGTATGAAACAAATTTTGTATGAAACTAGACACATTCGGCTTTAATTTGAATATGATATTGACCATATCAGAGCTGTATTTGTATTTCAATCTGTATTGCAATCTAGCTGTACAAAATCAGTTTTCTGGAAATCTGGATTTCGACCTTTATGTGTTCGAACCATCATATCTCCCTAGGTATAGCTCGAAATCCTGTGAAACCAGTTTTATTAGACCGTAGGCTTGAAGAGCTTCATTTTGACTCCCATAACGCCTATTTTCGATTAGTTATTGGATCTGAAATATATGTCGCAATTCTGATATATGAATCTGTTTTCTTGAAATCTGAAATTCTGACCATCCCATGTTCGAACCCTTATATCTTCCTGCCTACAATTCGAAATCTTGTGAAACCAGTTTTATTGGAAACTAGATTCAGAGAGGTTCATTTTGAATACAATATTGACTAGCTTTGGTTCGAAATTGGACCAAAAATATATGTTGCAATCTGACAATATAAATCTGCTATGTTTTGGTTAGACGAATATTCCATTGTGAGAAAAATTTAGCCTGTATGGTTTAATCTCTTAAATTGTGGTCTGTAGTTCTTCTAAAATTTATTTGCTTGATGAGAAATTTTAGAGAAAACAAAATTGGGGATTTAACTAAGAACTTAGGAATTTTCGAAAATCATGGTTCGAGCCAATTTTGGGGCTTTTGTCAATTTTCTTCACGAACGTGTAATTAAAATTATCTGTAGTGGGGGACTGAAATTATTTACATGAAATTTGTACGTTCTGTTAAGGTTCTGAAACTGGCGCCCCTTACAGTAATTTTATAGCTCACGGTTTTAGGAATTTTGAGGAAATCATTTCATGAATAGTTTCTGTTCTATGTTTAATTGTTTGTTATGTGAATATTTTCTGTTCTGTTTATATGTTGTGAATTTTCTGAAAACTTTGAATGTGTTATAACCTTTGTGAGAACATGGACTGGTCTGACATGAATTAAGGATAGTTGCATGAAATCTAAGGAATTCACTCATATATTACTTCTGGTTGATGGTAAAAATTATGAAGTGTGTTCAGCTTTGATTTTCTGCAAATTGTAAATTGTTAAGGACTGGATATTGGGGTGTGTCATTTTCTGGTTTGTCAGACTTTGGGCATGATGTAAGAATTAAGTAGTGATTGGTCCTACTCCTCCGTTTCAGTATAATCTATTCTGTAAAATTATGCCCTAGTGTAGCACTCTTCTGTGTTCTTACCCTCCTTCTGTGGCGCTGTAATGGTGCTGATAGTCTACTACGACCCTTGAGACACTATTTCTGTTCCGTTATAGGTATTGGAGGCCAGAGTGCCACGTCCTGACAAGACGGGGGCCACCCACTGATACCTCCTCTACCATTCTGTTCTGGGTATTGGAGACCAGAGTGCCACGTCCTGACAAGACGGGGGCCACCCACTGATACCTCCTCTACCATTCAGTTCTGGGTATTGGAGGCCAGAGTGCCACGTCCTAACAAGACGGGGGCCACCCACTGATACCTCCTCTACCATTCAGTTCTGGGTATTGGAGGCCAGAGTGCCACGTCCTAACAAGACGGGGGCCACCCACTGATACCTCCTCTACCATTCTGTTCTGGGTATTGGAGACCAGAGTGCCACGTCCTGACAAGACGGGGGCCACCCACTGATATCTCCTCTACCATTCTGTTTCTGATATGCATGCATTGTCTCGTCCTCGGCAGAGGTGGGGTCAGACCTTCTGTGGTCATCAGGCCTTCTGTGGCCTTTCTGTTTCCGATGTAGACTATCCGTTTGGACTCTAAAAATTCTGATTTTCTATCTGTCAGTTCTGATTTCTGTAGTTCTGTTTCTATCTGTATTTAGATGTATTAGGCGGTGTGGTTAGTTGGTATGGGTTGGTATATTCATATCCTACCTGCTTGAAGCCTATTGTTACAAGTATCTGTATTTGATTGTGTTTTGTTTCTGATATGAGTGTGCATGTTAAGCTGATTTATTTTATCTGTTAAATAAAAGAATTTCAACTTAAGCATGATATTTTTGATGTGTACTATGGATGACTTTTAGTGTCTTTTACTCACTGAGCTTTTTAGCTCACCTCCGTTGTTTAAATGTTTTCAGGTGAGACATCAAGACAGTAACCGCTACAGCTAATTGTTGTGATGCTAATGTTTGATGTAATTTCTAAGAATTTTCTTCTAAAAATTTATCAGGCCTGCGTGCCTAATTTGTTATGACTTATGTGACACGTTTTATCTCCTGAGGGCTTATGCCTGTTTTCAGGATATTATATTATAGTTGTCTCGTTTAAATTATTGGATACGAGTCTTGGATTCTTTTAGTGAATTGGTTCTTATTTTGAAATGTCCGATTTGAGATGTGTAACCGAATTTGTGTTGTTTTATTATCTGAATAATCAATTCTGCATATTTCTGAAATTCCACATATGTGTAGTGTGGACATTTGTTGTTGTTACATGTGTGTCTGTGCAGCAGTAGTTTAGTATACTTGCTGTCGGATTTTTTTTCTGAACTTCCGGATTTCTATTTCCTAGTAAATCGATCCTACTCAGTTCTGTGCGGTTTTCAGTTCCGTAGTAATGTCCTTCGATGCCGCTTTCTTCTTGTGTATTAATGGAAGAGTAAAAATTTTTTTTTAGCCCCGTATTTTACTTGTATGCGTGTGGGGTGTGTTCTGAGGGATGTTACATTATTGATCTTATTTTCATTCTTAATATTAACATTTATCTTATTCTTGATAATTATCTTGATTTTCATTTTGATCTCAGTTTTATTATAGATTTAAGTTTTAATCCAATAATCTTCCTCTTTTCCTACTTTTAATCTTCATCTTAAACTCGATTTTGATCTCGGTGGTAATATTGATTTTCAATCTTGATATTAAAATTTATATTTATCTTGATCTTATAATGATGAGGATGATGATCTTAATTATGATCTCTATTTGATGTTTGTCATTTTTCAATCTTAAATTTAATATTGATTTTGTTCATGATGTAGATCTTGGTTTTAATCAAGATTTAAATCTTCTTCTTTAGATATTCAGCTTTGTCTTCTTTTTAATCATAATCGAAAACTCGATTCGATCTTCTTTATAATCTTGGTCTTCAAACTTGATATTGTTACTGATATTGATGTTGACCTAATCGTGATGAGAATTTTGATCTTGATTATGATCTTTATTTGTTATTGATCTTATTCTCATTCTTAATTTTAACATTTATCTTATTCTTGATAATTATCTTGATTTTCACTTTGATCACAGTTTTATTATAGATTTCAGTTTTAATCTAATAATCTTCATCTTTTCCTACTTTTAATCTTCATCTTAAACTCGATTTTGATCTCGGTGGTAATATTGATTTTCAATCTTGATATTAAAATTTATATTTCTCTTGATCTAATAATGATGAGGATGATGATCTTGATTATGATCTCTATTTAATGTTTGTCATTTTTCAATCTTAAATTTAATATAGATTTTGTTGATGATGTAGATCTTGGTTTTAATCAAGATTTAAATCTTCTTCTTTAGATTTTCAGCTTTGTCTTCTTTTTAATCTTAATCTAAAACTAGATTCGATCTTCTTTATAATCTTGGTCTTCAAACTTGATATTGTTAGTGATATTGATGTTGACCTAATCGTGATGAGAATTTTGATCTTGATTATGTTCTTTATTTGTTATTGATCTTATTCTCATTCTTAATTTTAACATTTATCTTATTCTTGATAATTATCTTGATTTTCATTTTGATCTCAGTTTTATTATAGATTTCAGATTTAATCTAATAATCTTTACCTTTTCCTACTTTTAATATTCATCTTAAACTAGATTTTGATCTCGGTGGTAATATTGATTTTCAATCTTGATATTAAAATTTATATTTATCTTGATCTTATAATGATGAGGATGATGATCTTAATTATGATCTCTATTTTATGTTTGTCATTTTTAAATCTTAATTTTAATATTTATTTTGTTCATGATATAGATCTTGGTTTTAATCAAGATTTAAATCTTCTTCTTTAGATATTCAGCTTTGTCTTCTTTTTAATCATAATCAAAAACTCGATTCGATCTTCTTTATAATCTTGGTCTTCAAACTTGATATTGTTAGTGATATTGATGTTGACCTAATCGTGATGAGAATTTTGATCTTGATTATGATCTTTATTAGTTATTGATCTTATTCTCATTCTTAATTTTAACATTTATCTTATTCTTGATAATTATCTCGATCATAATTTTGATCTCAGTTTTATTATATATTTCAGTTTTAATCTAATAATCTTCATCTTTTTCTACTTTTAATCTTCATCTTAAACTCGATTTTGATCTCGGTTGTAATATTGATTTTCAATCTTGATATTAAAATTTATATTTATCTTGATCTTATAATGATGAGGATGATGATCTTAATTATGATCTCTATTTGATGTTTGTCATTTTTCAATCTTAAATTTAATATTGATTTTGTTCATGATGTAGATCTTGGTTTTAATCAAGATTTAAATCTTCTTCTTTAGATATTCAGCTTTGTCTTCTTTTTAATCATAATCGAAAACTCGATTCGATCTTCTTTATAATCTTGGTCTTCAAACTTGATATTGTTAGTGATATTGATGTTGACCTAATCGTGATGAGAATTTTGATCTTGATTATGATCTTTATTAGTTATTGATCTTATTCTCATTCTTAATTTTAACATTTATCTTATTCTTGATAATTATCTTGATTTTCATTTTGATCTCAGTTTTATTATAGATTTCAGATTTAATCTAATAATCTTTACCTTTTCCTACTTTTAATATTCATCTTAAACTAGATTTTGATCTCGGTGGTAATATTGATTTTCAATCTTGATATTAAAATTTATATTTATCTTGATCTTATAATGATGAGGATGATGATCTTAATTATGATCTCTATTTTATGTTTGTCATTTTTAAATCTTAATTTTAATATTTATTTTGTTCATGATATAGATCTTGGTTTTAATCAAGATTTAAATCTTCTTCTTTAGATATTCAGCTTTGTCTTCTTTTTAATCATAATCAAAAACTCGATTCGATCTTCTTTATAATCTTGGTCTTCAAACTTGATATTGTTAGTGATATTGATGTTGACCTAATCGTGATGAGAATTTTGATCTTGATTATGATCTTTATTAGTTATTGATCTTATTCTCATTCTTAATTTTAACATTTATCTTATTCTTGATAATTATCTCGATCATCATTTTGATCTCAGTTTTATTATATATTTCAGTTTTAATCTAATAATCTTCATCTTTTTCTACTTTTAATCTTCATCTTAAACTCGATTTTGTTCTCGGTTGTAATATTGATTTTCAATCTTGATATTAAAATTTATATTTATCTTGATCTTATAATGATGAGGATGATGATCTTAATTATGATCTCTATTTGATGTTTGTCATTTTTCAATCTTAAATTTAATATTGATTTTGTTCATGATGTAGATCATGGTTTTAATCAAGATTTAAATCTTCTTCTTTAGATATTCATCTTTATCTTCTTTTTAATCTTAATCTTATACACGATTCGATCTTCTTTATAATCTTGGTCTTCAAACATGATATTGTTACTGATATAAATGTTGGCCTAATCGTGATGAGAATTTTGATCTTGATTATAATTTTTATTTGTTATTGATCTTATTCTCATTCTAAATATTAACATTTATCTTATTCTTGATAATTATCTTGATTTTCATTTTGATCTCAGTTTTATTATAGATTTAAGTTTTAATCCAATAATCTTCCTCTTTTCGTACTTTTAATCTTCATCTTAAACTCGATTTTGATCTCGGTGGTAATGTTGATTTTCAATCTTGATATTAAGTTTTATATTTATCTTGATCTTATAATGATGAGGATGATGATCTTAATTATGATCTCTATTTGATGTTTGTCATTTTTCAATCTTAAATTTAATATTGATTTTGTTCATGATGTTGATCATGGTTTTAATCAAGATTTAAATCTTCTTCTTTAGATATTCATCTTTGTCTTCTTTTTAATCTTAATCTTATACACGATTCGATCTTCTTTATAATCTTGGTCTTCAAACATGATATTGTTACTGATATAGATGTTGACCTAATCGTGATGAGAATTTTGATCTTGATTATAATTTTTATTTGTTATTGATCTTATTCTCATTCTTAATATTAACATTTATCTTATTCTTGATAATTATCTTGATTTTCATTTTGATCTCAGTTTTATTATAGATTTAAGTTTTAATCCAATAATCTTCCTCTTTTCCTACTTTTAATCTTCATCTTAAACTCGATTTTGATCTCGGTGGTAATATTGATTTTCAATCTTGATATTAAAATTTATATTTATCTTGATCTTATAATGATGAGGATGATGATCTTTATTATGATCTAATCTAATAATGTTCATCTTTTCCTACTTTAAATCTTCATCTGAAACTCGATTTTGATCTCGGTGGTAATATTGATTTTCAATCTTGATATTAAAATTTATATTTATCTTGATCTTATAATGATGAGGATGATGATCTTAATTATGATCTCTATTTGATGTTTGTCATTTTTCAATCTTAAATTTAATATTGATTTTGTTCATGATGTAGATCTTGGTTTTAATCAAGATTTAAATCTTCTTCTTTAGATATTCAGCTTTGTCTTCTTTTTAATCATAATCGAAAACTCGATTCGATCTTCTTTATAATCTTGGTCTTTAAACTTGATATTGTTACTGATATTGATGTTGACCTAATCGTGATGAGAATTTTGATTTTGATTATGATCTTTATTTGTTATTGATCTTATTCTCATTCTTAATTTTAACATTTATCTTATTCTTGATAATTATCTTGATTTTCACTTTGATCTCAGTTTTATTATAGATTTCAGTTTTAATCTAATAATCTTCATCTTTTCCTACTTTTAATCTTCATCTTAAACTCGATTTTGATCTCGGTGGTAATATTGATTTTCAATCTTGATATTAAAATTTATATTTCTCTTGATCTGATAATGATGAGGATGATGATCTTGATTATGATCTCTATTTAATGTTTGTCATTTTTCAATCTTAAATTTAATATAGATTTTGTTGATGATGTAGATCTTGGTTTTAATCAAGATTTAAATCTTCTTCTTTAGATTTTCAGCTTTGTCTTCTTTTTAATCTTAATCTAAAACTAGATTCGATCTTCTTTATAATCTTGGTCTTCAAACTTGATATTGTTAGTGATATTGATGTTGACCTAATCGTGATGAGAATTTTGATCTTGATTATGTTCTTTATTTGTTATTGATCTTATTCTCATTCTTAATATTAACATTTATCTTATTCTTGATAATTATCTTGATTTTCATTTTGATCTCAGTTTTATTATAGATTTAAGTTTTAATCCAATAATCTTCCTCTTTTCCTACTTTTAATCTTCATCTTAAACTCGATTTTGATCTCGGTGGTAATATTGATTTTCAATCTTGATATTAAACTTTATATTTATCTTGATCTTATAATGATGAGGATGATGATCTTAATTATGATCTCTATTTGATGTTTGTCATTTTTCAATCTTAAATTTAATATTGATTTTGTTCATGATGTAGATCTTGGTTTTAATCAAGATTTAAATCTTCTTCTTTAGATATTCAGCTTTGTCTTCTTTTTAATCATAATCGAAAACTCGATTCGATCTTCTTTATAATCTTGGTCTTCAAACTTGATATTGTTACTGATATTGATGTTGACCTAATCGTGATGAGAATTTTGATCTTGATTATGATCTTTATTTGTTATTGATCTTATTCTCATTCTTAATTTTAACATTTATCTTATTCTTGATAATTATCTTGATTTTCACTTTGATCTCAGTTTTATTATAGATTTCAGTTTTAATCTAATAATCTTCATCTTTTCCTACTTTTAATCTTCATCTTAAACTCGATTTTGATCTCGGTGGTAATATTGATTTTCAATCTTGATATTAAAATTTATATTTCTCTTGATCTGATAAAGATGAGGATGATGATCTTGATTATGATCTCTATTTAATGTTTGTCATTTTTCAATCTTAAATTTAATATAGATTTTGTTGATGATGTAGATCTTGGTTTTAATCAAGATTTAAATCTTCTTCTTTAGATTTTCAGCTTTGTCTTCTTTTTAATCTTAATCTAAAACTAGATTCGATCTTCTTTATAATCTTGGTCTTCAAACTTGATATTGTTAGTGATATTGATGTTGACCTAATCGTGATGAGAATTTTGATCTTGATTATGTTCTTTATTTGTTATTGATCTTATTCTCATTCTTAATTTTAACATTTATCTTATTCTTGATAATTATCTTGATTTTCATTTTGATCTCAGTTTTATTATAGATTTTAGTTTTAATCTAATAATCTTTACCTTTTCCTACTTTTAATATTCATCTTAAACTAGATTTTGATCTCGGTGGTAATATGATTTTCAATCTTGATATTAAAATTTATATTTATCTTGATCTTATAATGATGAGGATGATGATCTTAATTATGATCTCTATTTGATGTTTGTCATTTTTCAATCTTAAATTTAATATTCATTTTGTTCATGATGTAGATCTTGGTTTTAAATCAAGATTTAAATCTTCTTCTTTAGATATTCATCTTTGTCCTCTTTTTAATCTTAATCTTATACACGATTCGATCTTCTTTATAATCTTGGTCTTCAAACATGATATTGTTACTGATATAGATGTTGACCTAATCGTGATGAGAATTTTGATCTTGATTATAATTTTTATTTGTTATTGATCTTATTCTCATTCTTAATATTAACATTTATCTTATTCTTGATAATTATCTTGATTTTCATTTTGATCTCAGTTTTATTATAGATTTAAGTTTTAATCCAATAATCTTCCTCTTTTCCTACTTTTAATCTTCATCTTAAACTCGATTTTGATCTCAGTTGTAATATTGATTTTCAATCTTGATATTAAAATTTATATTTATCTTGATCTTGTAATGATGAGGATGATGATCTTAATTATGATCTCTATTTGATGTTTGTCATTTTTCAATCTTAAATTTAATATTGATTTTGTTCATGATGTAGATCTTGGTTTTAATCAAGATTTAAATCTTCTTCTTTAGATATTCAGCTTTGTCTTCTTTTTAATCATAATCGAAAACTCGATTCGATCTTCTTTATAATCTTGGTCTTCAAACTTGATATTGTTAGTGATATTGATGTTGACCTAATCGTGATGAGAATTTTGATCTTGATTATGATCTTTATTAGTTATTGATCTTATTCTCATTCTTAATTTTAACATTTATCTTATTCTTGTTGGGGTATGCCCTTAAGGCTAATGTTTGAGGCCTTGGGATTGTATAAGTATCATGTAATAAACTCTTATGTTTATAAAGGCATGGTTATTATTCAGGTTGTTACCTTGTCTGCTGTAATAAGTGTACTTCTGAATAATGTCTCAAAGCTGTTCAGCTAGGCTGACAGGCTCTATGTCCTTAGTCGAGATATCTTGGTGAACATGAGACAGCCTTGATATGATTGAGACTAATATGTGTGCTAATCTTATAGGATGCTTCGAGCATGGAATAAGATGTAGACTCATGGGTACATTGGATGTACTGGACAGACCCTTCTAGGATATTCAATTGTTTGTCACAATGTGAATAATCCTTGATAGCAGCAAGTGGCACATTTTCCTTTGACTTGAGATCACTTGTGTTTCTAAATGATGATTGTCATTGTTTTGAGGTAGTTCAATATCATTTGAAAGATAATGATTATAGACTATCTTGGATGATGAGCTTGAGTCAGGTTAGGGCACTAGTGATAGATAAAGGATTGCCGTCTCCTTGTTCAAGGAGTGTGATGTTCTAGAGGGCCCCCCTGTATGAGATGATTGAGAAAGTGTATGGCCATACCCAGATGACAGTGATCATCTGATCTAATCATGCTCATCCTATTGGAGTTACAGGCTTGACATGCTTGTCCAATAAGAACATCCAGTGGCAAAGGAAACATGCATGCCTCGTGAGTTTGATTCACACTTGTGCTGTGGTTTGGGTGTAGTCTTGGAAGACTCTTTCCTTTATATCGGGAGACAGTGATGTGTTGCTAGATACCCCTCACTGATCGTGATAATGTAAGTTGTCGTTACCGACATTTAAAGGAAACCCTCAGGGTCGCACAATTTGATGATATGGCTTACTCATGTCAGATCGTGTGGACTGAATTGTTTTGGTTCAGTTAAAGGAGAGTAGACTCTGATTGTAAGTGAGATCTGGTCTGATCATGTTTGATTGATTAGAGCTTAAGATCGGTAAGCTTCGATCGAGAGTATTGATGCTAGATCAGTGAGATCAAGTGCATCTAGATATGTATGGTTAGATCTTGAACCTTCATGGTTCATACTAGATTTAGACCATGGCATGTCTTGGTTTGGTCTTGGTTTGATTTGGTTGTTGAACCAAAGTCAATTGAACCGGTTCAAGGATGTGAACGCATGGTTCAAATTAATTAAGCGTTTTGATTAGTTCACTAAGTGTGAACGTGTGGAGTGAAGACTTACCATATATGGAAGTCTCAACGCCTAAACGCTTAAGCCAAGAAACGCCTTTGCGTGATGGCTTCTCTCTTGGGCAAATGTGTGCTCTTGAGTGTGCATGATCGCCGAGAGTTGTAGAGAGGCATTCGGCAAGCCAAACCAAGAAGACATCCAAGGATTCTCCTTCAAGCGATTTGGATTCTTCAAGCCCTTTGCTAGCACAAAGGACGACAAGGAGCAAGCCAACTTCTTCTTGTGTGCGCGCCTTGTGGAGGAGACCTCTCTTGTTCTCTTGCTTCCAAGTCGCCATCTTCCTCATGGCTTTGGTATGGATCTAAACTTCATCAAGTTGATCATATTATCTTGCTAAGATCCATGGAAAACCCTTGCTTCCGCTTGTAATTGTCATGCGCCACCCTTAAGGGTTTTTCGCCCCCCCTCTTGAAAGGGGTTTCACATGCTTGCGCTCCCCCTTGAAGGGGACCCTTCAATTCTTGATAATTATCTCGATCATCATTTTGATCTCAGTTTTATTATATATTTCAGTTTTAATCTAATAATCTTCATCTTTTTCTACTTTTAATCTTCATCTTAAACTCGATTTTGATCTCGGTTGTAATATTGATTTTCAATCTTGATATTAAAATTTATATTTATCTTGATCTTATAATGATGAGGATGATGATCTTAATTATGATCTCTATTTGATGTTTGTCATTTTTCAATCTTAAATTTAATATTGATTTTGTTCATGATGTAGATCATGGTTTTAATCAAGATTTAAATCTTCTTCTTTAGATATTCATCTTTATCTTCTTTTTAATCTTAATCTTATACACGATTCGATCTTCTTTATAATCTTGGTCTTCAAACATGATATTGTTACTGATATAAATGTTGGCCTAATCGTGATGAGAATTTTGATCTTGATTATAATTTTTATTTGTTATTGATCTTATTCTCATTCTTAATATTAACATTTATCTTATTCTTGATAATTATCTTGATTTTCATTTTGATCTCAGTTTTATTATAAATTTAAGTTTTAATCCAATAATCTTCCTCTTTTCGTACTTTTAATCTTCATCTAAAACTCGATTTTGATCTCGGTGGTAATGTTGATTTTCAATCTTGATATTAAAATTTATATTTATCTTAATCTTATAATGATGAGGATGATGATCTTAATTATGATCTCTATTTGATGTTTGTCATTTTTCAATCTTAAATTTAATATTGATTTTGTTCATGATGTTGATCATGGTTTTAATCAAGATTTAAATCTTCTTCTTTAGATATTCATCTTTGTCTTCTTTTTAATCTTAATCTTATACACGATTCGATCTTCTTTATAATCTTGGTCTTCAAACATGATATTGTTACTGATATAGATGTTGACCTAATCGTGATGAGAATTTTGATCTTGATTATAATTTTTATTTGTTATTGATCTTATTCTCATTCTTAATATTAACATTTATCTTATTCTTGATAATTATCTTGATTTTCATTTTGATCTCAGTTTTATTATAGATTTAAGTTTTAATCCAATAATCTTCCTCTTTTCCTACTTTTAATCTTCATCTTAAACTCGATTTTGATCTCGGTGGTAATATTGATTTTCAATCTTGATATTAAAATTTATATTTATCTTGATCTTATAATGATGAGGATGATGATCTTGATTATGATCTAATCTAATAATGTTCATCTTTTCCTACTTTAAATCTTCATCTGAAACTCGATTTTGATCTCGGTGGTAATATTGATTTTCAATCTTGATATTAAAATTTATATTTATCTTGATCTTATAATGATGAGGATGATGATCTTAATTATGATCTCTATTTGATGTTTGTCATTTTTCAATCTTAAATTTAATATTGATTTTGTTCATGATGTAGATCTTGGTTTTAATCAAGATTTAAATCTTCTTCTTTAGATATTCAGCTTTGTCTTCTTTTTAATCATAATCGAAAACTCGATTCGATCTTCTTTATAATCTTGGTCTTCAAACTTGATATTGTTACTGATATTGATGTTGACCTAATCGTGATGAGAATTTTGATCTTGATTATGATCTTTATTTGTTATTGATCTTATTCTCATTCTTAATTTTAACATTTATCTTATTCTTGATAATTATCTTGATTTTCACTTTGATCTCAGTTTTATTATAGATTTCAGTTTTAATCTAATAATCTTCATCTTTTCCTACTTTTAATCTTCATCTTAAACTCGATTTTGATCTCGGTGGTAATATTGATTTTCAATCTTGATATTAAAATTTATATTTCTCTTGATCTGATAATGATGAGGATGATGATCTTGATTATGATCTCTATTTAATGTTTGTCATTTTTCAATCTTAAATTTAATATAGATTTTGTTGATGATGTAGATCTTGGTTTTAATCAAGATTTAAATCTTCTTCTTTAGATTTTCAGCTTTGTCTTCTTTTTAATCATAATCTAAAACTAGATTCGATCTTCTTTATAATCTTGGTCTTCAAACTTGATATTGTTAGTGATATTGATGTTGACCTAATCGTGATGAGAATTTTGATCTTGATTATGTTCTTTATTTGTTATTGATCTTATTCTCATTCTTAATTTTAACATTTATCTTATTCTTGATAATTATCTTGATTTTCATTTTGATCTCAGTTTTATTATAGATTTCAGTTTTAATCTAATAATCTTTACCTTTTCCTACTTTTAATATTCATCTTAAACTAGATTTTGATCTCGGTGGTAATATTGATTTTCAATCTTGATATTAAAATTTATATTTATCTTGATCTTATAATGATGAGGATGATGATCTTAATTATGATCTCTATTTGATGTTTGTCATTTTTCAATCTTAAATTTAATATTCATTTTGTTCATGATGTAGATCTTGGTTTTAAATCAAGATTTAAATCTTCTTCTTTAGATATTCATCTTTGTCCTCTTTTTAATCTTAATCTTATACACGATTCGATCTTCTTTATAATCTTGGTCTTCAAACATGATATTGTTACTGATATAGATGTTGACCTAATCGTGATGAGAATTTTGATCTTGATTATAATTTTTATTTGTTATTGATCTTATTCTCATTCTTAATATTAACATTTATCTTATTCTTGATAATTATCTTGATTTTCATTTTGATCTCAGTTTTATTATAGATTTAAGTTTTAATCCAATAATCTTCCTCTTTTCCTACTTTTAATCTTCATCTTAAACTCGATTTTGATCTCGGTTGTAATATTGATTTTCTATCTTGATATTAAAATTTATATTTATCTTGATCTTATAATGATGAGGATGATGATCTTAATTATGATCTCTATTTGATGTTTGTCATTTTTCAATCTTAAATTTAATATTGATTTTGTTCATGATGTAGATCTTGGTTTTAATCAAGATTTAAATCTTCTTCTTTAGATATTCAGCTTTGTCTTCTTTTTAATCATAATCGAAAACTCGATTCGATCTTCTTTATAATCTTGGTCTTCAAACTTGATATTGTTAGTGATATTGATGTTGACCTAATCGTGATGAGAATTTTGATCTTGATTATGATCTTTATTAGTTATTGATCTTATTCTCATTCTTAATTTTAACATTTATCTTATTCTTGATAATTATCTCGATCATCATTTTGATCTCAGTTTTATTATATATTTCAGTTTTAATCTAATAATCTTCATCTTTTTCTACTTTTAATCTTCATCTTAAACTCGATTTTGATCTCGGTTGTAATATTGATTTTCAATCTTGATATTAAAATTTATATTTATCTTGATCTTATAATGATGAGGATGATGATCTTAATTATGATCTCTATTTGATGTTTGTCATTTTTCAATCTTAAATTTAATATTGATTTTGTTCATGATGTAGATCATGGTTTTAATCAAGATTTAAATCTTCTTCTTTAGATATTCATCTTTATCTTCTTTTTAATCTTAATCTTATACACGATTCGATCTTCTTTATAATCTTGGTCTTCAAACATGATATTGTTACTGATATAAATGTTGGCCTAATCGTGATGAGAATTTTGATCTTGATTATAATTTTTATTTGTTATTGATCTTATTCTCATTCTTAATATTAACATTTATCTTATTCTTGATAATTATCTTGATTTTAATTTTGATCTCAGTTTTATTATAGATTTAAGTTTTAATCCAATAATCTTCCTCTTTTCGTACTTTTAATCTTCAACTTAAACTCGATTTTGATCTCGGTGGTAATGTTGATTTTCAATCTTGATATTAAAATTTATATTTATCTTTATCTTATAATGATGAGGATGATGATCTTAATTATGATCTCTATTTGATGTTTGTCATCATTTTTCAATCTTAAATTTAATATTGATTTTGTTCATGATGTTGATCATGGTTTTAATCAAGATTTAAATCTTCTTCTTTAGATATTCATCTTTGTCTTCTTTTTAATCTTAATCTTATACACGATTCGATCTTCTTTATAATCTTGGTCTTCAAACATGATATTGTTACTGATATAGATGTTAACCTAATCGTGATGAGAATTTTGATCTTGATTATAATTTTTATTTGTTATTGATCTTATTCTCATTCTTAATATTAACATTTATCTTATTCTTGATAATTATCTTGATTTTCATTTTGATCTCAGTTTTATTATAGATTTAAGTTTTAATCCAATAATCTTCCTCTTTTCCTACTTTTAATCTTCATCTTAAACTCGATTTTGATCTCGGTGGTAATATTGATTTTCAATCTTGATATTAAAATTTATATTTATCTTCATCTTATAATGATGAGGATGATGATCTTGATTATGATCTAATCTAATAATGTTCATCTTTTCCTACTTTAAATCTTCATCTTAAACTCGATTTTGATCTCGGTGGTAATATTGATTTTCAATCTTGATATTAAAATTTATATTTATCTTGATCTTATAATGATGAGGATGATGATCTTGATTATGATCTCTATTTGATCTTTGTCATTTTTAAATCTTAATTTTAATATTGATTTTGTTCATGATCTAGATCTTGGTTTTAATCAAGATTTAAATCTTCTTCTTTAGATATTCATCTTTGTCTTCTTTTTAATCTTAATCTTATACACGATGCGATCTTCTTTATAATCTTGGTCTTCAAACTTGATATTGTTACTGATATTGATGTTGACCTAATCGCGATGAGAATTTTGATCTTGATTATAATTTTTTTTTGTTATTGATCTTATTCTCATTCTTAATTTTAACATTTATCTTATTCTTGATAATTATCTTGATTTTCATTTTGATCTCAGTTTTATTATAGATTTAATTTTTAATCCAATAATCTTCCTCTTTTCCTGCTTTTAATCTTCATCTTAAACTTGATTTTGATCTCGGTGGTAATATTGATTTTCAATCTTGATATTAAAATTTATATTTATCTTGATCTTATAGTGATGAGGATGTTGATATTGATTATGATCTCTATTTTATGTTTGTCATTTTTAAATCTTAATTTTAATATTTATTTTGTTCATGATATAGATCTTGGTTTTAATCAAGATTTAAATCTTCTTCTTTAGATATTCATCATTGTCTTCTTTTTAATCTTAATCTAAAACTCGATTCTATTTTCATTATAATCTTGGTCTTCAAACTTGATATTGTTATTGATATTGATGTTGACCTAATCGTGATGTGAATTTTGATCTTGCTTATGATCTTTATTTGTTATTGATCTTATTCTCATTCTTAATTTTAACATTTATCTTATTCTTGATAATTATCTTGATTTTCATTTTGATCTCAGTTTTATTATTGATTTAAGTTTTATTCCAATAATCTTCCTCTTTTCCTACTTTTAATCTTCATCTTAAACTCAATTTTGATATCGGTGGTAATATTGATTTTCAATCTTGATATTAAAATTTATATTTATCTTGATCTTATAGTGATGAGGATGATGATCTTGATTATGATCTCTATTTTATGTTTGTCATTTTTAAATCTTAATTTTAATATTGATTTTGTTCATGATGTAGATCTTGGTTTTAATCAAGATTTAAATCTTCTTCTTTAGATATTCATTTTTGTCTTCTTTTTAATCTTAATCTAAAACACGATTCTATCTTCTTTATAATCTTGGTCTCCAAACTTGTTATTGTTAGTGATATTGATGTTGACCTAATCGTGATGAGAATTTTGATCTTGATTATGATCTTTATTAGTTATTGATCTTATTCTCATTCTTAATTTTAACATTTATCTTATTCTTGATAATTATCTCGATTATCATTTTGATCTCAGTTTTATTATAGATTTCAGTTTTAATCTAATAATCTTCCTCTTTTCCTACTTTTAATCTTCATCTTAAACTCGATTTTGATCTCGGTGGTAATATTGATTTTCAATCTTGATATTAAAATTTATATTTATCTTGATATTATAATGATGAGGATGATGATCTTAATTATGATCTCTATTTGATGTTTGTCATTTTTCAATCTTAAATTTAATATTGATTTTGTTCATGATGTAGATCATGGTTTTAATCAAGATTTAAATCTTCTTCTTTAGATATTCATCTTTGTCTTCTTTTTAATCTTAATCTTAAACTCGATTCTATCTTCTTTATAATCTTGGTCTTCAAACTTGATATTGTTACTGATATTGATGTTGACCTAATCGTGATGAGAATTTTGATTTTGATTATGATCTTTATTTGTTATTGATCTTATTCTCATTCTTAATTTTAACATTTATCTTATTCTTGATAATTATCTCGATTATCATTTTGATCTCAGTTTTATTATAGATTTCAGTTTTAATCTAATAATGTTCATCTTTTCCTACTTTAAATCTTCATCTTAAACTCGATTTTGATCTCGGTGGTAATATTGATTTTCAATCTTGATATTAAAATTTATATTTATCTTGATCTTATAGTGATGAGGATGATGATCTTGATTATGATCTCTATTTGATGTTTGTCATTTTTCAATCTTAAATTTAATATTGATTTTGTTCATGAAGTAGATCTTGGTTTTAATCAAGATTTAAATCTTCTTCTTTAGATATTCATCTTTGTCTTCTTTTTAATCTTAATCTTAAACTCGATTCTATCTTCTTTATAATCTTGGTCTTCAAACTTGATATTGTTACTGATATTGATGTTGACCAAATCGTGATGAGAATTTTGATTTTGATTATGATCTTTATTTGTTATTGATCTTATTCTCATTCTTAATTTTAACATTTATCTTATTCTTGATAATTATCTCGATTATCATTTTGATCTCAGTTTTATTATAGATTTCAGTTTTAATCTAATAATGTTCATCTTTTCCTACTTTAAATCTTCATCTTAAACTCGATTTTTATCTCGGTGGTTATATTGATTTTCAATCTTGATATTAAAATTTATATTTATCTTGATCTTATAGTGATGAGGATGATGATCTTGATTATGATCTCTATTTGATGTTTGTCATTTTTCAATCTTAAATTTAATATTGATTTTGTTCATGATGTAGATCTTGGTTTTAATCAAGATTTAAATCTTCTTCTTTAGATATTCATCTTTCTCTTCTTTTTAATCTTAATCTTATACACGATTCGATCTTCTTTATAATCTTGGTCTTCAAAAATGATATTGTTATTGATATAGATGTTGACCTAATCGTGATGAGAATTTTGATCTTGATTACAATTTTTATTTGTTATTGATCTTATTCTCATTCTTAATATTAACATTTATCTTATTCTTGATAATTATCTTGATTTTCATTTTGATCTCAGTTTTATTATAGATTTAAGTTTTAATCCAATAATCTTCCTCTTTTCCTACTTTTAATCTTCATCTTAAACTCAATTTTGATCTCGGTGGTAATATTGATTTTCAATCTTGATATTAAAATTTATATTTATCTTGATCTTATAGTGATGAGGATGATGATCTTGATTATGATCTCTATTTTATGTTTGTCATTTTTAAATCTTAATTTTAATATTGATTTTGTTCATGATGTAGATCTTGGTTTTAATCAAGATTTAAATCTTCTTCTTTAGATATTCATTTTTGTCTTCTTTTTAATCTTAATCTAAAGCTCGATTCTATCTTCTTTATAATCTTGGTCTCCGAACTTGTTATTGTTAGTGATATTGATGTTGACCTAATCGTGATGAGAATTTTGATCTTGATTATGATCTTTATTAGTTATTGATCTTATTCTCATTCTTAATTTTAACATTTATCTTATTCTTGATAATTATCTCGATTATCATTTTGATCTCAGTTTTATTATAGATTTCAGTTTTAATCTAATAATCTTCCTCTTTTCCTACTTTTAATCTTCATCTTAAACTCGATTTTGATCTCGGTGGTAATATTGAGTTTCAATCTTGATATTAAAATTTATATTTATCTTGGTCTTATAGTGATGAGGATGATGATCTTGATTTTGATCTCTATTTTATGTTTGTCATTTTTCAATCTTAATTTTAATATTGATTTTGTTCATGATGTAGATCATGGTTTTAATCAAGATTTAAATCTTCTTCTTTAGATATTCATCTTTGTCTTCTTTTTAATCTTAATCTAAAACTCGATTCTATCTTCTTTATAATCTTGGTCTTCAAACTTGATATTGTTAGTGATATTGATGTTGACCTAATCGTGATGTGAATTTTGATCTTGATTATGATCTTTATTTGTTATTGATCTTATTCTCATTCTTAATTTTAACATTTATCTTATTCTTGATAATTATCTTGATTTTCATTTTGATCTCAGTTTTATTATAGATTTAAGTTTTAATCCAATAATCTTCCTCTTTTCCTACTTTTAAACTTCATCTTAAACTCGATTTTGATCTTAGTGGTAATATTGATTTTGAATCTTGATATTAAAATTTATATTTATCTTGATCTTATAATGATGAGGATGATGATCTTAATTATGATCTCTATTTGATGTTTGTCATTTTTCAATCTTAAATTTTATATTGATTTTGTTCATGATGTATATCATGGTTTTAATCAAGATTTAAATCTTCTTCTTTAGATATTCATCTTTGTCTTCTTTTTAATCTTAATCTTAAACTCGATTCGATCTTCTTTATAATCTTGGTCTTCAAACTTGATATTGTTACTGATATTGATGTTGACCTAATCGTGATGAGAATTTTGATCTTGTTTATGATCTTTATTTGTTATTGATCTTATTCTCATTCTTAATTTTAACATTTATCTTATTCTTGATAATTATCTTGATTTTCATTTTGATTTCAGTTTTAATCCAATAATCTTCCTCTTTTCCTACTTTTAATCTTGATCTTAAACTCGCTTTGATATCGGTGGTAATATTGATTTTCAATCTTGATATTAAAATTTATATTTATCTTGATCTTATAATGATGAGGATGATGATCTTGATTATGATCTCTATTTGATCTTTGTCATTTTTCAGTCTTAATTTTAATATTGATTTTGTTCATGAAGTAGATCTTGGTTTTAATCAAGATTTAAATCTTCTTCTTTAGATATTCATCTTTTTCCTCTTTTCAGTCTTAATCTTAAACTCGATTCGATCTTCTTTATAATCTTGGTATTCAAACATCATATTGTTACTGATATTGATGTTGACCTAATCGCGATGAGAATTTTGATCTTGATTATAATTTTTTTTTTGTTATTGATCTTATTCTCATTCTTAATTTTAACATTTATCTTATTCTTGATAATTATCTTGATTTTCATTTTGTTCTCAGTTTTATTATAGATTTCAGTTTTAATCTAATAATCTTCATCTTTTCCTACTTTTAATCTTCATCTTAAACTCGATTTTGATCTCGGTGGTAATATTGATTTTCAATCTTGATATTAAAATTTATATTTATCTTGATCTTATAGTGATGAGGAAGATGATCTTGATTATGATCTCTATTTCAACTTTGTCATTTTTCATTCCTAAATTTAATATTGATTTTGTTCGTGATGTAGATCTTGGTTTTAATCAAGATTTAAATCTTGTTCTTTAGATATTCATCTTTGTCTTCTTTTCAATTTTAATCTAAAACTTGGTTCGATCTTCTTTATAATCTTGGTCATCAAACTTGATATTGTTACTGATATTGATGTTGACCTAATCGTGATGAGAATTTTGATCTTGATTATGATCTTTATTTGTTATTGATCTTATTCTCATTCTTAATTTTAACATTTATCTTATTCTTGATAATTATCTTGATTTTCATTTTGATCTCAGTTTTATTATAGATTTTAGTTTTAATCTAATAATCTTCATCTTTTCCAACTTTTAATCTTCATCTTAAACTCGATTTTGATATCGGTGGTAATATTGATTTTCAATCTTGATATTAAAATTTATATTTATCTTGATCTTATAGTGATGAGGATGATGATCTTGATTATGATCTCTATTTCATCTTTGTCATTTTTCAATCCTAAATTTAATATTGATTTTGTTCGTGATGTAGATCTTGGTTTTAATCAAGATTTAAATCTTCTTCTTTAGATATTCATCTTTGTCTTCTTTTCAATTTGAATCTTAAACTCGGTTCGATCTTCTTTATAATCTTGGTCATCAAACTTGATATTGTTACTGATATTGATGTTGACCTAATCGTGATGAGAATTTTGAACTTGATTATGATCTTGATTTGTTATTGATCTTATTCTCATTCTTAATTTTAACATTTATCTTATTCTTGATAATTATCTTGATTTTCATTTTGATCTCCGTTTTATTATAGATTTCAGTTTTAATCTAATAATCTTCATCTTTTCCTACTTTTAATCTTGATCTTAAACTCGCTTTGATCTCGGTGGTAATATTCATTTTCAATCTTGATATTAAAATTTATATTTATCTTGATCTTATAATGATGAGGATGATGATCTTGATTATGATCTCTATTTGATCTTTGTCATTTTTTAATCTTAAATTTAATATTAATTATGTCCATGATGTAGATCTTGGTTTTAATCAAGATTTAAATCTTCTTCTTTAGATATTCATCTTTGTCCTCTTTCTAATCTTATTCCTAAACACGATTCGATCTTCTTTATAATCTTGGTCTTCAAACTTGATATTGTTACTGATATTGATGTTGACCTAATCGTGATGAGAATTTTGATCTTGATTATGATTTTTATTTGTTATTGATCTTATTCTCATTCTTAATTTTAACATTTATCTTATTCTTGATAATTATCTCGATTATCATTTTGATCTCAGTTTTATTATAGATTTCAGTTTTAATCTAATAATCTTCATCTTTTCCTACTTTTAATCTTTATCTTAAACTCGATTTTGATCTCGGTGGTAATATTGATTTTCAATCTTGATATTAAAGTTTATATTTATCTTGATCTTATAGTGATGAGGATGATGATCTTGATTATGATCTCTATTTCATCTTTGTCATTTTTCAATCCTAAATTTAATATTGATTTTGTTCGTGATGTAGATCTTGGTTTTAATCAAGATTTAAATCTTCTTCTTTAGATATTCATCTTTGTCTTCTTTTTAATTTTAATCTAAAACTCGGTTCGATCTTCTTTATAATCTTGGTCATCAAACTTGATATTGTTACTGATATTAATGTTGACCTACTCGTGATGAGAATTTTGATCTTGATTATGATCTTTATTAGTTATTGATCTTATTCTCATTCTTAATATTAACATTTATCTTATTCTTGATAATTATCTTGATTTTCATTTTGATCTCAGTTTTATTATAGATTTAAGTTTTAATCCAATAATCTTCCTCTTTTCCTACTTTTAATCTTCATCTTAAACTCGATTTTGATCTCGGTGGTAATATTGATTTTCAATCTTGATATTAAAATTTATATTTATCTTGATCTTATAATGATGAGGATGATGATCTTGATTATGATCTCTATTTGATCTTTGTCATTTTTAAATCTTAATTTTAATATTGATTTTGTTCATGATGTAGATCTTGGTTTTAATCAAGATTTAAATCTTCTTCTTTAGATATTCATCTTTGTCCTCTTTCTAATCTTAATCTTAAACTCGATTCGATCTTCTTTATAATCTTGGTCTTCAAACTTGATATTGTTACTGATATTGATGTTGACCTAATCGTGATGAGAATTTTGATCTTGATTATGATTTTTATTTGTTATTGATCTTATTCTCATTCTTAATTTTAACATTTACCTTATTCTTGATAATTATCTTCATTAATCTTCATCTTTATCTTGCCCCTAATATTCATCTTAAACTCGATTTTGATCTCCGTGGTAATATTGATTTTCAATCTTGATTTTAATATTTATATTTATCTTGATCTTTTAATGATGAGGATGATGATCTTGATTATGATCCATATTTGATGTTTATCATTTTGCAATCTTAATTTAATATTGTTTTTGTTCATGATCATAATGTTGATCTTGATTTTGATCATGATTTCAATCTTCATCTTATCATATTCATCTTTATCTTCTTTTTAATCTTAATCTTAAACTCGATTTTGATCTTGTTTGTAAACTTGGTCTTCAATCTTGATATAGTAATTGATATTGATATTGATCTAATAATGATGAAAATTGTGAACTCAATTATGACCTTTAATTATTATTAACCTTATTCTCATTCTTAATTACAACATTGATCTTATTCCTAATAATTATCTTTATCTTCATTTTGATCTCAGTTTTGATCTCAGATTTCAGTTTTAATCTTATAATCTTCATCTTTATCTTGCTCCTAATATTCATCTTAAACTCGATTTTGATCTCCGTGGTAATATAGATTTTCAATCTTGATATTAATATTTATATTTATCTTGATCTTTTAATGATGAGGATGTTGATCTTTATTATGATCCATATTTGATGTTTATCATTTTACAATCTTAATTTAATATTGATTTTGTTCATGATCATAATGTTGATCTTGATTTTGATCATGATTTCAATTTTCATCTTATGATATTGATATTTATCTTGTTTTTAATCTTAATCTTAAACTCGATTTTGATCTTGTTTGTAAACTTGGTCTTCAATCTTGATATAGTTATTGATATTGATCTAAATATGATGAAAATTTTGAACTCGATTATGATCTTTTATTGTTATTAACCTTATTCTCATTCTTAATTACAACATTGATCTTATTCTTGATAATTATCTTTATCTTCATTTTGATCTAAGTTTTGATCTCAGATTTCAATTTTAATCTTATAATCTTCATCTTTATCTTGCTCCTAATATTCATCATAAACTCGATTTTGATCTCCGTGGTAATATTGATTTTCAATCTTGATATTAATATTTATATTTATCTTGATCTTTCAATGATGAGGAGGTTGATCTTGATTATGATCCATATTTGATGTTTATCATTTTGCAATCTTAATTTAATATTGATTTTGTTCATGATCATGACGATGATCTTGATTTTGATCATGATTTCAATCTTCATCTTATGATATTCATCTTTATCTTCTTTTTAATCTTAATCTTAAATTCCATTTTGATCTTGTTTGTAAACTTGGTCTTCAATCTTGATATAGTTATTGATATTGATCTAATGATGATGAAAATTGTAAACTCAATTATGATCTTTAATTGTTATTAATCTTATTCTCATTCTTAATTACAACATTGATCTTATTCTTGATAATTATCTTCATCTTCATTTTGATCTTAGTTTTGACCTTAGATTTCAGTTTTAATCTTATAATCTTCACCTTTATCTTGCTCCTAATATTCAGCTTAAACTCGATTTTGATCTCCGTGGTAATATTGATTTTCAATCTTGATTTTAATATTTATATTTATCTTGATCTTTTAATGATGAGAATGTTGATCTTGATTATGATCCATATTTGATGTTTATCATATTGAAATCTTAATTTAATATTGATTTTGTTCATGATCATAATGTTGATCTTGATTTTGATCATGATTTCAATCTTCATCTTATCATATTCATCTTTATCTTCTTTTTAATCTTATTCTTAAACTAGATTTTGATCTTGTTTGTAAACTTGGTCTTCAATCTTGATATAGTTATTGATATTGAATTGATCTAATAATGATGAAAATTGTAAACTCGATTATGACCTTTAATTGTTATTAACCTTATTCTCATTCGTAATTACAACATTGATCTTATTCCTAATTATCTTTATCTTCATTTTGATCTCAGTTATGATCTCAGATTTCAGTATTAATCTTATAATCTTCATCTTTATCTTGTCCTAATATTCATCTTAAACTCGATTTTGATCCCCGTGGTAATATTGATTTTCAATCTTGATATTAATATTTATATTTATCTTTATTTTTTGATGATGAGGATGTTGATCTTTATTACGATCCATATTTGATGTTTATCATTTTGCAATCTTAATTTAATATTGATTTTATTCATGATCATAATGTTGATCATGATTTTGATCATGATTTCAATCTTCATCTTATGATATTCATCTTTATCTTCTTTTTAATCTTAATCTTAAACTCGATTTTGATATTGTTTGTAAACTTAGTCTTCAATCTTGATATAGTTATAGATATTGATCTAAAAATGATGAAAATTTTGAACTCGATTATGATCTTTAATTGTTATTAATCTTGTTCTCATTCTTAATTACAACATTGATCTTATTCTTGATAATTATCTTCATCTTCATTTTGATCTCAGTTTTGATCTTAGATTTCAGTTTTAATCTTATAATCTTCATCTTTATCTTACTCCTAATATTCATCTTATACTCGATTTTGATATCCGTGGTAATATTGATTTTCAATCTTGATATTAATATTAATATTTATCTTGATCTTTTAAGGATGAGGATGTTGATCTTGATTATGATCCATATTTGATGTTTATCATTTTGCAATCTTAATTTAATATTGATTTTGTTCATGATCCTGATGTTGATCTTGATTTTGATCAAGATTTTCACCTTTATCTTATGATCTTCATCTTTATCTTGTTTTTAATCTTAATCTTAAACTCGATTTTGATCTTGTTTGTAAACTTGGTCTTCAATCTTGATATAGTTATTGATATTGATATTGAACTAATAATGATGAAAATTGTGAACTCGATTATGATCTTTAATTGTTATTAATCTTATTCTCATTCTTAATTACAAGATTGATCTTATTCTTGATAATTATCTTCATCTTCATTTTGATCTCAATTTTGATCTCAGATTTTAATTTTAATCTTATAATCTTCATCTTTATCTTGCTCCTAATATTCATCTTAAACTCTATTTTGATCTCCGTGGTAATATTGATTTTCAATCCTGATATTAATATTTATATTTATCTTGATCTTTTAATGATGAGGATCTTGATCTTGATTATGATCCATATTTGATGTTTATCATTTTGCAATCTTAATTTAATATTGATTTTGTTCACGATCATGATGTTGATCTCGATTTTGATCATGATTTCAATCTTCATCTTATCATATTCATCTTTATCTTCTTTTTAATCTTAATCTTAAACTCCATTTTGATCTTGTTTGTAAACTTGGTCTTCAATCTTGATATAGTTATTGATATTGATCTAATGATGATAAAAATTGTGAACTCGATTATGATCTTTAATTGTTATTAATCTTATTCTCATTCTTAATTACAGCATTGAACTTATTCTTGATAATTATCTTCATCTTCATTTTGATCTCAGTTTTGACCTTAGATTTCAATTTTAATCTTATAATCTTCATCTTTATTTTGCTCCTAATATTCATCTTAAACTCGATTTTGATCTCCGTGGTAATATTTGATTTTCAATCTTGATATTAATATTAATATTTATCTTGATCTTTTAATGATGAGGATGTTGATCTTGATTTTGATCCATATTTGATGTTTATCATTTTACAATCTTAATTTAATATTGATTTTGTTCATGATCGTAATGTTGATCTTGATTTTGATCATGATTTCAATCTTCATCTTAAGATATTCATCTTTATCTTGTTTTTAATCTTAATCTTAAACTCGATTAAACCTGATCTTCAATCTTGATTAGTTATTGATATTGATATTGATCTAATAATGATGAAAATTGTGAACTCGATTATGATCTTTAATTGTTATTTATCTTATTCTCATTCTTAATTACAGGATTGATCTTATTCTTCATAATTATCTTCATCTTCATTTTGATCTCAGTTTTGATCTCAGATTTCAATTTTAATCTTATAATCTTCATCTTTATCTTGCTCCTAATATTCATCTTAAACTCGATTTTGATCTCCATGGTAATATTGAATTTCAATCTTGATATTAATATTTATATTTATCTTGATCTTTTAATGAAGAGGATGTTGATCTTGATTATGATCCATATTTGATGTTTATCATTTTGTAATCTTAATTTAATATTGATTTTGTTCATGATCATAATGTTGATCTTGATTTTGATCATGATTTCAATCTTCATCTTATGATATTCATCTTTATCTTGTTTTTAATCTTAATCTTAAACTCGATTTTGATCTTGTTTGTAAACTTGGTCTTCAATCTTGATATAGTTATTGATATTGCTATTGATCTAATAATGATGAAAATTGTGAACTCGATTATGACCTTTAATTGTTATTAACCTTATTCTCATTCTTAATTACAACATTGATCTTATTCCTAATAATTATCTTTATCTTCATTTTGATCTCAGTTTTGTTCTCAGATTTCAGTTTTAATCTTATAATCTTCATCTTTATCTTACTCCTAATATTCATCATCAACTCGATTTTGATCCCCGTGGTAATATTGATTTTCAATCTTGAAATTAATATTTATCTTTATCTTGATCTTTTAATGATGAGAAAGTTGATCTTTATTATGATCCAAATTTGATGTTTATCATTTTGCAATCTTAATTTAATATTGATTTTATTCATGATCATAATGTTGATCATGATATAAATCTTCATCTTATGATATTCATCTTTATCTTCTTTTTAATCTTAATCTTAAACTCGATTTTGATCTTGTTCGTAAACTTGGTCTTCAATATTGATATAGTTATTGATATTGATATTGATTTAATAATGATGAAAATTGTGAACTCGATTATGATTTTTAATTGTTATTAATCTTATTCTCATTCTTAATTACAAGATTGATCTTATTTTTGATAATTATCTTCATCTTCATTTTGATCTCAGTTTTTATCTTAGATTTCAGTTTTAATCTTATAATCCTCATCTTTATCTTGCTCCGAATATTCATATTAAACTCGATTTTGATCTCCGTGGTAGTATTTGATTTTCAATCTTGATATTAATATTTATATTTATCTTGATCTTTTAATGATGAGGATGTTGATCTTGATTTTGATCCATATTTGATGTTTATCATTTTACAATCTTAATTTAATATTGATTTTGTTCATGATCATAATGTTGATCTTGATTTTGATCATGATTTCAATCTTCATCTTATGATATTCATCTTTATCTTGTTTTTAATCTTAATCTTAAACTAGATTTTGATCTTGTTTGTAAACTTGGTCTTCAATCTTGATATAGTTATTGATATTGATATTGATCTAAAAATGATGAAAATTGTGAACTCGATTATGATCTTTAATTGTTGTTAACCTTATTCTCATTCTTAATTACAACATTGATCTTATTCATGACAATTATCTTCGTCTTCATTTTGATCTCAGTTTTGATCTCAGAATTCAATTTTAATCTTATTATCTTCATCTTTATCTTGCTCCTAATATTCATCTTAAACTCGATTTTGATCTCCATGGTAATATTGATTTTCAATCTTGATATTAATATTTATATTTATCTTGATCTTTTAATGATGAGGATGTTGATCTTGATTATGATCCATATTTGATGTTTATCATTTTGCAATCTTAATTTAATATTGATTTTGTTCACGATCATGATGTTGATCTCGATTTTGATCATGATTTCAATCTTCATCTTATCATATTCATCTTTGTCTTCTTTTTAATCTTAATCTTAAACTCGATTTTGATCTTGTTTATAAACTTAGTCTTCAATCTTGATATAGTTATAGATATTGATCTAATAATGATGAAAATTGAGAACTCGATTATGATCATTAATTGTTATTAATCTTATTCTCATTCTTAATTACAACATTGATCTTATTCTTGATAATTATCTTCATCTTCATTTTGATCTCAGTTTTGATCTTAGGTTTCAGTTTTAATCTTATAATCTTCATCTTTATCTTGCTACTAATATTCATCTTCAACTCGATTTTGATCCCCGTGGTAATATTGATTTTCAATCTTGAAATTAATATTTATATTTATCTTGATCTTTTAATGATGAGGAAGTTGATCTTTATAATGATCCAAATTTGATGTATATCATTTTGCAATCTTAATTTAATATTGATTTTATTCATGATCATAATGTTGATCATGATTTCAATCTTCATCTTATGATTTTCATCTTTATCTTCTTTTTAATCTTAATCTTAAACTCGATTTTGATCTTGTTAATAAACTTAGTCTTCAATCTTGATATAGTTATAGATATTGATCTAATAATGATGAAAATTGAGAACTCGATTATGATCATTAATTGTTATTAATCTTATTCTCATTCTTAATTACAACATTGATCTTATTCTTGATAATTATCATCATCTTCATTTTGATCTTAGTTTTGATCTTAGATTTCAGTTTTAATCTTATAATCTTCATCTTTATCTTGCTCCTACTATTCATCTTAAACTCGATTTTGATCCCCGTGGTAATATTGATTTTCAATCTTGATATTAATATTTATATTTATTTTGATCTTTAAAGATGAGGATGTTGATCTTGAGTATGATCCATATTTGATGTTTATCATTTTGCAATCTTAATTTAATATTGATTTTGTTCATGATCATGATGTTGATCTTGATTTTGATCAAGATTTCAACCTACATCTTATGATATTCATCTTTATCTTCTTTTTAATCTTAATCTTAAACTCGATTTTGATCTTGTTTGTAAACTTGGTCTTCAATCTTGATATAGTTATTGATATTGATATTGATCTAATAATGATGAAAATTGTGAACTCGATTATGATCTTTAATTGTTATTTATCTTATTCTCATTCTTAATTACAAGATTGATCTTATTCTTGATAATTATCTTCATCTTCATTTTGATCTCAGTTTTTATCTTAGATTTCAGTTTTAATCTTATAATCTTCATCTTTATCTTGCTCCGAATATTCATCTTAAACTCGATTTTGATCTCCGTGGTAATATTTGATTTTCAATCTTGATATTAATATTTATATTTATCTTGATCTTTTAATGATGAGGATGTTGATCTTTATTTTGATCCATATTTGATGTTTATCATTTTGCAATCTTAATTTAATATTGATTTTGTTCATGATCATAATGTTGATCTTGATTTTGATCATGATTTCAATCTTCATCTTATGATATTCATCTTTATCTTGTTTTTAATCTTAATCTTAAACTCGATTTTGATCTTGTTTGTAAACTTGGTCTTCAATCTTGATATAGTTATTGATATTGCTATTGATCTAATAATGATGAAAATTGTGAACTCGATTATGACCTTTAATTGTTATTAACCTTATTCTCATTCTTAATTACAACATTGATCTTATTCCTAATAATTATCTTTATCTTCATTTTGATCTCAGTTTTGATCTCAGATTTCAGTTTTAATCTTATAATCTTCATCTTTATCTTACTCCTAATATTCATCATCAACTCGATTTTGATCCCCGTGGTAATATTGATTTTCTATCTTGAAATTAATATTTATCTTTATCTTGATCTTTTAATGATGAGAAAGTTGATCTTTATTATGATCCAAATTTGATGTTTATCATTTTGCAATCTTAATTTAATATTGATTTTATTCATGATCATAATGTTGATCATGATTTCAATCTTCATCTTATGATATTCATCTTTATCTTCTTTTTAATCTTAATCTTAAACTCGATTTTGATCTTGTTCGTAAACTTGGTCTTCAATATTGATATAGTTATTTATATTGATATTGATTTAATAATGATGAAAATTGTGAACTTGATTATGATCTTTAATTGTTATTAATCTTATTCTCATTCTTAATTACAAGATTGATCTTATTCTTGATAATTATCTTCATCTTCATTTTGATCTCAGTTTTTATCTTAGATTTCAGTTTTTATCTTATAATCCTCATCTTTATCTTGCTCCGAATATTCATCTTAAACTCGATTTTGATCTCCGTGGTAATATTTGATTTTCAATCTTGATATTAATATTTATATTTATCTTGATCTTTTAATGATGAGGATGTTGATCTTGATTTTGATCCATATTTGATGTTTATCATTTTACAATCTTAATTTAATATTGATTTTGTTCTTGATCATAATGTTGATCTTGATTTTGATCATGATTTCAATCTTCATCTTATGATATTCATCTTTATCTTGTTTTTAATCTTAATCTTAAACTCGATTTTGATCTTGTTTGTAAACTTGGTCTTCAATCTTGATATAGTTATTGATATTGATATTGATCTAAAAATGATGAAATTTTTGAACTCGATTATGACCTTTAATTGTTATTAACCTTATTCTCATTCTTAATTACAACATTGATCTTATTCTTGATAATTATCTTCATCTTCATTTTGATCTCAGTTTTGATCTCAGATTTCAATTTAAATCTTATAATCTTCATCTTTATCTTGCTCCTAATATTCATCTTAAACTCGATTTTGATCTTCATGGTAATATTGAATTTCAATCTTGATATTAATATTTATATTTATCTTGATATTTTAATGATGAGGATGTTGATCTTGATTATGATCCATATTTGATGTTTATCATTTTGCAATCTCAATTTAATATTGATTTTGTTCACGATCATGATGTTGATCTCGATTTTGATCATGATTTCAATCTTCATCTTATCATATTCATCTTTATCTTCTTTTTAATCATAATCTTAAACTCCATTTTGATCTTGTTTGTAAACTTGGTCTTCAATCTCGATATAGTTATTGATATTGATCTAATGATGATAAAAATTGTGAACTCGATTATGATCTTTAATTGTTATTAATCTTATTCTCATTCTTAATTACAACATTGAACTTATTCTTGATAATTATCTTCATCTTCATTTTATCTCAGTTTTGACCTTAGATTTCAATTTTAATCTTATAATCTTCATCTTTATTTTGCTCCTAATATTCATCTTAAACTCGATTTTGATCTCCGTGGTAATATTGATTTTCAATCTTAATTTTAATATTAATATTTATCTTGATCTTTTAATGATGAGGAAGTTGATCTTTATAATGATCCAAATTTGATGTTTATCATTTTGCAATCTTAATTTAATATTGATTTTATTCATGATCATAATGTTGATCATGATTTCAATCTTTATCTTATGATATTCATCTTTATCTTCTTTTTAATCTTAATCTTAAACTCGATTTTGATCTTGTTTATAAACTTAGTCTTCAATCTTGATATAGTTATAGATATTGATCTAATAATGATGAAAATTGAGAACTCGATTATGATCATTAATTGTTATTAATCTTATTCTCATTCTTAATTACAACATTGATCTTATTCTTGATAATTATCTTCATCTTCATTTTGATCTCAGTTTTGATCTTAGATTTCAGTTTTAATCTTATAATCTTCATCTTTATCTTGCTCCTACTATTCATCTTAAACTCGATTTTGATCCCCCGTGGTAATATTGATTTTCAATCTTGATATTAATATTTATATTTATTTTGATCTTTAAAGATGAGGATGTTGATCTTGATTATGATCCATATTTGATGTTTATCATTTTGCAATCTTAATTTAATATTGATTTTGTTCATGATCATGATGTTGATCTTGATCAAGATTTCAACCTTCATCTTATGATATTCATCTTTATCTTCTTTTTAATCTTAATCTTAAACTCGATTTTGATCTTGTTTGTAAACTTGGTCTTCAATCTTGATATAGTTATTGATATTGATATTGATATAATAATGATGAAAATTGTGAACTCGATTATGATCTTTAATTGTTATTTATCTTATTCTCATTCTTAATTACAAGATTGATCTTATTCTTGATAATTATCTTCATCTTCATTTTGATCTCAGTTTTTATCTTAGATTTCAGTTTTAATCTTATAATCTTCATCTTTATCTTGCTCCGAATATTCATATTAAACTCGATTTTGATCTCCGTGGTAATATTTGATTTTCAATCTTGATATTAATATTTATATTTATCTTGATCTTTTAATGATGAGGATGTTGATCTTGATTTTGATCCATATTTGATGTTTATCATTTTACAATCTTAATTTAATATTGATTTTGTTCATGATCATAATGTTGATCTTGATTTTGATCATGATTTCAATCTTCATCTTATGATATTCATCTTTATCTTGTTTTTAATCTTAATCTTAAACTCGATTAAACTTGATCTTCAATCTTGATATAGTTATTGATATTGATATTGATCTAAAAATGATGAAATTTTTGAACTCTATTATGATCTTTAATTGTTATTAACCTTATTCTCATTCTTAATTACAACATTGATCTTATTCTTGATAATTATCTTCATCTTCTTTTTGATCTCAGTTTTGATCTCAGATTTCAATTTTAATCTTATAATCTTCATCTTTATCTTGCTCCTAATATTCATCTTAAACTCGATTTTGATCTTCATGGTAATATTGAATTTCAATCTTGATATTAATATTTATATTTATCTTGATATTTTAATGATGAGGATGTTGATCTTGATTATGATCCATATTTGATGTTTATCATTTTGCAATCTTAATTTAATATTGATTTTGTTCACGATCATGATGTTGATCTCGATTTTGATCATGATTTCAATCTTCATCTTATCATATTCATCTTTATCTTCTTTTTAATCTTAATCTTAAACTCCATTTTGATCTTGTTTGTAAACTTGGTCTTCAATCTTGATATAGTTATTGATATTGATCTAATGATGATAAAAATTTTGAACTCGATTATGATCTTTAATTGTTATTAATCTTATTCTCATTCTTAATTACAACATTAAACTTTTTCTTGATAATTATCTTCATCTTCATTTTGATCTCAGTTTTGACCTTAGATTTCAATTTTAATCTTATAATCTTCATCTTTATTTTGCTCCTAATATTCATCTTAAAGTCGATTTTGATCTCCGTGGTAATATTGATTTTCAATCTTAATTTTAATATTAATATTTATCTTGATCTTTTAATGATGAGGATGTTGATCTTGATTATGATCCATATTTGATGTTTATCATTTTGCAATCTTAATTTAATATTGATTTTGTTCATGATCATAATGTTGATCTTGATTTTGATCATGATTTCAATCTTCATCTTATGATATTCATCTTTATCTTGTTTTTAATCTTAATCTTAAACTCGATTTCGATCTTGTTTGTAAACTTGGTCTTCAATCTTGATATAGTTATTGATATTGCTATTGATCTAATAATGATGAAAATTGTGAACTCGATTATGATCTTTAATTGTTATTTATCTTATTCTCATTCTTAATTACAAGATTGATCTTATTCTTGATAATTATCTTCATCTTCATTTTGATCTCAGTTTTTATCTTAGATTTCAGTTTTAATCTTATAATCTTCATCTTTATCTTGCTCCGAATATTCATCTTAAACTCGATTTTGATCTCCGTGGTAATATTTGATTTTCAATCTTGATATTAATATTTATATTTATCTTGATCCTTTAATGATGAGGATGTTGATCTTGATTTTGATCCATATTTGATGTTTATCATTTTACAATCTTAATTTAATATTGATTTTGTTCATGATCATAATGTTGATCTTGATTTTGATCATGATTTCAATCTTCATCTTATGATATTCATCTTTATCTTGTTTTTAATATTAATCTTAAACTAGATTTTGATCTTGTTTGTAAACTTGGTCTTCAATCTTGATATAGTTATTGATATTGATATTGATCTAAAAATGATGAAAATTTTGAACTCGATTATGATCTTTAATTGTTGTTAACCTTATTCTCATTCTTAATTACAACATTGATCTTATTCATGACAATTATCTTCATCTTCATTTTGATCTCAGTTTTGATCTCAGAATTCAATTTTAATCTTATTATCTTCATCTTTATCTTGCTCCTAATATTCATCTTAAACTCGATTTTGATCTCCATGGTAATATTGATTTTCAATCTTGATATTAATATTTATATTTATCTTGATCTTTTAATGATGAGGATGTTGATCTTGATTATGATCCATATTTGATGTTTATCATTTTGCAATCTTAATTTAATATTGATTTTGTTCACGATCATGATGTTGATCTCGATTTTGATCATGATTTCAATCTTCGTCTTATCATATTCATCTTTGTCTTCTTTTTAATCTTAATCTTAAACTCGATTTTGATCTTGTTTATAAACTTAGTCTTCAATCTTGATATAGTTATAGATATTGATCTAATAATGATGAAAATTGAGAACTCGATTATGATCATTAATTGTTATTAATCTTATTCTCATTCTTAATTACAACATTGATCTTATTCTTGATAATTATCTTCATCTTCATTTTGATCTCAGTTTTGATCTTAGATTTCAGTTTTAATCTTATAATCTTCATCTTTATCTTGCTCCTAATATTCATCATCAACTCGATTTTGATCCCCGTGGTAATATTGATTTTCAATCTTGAAATTAATATTTATATTTATCTTGATCTTTTAATGATGAGGAAGTTGATCTTTATAATGATCCAAATTTGATGTTTATCATTTTGCAATCTTAATTTAATATTGATTTTATTCATGATCATAATGTTGATCATGATTTCAATCTTCATCTTATGATATTCATCTTTATCTTCTTTTTAATCTTAATCTTAAACTCGATTTTGATCTTGTTTATAAACTTAGTCTTCAATCTTGATATAGTTATAGATATTGATCTAATAATGATGAAAATTGAGAACTCGATTATGATCATTAATTGTTATTAATCTTATTCTCATTCTTAATTACAACATTGATGTTATTCTTGATAATTATCTTTATCTTCATTTTGATCTCAGTTTTGATCTTAGATTTCAGTTTTAATCTTATAATCTTCATCTTTATCTTGCTCCTACTATTCATCTTAAACTCGATTTTGATCCCCGTGGTAATATTGATTTTCAATCTTGATATTAATATTTATATTTATTTTGATCTTTAAAGATGAGGATGTTGATCTTGATTATGATCCATATTTGATGTTTATCATTTTGCAATCTTAATTTAATATTGATTTTGTTCATGATCATGATGTTGATCTTGATTTTGATCAAGATTTCAACCTTCATCTTATGATATTCATCTTTATCTTCTTTTTAATCTTAATCTTAAACTCGATTTTGATCTTGTTTGTAAACTTGGTCTTCAATCTTGATATAGTTATTGATATTGATATTGATCTAATAATGATGAAAATAGTGAACTCGATTATGATCTTTAATTGTTATTTATCTTATTCTCATTCTTAATTACAAGATTGATCTTATTCTTGATAATTATCTTCATCTTCATGTTGATCTCAGTTTTTATCTTAGATTTCAGTTTTAATCTTATAATCTTCATCTTTATCTTGCTCCGAATATTCATCTTAAACTCGATTTTGATCTCCGTGGTAATATTTGATTTTCAATCTTGATATTAATATTTATATTTATCTTGATCTTTTAATGATGAGGATGTTGATCTTGATTTTGATCCATATTTGATGTTTATCATTTTACAATCTTAATTTAATATTGATTTTGTTCATGATCATAATGTTGATCTTGATTTTGATCATGATTTCAATCTTCATCTTATGATATTCATCTTTATCTTCTTTTTAATCTTAATCTTAAACTCGATTTTGATATAGTTATTGATATTGATATTGATCTAAAAATGATGAAAATTTTGAACTCGATTTTTAATCTTAAACTCGATTTTTAATCTTCATCTTTATCATGATTTCAATATTTATATTCATCTTTATCTTGTTTTTAATCTTAATCTTAAACTCGATTAAACTTGATCTTCAATCTTGATATAGTTATTGATATTGATATTGATCTAAAAATGATGAAAATTTTGAACTCGATTATGATCTTTAATTGTTATTAACCTTATTCTCATTCTTAATTACAACATTGATCTTATTCTTGATAATTATCTTCATCTTCATTTTGATCTCAGTTTTGATCTCAGATTTCAATTTTAATCTTATAATCTTCATCTTTATCTTGCTCCTAATATTCATCTTAAACTCGATTTTGATCTCCATGGTAATATTGAATTTCAATCTTGATATTAATATTTATATTTATCTTGATATTTTAATGATGAGGATGTTGATCTTGATTATGATCCATATTTGATGTTTATCATTTTGCAATCTTAATTTAAGGGGGAGACAGAGTCAGATATGAGAAGAGAGTTCCCTCAGCTGTTCGATGATTTGGGTGGTGAGCTTTAGAGGACTAAAGCTTTTTAAGGGGGAAGGAATGTAAGATCCGGAAATTTATTAGCAGGTAAGAAAATAAAATTTTGTTTATCTAGCATTTTTTTTGTGGAAGTTTTTCAGTGAGAGAAGGTATCGATTTATGTATTTTCCCTGCAATGTAAAAATATGTGTCACGGAGAGGATTCGAACCTGCCACTAGGCTAGTGGTGTCTATCTATTAGAAAAGGGTAAGAGCCCTTGATAAGGGTGAAGTGGAGAATAACTTATACTAAAGGGTTATTGGATCTTCCACTTATGTTTAAGCTATTGGGTTTGGATCTTTGGAGGCTTAGTGGGTAGAAAACTAAAATTTTGAGGGATCCATGTTCTCACCTACGTTTTCCCTCATTTCCCTCTTTGCTCACGATTTTTCTCCCTTGGGTGAAGGTGGCGGCTTGCCTTCTTCTCCCTTCTCTTCTTGTGGCCGGCGGCGAGTGGTAGTGGAGGCGGCTTCCGGCGATCTTCCGGCGACGTGAGGGGAGGCGTGGGGGCGTGTGGCTTGGAAGAACCGAAATTAAGGTGAGTGGATCTTCTCTTCTACCTAGTTCATGTATATTGGGATTGTTGCTTGATTTAGAGAAGATTAATGCTTAGAAATATGACATGAACTCTTGATTTCAAATTTGTATATGTTTCCTTGTTTTTCCCCAAATTTTGAAACCCTAGTTTGCATGAAAATTAGGGCTTTTCATCTCTAAGACTTCTAATCATCAATTAGACTTTGATTAATCATGTATGTGGCTTTAGATTTTTCAATTGCATGAAGATTAGGGCTTAATTGAGAATTTCGCCCCTTCTTCATGAAATTACGCCCAAATGTAAGGGTAAGAATTGGGGCAAACCAGATTTTTATGAAATTAGGTATATGAGGACTCTACCGTTTTTTCTGGGGAATTTTTGGAAATAAAAGTTTCTGTTGACTGAAATTGACCTAGGGATAATTCGGTAAATTTGCTAGTTAAATTGGGGGAAAACTTGAAATTTCGAATCTAAGGATTATGAGGGACGTAATGACTATTTTTACGAAATTTTTGGATAAGTTTTCCTGCATGACTTAAACTTTGAACTAGGGGCATTTCTGTCTTTTGTTATAAGAACTAGGAGAAAACTATGAATCTGTGATATCCTATATTTATGTTATCTGCGGATGAAATTTGGTGAATTTTCTGTATTAGTATGTATTTTTAGTTGAATGGTGTATGTAGAAAGTAGTGATGTGAAATATTGATTGATAACCTTGGATGATAACTTAGAAAAGGTTAAACCATGTTTGCATGAAATCTAAGGACCTTTCCTAAACTTGATTGATGTGATGTCTGAGACAATGTTCGTGTTGTATGCGTTCGATAAGGGTCCTAGACTTGGGTGGACTGAACCTAAGGGTTAACTAGAGCACTCAGTGAACAGTCATTCTGATTTGGGGTTGGAGAATCCACCCATCCTATTCTGCTTTGTTTCCGGTAATGGAGGGACTGTTCTAGAGTCTAGTGACCAGGTTAGAGGTTCAGGGTTCCGGTTTGTGTTAAGGGTATTTTGTCCAAGTGATAAACCTTTTGAGAGTTGGGTGTTTGAAACAAAGTGCCACGTCTTGGTCAGACGGGGGCCACCTCTTGAATTCATTCACCTTCCGTTCTGATCTGTTCCTGTTTCCGTTCCCGGTTGTGGGGGTGTTGTGTTCCCGGTAAAGGGGGTGCGGTTGAGTGTCGTAGAGCAAAGTGCCACGTCGTGACCTGGCGGGGGCCACCTCTTGAATCTACGCCTCACCAATGTTCGTTGCAGGTTACTCTCACTGCCTTGACGAAGGCCGGGTTGGACCCTCGGGGTCAATTCTGAAATCACTGGACAATAGTTGTGTGATTCTAGTCTGTTAGCCGGATAGGCTGTTTGGTGATCTTGTTGCTCGGGGTTGTGGGTGTATTGTTTTCTGATCATGATTGTGATTTATGGTTATCGGTTTTATTATGTATCATACTTTGACATCTTCCGTTAAAAGTTTTGAAAAGATATCTGTATTTATTTTTGGATTGTATATTAGTGGATGGTCGAACGAGACTATCTACTCACTGAGCCGTGTAGCTCATTCCACGATATTTCCAGATGCAGGGCAGGAGCCTACAGCCTGAGCGGATGTTTAGTTTTCTAACTTGATATTTTGGGGCCTGCGAGCCTGTGCTATTTGTGGGCCGGATGTGGCCAAGGTTTTTATGATTTTGTTCATGGACATGTTAGCCGGATGTGGCTGGTATGCTGATTTTCGATTTCTGTGATATTGTTGCCGGGTTGGCATTTGGTTTTGATACGACTGTTAAACCGAGGGCTTAAGCCTGTTTTCGGTGAATTCTGTATTATCCTGTGTTATTCGATTATCGTGGTTTATTAGTTGTGATAAGGCTTGAGAACTTTTGATTTCAAAATGGTGTGTTTCAGTTTGTGGTCAGCATGTTGACCCACATTGTAATATTATGAAACATGTACAGGAATTTCCTTAGTTTTTCTGGGGACATGCTGCCGAAATTTTTCCGAATCGGTTTCTGTAAGCTATTATTCCCTAGCATCTGTATTGTTGTTTGTGTGTGACGTTCCCTATCTTCCGGGGTTTCTGTTCGATGATTGGGGTTTATTCTGAGGGGGCGTTACAGAATGGTATCAGAGGCAATGAGCTAGCGAATAATAGTTGTATTGGGGGTGGAAAACCTTGCTTGTGTATTGCTAGACAGCTAGGAACCTTGTTTGAGAACTGACTTGATTGTAACTTTGATCTATGTGTATTGAAGGAGCCAGTATGGTGCGCCCCAGGTTGAGTGCTAGTACTGGCAGCAGTGATCAGACTGCTGAATTCCTGCGGGCTATGGAGTCTTTGACTGGTATGGTGCAGCAACAGAACGCACTAATCCAGCAACAGGCTCAGATGCTGCAGCAGCAGCAGACCCAGCACCAGGAGGTGCAGCAGCAGCTGTTACAGCAGAATCGCGAACAGCAACGCGAGTTCAGAGAGCAGTTGCAGCTTCTATCTCAGACACAGATACCGACGCAGGGGCGGGGGTCTGAGTCTGGCTCGGGCTCGGGGGTTAGCTTGCCGGAGGACACCCATAAGCGCTATGCCTTGCTTGTGGGTGAATTCCAGCGGTTGGGCCCTAGCTCTTTTTATGGGAGTCCAGATTACAGGACGGCAGAGGACTGGCTTTTGGGCTTGGAGAAGATCTTTCAAGTGATGTGATGTTCAGATGAGGACAGATTATGTTTGGCCACTTATATGATGCGTGGTGACGCAGATGTGTGGTGGAAGAGTGAGCAGAGACTTGCGGTGGACAGATCCGAACCGGTGACGTGGCAATACTTCTTGTCCCGGTTCAATGAGAAATTCTTTCCCACCAGCCTGGTTGAGGATAGGGAGGTGGAGTTTATCCACTTGGAACAAGGAGACATGACGGTGGATCAATATGACTTGATGTTCTCAAAGCTTGGGAAGTATGCCCCACACTTGATAAATACTGAGGATAGACGAGCTAAGAAATTTCTCAGGGGTCTCAGAAGGGATATCAGACAGAAGGTAGGATTGCAGCACTTGGAGACTTATGCTGAGATGCTGGATCGTGCCCGCACCGCAGAGAAGTACATCCTGGAGGAGCAGGCCGAGACGGCCCTAGTTGTAGCCCCTACAGCTGAGGCACCGGTTCCCCAGCAGACTGGTGGAGGCAGTAGGAAATACCATAAGGGGAAGGACCAGAAGAAAGGCCGATACAGACCTCACCAGGGGAAAGGAATTCAGAGACCGCAGCAGGCATCTCAGCCACAGCAGCGGGGTACTGATGGCCGGGTAGAGGACAGAGTCTGCTACCATTGTGGGGCCAAGGGTCACCTGAAGGCGGACTGCCACAAGAAGTCCGGGGCATGCTTCAAGTGCGAAAAAGTGGGGCACAGGATCAGAGATTGCACGGCGCCTGAGCCACAGATCCGGGGTACCGATAGACCAGCTGTCCAGGCCAGAGTCTATGCCGTAGCAGAGAAGGACACTCGAGCTTCCCGATCCATCGTGGAAGGTACCTTACTTGTATTTGATCAGTTAGCTCGTATTTTGTTTGATCCGGGGTCCAATTTGTCCTTTGTGTCTGCTAACTTTGCTTCTAGACTACCTGTCTCACCTAGAGTACTAGGTTACACAGTTTCAGTATGTACACCCCTGGGGGATAATTTATCCACTGACATAGTCTACCCTGACTGTGTTATTCACGTAGAGCAGTACCAGTTTATAGTTGATTTGACACTGCTATGCATGCAGGATTATGATTTGATCCTAGGCATGGATTGGCTATCTTATCACCACGCTACAGTGGATTGCTTTGAGAAGATTATTACTCTGTACCTGCATGATGGGAGTCATCTGCTGGTAAGGGGCCTGGTGTCTGATCAAGGGCCACATATGATATCATTTGTGCATGCCAGCAGGTTGCTAGCCAGTGGGTGCAAAGGATACCTTGCACATGTTAAAGTGCAAGAAGACTCAGCTCCAGACTTAGCTCAGATGGAGGTAGTCTGTGAGTTTCTTGATGTATTCTCAGATGAGTTTTCAGGTTTGCCTCCCCACAGGGATGTGGAATTTGGTATTGAGCTGGTGCCTGGTACAGCTCCAATATCAAAGGCTCCTTATCGTATGGCCACCTCAGAGTTAGCTGAGTTGAAGAAGCAGTTAGAGGAACTGCTTGAAAAGGGGTATATCAGACCGAGTGCTTCACCCTGGGGAGCACCAGTCTTGTTTGTAAAGAAGAAGGACGGAACACTGAGGATGTGTATAGATTACCGCCAGCTGAATCAGGTGACTGTAAAGAATAAGTATCCCCTTCTGAGGATAGATGATCTGTTCGATCAGTTGAGGGTGCCACTGTGTTCTCCAAGATCGATTTGAGGTCAGGATACTATCAGCTCAGGGTCAGGGATGAGGATATCCTGAAGACTGCTTTCAGAACCAGGTATGGACACTACGAGTTTGTAGTTATGCCTTTTGGACTGACCAATGCACCTGCTGTTTTTATGGATCTGATGAACAGGGTGTTTCACGAGCTGTTAGACACTTGTGTGGTGGTATTTATAGATGATATACTGGTATACTCCCGTACTTATCAGGATCACGCTAGGGACTTGCGCAGGGTACTAGCAATTCTGAGGAAGCACCAGTTGTATGCTAAGGCCAGCAAGTGCGAGTTTTGGTTGGATTAGATCAGCTTTCTGGGGCATGTGATATCGGGTCAGGGCGTGTCTGTGGATCCAGTGAAGGTACAGGCTATCCTGAACTGGGGAAGACCAACTAGTGCCACAGAGATCCGGAGCTTTCTGGGATTAGCAGGATATTACAGGAGGTTTGTGGAGGGGTTCTCCAAGTTGGCGGGTCCCTTAACCAAGCTGACTAGGAAAGAGGCTAAGTTTGTTTGGGGCGAGAAGTGTGAGGAAAGCTTCCAGGAGCTAAAAAGGAGATTGACCAGTACACCCATCCTTATCATTCCTACTGATGGGGAGAGGTTTACTGTTTATACTGATGCCTCAGGCAAAGGACTGGGCTGCGTCCTGATGCAGAAAGGGGCCGTGGTAGCTTATGCTTCGCGGCAACTGAAGGAGTATGAGTTAAACTATCCCACACACGATTTGGAGTTGGCGGCAGTGGTTTTTGCACTGAAGATATGGCGCCACTATCTATTGGGACAGGAGTTTGACTTATTTACTGATCATCAGAGTCTCAAGTACATTTTCACTCAGAAGGAGTTGAATATGAGGCAGAGAAGGTGGATGGAGCTGATAAAGGATTATGATTTCTCTATTCAGTATCAGGCCGGGAAAGCCAATGTGGTAGCTGATGCATTGAGCAGACACCCAATTACTTCGGTAGCAGCACTAAGAGTCAGTGAGTGGCAGTTACTACAGGAGTTCCGAGAGCTCAGGGTTGAGGTGTCTCCCAGAGTCCAGTCTGGATATGTGGCTTTTCTCCGGATTCAGTCTGCTTTACTACAGAGGATCAGGGATCAGCAGCTGGTAGATCCGAGTCTAGTTCAGATCAGAGAGAGGTTGGCTGCCGGGCCAATGGAGGATTTCAGCTTATCTGGTGATAGTATTCTGCGGTTCCGTGGAAGGGTGTGTGTCCCTGAGGAACCTAGTCTGAGGAGAGAGATCTTGGAGGAGGGTCATAACTCCAAGTATTCCTTGCATCCCGGAGTCACAAAAATGTATCAGGATTTGAAGAAAGATTTCTGGTGGCCGGGCATGAAGAAGGAGGTCGTGGTGTTCGTATCTCGGTGTTTGACCTGTCAGACTGTGAAGGCCGAACACCAGAGGCCTGGGGGGATTATTGCAGCAGCTCCCTATCCCGCAGTGGAAGTGGGAGTGCATTAGTATGGATTTTGTCTGTGGGTTGCCTCGGACTAGGAGAGGGCATGATGCGGTTTGGGTCATCGTAGACAGGCTCATGAAGGCTGCACACTTTTTGCCTATTCGGATGACTTATCCACTCGATCGGCTGGCTAAGCTGTACATCGATGAGATAGTCAGATTACACGGAGTGCCTGTGGATATTGTATCAGACCGCGATTCCAGATTCCTTTCCAAATTCTAAAAGAGCTTGCATGAGGGTCTTGGCACTAAGTTGAGTTTTAGTACCGCCTACCATCCGCAGTCAGATGGTCAGTCAGAGCGTACTATACAGACTTTGGAGGATTTGCTGAGGGCTTATGTTGTAGATTGGAGCTCTGAGTGGGACAGTGATTTATCCCTGATAGAGTTCACCTACAATAACAGCTTTCACTCCAGTATTCAGATGGCTCCTTACGAGGCTCTATATGGCAGGAAGTGCAGGTCACCTCTAAGTTGGGAGGAATCGGGGGACCGGATGATTCTGAGATCAAAGGCTGTGCAGGAGGCTACAGATAGAGTCAGAGTTATCCAGGAAAAACTGAAGGTTGCTCGGGACAGGCAGAAGAGTTATGCAGATAATCGCCGTCGTCCCTTAGAGTTTATGGTGGGGGGGATCATGTGTTTCTGAAGGTCTCACCAACCAAGGGTGTCATGCGGTTTGGCAAGAAGGGAAAGCTGAGCCCGAGGTTTGTTGGACCTTACGATATTGTAGAGAGGGTTGGTCCTGTAGCTTACAGAATAGCTCTGCCACCATCTCTGGAGCATCTTCATAACGTATTTCATGTGTCAGTTCTGAGGAAATACTGTGCAGATCCATCACATGTGCTTGATTCTGCTCCCCTGCAGGTCCAGAGTGATCTGACCTTTGTAGAGAGACCACTGAGGATTGTGGATAGGAAAGACAAAGTCCTAAGGAACAAGGCAATACCGCTTGTAAAAGTTATCTGGGGGAACCAGTCAGTCGAAGAAGCTACTTGGGAGACAGAGTCAGATATGAGAAGAGAGTTCCCTCAGCTGTTCGATGATTTGGGTGGTGAGCTTTAGAGGACTAAAGCTTTTTAAGGGGAAAGGAATGTAAGATCCGAAAATTTATTAGCAGGTAAGAAAATAAAATTTTGTTTATCTAGCATTTTTTTTGTGGAAGTTTTTCAGTGAGAGAAGGTATCGATTTATGTATTTTCCCTGCAATGTAAAAATATGTGTCACGGAGAGGATTCGAACCTGCGACTTAAGGCGTAGAATGTGTGCTGCACGCCACTAGGCTAGTGGTGTCTATCTATTAGAAAAGGGTAAGAGCCCTTGATAAGGGTGAAGTGGAGAATAACTTATACTAAAGGGTTATTGGATCTTCCACTTATGTTTAAGCTATTGGGTTTGGATCTTTGGAGGCTTAGTGGGTAGAAAACTAAAATTTTGAGGGATCCATGTTCTCACCCACGTTTTCCCTCATTTCCCTCTTTGCTCACGATTTTTCTCCCTTGGGTGAAGGTGGCGGCTTGCCTTCTTCTCCCTTCTCCTCTTCTTGTGGCCGGCGGCGAGTGGTGGTGGAGGCGGCTTCCGGCGATCTTCCGGCGACGTGAGTGGCGTGAGGGGAGGCGTGGGGGCGTGTGGCTTGGAAGAACCGAAATTAAGGTGAGTGGATCTTCTCTTCCACCTAGTTCATGTATATTGGGATTGTTGCTTGATTTAGAGAAGATTAATGCTTAGAAATATGACATGAACTCTTGATTTCAAATTTGTATATGTTTCCTTGTTTTTCCCCAAATTTTGAAACCCTAGTTTGCATGAAAATTAGGGCTTTTCATCTCTAAGACTTCTAATCATCAATTAGACTTTGATTAATCATGTATGTGGCTTTAGATTTTTCAATTGCATGAAGATTAGGGCTTAATTGAGAATTTCGCCCATTCTTCATGAAATTACGCCCATATGTAAGGGTAAGAATTGGGGCAAACCAGATTTTTATGAAATTAGGTATATGAGGACTCTACCGTTTTTTCTGGGGAATTTTTGGAAATAAAAGTTTCTGTTGACTGAAATTGACCTAGGGGTAATTCGGTAAATTTGCTAGTTAAATTGGGGGAAAACTTGAAATTTCGAATCTAAGGATCATGAGGGACGTAATGACTATTTTTATGAAATTTTTGGATAAGTTTTCCTGCATGACTTAAACTTTGAACTAGGGGCATTTCTGTCTTTTGTTATAAGAACTAGGAGAAAAATATGAATCTGTGATATCCTGTATTTATGTTATCTGCGGATGAAATTTGGTGAATTTTCTGTATTAGTATGTATTTTTAGTTGAATGGTGTATGTAGAAAGTAGTGATGTGAAATATTGATTGATAACCTTGGATGATAACTTAGAAAAGGTTAAACCATGTTTGCATGAAATCTAAGGACCTTTCCTGAACTTGATTGATGTGATGTCCGAGACAATGTTCGTGTTGTATGCGTTCGATAAGGGTCCTAGACTTGGGTGGACTGAACCTAAGGGTTAACTAGAGCACTCAGTGAACAGTCATTCTGATTTGGGGTTGGAGAATCCACCCATCCTATTCTGCTTTGTTTCCGGTAATGGAGGGACTGTTCTAGAGTCTAGTGACCAGGTTAGAGGTTCAGGGTTCCGGTTTGTGTTAAGGGTATTTTGTCCAAGTGATAAACCTTTTGAGAGTTGGGTGTTTGAAACAAAGTGCCACGTCTTGGTCAGACGGGGGCCACCTCTTGAATTCATTCACCTTCCGTTCTGATCTGTTCCTGTTTTCGTTCCCGGTTGTGGGGGTGTTGTGTTCCCGGTAAAGGGGGTACGGTTGAGTGTCGCAGAGCAAAGTGCCACGTCGTGACCTGGCGGGGGCCACCTCTTGAATCTACGCCTCACCAATGTTCGTTGCAGGTTACTCTCAGTGCCTTGACGAAGGCCGGGTTGGACCCTCGGGGTCAATTCTGAAATCACTGGACAATAGTTGTGTGATTCTAGTCTGTTAGCCGGATAGGCTGTTTGGTGATCTTGTTGCTCGGGGTTGTGGGTGTATTGTTTTCTGATCATAATTGTGATTTATGGTTATCGGTTTTATTATGTATCATACTTTGACATCTTCCGTTAAAAGTTTTGAAAAGATATCTGTATCTATTTTTGGATTGTATATTAGTGGATGGTCGAACGAGACTATCTACTCACTGAGCCGTATAGCTCATTCCACGATATTTCCAGATGCAAGGCAGGAGCCTACAGCCTGAGCGGATGTTTAGTTTTCTAACTTGATATTTTGGGGCCTGCGAACCTGTGCTATTTGTGGGCCGGATGTGGCCAAGGTTTTTATGATTTTGTTCATGGACATGTTAGCCGGATGTGGCTGGTATGCTGATTTTCGATTTCTGTGATATTGTTGCCTGGTTGGCATTTGGTTTTGATACGACTGTTAAACCGAGGGCTTAAGCCTTTTTTCGGTGAATTCTGTATTATCCTGTGTTATTCGATTATCGTGGTTTATTAGTTGTGATAAGGCTTGAGAACTTTTGATTTCAAAATGGTGTGTTTCAGTTTGTGGTCAGCATGTTGACCCACATTGTAATATTATGAAACATGTACAGAAATTTCCTTAGTTTTTCTGGGGACATGTTGCCGAAATTTTTCCGAATCGGTTTCTGTAAGCTATTATTCCCTAGCATCTGTATTGTTGTTTGTGTGTGACGCTCCCTATCTTCCGGGGTTTCTCTTCGATGATTGGGGTTTATTCTGAGGGGGCGTTACAGAATGGTATCAGAGGCAATGAGCTAGCGAATAATAGCTGTATTGGGGGTGGAAAACCTTGCTTGTGTATTGCTAGACAGCTAGGAACCTTGTTTGAGAACTGACTTGATTGTAACTTTGATCTATGTGTATTGAAGGAGCCAGTATGGTGCGCCCCAGGTTGAGTGCTAGTACTGGCAGCAGTGATCAGACTGCTGAATTCCTGCGGGCTATGGAGTCTTTGACTGGTATGGTGCAGCAACAGAACGCACTAATCCAGCAACAGGCTCAGATGCTGCAGCAGCAGCAGACCCAGCACCAGGAGGTGCAGCAGCGGCTGTTACAGCAGAATCGCGAACAGCAACGCGAGTTCAGAGAGCAGTTGCAGCTTCTATCTCAGACACAGATACCGACGCAGAGGTGGGGGTCTGAGTCTGGCTCGGGCTCGGGGGTTAGCTTGCCGGAGGACACCCATAAGCGCTATGCCTTGCTTGTGGGTGAATTCCAGCGGTTGGGCCCTAGCTCTTTTTATGGGAGTCCAGATTACAGGACGGCAGAGGACTGGCTTTTGGGCTTGCAGAAGATCTTTCAAGTGATGTGATGTTCAGATGAGGACAGATTATGTTTGGCCACTTATATGATGCGTGGTGACGCAGATGTGTGGTGGAAGAGTGAGCAAAGACTCGCGGTGGACAGATCCGAACCGGTGACGTGGCAATACTTCTTGTCCCGGTTCAATGAGAAATTCTTTCCCACCAGCCTGGTTGAGGATAGGGAGGTGGAGTTTATCCACTTGGAACTCGATTATGATCTTTAATTGTTATAAATCTTATTCTCATTCTTAATTACAACATTGATCTTATTCTTGATAATTATCTTCATCTTCATTTTGATCTCAGTTTTGATCTTAGATTTCAGTTTTAATCTTATAATCTTCATCTTTATTTTGCTCCTAATATTCATCTTAAACTCGATTTTGATCTCCATGGTAATATTGATTTTCAATCTTGATATTAATATTTATATTTATCTAGATCTTTTAATGATGAGGATGTTGATCTTGATTATGATCCATATTTGATGTATATCATTTTGCAATCTTAATTTAATATTGATTTTTTTCATGATCATAATGTTGATCTCGATTTTGATCATGATTTCAATCTTCATCTTATAATATTCATCTTTATCTTCTATTTAATCTTAATCTTAAACTCGATTTTGATCTTGTTTGTAAACTTGGTCTTCAATCTTGATATAGTTATTGATATTGATATTGATCTAATAATGATGAGGATGTTGATCTTGATTATGATCCATATTTGATGTTTATCTTTTTGCAATCTTAATTTAATATTGATTTTGTTTATGATCATAATGTTGATCTCGATTTTGATCTTGATTTCAATCTTCATCATATCATATTCTTCTTTATCTTCTTTTTAATCTTAAACTTAAACTCGATTTTGATCTTATTTGTAAACTTAGTCTTCAATCTTGATATAGTTATAGATATTGATCTAATAATGATGATAATTGTTATTAATCTTATTCTCATTCTTAATTACAACATTGATCTTATTCTTGATAATTATCTTCATCTTCATTTTGATCTCAGTTTTGATCTCATATTTCAGTTTTAATCTTATAATCATCATCTTTATCTTGCTCCTAATATTCATCTTAAACTCGATTTTGATCCCCGTGGTAATATGGATTTTCAATCTTAATATTAATATTTATATTTATCTTGATCTTTTAATGATGAGGATGTTGATCTTGATTATGATCCATATTTGATGTTTATCTTTTTGCAATCTTAATTTAATATTGATTTTGTTTATGATCATAATCTTGATCTCGATTTTGATCATGATTTCAATCTTCATCTTATCATATTCTTCTTTATCTTCTTTTTAATCATAAACTTAAACTCAATTTTGATCTTATTTGTAAACTTAGTCTTCAATCTTGATATAGTTATAGATATTGATCTAATAATGATGATAATTGTGAACTCGATTATGATCTTTAATTACAACATTGATCTTATTCTTGATAATTATCTTCATTTTGATTTTGATCTCAGATTTCAGTTTTAATCTTATAATCATCATCTTTATCTTGCTCCTAATATTCATCTTAAACTCGATTTTGATCCCCGTGGTAATATTGATTTTCAATCTAGATTTTAATATTTATATTTATCTTGATCTTTTAATGATGAGGATGTTGATCTTGATTATGATCCATATTTGATGTTTATCTTTTTGCAATCTTAATTTCATATTGATTTTGTTTATGATCATAATCTTGATCTCGATTTTGATCATGATTTCATTCTTCATCTTATCATATTATTCTTTATCTTCTTTTTAATCATAAACTTAAACTTGATTTTGATCTTATTTGTAAACTTAGTCTTCAATCTTGATATAGTTATAGATATTGATCTAATAATGATGATAATTGTGAACTCGATTATGATCTTTAATTGTTAATAATCTTATTCTCATTCTTAATTACAACATTGATCTTATTCTTGATGATTATCTTCATCTTCATTTTGATCTCAGTTTTTATCTTAGATTTCAGTTTTAATCTTATAATCTTCATCTTTATCTTGCTCCTAATATTCATCTTAAACTCGATTTTGATCTCCGTGGTAATATTGATTTTCAATCTTGATATTAATATTTATATTTATCTTCATCTTTTAAGGATGAGGATGTTGATCTTGATTATGATCCATATTTGATGTTTATCATTTTGCAATCTTAATTTAATATTGATTTTGTTCACGATCATGATGTTGATCTCGATTTTGATCATGATTTCAATCTTCATCTTATCATATTCATCTTTATCTTCTTTTTAATCTTAATCTTAAACTCGATTTTGATCTTGTTTGTAAACTTGGTCTTCAATCTTGATATAGTTATTGATATTGATCTAATGATGATGAAAATTGTGAACTCGATTATGATCTTTAATTGTTATTAATCTTATTCTCATTCTTAATTACAACATTGATCTTATTCTTGATAATTATTTTCATCTTCATTTTGATCTCAGTTTTGACCTTAGATTTCAGTTTTAATCTTATAATCTTCATCTTTATCTTGCTCCTAATATTCATCTTAAACTCGATTTTGATCCCCGTGGTAATATTGATTTTCAATCTTGATATTAATATTTATATTTATCTTGATCTTTTAATGATAAGGATGTTGATCTTGATTATGATCCATATTTGATGTTTATCTTTTTGCAATCATAATTTAATATTGATTTTGTTTATGATCATAATGTTGATCTCGATTTTGATCATGATTTCAATCTTCATCTTATCATATTCTTCTTTATCTTCTTTTTAATCTTAAACTTAAACGCGATATTGATCTTATTTGTAAACTTAGTCTTCAATCTTGATATAGTTATAGATATTGATCTAATAATGATGATAATTGTGAACTCGATTATGATCTTTAATTGTTATTAATCTTATTCTCATTCTTAATTACAACATTGATCTTATTCTTGATAATTATCTTCATCTTCATTTTGATCTCAGTTTTGATCTCAGATTTCAGTTTTAATCTTATAATCATCATCTTTATCTTGCTCCTAATATTCATCTTAAACTTGATTTTGATCCCCGTGGTAATATTGATTTTCAATCTATATTTTAATATTTATATTTATCTTGATCTTTTAATGATGAGGATGTTGATCTTGATTATGATCCATATTTGATGTTTATCTTTTTGCAATCTTAATTTAGTATTGATTTTGTTTATGATCATAATGTTGATCTCGATTTTGTTCATGATTTCAATCTTCATCTTATCATATTCATCTTTATCTTCTTTTTAATCTTAAACTTACACTCGATTTTAATCTTATTTGTAAACTTAATCTTCAATCTTGATATAGTTATAGATATTGATCTAATAATAATGAAAATTGTGAACTCGATTATGATCTTTAATTGTTATAAATCTTATTCTCATTCTTAATTACAACATTGATCTTATTCTTGATAATTATCTTCATCTTCATTTTGATCTCAGTTTTAATCTTAGATTTCAGTTTTAATCTTATAATCTGCATCTTTATTTTGCTCCTAATATTCATCTTAAACTCGATTTTGATCTCCATGGTAATATTGATTTTCAATCTTGATATTAATATTTATATTTATCTAGATCTTTTAATGATGAGGATGTTGATCTTGATTATGATCCATATTTGATGTATATCATTTTGCAATCTTAATTTAATATTGATTTTTTTTCATGATCATAATGTTGATCTCGATTTTGATCATGATTTCAATCTTCATCTTATAATATTCATCTTTATCTTCTATTTAATCTTAATCTTAAACTCGATTTTGATCTTGTTTGTAAACTTGGTCTTCAATCTTGATATAGTTATTGATATTGATATTGATCTAATAATGATGAGGATGTTGATCTTGATTATGATCCATATTTGATGTTTATCTTTTTGCAATCTTAATTTAATATTGATTTTGTTTATGATCATAATCTGGATCTCGATTTTGATCATGATTTCAATCTTCATCTTATCATATTCTTCTTTATCTTCTTTTTAATCTTAAACTTAAACGCGATATTGATCTTATTTGTAAACTTAGTCTTCAATCTTGATATAGTTATAGATATTGATCTAATAATGATGATAATTGTGAACTCGATTATGATCTTTAATTGTTATTAATCTTATTCTCATTCTTAATTACAACATTGATCTTATTCTTATTAATTATCTTCATCTTCATTTTGATCTCAGTTTTGATCTCAGATTTCAGTTTTAATCTTATAATCATCATCTTTATCTTGCTCCTAATATTCATCTTAAACTCGATTTTGATCCCCGTGGTAATATTGATTTTCAATCTTGATTTTAATATTTATATTTATCTTGATCTTTTAATAATGAGGATGTTGATCTTGATTATGATCCATATTTGATGTTTATCTTTTTGCAATCTTAATTTAGTATTGATTTTGTTTATGATCATAATGTTGATCTCGATTTTGTTCATGATTTCAATCTTCATCTTATCATATTCATCATTATCTTTTTTTTAATCTTAAACTTAAACTCGATTTTGATCTTATTTGTAAACTTAGTCTTCAATCTTGAGATAGTTATAGATATTGATCTAATAATAATGAAAATTGTGAACTCGATTATTATCTTTAATTGTTATAAATCTTATTATCATTCTTAATTACAACATTGATCTTATCCTTGATAATTATCTTCATCTTCATTTTGATCTCAGTTTTGATCTTAGATTTCAGTTTTAATCTTATAATCTTCATCTTTATTTTGCTCCTAATATTCATCTTAAACTCGATTTTGATCTCCATGGTAATATTGATTTTCAATCTTGATATTAATATTTATATTTATCTAGATCTTTTAATGATGAGGATGTTGATCTTGATTATGATCCATATTTGATGTATATCATTTTGCAATCTTAATTTAATATTGATATTTTTCATGATCATAATGTTGATCTCGATTTTGATCATGATTTCAATCTTCATCTTATAATATTCATCTTTATCTTCTATTTAATCTTAATCTTAAACTCGATTTTGATCTTGTTTGTATGTTGGGGTATGCCCTTAAGGCTAATGTTTGAGGCCTTGGGATTGCATCAGTATCATGTATAAACTCTTTGTTTATAAAGGCAATTGTTGTTATTCAGGTTGTTGCATTATCTGCTGTCATATGTATACTTCTGAATAATGTCTCAATGCTGTTCAGCTTGGCTGACATGCAGTTAAGTCCTTAGTCGAGATATCTTGGTGAACATGAGACAGCCTTGATATGATTGAGACTAATGTGTGTTCTAATCTTATAGGATGCTTCGAGCATGGAATAAGATGTAGAATCATGGGTACATTGGATGTACTGGACAGACCCTACTAGGATATTCAGTTGCATGTCACAATGTGAATAATCCTTGTATGCGAACAAGTGGCATACTTCCTCTGACTTGAGATCACTTGTGTTTCTAAATGATAAGTGGCATTGTTTTGAGATAGTTCGATATCATTTGAAACATAATGGTTATAGACTATCTTGGATAATGAATGTGAATCATGTTAGGGCATTAGTGATAGACATAGGATTGCCGTCTCCTTGTTTGGAGTGTGATGTTCTAAAGGGGCCCCCTGGATGAGATGATTGAGAAAGTGTATGGCCATACCCAGATGACTATGTTCATCTGATCTAATCATTCTCATCATATTGGAGTTACAGGCTTGACACGCTTGTCCAATAAAGAACATCCAGTGGCAAAGGAAGCATGCATGCCTTGTGAAATGGATTCACACTTGTGCTGTGGTTTGGGTGTAGTCTTGGAAGACTCTTTCCTTTATATCGGGAGATAGTGATGTGTTGCTAGATACCCCTCACTGATCGTGATAACGAAAGTTATCATTACCGACATTTAAAGGAAACCCTTAGGGTCGCACAATTTGATGATATGGCTTACTTAAGTCAGATCGTGTGGACTGAATTGTTTTGGTTCAGTTTAAAGGGATTTAATCTCTGATTGTAAGTGAGATCTGGTCTGATCATGTTTGATTGATTAGGGCTTGAGATCGGTAAGCTTCGATTGAGAGAATGGATGCTAGATCAGTGAGATCAGGAGCATCAAGAGATGAATGGTTAGATCTTGAGCCTTAGGGTTTAATATGGTCTAGACCAAATCGCTTGGCTTAATTGGTTTTTGAACTAAACCGAAATTGAATCGGCTCATCATGTGAGCGCATGGTTCAAGGGGAGAGCAATTTGCGATTGGGGTAAACCCATGGTCGCATGATGAGAAGTGGTATGCTATTTTTGGATAGCATCTCTAAACGTGGGCACGCCTCACGTCATCTCTCTTCACACTTCCCTCTCGCCCTCTTGTCGCTTCGGGTTTTTTTGGCTCTTGACAATTTTTTTGTGAAAAGAGAAGAGGTTGACGACAAGGAGAGCTCTCGCCAAGCAAAGAAAAATTCTTTTCTTCCCTTCCATACAACAAGCACCCTTGGAGAACCTTGCTAGCACAAGGATCAACAAGGAGTAGGCGACATCTTCTTGTGTGCGCATCCTTTGGAGGAGATCCCATTTGCTCTCTTCTTCCAAGGCGCCATCCAAAGCAATGGCGATGGTATGTCTCTTCACTTATATTTGCAATCGAATATAGTTGATCATATCTCATGCATAGATCCTGTTGAAACCCTTGTTTCTTCTGCAAAAGTTTTATATGCGCCTAGTTAGGGTTTCACCCCTCCATATAATTAGGGGAGTTTCAATTGGTATCAGAGCCAGGTTATTGCATGTTAATATGATTGCTATGTTTGCTTTGTGATCCATGTTTGCGCAAAAGACTAGATCTATAAGACATGCGACACTTGTTGTATAGTTTTATGTTGGCGAAAATACATGCTTGTTATAGATGTTATTTTCTCCTTGGCGCATGTTGCATGTTGTTTCTAAAACAAAAAGGAACTTGCGCGCTTACCATTAGATCTAAGAGGCGCCTACTTTAAATCCTTAAACGGGTTGATAGGGTTGAAGTCATCGTCTAGTCTACATCCAACCAGTCTGATCAGACCATCTGACAGCCTAGATGGGTTGACCAGATAGCACCTGTGTGCAAGCACGAGGTGGCTATAGGTCGACTGCGGACAGGCGTGTAGCGATGTCTGATTGAGACAACCATTGAACGCGCATGAGTTAGGCCCGGGGTCACGCCCGCTTGCCAGAACTCATGCAGGTCGTTCAGCCCAAGGCATGCATTGTTCACCACTGGGTCGACTCAAGTCAGTTAGGACTTGGTGCATGCCAGGGCAGTGGATCTGACTAGGTCTGATGAGTGGATCCCTATTAATGGACCGTTGTAAGGTAGTAGGGCACATAAGGAAAATAAAATGATGCCAATGGGTTTTTTCAAAAAATTTTATTTTCTTATTGTTGGATCACATGTTGATTGTATAACATGATGCTTGTTTATTTAATCTTATGTGGGCTGCCCAAATTTAATGTGTGCTGTGCTGGGGCCTGTGAGCCTGGTTAATAAATGTAAATTTTTTATTGTGATCTGCGCATCACATTTGATTTAATTTATAAAGTGTAATTGACCTGCGTGTCAATCTTGTCTAGATAGATTAAATTGTATTTTAATCAGACAAGAGCACAGAGCACACTTGGCAGAGGCGCATGCAGCTTAATGCTTGACCAGGTGGGAGGTCCAGGGTTCGACTCTGGGACAGGCGCATTTACCTGGTGGGCGCACCAGAGCTGCAGTGGGCGCTTGGGCCCTGGGTTGGGCCAGATGGGATGCAAGAGACCCATGAAGAGCTCAAGTGAAGACTTAAGTTAAAATTAAGGTCTTACCTAGGCTTAATGGGCTTTTACCACATAAGATCAGCATGCTTTCTATTTATCGTTTATATAATTAGAATTGCATGATTTAATCTTCTGCTATCACCATATGGTTTGTATGATAGTTAAGAAGATAAAAGACCGTTAAAATCCAATAGTTAAATATCAAGCACGATAGCCTTTTGATGCGAAACCTCACTGTTCTGACTATCGTTGGGGCCGTGTTGTACCCACTCAGTGGGCACGCCCATCTATCTTCAGACGGTGTGTGATTACACCTGCGTGTTACAGAGAAGGGATTTATCGCTTCTCGTTGCTCAGCATAGCACGTGGTGGTCCAGGGAGTAGGTCGGGTCAGCTTGACCATGTAGGCTACATATGTGGCGCATATGGTAGCTATATGGAGGCAGCCATCTGTGGGATCAGAGACTGTGTTGTACCAACTCAGTTGGCACAGTCTGCTGGATTGCCCAGATGAAGGGGAATCGCACGGGTTGGCGATTGGCAGGGATTGCCTACCAGAAATTAGTGCTTGTACTCTCTGTGTATCTTATCTCGCCTGAGCGGGATGCGGAGACCAAGTATGAAATCTGGATCCCATCTCACTAAAAGAGTTTTACTCTTTCGGGCTGTTTTGCTGGATTTTTCAGCCAGATAAAATAGTGAGAAAAGAATCATTCTTAAGTCCTGAATTGATTCTCACATTGATACTGACCTTGTTGTTCTTGCATTGTTGTAGATTATTGCAGCAACGAACACCACGAATTTCAATGTGCGATCCCTACTGGAAAGGGAGAAGTTTGCTGGACCAAACTTCTCAGACTGGTACGGACACGTTAAGATTGTTCTTAAGGCAGAGAGGAAGCTGTATGTCCTCGAGACGGCTATACCGCCTCAACCCGCTGCGAACGCCGCAAGGGCGGTTCGCGATGCTTATGAAAAGCATGTCAATGATAGCATTGATGTCGCTTGCCTGATGCTTGCGTCTATGACGCCAGAGCTGCAGCGTCAGCATGAGGATCTATCTGCTATACAAATTATAGCAAACCTCAAGCTGCTGTATGCTGCACAGGCTAGGACTGAACGCTACAATTTGACTAAACTTTTCTTTCAGAGCAAACTGGCTGAAGGGAGTCTAGTGGGAGCTCACGTACCCAAGATGATTGGGTACAAGGAGGCTCTAGAGAAACTGGGACATACCATCAATCAGGAGCTTGCTGTAGACATCATATTGCAGTCTCTCCCGACCTCTTTCGATCCATTCATCATTAACTTTAATATGAACAAGATCGACTGTACGCCGGCAGAGTTACTGAATATGCTCTTGACTACAGAGCTGACTCTTAAGGGAAAGCCTTCATCCTCTGTCTTGATGGTTCCTTCAAGGAACAAGAAGAAAGGGAAGAAGGGCAAAGCCCCTGTCAAGAGCTACAGCAAGGCTCTGAAACAAAAGGTTAAGCGGTCGAAGGAATACAGATGTTTCCATTGTGGCCAGCTGGGTCACTGGAAAAAGGACTGTAAAGCGCTCCAGGGAGACAAGAAGGGAAGTTTCGCTTCTGGCTCAGGTATTTTCGTGACTGAAGTCATGGTTTCTTCTTCTATATCATGGGTGTTGGACACTGCATGTGGAGTTCACATTTGTTCAAATGTACAGGAACTCAAGAGAAGAAGACAGGTGGGACAGCATGAGGTGGACCTACGAGTTGGAAACGGGGCACGGGTTGCTGCTGTTGCTGTAGGAGTTTATTACATCTCATTACCATCTGGACTTGTATTGGAACTAGACAATTGTTACTTTGTACCAAGCATTACGAAAAATATTATCTCTATTCCTGCTCTTGTCAGGAAAGGGTTTTCCTTTGAATGCAATATTTCAAAGTGTGTTATTTCTTATGATAATATTGTTTATGCTACTGGCCAATTAACAATGGGTTATTCATGTTGGACATGGAATGTTCTATACAGCAAATTGATATTAAGAAAGCCAAATATGCTGATGACAGCACCTTGCTATGGCATAGTCGTTTAGGCCATATTAACAAGAAGCGCATTAAGCGGTTGCATGATCATGGACTGCTGGGATCATTCTCCTATGAGGAGCTTGATACATGCAAAGCTTGTTTAATGGGTAAAATGACGAAGGCCCCTTTTTCTAAGAAAGGTCAAAGGGCTTCAGGTTTACTTGACCTTATACACAGTGATGTGTGTGGGCCTTTTAGTAAACATGCCAGAGGTGGCTATCTATACTTCATTACCTTTACTGATGATTTCAGTAGATATGGGTATGTCTATTTAATGAGACATAAGAGTGAATCTTTTGACAAGTTCAAAGAGTTCAAGAATGAAGTACAGAATCAATTAGGCCGAAATATCAAGGCACTTCGATCGGATCGAGGTGGTGAATACTTGAGTCATGAGTTTAATGACTATCTGAAGGAGTGTGGGATTATCTCACAGCTCACTCCGCCAGGAACACCGCAATGGAATGGTGTGTCCGAAAGGAGGAACAGAACCTTATTGGATATGGTTCGTTCTATGATGAGTCAGGCTACTTTACCTTACTACTTTTGGGGATTTGCACTGGAAACAGCTGCAAAAGTACTAAACCGAGTGCCATCTAAGGCAGTTTCAAAGACGTCATATGAGTTATGGTATGGGAAATAGCCAAGCTTGACATTTATCAAGATCTGGGGTTGCGAGGCTTATGTCAAAAAGCTCGCCTCTGGGAAACTAGAGAGCAGATCTGAGAAATGTATCTTTGTCGGTTACCCTAAGGAAACTAAGGGTTATTATTTCTACGATCCCAAAGAGAACAAGGTGTTTGTTGCTCGGACGGCTATTTTTCTTGAGAAGGAATTTCTTCTGCAAGAGGCCAGTGGGAGAGAAATAAAGCTGGATGAGAATCCAGAGGAAGGATAAAGTAGTCAAGCACAGTTGGATGTGTATGAGCTAGTAGAACAGGTTATTGAACAACCTGAGGCTCAGATATCACGGGAACCGCGAAGATCGGGAAGGATCCGTCGACAGCCTGAGCGCTATGACGGAGTCTACATCATTGATGATGAACCCCTCAATTATGCGGATGCGGTCAGTGGACCGGACTCAGCGAGATGGCTTGAAGCTATGCGAGCCGAAATGGACTCCATGTCTGATAACCAAGTTTGGGATTTGGTTGATCCGCCTCCGGGAGTAATCCCTATAGGCTGTAAATGGATCTTCAAGAAGAAGATTGACATGGATGGTAACGTGGTTACCTATAAAGGCAGGCTAGTTGCGAAAGGTTTCAAACAAATCTACGGGATAGATTATGATGAAACTTTCTCTCCTATAGCTATGTTCAAGTCTATTCGGATTCTTTTCGCGATAGCAGCATATTACGATTATGAGATCTGGCAAATGGATGTGAAGACCGCTTTCCTTAATGGAAAACTGGATGAGGATGTCTATATGACACAACCTGAAGGTTTCACTAATCCATCAGATTGTCATAAAGTATGCAAGTTAAAGAAGTCCATTTATGGACTTAAACAAGCATCAAGAAGCTGGAATATTCGTTTTGATGAATCAATCAGTGGATTTGGTTTCATCAAGAATGAAGATGACCCGTGTGTATATAAGAGGTTTAGTGGGAGCGTGATCACTTTCCTAGTCCTCTACGTCGATGATATCTTGATCATTGGAAACGATATTCCTGAAATGCATGCGGTTAAGGGCATGGCTAAGGAAATGTTTCCAGATGAAAGATTTGGGAGAAGCAGCCTATGTCTTAGGTGTGAAGATCTACAGGGATAGATCTAAGAGGCTTCTCGGGCTGTGCCAGAGTACTTACATCGATAAAGTCCTGGAGAGATTCCATTTAGAAAATTCTAAAAGAGGATATCTTCCAGTCAGACATGGTCTGAATCTTTCAAAGAGTCAGTGTCCACAAACACAGACTGAGAAAGATGAAATAGACAATACGCCTTATGCTTCGGCTATTGGATCCATTATGTATGCGATGTTGTGTACTCGCCCAGACGTCGCTTACGGGTTAAGCGTGACCAGTCGGTTCCAAAGTAATCCAGGTCAGGCGCACTGGATTGCAGTCAAGAACATTTTGAAATATCTGCGGAGGACCAAAGATATGTTCTTGGTGTATGGTGGTCAGGAAGAACTCAGTATTGAAGGATATACTGACGCTTCGTTCCAGTCTGACCAGGATGATTTCCGATCGCAATCAGGCTATGTTTTTAGCTTGAATGGAGGAGCAGTGGTGTGGAAGAGTTTCAAACAGTCAATTGTTGCTGTTTCTACCACCGAAGCCGAGTATGTTTCAGCCTCGGAAGCATCTAAGGAGGCAGTGTGGATTCGTAAGTTCATTCAGGAACTTGGTGTTGTTCCTTTGAGTGCAGATCCATTGGTTATCTTCTGTGATAACACTGGAGCAATAGCACAGGCAAAGGAACCACGGTCGCACCAGAAGTCCAAGCACATACAGAGACGGTTTCACTTGATCCGGGAGATCATTGATCGTGGCGAGATCAAAGTCTGCAAGGTTCATACAGATGACAATCTGGCTGACCCGCTTACAAAGTCTCTGGCGCAGCAGAAGCATGAGAAGCACTGTAATAATATGGGTTTGAGATTTCTCAACCATTAGATTAAGTGCAAGTGGGAGATTGTTGGGTATGCCCTTAAGGCTAATGTTTGAGGCCTTGGGATTGCATCTGTATCATGTATAAACTCTTTGTTTATAAAGGCAATTGTTGTTATTCAGGTTGTTGCATTATCTGCTGTCATATGTATACTTCTGAATAATGTCTCAATGCTGTTCAGCTTGGCTGACATGCAGTTAAGTCCTTAGTCGATATATCTTGGTGAACATGAGACAGCCTTGATATGATTGAGACTAATGTGTGTTCTAATCTTATAGGATGCTTCGAGCATGGAATAAGATGTAGAATCATGGGTACATTGGATGTACTGGACAGACCCTACTAGGATATTCAGTTGCATGTCACAATGTGAATAATCCTTGTATGCGAACAAGTGGCATACTTCCTCTGACTTGAGATCACTTGTGTTTCTAAATGATAAGTGGCATTGTTTTGAGATAGTTCGATATCATTTGAAACATAATGGTTATAGACTATCTTGGATAATGAACGTGAATCATGTTAGGGCATTAGTGATAGACATAGGATTGCCGTCTCCTTGTTTGGAGTGTGATGTTCTAAAGGGGCCCCCTGGATGAGATGATTGAGAAAGTGTATGGCCATACCCAGATGACTATGTTCATCTGATCTAATCATTCTCATCATATTGGAGTTACAGGCTTGACACGCTTGTCCAATAAAGAACATCCAGTGGCAAAGGAAGCATGTATGCCTTGTGAAATGGATTCACACTTGTGCTGTGGTTTGGGTGTAGTCTTGGAAGACTCTTTCCTTTATATCGGGAGATAGTGATGTGTTGCTAGATACCCCTCACTGATTGTGATAACGAAAGTTATCGTTACCGACATTTAAAGGAAACCCTTAGGGTCGCACAATTTGATGATATGGCTTACTTAAGTCAGATCGTGTGGACTGAATTGTTTTGGTTCAGTTTAAAGGGATTTAATCTCTGATTGTAAGTGAGATCTGGTCTGATCATGTTTGATTGATTAGGGTTTGAGATCGGTAAGCTTCGATTGAGAGAATGGATGCTAGATCAGTGAGATCAGGAGCATCAAGAGATGAATGGTTAGATCTTGAGCCTTAGGGTTTAATATGGTCTAGACCAAATCGCTTGGCTTAATTGGTTTTTGAACTAAACCGAAATTGAATCGGCTCATCATGTGAGCGCATGGTTCAAGGGGAGAGCAATTTGCGATTGGGGTAAACCCATGGTCGCATGATGAGAAGTGGTATGCTATTTTTGGATAGCATCTCTAAATGTGGGCACGCCTCACGTCATCTCTCTTCACACTTCCCTCTCGCCCTCTTGTCGCTTTGGGTTTTTTTGGCTCTTGACAATTTTTTTGTGAAAAGAGAAGAGGTTGACGACAAGGAGAGCTCTCGCCAAGCAAAGAAAAATTCTTTTCTTCCCTTCCATACGACAAGCACCCTTGGAGAACCTTGCTAGCACAAGGATCAACAAGGAGTAGGCGACATCTTCTTGTGTGCGCATCCTTTGGAGGAGATCCCATTTGCTCTCTTCTTCCAAGGCGCCATCCAAAGCAATGGCGATGCTATGTCTCTTCACTTATATTTGCAATCGAATATAGTTGATCATATCTCATGCATAGACCCTGTTGAAACCCTTGTTTCTTCTGCAAAAGTTTTATATGCGCCTAGTTAGGGTTTCGCCCCTCCATATAATTAGGGGACTTTCATTGTAAACTTGGTCGTCAATCTTGATATAGTTATTGATATTGATATTGATCTAATAATGATGAGGATGTTGATCTTGATTATGATCCATATTTGATGTTTATCTTTATGCAATCTTAATTTAATATTGATTTTGTTTATGATCATTATGTTGATCTCGATTTTGATCTTGATTTCAATCTTCATCATATCATATTCTTCTTTATCTTCTTTTTAATCTTAAAATAAACTCGATTTTGATCTTATTTGTAAACTTAGTCTTCAATCTTGATATAGTTATAGATATTGATCTAATAATGATGATAATTGTTATTAATCTTATTCTCATTCTTAATTACAACATTGATCTTATTCTTGATAATTATCTTCATCTTCATTTTGATCTCAGTTTTGATCTCATATTTCAGTTTTAATCTTATAATCATCATCTTTATCTTGCTTCTAATTTTCATCTTAAACTCGATTTTGATCCCCGTGGTAATATGGATTTTCAATCTTAATATTAATATTTATATTTATCTCGATCTTTTAATGATGAGGATGTTGATCTTGATTATGATCCATATTTGATGTTTATCTTTTCGCAATCTTAATTTAATATTGATTTTGTTTATGATCATAATCTTGATCTCGATTTTGATCATGATTTCAATCTTCATCTGATCATATTCTTCTTTATCTTCTTTTTAATCTTAAACTTAAACTCAATTTTGATCTTATTTGTAAACTTAGTCTTCAATCTTGATATAGTTATAGATATTGATCTAATAATAATGATAATTGTGAACTCGATTATGATCTTTAATTACAACATTGATCTTATTCTTGATAATTATCTTCATTTTCATTTTGATCTCAGATTTCAGTTTTAATCTTATAATCATCATCTTTATCTTGCTCCTAATATTCATCTTAAACTCGATTTTGATCCCCGTGGTAATATTGATTTTCAATCTAGATTTTAATATTTATATTTATCTTGATCTTTTAATGATGAGGATGTTGATCTTGATTATGATCCATATTTGATGTTTATCTTTTTGCAATCTTAATTTCATATTGATTTTGTTTATGATCATAATCTTGATCTCGATTTTGATCATGATTTCATTCTTCATCTTATCATATTCTTCTTTATCTTCTTTTTAATCATAAACTTAAACTCGATTTTGATCTTATTTGTAAACTTAGTCTTCAATCTTGATATAGTTATAGATATTGATCTAATAATGATGATAATTGTGAACTCGATTATGATCTTTAATTGTTATTAATCTTATTCTCATTCTTAATTACAACATTGATCTTATTCTTGATAATTATCTTCATCTTCATTTTTATCTCAGTTTTTATCTTAGATTTCAGTTTTAATCTTATAATCTTCATCTTTATCTTGCTCCTAATATTCATCTTAAACTCGATTTTGATCTCTGTGGTAATATTGATTTTCAATCTTGATATTAATATTTATATTTATCTTCATCTTTTAAGGATGAGGATGTTGATCTTGATTATGATCCATATTTGATGTTTATCATTTTGCAATCTTAATTTAATATTGATTTTGTTCACGATCATGATGTTGATCTCGATTTTGATCATGATTTCAATCTTCATCTTATCATATTCATCTTTATCTTCTTTTTAATCTTAATCTTAAACTCGATTTTGATCTTGTTTGTAAACTTGGTCTTCAATCTTGATATAGTTATTGATATTGATCTAATGATGATGAAAATTGTGAACTCGATTATGATCTTTAATTGTTATTAATCTTATTCTCATTCTTAATTACAACATTGATCTTATTCTTGATAATTATTTTCATCTTCATTTTGATCTCAGTTTTGACCTTAGATTTTAGTTTTAATCTTATAATCTTCATCTTTATCTTGCTCCTAATATTCATCTTAAACTCGATTTTGATCCCCGTGGTAATATTGATTTTCAATCTTGATATTAATATTTATATTTATCTTGAACTTTTAATGATAAGGATGTTGATCTTGATTATGATCCATATTTGATGTTTATCTTTTTGCAATCATAATTTAATATTGATTTTGTTTATGATCATAATGTTGATCTCGATTTTGATCATGATTTCAATCTTCATCTTATCATATTCTTCTTTATCTTCTTTTTAATCTTAAACTTAAACGCGATATTGATCTTATTTGTAAACTTAGTCTTTAATCTTGATATAGTTATAGATATTGATCTAATAATGATGATAATTGTGAACTCGATTACGATCTTTGATTGTTAATAATCTTATTCTCAGTCTTAATTATAACATTGATCTTATTCTTGATAATTATCTTCATCTTCATTTTGATCTCAGTTTTGATCTCAGATTTCAGTTTTAATCTTATAATCATCATCTTTATCGTGCTCCTAATATTCATCTTAAACTCGATTTTGATCCCCGTGGTAATATTGATTTTCAATCTTGATTTTAATATTTATATTTATCTTGATCTTTTAATGATGAGGATGTTGATCTTGATTATGATCCATATTTGATGTTTATCTTTTTGCAATCTTAATTTAGTATTGATTTTGTTTATGATCATAATGTTGATCTCGATTTTGTTCATGATTTCAGTCTTCATCTTATCATATTCATCTTTATCTTCTTTTTAATCTTAAACTTAAACTCGATTTTGATCTTATTTGTAAACTTAGTCTTCAATCTTGATATAGTTATAGATATTGATCTAATAATAATGAAAATTGTGAACTCGATTATGATCTTTAATTGTTATAAATCTTATTCTCATTCTTAATTACAACATTGATCTTATTCTTGATAATTATCTTCATCTTCATTTTGTTCTCAGTTTTGATCTTCGATTTCAGTTTTAATCTTATAATCATCATCTTTATCTTGCTCCTAATATTCATCTTAAACTCGATTTTGATCCCCGTGGTAATATTGATTTTCAATCTTGATTTTAATATTTATATTTATCTTGATCTTTTAATGATGAGGATGTTGATCTTGATTATGATCCATATTATATCATTTTGCAATCTTAATTTAATATTGATTTTTTTCATGATCATAATGTTGATCTCGATTTTGATCATGATTTCAATCTTCATCTTATAATATTCATCTTTATCTTCTATTTAATCTTAATCTTAAACTCGATTTTGATCTTGTTTGTAAACTTGGTCTTCAATCTTGATATAGTTATTGATATTGATATTGATCTAATAATGATGAGGATGTTGATCTTGATTATGATCCATATTTGATGTTTATCTTTTTGCAATCTTAATTTAATATTGATTTTTTTTATGATCATATTGTTGATTTCGATTTTGATCATGATTTCAATCTTCATCACATCATATTCTTCTTTATCTTCTTTTTAATCTTAAACTTAAACACGATATTGATCTTATTTGTAAACTTAGTCTTCAATCTTGATATAGTTATAGATATTGATCTAATAATGATGATAATTGTGAACTCGATTATGATCTTTAATTGTTATTAATCTTATTCTCATTCTTAATTACAACATTGATCTTATTCTTGATAATTATCTTCATCTTCATTTTGATCTCAGTTTTGATCTCAGATTTCAGTTTTAATCTTATAATCATCATCTTTATCTTGCTCCTAATATTCATCTTAAACTCGATTTTGATCCCCGTGGTAATATTGATTTTCAATCTTAATATTAATATTTATATTTATCTTGATCTTTTAATGATGGGGATGTTGATCTTGATTATGATCCATATTTGATGTTTATCTTTTTGCAATCTTAATTTAATATTGATTTTGTTTATGATCATAATCTTGATCTCGATTTTGATCATGATTTCAATCTTCATCTTATCATATTCTTCTTTATCTTCTTTTTAATCTTAAACTTAAACTCGATTTTGATCTTATTTGTAAACTTAGTCTTCAATCTTGATATAGTTATAGATATTGATCTAATAATGATGATAATTGTGAACTCGATTATGATCTTTAATTGTTATTAATCTTATTCCCATTCTTAATTACAACATTGATCTTATTCTTGATAATTATCTTCATCTTCATTTTTATCTCAATTTTGATCTCAGATTTCAGTTTTAATCTTATAATCATCATCTTTATCTTGCTCCTAATATTCATCTTAAACTCGATTTTGATCCCCGTGGTAATATTGATTTTCAATCTAGATTTTAATATTTATATTTATCTTGATCTTTTAATGATAAGGATGTTGATCTTGATTATGATCCATATTTGATGTTTATCTTTTTGCAATCTTAATTTAGTTTTGATTTTGTTTATGATCATAATGTTGATCTCGATTTTGTTCATGATTTCAATCTTTATCTTATCATATTCATCTTTATCTTCTTTTTAATCTTAAACTTAAACTCGATTTTGATCTTATTTGTAAACTTAGTCTTCAATCTTGATATAGTTATAGATATTGATCTAATAATAATGAAAATTGTGAACTCGATTATGATCTTTAATTGTTATAAATCTTATTCTCATTCTTAATTACAGCATTGATCTTATTCTTGATAATTATCTTCATCTTCATTTTGTTTTCAGTTTTGATCTTAGATTTTAGTTTTAATCTTATAATCTTCATCTTTATCTTGCTCCTAATATTCATCTTAAACTCGATTTTGATCTCCATGGTAATATTGATTTTCAATCTTGATATTAATATTTATATTTATCTTGATCTTTTAATGATGAGGATGTAGATCTTGATTATGATCCATATTTGATGTATATCATTTTGCAATCTTAATTTAATAATAATTTTTTTCATGATCATAATGTTGATCTCGATTTTGATCATGATTTCAATCTTCATCTTATAATATTCATCTTTATCTTCTATTTAATCTTAATCTTAAACTCGATTTTGATCTTGTTTGTAAACTTGGTCTTCAATCTTGATATAGTTATTGATATTGATATTGATCTAATAATGATGAGGATGTTGATCTTGATTATGATCCATATTTGATGTTTATCTTTTTGCAATCTTAATTTAATATTGATTTTGTTTATGATCATAATGTTGATTTCGATTTTGATCATGATTTCATTCTTCATCATATCATATTCTTCTTTATCTTCTTTTTAATCTTAAACTTAAACTCCATTTTGATCTTATTTGTAAACTTAGTCTACAATCTTGATATAGTTATAGATATTGATCTAATAATGATGATAATTGTTAACTCGATTATGATCTTTAATTGTTATTAATCTTATTCTCATTCTTAATTACAACATTGATCTTATTCTTGATAATTATCTTCATCTTCATTTTGATCTCAGTTTTGATCTCAGATTTCAGTTTTAATCTTATAATCATCATCTTTATCTTGCTCCTAATATTCATCTTAAACTCGATTTTGATCCACGTGGTAATATTGATTTTTAATCTTAATATTAATATTTATATTTATCTTGATCTTTTAATGATGGGGATGTTGATCTTGATTATGATCCATATTTGATGTTTATCTTTTTGCAATCTTAATTTAATATTGATTTTGTTTATGATCATAATCTTGATCTCGATTTTGATCATGATTTCAATCTTCATCTTATCATATTCTTCTTTATCTTCTTTTTAATCTTAAACTTAAACTCGATTTTGAACTTATTTGTAAACTTAGTCTTCAATCTTGATATAGTTATAGATATTGATCTAATAATGATGATAATTGTGAACTCGATTATGATCTTTAATTGTTATTAATCTTATTCCCATTCTTAATTACAACATTGATCTTATTCTTGATAATTATCTTCATCTTCATTTTTATCTCAATTTTGATCTCAGATTTCAGTTTTAATCTTATAATCATCATCTTTATCTTGCTCCTAATATTCATCTTAAACTCGATTTTGATCCCCGTGGTAATATTGATTTTCAATCTAGATTTTAATATTTATATTTATCTTGATCTTTTAATGATAAGGATGTTGATCTTGATTATGATCCATATTTGATGTTTATCTTTTTGCAATCTTAATTTAGTATTGATTTTGTTTATGATCATAATGTTGATCTCGATTTTGTTCATGATTTCAATCTTTATCATATCATATTCATCTTTATCTTCTTTTTAATCTTAAACTTAAACTCGATTTTGATCTTATTTGTAAACTTAGTCTTCAATCTTGATATAGTTATAGATATTGATCTAATAATAATGAAAATTGTGAACTCGATTATGATCTTTAATTGTTATAAATCTTATTCTCATTCTTAATTACAACATTGATCTTATTCTTGATAATTATCTTCATCTTCATTTTGTTTTCAGTTTTGATCTTAGATTTTAGTTTTAATCTTATAATCTTCATCTTTATCTTGCTCCTAATATTCATCTTAAACTCGATTTTGATCTCCATGGTAATATTGATTTTCAATCTTGATATTAATATTTATATTTATCTTGATCTTTTAATGATGAGGATGTAGATCTTGATTATGATCCATATTTGATGTATATCATTTTGCAATCTTAATTTAATAATAATTTTTTTCATGATCATAATGTTGATCTCGATTTTGATCATGATTTCAATCTTCATCTTATAACATTCATCTTTATCTTCTATTTAATCTTAATCTTAAACTCGATTTTGATCTTGTTTGTAAACTTGGTCTTCAATCTTGATATAGTTATTGATATTGATATTGATCTAATAATGATGAGGATGTTGATCTTGATTATGATCCATATTTGATGTTTATCTTTTTGCAATCTTAATTTAATATTGATTTTGTTTATGATCATAATGTTGATTTCGATTTTGATCATGATTTCATTCTTCATCATATCATATTCTTCTTTATCTTCTTTTTAATCTTAAACTTAAACTCCATTTTGATCTTAGTTGTAAACTTAGTCTTCACTCTTGATATAGTTATAGATATTGATCTAATAATGATGATAATTGTGAACTCGATTATGATCTTTAATTGTTATTAATCTTATTCTCATTCTTAATTACAACATTGATCTTATTCTTGATAATTATCTTCATCTTCATTTTGATCTCAGTTTTGATCTCAGATTTCAGTTTTAATCTTATAATCATCATCTTTATCTTGCTCCTAATATTCATCTTAAACTCGATTTTGATCCCCGTGGTAATATTGATTTTCAATCTTGATTTTAATATTTATATTTATTTTGATCTTTTAATGATGAGGATGTTGATCTTGATTATGATCCATATTTGATGTTTATCTTTTTGCAATCTTAATTTAGTATTGATTTTGTTTATGATCATAATATTGATCTCGATTTTGTTCATGATTTCAATCTTCATCTTATCATATTCATCTTTATCTTCTTTTTAATCTTAAACTTAAACTCGATTTTGATCTTATTTGTAAACTTAGTCTTCAATCTTGATATAGTTATAGATATTGATCTAATAATGATGAAAATTGTGAACTCGATTATGATCTTTAATTGTTATAAATCTTATTCTCATTCTTAATTAAAACATTGATCTTATTCTTGATAATTATCTTCATCTTCATTTTGATCTCAGTTTTGATCTTAGATTTCAGTTTTAATCTTATAATCTTCATCTTTATCTTGCTCCTAATATTCATCTTAAACTCGATTTTGATCTCCGTGGTAATATTGATTTTCAATCTTGATATTAATATTTATATTTATCTTGATCTTTTAATGATGAGGATGTAGATTTTGATTATGATCCATATTTGATGTATATCATTTTTGCAATCTTAATTTAATATTGATTTTGTTCATGATCATAATGTTGATCCTGATTTTAATCATGATTTCAATCCTCATCTTATAATATTCATCTTTATCTTCTATTTAATCTTAATCTTAAACGCGATTTTGATCTTGTTTGTAAACTTGGTCTTCAATCTTGATATAGTTATTGATATTGATATTGATATTGATCTAATAATGATGAGGATGTTGATCTTGATTATGATCCATATTTGATGTTTATCTTTTTGCAATCTTAATTTAATATTGATTTTGTTTATGATCATAATGTTGATCTCGATTTTGATCATGATTTAATCTTCATCATATCATATTCTTCTTTATCTTCTTTTTAATCTTAAACTTAAACTCGATTTTGATCATATTTGTAAACTTAGTCTTCAATCTTGATATAGTTATAGATATTGATCTAATAATGATGATAATTGTGACATCGATTATGATCTTTAATTGTTATTAATCTTATTCTCATTCTTAATTACAACATTGATCTTATTCTTGATAATTATTTTCATCTTCATTTTGATCTCAGTTTTGATCTTAGATTTCAGTTTTAATCTTATAATCATCATCTTTATCTTGCTCCTAATATTCATCTTAAACTCGATTTTGATCCCCGTGGTAATACTGATTTTCAATCTTGATTTTAATTTTTATATTTATCTTGATCTTATAATGATGAGGATGTTGATCTTGATTATGATCCATATTTGATGTTTATCTTTTTGCAATCTTAATTTAATATTTATTTTGTTTATGATCATAATGTTAATCTCAATTTTGATCATGATTTCAATCTTCATCTTATCATATTCTTCTTTATCTTCTTTTTAATCTTAAACTTAAACTCGATTTTGATCTTGTTTGTAAACTTAGTCTTCAATCTTAATATAGTTATAGATATTGATCTAATAAAGATGATAATTGTGAACTCGATTATGATCTTTAATTACAACATTGATCTTATTCTTGATAATTATCTTCATTTTCATTTTGATCTCAGTTTTGATCTCAGATTTCAGTTTTAATCTTATAATCATCATCTTTATCTTGCTCCTAATATTCATCTTAAACTCGATTTTGATCCCCGTGGTAATATTGATTTTCAATCTTGATTTTAATATTTATATTTATCTTGATCTTTTAATGATGAGGATGTTGATCTTGATTATGATCCATATTTGATGTTTATCTTTTTGCAATCTTAATTTAATATTGATTTTCTTTATGATCATAATCTTGATCTCGATTTTGATTATGATTTCAATCTTCATCTTATCATATTCTTCTTTATCTTCTTTTTAATCTTAAACTTAAACTCGATTTTGATCTTGTTTGTAAACTTAGTCTTCAATCTTAATATAGTTATAGATATTGATCTAATAATGATGATAATTGTGAACTCGATTATGATCTTTAACTACAACATTGATCTTATTCTTGATAATTATCTTCATTTTCATTTTGATCTCTGTTTTGATCTCAGATTTCAGTTTTAATCTTATAATCATCATCTTTATCTTGCTCCTAATATTCATCTTAAACTCGATTTTGATCCCCGTGGTAATATTGATTTTCAATCTTGATTTTAATATTTATATTTATCTTCATCATTTAATGATGAGGATGTTGATCTTGATTATGATCCATATTTGATGTTTATCTTTTTGCAATCTTAATTTAATATTGATTTTGTTTATGATCATAATGTTGATCTCGATTTTGATTATGATTTCAATCTTCATCTTATCATATTCATCTTTATCTTCTTTTTAATCTTAAACTTAAACTCGATTTTGATCTTATTTGTAAACTTAGTCTTCAATCTTGATATAGTTATAGATATTGATCTTATAATGATGATAATTGTGAACACGATTATGAACTTTAATTGTTATTAATCTTATTCTCATTCTTAATTACAACATTGATCTTATTCTTGATAATTATCTTCATCTTTATTTTGATCTCAGTTTTGATCTCAGATTTCAGTATTAATCTTATAATCATCATCTTTATCTTGCTCCTAATATTCATCTTAATCTCGATTTTGATCCCCGTGGTAATACTGATTTTCAATCTTGATTTTAATATTTATATTTATCTTGATCTTTTAATGATGAGGATGTTGATCTTGATTATGATCCATATTTGATGTTTATCTTTTTGCAATCTTAATTTAATATTGATTTTGTTTATGATCATAATGTTGATCTCGATTTTGATTATGATTTCAATCTTCATCTTATCATATTCATCTTTATCTTCTTTTTAATCTTAAACTTAAACTCGATTTTGATCTTATTTGTAAACTTAGTCTTCAATCTTGATATAGTTATAGATTTTGATCTAATAATGATGATAATTATGAACTCGATTATGATCTTTAATTGTTATTAATATTATTCTCATTCTTAATTACAACATTGATCTTATTCTTGATAATTATCTTCATCTTCATTTTGATCTCAGATTTCAGTTTTAATCTTATAATCATCATCTTTATCTTGCTCCTAATATTCATCTTAAACTCGATTTTGATCCCCGTGGTAATATTGATTTTCAATCTTGATATTAATATTTATATTTATCTTGATCTTTTAATGATGAGGATGTTGATCTTGATTATGATCCATATTTGATGTTTATCTTTTTGCAATCTTAATTTAATATTGATTTTGTTTATGATCATAATGTTGATCTCGATTTTGATTATGATTTCAATCTTCATCTTATCATATTCATCTTTATCTTCTTTTTAATCTTAAACTTAAACTCGATTTTGATCTTGTTTGTAAACTTAGTCTTCAATCTTAATATAGTTATAGATATTGATCTAATAATGATGATAATTGTGAACTCGATTATGATCTTTAATTACAACATTGATCTTATTCTTGATAATTATCTTCATTTTCATTTTGATCTCAGTTTTGATCTCAGATTTCAGTTTTAATCTTATAATCATCATCTTTATCTTGCTCCTAATATTCATCTTAAACTCGAATTTGATCCCCGTGGTAATATTGATTTTCAATCTTGATTTTAATATTTATATTTATCTTGATCTTTTAATGATGAGGATGTTGATCTTGATTATGATCCATATTTGATGTTTATCTTTTTGCAATCTTAATTTAATATTGATTTTCTTTATGATCATAATCTTGATCTCGATTTTTATTATGATTTCAATCTTCATCTTATCATATTCTTCTTTATCTTCTTTTTAATCTTAAACTTAAACTCGATTTTGATCTTGTTTGTAAACTTAGTCTTCAATCTTAATATAGTTATAGATATTGATCTAATAATGATGATAATTGTGAACTCGATTATGATCTTTAACTACAACATTGATCTTATTCTTGATAATTATCTTCATTTTCATTTTGATCTCTGTTTTGATCTCAGATTTCAGTTTTAATCTTATAATCATCATCTTTATCTTGCTCCTAATATTCATCTTAAACTCGAATTTGATCCCCGTGGTAATATTGATTTTCAATCTTGATTTTAATATTTATATTTATCTTGATCTTTTAATGATGAGGATGTTGATCTTGATTATGATCCATATTTGATGTTTATCTTTTTGCAATCTTAATTTAATATTGATTTTCTTTATGATCATAATCTTGATCTCGATTTTTATTATGATTTCAATCTTCATCTTATCATATTCTTCTTTATCTTCTTTTTAATCTTAAACTTAAACTCGATTTTGATCTTGTTTGTAAACTTAGTCTTCAATCTTAATATAGTTATAGATATTGATCTAATAATGATGATAATTGTGAACTCGATTATGATCTTTAACTACAACATTGATCTTATTCTTGATAATTATCTTCATTTTCATTTTGATCTCTGTTTTGATCTCAGATTTCAGTTTTAATCTTATAATCATCATCTTTATCTTGCTTCTAATATTCATCTTAAACTCGATTTTGATCCCCGTGGTAATATTGATTTTCAATCTTGATTTTAATATTTATATTTATCTTCATCTTTTAATGATGAGGATGTTGATCTTGATTATGATCCATATTTGATGTTTATCTTTTTGCAATCTTAATTTAATATTGATTTTGTTTATGATCATAATGTTGATCTCGATTTTGATTATGATTTCAATCTTCATCTTATCATATTCATCTTTATCTTCTTTTTAATCTTAAACTTAAACTCGATTTTGATATTATTTGTAAACTTAGTCTTCAATCTTGATATAGTTATAGATATTGATCTTATAATGATGATAATTGTGAACACGATTATGATCTTTAATTGTTATTAATCTTATTCTCATTCTTAATTACAACATTGATCTTATTCTTGATAATTATCTTCATCTTCATTTTGATCTCAGTTTTGATCTCAGATTTCAGTTTTAATCTTATAATCATCATCTTTATCTTGCTCCTAATATTCATCTTAATCTCGATTTTGATCCCCGTGGTAATACTGATTTTCAATCTTGATTTTAATATTTATATTTATCTTGATCTTTTAATGATGAGGATGTTGATCTTGATTATGATCCATATTTGATGTTTATCTTTTTGCAATCTTAATTTAATATTGATTTTGTTTATGATCATAATGTTGATCTCGATTTTGATTATGATTTCAATCTTCATCTTATCATATTCATCTTTATCTTCTTTTTAATCTTAAACTTAAACTCGATTTTGATCTTATTTGTAAACTTAGTCTTCAATCTTGATATAGTTATAGATTTTGATTTAATAATGATGATAATTATGAACTCGATTATGATCTTTAATTGTTATTAATATTATTCTCATTCTTAATTACAACATTGATCTTATTCTTGATAATCATCTTCATCTTCATTTTGATCTCAGATTTCAGTTTTAATCTTATAATCATCATCTTTATCTTGCTCCTAATATTCATCTTAATCTCGATTTTGATCCCCGTGGTAATACTGATTTTCAATCTTGATTTTAATATTTATATTTATCTTGATCTTTTAATGATGAGGATGTTGATCTTGATTATGATCCATATTTGATGTTTATCTTTTTGCAATCTTAATTTAATATTGATTTTGTTTATGATCATAATGTTGATCTCAATTTTGATTATGATTTCAATCTTCATCTTATCATATTCATCTTTATCTTCTTTTTAATCTTAAACTTAAACTCGATTTTGATCTTATTTGTAAACTTAGTCTTCAATCTTGATATAGTTATAGATTTTGACCTAATAATGATGATAATTATGAACTCGATTATGATCTTTAATTGTTATTAATATTATTCTCATTCTTAATTACAACATTGATCTTATTCTTGATAATTATCTTCATCTTCATTTTGATCTCAGATTTCAGTTTTAATCTTATAATCATCATCTTTATCTTGCTCCTAATATTCATCTTAAACTCGATTTTGATCCCCGTGGTAATATTGATTTTCAATCTTGATATTAATATTTATATTTATCTTGATCTTTTAATGATGAGGATGTTGATCTTGATTATGATCCATATTTGATGTTTATCTTTTTGCAATCTTAATTTAATATTGATTTTGTTTATGATCATAATCTGGATCTCGATTTTGATCATGATTTCAATCTTCATCTTATCATATTCTTTTTTATCTTCTTTTTAATCTTAAACTTAAACTCGATTTTGATCATATTTGTAAACTTAGTCTTCAATCTTGATATAGTTATAGATATTGATCAAATAATAATGATAATTGTGAACTCGATTATGATCTTTAATTACAACATTGATCTTATTCTTGATAATTATCTTCATTTTCATTTTGATCTCAGTTTTCATCTTAGATTTCAGATTTAATCTTATAATCATCATCTTTATCTTGCTCTTAATATTCATCTTATACTCGATTTTCATCCCCGTGGTAATATTGATTTTCAACCTTGATTTTAATATTTATATTTATCTTCATCTTTAAATGATGAGGATGTTGATCTTGATTATGATCCATATTTGATGTTTATCTTTTTGCAATCTTAATTTAATATTGATTTTGTTTATGATCATAATCTTGATCTCGATTTTGATCATGATTTCATTCTTCATCATATCATATTCTTCTTTATTTTCTTTTTAATCTTAAACTTAAACTCGATTTTGATCTTATTTGTAAACTTAGTCTTCAATCTTGATATAGTTATAGATATTGATCTAATAATGATGATAATTGTGAACACGATTATGATCTTTAATTGTTATTAATCTTATTCTCATTCTTAATTACAACATTGATCTTATTCTTGATAATTATCTTCATCTTCATTTTGATCTCAGTTTTGATCTCAGATTTCAGTTTTAATCTTATAATCATCATCTTTATCTTGCTCCTAATATTCATCTTAATCTTGATTTTGATCCCCGTGGTAATACTGATTTTCAATCTTGATTTTAATATTTATATTTATCTTGATCTTTTAATGATGAGGATGTTGATCTTGATTATGATCCATATTTGATGTTTATCTTTTTGCAATCTTAATTTAATATTGATTTTGTTTATGATCATAATGTTGATCTCGATTTTGATCATGATTTCAATCTTCATCTTATCATATTCATCTTTATCTTCTTTTTAATCTTAAACTTAAACTCGATTTTGATCTTATTTGTAAACTTAGTCTTCAATCTTGATATAGTTATAGATATTGATCTAATAATGATGATAATTATGAACTCGATTATGATCTTTAATTGTTATTAATATTATTCTCATTCTTAATTACAACATTGATCTTATTCTTGATAATTATCTTCATCTTCATTTTGATCTCAGATTTCAGTTTTAATCTTATAATCATCATCTTTATCTTGCTCCTAATATTCATCTTAAACTCGATTTTGATCCCCGTGGTAATATTGATTTTCAATCTTGATATTAATATTTATATTTATCTTGATCTTTTAATGATGAGGATGTTGATCTTGATTATGATCCATATTTGATGTTTATCTTTTTGCAATCTTAATTTAATATTGATTTTGTTTATGATCATAATCTTGATCTCGATTTTGATCATGATTTCAATCTTCATCTTATCATATTCTTCTTTATCTTCTTTTTAATCTTAAACTTAAACTCGATTTTGATCTTATTTGTAAACTTAGTCTTCAATCTTGATATAGTTATAGATATTGATCTAATAATGATGATAATTGTGAACTCGATTATGATCTTTAATTACAACATTGATCTTAATCTTGATAATTATCTTCATTTTCAATTTGATCTCAGTTTTGATCTTAGATTTCAGTTTTAATCTTATAATCATCATCTTTATCTTGCTCCTAATATTCATCTTATACTCGATTTTCATCCCCGTTGTAATATTGATTTTCAATCTTGATTTTAATATTTATATTTATCTTCATCTTTTAATGATGAGGATGTTGATCTTGATTATGATCCATATTTGATGTTTATCTTTTTGTAATCTTAATTTAGTATTGATTTTGTTTATGATCATAATGTTGATCTCGATTTTGTTCATGATTTCAATCTTTATCATATCATATTCATCTTTATCTTCTTTTTAATCTTAAACTTAAACTCGATTTTGATCTTATTTGTAAACTTAGTCTTCAATCTAGATATAGTTATAGATATTGATCTAATAATGATGATAATTGTGACATCGATTATGATCTTTAATTGCTATTAATCTTATTCTCATTCTTAATTACAACGTTGATCTTATTCTTGATAATTATTTTCTTCTTCATTTTGATCTCAGTTTTGATCTCAGATTTCAGTTTTAATCTTATAATCATCATCTTTATCTTGCTCCTAATATTCATCTTAATCTCGATTTTGATCCCCGTGGTAATACTGATTTTCAATCTTGATTTTAATATTTATATTTATCTTGATCTTTTAATGATGAGGATGTTGATCTTGATTATGATCCATATTTGATGTTTATCTTTTTGCAATCTTAATTTAATATTGATTTTGTTTATGATCATAATGTTGATCTTGATTTTGATCATGATTTCAATCTTCATCTTATCATATTCATCTTTATCTTCTTTTTAATCTTAAACTTAAACTCGATTTTGATTTTATTTGTAAACTTAGTCTTCAATCTTGATATAGTTGTAGATATTGATCTAATAATGATGATAATTATGAACTCGATTATGATCTTTAATTAATATTAATATTATTCTCATTCTTAATTACAACATTGATCTTATTCTTGATAATTATCTTCATCTTCATTTTGATCTCAGATTTCAGTTTTAATCTTATAATCATCATCTTTATCTTGCTCCTAATATTCATCTTAAACTCGATTTTGATCCCCGTGGTAATATTGATTTTCAATCTTGATATTAATATTTATATTTATCTTGATATTTTAATGATGAGGATGTTGATCTTGATTATGATCCATATTTGATGTTTATCTTTTTGCAATCTTAATTTAATATTGATTTTGTTTATGATCATAATCTTGATCTCGATTTTGATCATGATTTCAATCTTCATCTTATCATATTCTTCTTTATATTCTTTTTAATCTTAAACTTAAACTCGATTTTGATCTTATTTGTAAACTTAGTCTTCAATCTTGATATAGTTATAGATATTAATCTAATAATGATGATAATTGTGAACTCGATTATGATCGTTAATTACAACATTGATCTTATTCTTGATAATTATCTTCATTTTCATTTTGATCTCAGTTTTGATCTCAGATTTCAGTTTTAATCTTATAATCATCATCTTTATCTTGCTCCTAATATTCATCTTATACTCGATTTTCATCCCCGTGGTAATATTGATTTTCAATCTTGATTTTAATATTTATATTTATCTTCATCTTTTAATGATGAAGATGTTGATCTTGATTATGATCCATATTTGATGTTTATCTTTTTGCAATCTTAATTTAATATTGATTTTGTTTATGATCATAATGTTGATCTCGATTTTGATCATGATTTCAGTCTTCATCTTATCATATTCATCTCTATCTTCTTTTTAATCTTAAACTTAAACTCGATTTTGATCTTATTTGTAAACTTAGTCTTCAATCTTGATATAGTTATTGATATTGATCTAATAATGATGATAATTGTGAACTCGATTATGATCTTTAATTGTTATTAAGCTTATTCTCATTCTTAATTACAACATTGATCTTATTCTTGATAATTATCTTCATCTTCATTTTAATCTCAGTTTTGATCTCAGATTTCGGTTTTAATCTTATACTCATCATCTTTATCTTGCTCCTAATATTCATCTTAAACTCGATTTTGATCCCCGTGGTAATATTGATTTTCAATCTTGATTTTAATATTTATATTTATCTTCATCTTTTAATGATGAGGATGTTGATCTTGATTATGATCTATATTTGATGTTTATCTTTTTGCAATCTTAATTTAATATTGATTTTGTTTATGATCATAATCTTGATCTCGATTTTCATCATGATTTCAATCTTCATCTTATCATATTCTTCTTTATCTTCTTTTTAATCTTAAACTTAAACTCGATTTTGATCTTATTTGTAAACTTAGTCTTCAATCTTGATATAGTTATAGATATTGATCTAATAATGATGATAATTGTGACATCGATTTTGATCTTTAATTGTTATTAATCTTATTCTCATTCTTAAATACAACATTGATCTTATTCTTGATAATTTTCTTCATTTTCGTTTTGATCTCAGCTTTGATCTTAGATTTCAGTTTTAATCTTATAATCTTCATCTTTATCTTGCTCCTAATATTCATCTTAAACTCGATTTTGATCTCCGTGATAATATTGATTTTCAATCTTGACATTAATATTTATATTTATCTTGACCTTTTAATGATGAGGATGTTGATCTTGATTATGATCCATATTTGATGTTTATCATTTTGCAATCTTAATTTAATATTGATTTTGTTCATGTTCATGATATTTATCTTGATTTTGATCATCATTTCAATCTTCATCTTATGATATTCATCTTTATCTTCTTTTTAATCTTAATCTTAAACTCGATTTTGATCTTGTTTGTAAACTTGGTCTTCAATCTTGATATAGTTATTGATATTGATATTGATCTAATAATGATGAAAATTGTGAACTCGATTATGATCTTTAATTGTTATTTATCTTATTCTCATTCTTAATTACAAGATTGATCTTATTCTTCATAATTATCTTCATCTTCATTTTGATCTCAGTTTTGATCTCAGATTTCAGTTTTAATCTTATAATCTTCATCTTTATCTTGCTCCTAATTTTCATCTTAAACTCGATTTTGATCCCCGTGGTAATATTGATTTTCAATCTTGATTTTAATATTTATATTTATCTTGATCTTTTAATGATGAGGATGTTGATCTTGATTATGATCCATATTTGATGTTTATCTTTTTGCAATCTTAATTTAATATTGATTTTGTTTATGATCATAATCTTGATCTCGATTTTGATTATGATTTCAATCTTCATCTTATCATATTCTTCTTTATCTTCTTTTTAATCTTAAACTTAAACTCGATTTTGATCTTATTTGTAAACATAGTCTTCAATCTTGATATAGTTATAGATATTGATCTAATAATGATGATAATTGTGAAATCGATTATGATCTTTAATTGTTATTAATCTTATTCTCAATCTTAATTACAACATTGATCTTATTCTTGATAATTATTTTCATCTTCATTTTGATCTCAGTTTTGATCTCAGATTATTGTTTTAATCTTATAATCATCATCTTTATCTTGCTCCTAATATTCATCTTAAACTCGATTTTGATCCCCGTGGTAATACTGATTTTCAATCTTGATTTTAATATTTATATTTATCTTGATCTTTTAATGATGAGGATGTTGATCTTGATTATGATCCATATTTGATGTTTATCTTTTTGCAATCTTAATTTAATATTGATTTTGTTTATGATCATAATCTTGATCTCGATTTTGATCATGATTTCAATCTTCATCTTATCATATTCTTCTTTATCTTCATTTTATTCTTAAACTTAAACTCGATTTTGATCTTATTTGTAAACTTAGTCTTCAATCTTGATATAGTTATAGATATTGATCTAATAATGATGATAATTGTGAACTCGATTATGATCTTTAATTACAACATTGATCTTATTCTTGATAATTATCTTCATTTTCAATTTGATCTCAGTTTTGATCTTAGATTTCAGTTTTAATCTTATAATCATCATCTTTATCTTGCTCCTAATATTCATCTTATACTCGATTTTCATCCCCGTGGTAATATTTATTTTCAATCTTGATTTTAATATTTATATTTATCTTCATCTTTTAATGATGAGGATGTTGATCTTGATTATGATCCATATTTGATGTTTATCTTTTTGCAATCTTAATTTAATATTGATTTTGTTTATGATCATAATCTTGATCTCGATTTTGATCATGATTTCAATCTTCATCTTATCATATTCTTCTTTATATTCTTTTTAATCTTAAACTTAAACTCGATTTTGATCTTATTTGTAAACTTAGTCTTCAATCTTGATATAGTTATAGATATTAATCTAATAATGATGATAATTGTGAACTCGATTATGATCTTTAATTACAACATTGATCTTATTCTTGATAATTATCTTCATTTTCATTTTGATCTCAGTTTTGATCTCAGATTTCAGTTTTAATCTTATAATCATCATCTTTATCTTGCTCCTAATATTCATCTTATACTCGATTTTCATCCCCGTGGTAATATTGATTTTCAATCTTGATTTTAATATTTATATTTATCTTCATCTTTTAATGATGAAGATGTTGATCTTGATTATGATCCATATTTCATGTTTATCTTTTTGCAATCTTAATTTAATATTGATTTTGTTTATGATCATAATGTTGATCTCGATTTTGATCATGATTTCAGTCTTCATCTTATCATATTCATCTTTATCTTCTTTTTAATCTTAAACTTAAAGTCGATTTTGATCTTATTTGTAAACTTAGTCTTCAATCTTGATATAGTTATTGATATTGATCTAATAATGATGATAATTGTGAACTCGATTATGATCTTTAATTGTTATTAAGCTTATTCTCATTCTTAATTACAACATTGATCTTATTCTTGATAATTATCTTCATCTTCATTTTAATCTCAGTTTTGATCTCAGATTTCGGTTTTAATCTTATAATCATCATCTTTATCTTGCTCCTAATATTCATCTTAAACTCGATTTTGATCCCCGTGGTAAATATTGATTTTCAATCTTGATTTTAATATTTATATTTATCTTCATCTTTTAATGATGAGGATGTTGATCTTGATTATGATCTATATTTGATGTTTATCTTTTTGCAATCTTAATTTAATATTGATTTTGTTTATGATCATAATCTTGATCTCGATTTTAATCATGATTTCAATCTTCATCTTTTCATATTCTTCTTTATCTTCTTTTTAATCTTAAACTTAAACTCGATTTTGATCTTATTTGTAAACTTAGTCTTCAATCTTGATATAGTTATAGATATTGATCTAATAATGATGATAATTGTGACATCGATTTTGATCTTTAATTGTTATTAATCTTATTCTCATTCTTAAATACAACATTGATCTTATTCTTGATAATTTTCTTCATTTTCGTTTTGATCTCAGCTTTGATCTTAGATTTCAGTTTTAATCTTATAATCTTCATCTTTATCTTGCTCCTAATATTCATCTTAAACTCGATTTTGATCTCCGTGATAATATTGATTTTCAATCTTGACATTAATATTTATATTTATCTTGACCTTTTAATGATGAGGATGTTGATCTTGATTATGATCCATATTTGATGTTTATCATTTTGCAATCTTAATTTAATATTGATTTTGTTCATGTTCATGATATTTATCTTGATTTTGATCATCATTTCAATCTTCATCTTATGATATTCATCTTTATCTTCTTTTTAATCTTAATCTTAAACTCGATTTTGATCTTGTTTGTAAACTTGGTCTTCAATCTTGATATAGTTATTGATATTGATATTGATCTAATAATGATGAAAATTGTGAACTCGATTATGATCTTTAATTGTTATTTATCTTATTCTCATTCTTAATTACAGGATTGATCTTATTCTTCATAATTATCTTCATCTTCATTTTGATCTCAGTTTTGATCTCAGATTTCAGTTTTAATCTTATAATCTTCATCTTTATCTTGCTCCTAATATTCATCTTAAACTCGATTTTGATCCCCGTGGTAATATTGATTTTCAATCTTGATTTTAATATTTATATTTATCTTGATCTTTTAATGATGAGGATGTTGATCTTGATTATGATCCATATTTGATGTTTATCTTTTTGCAATCTTAATTTAATATTGATTTTGTTTATGATCATAATCTTGATCTCGATTTTGATTATGATTTCAATCTTCATCTTATCATATTCTTCTTTATCTTCTTTTTAATCTTAAACTTAAACTCGATTTTGATCTTATTTGTAAACTTAGTCTTCAATCTTGATATAGTTATAGATATTGATCTAATAATGATGATAATTGTGAAATCGATTATGATCTTTAATTGTTATTAATCTTATTCTCAATCTTAATTACAACATTGATCTTATTCTTGATAATTATTTTCATCTTCATTTTGATCTCAGTTTTGATCTCAGATTATTGTTTTAATCTTATAATCATCATCTTTATCTTGCTCCTAATATTCATCTTAAACTCGATTTTGATCCCCGTGGTAATACTGATTTTCAATCTTGATTTTAATATTTATATTTATCTTGATCTTTTAATGATGAGGATGTTGATCTTGATTATGATCCATATTTGATGTTTATATTTTTGAAATCTTAATTTAATATTGATTTTGTTTATGATCATAATGTTGATCTCGATTTTGATCATCATTTCAATCTTCATCTTATGATATTCATCTTTATCTTCTTTTTAATCTTAATCTTAAACCCCATTTTGATCTTGTTTTTAAACTTGGTCTTCAATCTTGATATAGTTATTGATACTGATATTGACATAAGAATCATGAAAATTGTGAACTCGATTATGACTTTTAATTGTTATTAACCTTATTCTCATTCTTAATTACAACATTGATCTTATTCTTGATAATTATCTTCATCTTCATTTTGATTTCAGTTTTGACCTTAAATTTCAGTGTTAATATTATAATCTTCATTTTTATCTTGCTCTTAATATTCATCTTAAACCCGATTTTGATCTCCGTGGTAATATTGATTTTCAATCTTGATATTAATATTTATATTTATCTTGACCTTTTAATGATGAGGATGTTGATCTTTATTATGATCCATATTTGATGTTTATCATTTTGTAATCTTAATTTAATATTGATTTTGTTCATGATCTTGATATTTATCTTGATTTTCATCATCATTTTGTTGGGGTATGCCCTTAAGGCTAATGTTTGAGGCCTTGGGTTATTATCAGTATCATGTATAAACTATGTTTTATAAAGGCAATTGTTGTTATTCAGGTTGTTACATTATCTGCTGCTGTTATGTATACTTCTGAATAATGTCTCAATGGTGTTCAGCTTGGCTGACATGCAGTATTGTCCTTAGTCGAGATATCTTGGTGAACATGAGACAGCCTTGATATGATTGAGACTAATATGTGTTCTGATCTTATAGGATGCTTCGAGCATGGAATAAGATTTAGACACATAGGTGCATTGGATGTACTGGACTGACCCTACTTAGGATGTTCAATTGTTTGTCACAATGTGAATAATCCTTGTATGCAAGCAAATGGCATATTTCCTCTGACTTGAGATCACTTGTGTTTCTAAATGATGATTGGCATTATCTTGAGGTAGTTCAATATCATTTGAAAAATTAATGGTTAAGGATTATCTTGGATAATGGGCATGAGTCATGTTAGGGCACTAATGATAGATAAAAGATTGCCTCTCCTTGTTGGAGTGTGATGTTCTATAGGGGCCCCCTGGATGAGATGGTTGAGAAAGTGTATGGCCATACCCAGATGACTATGTTCATCTGATCTAACCATTCTCATCATGTTGGAGTTACACGCTTGACACGCTTGTCCAACGAGAACATCCAGTAGCAAAGGAAACATGTATGCCAAGTGAATTGGATTCACACTTGTGCTGTGGTTTGGGTGTAGTCTTGGAAGACTCTTTCCTTCATATCGGGAGACAGTGATGTGTTGCTAGATACCCCTCTCTGATCGTGATAATGTAAGTTATCGTTACCGACGTTGAAGGAAACCCTTAGGGTCGCACAATTTGATGATATGGCTTACTTATATCAGATCGTGTGGATTTAATAGTTTTAGTCCAATTTAAAGGAATTTAAACTCTGATTTGAAGTGAGATCTGGTCTGATCATGTTTGATTGATTAGGGCTTGAGATCGGTAAGCTTCGATCGGGAGAATTGATGCTTGATCGATGAGATCAAGAAGATCAAGAGATGTGTGGTTAGATCTTGAGCCATTTGGTTCAAAGAGATCTAAACCATGGCTGGTTCGATTTGGTCTTTGAACCAAATAGAATTGAACCGGTTCACTTAGTGAACGCTTGGTTCAAAGGAGAAGGAAATTTCGATGGTTCACTTTGAGTGAATGCATGAGTATTAAGCACTTACTATATTTGGAAGTCGGTTTTCCATTTTGGAAAACGCCTCCACGATTGTAACGTGGCTCGCCCCCTCTTCTCCTCCCGTTTCCTCTCGTGTGGTAGTGAGTCTTCACGCCAAGGAAGAGAGTTCGAATAGCCGAGAGAGAAAAACATCTCCTTGTACACGATCAAGTTTTCCTTGGATCTTTGCTAGCACAAAGAGCACAAGGGAGTAAGCCTTCAACATCTTGTGTGTGACCTCTTTGGAGAAGAGCCGATCGCCCTTTCTTCTTCCAAGTCATCACTCGAGCAATGGCCATGGTAATGCTTCAATCATCCTCTTATGGTTGGTTATACTTACAAGCCATGCGATCTTCATAAAACCTAGTTTTTCCGCCTATGCAAAAATTTAGAAGCGCATCTGACTTAGGTTTCGACCCTTCAATTGGTATCAGAGCTCAGGTTTATTTTGACTTGTTGCATATGATTGCCTTGATGTGATCCATGTTTGATTTATAGGATAGATCTTCTACATGTTCACATGCGCTTACTTGATGACAAGATTACATATTGTGTTTGCGCATGTATCCATGTTGTTTAAAGTTTGCGCATGTTTCATAGATGTTTTTCAAACAAAAATTTACTTCATGCGCGCCCCCTCATTTAGATCTATCTAAGCGCCTGCTTTAAACTCTTAGACGGGTTAATAGGGTTGAAGTCATTAGTCAAAGTCTGGACCCAACAGCCTAATCAGACCATCTGACAGCCTAGATGGGTCGGCCAGATAGCACCTGTGCGCAAGCAATACAGGTGGCTATAGGTCGACTGCAGAAGGGCGTGTAGCGATGTCTGATTGAGGCGCCTGGTGAACGATCATGATTAAGGCCCGGGGTCACACCCGCTTGCCAGAAATCATGTGGGACGTTCAGCCCTTAAGGCATGCATAGTTGACCACAAGGTCGACGCAAGTCAGTTATGACTGGGTGCGTGCAAGGGCAGTGGGTCTGACTTGGTATGATGAGTGGATACCTATTAATGGACCGTTGTAAGGTAGTAGGGCACATAAGGAAATAAAATTGATGCCATGGGTTTTCAAAATTTTATTTTCTGTTTGGATCACATAGATGCTTGTTTATCATGGTGAATGGATGTCTATTTAATCTTATGTGGGTTGCCCTTATTTGTGTGCTGTGCTGAGGCCTGCGTGCCTGGAATTGATTTATAAATTTTGCTGTGATCTGCGAATCACACTTTAATTTATGAAAATTGTATAATTGACCTGCGAGTCAAACCTTGTCTAGATAGATTAAAAATGTAATTTGATCAGACATGAGCACAGAGCACACATGGCAGAGACGCTTGCAGCGAGTGGCTTCACCAGGTGGTGGGTCTAGAGTTCGACTCTAGAAAAGGCGCAACCAGTCTGGTGGGCGCATTTAGGCTGCAAAGGGCGCCTTGGGCCCGGGCCGGGCCAGATGAAGTGAAAGAGACCCATAAAGAGCTCAAGTGAGGACTTGTGTAAAACTAGGGTTTTACTTAGGCTTTTATGGGCGTTTACCACATAAGATCATTGTGCTTTCTACTTACTGTTTTAAGTAATATTAGCACAAGTATATTTATTCTTCTGCTATCACCATAGATCTTGCATGATAGTAAGAAGATAAAATGGACCGTTAAAATCCAACGAAATATCAAGCTCGAAAGCCTTCTGATGCGAAACCTCACTGTTCTGACTATCGTTGGGGCCGTGTTGTACCCACTCAGTGGGCACGCCCAGCTATCTTCAGACGGTGTGTGATTACACCTACATGCTACAGAGTAGGGATTTATCCCTTCTCATTGCTCAGCATAGCACATGGTGGTCCAGGGAGTAGGTCAGGTCAGCTTGACCATATGGGCTACATATTGAGCATATGATAGCTATATGGAGGCAGCCATCTTAGGAATCAGAAACTGTGTTGTACCAACTCAGTTGGCGCAGTCTTCTGGATTGCCTAGATGAAGGGGAATCGCACGGGTTGGCGATTGGCATGGATAGCCTACCAGTGATTAGTGCTTGAACTCTCTGTGCATCTTATCTCTCCTGAGCGGGACGCGGAGATCAAGTATGAAATCTGGATCCCATCTCACTAAAAGACTTTCACTCTTTCGGGCTGTTTTATTGGATTTTTCAGTCAGATAAAATAGTGAGAAAAGAATCACTCTTAAGTCCTGGATTGATTCTAACATGGATACTGACCTTGTTGTTCTTGCAATGTTGTAGATTCCTGCAGCAACGAACACCACAGGGCTCAATTTGCGATCCATATTGGAAAAGGAGAAGTTTGCTGGGCCAAACTTCTCAGACTAGTACAGACAGCTTAAGATTGTGCTTAAGGCTGAGAGGAAGCTGTATGTCCTTGAGTCGGCAATACCGGCTCAACCTGCTGCGAACGCCGCAAGGGCAGTTCGGGATGCTTATGAGAAGCACGTCAGTGATAGTACTAATGTCGCTTGCCTTATGCTTGCGTCAATGACGCCAGAGCTCCAGCCTTAGCATGAGGATTTGTCTGCTATTGATATTATAGCAAATCTCAAGATGCTATATGCTGCACAGGCAAGGACAGAACGCTATAACTTGACGAAACTTTTCTTTCATATCAAACTGACTGAAGGCAGTCCAGTGGGAGCTCACGTACTCAAGATGATTGGGTACAAGGAGGCTCTAGAGAAACTGGGACACACCATCAATCAGGAACTTGTTGTAGACATTATCCTACAGTCTCTCCCGGCCTTTTTCGATCCGTTCATCATTAATTTTAATATGAACAAGATCGACTGTACTCCGGCAGAGTTACTGAACATGCTCTGCACCACAGAGCAGACTCTTGAGAAGGGAAAGCCTTCATCCTCTGTCTTGATGGTTCCTTCAAGGAATAAGAAGAAGGGGAAGAAGGGCAAAACCCCTATCAAGAGCTACAACAAGGCTTTGAAACAAAAGGTGAAGCGGTCAAAGGACAACAGATGTTTCCACTGTGGCCAGCTGGGTCACTGGAAGAAGGACTGTAAAGCGCTCCAAGGAGAGAAGAAGGGAAGCAAGCCTTTCACTTCTGGCTCAGGTATTTACGTGACTGAAGTCATGGTAGCTTCTTCTATTTCATGGGTGTTGGACACTGCATGTGGAGTTCACATTTGTTCAAATGTGCAGGAACTCAAGAGAAGAAGACAGGTGGGACAGCATGAGGTGGACCTACGAGTTGGAAACGGGGCACGGGTTGCTGCTGTTGCTGTAGGAGAATATCACATCTCTTTACCATCTGGTTTTGTATTAGAACTTGACAATTGTTATTTCGTACCGAGCATAACTAAGAATATTATCTCTATTCCTGCTCTTGTCAGGAAAGGTTTTTCTTTTGAATGCAAAACTTTAAAGTGTTGTATTTCGTTTCATAATATTGTTTATGCTACCGGGTCGATTAACAATGGGTTATTCATGTTGGACATGGAATGTTCTGTACAACAAATTGATAACAAGAAAGCCAAGTATGCTGATGACAGCACCTTGCTTTGGCATAGTCGTTTAGGCCATATTAACAAGAAGCGCATTAAGCGGTTGCATGAGCATGGACTGCTGGGATCATTCTCCTATGAGGAGCTTGATACATGCAAAGCTTGTTTAATGGGTAAAATGACGAAAACTCCTTTTTCTAATAAAGGTCAAAGGGCTTCAGGTTTACTTGACCTTATTCACAGTGATGTGTGTGGGCCTTTTAGTAAACATGCCAGAGGTGGCTATTTATACTTCATTACTTTTACTGATGATTTCAGTATGTATGGTTATGTCTATTTAATGAGACATAAGAGTGAATCTTTTGACAAGTTCAAAGAGTTCAAAAATGAAGTACAAAATCAGTTAGGCCGAAATATCAAGGCACTTCGTTCAGATCGAGGTGGGGAATACTTGAGTCGTGAGTTTACTGACTATCTGAAGGAGTGTGGGATTATCTCACAGCTCACTCCGCCAGGAACACCGCAATGGAATGGTGTGTCCGAAAGGAGAAATAGAACCTTATTGGATATGGTTCGTTCAATGATGAGTCAGGCTACTCTACCTTACTCCTTTTGGGGATTTGCACTGGAAATAGCTGCAAAGGTGCTAAACCGAGTGCCATCCAAGGCTGTTTTAAGGACACCATATGAGTTATGGTATGGGAAACAGCCGAGCTTGACATTTATAAAAATCTGGGGTTGCAAGGCTTATGTCAAAAAGCTCGCCTCTGGGAAACTAGAGAGCAGATCAGATAAATGTATCTTTGTCGGTTACCCTAAAGAAACTAAGGGTTATTATTTCTATGATCCCAAGGAGAACAAAGTATTTGTTGCTCGAACGGCTATTTTTCTTGAGAAGGAATTTCTTCTGCAAGAGGCCAGTGGGAGAGAAATAAAGCTGGATGAAAATCCAGAAGCGGGACAAAGTAATCAAGTTCAGTTGGATGAGCCTGAGCCAACAGATCAGGTTACTGAGCAACCTGATGCTCAGATATCACGGGAACCGCGTAGATCGGGAAGGATCCGTCATCAGCCTGAGCGCTATGACGGAGTCTACATCATTAATGATGAACCCCTCACTTATGCGGATGCGGTCAATGGACCGGAATCAGTAAGATGGCTTGAAGCTATGCGAGCCGAAATGGACTCCATGTCAGATAACCAAGTCTGGATTTGGTTGATCAGCCTCAGGGAGTAATCCCTATAGGCTGTAAGTGGATCTTCAAAAAGAAGAAAGACATGGATGGTAACGTAGTTACCTATAAGGGCAGGCTAGTTGCGAAAGGTTTCAAACAAATCTACGGGATAGATTATGATGAAACTTTCTCTCCTGTAGCCATGTTCAAGTCCATTCGGATTATTCTCGCGATAGCTGCATATTATGATTATGAGATCTGGCAAATGGATGTGAAGACCGCTTTCCTTAATGGAAAACTGGAAGAGGATGTGTATATGACACAGCCTGAAGGTTTCATCAATCCATCAGAACGTCATAAAATATGCAAATTAAAGAAGTCCATTTATGGACTAAAACAAGCATCGAGAAGCTGGAATATTCGTTTTGATGAATCAGTTTGTGAATTTGGTTTCATCAAAAATGAAGATGACCCGTGTGTATATAAAAGGTTTATTGGGAGCGTGATTACTTTCCTAGTCCTCTACGTCGATGATATCTTAATCATTGGAAACGATATTCCTGAACTGCATGCAGTCAAAGCATGGTTAAGAAAATGTTTCCAGATGAAAGATTTGGGAGAAGCAGCCTATGTATTAGGTGTGGAGATCTACAGAGATAGATCTAATAGGCTTCTCGGGCTGTGCCAGAGTACTTACATCGATAAGGTCCTGGAGAGATTCCATTTAGAAAATTCTAAAAGAGGTTCCAGTCAGACATGGTCTGAATCTTTCAAAGAGCCAGTGTCCTGAAACACAGTCTGAGAAAGATGAGATGGACAATACGCCTTATGCTTCGGCTATTGGGTCCATCATGTATGCGATGTTATGTACTCGCCCAGACGTCGCTTACGGGTTAAGCGTGACCAGTCGTTTCCAAAGTAATCCAGGGAAGACACACTGGATTGCAGTCAAGAACATTTTGAAATATCTTCGGAGAACCAAAGATATGTTCTTGATTTATGGGGGTCAGGAAGAACTCAGTATTGAAGGATATACTGACGCTTCATTCCAATCTGACCAAGACAATTTCCGATCGCAATCAGGCTATGTTTTTAGCTTGAATGGAGGAGCAGTGGTGTGGAAGAGTTTCAAACAATCAATTGTTGCTGATTCCACAACAGAAGCCGAGTATGTTGCAGCCTCAGAAGCATCAAAGGAGGCAGTATGGATTCGTAAGTTCGTTCAGGAACTTGGTGTTGTTCCTTCGAGTGCAGATCCATTGGTTATCTTCTGTGATAACACTGGAGCGATTGCACAAGCAAAGGAACCTCGGTCACACCAGAAGTCCAAGCACATACAGAGAAGGTTTCATTTGATCCGGGAGATCATAGATCGAGGAGAGATCAAGATCTGCAAGGTTCATACAGATGACAATCTGGCTGACCCGCTTACAAAGCCTCTGGCGCAGCAGAAGCATGAGAAGCACTGTAATAATATGGGTTTGAGATTTCTCAACCATTAGTTTAAGTGCAAGTGGGAGATTGTTGGGGTATGCCCTTAAGGCTAATGTTTGAGGCCTTGGGTTATTATCAGTATCATGTATAAACTATGTTTTATAAAGGCAATTGTTGTTATTCAGGTTGTTACATTATCTGCTGCTGTTATGTATACTTCTGAATAATGTCTCAATGGTGTTCAGCTTGGCTGACATGCAGTATTGTCCTTAGTCGAGATATCTTGGTGAACATGAGACAGCCTTGATATGATTGAGACTAATATGTGTTCTGATCTTATAGGATGCTTCGAGCATGGAATAAGATTTAGACACATAGGTGCATTGGATGTACTGGACTGACCCTACTTAGGATGTTCAATTGTTTGTCACAATGTGAATAATCCTTGTATGCAAGCAAATGGCATATTTCCTCTGACTTGAGATCACTTGTGTTTCTAAATGATGATTGGCATTATCTTGAGGTAGTTCAATATCATTTGAAAAATTACTGGTTAAGGATTATCTTGGATAATGGGCATGAGTCATGTTAGGGCACTAATGATAGATAAAGGATTGCCTCTCCTTGTTGGAGTGTGATGTTCTATAGGGGCCCCCTGGATGAGATGGTTGAGAAAGTGTATGGCCATACCCAGATGACTATGTTCATCTGATCTAACCATTCTCATCATGTTGGAGTTACACGCTTGACACGCTTGTCCAACGAGAACATCCAGTAGCAAAGGAAACATGTATGCCAAGTGAATTGGATTCACACTTGTGCTGTGGTTTGGGTGTAGTCTTGGAAGACTCTTTCCTTCATATCGGGAGACAGTGATGTGTTGCTAGATACCCCTCTCTGATCGTGATAATGTAAGTTATCGTTACCGACGTTGAAGGAAACCCTTAGGGTCGCACAATTTGATGATATGGCTTACTTATATCAGATCGTGTGGATTGAATTGTTTTAGTCCAATTTAAAGGAATTTAAACTCTGATTTGAAGTGAGATCTGGTCTGATCATGTTTGATTGATTAGGGCTTGAGATCAGTAAGCTTCGATCGGGAGAATTGATGCTTGATCGATGAGATCAAGAAGATCAAGAGATGTGTGGTTAGATCTTGAGCCATTTGGTTCAAAGAGATCTAAACCATGGCTGGTTTGATTTGGTCTTTGAACCAAATAGAATTGAACCGGTTCACTTAGTGAACGCTTGGTTCAAAGGAGAAGGAAGTTTCGATGGTTCACTTTGAGTGAATGCATGAGTATTAAGCACTTACTATATTTGGAAGTCGGTTTTCCATTTTGGAAAACGCCTCCACGATTGTAACGTGGCTCGCCCCCTCTTCTCCTCCCGTTTCCTCTCGTGTGGTAGTGAGTCTTCACGCCAAGGAAGAGAGTTCGAACAGCCGAGAGAGAAAAACATCTCCTTGTACACGATCAAGTTTTCCTTGGATCTTTGCTAGCACAAAGAGCACAAGGGAGTAAGCCTTCAACATCTTGTGTGTGACCTCTTTGGAGAAGAGCCGATCGCCCTTTCTTCTTCTAAGTCATCACTCGAGCAATGGCCATGGTAATGCTTCAATCATCCTCTTATGGTTGGTTATACTTACAAGCCATGCGATCTTCATGAAACCTAGTTTTTCCGCTTATGCAAAAATTTAGAAGCGCATCTGACTTAGGTTTCGACCCTTCACATTTCAATCTTCATCTTATGATATTCATCTTTATCTTCTTTTTAATCTTAATCTTAAACTCGATTTTGATCTTGTTTGTAAACTTGGTCTTCAATCTTGATATAGTTATTGATATTGTTATTGATCTAATAATGATGAAAATTGTGAACTCGATTATGATCTTTAATTGTTATTAATCTTATTCTCATTCTTAATTACAAGATTGATCTTATTCTTGATAATTATCTTCATCTTCATTTTGATCTCAGTTTTGACCTTAGATTTCAGTTTTAATCTTATAATCTTCATCTTTATCTTGCTCCTAATATTCATCTTAAACTCGATTTTGATCTCCGTGGTAATATTGATTTTCAATCTTGATATTAATATTTATATTTATCTTGATCTTTTAATGATGAGGATGTAGATTTTGATTATGATCCATATTTGATGTATATCATTTTTGCAATCTTAATTTAATATTGATTTTGTTTAAGATCATAATGTTGATCTCGATTTTGATCATCATTTCAATCTTCATCTTATGATATTCATCTTTATCTTCTTTTTAATCTTAATCTTAAACCCCATTTTGATCTTGTTTGTAAACTTGGTCTTCAATCTTGATATAGTTATTGAGACTGATATTGACATAAGAATCATGAAAATTGTGAACTCGATTATGACTTTTAATTGTTATTAATCTTATTCTCATTCTTAATTACAACATTGATCTTATTCTTGATAATTATCTTCATCTTCATTTTGATCTCAGTTTTGACCTTAGATTTTAGTTTTAATATTATAATCTTCATTTTTATCTTGCTCTTAATATTCATCTTAAACCCGATTTTGATCTCCGTGGTAATATTGATTTTTAATCTTGATATTAATATTTATATTTATCTTGACCTTTTAATGATGAGGATGTTGATCTTGATTATGATCCATATTTGATGTTTATCATTTTGTAATCTTAATTTAATATTGATTTTGTTCATGATCATAATGTTGATCTCGATTTTGATCATCATTTCAATCTTCATCTTATGATATTCATCTTTATCTTCTTTTTAATCTTAATCTTAAACCCCATTTTGATCTTGCTTGTAAACTTGGTCTTCAATCTTGATATAGTTATTGATATTGATATTGATCTAATAATGATGAAAATTGTGAACTCGATTATGACCTTTAATTGTTATTAACCTTATTCTCATTCTTAATTACAACATTGATCTTATTCCTGATAATTATCTTTTTCTTCACTTTGATCTCAGTTTTGATCTCAGATTTCAGTTTTAATCTTATAATCTTCATCTTTATCTTGCTCCTAATATTCATCTTAAACTCGATTTTGATCCCCGTGGTAAGATTGATTTTCAATCTTGATTTTAATATTTATATTTATCTTGATCTTTTAATGATGAGGATGTTGATCTTGATAATGATCCATATTTGATGTTTATCTTTTTGCAATATTAATTTAATATTGATTTTGTTTATGATCATAATGTTGATCTCGATTTTGATCATGATTTCAATCTTCATCTTATCATATTCATCTTTATCTTCTTTTTAATCTTAAACTTAAACTCGATTTTGATCTTATTTGTAAACTTAGTCTTCAATCTTGATATAGTTATAGATGTTGATCTAATAATGGTGAAAATTGTGAACTCGCTTATGATCTTTAATTGTTATTATTCTTATTCTCATTCTTAATTACAACATTGATCTTATTCTTGATAATTATCTTCATTTTCGTTTTGATCTCAGTTTTGATCTTAGATTTTAGTTTTAATCTTATAATCTTCATCTTTATCTTGCTCCTAATATTCATCTTAAACTCGATTTTGATCTCCGTGGTAATATTGATTTTTAATCTTGATATTAATATTTATATTTATCTTGACCTTTTAATGATGAGGATGTTGATCTTGATTATGATCTATATTTGATGTTTATCATTTTGCAATCTTTATTTAATATTGATTTTGTTCATGATCATGATATTTATCTTGATTTTGATCATCATTTCAATCTTCATCTTATGATATTCATCTTTATCTTCTTTTTAATCTTAATCTTAAACCCCATTTTGATCTTGTTTGTAAACTTGGTCTTCAATCTTGATATAGTTATTGATACTGATATTGATATAATAATGATGAAAATTGTGAACTCGATTATGACTTTTAATTGTTATTAACCTTATTCTCATTCTTAATTACAACATTGATCTTATTCCTGATAATTATCTTCATCTTCATTTTGATCTCAGTTTTGATCTCAGATTTCAGTTTTAATCTTATATTCTTCATCTTTATCTTGCTCCTAATATTCATCTTAAACTTGATTTTGATCTCCGTGGTAATTTTGATTTTCAATCTTGATTTTTATATTTATATTTATCTTGATCTTTTAATGATGAGGATGTTGATCTTGATTATGATCCATATTTGATGTTTATCTTTTTGTAATCTTAATTTAATATTGATTTTGTTTATGATCATAATGTTGATCTCGATTTTGATCATGATTTCAATCTTCATCTTATCATATTCTTCTTTATCTTCTTTTTAATCTTGAACTTAAACTCGATTTTGATCTTATTTGTAAACTTAGTCTTCAATCTTGATATAGTTATAGATATTGATCTAATAATGATGATAATTGTGAACTTGATTATGATCTTTAATTGTTATTAATCTTATTTTCATTCTTAATTACAATATTGATCTTATTCTTGATAATTATCTTCATCTTCATTTTGATCTCAGATTTCAGTTTTAATGTTATAATCATCATCTTTATCTTGCTCCTAATCTTCATCTTAAACTCGATTTTGATCCCCGTGGTAATATTGATTTTCAATCATGATATTAATATTTATATTTATCTTGATCTTTTAATGATGAGGATGTTGATCTTGACTATGATCCATATTTGATGTTTATCATTTTGCAATCTTAATTTAATATTAATTTTGATCATGATCATGATGTTGATCTTGATTTTGATCATGATTTCAATCTTCATCTTATGATATTCATCTTTATCTTCTGTTTAATCTTAATCTTAAACTCCATTTTGATCTTGTTTGTAAACTTTGTCTTCAATCTTGATATAGTTATTGATATTGATATTGATCTAATAATGATGAAAATTGTGAACTCGATTATGATCTTTAAATGTTATAAATCTTATTCTCATTCTTAATTACAACATTGATCTTATTCTTGATAATTATCCTCATCTTCATTTTGATCTCTGTTTTGATCTTAGATTTTAGTTTTAATCTTATAATCTTCATCTTTATCTTGCTCCTAATATTCATCTTAAACTCGATTCTGATCTCCGTGGTAATATTGATTTTCAATATTGATATTAATATTTATATTTATCTTGATCTTTTAATGATGAGGATGTAGATTTTGATTATGATCCATATTTGATGTATATCATTTTCGCAATCTTAATTTAATATAGATTTTGTTTGTGATCATAATGTTGATCTCGATTTTGATCATGATTTCAATCTTCATCTTATCATATTCATCTTTATCTTCTTTTTAATCTTAAACTTAAAATCGATTTTGATCTTATTTGTAAACTTAGTCTTCAATCTTCGAATTGTTATAGATATTGATCTAATAATGATGAAAATTGTGAACTCGATTATGATCTTTAAATGTTATAAATCTTATTCTCATTCTTAATTACAACATTGATCTTATTCTTGATAATTATCTTCATCTTCATTTTGATCTCAGTTTTGATCTTAGATTTTAGTTTTAATCTTATAATCTTCATCTTTATCTTGCTCCTAATATTCATCTTAAACTCGATTTTGATCTCCGTGGTAATATTGATTTTCAATATTGATATTAATATTTATATTTATCTTGATCTTTTAATGATGAGGATGTAGATCTTGATTATAATCCATATTTGATGTATATCATTTTGCAATCTTAATTTAATATTGATTTTGTTCATGATCTTAACGTTGATCTCGATTTTGATCAAGATTTCAATCTTCATCTTATCATATTCATCTTTATCTTCTTTTTAATCTTAATCTTAAACTCGATTTTGATCTTGTTTGTAAACTTGGTCTTCAATCTTGATATAGTTATTGATATTGATATTGATCTAATAATGATGAAAATTGTGAACTAGATTATGACTTTTAATTGTTATTAATCTTATTCTCATACTTAATTACAACATTGATCTTATTCTTAATAATTATCTTCATCTTCATTTTGATCTCAGTTTTGATATCAGATTTCAATTTTAATCTTATAATCGTCATCTTTATCTTGCTCCTAATATTCATCTTAAACTCGATTTTGATCCCCGTGGTAATATTGATTTTCAATCTTGATTTTAATATTTATATTTATCTTGATCTTTTAATGATGAGGATGTTGATCTTGATTATGATCCATATTTGATGTTTATCTTTTTGCAATCTTAATTTAATATTGATTTTGTTTATGATCATAATGTTGATCTCGATTTTGATCATGATTTCAATCTTCTTCTTATCATATTCATCTTTATCTTCTTTTTAATCTTAAACTTAAACTCGATTTTGATCTTATTTGTAAACTTAGTCTTCAATCTTGATATAGTTATAGATATTGATCTAATAATGATGAAAATTGTGAACTCGATTATGACCTTTAATTGTTATTAACCTTATTCTCATTCTTAATTACAACATTGATCTTATTCCTGATAATTATCTTTATCTTCATTTTGATCTCAGTTTTGATCTCAAATTTCAGTTTTAATCTTATAATCTTCATCTTTATCTTGCTCCTAATATTCATCTTAAACTCGATTTTGATCCCCGTGGTAAGATTGATTTTCAATCTTGATTTTAATATTTAAATTTATCTTGATCTTTTAATGATGAGGATGTTGATCTTGATAATGATCCATATTTGATGTTTATCTTTTTGCAATATTAATTTAATATTGATTTTGTTTATGATCATAATGTTGATCTCGATTTTGATCATGATTTCAATCTTCATCTTATCATATTCATCTTTATCTTCTTTTTAATCTTAAACTTAAACTCGATTTTGATCTTATTTGTAAACTTAGTCTTCAATCTTGATATAGTTATAGATATTGATCTAATAATGATGAAAATTGTGAACTCGATTATGACCTTTAATTGTTATTAACCTTATTCTCATTCTTAATTACAACATTGATCTTATTCCTGATAATTATCTTTATCTTCATTTTGATCTCAGTTTTGATCTCAAATTTCAGTTTTAATCTTATAATCTTCATCTTTATCTTGCTCCTAATATTCATCTTAAACTCGATTTTGATCCCCGTGGTAAGATTGATTTTCAATCTTGATTTTAATATTTAAATTTATCTTGATCTTTTAATGATGAGGATGTTGATCTTGATAATGATCCATATTTGATGTTTATCTTTTTGCAATATTAATTTAATATTGATTTTGTTTATGATCATAATGTTGATCTCGATTTTGATCATGATTTCAATCTTCATCTTATCATATTCATCTTTATCTTCTTTTTAATCTTAAACTTAAACTCGATTTTGATCTTATTTGTAAACTTAGTCTTCAATCTTGATATAGTTATAGATATTGATCTAATAATGATGAAAATTGTGAACTCGATTATGACCTTTAATTGTTATTAACCTTATTCTCATTCTTAATTACAACATTGATCTTATTCCTGATAATTATCTTTATCTTCATTTTGATCTCAGTTTTGATCTCAAATTTCAGTTTTAATCTTATAATCTTCATCTTTATCTTGCTCCTAATATTCATCTTAAACTCGATTTTGATCCCCGTGGTAAGATTGATTTTCAATCTTGATTTTAATATTTAAATTTATCTTGATCTTTTAATGATGAGGATGTTGATCTTGATAATGATCCATATTTGATGTTTATCTTTTTGCAATATTAATTTAATATTGATTTTGTTTATGATCATAATGTTGATCTCGATTTTGATCATGATTTCAATCTTCATCTTATCATATTCATCTTTATCTTCTTTTTAATCTTAAACTTAAACTCGATTTTGATCTTATTTGTAAACTTAGTCTTCAATCTTGATATAGTTATAGATATTGATCTAATAATGATGAAAATTGTGAACTCGATTATGACCTTTAATTGTTATTAACCTTATTCTCATTCTTAATTACAACATTGATCTTATTCCTGATAATTATCTTTATCTTCATTTTGATCTCAGTTTTGATCTCAAATTTCAGTTTTAATCTTATAATCTTCATCTTTATCTTGCTCCTAATATTCATCTTAAACTCGATTTTGATCCCCGTGGTAAGATTGATTTTCAATCTTGATTTTAATATTTAAATTTATCTTGATCTTTTAATGATGAGGATGTTGATCTTGATAATGATCCATATTTGATGTTTATCTTTTTGCAATATTAATTTAATATTGATTTTGTTTATGATCATAATGTTGATCTCGATTTTGATCATGATTTCAATCTTCATCTTATCATATTCATCTTTATCTTCTTTTTAATCTTAAACTTAAACTCGATTTTGATCTTATTTGTAAACTTAGTCTTCAATCTTGATATAGTTATAGATATTGATCTAATAATGATGAAAATTGTGAACTCGATTATGACCTTTAATTGTTATTAACCTTATTCTCATTCTTAATTACAACATTGATCTTATTCCTGATAATTATCTTTATCTTCATTTTGATCTCAGTTTTGATCTCAGATTTCAGTTTTAATCTTATAATCTTCATCTTTATCTTGCTCCTAATATTCATCATAAACTCGATTTTGATCCCCGTGGTAATGTTGATTTTCAATCTTGATTTTAATATTTATATTTATCTTGATCTTTTAATGATGAGGATGTTGATCTTGATTATGATCCATATTTGATGTTTATCTTTTTGCAATCTTAATTTAATATTGATTTTGTTTATGATCATAATGTTGATCTCGATTTTGATCATGATTTCAATCTTCTTCTTATCATATTCATCTTTATCTTCTTTTTAATCTTAAACTTAAACTCGATTTTGATCTTATTTGTAAACTTAGTCTTCAATCTTGATATAGTTATAGATATTGATCTAATAATGATGAAAATTGTGAACTCGATTATGACCTTTAATTGTTATTAACCTTATTCTCATTCTTAATTACAACATTGATCTTATTCCTGATAATTATCTTTATCTTCATTTTGATCTCAGTTTTGATCTCAAATTTCAGTTTTAATCTTATAATCTTCATCTTTATCTTGCTCCTAATATTCATCTTAAACTCGATTTTGATCCCCGTGGTAAGATTGATTTTCAATCTTGATTTTAATATTTAAATTTATCTTGATCTTTTAATGATGAGGATGTTGATCTTGATAATGATCCATATTTGATGTTTATCTTTTTGCAATATTAATTTAATATTGATTTTGTTTATGATCATAATGTTGATCTCGATTTTGATCATGATTTCAATCTTCATCTTATCATATTCATCTTTATCTTCTTTTTAATCTTAAACTTAAACTCGATTTTGATCTTATTTGTAAACTTAGTCTTCAATCTTGATATAGTTATAGATATTGATCTAATAATGATGAAAATTGTGAACTCGATTATGACCTTTAATTGTTATTAACCTTATTCTCATTCTTAATTACAACATTGATCTTATTCCTGATAATTATCTTTATCTTCATTTTGATCTCAGTTTTGATCTCAGATTTCAGTTTTAATCTTATAATCTTCATCTTTATCTTGCTCCTAATATTCATCATAAACTCGATTTTGATCCCCGTGGTAATATTGATTTTCAATCTTGATTTTAATATTTATATTTATCTTGATCTTTTAATGATGAGGATGTTGATCTTGATTATGATCCATATTTGATGTTTATCTTTTTGCAATCTTAATTTAATATTGATTTTGTTTATGATCATAATGTTTATCTCGATTTTGATCATGATTTCAATCTTCATCTTATCATATTCATCTTTATCTTCTTTTTAATCTTAATCTTAAACTCCATTTTGATCTTGTTTGTAAACTTGGTCTTCAATCTTGATATAGTTATTGATATTGATATAATAATGATGAAAATTGTGAACTCGATTATGACTTTTAATTGTTATTAACCTTATTCTCATTCTTAATTACAACATTGATCTTATTCCTGATAATTATCTTCATCTTCATTTCGATCTCAGTTTTGATCTCAGATTTCAGTTTTAATCTTATAATCTTCATCTTTATCTTGCTCCTAATATTCATCTTAAACTCGATTTTGATCCCCGTGGTAATATTGATTTTCAATCTTGATTTTAATAATTATATTTAACTTGATCTTTTAATGATGAGGATGTTGATTTTGATTATGATCCATATTTGATGTTTATCTTTTTGCAATCTTAATTTAATATTAATTTTGTTTATGATCATAATCTTGATCTCGATTTTGATCATGATTTCAATCTTCATCTTATCATATTCTTCTTTATCTTCTTTTTAATGTTAAACTTAAACTCGATTTTGATCTTATTTGTAAACTTAGTCTTCAATCTTGATATAGTTATAGATATTGATCTAATAATGATGATAATTGTGAACTCGATTATGATATTTAATTGTTATTAATCTTATTCTCATTCTTAATTACAACATTGATCTTATTCCTGATAATTTTCTTCATCTTCATTTTGATCTCAGTTTTGATCTCAGATTTCAGTTTTAATCTTATAATCTTCATCTTTATCTTGCTCCTAATATTCAACTTAAACTCGATTTTGATCCCCGTGGTAATATTGATTTTCAATCTTGATTTTAATATTTATATTTATCTTGATCTTTTAATGATGAGGATGTTGATCATGATTATGATCCATATTTGATGTTTATCTTTTTGCAATCTTAATTTAATATTGATTTTGTTTATGATCATAACGTTGATCTCGATTTTGATCATGATTTCAATCTTCATCTTATCATATTCTTCTTTATCTTCTTTTTAATCTTAAACTTAAACTCGATTTTGATGTTATTTGTAAACTTAGTCTTCAATCTTGATATAGTTATAGATATTGATCTAATAATGATGATAATTGTGAACTCGATTATGATCTTTAATTGTTATAAATCTTATTCTCATTCTTAATTACATCATTGATCTTATTCTTGATAATTATCTTCATCTTCATTTTGATCTCAGTTTTGATCTTAGATTTCAGTTTTAATCTTATAATCTTCATCTTTATCTTGCTCCTAATATTCATCTTAAACTCGATTTTGATCTCCGTGGTAATATTGATTTTCAATCTTGATATTAATATTTATATTTATCTTGATCTTTTAATGATGAGGATGTAGATCTTGATTATGATCCATATTTGATGTATATCATTTTGCAATATTAATTTAATATTGATTTTGTTCATGATCATAATGTTGATCTCGAATTTGATCATGATTTTAATCTTCATCTTATCATATTCATCTTTATCTTCTTTTTAATCTTAATCTTAAACTCGATTTTGATCTTGTTTGTAAACTTGGTCTTCAATCTTGATATAGTTATTGATATTGATATTGATCTAATAATGATGATAATTGTGAACTCGATTATGATCTTTAATTGTTATTAATCTTATTCTCATTCTTAATTACAACATTGATCTTATTCTTGATAATTATCTTCATCTTCATTTTGATCTCAGTTTTGATCTCAGATTTCAGTTTTAATCTTATAATCATCATCTTTATCTTGCTCCTAATATTCATCTCAAACTCGATTTTGATCCCCGTGGTAATATTGATTTTCAATCTTGATTTTAATATTTATATTTATCTTGACCTTTTAATGATGAGGATGTTGATCTTGATTATGATCCATATTTGATGTTTATCATTTTGCAATCTTAATTTAATATTGATTTTGTTAATGATCATGATATTTATCTTGATTTTGATCATCATTACAATCTTCATCTTATGATATTCATCTTTATCTTCTTTTTAATCTTAATCTTAAACCCCATTTTGATCTTGTTTGTAAACTTGGTCTTCAATCTTGATATAGTTATTGATACTGATATTGATCTAATAATGATGAAAATTGTGAACTCGATTATGACTTTTAATTGTTATTAACTTTATTCTCATTCTTAATTACAACATTGATCTTATTCCTGATAATTATCTACATCTTCATTTTGATCTCAGTTTTGATCTCAGATTTCAGTTTTAATCTTATAATCATCATCTTTATCTTGCTCTTAATATTCATCTTAAACTCGATTTTGATCCCCGTGGTAATATTGATTTTCAATCTTGATATTAATATTTATATTTATCTTGATCTTTTAATGATGAGGATGTCGATCTTGATTATGATCCATATTTGATGTTTATCATTTTGCAATCTTAATTTAATATTGATTTTATTCATGATCATGATGTTGATCTTGATTTTGATCATGATTTCAATCTTCATCTTATGATATTCATCTTTATCTTCTGTTTAATCTTAATCTTAAACTCCATTTTGATCTTGTTTGTAAACTTGGTCTTCAATCTTGATATAGTTATTGATATTGATATAATAATGATGAAAATTGTGAACTCGATTATGACTTTTAATTGTTATTAACCTTATTCTCATTCTTAATTACAACATTGATCTTATTCCTGATAATTATCTTCATCTTCATTTTGATCTCAGTTTTGATCTTAGATTTCAGTTTTAATCTTATAATCTTCATCTTTATCTTGCTCCTAATATTCATCTTAAACTCGATTTTGATCCCCGTGGTAATATTGATTTTCAATCTTGATTATAATATTTATATTTATCTTGATCTTTTAATGATGAGGATGTTGATCTTGATTATGATCCATATTTGATGTTTATCTTTTTGCAATCTTAATTAAATATTGATTTTGTTTATGATCATAATCTTGATCTCGATTTTGATCATGATTTCAATCTTTATCTTATCATATTCTTCTTTATCTTCTTTTTAATCTTAAACTTAAACTCGATTTTGATCTTATTTGTAAACTTAGTCTTCAATCTTGATATAGTTATAGATATTGATCTAAAAATGATGATAATTGTGAACTCGATTATGATCTTTAATTGTTATTAATCTTATTCTCATTCTTAATTACAACATTGATCTTATTCTTGATAATTATCTTCATCTTCATTTTGATCTCAGTTTTGATCTCAGATTTCAGTTTTAATCTTATAATCATCATCTTTATCTTGCTCCTAAAATTCATCTTAAACTCGATTTTGATCCCCGTGGTAATATTGATTTTCAATCTTGATATTAATATTTATATTTATCTTGATCTTTTAATGATGAGGATGTTGATCTTGATTATGATCCATATTTGATGTTTATCAGTTTGCAATCTTAATTTAATATTGATTTTGTTCATGATCATGATGTTGATCTTGATTTTGATCATGATTTCAATCTTCATCTTATGATATTCATCTTTATCTTCTATTTAATCTTAATCTTAAACTCCATTTTGATCTTGTTTGTAAACTTGGTCTTCAATCTTGATATAGTTAATGATATTGATATAATAATGATGAAAATTGTGAACTCGATTATGACTTTTAATCGTTATTAACCTTATTCTCATTCTTAATTACAACATTGATCTTATTCCTGATTATTATCTTCATCTTCATTTTGATCTCAGTTTTGATCTCAGATTTCAGTTCTAATCTTATAATCTTCATCTTTATCTTGTTCCTAATATTTATCTTAAACTCGATTTTGATCCCCGTGGAAATATTGATTTTCAATCTTGATTTTAATATTTATATTTATCTTGATCTTTTAATGATGAGGATGTTGATCTTGATTATGATCCATATTTGATGTTTATTTTTTTGCAATCTAAATTTAATATTGATTTTGTTTATGATCATAATCTTGATCTCGATTTTGATCATGATTTCAATCTTCATCTTATCATATTCTTCTTTATCTTCTTTTTAATGTTAAACTTAAACTCGATTTTGATCTTATTTGTAAACTTAGTCTTCAATCTTGATATAGTTATAGATATTGATCTAATAATGATGATAATTGTGAACTCGATTATGATCTTTAATTGTTATTAATCTTATTCTCATTCTTAATTACAACATTGATCTTATTCTTGATAATTATCTTTATCTTCATTTTGATCTCAGTTTTGATCTCAGATTTCAGTTTTAATCTTATAATCATCATCTTTATCTTGCTCCTAATATTCATCTTAAACTCGATTTTGATCCCCGTGGTAATATTGATTTTCAATCTTGATTTTAATATTTATATTTATCTTGATCTTTTAATGATGAGGATGTTGATCTTGATTATGATCCATATTTGATGTTTATCTTTTTGCAATCTTAATTTAATATTGATTTTGTTTATGATCATAACGTTGATCTCGATTTTGATCATGATTTCAATCTTCATCTTATCATATTCTTCTTTATCTTCTTTTTAATCTTAAACTTAAACTCGATTTTGATGTTATTTGTAAACTTAGTCTTCAATCTTGATATAGTTATAGATATTGATCTAATAATGAAGATAATTGTGAACTCGATTATGATCTTTAATTGTTATAAATCTTATTCTCATTCTTAATTACATCATTGATCTTATTCTTGATAATTATCTTCATCTTCATTTTGATCTCAGTTTTGATCTTAGATTTCAGTTTTAATCTTATAATCTTCATCTTTATCTTGCTCCTAATATTCATCTTAAACTCGATTTTGATCTCCGTGGTAATATTGATTTTCAATCTTGATATTAATATTTATATTTATCTTGATCTTTTAATGATGAGGATGTAGATCTTGATTATGATCCATATTTGATGTATATCATTTTGCAATATTAATTTAATATTGATTTTGTTCATGATCATAATGTTGATCTCGAATTTGATCATGATTTCAATCTTCATCTTATCATATTCATCTTTATCTTCTTTTTAATCTTAATCTTAAACTCGATTTTGATCTTGTTTGTAAACTTGGTCTTCAATCTTGATATAGTTATTGATATTGATATTGATCTAATAATGATGATAATTGTGAACTCGATTATGATCTTTAATTGTTATTAATCTTATTCTCATTCTTAATTACAACATTGATCTTATTCTTGATAATTATCTTCATCTTCATTTTGATCTCAGTTTTGATCTCAGATTTCAGTTTTAATCTTATAATCATCATCTTTATCTTGCTCCTAATATTCATCTCAAACTCGATTTTGATCCCCGTGGTAATATTGATTTTCAATCTTGATTTTAATATTTATATTTATCTTGACCTTTTAATGATGAGGATGTTGATCTTGATTATGATCCATATTTGATGTTTATCATTTTGCAATCTTAATTTAATATTGATTTTGTTAATGATCATGATATTTATCTTGATTTTGATCATCATTACAATCTTCATCTTATGATATTCATCTTTATCTTCTTTTTAATCTTAATCTTAAACCCCATTTTGATCTTGTTTGTAAACTTGGTCTTCAATCTTGATATAGTTATTGATACTGATATTGATCTAATAATGATGAAAATTGTGAACTCGATTATGACTTTTAATTGTTATTAACTTTATTCTCATTCTTAATTACAACATTGATCTTATTCCTGATAATTATCTACATCTTCATTTTGATCTCAGTTTTGATCTCAGATTTCAGTTTTAATCTTATAATCATCATCTTTATCTTGCTCTTAATATTCATCTTAAACTCGATTTTGATCCCCGTGGTAATATTGATTTTCAATCTTGATATTAATATTTATATTTATCTTGATCTTTTAATGATGAGGATGTCGATCTTGATTATGATCCATATTTGATGTTTATCATTTTGCAATCTTAATTTAATATTGATTTTATTCATGATCATGATGTTGATCTTGATTTTGATCATGATTTCAATCTTCATCTTATGATATTCATCTTTATCTTCTGTTTAATCTTAATCTTAAACTCCATTTTGATCTTGTTTGTAAACTTGGTCTTCAATCTTGATATAGTTATTGATATTGATATAATAATGATGAAAATTGTGAACTCGATTATGACTTTTAATTGTTATTAACCTTATTCTCATTCTTAATTACAACATTGATCTTATTCCTGATAATTATCTTCATCTTCATTTTGATCTCAGTTTTGATCTTAGATTTCAGTTTTAATCTTATAATCTTCATCTTTATCTTGCTCCTAATATTCATCTTAAACTCGATTTTGATCCCCGTGGTAATATTGATTTTCAATCTTGATTATAATATTTATATTTATCTTGATCTTTTAATGATGAGGATGTTGATCTTGATTATGATCCATATTTGATGTTTATCTTTTTGCAATCTTAATTAAATATTGATTTTGTTTATGATCATAATCTTGATCTCGATTTTGATCATGATTTCAATCTTTATCTTATCATATTCTTCTTTATCTTCTTTTTAATCTTAAACTTAAACTCGATTTTGATCTTATTTGTAAACTTAGTCTTCAATCTTGATATAGTTATAGATATTGATCTAAAAATGATGATAATTGTGAACTCGATTATGATCTTTAATTGTTATTAATCTTATTCTCATTCTTAATTACAACATTGATCTTATTCTTGATAATTATCTTCATCTTCATTTTGATCTCAGTTTTGATCTCAGATTTCAGTTTTAATCTTATAATCATCATCTTTATCTTGCTCCTAAAATTCATCTTAAACTCGATTTTGATCCCCGTGGTAATATTGATTTTCAATCTTGATATTAATATTTATATTTATCTTGATCTTTTAATGATGAGGATGTTGATCTTGATTATGATCCATATTTGATGTTTATCAGTTTGCAATCTTAATTTAATATTGATTTTGTTCATGATCATGATGTTGATCTTGATTTTGATCATGATTTCAATCTTCATCTTATGATATTCATCTTTATCTTCTATTTAATCTTAATCTTAAACTCCATTTTGATCTTGTTTGTAAACTTGGTCTTCAATCTTGATATAGTTAATGATATTGATATAATAATGATGAAAATTGTGAACTCGATTATGACTTTTAATCGTTATTAACCTTATTCTCATTCTTAATTACAACATTGATCTTATTCCTGATTATTATCTTCATCTTCATTTTGATCTCAGTTTTGATCTCAGATTTCAGTTCTAATCTTATAATCTTCATCTTTATCTTGTTCCTAATATTTATCTTAAACTCGATTTTGATCCCCGTGGAAATATTGATTTTCAATCTTCATTTTAATATTTATATTTATCTTGATCTTTTAATGATGAGGATGTTGATCTTGATTATGATCCATATTTGATGTTTATTTTTTTGCAATCTAAATTTAATATTGATTTTGTTTATGATCATAATCTTGATCTCGATTTTGATCATGATTTCAATCTTCATCTTATCATATTCTTCTTTATCTTCTTTTTAATGTTAAACTTAAACTCGATTTTGATCTTATTTGTAAACTTAGTCTTCAATCTTGATATAGTTATAGATATTGATCTAATAATGATGATAATTGTGAACTCGATTATGATCTTTAATTGTTATTAATCTTATTCTCATTCTTAATTACAACATTGATCTTATTCTTGATAATTATCTTTATCTTCATTTTGATCTCAGTTTTGATCTCAGATTTCAGTTTTAATCTTATAATCATCATCTTTATCTTGCTCCTAATATTCATCTTAAACTCGATTTTGATCCCCGTGGTAATATTGATTTTCAATCTTGATTTTAATATTTATATTTATCTTGATCTTTTAATGATGAGGATGTTGATCTTGATTATGATCCATATTTGATGTTTATCTTTTTGCAATCTTAATTTAATATTGATTTTGTTTATGATCATAACGTTGATCTCGATTTTGATCATGATTTCAATCTTCATCTTATCATATTCTTCTTTATCTTCTTTTTAATCTTAAACTTAAACTCGATTTTGATCTTATTTGTAAACTTAGACTTCAATCTTGATATAGTTATAGATATTGATCAAATAATGATGATAATTGTGAACTCGATTATGATCTTTAATTGTTATTAATCTTATTCTCATTCTTAATTACAACATTGATCTTATTCCTGATAATTATCTTCATCTTCATTTTGATCTCAGTTTTGATCTCAGATTTCAGTTTTAATCTTATAATCTTCATCTTTATCTTGCTCCTAATATTCATCTTAAACTCGATTTTGATCCCCGTGGTAATATTGATTTTCAATCTTGATTTTAATATTTATATTTATCTTGATCTTTTAATGATGAGGATGTTGATCTTGATTATGATCCATATTTGATGTTTATCTTTTTGCGATCTTAATTTAATATTGATTTTGTTTATGATCATAACGTTGATCTCGATTTTGATCATGATTTCAATCTTCATCTTATCATATTCTTCTTTATCTTCTTTTTAATCTTAAACTTAAACTCGATTTTTATCTTATTTGTAAACTTAGTCTTCAATCTTGATATAGTTATAGATATTGATCTAATAATGATGATAATTGTGAACTCGATTATGATCTTTAATTGTTATTAATCTTATTCTCATTCTTAATTACAACATTGATCTTATTCTTGATAATTATCTTCATCTTCATTTTGAACTCAGTTTTGATCTCAGATTTCAGTTTTAATCTTATAATCATCATCTTTATCTTGCTACTAATATTCATCTTAAACTCGATTTTGATCCCCGTGGTAATATTGATTTTCAATCTTGATATTAATATTTATATTTATCTTGATCTTTTAATGATGAGGGTGTTGATCTTGATTATGATCCATATTTGATGTTTATCATTTTGCAATCTTAATTTAATATTGATTTTGTTCATGATCCTGATGTTGATCTTGATTTTGATCATGATTTAAATCTTCATCTTATGATATTCATCTTTATCTTCTGTTTAATCTCAATCTTAAACTCCATTTTGATCTTGTTTGTAAACTTGGTTTTCAATCTTGATATAGTTATTGATATTGATATAATAATGATGAAAATTGTGAACTCGATTATGACTTTTAATTGTTATTAACCTTATTCTCATTCTTAATTACAACATTGATCTTATTCCTGATAATTTTCTTCATCTTCATTTTGATCTCAGTTTTGATCTCAGATTTCAGTTTTAATCTTATAATCTTCATCTTTATCTTGCTCCTAATATTCATCTTAAACTCGATTTTGATCCCCGTGGTAATATTGATTTTCAATCTTGATTTTAATATTTATATTTATCTTGATCTTTTAATGATGAGGATGTTGATCTTGATTATGATCCATATTTGATGTTTATCTTTTTGCAATCTTAATTTAATATTGATTTTGTTTATGATCATAATCTTGATCTCGATTTTGATCATGATTTCAATCTTCATCTTATCATATTCTTCTTTATCTTCTTTTTAATCTTAAACTTAAACTCGATTTTGATCTTATTTGTAAACTTAGTCTTCAATCTTGATATAGTTATAGATATTGATCTAATAATGATGATAATTGTGAACTCGATTATAATCTTCAATTGTTATTAATCTTATTCTCATTCTTAATTACAACATTGATCTTATTCTTGATAATTATCTTTATCTTCATTTTGATCTCAGTTTTGATCTCAGATTTCAGTTTTAATCTTATAATCATCATATTTGTCTTGCTCCTAATATTCATCTTAAACTCGATTTTGATCCTCGTGGTAATATTGATTTTCAATCTTGATTTTAATATTTATATTTATCTTGATCTTTTAATGATGAGGATGTTGATCTTGATTATGATCCATATTTGATGTTTATCTTTTTTGAATTCTTAATTTAATATTGATTTTGTTTATGATCATAATGTTGATCTCGATTTTGATCATGATTTCAATCTTCATCTTATCATATTCTTCTTTATCTTCTTTTTAATCTTAAACTTAAACTTGATTTTGATCTTATTTGTAAACTTAGCCTTCAATCTTGATATAGTTATAGATATTAATCTAATAATGATGATAATTGTGAACTCGATTATGATCTTTAATTGTTATTAATCTTATTCTCATTCTTAATTACAACATTGATCTTATTCTTGATAATTATCTTCATCTTCATTTTGATCTCAGTTTTGATCTCAGATTTCAGTTTTAATCTTATAATCATCATCTTTATCTTGCTCCTAATATTCATCTCAAACTCGATTTTGATCCCCGTGGTAATATTGATTTTCAATCTTGATTTTAATATTTATATTTATCTTGACCTTTTAATGATGAGGATGTTGATCTTGATTATGATCCATATTTGATGTTTATCATTTTGCAATCTTAATTTAATATTGATTTTGTTCATGATCATGATATTTATCTTGATTTTGATCATCATTTCAATCTTCATCTTATGATATTCATCTTTATTTTCTTTTTAATCTTAATCTTAAACCCCATTTTGATCTTGTTTGTAAACTTGGTCTTCAATCTTGATATAGTTATTGATACTGATATTGATCTAATAATGATGAAAATTGTGAACTCGATTATGACTTTTAATTGTTATTAACTTTATTCTCATTCTTAATTACAACATTGATCATATTCCTGATAATTATCTTCATCTTCATTTTGATCTCAGTTTGGATCTCAGATTTCAGTTCTAATCTTATATTCTTCATCTTTATCTTGCTCCTAATATTCATCTTAAACTCGATTTTGATGTTCGTGGTAATATTGATTTTCAATCTTGATTTTAATATTTATATTTATCTTTATCTTTTAATGATGAGGATGTTGATCTTGATTATGATCCATATTTGATGTTTATCTTTTTGCAATCTTAATTTATTATTGATTTTGTTTATGATCATAATCTTGATCTCGATTTTGATCATGATTTCAATCTTCATCTTATCATATTCTTCTTTATCTTCTTTTTAATCTTAAACTTAAACTCGATTTTGATCTTATTTGTAAACTTAGTCTTCAATCTTGAGATAGTTATAGATATTGATCTTATAATGATGATAATTGTGAACTCGATTATGATCTTTAATTGTTATTAATCTTATTCTCATTCTTAATTACAACATTGATCTTATTCTTGATAATTATCTACATCTTCATTTTTATCTCAGTTTTGATCTCAGATTTCAGTTTTAATCTTATAATCATCATCTTTATCTTGCTCCTAATATTCATCTTAAAATCGATTTTGATCCCCGTGGTAATATTGATTTTCAATCTTGATATTAATATATATATTTTATCTTGATCTTTTAATGATGAGGATGTTCATCTTGATTATGATCCATATTTGATGTTTATCATTTTGCAATCTTAATTTAATATTGATTTTGTTCATGATCATGATGTTGATCTTGATTTTGATCATGATTTCAATCTTCATCTTATGATATTCATCTTTATCTTCTGTTTAATCTTAATCTTAAACTCCATTTTGATCTTGTTTGTAAACTTGGTCTTCAATCTTGATATAGTTATTGATATTGATATAATAATGATGAAAATTGTGAACTCGATTATGACTTTTAATTGTTATTAACCTTATTCTCATTCTTAATTACAACATTGATCTTATTCCTGATAATTATCTTCATCTTCATTTCGATCTCAGTTTTGATCTCAGATTTCAGTTTTAATCTTATAATCTTCATCTTTATCTTTCTCCTAATATTCATCTTAAACTCGATTTTGATCCCCGTGGTAATATTGATTTTCAATCTTGATTTTAATATTTATATTTATCTTGATCTTTTAATGATGAGGATGTTGATTTTGATTATGATCCATATTTGATGTTTATCTTTTTGCAATCTTAATTTAATATTAATTTTGTTTATGATCATAATCTTGATCTCGATTTTGATCATGATTTCAATCTTCATCTTATCATATTCTTCTTTATCTTCTTTTTAATGTTAAACTTAAACTCGATTTTGATCTTATTTGTAAACTTAGTCTTCAATCTTGATATAGTTATAGATATTGATCTAATAATGATGATAATTGTGAACTCGATTATGATCTTTAATTGTTATTAATATTATTCTCATTCTTAATTACAACATTGATCTTATTCCTGATAATTTTCTTCATCTTCATTTTGATCTCAGTTTTGATCTCAGATTTCAGTTTTAATCTTATAATCTTCATCTTTATCTTGCTCCTAATATTCATCTTAAACTCGATTTTGATCCCCGTGGTAATATTGATTTTCAATCTTGATTTTAATATTTATATTTATCTTGATCTTTTAATGATGGGGATGTTGATCTTGATTATGATCCATATTTGATGTTTATCTTTTTGCAATCTTAATTTAATATTGATTTTGTTTATGATCATAACGTTGATCTCGATTTTGATCATGATTTCAATCTTCATCTTATCATATTCTTCTTTATCTTCTTTTTAATCTTAAACTTAAACTCGATTTTGATCTTATTTGTAAACTTAGACTTCAATCTTGATATAGTTATAGATATTAATCTAATAATGATGATAATTGTGAACTCGATTATGATCTTTAATTGTTATTAATCTTATTCTCATTCTTAATTACAACATTGATCTTATTCTTGATAATTATCTTCATCTTCATTTTGATCTCAGTTTTGATCTCAGATTTCAGTTTTAATCTTATAATCATCATCTTTATCTTGCTCCTAATATTCATCTCAAACTCGATTTTGATCCCCGTGGTAATATTGATTTTTAATCTTGATTTTAATATTTATATTTATCTTGACCTTTTAATGATGAGGATGTTGATCTTGATTATGATCCATATTTGATGTTTATCATTTTGCAATCTTAATTTAATATTGATTTTGTTCATAATCATGATATTTATCTTGATTTTGATCATCATTTCAATCTTCATCTTATGATATTCATCTTTATCTTCTTTTTAATCTTAATCTTAAACCCCATTTTGATCTTGTTTGTAAACTTGGTCTTCAATCTTGATATAGTTATTGATACTGATATTGATCTAATAATGATGAAAATTGTGAACTCGATTATGACTTTTAATTGTTATTAACTTTATTCTCATTCTTAATTACAACATTGATCTTATTCCTGATAATTATCTTCATCTTCATTTTGATCTCAGTTTGGATCTCAGATTTCAGTTTTAATCTTATATTCTTCATCTTTATCTTGCTCCTAATATACATCTTAAACTTGATTTTGATGTCCGTGGTAATATTGATTTTCAATCTTGATTTTAATATTTATATTTATCTTTATCTTTTAATCATGAGGATGTTGATCTTGATTATGATCCATATTTGATGTTTATCTTTTTGCAATCTTAATTTAATATTGATTTTGTTTATGATCATAATGTTGATCTCGATTTTGATCATGATTTCAATCTTCATCTTATCATATTCTTCTTTATCTTCTTTTTAATCTTAAACTTAAACTCGATTTTGATCTTATTTGTAAACTTAGTCTTCAATCTTGATATAGTTATAGATATTGATCTAATAATGATGATAATTGTGAACTCGATTATGATCTTTAATTGTTATTAATCTTATTCTCATTCTTAATTACAACATTGATCTTATTCTTGATAATTATCTTCATCTTCATTTTGAACTCAGTTTTGATCTCAGATTTCAGTTTTAATCTTATAATCATCATCTTTATCTTGCTACTAATATTCATCTTAAACTCGATTTTGATCCCCGTGGTAATATTGATTTTCAATCTTGATATTAATATTTATATTTATCTTGATCTTTTAATGATGAGGGTGTTGATCTTGATTATGATCCATATTTGATGTTTATCATTTTGCAATCTTAATTTAATATTGATTTTGTTCATGATCCTGATGTTGATCTTGATTTTGATCATGATTTAAATCTTCATCTTATGATATTCATCTTTATCTTCTGTTTAATCTTAATCTTAAACTCCATTTTGATCTTGTTTGTAAACTTGGTCTTCAATCTTGATATAGTTATTGATATTGATATAATAATGATGAAAATTGTGAACTCGATTATGATTTTTAATTGTTATTAACCTTATTCTCATTCTTAATTATAACATTGATCTTATTCCTGATAATTTTCTTCATCTTCATTTTGATCTCAGTTTTGATCTCAGATTTCAGTTTTAATATTATAATCTTCATCTTTATCTTGCTCCTAATATTCATCTTAAACTCGATTTTGATCCCCGTGGTAATATTGATTTTCAATCTTGATTTTAATATTTATATTTATCTTGATCTTTTAATGATGAGGATGTTGATCTTGATTATGATCCATATTTGATGTTTATCTTTTTGCAATCTTAATTTAATATTGATTTTGTTTATGATCATAATCTTGATCTCGATTTTGATCATGATTTCAATCTTCATCTTATCATATTCTTCTTTATCTTCTTTTTAATGTTAAACTTAAACTCGATTTTGATCTTATTTGTAAACTTAGTCTTCAATCTTGATATAGTTATAGATATTGATCTAATAATGATGATAATTGTGAACTCGATTATGATCTTTAATTGTTATTAATCTTATTCTCATTCTTAATTACAACATTGATCTGATTCTTGATAATTATCTTTATCTTCATTTTGATCTCAGTTTTGATCTCAGATTTCAGTTTTAATCTTATAATCATCATATTTATCTTGTTCATAATATTCATCTTAAACTCGATTTTGATCCTCGTGGAAATATTGATTTTCAATCTTGATTTTAATATTTATATTTATCTTGATCTTTTAATGATGAGGATGTTGATCTTGATTATGATCCATATTTGATGTTTATCTTTTTGCAATCTTAATTTAATATTGATTTTGTTTATGATCATAACGTTGATCTCGATTTTGATCATGATTTCAATCTTCATCTTATCATATTCTTCTTTATCTTCTTTTTAATCTTAAACTTAAACTCGATTTTGATCTTATTTGTAAACTTAGACTTCAATCTTGATATAGTTATAGATATTGATCAAATAATGATGATAATTGTGAACTCGATTATGATCTTTAATTGTTATTAATCTTATTCTCATTCTTAATTACAACATTGATCTTATTCCTGATAATTATCTTCATCTTCATTTTGATCTCAGTTTTGATCTCAGATTTCAGTTTTAATCTTATAATCTTCATCTTTATCTTGCTCCTAATATTCATCTTAAACTCGATTTTGATCCCCGTGGTAATATTGATTTTCAATCTTGATTTTAATATTTATATTTATCTTGATCTTTTAATGATGAGGATGTTGATCTTGATTATGATCCATATTTGATGTTTATCTTTTTGCGATCTTAATTTAATATTGATTTTGTTTATGATCATAACGTTGATCTCGATTTTGATCATGATTTCAATCTTCATCTTATCATATTCTTCTTTATCTTCTTTTTAATCTTAAACTTAAACTCGATTTTTATCTTATTTGTAAACTTAGTCTTCAATCTTGATATAGTTATAGATATTGATCTAATAATGATGATAATTGTGAACTCGATTATGATCTTTAATTGTTATTAATCTTATTCTCATTCTTAATTACAACATTGATCTTATTCTTGATAATTATCTTCATCTTCATTTTGAACTCAGTTTTGATCTCAGATTTCAGTTTTAATCTTATAATCATCATCTTTATCTTGCTACTAATATTCATCTTAAACTCGATTTTGATCCCCGTGGTAATATTGATTTTCAATCTTGATATTAATATTTATATTTATCTTGATCTTTTAATGATGAGGGTGTTGATCTTGATTATGATCCATATTTGATGTTTATCATTTTGCAATCTTAATTTAATATTGATTTTGTTCATGATCCTGATGTTGATCTTGATTTTGATCATGATTTAAATCTTCATCTTATGATATTCATCTTTATCTTCTGTTTAATCTCAATCTTAAACTCCATTTTGATCTTGTTTGTAAACTTGGTTTTCAATCTTGATATAGTTATTGATATTGATATAATAATGATGAAAATTGTGAACTCGATTATGACTTTTAATTGTTATTAACCTTATTCTCATTCTTAATTACAACATTGATCTTATTCCTGATAATTTTCTTCATCTTCATTTTGATCTCAGTTTTGATCTCAGATTTCAGTTTTAATCTTATAATCTTCATCTTTATCTTGCTCCTAATATTCATCTTAAACTCGATTTTGATCCCCGTGGTAATATTGATTTTCAATCTTGAATTTAATATTTATATTTATCTTGATCTTTTAATGATGAGGATGTTGATCTTGATTATGATCCATATTTGATGTTTATCTTTTTGCAATCTTAATTTAATATTGATTTTGTTTATGATCATAATCTTGATCTCGATTTTGATCATGATTTCAATCTTCATCTTATCATATTCTTCTTTATCTTCTTTTTAATCTTAAACTTAAACTCGATTTTGATCTTATTTGTAAACTTAGTCTTCAATCTTGATATAGTTATAGATATTGATCTAATAATGATGATAATTGTGAACTCGATTATAATCTTCAATTGTTATTAATCTTATTCTCATTCTTAATTACAACATTGATCTTATTCTTGATAATTATCTTTATCTTCATTTTGATCTCAGTTTTGATCTCAGATTTCAGTTTTAATCTTATAATCATCATATTTGTCTTGCTCCTAATATTCATCTTAAACTCGATTTTGATCCTCGTGGTAATATTGATTTTCAATCTTGATTTTAATATTTATATTTATCTTGATCTTTTAATGATGAGGATGTTGATCTTGATTATGATCCATATTTGATGTTTATCTTTTTTGAATTCTTAATTTAATATTGATTTTGTTTATGATCATAATGTTGATCTCGATTTTGATCATGATTTCAATCTTCATCTTATCATATTCTTCTTTATCTTCTTTTTAATCTTAAACTTAAACTTGATTTTGATCTTATTTGTAAACTTAGCCTTCAATCTTGATATAGTTATAGATATTAATCTAATAATGATGATAATTGTGAACTCGATTATGATCTTTAATTGTTATTAATCTTATTCTCATTCTTAATTACAACATTGATCTTATTCTTGATAATTATCTTCATCTTCATTTTGATCTCAGTTTTGATCTCAGATTTCAGTTTTAATCTTATAATCATCATCTTTATCTTGCTCCTAATATTCATCTCAAACTCGATTTTGATCCCCGTGGTAATATTGATTTTCAATCTTGATTTTAATATTTATATTTATCTTGACCTTTTAATGATGAGGATGTTGATCTTGATTATGATCCATATTTGATGTTTATCATTTTGCAATCTTAATTTAATATTGATTTTGTTCATAATCATGATATTTATCTTGATTTTGATCATCATTTCAATCTTCATCTTATGATATTCATCTTTATCTTCTTTTTAATCTTAATCTTAAACCCCATTTTGATCTTGTTTGTAAACTTGGTCTTCAATCTTGATATAGTTATTGATACTGATATTGATCTAATAATGATGAAAATTGTGAACTCGATTATGACTTTTAATTGTTATTAACTTTATTCTCATTCTTAATTACAACATTGATCTTATTCCTGATAATTATCTTCATCTTCATTTTGATCTCAGTTTGGATCTCAGATTTCAGTTTTAATCTTATATTCTTCATCTTTATCTTGCTCCTAATATACATCTTAAACTTGATTTTGATGTCCGTGGTAATATTGATTTTCAATCTTGATTTTAATATTTATATTTATCTTTATCTTTTAATCATGAGGATGTTGATCTTGATTATGATCCATATTTGATGTTTATCTTTTTGCAATCTTAATTTAATATTGATTTTGTTTATGATCATAATGTTGATCTCGATTTTGATCATGATTTCAATCTTCATCTTATCATATTCTTCTTTATCTTCTTTTTAATCTTAAACTTAAACTCGATTTTGATCTTATTTGTAAACTTAGTCTTCAATCTTGATATAGTTATAGATATTGATCTATTAATGATGATAATTGTGAACTCGATTATGATCTTTAATTGTTATTAATCTTATTCTCATTCTTAATTACAACATTGATCTTATTCTTGATAATTATCTACATCTTCATTTTTATCTCAGTTTTGATCTTAGATTTCAGTTTTAATCATATAATCATCATCTTTATCTTGCTCCTAATATTCATCTTAAACTCGATTTTGATCCCCGTGGTAATATTGATTTTCAATCTTGATATTAATATATATATTTTATCTTGATCTTTTAATGATGAGGATGTTGATCTTGATTATGATCCATATTTGATGTTTATCATTTTGCAATCTTAATTTAATATTGATTTTGTTCATGATCATGATGTTGATCTTGATTTTGATCATGATTTCAATCTTCATCTTATGATATTCATCTTTATCTTCTGTTTAATCTTAATCTTAAACTCCATTTTGATCTTGTTTGTAAACTTGGTCTTCAATCTTGATATAGTTATTGATATTGATATAATAATGATGAAAATTGTGAACTCGATTATGATTTTTAATTGTTATTAACCTTATTCTCATTCTTAATTATAACATTGATCTTATTCCTGATAATTTTCTTCATCTTCATTTTGATCTCAGTTTTGATCTCAGATTTCAGTTTTAATATTATAATCTTCATCTTTATCTTGCTCCTAATATTCATCTTAAACTCGATTTTGATCCCCGTGGTAATATTGATTTTCAATCTTGATTTTAATATTTATATTTATCTTGATCTTTTAATGATGAGGATGTTGATCTTGATTATGATCCATATTTGATGTTTATCTTTTTGCAATCTTAATTTAATATTGATTTTGTTTATGATCATAATCTTGATCTCGATTTTGATCATGATTTCAATCTTCATCTTATCATATTCTTCTTTATCTTCTTTTTAATGTTAAACTTAAACTCGATTTTGATCTTATTTGTAAACTTAGTCTTCAATCTTGATATAGTTATAGATATTGATCTAATAATGATGATAATTGTGAACTCGATTATGATCTTTAATTGTTATTAATCTTATTCTCATTCTTAATTACAACATTGATCTGATTCTTGATAATTATCTTTATCTTCATTTTGATCTCAGTTTTGATCTCAGATTTCAGTTTTAATCTTATAATCATCATATTTATCTTGTTCATAATATTCATCTTAAACTCGATTTTGATCCTCGTGGAAATATTGATTTTCAATCTTGATTTTAATATTTATATTTATCTTGATCTTTTAATGATGAGGATGTTGATCTTGATTATGATCCATATTTGATGTTTATCTTTTTTGAATTCTTAATTTAATATTGATTTTGTTTATGATCATAATGTTGATCTCGATTTTGATCATGATTTCAATCTTCATCTTATCATATTCTTCTTTATCTTCTTTTTAATCTTAAACTTAAACTCGATTTTGATCTTATTTGTAAACTTAGTCTTCAATCTTGATATAGTTATAGATATTAATCTAATAATGATGATAATTGTGAACTCGATTATGATCTTTAATTGTTATTAATCTTATTCTCATTCTTAATTACAACATTGATCTTATTCTTGATAATTATCTTCATCTTCATTTTGATCTCAGTTTTGATCTCAGATTTCAGTTTTAATCTTATAATCATAATCTTTATCTTGCTCCTAATATTCATCTCAAACTCGATTTTGATCCCCGTGGTAATATTGATTTTCAATCTTGATTTTAATATTTATATTTATCTTGACCTTTTAATGATGAGGATGTTGATCTTGATTATGATCCATATTTGATGTTTATCATTTTGCAATCTTAATTTAATATTGATTTTGTTCATAATCATGATATTTATCTTGATTTTGATCATCATTTCAATCTTCATCTTATGATATTCATCTTTATCTTCTTTTTAATCTTAATCTTAAACCCCATTTTGATCTTGTTTGTAAACTTGGTCTTCAATCTTGATATAGTTATTGATACTGATATTGATCTAATAATGATGAAAATTGTGAACTCGATTATGACTTTTAATTGTTATTAACTTTATTCTCATTCTTAATTACAACATTGATCTTATTTCTGATAATTATCTTCATCTTCATTTTGATCTCAGTTTGGATCTCAGATTTCAGTTTTAATCTTATATTCTTCATCTTTATCTTGCTCCTAATATTCATCTTAAACTCGATTTTGATGTCCGTGGTAATATTGATTTTCAATCTTGATTTTAATATTTATATTTATCTTTATCTTTTAATGATGAGGATGTTGATCTTGATTATGATCCATATTTGATGTTTATCTTTTTGCAATCTTAATTTAATATTGATTTTGTTTATGATCATAATGTTGATCTCGATTTTGATCATGATTTCAATCTTCATCTTATCATATTCTTCTTTATCTTCTTTTTAATCTTAAACTTAAACTCGATTTTGATCTTATTTGTAAACTTAGTCTTCAATCTTGATATAGTTATAGATATTGATCTATTAATGATGATAATTGTGAACTCGATTATGATCTTTAATTGTTATTAATCTTATTCTCATTCTTAATTACAACATTGATCTTATTCTTGATAATTATCTACATCTTCATTTTTATCTCAGTTTTGATCTTAGATTTCAGTTTTAATCATATAATCATCATCTTTATCTTGCTCCTAATATTCATCTTAAACTCGATTTTGATCCCCGTGGTAATATTGATTTTCAATCTTGATATTAATATATATATTTTATCTTGATCTTTTAATGATGAGGATGTTGATCTTGATTATGATCCATATTTGATGTTTATCATTTTGCAATCTTAATTTAATATTGATTTTGTTCATGATCATGATGTTGATCTTGATTTTGATCATGATTTCAATCTTCATCTTATGATATTCATCTTTATCTTCTGTTTAATCTTAATCTTAAACTCCATTTTGATCTTGTTTGTAAACTTGGTCTTCAATCTTGATATAGTTATTGATATTGATATAATAATGATGAAAATTGTGAACTCGATTATGACTTTTAATTGTTATTAACCTTATTCTCATTCTTAATTACAACATTGATCTTATTCCTGATAATTATCTTCATCTTCATTTCGATCTCAGTTTTGGTCTCAGATTTCAGTTTTAATCTTATAATCTTCATCTTTATCTTGCTCCTAATATTCATCTTAAACTCGATTTTGATCCCCGTGGTAATATTGATTTTCAATCTTGATTTTAATATTTATATTTATCTTGATCTTTTAATGATGAGGATGTTGATTTTGATTATGATCCATATTTGATGTTTATCTTTTTGCAATCTTAATTTAATATTAATTTTGTTTATGATCATAATCTTGATCTCGATTTTGATCATGATTTCAATCTTCATCTTATCATATTCTTCTTTATCTTCTTTTTAATGTTAAACTTAAACTCGATTTTGATCTTATTTGTAAACTTAGTCTTCAATCTTGATATAGTTATAGATATTGATCTAATAATGATGATAATTGTGAACTCGATTATGATCTTTAATTGTTATTAATCTTATTCTCATTCTTAATTACAACATTGATCTTATTCTTGATAATTATCTTTATCTTCATTTTGATCTCAATTTTGATCTCAGATTTCAGTTTTAATCTTATAATCATCATCTTTATCTTGCCCCTAATATTCATCTTAAACTCGATTTTGATCCCCGTGGTAATATTGATTTTCAATCTTGATTTTAATATTTATATTTATCTTGATCTTTTAATGATGAGGATGTTAGGGAATGCCGGGTGTAATTTTAAAATTTTGCAGTCCCAGGACGCAGCGGAAGAAGTATTACACCCGAAACACATTCCTTTCCCAAGGATCCTTGCGAGTGAAAGAACACAAGGATGTGTTAGGGTTAGTAACTTTATTGCTTGTTTAGATGTCGAAGCCATGTTGAAGGCACCCAAGTGTTCGCCCTCTACAAGTATCCACGCGTCGACTCCTTGATCGTTGCTCCCTTCCACGCTCGGTGCTAGCCTCGGGAAGAGAGTCAAGCCTTCATTTCCACTTGCGCCACCTTCAAGAGAAGTTGCGCCAAGGAGGGGATAGGGAGGATGATGCCGCCAAGGACTTCCCTCTTCTTCTTTGCTTGCGCCACCTCCAAGGTGCACCTATGGCCAAGGGACGATGAGGGCTTGTGACAAGAAGACGCCACCAAGCACAAAGAATCCTTGCGCCAAAGAAGAGAGGAAGAGGAAGAACTTGCGGCTCCAAGGAAGAGGTTTGCACCACCTTGTTGTCGCCCTTTGCTTTGCTCTCTCTCCCTTCTATGTGTGTTCACGCCTCCTTAAAGTCCAACAATGGAAGGGGCAGTAAGGGGTCCTATAAATAGGACAAGAGGCAGTAAGGCAATGGCTAAGATCATGCCAAGTGGGCGGCTAGGATAAAGGGGTCTTGAGGTAAGGAAAGTCTCCAAGACTTTACCATAAACCTCATTCAACCTATCCTAATTTGCCCAATGGCTATATCAGCCCAAGACATGCCTTAGATGCATGCATTCCATCCAAGGGAAGGGCAAGGCGCAACAAGCATAAGGAGTTTCGGCTAGGGTAAGAATTTTGGGAGAAACTAGGGTTTTAGGTAAGGTAAGTCTCCAAGACATTACCATATACCTTACCCTACTATCCATATGCGCCCAAGCTCTTTCCAAAAGAGCCATCAAGCCATATCAGCCCCAAGACTTACCTTAGAGGCAAGTATTCCTTCCAAGGAAGAAGGGCTAGGCGCCCTTTACTTCCATAATGAAGCAAAGGCGCCTCCCTCACCCCATTATGCCCCTAGGCGCCAATGGGGTGAGATTTCTCCCCATTATACCCTTTTAAGCCAATTCCTCTTCATGACAACTAATTATTGGGCCTCATTGGATAATGAGCTAGCCCAAACTTCATGGCATGGGTTGATTAAGCCATTGGATCCAATCCAATGCAACCCTAATCCAAATGTGACCAATCTAGGTCAATTTCGGGTCAACCTGCCAAAAATGAAGTTTGGCTCCAATAACTTTCTTCCATCTCATCAGGCCCATTGGCGCTGATGAAATCCTCCAAATTGATCCAAGTTATCCAATAACTTGATCCTAAGGCTTCTGATTAAAGCAACGTCAAGAGTCTATTGCGTGTGACCCCGTAGGATCCATATGACGATGGCAATGATGTAAACATCATAAGTAGTGAGGGGTATCTAGCAACACATCACTACTACCCATGTCATAGGACTTAAGTCATTATGGCAACAACTCCTAACAAGCAACGAGGATTCCCATTGCATTACAGATCCCTTTGCCTAAGCTGATATCCTGCCATTGGATTAGTCTCAAGTTTATTATCCAATGCATTGGTCATGACTCAACAGGTGTGGCCACACTTTCCTGTCATGCACCAATAATGTGGGGCGCCCCGAGGTGGATATCATGCTTCCTCGGAAGGAAGGGGCAAATCCTACTATTGGTCATCCATGTCTCTACGTGACTTATGACATGCCCAATGACAGTCGTTTTGATCTCCCAATTACGGAGAGACGTAAGACTGTATTAAAGCATACCCTTCATCAAGTCTAGACATGAATACCTCAAGTCTAAGGATCAATGCAAACCTCTTGCATGTGAGATTGACTTGTTGACTAGACAAGTCAATCCTCACGGTGGATCACTTCAGTGCATCCAATGCACCTGTATGTCTGCGTTACTGTGCCCCGCACCTAACTAGCCCATACACCAGTCTCACATGTACCAAAGCTGTCCCATATCTGCTAAGGTACCTTGTCTGGGGATAGCTTATGAGAATGGATCCAATCCAAACTCCTGGGACATTATTTATGCAACTCAATACATCAACGCAGGTAGAGTAGTCTGCATAATAACGACCATGCCTATATAAAGAGTAATAGTTCTATCAAAGTACATTCAAACAATGCCTGACCAAGTCCATACATAGGTCTTTAGGGCATATACACCAATAGAGGATGTTGATCTTGATTATGATCCATATTTGATGTTTATCTTTTTTGAAATCTTAATTTAATATTGATTTTGTTTATGATCATAATGTTGATCTCGATTTTGATCATGATTTTAATCTTCATCTTATCATATTCTTCTTTATCTTCTTTTTAATCTTAAACTTAAACTCGATTTTGATCTTATTTGTAAACTTAGTCTTCAATCTTGATATAGTTATAGATATTGATCTAATAATGATGATAATTGTGAACTCGATTATGATCTTTAATTGTTATTAATCTTATTCTCATTCTTAATTACAACATTGATCTTATTCTTGATAATTATCTTCATCTTCATTTTGATCTCAGTTTTTATCTCAGATTTCAGTTTTAATCTTATAATAATCATCTTTATCTTGCTCCTAATATTCATCTCAAACTCGATTTTGATCCCCGTGGTAATATTGATTTTCAATCTTGATTTTAATATTTATATTTATCTTGACCTTTTAATGATGAGGATGTTGATCTTGATTATGATCCATATTTGATGTTTATCATTTTGCAATCTTAATTTAATATTGATTTTGTTCATGATCATGATATTTATCTTGATTTTGATCATGATTTCAATCTTCATCTTATGATATTCATCTTTATCTTCTGTTTAATCTTAATCTTAAACTCCATTTTGATCTTGTTTGTAAACTTGGTCTTTAATCTTGATATAGTTATTGATATTGATATAATAATGATGAAAATTGTGAACTCGATTATGACTTTTAATTGTTATTAACCTTATTCTCATTCTTAATTACAACATTGATCTTATTCCGGATAATTATCTTCATCTTCATTTTGATCTCAGTTTTAATCTCAGATTTCAGTTTTAATCTTATAATCTTCATCTTTATCTTGCTCCTAATATTCATCTTAAACTCGATTTTGATCCCCGTGGTAATATTGATTTTCAATCTTGATTTTAATATTTATATTTATCTTGATCTTTTAATGATGAGGATGTTGATTTTGATTATGATCCATATTTGATGTTTATCTTTTTGCAATCTTAATTTAATATTGATTTTGTTTATGATCATAATCTTGATCTCGATTTTGATCATGATTTCAATCTTCATCTTATCATATTCTTCTTTATCTTCTTTTTAATGTTAAACTTAAACTCGATTTTGATCTTATTTGTAAACTTAGTCTTCAATCTTGATATAGTTATAGATATTGATCTAATAATGATGATAATTGTGAACTCGATTATGATCTTTAATTGTTATTAATCTTATTCTCATTCTTAATTACAACATTGATCTTATTCTTGATAATTATCTTCATCTTCATTTTGATCTCAGTTTTGATCTTAGATTTCAGTTTTAATCTTATAATCTTCATCTTTATCTTGCTCCTAATATTCATCTTAAACTCGATTTTGATCCCCGTGGTAATATTGATTTTCAATCTTGATTATAATATTTATATTTATCTTGATCTTTTAATGATGAGGATGTTGATCTTGATTATGATCCATATTTGATGTTTATCTTTTTGCAATCTTAATTAAATATTGATTTTGTTTATGATCATAATCTTGATCTCGATTTTGATCATGATTTCAATCTTTATCTTATCATATTCTTCTTTATCTTCTTTTTAATCTTAAACTTAAACTCGATTTTGATCTTATTTGTAAACTTAGTCTTCAATCTTGATATAGTTATAGATATTGATCTAAAAATGATGATAATTGTGAACTCGATTATGATCTTTAATTGTTATTAATCTTATTCTCATTCTTAATTACAACATTGATCTTATTCTTGATAATTATCTTCATCTTCATTTTGATCTCAGTTTTGATCTCAGATTTCAGTTTTAATCTTATAATCATCATCTTTATCTTGCTCCTAAAATTCATCTTAAACTCGATTTTGATCCCCGTGGTAATATTGATTTTCAATCTTGATATTAATATTTATATTTATCTTGATCTTTTAATGATGAGGATGTTGATCTTGATTATGATCCATATTTGATGTTTATCAGTTTGCAATCTTAATTTAATATTGATTTTGTTCATGATCATGATGTTGATCTTGATTTTGATCATGATTTCAATCTTCATCTTATGATATTCATCTTTATCTTCTATTTAATCTTAATCTTAAACTCCATTTTGATCTTGTTTGTAAACTTGGTCTTCAATCTTGATATAGTTAATGATATTGATATAATAATGATGAAAATTGTGAACTCGATTATGACTTTTAATCGTTATTAACCTTATTCTCATTCTTAATTACAACATTGATCTTATTCCTGATTATTATCTTCATCTTCATTTTGATCTCAGTTTTGATCTCAGATTTCAGTTCTAATCTTATAATCTTCATCTTTATCTTGTTCCTAATATTTATCTTAAACTCGATTTTGATCCCCGTGGAAATATTGATTTTCAATCTTGATTTTAATATTTATATTTATCTTGATCTTTTAATGATGAGGATGTTGATCTTGATTATGATCCATATTTGATGTTTATTTTTTTGCAATCTAAATTTAATATTGATTTTGTTTATGATCATAATCTTGATCTCGATTTTGATCATGATTTCAATCTTCATCTTATCATATTCTTCTTTATCTTCTTTTTAATGTTAAACTTAAACTCGATTTTGATCTTATTTGTAAACTTAGTCTTCAATCTTGATATAGTTATAGATATTGATCTAATAATGATGATAATTGTGAACTCGATTATGATCTTTAATTGTTATTAATCTTATTCTCATTCTTAATTACAACATTGATCTTATTCTTGATAATTATCTTTATCTTCATTTTGATCTCAGTTTTGATCTCAGATTTCAGTTTTAATCTTATAATCATCATCTTTATCTTGCTCCTAATATTCATCTTAAACTCGATTTTGATCCCCGTGGTAATATTGATTTTCAATCTTGATTTTAATATTTATATTTATCTTGATCTTTTAATGATGAGGATGTTGATCTTGATTATGATCCATATTTTATGTTTATCATTTTGCAATCTTAATTTAATATTGATTTTGTTAATGATCATGATATTTATCTTGATTTTGATCATCATTTCAATCTTCATCTTATGATATTCTTCTTTATCTTCTTTTTAATCTTAATCTTGAACCCCATTTTGATCTTGTTTGTAAACTTGGTCTTCAATCTTGATATAGTTATTGATACATATATTGATCTAATAATGATGAAAATTGTGAACTCGATTATGAATTTTAATTGTTATTAACCTTATTCTCATTCTTAATTACAACATTGATGTTATTCCTGATAATTATCTTCATCTTCATTTTGACCTCAGTTTTGATCTCAGATTTCAGTTTTAATCTTATAATCTTCATCTTAAACTCGATTTTGATCCCCGTGGTAATATTGATTTTCAATCTTGATTTTAATATTTATATTTATCTTGATCTTTTAATGATGAGGATGTTGATCTTGATTATGATCCATATTTGATGTTTATCTTTTTGCAATCTTAATTTAATATTGATTTTGTTTATGACCATAATCTTGATCTCGATTTTGATCAAGATTTCAATCTTCATCTTATCATATTCTTCTTTATCTTCTTTTTAATCTTAAACTTAAACTCAATTTTGATCTTATTTGTAAACTTAGTCTTCAATCTTGATATAGTTATAGATATTGATCTAATAATGATGATAATTGTGAACTCGATTATGATCTTTAATTGTTATTAATCTTATTCTCATTCTTAATTACAACATTGATCTTATTCTTGATAATTATCTTCATCTTCATTTTGATCTCAGTTTTGATCTCAGATTTTAGTTTTAATCTTATAATCATCATCTTTATCTTGCTCCTAATATTCATCTCAAACTTGATTTTGATCCCCGTGGTAATATTGATTTTCAATCTTGATTTTAATATTTATATTTATCTTGACCTTTTAATGATGAGGATGTTGATCTTGATTATGTTCCATATTTGATGTTTATCATTTTGCAATCTTAATTTAATCTTGACTTTGTTCATGATCATGATATTTATCTTGATTTTGATCATCATTTCAATCTTCATCTTATGATATTCATCTTTATCTTCTTTTTAATCTTAATCTTAAACCCCATTTTGTTCTTGTTTGTAAACTTGGTCTTCAATCTTGATATAGTTATTGATACTGATATTGATCTAATAATGATGAAAATTGTGAACTCGATTATGACTTTTAATTGTTATTAACCTTATTCTCATTCTTAATTACAATATTGATCTTATTCCTGATAATTATCTTCATCTTCATTTTGATCTCAGTTTTGATCTCAGATTTCAGTTTTAATATTATATTCTTCATCTTTATCTTGCTCCTAATATTCATCTTAAACTCGATTTTGATCCCCGTGGTAATATTGATTTTCAATCTTGATTTTAATATTTATATTTATCTTGATCTTTTAATGATGAGGATGTTGATCTTGATTATGATCCATATTTGATGTTTATCTTTTTGCAATCTTAATTTAATATTGATTTTGTTTATGACCATAATCTTGATCTCGATTTTGATCATGATTTCAATCTTCATCTTATCATATTCTTCTTTATCTTCTTTTTAATCTTAAACTTAAACTCAATTTTGATCTTATTTGTAAACTTAGTCTTCAATCTTGATATAGTTATAGATATTGATCTAATAATGATGATAATTGTGAACTCGATTATGATATTTAATTGTTATTAATCTTATTCTCATTCTTAATTACAACATTGATCTTATTCTTGATAATTATCTTCATCTTCATTTTGATCTTAGTTTTGATCTCAGATTTTAGTTTTAATCTTATAATCATCATCTTTATCTTGCTCCTAATATTCATCGCAAACTTGATTTTGATCCCCGTGGTAATATTGATTTTCAATCTTGATTTTAATATTTATATTTATCTTGACCTTTTAATGATGAGGATGTTGATCTTGATTATGATCCATATTTGATGTTTATCATTTTGCAATCTTAATTTAATCTTGATTTTATTCATGATCATGATATTTATCTTGATTTTGATCATCATTTCAATCTTCATCTTATGATATTCATCTTTATCTTCTTTTTAATCTTAATCTTAAACCCCATTTTGTTCTTGTTTGTAAACTTGGTCTTCAATCTTGATATAGTTATTGATACTGATATTGATCTAATAATGATGAAAATTGTGAACTCGATTATGACTTTTAATTGTTATTAACCTTATTCTCATTCTTAATTACAATATTGATCTTATTCCTGATAATTATCTTCATCTTCATTTTGATCTCAGTTTTGATCTCAGATTTCAGTTTTAATATTATATTCTTCATCTTTATCTTGCTCCTAATATTCATCTTAAACTCGATTTTGATGTCCGTGGTAATATTGATTTTCAATCTTGATTTTAATATTTATATTTATCTTGATCTTTTAATGATGAGGATGTTGATCTTGATTATGATCCATATTTGATGTTTATCTTTTTGCAATCTTAATTTAATATTGATTTTGTTTATGATCAAAATGTTGATCTCGATTTTGATCATGATTTCAATCTTCATCTTATCATATTCTTCTTTATCTTCTTTTTATTCTTAAACTTAAACTCGATTTTGATCTTATTTGTAAACTTAGTCTTCAATCTTGATATAGTTATAGATATTGATCTAATAATGATGATAATTGTGAACACGATTATGATCTTTAATTGTTATTAATCTTATTCTCATTCTTAATTACAACATTGATCTTATTCTTGATAATTATCTTCATCTTCATTTTGATCTCAGTTTTTATCTCAGATTTCAGTTTTAATCTTATAATCATCATCTTTATCTTGCTCCTAATATTCATCTTAAACTCGATTTTGATCCCCGTGGTAATATTGATTTTCAATCTTGATTTTAATATTTATATTTATCTTGATCTTTTAATGATGAGGATGTTGATCTTGATTATGATCCATATTTGATGTTTATCTTTTTGCAATCTTAATTTAATATTGATTTTGTTTATGACCATAATCTTGATCTCGATTTTGATCATGATTTCAATCTTCATCTTATCATATTCTTCTTTATCTTCTTTTTAATCTTAAACTTAAACTCAATTTTGATCTTATTTGTAAACTTAGTCTTCAATCTTGATATAGTTATAGATATTGATCTAATAATGATGATAATTGTGAACTCGATTATGATCTTTAATTGTTATTAATCTTATTCTCATTCTTAATTACAACATTGATCTTATTCTTGATAATTATCTTCATCTTCATTTTGATCTCAGTTTTGATCTCAGATTTTAGTTTTAATCTTATAATCATCATCTTTATCTTGCTCCTAATATTCATCTCAAACTTGATTTTGATCCCCGTGGTAATATTGATTTTCAATCTTGATTTTAATATTTATATTTATCTTGACCTTTTAATGATGAGGATGTTGATCTTGATTATGATCCATATTTGATGTTTATCATTTTGCAATCTTAATTTAATCTTGATTTTGTTCATGATCATGATATTTATCTTGATTTTGATCATCATTTCAATCTTCATCTTATGATATTCATCTTTATCTTCTTTTTAATCTTAATCTTAAACCCCATTTTGTTCTTGTTTGTAAACTTGGTCTTCAATCTTGATATAGTTATTGATACTGATATTGATCTAATAATGATGAAAATTGTGAACTCGATTATGACTTTTAATTGTTATTAACCTTATTCTCATTCTTAATTACAATATTGATCTTATTCCTGATAATTATCTTCATCTTCATTTTGATCTCAGTTTTGATCTCAGATTTCAGTTTTAATATTATATTCTTCATCTTTATCTTGCTCCTAATATTCATCTTAAACTCGATTTTGATGTCTGTGGTAATATTGATTTTCAATCTTGATTTTAATATTTATATTTATCTTGATCTTTTAATGATGAGGATGTTGATCTTGATTATGATCCATATTTGATGTTTATCTTTTTGCAATCTTAATTTAATATTGATTTTGTTTATGATCAAAATGTTGATCTCGATTTTGATCATGATTTCAATCTTCATCTTATCATATTCTTCTTTATCTTCTTTTTATTCTTAAACTTAAACTCGATTTTGATCTTATTTGTAAACTTAGTCTTCAATCTTGATATAGTTATAGATATTGATCTAATAATGATGATAATTGTGAACTCGATTATGATCTTTAATTGTTATTAATCTTATTCTCATTCTTAATTACAACATTGATCTTATTCTTGATAATTATCTTCATCTTCATTTTGATCTCAGATTTCAGTTTTAATCTTATAATCATCATCTTTATCTTGCTCCTAATATTCATCTCAAACTCGATTTTGATCCCCGTGGTAATATTTATTTTCAATCTTCATTTTAATATTTATATTTATCTTGACCTTTTAATGATGACGATGTTGATCTTGATTATGATCCATATTTGATGTTTATCATTTTGCAATCTTAATTTAATATTGATTTTGTTCATGATCATGATATTTATCTTGATTTTGATCATCATTTCAATCTTCATCTTTTGATATTCATCTTTATCATCTGTTTAATCTTAATCTTAAACTCCATTTTGATCTTGTTTGTAAACTTGGTCTTCAATCTTGATATAGTTATTGATATTGATATAATAATGATGAAAATTGTGTACTCGATTATGACTTTTAATTGTTATTAACCTTATTCTCATTCTTAATTACAACATTGATCTTATTCCTGATAATTGTCTTCATCTTCATTTTGATCTTATTTGTAAACTCAGATTTCAGTTTTAATCTTATAATCTTCATCTTTATCTTGCTCCTAATATTCATCTTAAACTCGATTTTGATCCCCGTGGTAATATTACTTTCAATCTTGATTTTAATATTTATATTTATCTTGATCTTTTAATGATGAGGATGTTGATCTTGATTATGATCCATATTTGATGTTTATCTTTTTGCAATCTTAATTTAATATTGATTTTGTTTATGATCATAATCTTGATATCGATTTTGATCATGATTTCAATCTTCATCTTATCATATTCTTCTTTATCTTCTTTTTAATCTTAAACTTAAACTCGATTTTGATCTTATTTGTAAACTTAGTCTTCAATCTTGATATAGTTATAGATATTGATCTAATAATGATGATAATTGTGAACTCGATTATGATCTTTAATTGTTATTAATCTTATTCTCATTCTTAATTACAACATTGATCTTATTCTTGATAATTATCTATATCTTCATTTTGATCTCAGTTTTGATCTCACATTTCAGTTTTAATCTTATAATCATCATCTTTATCTTGCTCCTAATATTCATCTTAAACTCGATTTTGATCCCCGTGGTAATATTGATTTTCAATCTTGATTTTAATATTTATATTTATCTTGACCTTTTAATGATGAGGATGTTGATCTTGATTATGATTCATATTTGATATTTATCATTTTGCTATCTTAATTTAATATTGATTTTGTTCATGATCATGATATTTATCTTGATTTTGATCATCATTTCAATCTTCATCTTATGATATTCATCTTTATCTTCTTTTTAATCTTAATCTTAAACCCCATTTTGATCTTGTTTGTAAACTTGGTCTTCAATCTTGATATAGTTATTGATATAGATATTGATCTAATAATGATGAAAATTGTGAACTCGATTATGACCTTTAATTGTAATTAACCTTATTCTCATTCTTAATTACAACATTGATCTTATTCCTGATAATTATCTTCATCTTCATTTTGATCTCAGTTTTGATCTCAGATTTCAGTTTTAATCTTATATTCTTCATTTTTATCTTGCTCCTAATATTCATCTTAAACTCGATTTTGATGTCCATGGTAATATTGATTTTCAATCTTGATTTTAATATTTATATTTATCTTGATCTTTTAATGATGAGGATGTTGATCTTGATTATGATCCATATTTGATGTTTATCTTTTTGCAATCTTAATTTAATATTGATTTTGTTTATGATCATAATGTTGATCTCAATTTTGATCATGATTTCAATCTTCATCTTATCATATTCTTCTTTATCTTCTTTTTAAAATTAAACTTAAACTCGATCTTGATCTTATTTGTAAACTTAGTCTTCAATCATGATATAGTTATAGATATTGATCTAATAATGATGATAATTGTAAACTCGATTATGATCTTTAATTGTTATTAATCTTATTCTCATTCTTAAGATTAAAGACTAAGATTACAAACAAGATCAAAATCGTGTTTAAGATTAAGATTAAAAAGAAGATAAAGATAAATATCATAAGATAAAGTTTGAAATCATGATTAAAATCAAGATCAACATCATGATCATAAACAAAATCAATAATAAATTAAGATTACAAAATGATAAACATCAAATATGGATCATAATCAAGATCAACATCCTCATCATTAAAAGATCAAGATAAATATTAATATTAATATTAATATTAAAATCAATATTACCACAGAGATCAAAATCAAGATCAACATTCTCATAATGATTAGATCAATAACAACATCAAGATTGAAGACCAAGATTACAAGCAAGATCAAAATCGAGTTTAAGATTAAGATTAAAAAGAAGATAAAGATGAATATCATAAGATGAAGTTTGAAATCATGATTAAAATGAAGATGACGATAATTATCAAGAATAAGATCAATGTTATAATTAAGAATGAGAATAAGATTAATAACAATTAAAACACATAATCGAGTTCAAAAATTTCATCATGATTAGATCAATATCAATATTAATAACAAGATCAATGTTATAATTAAGAATGAGTATAAGATTAATAACAAATAAAGATCATAATCGAGTTCAAAAGTTTATTCATGATTAGATCAATATCAATATCAATAACAATATCAAGATTGAAGACCAAGATTACAAACAAGATCAAAATCGAGTTTAAGATTAAGATTAAAAAGAAGATAAAGATAAATATCATAAGATGATGATTGAAATCATGATCAAAATCAAAATCAACATCATGATCTTGGACAAAATCAAAATTAAATTAATATTGCAAAATGATAAACATCAAATATGGATCATAATCAAGATCAACATCCTCATCATTAGAAGATCCAGATAAATATAAATATTAATATTACTATTAAAAATCTATATTACCATAGAGATCAGAATCGAGTTTAAGATGAATATTAGGAACAAGATAAAGATGAAGATTATAAGATTAAAACTGAAATTTGAGATCAAAAGTGAGATCAAAATGAAGATAAAGATAATTATCAAGAATAAGATCAATGTTATAATTAAGAATAAGAAGAAGATTAAAAACAATTAAAACTCATAATCGAGTTCAAAATTTTCATAATGATTAGATCAATATCAATATCAATAACAATATCAAGATTGAAGACCAAGATTACAAACAAGAACAAAATCGAGTTTAAGATTAAAATTAAAAAGAAGATAAAGATGAATATCATTAGATGAAGTTTGAAATCATGATTAAAATCAAGATCAACATCATGATCATGAACAAAATTAATATTAAATTAAGATTGCAAAATGATAAACATCAAATATGGATTATAATCAAGATCAACATCCTCATCATTAAAAGATCAAGATAAATATAAATATTAATATCAAGATTGAAAATCAATATTACTAGAGAGATCAAAATCGAGTTTAAGATGAATATTAGGAGCAAGATAAAGATGAAGATTATAAGATTAAAACTGAAATCTGAGATCGAAACTGAGATCAAAATGAAGATAAAGATAATTATTAAGAATAAGATCAATGTTATAATTAAGAATGAGAATAAGATTAATAACAATTAAAACTCATAATCGAGTTCAAAATTTTCAAAATGATTTGATTAATATCAATAACAATATCAAGATTGAAGACCAAGATTACAAACAAGATCAAAATCGAGTTTAAAATTAAGATTAAAAAGAAGATAAAGATGAATATCATAAGATGAAGTTTGAAATCATGATTAAAATCAAGATCAACATCATGATGATGAACAAAATCAATATTAAATTAAGATTACAAAATGATTAACATCAAATATGGATCATAATCAAGATCAACATCCTCATCATTAAAAGACCAAGATAAATATAAATATTAAAATCAAGATAAAAAATCAATATTACCACAGAGATTAAAATTGAGTTTAAGATGAATATTAGGAGCAAGATAATGTTGAAGATTATAAGATTAAAACTAAAAACTGGGATCAAAATCAAGATGAAGAAAATTATCATGAATAAGATCAATGTTATAATTAAGAATGAGAATAAGATTAATAACAATTAAAGATCATAATCGAGTTCAAAATTTTCATAATTATTAGATCAATATCAATATCAAGAACAATATCTAGATTGAAGACCAAGTTTACAAACAAGATCAAAATCGAGTTTAAGATTAATATTAAAAAGAAGAAAAAGATGAATATCATAAGATGAAGACTAAAATCATGATCAAAATCAAGTTCAACATCATGATCATGAACAAAATAAATATTAAATTAAGATTGCAAAATGATAAACATCAAATATGGATCATAATCAAGATCAACAACCTCATCATTAAAGATCAAGATAAAAATAAATAATAATATCAAGATTGAAAATCAATATTACCATCGAGATCAAAATCGAGCTTAAGATGAATATTAGAAGCAAGATAAAGATGAAGATTATAAGATTAAAACTGAAATCTAAGATCAAAACTGAGATTAAAATGAAGATTAAGATAATTATCAAGAATAAGATCAACGTTATAATTATGAATGAGAATAAGATTAATAACAATTAAAACACATAATCATGTTCAAAAAGTTCATTATGATTAGATCAATATCAATATCCATAACAATATCAAGATTGAAGACCAAGATTACAAACAAGATCAAAATCGAGTTTAAGATTAAGATTAAAAAGAGGATAAAGATGAATATCATAAGATAAAGATTAAAATCATGATCAAAATCAAGATCAACATCATGATCATGAACAAAATCAATATTAAATTAATATTGCAAAATGATAAACAACAAATATGGATCATAATCAAGATCTACATCCTCATAATTAAAAGATCAAGATAAATATAAATATTAATATTAATATTAAAAATCAATATTACCACAGACATAAAAACCGAGTTTAAGATCAATATTAGGAACAAGATAAAGATGAAGATTATAAGATTAAAACTGATATCTGAGATCAAAATGAGGATGAAGATAATTATCAAGAATAAGATCAATGTGATAAATAAGAATGAAAATAACATTAATAACAATTAAAGCTCATAATCGAGTTCAAAATTTTCATCATTATTAAATCAACATCAATATCAATAACAATATAAAGATTGAAGACCAAGATTACAAACAAGATCAAAATCAAATTTAAGATTAAAATTAAAAAGAAGATAAAGATGAATATCAAAAGATCAAAATTGAAATCTTGATCAAAATCAAGATCAACATCATGATCTTGGACAAAATCAATATTAAATTAATATTGCAAAATGATAAACATCAAACATGGATCATAATCAAGATCAACATCCTCATCATTAAAAGATCAACATAAATATAAATATTAATATTAAGATTAAAAATCAATATTACCACAGAGAAAAAAATCGAGTTTAATATGGATATTAGGAGCAAGATAAAGAAGAAGATTATAAGATTAAAACTGATATCTGAGATCAAAACTAAGATCAAAATGAAGATGAAGATAATTATCAAGAATAAGATCGACGTTATAATTAAGAATGAGAATAAGATTAATAACAATTAAAACTCATAATCATGTTCAAAAATTTCATCATGATTAGATCAATATCAATATCAATAACAATATCAAGATTGAAGACCAAGATTACAAACAAGATAAAAATCGAGTTTAAGATTAAGATTAAAAAGAGGATAAAGATGAATATCATAAGATGAAGATTGAAATCATGATCAAAATGAAGATCCACATCATGATCATGAACAAAATCAATATTAAATTAATATTGCAAAATGATAAACAACAAATATGGACCATAATCAAGATCGACATCCTCATCATTAAAAGATTAAGATAAATATAAATATTAATATTAAAATTAAAAATCAATATTACCACAGAGATCAAAATCGAGTTTAAGATGGTTATTAGGAGCAAGATAAAGAAGAAGATTATAAGATTAAAACTGATATCTGAGATCAAAACTAAGATCAAAATGAAGATGAAGATAATTATCAAGAATAAGATCGACGTTATAATTAAGAATGAGAATAAGATTAATAACAATTAAAACTCATAATCATGTTCAAAAATTTCATCATGATTAGATCAATATCAATATACATAACAATATCAAGATTGAAGACCAAGATTACAAACAAGATCAAAATCGAGTTTAAGATTAAGATTAAAAAGAGGATAAAGATGAATATCATAAGATAAAGATTAAAATCATGATCAAAATCAAGATCAACATCATGATCATGAACAAAATCAATATCAAATTAATATTGCAAAATGATAAACAACAAATATGGATCATAATCAAGATCTACATTCTCATCATTAAAAGATCAAGATAAATATTAATATTAATATTAAGATTAAAAATCAAAATTACCACAAACATAAAAATCGAGTTTAAGATCAATATTAGGAGCAAGATAAAGATGAAGATTATAAGATTAAAACTGATATCTGAGATCAAAATGAAGATGAAGATAATTATCAAGAATAAGATCGACGTTATAATTAACAATGAGAACAAGATTAATAACAATTAAAACTCATAATCATGTTCAAAAATTTCATCATGATTAGATCAATATCAATATCAATAACTATATCAAGATTGAGGACCAAGATTACAAACAAGATCAAAATCGAGTTTAAGATTAAGATTAAAAAGAGGATAAAGATGAATATCATAAGATGAAGATTGAAATCATGATCAAAATGAAGATCCACATCATGATCATGAACAAAATCAATATTAAATTAATATTGCAAAATGATAAACAACAAATATGGATCATAATCAAGATCAACATCCTTATCATTAAAAGATCAAGATAAATATAAATATTAATATTAAGATTAAAAATTAATATTACCACAGAGATCAAAATCGAGTTTAAGATGGATATTAGGAGCAAGATAAAGAAGAAGATTATAAGATTAAAACTGATATCTGAGATCAAAACTAAGATCAAAATGAAGATGAAGATAATTATCAAGAATAAGATCGACGTTATAATTAAGAATGAGAATAAGATTAATAACAATTAAAACTTATAATCATGTTCAAAAACTTCATCATGATTAGATCAATATCAATATCCATAACAATATCAAGATTGAAGACCAAGATTACAAACAAGATCAACATAGAGTTTAAGATTAAGATTAAAAAGAGGATAAAGATGAATATCATAAGATAAAGATTAAAATCATGATCAAAATCAAGATCAACATCATGATCATGAACAAAATCAATATTAAATTAATATTGCAAAATGATAAACAACAAATATGGATCATAATCAAGATCTACATCCTCATCATTAAAAGATCAAGATAAATATAAATATTAATATTAAGATTAAAAATCAAAATTACCACAGACATAAAAATCGAGTTTAAGATCAATATTAGGAGCAAGATAAAGATGAAGATTATAAGATTAAAACTGATATCTGAGATCAAAATGAGGATGAAGATAATTATCAAGAATAAGATCAATGTGATAAATAAGAATGAAAATAAGATTAATAACAATTAAAGCTCATAATCGAGTTCAAAATTTTCATCATTATTAGATCAACATCAATATCAATAACAATATCAAGATTGAAGACCAAGATTACAAACAAGATCAAAATCGAATTTAAGATTAAAATTAAAAAGAAGATAAAGATGAATATCAAAAGATGAAAATTGAAATCTTGATCAAAATCAAGATCAACATCATGATCTTGGACAAAATCAATATTAAATTAATATTGCAAAATGATAAACATCAAACATGGATCATAATCAAGATCAACATCCTCATCATTAAAAGATCAAGATAAATATAAATATTAATATTAAGATTAAAAATCAATATTACCACAGAGAAAAAAATCGAGTTTAAGATGGATATTAGGAGCAAGATAAAGAAGAAGATTATAAGATTAAAACTGATATCTGAGATCAAAACTAAGATCAAAATGAAGATGAAGATAATTATCAAGAATAAGATCGACGTTATAATTAAGAATGAGAATAAGATTAATAACAATTAAAACTCATAATCATGTTCAAAAATTTCATCATGATTAGATCAATATCAATATACATAACAATATCAAGATTGAAGACCAAGATTACAAACAAGATCAAAATCGAGTTTAAGATTAAGATTAAAAAGAGGATAAAGATGAATATCATAAGATAAAGATTAAAATCATGATCAAAATCAAGATCAACATCATGATCATGAACAAAATCAATATTAAATTAATATTGCAAAATGATAAACAACAAATATGGATCATAATCAAGATCTACATCCTCATCATTAAAAGATCAAGATAAATATTAATATTAACATTAAGATTAAAAATCAAAATTACCACAAACATAAAAATCGAGTTTAAGATCAATATTAGGAGCAAGATAAAGATGAAGATTATAAGATTAAAACTGATATCTGAGATCAAAATGAAGATGAAGATAATTATCAAGAATAAGATCGACGTTATAATTAACAATGAGAACAAGATTAATAACAATTAAAACTCATAATCATGTTCAAAAATTTCATCATGATTAGATCAATATCAATATCAATAACTATATCAAGATTGAGGACCAAGATTACAAACAAGATCAAAATCGAGTTTAAGATTAAGATTAAAAAGAGGATAAAGATGAATATCATAAGATGAAGATTGAAATCATGATCAAAATGAAGATCCACATCATGATCATGAACAAAATCAATATTAAATTAATATTGCAAAATGATAAACAACAAATATGGATCATAATCAAGATCAACATCCTTATCATTAAAAGATCAAGATAAATATAAATATTAATATTAAGATAAAAAATCAATATTACCACAGAGATCAAAATCGAGTTTAAGATGGATATTAGGAGCAAGATAAAGAAGAAGATTATAAGATTAAAACTGATATCTGAGATCAAAACTAAGATCAAAATGAAGATGAAGATAATTATCAAGAATAAGATCGACGTTATAATTAAGAATGAGAATAAGATTAATAACAATTAAAACTCATAATCATGTTCAAAAATTTCATCATGATTAGATCAATATCAATATCCATAACAATATCAAGATTGAAGACCAAGATTACAAACAAGATGAAAATAGAGTTTAAGATTAAGATTAAAAAGAGGATAAAGATGAATAACATAAGATAAAGATTAAAATCATGATCAAAATCAAGATCAACATCATGATCATGAACAAAATCAATATTAAATTAATATTGCAAAATGATAAACAACAAATATGGATCATAATCAAGATCTACATCCTCATCATTAAAAGATTAAGATAAATATAAATATTAATATTAAGATTAGAAATCAAAATTACCACAGACATAAAAATCGAGTTTATGATCAATATTAGGGGCAAGATAAAGATGAAGATTATAAGATTAAAACTGATATCTGAGATCAAAATGAGGATGAAGATAATTATCAAGAATAAGATCAATGTGATAAATAAGAATGAAAATAAGATTAATAACAATTAAAGCTCATAATCGAGTTCAAAATTTTCATCATTATTAGATCAACATCAATATCAATAACAATATCAAGATTGAAGACCAAGATTACAAACAAGTTCAAAATCGAATTTAAGATTAAAATTAAAAAGAAGATAAAGATGAATATCAAAAGATGAAAATTGAAATCTTGATCAAAATCAAGATCAACATCATGATCTTGGACAAAATCAATATTAAATTAATATTGCAAAATGATAAACATCAAACATGGATCATAATCAAGATCAACATCCTCATCATTAAAAGATCAAGATAAATATAAATATTAATATTAAGATTAAAAATCAATATTACCATAGAGAAAAAAATTGAGTTTAAGATGGATATTAGGAGCAAGATAAAGAAGAAGATTATAAGATTAAAACTGATATCTGAGATCAAAACTAAGATCAAAATGAAGATGAAGATAATTATCAAGAATAAGATCGACGTTATAATTAACAATGAGAACAAGATTAATAACAATTAAAACTCATAATCATGTTCAAAAATTTCATCATGATTAGATCAATATCAATATCAATAACAATATCAAGATTGAGGACCAAGATTACAAACAAGATCAAAATCGAGTTTAAGATTAAGATTAAAAAGAGGATAAAGATGAATATCATAAGATGAAGATTGAAATCATGATCAAAATGAAGATCCACATCATGATCATGAACAAAATCAATATTAAATTAATATTGCAAATGTTGGTGTATATGCCCTAGGACCTACCTTTGGTCAACTTGTGTACTACTTGACATTGATATATAAATATCAATGTCAAGTAGTACACAAGTTGACCAAAGGTAGGTCCTAGGGCATATACACCAACAATCTCCCACTTGCACTAAGACCTAGAGGTTGAGGAGTCTCAACCCCATATCTCTAGCGTGACCATCATGCTTCTGCTGCGCCAAAGCCTTGGTCAATGGGTCTGCTAGATTGTTATCTGTGTCTACTCTGCTAATCTTGACATCACCTCTGTCTATGATCTCTCTGATCAGGTGAAATCTTCTTAGTATGTGTTTGGATCTTTGATGAGACCGTGGTTCCTTAGCTTGTGCAATTGCTCCATTGTTGTCACAGTAGAGTTCAATGGGATCCAATGCACTAGGTACCACTTGAAGATCACATAAGAACTTCTTTATCCAAATAGCTTCCTTGGCTGCCTCAGAAGCAGCCACATACTCAGCTTCGGTTGTAGAATCTGCTATGGTAGATTGCTTGAAGCTCTTCCAGCATACAGTGCCTCCATTTAACTTGAACACATAGCCGGCTTGCGATCTAAAGTCGTCAGGGTCAGACTGGAACGACGCATCAGTGTAGCCCTGTATACTGAGCTCTTCCTGTCCCCCATAGACCAAGAACAGATCCTTAGTTCTTCTCAGATATTTCAGGATGTTCTTTACAGCCACCCAGTGCTGCAGACCTGGATTGGATTGGTATCGGCTGGTTATGCTCACAGCATATGCCACATCTGGTCTAGTACACAACATTGCATACATGATCGATCCTACTGCCGAAGCATAAGGAATTCGACTCATGTCATCCCTCTCAGCCTGTGTTGTAGGACACTGGCTCTTTGAAAGAGTAAGGCCATGTCTCACTGGAAGGTATCCTTTCTTGGATTGCTCCATGTAGAACCTCTCCAGTACCTTATCAATGTAAGTACTCTGACTAAGGGCTAAGAGTCTCTTGGATCTATCCCGGTAGATCCTTACGCCTAGAATATAGGCGGCCTCCCCTAAGTCTTTCATCTCGAAACACTTCCCCAACCATGTCTTCACAGCTTGAAGACTAGGGATGTCGTTTCCGATGAGCAGTATGTCATCGATATACAAGACCAGAAAAATCACCAAGCTCCCACTGAATTTTCTGTATACACAGGCGTCATCTTCGCTTTTGATAAAGCCATAATCTCTCACGGCTTCATCAAATCAAAGATTCCAACTTCGAGATGCTTGCTTTAATCCATAAATGGATCTCTTTAGCCTGCAGACCTTCCTAGCCTCTGCAGGATGGATGAAACCATCAGGTTGTGACATATACACATCCTCAGTCAGCTTCCCGTTAAGGAACGCTGTTTTCACATCCATCTGCCATATCTCATAGTCATGATATGCAGCTATTGCAAGTAGAATCCGAATGGATTTAATCATGGCAACTGGCGAAAAGGTTTCATCATAGTCCACCCCGTGGATTTGTTTAAATCCTTTAGCCACCAGTCTACCTTTATAGGTAACTATGTTGCCTTCCATGTCTGTTTTCCTTTTGAAAACCCATTTGCATCCAATAGGTGTTACCCCATCAGGCGGCTCAACCAAATCCCAGACTTGGTTAGCTGACATGGAATCCATCTCGGATCGCATGGCGTCAAGCCATTTCTTGGAGTCCGGTCTACTGACCGCCTCATCGTAGGTCCTGGGTTCATCCTCAATGATGAAGATTCTATCGTGTTGGGTCGGCAGCGACCCGTACCTTTCAGGTGCACGACGAATCCTCCCAGATCTACGTGGGACCTGTGTCTGAGCCTCTGGTTGTCCAACAACCGGTGCAGGTGGCTCAGATTCCATCTCTATATCTTGTGGTTGCACTTGGACCTCATCTAAGTCAAACTTCCTCCCATTAACCTCTTTCATGAGAAATTCTTTCTCCAGAAAGACAGCTCCCCGAGCAACAAAAACTTTGTTCTCGGCTGGGACATAGAAGTAGTATCCTCTGGTTTCCTTAGGATACCCCACAAACACACATTTATCAGATCTAGGTTCTAGCTTGCTAGAATCCTGACGTTTGACATAAGCCTCACATCCCCAGATTTTTATAAAAGTGAGATTAGGGCGTCTCCTAGTCCATACCTCGTATGGTATTTTGGAGACACTCTTAGATGGAACGTTATTCAGTATCAGAGAAGCTGTCTCTAGTGCATGCCCCCAGAATGAGGGAGGTAGAGTTGCATGACTCATCATAGATCGAACCATATCCAATAAAGTTCGATTTCTCCTTTCAGACACACCATTCCATTGAGGTGTTCCAGGAGGAGTGAGTTGGGATACTATCCCACACTCTTTCAGATAGTCAAAGAACTCACCGCTCAGGTACTCTCCACCTCGATCCGATCGAAGAGCTTTAATGGATCTCCCAAGCTGGTTCTCTACTTCATTCTTGAACTCCTTGAATTTCTCAAAGGATTCAGATTTATGTCTTATTAAGTAGACATAACCATACCTACTGAAGTCATCAGTGAAGGTAATGAAGTAGTTGTACCCTCCTCTGGCTTGTTTATTGAAAGGCCCACACACATCAGTATGTATGAGATCCAATAAACCTCCTGTCCTCTCATCAATCTTGGTGAAGGGCGCCTTTGTCATTTTCCCTAATAAACAAGGTTCACAAGTATCAAATTCCTCCAAGGAACTTGAATCTATCAATCCATTTGTATGGAGTTGATGGATGCGATTCTTGTTTATATGGGCCAATCGACAGTGCCATAGGAAAGCACCAACTGAACCACTCAGTTTGGTCCTTTTATTACTTATGTTACAGATAGAACTTTCCATATCCAAGATATACAGACCATTGCATAAAGTACCCTTCCCATAGAACATATTTGCAAATGAAAAAGAACATGAGTTCTTATTTATTTCAAATTTAAAGCCCTTTCTTGCTAAGCAAGGAATGGATATAATGTTCTTGGTAAGAGAAGGTACATAGAAGCAATTATCTAGTTCTAAATGAAGTCTAGAAGGCAAGGAGAGAGTCAAAACGCCTACAGCAACAGCAGCAACCTGTGCTCCGTTTCCAACTCGTAGGTCTATCTCTCCAGGCTTCACCGTTCTACTTTTCTTGAGCCCCTGCATATTTGTACAAATATGAGCTCCACATGTGGTATCCAATACCCATGACATAGAAGTAGAAAGATTGACTTCTGTAACATAGATACCTGAGCTAGAAGTTAAGGCCAAGCCTTTCTTCTCCTCATTCTGAAGCTGCCTGCAGTCCCTTCTCCAGTGACCCTGCTCGCCACAGTGGAAACACCTCTGGTCCTTTGACTTCTTCGCCCTTTTCTTCAGTGCCTTGGTAGGACCTTTGGCACTGCCCTTAGCACGTGCCTTACCCTTCTTCTTTATCTTCTTGGTCGCAGGGACCAAAAGAACGGAATTGGGTTTGGTCTTACCCATCTCGCGCTCGGCTGTTTGGAGCATATTCATTAATTCCTCCCGTGTGCACTCAATCCGGTTCATATTGAAATTAATGATAAACGGACTGAAGCTAGGGGGCAAGGAATGTAGAATAAGATCCACAACCAGCTCGTTGTCTATGGCATGTCCCAGTTTTCTGAGATGATCCACGTTCCCAATAAGTTTGAGAACATGGGGTCTCACTGGTGCACCCTCAGACAACTTGCACCGAAAGACTGCTTTGGCAGTGTCAAATCTCTCAGTTCTAGCCTGAGCCTCGAACATCTGTTTCAGACGAGTGATCATCTGAAAAGCGTTCTGCTCCTCATATTGCACCTGCAATTCAGGTGCCATGTTGGCTAGCATGAGACATGCAACCTCCAAAGAGTCATCCTGATGCTTCCTATAAGCATCTCTTTCTGCCGTCCGGGCATTAGGCGGAGGAGCCGCAGGAAGAGGCTGTTCCAGGACATACAGCTTCTTTTCGAGCTTGAGGACTATCCTCAAATTCCGATGCCAGTCCATAAAGTTAGTTCCAACTAACTTATCCTTGTCAAGGATAGATCGCAGTGACAATCCGCCAGTGTTCGTAGCCATTATTCTACAACACCCAAGAAGAACAGATTAGTACTACTTTAAATCATTTAAACTGGACTTGTTTTAAATGATTACTGCTCCCACTATTTTAAATTCGAATTGACAACCCACAAAGTCAATCGGGAAGTTTAAGACTTCCTAGTGAGATGGGATCCTTATTCTACACAGGGCTTTGCGTCCCACGAGGGTGGGATGAGATGCACAAAGTGACCCATGCTTCACAAGGTGGGCGCGCCGGCCGATTGCTTCCAAGCAATTCCCCTTATTGAAATAGTCTGGGCATTTCATGTCCAGCGAGGGCTGGATACAACGTGAAATCCTAACCTTTCAACGATGCCTCTAGACTTTCACCATATGCCCAGCACATGTGAATTTCTAGTCAAGTCCATTCCTAACCGTTATGCCCAGGGTCAACGAGTTTCCTTGCGAAGGCACGTCCAGGTTAAAACTGGACTGGGGAAACCATTGTCACCACGTACTTTCTAAAGATAAGTGGGTGTGTCCCACGAGGGTGGGAAACAATTCACAACTCCACTGATCGATAGCTTAGTGAGGGTTACGCGTTAGAAGGCTACTAGACTTGATATTTATTTGAGGGTTTTTAAGTCTCATCATCTTACGTTTTATCTTATGTCTAACAATACAGGCATGCAATCCTATAGTGATAACATAACGATAAAACATTATGGGCATGCTTTTAGCAGATTGGGAAAGCAGTAAAGGATGATGTGATCGAAGCCCTCTCAAGACATTGAATCAACCCATGCCGAAGGAGATTCAACTCTTGACATAGGACTCAAGCCCCTAAATATAGACCTAGCCTAGCCGCCCTCTATCTTGGTCCTCAAGGTCGGCTCCAAGGTCCTTCCCACATGGTTTAGCTCACAAACCTTAAGGGTAGATCCCAAAGGTTCGGCCAATGCCATGGTCTTTCTTTGTGGAGGATGCGCCACGATGCAAGAAGCCAAGTTAGCTAGCACACAAACCCAAGGGTTCGGCCATGCCCAACTTGCGCCATTATGCAAGAAGGCGTCTCTTCCTTTGATGCATGCGCCAAGCTCCAAGTACATGCGCCACCCTAATCTTCTTCTTTGCAAAAAGAAAAGCGGCACGCAGGCCTCACAAGGATACATTACAGGTATGCAAAGGTGGCTTGACTAATGATCACAACATCATGCACAATCAAGGTATTTACTCATGCAATTCTATATGCTCATGAAAAACATAAAATCAGAAATTTTACTTTTTCATAAAACTAGTCTCTTCTTCTCATCTTCTTCTCACAAATCTTTTGGTTAATTGCGATTTATTTTTCAAGATGATTTCAGAGATCCTTTCGGCTGGCAATTTTGTCATATCAAGAGACCTGGCCAGTCCGGAGACACAATGCCCGTCCTACTTGACAAAATTACGTGCGCCTTTGATCTTTAAATCAAACAAGAAAAATAGTCCAAAAATCCAAAAGAGATTGAGAGGATGATAGAAACAAGAAACCCTAATTTTTCTACCTTTAGAAAAATTGATTGCCATGCATCATGCTATTTACGAAAATAGAGATATGGCATGTGAGCATGAAAGAAAAGCATAAAACATCGTTCGAGTCTTGCAAGTCGCTCTGATACCACTGTTGGGAAACCCCGGGGACATTTTACAATTTTCAGAGACACATACATACATTGCACAGCGGAAGAATGTCCCCGAAACAGGTCCGTCCCAAAAACCAGTGAAGATCGCATGCAAGGGAGTCGACACGATGAGTTAGAAAATACCTCAGAGGAAGATGAGGTCGATGTCGTGATAGGCGCCCAAGCGTGCGCCCTCTGCAGTCTCACACACACGGATGCCTCGAGTCCTCTTCTTCCACGCCCGGTGCTAGCCTCGGGAAGAAGATCCAAGCCTTAGGGAGATGCTCCAACCACCTTGCGCCACCAAGAGAGAAAGATGCGCCAAGTGGTAAGAAGAATGCCGCCAAGCCTTCAAGTCTCTTGCGCCAAAGGATGAAGAGAAGATGAAGCTTGCGGCTAGGATTTGATGGAAGAAGGAGGTTGCGCCAATGCCTCTTCAAACCCTTGCTTTCGCCCCTCCTCTTGTGTTCTCGCCACCAAGAGTCGATCCAATTCATGAGGGGGCGATTAGGGTCTTATTTATAGGGCAAGAGGCGGTTAGGGTATGGGCTAGGATCAAGACAAGTGTAGGGCTAGGATGAGGAGGTTTGTGATAAGGAAAGTCTCCAAGACATTTCCTTAATTCTCATTCAACTTTTCCTCATTAAGCCCCACGCCTTCCTTGTGCGCCAAGGCCTTGCCTTGCGCCTCAAGCAATGCCTTAGAGGCATGCATTCTATTAATGGGAGAGGGCTAGGCGCAAATTGCTTCCTTAATGAAGCAATTTTGCCACCCTAACCCCATTATGCCCCTTAGGCGCCAATGGGGTTGGGTCTCTCCCCATTATACCCTTTTAGCCTCTCATCTCTTCATGAGAACTTGTTATTGGGCCTCATCGGATAATGAGCTAGCCCAAACTCCATTACATGGGTTGATTAAGCATTTGGATCCAATCCAAAGCAACCCTAATTCAAATGTGACCAACCATGGTCAAATACGGGTCAACCTGCAGAGGGCGCACGCTTGGGCGCCTATCACGACATCGACCTCATCTTCCTCTGAGGTATTTTCTAACTCATCGTGTCGACTCCCTTGCATGCGATCTTCACTGGTTTTTGGGACGGACCTGTTTCGGGGACATTCTTCCGCTGTGCAATGTATGTATGTGTCTCTGAAAATTGTAAAATGTCCCCGGGGTTTCCCAACAGCAAAATGATAAACAACAAATATGGATCATAATCAAGATCAACATCCTTATCATTAAAAGATCAAGATAAATATAAATATTAATATTAAGATTAAAAATCAATATTACCACAGAGATCAAAATCGAGTTTAAGATGGATATTAGGAGCAAGATAAAGAAGAAGATTATAATATTAAAACTGATATCTGAGATCAAAACTAAGATCAAAATGAAGATGAAGATAATTATCAAGAATAAGATCGACGTTATAATTAAGAATGAGAATAAGATTAATAACAATTAAAACTCATAATCATGTTCAAAAACTTCATCATGATTAGATCAATATCAATATCCATAACAATATCAAGATTGAAGACCAAGATTACAAACCTAGATCAAAATAAAGTTTAAGATTAAGATTAAAAAGAGGATAAAGATGAATATCATAAGATAAAGATTAAAATCATGATCAAAATCAAGATCAACATCATGATCATGAACAAAATCAATATTAAATTAATATTGCAAAATGATAAACAACAAATATGGATCATAATCAAGATCTACATCCTCATCATTAAAAGATCAAGATAAATATAAATATTAATATTAAGATTAAAAATCAAAATTACCACAAACATAAAAATCGAGTTTAAGATCAATATTAGGAGCAAGATAAAGATGAAGATTATAAGATTAAAACTGATATCTGAGATCAAAATGAAGATGAAGATAACTATCAAGAATAAGATCGACGTTATAATTAACAATGAGAACAAGATTAATAACAATTAAAACTCATAATCATGTTCAAAAATTTCATCATGATTAGATCAATATCAATATCAATAACAATATCAAGATTGAGGACCAAGATTACAAACAAGATCAAAATCGAGTTTAAGATTAAGATTAAAAAGAGGATAAAGATGAATATCATAAGATGAAGATTGAAATCATGATCAAAATGAAGATCCACATCATGATCATGAACAAAATCAATATTAAATTAATATTGCAAAATGATAAACAACAAATATGGATCATAATCAAGATCAACATCCTTATCATTAAAAGATCAAGATAAATATAAATATTAATATTAAGATTAAAAATCAATATTACCACAGAGATCAAAATCGAGTTTAAGATGGATATTAGGAGCAAGATAAAGAAGAAGATTATAAGATTAAAACTGATATCTGAGATCAAAACTAAGATCAAAATGAAGATGAAGATAATTATCAAGAATAAGATCGACGTTATAATTAAGAATGAGAATAAGATTAATAACAATTAAAACTCATAATCATGTTCAAAAACTTCATCATGATTAGATCAATATCAATATCCATAACAATATCAAGATTGAAGACCAAGATTACAAACAAGATCAAAATAGAGTTTAAGATTAAGATTAAAAAGAGGATAAAGATGAATATCATAAGATAAAGATTAAAATCATGATCAAAATCAAGATCAACATCATGATCATGAACAAAATCAATATTAAATTAATATTGCAAAATGATAAACAACAAATAAGGATCATAATCAAGATCTACATCCTCATCATTAAAAGATCAAGATAAATATTAATATTAATATTAAGATTAAAAATCAAAATTACCACAGACATAAAAATCGAGTTTAAGATCAATATTAGGAGCAAGATAAAGATGAAGATTATAAGATTAAAACTGATATCTGAGATCAAAATGAAGATGAAGATAACTATCAAGAATAAGATCGACGTTATAATTAATAATGAGAACAAGATTAATAACAATTAAAACTCATAATCATGTTCAAAAATTTCATCATGATTAGATCAATATGAATATCAATAACAATATCAAGATTGAGGACCAAGATTACAAACAAGATCAAAATCGAGTTTAAGATTAAGATTAAAAAGAGGATAAAGATGACTATCATAAGATGAAGATTGAAATCATGATCAAAATGAAGATCCACATCATGATCATGAACAAAATCAATATTAAATTAATATTGCAAAATGATAGACAACAAATATGGATCATAATCAAGATCAACATCCTTATCATTAAAAGATCAAGATAAATATAAATATTAATATTAAGATTAAAAATCAATATTACCACAGAGATCAAAACCGAGTTTAAGATGGATATTAGGAGCAAGATAAAGAAGAAGATTATAAGATTAAAACTGATATCTGAGATCAAAACTAAGATCAAAATGAAGATGAAGATAATTATCAAGAATAAGATCGACGTTATAATTAACAATGAGAACAAGATTAATAACAATTAAAACTCATAATCATGTTCAAAAATTTCATCATGATTAGATCAATATCAATATCAATAATAATATCAAGATTGAGGACCAAGATTACAAACAAGATCAAAATCGAGTTTAAGATTAAGATTAAAAAGAGGATAAAGATGAATATCATAAGATGAAGATTGAAATCATGATCAAAATGAAGATCCACATCATGATCATGAACAAAATCAATATTAAATTAATATTGCAAAATGATAAACAACAAATATGGATCATAATCAAGATCAACATCCTTATCATTAAAAGATCAAGATAAATATAAATATTAATATTAAGATTAAAAATCAATATTACCACAGAGATCAAAATCGAGTTTAAGATGGATATTAGGAGCAAGATAAAGAAGAAGATTATAAGATTAAAACTGATATCTGAGATCAAAACTAAGATCAAAATGAAGATGAAGATAATTATCAAGAATAAGATCGACGTTATAATTAAGAATGAGAATAAGATTAATAACAATTAAAACTCATAATCATGTTCAAAAACTTCATCATGATTAGATCAATATCAATATCCATAACAATATCAAGATTGAAGACCAAGATTACAAACAAGATCAACATAGAGTTTAAGATTAAGATTAAAAAGAGGATAAAGATGAATATCATGAAGGACCCCTTTCGAGAGGGGGGCGAAACCCTATTGGTGGCGCAGGTATAAATTTCGCATGGAAGCTAGGGTTTCAAGAGATCTTAATATCGCATATGATCAACTTTCCACACATTAGAAATAACAAGAGAAGGATCCATACCATCGCCATCTCTTGGATGGTGTCTTGGAAGGAGAGAGCAAGAGAGATCTCCTCCAAAGGTGACGCACACAATTGATGTCGCCTACTTTTCCTTGGTGCTCCTTGTGCTAGCAAGGCTCCAAGAAGTGCTTGTCGAATGGAAGGGAAAGAGACCTTCTTTTCTTGGCGATTTCTTGCTCCTTCTTTCGTCCACCTTCACCACGCAAAAGAAAATGCTTGAGGCGACGAGCGAGAGCGAGAGGCGAGCAAGAGTGTAACGCAACTCATGAACGTGGAGGCGTTTTTCTATCTTGGAAACGCATCTTCCAAAAATAGCAAAACCATAAGTTCATGCGTTCATGCGATCATGAACTAACCGCATTTACCTCTCCTCTTTGAACCATGCGCTCAACCCATGAGCCGGTTCAATTTCATTTGGCTCAATGACCAAATAAACCAAGCGACTTAGCCTAGATCACAATTGAACCCTAAGGTTCTTGATCTGACCGTTGATCTCATGATGCTTCTGATCTCACCGATCTAGCATCTATTCTCTCAATCGAAGCTTACCGATCTGAAGCCCTAATCAATCAAACATGATCAGACTAGATCTCACTTACAATCAGAGATTAAATCCCTTTAAACTGAACCCAAACAATTCAGTCCACACGATCTGACTTAAGTAAGCCATATCATCAAATTGTGCGACCCTGAGGGTTTCCTTCAATGTCGGTAACGATAACTTACGTTATCACGATCAGTGAGGGGTATCTAGCAACACATCACTGTCTCCCGATATAAAGGAAAGAGTCTTCCAAGACTACACCCAAACCACAGCACAAGTGTGAATCAACTCACAAGGCATGCATATTTCTTTTGCCACTGGATGTTCTTATTGGACAAGCGTGTCAAGCTTGTAACTCCAATATGATGAGCATGATTAGATCAGATGAACATAGTCACCTGGGTATGGCCATACACTTTCTCAATCATCTCATCCAGGGGGCCCTTTAGAACATCACACTCCTTAAACAAGGAGACGGCAATCCTTTGTCTATCACTAGTGCCCTAACCTGACTCAAGCTCACCATCCAAGATAGTCTATAATCATTATGTTTCAAATGATATTGAACTACCTCAAAACAATGACAATCATCATTTAGAAACACAAGCGATCTCAAGTCAGAGGAAATGTGCCACTTGTCGCATTCAAGGATTATTCACATTGTGACAGACAATTGAATATCCTAGTAGGGTCTGTCCAGTACATCCAATGTACCCATGAGTCTACATCTTATTCCATGCTCGAAGCATCCTATAAGATTAGAGCACATATTAGTCTCAATCATATCAAGGCTGTCTCATGTTCACCAAGATATCTCGACTAAGGACTTTATAGCATGTCAGCCTAGCTGAACAGCATTGAGAAATTATTCAGAAGTACACTTACTGCAGCAGACAATGTAACAACCTGAATAACAACCATGCCTTTATAAACTTAAGAGTTTATACATGATACTGTTACAATCCCAAGGCCTCAAACATTAGCCTTAAGGGCATACCCCAACATATCATAAGATAAAGATTAAAATCATGATCAAAATCAAGATCAACATCATGATCATGAACAAAATCAATATTAAATTAATATTGCAAAATGATAAACAACAAATATGGATCATAATCAAGATCTACATCCACATCATTAAAAGATCAAGATAAATATAAATATTAATATTAAGATTAAAAATCAAAATTACCACAAACATAAAAATCGAGTTTAAGATCAATATTAGGAGCAAGATAAAGATGAAGATTAGAAGATTAAAACTGATATCTGAGATCAAAATGAAGATGAAGATAACTATCAAGAATAAGATCGACGTTATAATTAACAATGAGAACAAGATTAATAACAATTAAAACTCATAATCATGTTCAAAAATTTCATCATGATTAGATCAATATCAATATCAATAACAATATCAAGATTGAGGACCAAGATTACAAACAAGATCAAAATCGAGTTTAAGATTAAGATTAAAAAGAGGATAAAGATGAATATCATAAGATGAAGATTGAAATCATGATCAAAATGAAGATCCACATCATGATCATGAACAAAATCAATATTAAATTAATATTGCAAAATGATAAACAACAAATATGGATCATAATCAAGATCAACATCCTTATCATTAAAAGATCAAGATAAATATAAATATTAATATTAAGATTAAAAATCAATATTACCACAGAGATCAAAATCGAGTTTAAGATGGATATTAGGAGCAAGATAAAGAAGAAGATTATAAGATTAAAACTGATATCTGAGATCAAAACTAAGATCAAAATGAAGATGAAGATAATTATCAAGAATAAGATCGACGTTATAATTAAGAATGAGAATAAGATTAATAACAATTAAAACTCATAATCATGTTCAAAAACTTCATCATGATTAGATCAATATCAATATCCATAACAATATCAAGATTGAAGACCAAGATTACAAACAAGATCAACATAGAGTTTAAGATTAAGATTAAAAAGAGGATAAAGATGAATATCATAAGATAAAGATTAAAATCATGATCAAAATCAAGATCAACATCATGATCGTGAACAAAATCAATATTAAATTAATATTGCAAAATGATAAACAACAAATATGGATCATAATCAAGATCTACATCCTCATCATTAAAAGATCAAGATAAATATAAATATTAATATTAAGATTAAAAATCAAAATTACCACAAACATAAAAATCGAGTTTAAGATCAATATTAGGAGCAAGATAAAGATGAAGATTATAAGATTAAAACTGATATCTGAGATCAAAATGAAGATGAAGATAACTATCAAGAATAAGATCGACATTATAATTAACAATGAGAACAAGATTAATAACAATTAAAACTCATAATCGTGTTCAAAAATTTCATCATGATTAGATCAATATCAATATCAATAACAATATCAAGATTGAGGACCAAGATTACAAACAAGATCAAAATCGAGTTTAAGATTAAGATTAAAAAGAGGATAAAGATGAATATCATAAGATGAAGATTGAAATCATGATCAAAATGAAGATCCACATCATGATCATGAACAAAATCAATATTAAATTAATATTGCAAAATGATAAACAACAAATATGGATCATAATCAAGATCAACATCCTTATCATTAAAAGATCAAGATAAATATAAATATTAATATTAAGATTAAAAATCAATATTACCACAGAGATCAAAATCGAGTTTAAGATGGATATTAGGAGCAAGATAAAGAAGAAGATTATAAGATTAAAACTGATATCTGAGATCAAAACTAAGATCAAAATGAAGATGAAGATAATTATCAAGAATAAGATCGACGTTATAATTAAGAATGAGAATAAGATTAATAACAATTAAAACTCATAATCATGTTCAAAAACTTCATCATGATTAGATCAATATCAATATCCATAACAATATCAAGATTGAAGACCAAGATTACAAAGAAGATCAAAATAGAGTTTAAGATTAAGATTAAAAAGAGGATAAAGATGAATATCATAAGATAAAGATTAAAATCATGATCAAAATCAAGATCAACATCATGATCATGAACAAAATCAATATTAAATTAATATTGCAAAATGATAAACAACAAATATGGATCATAATCAAGATCTACATCCTCATCATTAAAAGATCAAGATAAATATAAATATTAATATTAAGATTAAAAATCAAAATTACCACAGACATAAAAATCGAGTTTAAGATCAATATTAGGAGCAAGATAAAGATGAAGATTATAAGATTAAAACTGATATCTGAGATCAAAATGAAGATGAAGATAACTATCAAGAATAAGATCGACGTTATAATTAACAATGAGAACAAGATTAATAACAATTAAAACTCATAATCATGTTCAAAAATTTCATCATGATTAGATCAATATCAATATCCATAACAATATCAAGATTGAGGACCAAGATTACAAACAAGATCAAAATCGAGTTTAAGATTAAGATTAAAAAGAGGATAAAGATGAATATCATAAGATGAAGATTGAAATCATGATCAAAATGAAGATCCACATCATGATCATGAACAAAATCAATATTAAATTAATATTGCAAAATGATAAACAACAAATATGGATCATAATCAAGATCAACATCCTTATCATTAAAAGATCAAGATAAATATAAATATTAATATTAAGATTAAAAATCAATATTACCACAGAGATCAAAATCGAGTTTAAGATGGATATTAGGAGCAAGATAAAGAAGAAGATTATAAGATTAAAACTGATATCTGAGATCAAAACTAAGATCAAAATGAAGATGAAGATAATTATCAAGAATAAGATCGACGTTATAATTAAGAATGAGAATAAGATTAATAACAATTAAAACTCATAATCATGTTCAAAAATTTCATCATGATTAGATCAATATCAATATCCATAACAATATCAAGATTGAAGACCAAGATTACAAACAAGATCAAAATCGAGTTTAAGATTAAGATTAAAAAGAGCATAAAGATGAATATCATAAGATAAAGATTAAAATCATGATCAAAATCAAGATCAACATCATGATCATGAACAAAATCAATATTAAATTAATATTGCAAAATGATAAACAACAAATATGGATCATAATCAAGATCTACATCCTCATCATTAAAAGATCAAGATAAATATAAATATTAATATTAAGATTAAAAATCAAAATTACCACAGACATAAAAATCGAGTTTAAGATCAATATTAGGAGCAAGATAAAGATGAAGATTATAAGATTAAAACTGATATCTGAGATCAAAATGAAGATGAAGATAATTATCAAGAATAAGATCGACGTTATAATTAACAATGAGAACAAGATTAATAACAATTAAAACTCATAATCATGTTCAAAAATTTCATCATGATTAGATCAATATCAATATCAATAACAATATCAAGATTGAGGACCAAGATTACAAACAAGATCAAAATCGAGTTTAAGATTAAGATTAAAAAGGGATAAAGATGAATATCAAAAGATTAAGATTAAAATCATGATCAAAATCAAGATCAACATCATGATCATGAACAAAATCAATATTAAATTAATATTGCAAAATGATAAACAACAAATATGGATCATAATCAAGATCTACATCCTCATCATTAAAAGATCAAGATAAATATAAATATTAATATTAAGATTAAAAATCAAAATTACCACAGACATAAAAATCGAGTTTAAGATCAATATTAGGAGCAAGATAAAGATGAAGATTATAAGATTAAAACTGATATCTGAGATCAAAATGTGGATGAAGATAATTATCAAGAATAAGATCAATGTGATAAATAAGAATGAAAATAAGATTAATAACAATTAAAGCTCATAATCGAGTTCAAAATTTTCATCATTATTAGATCAACATCAATATCAATAACAATATCATGATTGAAGACCAAGATTACAAACAAGATCAAAATCGAATTTAAGATTAAAATTAAAAAGAAGATAAAGATGAATATCAAAAGATGAAAATTGAAATCTTGATCAAAATCAAGATCAACATCATGATCTTGGACAAAATCAATATTAAATTAATATTGCAAAATGATAAACATCAAACATGGATCATAATCAAGATCAACATCCTCATCATTAAAAGATCAAGATAAATATAAATATTAATATTAAGATTAAAAATCAATATTACCACAGAGAAAAAAATCGAGTTTAAGATGGATATTAGGAGCAAGATAAAGAAGAAGATTATAAGATTAAAACTGATATCTGAGATCAAAACTAAGATCAAAATGAAGATGAAGATAATTATCAAGAATAAGATCGACGTTATAATTAAGAATGAGAATAAGATTAATAACAATTAAAACTCATAATCATGTTCAAAAATTTCATCATGATTAGATCAATATCAATATCAATAACAATATCAAGATTGAAGACCAAGATTACAAACAAGATAAAAATCGAGTTTAAGATTAAGATTAAAAAGAGGATAAAGATGAATATCATAAGATAAAGATTAAAATCATGATCAAAATCAAGATCAACATCATGATCATGAACAAAATCAATATTAAATTAATATTACAAAATGATAAACAACAAATATGGATCATAATCAAGATCTACATCCTCATCATTAAAAGATCAAGATAAATATAAATATTAATATTAAGATTAAAAATCAAAATTACCACAGACATAAAAATCGAGTTTAAGATCAATATTAGGAGCAAGATAAAGATGAAGATTATAAGATTAAAACTGATATCTGAGATCAAAATGAGGATGAAGATAATTATCAAGAATAAGATCAATGTGATAAATAAGAATGAAAATAAGATTAATAACAATTAAAGCTCATAATCGAGTTCAAAATTTTCATCATTATTAGATCAACATCAATATCAATAACAATATCATGATTGAAGACCAAGATAACAAACAAGATCAAAATCGAATTTAAGATTAAAATTAAAAAGAAGATAAAGATGAATATCAAAAGATGAAAATTGAAATCTTGATCAAAATAAAGAGAAACATCATGATCTTGGACAAAATCAATATTAAATTAATATTGCAAAATGACAAACATCAAACATGGATCATAATCAAGATTAACATCCTCATCATTAAAAGATCAAGATAAATATTAATATTAATATTAAGATTAAAAATCAATATTACCACAGAGAAAAAAATCGAGTTTAAGATGGATATTAGGAGCAAGATAAAGAAGAAGATTATAAGATTAAAACTGATATCTGAGATCAAAACTAAGATCAAAATGAAGATGAAGATAATTATCAAGAATAAGATCGACGTTATAATTAAGAATGAGAATAAGATTAATAACAATTAAAACTCATAATCATGTTCAAAAATTTCATCATGATTAGATCAATATCAATATCCATAACAATATCAAGATTGAAGACCAAGATTACAAACAAGATCAAAATCGAGTTTAAGATTAAGATTAAAAAGAGGATAAAGATGAATATAATAAGATAAAGATTAAAATCATGATCAAAATCAAGATCAACATCATGATCATGAACAAAATCAATATTTAATTAATATTGCAAAATGATAAACAACAAATATGGATCATAATCAAGATCTACATCCACATCATTAAAAGATCAAGATAAATATTAATATTAATATTAAGATTAAAAATCAAAATTACCACAGACATAAAAATCGAGTTTAAGATCAATATTAGGAGCAAGATAAAGATGAAGATTATAAGATTAAAACTGATATCTGAGATCAAAATGAAGATGAAGATAATTATCAAGAATAAGATCGACGTTATAATTAACAATGAGAACAAGATTGATAACAATTAAAACTCATAATCATGTTCAAAAATTTCATCATGATTAGATCAATATCAATAACAATAACAATATCAAGATTGAGGACCAAGATTACAAACAAGATCAAAATCGGGTTTAACATTAAGATTAAAAAGAGGATAAAGATGAATATCATAAGATGAAGATTGAAATCATGATCAAAATGAAGATCCACATCATGATCATGAACAAAATCAATATTAAATTAATATTGCAAAATGATAAACAACAAATATGGATCATAATCAAGATCAACATCCTTATCATTAAAAGATCAAGATAAATATAAATATTAATATTAAGATTAAAAATCAATATTACCACAGAGATCAAAATCGAGTTTAAGATGGATATTAGGAGCAAGATAAAGAAGAAGATTATAAGATTAAAACTGATATCTGAGATCAAAACTGAGATCAAAATGAAGATGAAGATAACTATCAAGAATAAGATCGACGTTATAATTAACAATGAGAACAAGATTAATAACAATTAAAACTCATAATCATGTTCAAAAATTTCATCATGATTAGATCAATATCAATATCAATAACAATATCAAGATTGAGGACCAAGATTACAAACAAGATCAAAATCGAGTTTAAGATTAAGATTAAAAAGAGGATAAAGATGAATATCATAAGATGAAGATTGAAATCATGATCAAAATGAAGATCCACATCATGATCATGAACAAAATCAATATTAAATTAATATTGCAAAATGATAAACAACAAATATGGATCATAATCAAGATCAACATCCTTATCATTAAAAGATCAAGATAAATATAAATATTAATATTAAGATTAAAAATCAATATTACCACAGAGATCAAAATCGAGTTTAAGATGGATATTAGGAGCAAGATAAAGAAGAAGATTATAAGATTAAAACTGATATCTGAGATCAAAACTAAGATCAAAATGAAGATGAAGATAATTATCAAGAATAAGATCGACGTTATAATTAAGAATGAGAATAAGATTAATAACAATTAAAACTCATAATCATGTTCAAAAATTTCATCATGATTAGATCAATATCAATATCCATAACAATATCAAGATTGAAGACCAAGATTACAAACAAGATGAAAATAGAGTTTAAGATTAAGATTAAAAAGAGGATAAAGATGAATAACATAAGATAAAGATTAAAATCATGATCAAAATCAAGATCAACATCATGATCATGAACAAAATCAATATTAAATTAATATTGCAAAATGATAAACAACAAATATGGATCTTAATCAAGATCAACATCCTCATCATTAAAAGATCAAGATAAATATAAATATTAATATTAACATTAAAAATCAATATTACCACAGAGATAAAAATCGAGTTTAAGATGAATATTAGGAGCAAGATAAAGATGAAGATTATAAGATTAAAACTGAAATCTGAGATCAAAACTGAGATCAAAATGAAGATGAAGATAATTATCAAGAATAAGATCAATATTATAATTAAGAATGAGAATAAGATTAATAACAATTAAAACTCACAATCGAGCTCAAAATTTCTTCATGATTATATCAATATCAATATCAATAACAATATCAAGATTAAAGACTAAGATTACAAACAAGATCAAAATCGTGTTTAAGATTAAGATTAAAAAGAAGATAAAGATAAATATCATAAGATGAAGTTTGAAATCATGATTAAAATCAAGATCAACATCATGATCATGAACAAAATCAATAATAAATTAAGATTGCAAAATGATAAACATCAAATATGGATCATAATCAAGATCAACATCCTCATCATTAAAAGATCAAGATAAATATAAATATTAATTTTAAGATTAAAAATCAATATTACCACAGAGATCAAAATCAAGATCAACATTCTCATAATGATTAGATCAACATTCTCATAATGATTACATCAATAACAACATCAAGATTGAAGACCAAGATTACAAGCAAGATCAAAATCGAGTTTAAGATTAAGATTAAAAAGAAGATAAAGATGAATATCATAAGATGAAGTTTGAAATCATGATTAAAATGAAGATGACGATAATTATCAAGAATAAGATGAATGTTATAATTAAGAATGAGAATAAGATTAATAACAATTAAAACACATAATCGAGTTCAAAAATTTCATCATGATTAGATCAATATCAATATCAATAACAAGATCAATGTTATAATTAAGAATGAGCATAAGATTAATAACAAATAAAGATCATAATCGAGTTCAAAAGTTTATTCATGATTAGATCAATATCAATATCAATAACAATATCAAGATTGAAGACCAAGATTACAAACAAGATCAAAATCGAGTTTAAGATTAAGATTAAAAAGAAGATAAAGATAAATATCATAAGATGAAGATTGAAATCATGATCAAAATCAAGATCAACATCATGATCATGGACAAAATCAATATTAAATTAATATTGCAAAATGATAAAGATCAAATATGGATCATAATCAAGATCAACATCCTCATCATCAAAAGATCAAGATAAATATAAATATTAATATTAAGATTAAAAATCAATATTACCACAGAGATCAAAATCGAGTTTAAGATTAATATTAGGAACAAGATAAAGATGAAGATTATAGGATTAAAACTAAAATTTGAGATCAAAATGAATATGAAGATAATTATCAAGAATAAGAACAATGTTATAATTAAGAATGAGAATAAGATTAATAACAATTAAAGTTTATAATCGAATTCAAAATTTTCATCAAGATTAGATCAATATCAATATCAATAACAATATCAAGATTTAAGACCAAGATTACAAACAAGATCAAAATCGAGTTTAAGATTAAAATTAAAAAGAAGATAAAGATAAATATCATAAGATGATGATTGAAATCATGATCAAAATCAAAATCAACATCATGATCTTGGACAAAATCAAAATTAAATTAATATTGTAAAATGATAAACATCAAATATGGATCATAATCAAGATCAACATCCTCATCATTAAAAGATCAAGATAAATATAAATATTAATATTACAATTAAAAATCTATATTACCATAGAGATCAGAATCGAGTTTAAGATGAATATTAGGAACAAGATAAAGATGAAGATTATAAGATTAAAACTGAAATTTGAGATCAAAATGAAGATAAAGAAAATTATCAAGAATAAGATCAATGTTATAATTAAGAATGAGAAGAAGATTAATAACAATTAAAACTCATAATCGAGTTCAAAATTTTCATAATGATTAGATCAATATCAATATCAATAACAATATCAAGATTGAAGACCAAGATTACAAACAAGAACAAAATCGAGTTTAAGATTAAGATTAAAAAAAGATAAAGATGAATATCATTAGATGAAGATTGAAATCATGATTAAAATCAAGATCAACATCATGATCATGAACAAAATAAATATTAAATTAAGATTGCAAAATGATAAACATCAAATATGGATTATAATCAATATCAACATCCTCATCATTAAAAGATCAAGATAAATATAAATATTAATATCAAGATTGAAAATCAATATTACTAGAGAGATCAAAATCGAGTTTAAGATGAATATTAGGAGTTAAATAAAGATGAAGATTATAAGATTAAAACTGAAATCTGAGATCAAAACTGAGATCAAAACTGAGATCAAAATGAAGATAAAGATAATTATCAAGAATAAGATCAATGTTATAATTAAGAATGAGAATAAGATTAATAACAATTAAAACTCATAATCGAGTTCAAAATTTTTAAAATGATTTGATTAATATCAATATCAATAACAATATCAAGATTGAAGACCAAGATTACAAACAAGATCTAAATCGAGTTTAAAATTAAGATTAAAAAGAGGATAAAGATGAATATCATAAGATGAAGTTTGAAATTATGATTAAAATCAAGATCAACATCATGATGATGAACACAATCAATATTAAATTAAGATTACAAAATGATTAACATCAAATATGGATCATAATCAAGATCAACATCTTCATCATTAAAAGACCAAGATAAATATAAATATTAAAATCAAGATTAAAAATCAATATTACCACAGAGATTAAAATTGAGTTTAAGATGAATATTAGGAGCAAGATAATGTTGAATATTATAAGATTAAAACTAAAAACTGGGATCAAAATGAAGATGAAGAAAATTATCAAGAATAAGATCAATGTTATAATTAAGAATGAGAATAAGATTAATAACAATTAAAGATCATAATCGAGTTCAAAATTTTCATCATTATTAGATCAATATCAATATCAAGAACAATATCAAGATTGAAGACCAAGTTTACAAACAAGATCAAAATCGAGTTTAAGATTAATATTAAAAAGAAGATAAAGATGAATATCATAAGATGAAGACTGAAATCATGATCAAAATCAAGTTCAACATCAGGATCATGAACAAAATAAATATTAAATTAAGATTGCAAAATGATAAACATCAAATATGGATCATAATCAAGATCAACATCCTCATCATTAAAAGACCAAGATAAATATAAATAATAATATCGAGATTGAAAATCAATATTACCATCGAGATCAAAATCGAGCTTAAGATGAATATTAGGAGCAAGATAAAGATGAAGATTATAAGATTAAAACTGAAATCTGAGATCAAAACTGAGATTAAAATGAAGATTAAGATAATTATCAAGAATAAGATCAACGTTATAATTAAGAATGAGAATAAGATTAGTAACAATTAAAACTCATAATCATGTTAAAAAATTTCATTATGATTAGATCAATATCAATATCCATAACAATGTCAAGATTGAAGACCAAGATTACAAACAAGATCAAAATCGAGTTTAAGATTAAGATTAAAAAGAGGATAAAGATGAATATCATAAGATAAAGATTAAAATCATGATCAAAATTAAGATCAACATCATGATCATGAACAAAATCAATATTAAATTAATATTGCAAAATGATAAACAACAAATATGGATCATAATCAAGATCTACATCCTCATCATTAAAAGATCAAGATAAATATAAATATTAATATTAAGATTAAAAATCAATATTACCACAGACATAAAAATCGAGTTTAAGATCAATATTAGGAGCAAGATAAAGATGAAGATTATAAGATTAAAACTGATATCTAAGATCAAAATGAAGATGAAGATAATTATCAAGAATAAGATCGACATTATAATTAAGAATGAGAATAAGATTAATAACAATTAAAAGATCAACATCCTCATCATTAAAAGATCAAGATAAATATAAATATTAATATCAAGATTGAAAATCAATATTACCACAGAGATTAAAATCGAGTTTAAGATGAATATTAGGAGTAAGACAAATATGAAGATTATAAGATTAAAACTGAAATCTGATATCAAAATTGAGATCAAAATGAAGATGAAGATAATTGTCAAGAAGAAAATCAATGTTGTAATTAAGAATAAGAATAAGATTAATAACAATTAAAACTCATAATCGAGTTAAAAATTTTCATAATGATTAAATCTATATCAATATCAATACCAATTTCATGATTGAAGACCAAGATTACACAAACAAGATCAAAATCGAGTTTAAGATTAAGATTAAAAAGAAGATAAAGATAAATATCATAAGATGAAGATTGAAATCATGATCAAAATCAAGATCAACTTCATGATCTTGGACAAAATCAATATTAAATTAACATTGCAAAATGATAAACATCAAATATGGATCATAATCAAGATCATCATCCTCATCATTAAAAGATCAAGATAAATATTAATATTAATATTAAGATTAAAAATCAATATTACCACAGAGATCAAAATCGAGTGTAAGATAAATATTAGGAATAAGATAAAGATGAAGATAATAAGATTAAAACTGAAATCTGAGATCAAAACTGAGATCAAAATGAGGATGAAGATAATTATCAAGAATAAGATCAATGTGATAAATAAGAATGAAAATAAGATTTATAACAATTAAAGCTCATAATCGAGTTCAAAATTTTCATCATTATTAGATTAATATCAATATCAATAACAATATCAAGATTGAAGACCAAGATTACAAACAAGATCAAAATCGAATTTAAGATTAAAATTAAAAAGAAGATAAAGATGAATATCAAAAGATGAAAATTGAAATCTTGATCAAAATCAAGATCAACATCATGATCTTGGACAAAATCAATATTAAATTAATATTGCAAAATGATAAACATCTAATATGGATCATAATCAAGATCAACATCCTCATCATTAAAAGATCAAGATAAATATAAATATTAATATTAAGATTAAAAATCAATATTACCATAGAGATTAAAATCGAGTTTAAGATGAATATTAGGAACAAGATAAAGATGAAGATTATAATATTAAAACTGAAATTTGAGATCAAAACTGAGATCAATATGAGGATAAAGATAATTATCAAGAATAAGATCAATGTGATAATTAAGAATGAAAATAAGATTAATAACAATTAAAGCTCATAATCGAGTTCAAAATTTTCATCATGATTAGAACAATATCAATATCAATAACAATATCAAGATTGAAGACCAAGATTACAAACTAGATCAAAATTGAATTTAAGATTAAGATTAAAAAGAAGATAAAGATGAATATCATAAGATGAAAATTGAAATCTTGATCAAAATCAAGATAAACATCATGATCTTGGACATAATCAAAATTAAATTAATATTGCAAAATGATAAACATCAAATATGGATCATAATCAAGATCAACATCCTCATCATTAAAAGATCAAGATAAATATAAATATTAATATTAAGATTAAAAATCAATATTACCACAGAGATCAAAATCGAGTTTAAGATGGATATTAGGAGCAAGATAAAGATGAAGATTATAAGATTAAAACTGAAATCTGAGATCAAAACTGCGATTAAAATGAAGTTGAAGATAATTATCAAGAATAAGATCAATGTTATAATTAAGAATGAGAATAATATTAATAACAGTTAAAGCTCATAATCGAGTTCAAAATTTTCATCATGATTAGATCAATATCAATATCAATAACAATATCAAGATTGAAGACCAAGATTACAAACAAGATTAACATCGAGTTTAAGATTAAGATTAAAAAGAAGAAAAAGATTAATATCAAAAGATGAAGTTTGAAAAAAATGATTAAAATCATGATCAACATCATGATCATGGACAAAATTAATATTAAATTAAGATTGCATAATGATAAACATCAAATATGGATCATAATCAAGATAAGCATCCTAATCATTAAAAGAACAAGATAAATATAAATATTAATATCAAGATTGAAAATCAATATTACCACAAAGATCAAAATCGAATTTAAGATGAATATTAGGAGTAAGATAAAGATGAAGATTATATGATTAAAACTGAAATTTGAGATCAAAACTGAGATCAAAATGAAGATAAAGATAATTATCAAGAATAAGATCAATGTTATAATTAAGAATGAGAGGAAGATTAATAACAATTAAAACTCATAATCGAGTCCAAAATTTTCATAATGATTAGATCAATATCAATATCAATAACAATATCAAGATTGAAGACCAAAATTACAAACAAGAACAAAATCGAGTTTAAGATTAAGATTAAAAAGAAGATAAATATGAATATCATTAGATGAAGTTTAAAATCATGATTAAAATCAAGATCAACATCATGATCATGAACAAAATAAATATTAAATTAAGATTGCAAAATGATAAACATCAAATATGGATCATAATCAAGATCAACATCCTTATCATTAAAAGATCAAGATAAATATAAATAATAATATCAAGATTGAAAATCAATATTACCATCGAGATCAAAATCGAGCTTAAGATGAATATTAGGAGCAAGATAAACATGAAGATTATTAGATTAAAAAAGAAATATGAGATCAAAACTGTGATTAAAATGAAGATTAAGATAATTATCAAGAATAAGGTCAACGTTATAATTAAGAATGAGAATAAGATTAATAACAATTAAAACTCATAATCATGTTCAAAAATTTCATTATGATTAGATCAATATCAATATCCAAAACAATATCAAGATTGAAGACCAAGATTACAAACAAGATCAAAATCGAGTTTAAGATTAAGATTAAAAAGAGGATAAAGATGAATATCATAAGATAAAGATTAAAATCATGATCAAAATCAAGATCAACATCATGATCATGAACAAAATCAATATTAAAATAATATTGCAAAATGATAAACAACAAATATGGATCATAATCAAGATCTACATCCTCATCATTAAAAGATCAAGATAAATATAAATATTAATATTAAGATTAAAAATCAATATTACCACAGACATAAAAATCGAGTTTAAGATCAATATTAGTAGCAAGATAAAGATGAAGATTATAAGATTAAAACTGATATCTGAGATCAAAACTGAGATCAAAATGAAGATGAAGATAATTATCATGAATAAGATCGACATTATAATTAAGAATGAGAATAAGATTAATAACAATTAAAAGACCAACATCCTCATCATTAAAAGATCAACATCCTCATCATTAAAAGATCAAGATAAATATAAATATTAATATCAAGATTGAAAATCAATATTACCACAAAGATCAAAATCGAGTTTAAGATGAATATTAGTAGTAAGATAAAGATGAAGATTATATGATTAAAACTGAAATTTGAGATCAAAACTGAGATCAAAATGAAGATACAGATGATTATCAAGAATAAGATCAATGTTATAATTAAGAATGAGAAGAAGATTAATAACAATTAAAACTCATAATCGAGTTCAAAATTTTCATAATGATTAGATTAATATCAATATCAATAACAATATCAAGATTGAAGACCAAGATTACAAACAAGAACAAAATCGAGTGTAAGATTAAGATTTAAAAGAAGATAAAGATGAATATCATTAGATGAAGTTTGAAATCATGATTAAAATCAAGATCAACATCATGATCATGAACAAAATCAATATTAAATTAATATTGCAAAATGATAAAGATCAAATATGGATCATAATCAAGATCAGCATCCTCATCATCAAAAGATCAAGATAAATATAAATATTAATATTAAGATTAAAAATCAATATTACCACAGAGATCAAAATCGAGTTTAAGATGAATATTAGGAACAAGATAAAGATGAAGATTATAGGATTAAAACTAAAATTTGAGATCAAAATGAAGATGAAGATAATTATCAAGAATAAGATTAATGTTATAATTAAGAATGAGAAAAAGATAAATAACAATTAAAGTTTATAATCGAATTCAAAATTTTCATCAAGATTAGATCAATATCAATATCAATAACAATATCAAGATTTAAGACCAAGATTACAAACAAGATCAAAATCGAGTTTAACATTAAGATTAAAAAGAAGATAAAGATAAATATCATAAGATGATGATTGAAATCATGATCAAAATCAAAATCAACATCATGATCTTGGAAAAAATCAAAATTAAATTAATATTACAAAATGATAAACATCAAATATGGATCATAATCAAGATCAACATCCTCATCATTAAAAGATCAAGATAAATATAAATATTAATATTACTATTAAAAATCTATATTACCATAGAGATCAGAATCGAGTTTAAGATGAATATTAAGAACAAGATAAAGATGAAGATTATAAGATTAAAACTGAAATTTGAGATCAAAATGAAGATAAAGATAATTATCAAGAATAAGATCAATGTTATAATTAAGAATGAGAAGAAGATTAATAACAATTAAAACTCATAATCGAGTTCAAAATTTTCATAATGATTAGATCAATATCAATATCAATAACAATATCAAGATTGAAGACCAAGATTACAAACAAGAACAAAATCGAGTTTAAGATTAAGATTAAAAAGAAGATAAAGATGAATATCATTAGATGAAGTTTGAAATCATGATTAAAATCAAGATCAACATCATGATCATGAACAAAATAAATATTAAATTAAGATTGCCAAATGATAAACATCAAATATGGATTATAATCAAGATCAACATCCTCATCATTAAATGATCAAGATAAATATAAATATTAATATCAAGATTGAAAATCAATATTACTAGAGAGATCAAAATCGAGTTTAAGATGAATATTAGGAGTAAGATAAAGATGAAGATTATAAGATTAAAACTAAAATCTGAGATCAAAACTGAGATCAAAATGAAGATAAAGATAATTATCAAGAATAAGATCAATGTTATAATTAAGAATAAGAATAAGATTAATAACAATTAAAACTCATAATCGAGTTCAAAATTTTCATAATGATTTGATTAATATCAATATCAATAACAATATCAAGATTGAAGACCAAGATTACAAACAAGATCAAAATCGAGTTTAAAATTAAGATTAAAAAGAAGATAAAGATGAATATCATAAGATGAAGTTTGAAATCATGATTAAAATCAAGATCAACATCATGATGATGAACAAAATCAATATTAAATTAAGATTACAAAATGATTAACATCAAATATGGATCATAATCAAGATCAACATCCTCATCATTAAAAGACCAAGATAAATATAAATATTAAAATCAAGATTAAAAATCAATATTACCACAGAGATTAAAATTGAGTTTAAGATGAATATTAGGAGCAAGATAATGTTGAAGATTATAAGATTAAAACTAAAAACTGGGATCAAAATGAAAATGAAGAAAATTATCAAGAATAAGATCAATGTTATAATTAAGAATGAGAATAAGATTAATAACAATTAAAGATCATAATCGAGTTCAAAATTTTCATCATTATTAGATCAATATCAATATCAAGAACAATATCAAGATTGAAGACCAAGTTTACAAACAAGATCAAAATCGAGTTTAAGATTAATATTAAAAAGAAGATAAAGATGAATATCATAAGATTAAGACTGAAATCATGATCAAAATCAAGTTCAACAGCATGATCATGAACAAAATAAATATTAAATTAAGATTGCAAAATGATAAACATCAAATATGGATCATAATCAAGATAACATCCTCATCATTAAAAGATCAAGATAAATATAAATAATAATATCAAGATTGAAAATCAATATTACCATCGAGATCAAAATTGAGCTTAAGATGAATATTAGGAGCAAGATAAAGATGAAGATTATAAGATTAAAACTGAAATCTGAGATCAAAACTGAGATTAAAATGAAGATTAAGATAATTATCAAGAATAAGATCAACGTTAAAATTATGATTGAGAATGAGATTAATAACAATTAAAACTCATAATCATGTTCAAAAATTTCATTATGATCAGATCAATATCAATATCCATAACAATATCAAGATTGAAGACCAAGATTACAAACAAGATCAAAATCGAGTTTAAGATTAAGATTAAAAAGAGGATAAAGAAGAATATCATAACATAAATATTAAAATCATGATCAAAATCAAGATCAACATCATGATTATGAACAAAATCAATATTAAATTAATATTGCAAAATGATAAACAACAAATATGGATCATAATCAAGATCTACATCCTCATAATTAAAAGATCAAGATAAATATAAATATTAATATTAAGATTAAATATCAATATTACCACAGACATAAAAAACGAGTTTAAGATCGATATTAGGAGCAAGATAAAGATGAAGATTATAAGATTAAAACTGATATCTGAGATCAAAACTGAGATCAAAATGAAGATGAAGATAATTATCAAGAATAAGATCGACATTATAATTAAGAATGAGAATAAAATTAATAACAATTAAAAGATCAACATCCTCATCATTAAAAGATCAACATCCTCATCATTAAAAGATCAAGATAAATATAAATATTAATATCAAGATTGAAAATCAATATTACCACAAAGATCAAAATCGAGTTTAAGATGAATATTAAGAGTAAGATAAAGATGAAGATTATATGATTAAAACTGAAATTTGAGATCAAAACTGAGATCAAAATGAAGATAAAGATAATTATCAAGAATAAGATCAATGTTATAATTAAGAATGAGAGGAAGATTAATAACAATTAAAACTCATAATCGAGTTCAAAATTTTCATAATGATTAGATCAATATCAATATCAATAACAATATCAAGATTGAGGACCAAGATTACAAACAAGAACAAAATCGAGTTTAAGATTAAGATTAAAAAGAAGATAAATATGAATATCATTAGATTAAGTTTAAAATCATGATTAAAATCAAGATCAACATCATGATCATGAACAAAATCAATATTAAATTAAGATTGCAAAATGATAAACATCAAATATGGATCATAATCAAGATCAACATCCACATCATTAAAAGATCAAGATAAATATAAATAATAATATCAAGATTGAAAATCAATATTACCATCGAGATCAAAATCGAGCTTAAGATGAATATTAGGAGCAAGATAAGGATGAAGATTATAAGATTAAAACTGAAATCTGAGATCAAAACTGAGATTAAAATGAAGATTAAGATAATTATCAAGAATAAGATCAACGTTATAATTAAGAATGAGAATAAGATTAATAACAATTAAAACTCATAATCATGTTAAAAAATTTCATTATGATTAGATCAATATCAATATCCATAACAATATCAAGATTGAAGACCAAGATTACAAACAAGATCAAAATCGAGTTTAAGATTAAGATTAAAAAGAGGATAAAGATGAATATCATAACATAAATATTAAAATCATGATCAAAATCAAGATCAACATCATGATCATGAACAAAATCAATATTAAATTAATATTGCAAAATGATAAACAACAAATATGGATCATAATCAAGATCTACATCCTCATAATTAAAAGATCAAGGTAAATATAAATATTAATATTAAGATTAAAAATCAATATTACCACAGACATAAAAATCGAGTTTAAGATCAATATTAGGAGCAAGATAAAGATGAAGATTATAAGATTAAAACTGATATCTGAGATCAAAATGAAGATGAAGATAATTATCAAGAATAAGATCGACATTATAATTAAGAGTGAGAATAAGATTAATAACAATTAAAAGATCAACATCCTCATCATTAAAAGATCAACATCCTCATCATTAAAAGATCAAGATAAATATAAATATTAATATCAAGATTGAAAATCAATATTACCACAAAGATCAAAATCGAGTTTAAGATGAATATTAGGAGTAAAATAAAGATGAAGATTATATGATTAAAACTGAAATTTGATATCAAAATTGAGATCAAAATGAAGATGAAGATAATTATCAAGAATAAAATCAATGTTGTAATTAAGAATAAGAATAAGATTAATAACAATTAATACTCATAATCGAGTTAAAAATTTTCATAATGATTAGACCTATATCAATATCAATACCAATTTCATGATTGAAGACCAAGATTACAAACAAGATTAATATCGAGTTTAAGATTAAGATTAAAAAGAAGAAAAAGATTAATATCAAAAGATAAAGTTTGAAAAAAATGATTAAAATCATGATCAACATCATGATCATGGACAAAATTAATATTAAATTAATATTGCAAAATGATAAACATTAAATATGGATCATAATCAAGATAAGCATCCTAATCATTAAAAGAACAAGATAAATATAAATAATAATATCAAGATTGAAAATCAATATTACCATCGAGATCAAAATCGAGCTGAAGATGAATATTAGGAGCAATATAAAGATGAAGATTATTAGATTAAAACAGAAATCTGAGATCAAAACTGTGATTAAAATGAAGATTAAGATAATTATCAAGAATAAGATCAACGTTATAATTAAAGCTCATAATCGAGTTCAAAATTTTCATCATGATTAGATCAATATCAATATCAAGATTGAAGACCAAGATTACAAACAAGATCAAAACCAAATTTAAGATTAAAATTAAAAAGAAGATAAAGATGAATATCAAAAGATGAAATTTAAAATCTTGATCAAAATCAAGATCAACATCATGATCTTGGACAAAATCAAAATTAAATTAATATTGCAAAATGATAAACATCAAATATGGATCATAATCAAGATCAACATCCTCATCATTAAAAGATCAAGATAAATATAAATATTAATATTAAGATTAAAAATCAATATTACCACAGAGATCAAAATCGAGTTTAAGATGGATATTAGGAGCAAGATAAAGAAGACGATTATAAGATTAAAACTGAAATCTGAGATCAAAACTGCGATCAAAATGAAGTTGAAGATAATTATCAAGAATAAGATCAATGTTATAATTAAGAATGAGAATAATATTAATAACAGTTAAAGCTCATAATCGAGTTCAAAATTTTCATCATGATTAGATCAATATCAATATCAATAAAAATATCAAGATTGAAGACCAAGATTACAAACAAGATTCACATCGAGTTTAAGATTAAGATTAAAAAGAAGAAAAAGATTAATATCAAAAGATGAAGTTTCAAAAAAAATGATTAAAATCATGATCGACATCATGATCATGGACAAAATTAATATTAAATTAAGATTGCAAAATGATAAACATCAAATATGGATCATAATCAAGATAAGCATCCTAATCATTAAAAGAACAAGATAAATATAAATATTAATATCAAGATTGAAAATCAATATTACCATCGAGATCAAAATCGAGCTGAAGATGAATATTAGGAGCAATATAAAGATGAAGATTATTAGATTAAAACAGAAATCTGAGATCAAAACTGTGATTAAAATGAAGATTAAGATAATTATGAAGAATAAGATCAACGTTATAATTAAAGCTCATAATCGAGTTCAAAATTTTCATCATGATTAGATCAATATCAATATCAAGATTGAAGACCAAGATTACAAACAAGATCAAAACCAAATTTAAGATTAAAATTAAAAACAAGATAAAGATGAATATCAAAAGATGAAAATTAAAATCTTGATCAAAATCAAGATCAACATCATGATCTTGGACAAAATCAAAATTAAATTAATATTGCAAAATGATAAACATCAAATATGGATCATAATCAAGATCAACATCCTCATCATTAAAAGATCAAGATAAATATAAATATTAATATTAAGATTAAAAATCAATATTACCACAGAGATCAAAATCGAGTTTAAGATGGATATTAGGAGCAAGATAAAGAAGACGATTATAAGATTAAAACTGAAATCTGAGATCAAAACTGCGATCAAAATGAAGTTGAAGATAATTATCAAGAATAAGATCAATGTTATAATTAAGAATGAGAATAATATTAATAACAGTTAAAGCTCATAATCGAGTTCAAAATTTTCATCATGATTAGATCAATATCAATATCAATAAAAATATCAAGATTGAAGACCAAGATTACAAACAAGATTCAAATCGAGTTTAAGATTAAGATTAAAAAGAAGAAAAAGATTAATATCAAAAGATGAAGTTTCAAAAAAAATGATTAAAATCATGATCAACATCATGATCATGGACAAAATTAATATTAAATTAAGATTGCAAAATGATTAACATCAAATATGGATCATAATCAAGATAAGCATCCTAATCATTAAAAGAACAAGATAAATATAAATATTAATATCAAGATTGAAAATCAATATTACCACAAAGATCAAAATTGAGTTTAAGATGAATATTAGGAGTAAGATAAAGATGAAGATTATATGATTAAAATTGAAATTTGAGATCAAAACCGAGATCAAAATGAAGATAAAGATAATTATCAAGAATAAGATCAATGTTATAATTAAGAATGAGAAGAAGATTAATAACAATTAAAATTCATAATCGAGTTCAAAATTTTCATAATGATTAGATCAATATCAATATCAATAACAATATCAAGATTGAAGACCAAGATTACAAACAAGAACAAAATCGAGTTTAAGATTAAGATTAAAAAGAAGATAAAGATGAATATCATTAGATGAAGTTTAAAATCATGATTAAAATCAAGATCAACATCATGATCATGAACAAAATAAATATTAAATTAAGATTGCAAAATGATAAACATCAAATATGGATCATAATCAAGATCAAGCTCCTCATTATTAAAAGATCAAGATAAATATAAATAATAATATCAAGATTGAAAATCAATATTACCATCGAGATCAAAATCGAGCTTAAGATGAATATTAGGAGCAAGATAAAGATGAAGATTATAAGATTAAAACTGAAATCTGAGATCAAAATTGAGATTAAAATGAAGATTAAGATAATTATCAAGAATAATATCAACGTTATAATTAAGAATGAGAATAAGATTAATAACAATTAAAACTCATAATCGAGTTCAAAATTTTCATAATGATTAGATCAATATCAATATCAATAACAATATCAAGATTGAAGACCAAGATTACAAACAAGATCAAAATCGAGTTTAAGATTAAGATTAAAAAGAGGATAAAGATGAATATCATACGATAAAGATTAAAATCATGATCAAAATCAAGATCAACATCATGATCATGAACAAAATCAATATTAAATTAATATTGCAAAATGATAAACAACAAATATGGATCATAATCAAGATCTACATCCTCATCATTAAAAGATTAAGATAAATATAAATATTAATATTAAGATTAAAAATCAATATTACCACAGACATAAAAATCGAGTTTAAGATCAATATTAGGAGCAAGATAAAGATGAAGATTATAAGATTAAAAGTGATATCTGAGATCAAAACTGAGATCAAAATGAAGATGAAGATAATTATCAAGAATAAGATCGACATTATAATTAAGAATGAGAATAAGATTAATAACAATTAAAAGATCAACATCCTCATTATTAAAAGATCAACATCCTCATCATTAAAAGATCAAGATAAATATAAATATTAATATCAAGATTGAAAATCAATATTACCACAGAGATTAAAATCGAGTTTAAGATGAATATTAGGAGTAAGTTAAAGATGAAGATTATAAGATCAAAACTGAAATCTGAGATCAAAACTGAGATCAAAATGAAGTTGAAGATAATTATCAAGAATAAGATCAATGGTATAATTAAGAATGACAATAATATTAATAACAGTTAAAGTTCATAATCGAGTTCAAAATTTTCATCATGATTTGGCCAATATCAATATCAATAACAATATAAAGATTGAAGACCAAGATTACAAACAAGATTAACATCGAGTTTAAGATTAAGATTAAAAAAAAGAAAAAGATTAATATCAAAAGATGAAGTTTAAAAAAAATGATTAAAATCATGATCAACATCATGATCATGGACAAAATTAATATTAAATTAATATTACAAAATGATAAACATCAAATATGGATCATAATCAAGATAAGCATCCTAATCATTAAAAGAACAAGATAAATATCAATATTAATATCAAGATTGAAAATCAATATTACCCCAAAGATCAAAATTGAGTTTAAGATGAATATTAGGAGTAAGATAACGATGAAGATTATATGATTAAAACTGAAATTTGAGATCAAAACTGATTTCAAAATGAAGATACAGATAATTATCAAGAATAAGATCAATGTTATAATTAAGAATGAGAAGAAGATTAATAACAATTAAAACTCATAATCGAGTTCAAAATTTTCATAATGATTAGATCGATATCAATATCAATAACAGTATCAAGATTGAAGACCAAGATTACAAACAAGAACAAAATCGAGTGTAAGATTAAGGTTAAAAAGAAGATAAAGATTAAAATCATGATTAAAATCATGATTGCCAAATGAAGATCAACATCATGATCATGAACAAAATAAATATTAAATTAAGATTGCCAAATGATAAACATCAAATATGGATTATAATCAAGATCAACATCCTCATCATTAAATGATCAAGATAAATATAAATATTAATATCAAGATTGAAAATCAATATTACTAGAGAGATCAAAATCGAGTTTAAGATGAATATTAGGAGTAAGATAAAGATGAAGATTATAAGATTAAAACTAAAATCTGAGATCAAAACTGAGATCAAAATGAAGATAAAGATAATTATCAAGAATAAGATCAATGTTATAATTAAGAATAAGAATAAGATTAATAACAATTAAAACTCATAATCGAGTTCAAAATTTTCATAATGATTTGATTAATATCAATATCAATAACAATATCAAGATTGAAGACCAAGATTACAAACAAGATCAAAATCGAGTTTAAAATTAAGATTAAAAAGAAGATAAAGATGAATATCATAAGATTAGTTTTGAAATCATGATTAAAATCAAGATCAACATCATGATGATGAACAAAATCAATATTAAATTAAGATTATAAAATGATTAACATCAAATATGGATCATAATCAAGATCAACATCCTCATCATTAAAAGACCCAGATAAATATAAATATTATATTCAAGATTAAAAATCAATATTACCAGAGAGATTAAAATTGAGTTTAAGATGAATATTAGGAGCAAGATAATGTTGAAGATTATAAGATTAAAACTAAAAACTAGGATCAAAACTGAGATTAAAATGAAGATGAAGAAAATTATCAAGAATAAGATCAATGTTATAATTAAGAATGAGAATAAGATTAATAACAATTAAAACTCATAATCATGTTCAAAAATTTCATTATGATTAGATCAATATCATTATCCATAACAATATCAAGATTGAAGACCAAGATTACAAACAAGATCAAAATCGAGTTTAAGATTAAGATTAAAAAGAAGATAAAGATAAATATCATAAGATGAAGATTGAAATCATGATCAAAATCAAGATCAACATCATGATCATGGACAAAATCAATATTATATTAATATTGCAAAATGATAAAGATCAAATATGGATCATAATCAAGATCAACATCCTCATCATCAAAAGATCAAGATAAATATAAATATTAATATTAAGATTAAAAATCAATATTACCACAGAGATTAAAATCGAGTTTAAGATTAATATTAGGAAAAAGATAAAGATGAATATCATAATGATTAGAACAACATTCTCATAATGATTAGATCAATAACAATATCATGATTTAAGACCAAGATTACGAACAAGATCAAAATCGAGTTTAAGATTAAGATTAAAAAGAAGATAAAGATGAATATCATTAGATGAAGTTTGAAATCATGATTAAAATCAAGATCAACATCATGATCATGAACAAAATAAATATTAAATTAAGATTGCCAAATGATAAACATCAAATATGGATTATAATCAAGATCAACATCCTCATCATTAAATGATCAAGATAAATATAAATATTAATATCAAGATTGAAAATCAATATTACTAGAGAGATCAAAATCGAGTTTAAGATGAATATTAGGAGTAAGATAAAGATGAAGATTATAAGATTAAAACTGAAATCTGAGATCAAAACTGAGATCAAAATGAAGATAAAGATAATTATCAAGAGTAAGATCAATGTTATAATTAAGAATAAAAATAAGATTAATAACAATTAAAACTCATAATCGAGTTCAAAATTTTCATAATGATTTGATTAATATCAATATCAATAACAATATCAAGATTGAAGACCAAGATTACAAACAAGATCAAAATCGAGTTTAAAATTAAGATTAAAAAGAAGATAAAGATGAATATCATAAGATTAGTTTTGAAATCATGATTAAAATCAAGATCAACATCTTGATGATGAACAAAATCAATATTAAATTAAGATTACAAAATGATTAACATCAAATATGGATCATAATCAAGATCAACATCCTCATCATTAAAAGACCCGGATAAATATAAATATTAAAATCAAGATTAAAAATCAATATTACCAGAGAGATTAAAATTGAGTTTAAGATGAATATTAGGAGCAAGATAATGTTGAAGATTATAAGATTAAAACTAAAAACTAGGATCAAAACTGAGATCAAAATGAAGATGAAGAAAATTATCAAGGATAAGATCAATGTTATAATTAAGAATGAGAATAAGATTAATAACAATTAAAACTCATAATCATGTTCAAAAATTTCATTATGATTAGATCAATATCATTATCCATAACAATATCAAGATTGAAGACCAAGATTACAAACAAGATCAAAATCGAGTTTAAGATTAAGATTAAAAAGAAGATAAAGATAAATATCATAAGATGAAGATTGAAATCATGATCAAAATCAAGATCAACATCATGATCATGGACAAAATCAATATTATATTAATATTGCAAAATGATAAAGATCAAATATGGATCATAATCAAGATCAACATCCTCATCATCAAAAGATCAAGATAAATATAAATATTAATATTAAGATTAAAAATCAATATTACCACAGAGATTAAAATCGAGTTTAAGATTAATATTAGGAAAAAGATAAAGATGAATATCATAATGATTAGAACAACATTCTCATAATGATTAGATCAATAACAATATCATGATTTAAGACCAAGATTACGAACAAGATCAAAATCGAGTTTAAGATTAAGATTAAAAAGAAGATAAAGATGAATATCATTAGATGAAGTTTGAAATCATGATTAAAATCAAGATCAACATCATGATCATGAACAAAATAAATATTAAATTAAGATTGCCAAATGATAAACATCAAATATGGATTATAATCAAGATCAACATCCTCATCATTAAATGATCAAGATAAATATAAATATTAATATCAAGATTGAAAATCAATATTACTAGAGAGATCAAAATCGAGTTTAAGATGAATATTAGGAGTAAGATAAAGATGAAGATTATAAGATTAAAACTGAAATCTGAGATCAAAACTGAGATCAAAATGAAGATAAAGATAATTATCAAGAGTAAGATCAATGTTATAATTAAGAATAAAAATAAGATTAATAATAATTAAAACTCATAATCGAGTTCAAAATTTTCATAATGATTTGATTAATATCAATATCAATAACAATATCAAGATTGAAGACCAAGATTACAAACAAGATCAAAATCGAGTTTAAAATTAAGATTAAAAAGAAGATAAAGATGAATATCATAAGATTAGTTTTGAAATCATGATTAAAATCAAGATCAACATCTTGATGATGAACAAAATCAATATTAAATTAAGATTACAAAATGATTAACATCAAATATGGATCATAATCAAGATCAACATCCTCATCATTAAAAGACCCGGATAAATATAAATATTAAAATCAAGATTAAAAATCAATATTACCAGAGAGATTAAAATTGAGTTTAAGATGAATATTAGGAGCAAGATAATGTTGAAGATTATAAGATTAAAACTAAAAACTAGGATCAAAACTGAGATCAAAATGAAGATGAAGAAAATTATCAAGGATAAGATCAATGTTATAATTAAGAATGAGAATAAGATTAATAACAATTAAAACTCATAATCATGTTCAAAAATTTCATTATGATTAGATCAATATCATTATCCATAACAATATCAAGATTGAAGACCAAGATTACAAACAAGATCAAAATCGAGTTTAAGATTAAGATTAAAAAGAAGATAAAGATAAATATCATAAGATGAAGATTGAAATCATGATCAAAATCAAGATCAACATCATGATCATGGACAAAATCAATATTATATTAATATTGCAAAATGATAAAGATCAAATATGGATCATAATCAAGATCAACATCCTCATCATCAAAAGATCAAGATAAATATAAATATTAATATTAAGATTAAAAATCAATATTACCACAGAGATTAAAATCGAGTTTAAGATTAATATTAGGAAAAAGATAAAGATGAATATCATAATGATTAGAACAACATTCTCATAATGATTAGATCAATAACAATATCATGATTTAAGACCAAGATTACGAACAAGATCAAAATCGAGTTTAAGATTAAGATTAAAAAGAAGATAAAGATGAATATCATTAGATGAAGTTTGAAATCATGATTAAAATCAAGATCAACATCATGATCATGAACAAAATAAATATTAAATTAAGATTGCCAAATGATAAACATCAAATATGGATTATAATCAAGATCAACATCCTCATCATTAAATGATCAAGATAAATATAAATATTAATATCAAGATTGAAAATCAATATTACTAGAGAGATCAAAATCGAGTTTAAGATGAATATTAGGAGTAAGATAAAGATGAAGATTATAAGATTAAAACTGAAATCTGAGATCAAAACTGAGATCAAAATGAAGATAAAGATAATTATCAAGAGTAAGATCAATGTTATAATTAAGAATAAAAATAAGATTAATAATAATTAAAACTCATAATCGAGTTCAAAATTTTCATAATGATTTGATTAATATCAATATCAATAACAATATCAAGATTGAAGACCAAGATTACAAACAAGATCAAAATCGAGTTTAAAATTAAGATTAAAAAGAAGATAAAGATGAATATCATAAGATTAGTTTTGAAATCATGATTAAAATCAAGATCAACATCTTGATGATGAACAAAATCAATATTAAATTAAGATTACAAAATGATTAACATCAAATATGGATCATAATCAAGATCAACATCCTCATCATTAAAAGACCCAGATAAATATAAATATTAAAATCAAGATTAAAAATCAATATTACCAGAGAGATTAAAATTGAGTTTAAGATGAATATTAGGAGCAAGATAATGTTGAAGATTATAAGATTAAAACTAAAAACTAGGATCAAAACTAAGATCAAAATGAAGATGAAGAAAATTATCAAGGATAAGATCAATGTTATAATTAAGAATGAGAATAAGATTAATAACAATTAAAACTCATAATCATGTTCAAAAATTTCATTATGATTAGATCAATATCATTATCCATAACAATATCAAGATTGAAGACCAAGATTACAAACAAGATCAAAATCGAGTTTAAGATTAAGATTAAAAAGAAGATAAAGATAAATATCATAAGATGAAGATTGAAATCATGATCAAAATCAAGATCAACATCATGATCATGGACAAAATCAATATTATATTAATATTGCAAAATGATAAAGATCAAATATGGATCATAATCAAGATCAACATCCTCATCATCAAAAGATCAAGATAAATATAAATATTAATATTAAGATTAAAAATCAATATTACCACAGAGATTAAAATCGAGTTTAAGATTAATATTAGGAAAAAGATAAAGATGAATATCATAATGATTAGAACAACATTCTCATAATGATTAGATCAATAACAATATCATGATTTAAGACCAAGATTACGAACAAGATCAAAATCGAGTTTAAGATTAAGATTAAAAAGAAGATAAAGATGAATATCATTAGATGAAGTTTGAAATCATGATTAAAATCAAGATCAACATCATGATCATGAACAAAATAAATATTAAATTAAGATTGCCAAATGATAAACATCAAATATGGATTATAATCAAGATCAACATCCTCATCATTAAATGATCAAGATAAATATAAATATTAATATCAAGATTGAAAATCAATATTACTAGAGAGATCAAAATCGAGTTTAAGATGAATATTAGGAGTAAGATAAAGATGAAGATTATAAGATTAAAACTGAAATCTGAGATCAAAACTGAGATCAAAATGAAGATAAAGATAATTATCAAGAGTAAGATCAATGTTATAATTAAGAATAAAAATAAGATTAATAATAATTAAAACTCATAATCGAGTTCAAAATTTTCATAATGATTTGATTAATATCAATATCAATAACAATATCAAGATTGAAGACCAAGATTACAAACAAGATCAAAATCGAGTTTAAAATTAAGATTAAAAAGAAGATAAAGATGAATATCATAAGATTAGTTTTGAAATCATGATTAAAATCAAGATCAACATCTTGATGATGAACAAAATCAATATTAAATTAAGATTACAAAATGATTAACATCAAATATGGATCATAATCAAGATCAACATCCTCATCATTAAAAGACCCGGATAAATATAAATATTAAAATCAAGATTAAAAATCAATATTACCAGAGAGATTAAAATTGAGTTTAAGATGAATATTAGGAGCAAGATAATGTTGAAGATTATAAGATTAAAACTAAAAACTAGGATCAAAACTGAGATCAAAATGAAGATGAAGAAAATTATCAAGGATAAGATCAATGTTATAATTAAGAATGAGAATAAGATTAATAACAATTAAAACTCATAATCATGTTCAAAAATTTCATTATGATTAGATCAATATCATTATCCATAACAATATCAAGATTGAAGACCAAGATTACAAACAAGATCAAAATCGAGTTTAAGATTAAGATTAAAAAGAAGATAAAGATAAATATCATAAGATGAAGATTGAAATCATGATCAAAATCAAGATCAACATCATGATCATGGACAAAATCAATATTATATTAATATTGCAAAATGATAAAGATCAAATATGGATCATAATCAAGATCAACATCCTCATCATCAAAAGATCAAGATAAATATAAATATTAATATTAAGATTAAAAATCAATATTACCACAGAGATTAAAATCGAGTTTAAGATTAATATTAGGAAAAAGATAAAGATGAATATCATAATGATTAGAACAACATTCTCATAATGATTAGATCAATAACAATATCATGATTTAAGACCAAGATTACGAACAAGATCAAAATCGAGTTTAAGATTAAGATTAAAAAGAAGATAAAGATGAATATCATTAGATGAAGTTTGAAATCATGATTAAAATCAAGATCAACATCATGATCATGAACAAAATAAATATTAAATTAAGATTGCCAAATGATAAACATCAAATATGGATTATAATCAAGATCAACATCCTCATCATTAAATGATCAAGATAAATATAAATATTAATATCAAGATTGAAAATCAATATTACTAGAGAGATCAAAATCGAGTTTAAGATGAATATTAGGAGTAAGATAAAGATGAAGATTATAAGATTAAAACTGAAATCTGAGATCAAAACTGAGATCAAAATGAAGATAAAGATAATTATCAAGAGTAAGATCAATGTTATAATTAAGAATAAAAATAAGATTAATAATAATTAAAACTCATAATCGAGTTCAAAATTTTCATAATGATTTGATTAATATCAATATCAATAACAATATCAAGATTGAAGACCAAGATTACAAACAAGATCAAAATCGAGTTTAAAATTAAGATTAAAAAGAAGATAAAGATGAATATCATAAGATTAGTTTTGAAATCATGATTAAAATCAAGATCAACATCTTGATGATGAACAAAATCAATATTAAATTAAGATTACAAAATGATTAACATCAAATATGGATCATAATCAAGATCAACATCCTCATCATTAAAAGACCCAGATAAATATAAATATTAAAATCAAGATTAAAAATCAATATTACCAGAGAGATTAAAATTGAGTTTAAGATGAATATTAGGAGCAAGATAATGTTGAAGATTATAAGATTAAAACTAAAAACTAGGATCAAAACTAAGATCAAAATGAAGATGAAGAAAATTATCAAGGATAAGATCAATGTTATAATTAAGAATGAGAATAAGATTAATAACAATTAAAACTCATAATCATGTTCAAAAATTTCATTATGATTAGATCAATATCATTATCCATAACAATATCAAGATTGAAGACCAAGATTACAAACAAGATCAAAATCGAGTTTAAGATTAAGATTAAAAAGAAGATAAAGATAAATATCATAAGATGAAGATTGAAATCATGATCAAAATCAAGATCAACATCATGATCATGGACAAAATCAATATTATATTAATATTGCAAAATGATAAAGATCAAATATGGATCATAATCAAGATCAACATCCTCATCATCAAAAGATCAAGATAAATATAAATATTAATATTAAGATTAAAAATCAATATTACCACAGAGATTAAAATCGAGTTTAAGATTAATATTAGGAAAAAGATAAAGATGAATATCATAATGATTAGAACAACATTCTCATAATGATTAGATCAATAACAATATCATGATTTAAGACCAAGATTACGAACAAGATCAAAATCGAGTTTAAGATTAAGATTAAAAAGAAGATAAAGATGAATATCATTAGATGAAGTTTGAAATCATGATTAAAATCAAGATCAACATCATGATCATGAACAAAATAAATATTAAATTAAGATTGCCAAATGATAAACATCAAATATGGATTATAATCAAGATCAACATCCTCATCATTAAATGATCAAGATAAATATAAATATTAATATCAAGATTGAAAATCAATATTACTAGAGAGATCAAAATCGAGTTTAAGATGAATATTAGGAGTAAGATAAAGATGAAGATTATAAGATTAAAACTGAAATCTGAGATCAAAACTGAGATCAAAATGAAGATAAAGATAATTATCAAGAGTAAGATCAATGTTATAATTAAGAATAAAAATAAGATTAATAACAATTAAAACTCATAATCGAGTTCAAAATTTTCATAATGATTTGATTAATATCAATATCAATAACAATATCAAGATTGAAGACCAAGATTACAAACAAGATCAAAATCGAGTTTAAAATTAAGATTAAAAAGAAGATAAAGATGAATATCATAAGATTAGTTTTGAAATCATGATTAAAATCAAGATCAACATCTTGATGATGAACAAAATCAATATTAAATTAAGATTACAAAATGATTAACATCAAATATGGATCATAATCAAGATCAACATCCTCATCATTAAAAGACCCGGATAAATATAAATATTAAAATCAAGATTAAAAATCAATATTACCAGAGAGATTAAAATTGAGTTTAAGATGAATATTAGGAGCAAGATAATGTTGAAGATTATAAGATTAAAACTAAAAACTAGGATCAAAACTGAGATCAAAATGAAGATGAAGAAAATTATCAAGAATAAGATCAATGTTATAATTAAGAATGAGAATAAGATTAATAACAATTAAAACTCATAATCATGTTCAAAAATTTCATTATGATTAGATCAATATCATTATCCATAACAATATCAAGATTGAAGACCAAGATTACAAACAAGATCAAAATCGAGTTTAAGATTAAGATTAAAAAGAAGATAAAGATAAATATCATAAGATGAAGATTGAAATCATGATCAAAATCAAGATCAACATCATGATCATGGACAAAATCAATATTATATTAATATTGCAAAATGATAAAGATCAAATATGGATCATAATCAAGATCAACATCCTCATCATCAAAAGATCAAGATAAATATAAATATTAATATTAAGATTAAAAATCAATATTACCACAGAGATTAAAATCGAGTTTAAGATTAATATTAGGAAAAAGATAAAGATGAATATCATAATGATTAGAACAACATTCTCATAATGATTAGATCAATAACAATATCAAGATTTAAGACCAAGATTACGAACAAGATCAAAATCGAGTTTAAGATTAAGATTAAAAAGAAGATAAAGATGAATATCATTAGATGAAGTTTGAAATCATGATTAAAATCAAGATCAACATCATGATCATGAACAAAATAAATATTAAATTAAGATTGCAAAATGATAAACATCAAATATGGATTATAATCAAGATCAACATCCTCATCATTAAATGATCAAGATAAATATAAATATTAATATCAAGATTGAAAATCAATATTACTAGAGAGATCAAAATCGAGTTTAAGATGAATATTAGGAGTAAGATAAAGATGAAGATTATAAGATTAAAACTGAAATCTGAGATCAAAACTGAGATCAAAATGAAGATAAAGATAATTATCAAGAGTAAGATCAATGTTATAATTAAGAATAAAAATAAGATTAATAACAATTAAAACTCATAATCGAGTTCAAAATTTTCATAATGATTTGATTAATATCAATATCAATAACAATATCAAGATTGAAGACCAAGATTACAAACAAGATCAAAATCGAGTTTAAAATTAAGATTAAAAAGAAGATAAAGATGAATATCATAAGATTAGTTTTGAAATCATGATTAAAATCAAGATCAACATCTTGATGATGAACAAAATCAATATTAAATTAAGATTACAAAATGATTAACATCAAATCTGGATCATAATCAAGATCAACATCCTCATCATTAAAAAACCCAGATAAATATAAATATTAAAATCAAGATTAAAAATCAATATTACCAGAGAGATTAAAATTGAGTTTAAGATGAAAATTAGGAGCAAGATAATGTTGAAGATTATAAGATTAAAACTAAAAACTAGGATCAAAACTGAGATCAAAATGAAGATGAAGAAAATTATCAAGAATAAGATCAATGTTATAATTAAGAATGAGAATAAGATTAATAACAATTAAAGATCATAATCGAGTTCAAAATTTTCATCATTATTAGATCAATATCAATATCAATAACAATATCAAGATTGAAGACCAAGTTTACAAACAAGATCAAAATCGAGTTTAAGATTAATATTAAAAAGAAGATAAAGATGAATATCATAAGATGAAGACTGAAATCATGATCAAAATCAAGTTCAACATCATGATCATGAACAAAATAAATATTAAATTAAGATTGCAAAATGATAAACATCAAATATGGATCATAATCAAGATCAACATCCTCACCATTAAAAGATCAAGATAAATATAAATAATAATATCAAGATTGAAAATCAATATTACCATTGAGATCAAAATCGAGCTTAAGATGAATATTAGGAGCAAGATAAAGATGAAGATTATAAGATTAAAACTGAAATCTGAGATCAAAACTGAGATTAAAATGAAGATTAAGATAATTATCAAGAATAAGATCAACGTTATAATTAAGAATGAGAATAAGATTAATAACAATTAAAACTCATAATCATGTTCAAAAATTTCATTATGATTAGATCAATATCATTATCCATAACAATATCAAGATTGAAGACCAAGATTACAAACAAGATCAAAATCGAGTTTAAGATTAAGATTAAAAAGAGGATAAAGATGAATATCATAAGATAAAGATTAAAATCATGAACAAAATCAAGATCAACATCATGATCATGAACAAAATCAATATTAAATTAATATTGCAAAATGATAAACAACAAATATGGATCATAATCAAGATCTACATCCTCATCATTAAAAGACCAAGATAAATATTAATATTAATATTAAGATTAAAAATCAATATTATCACAAACATAAAAATCGAGTTTAAGATCAATATTAGGAGCAAGATAAAGATGAAGATTATAAGATTAAAACTGATATCTGAGATCAAAACTGAGATCAAAATGAAAATGAAGATAATTATCAAGAATAAGATCGACGTTATAATTAAGAATGAGAATGAGATTAATAACAATTAAAACTCATAATCATGTTCAAAAATTTCATCATGATTAGATCAATATCAATATCAATAACAATATCAAGATTGAGGACCAAGATTACAAACAAGATCAAAATCGAGTTTAAAATTAAGATTAAAAAGAGGATAAAGATGAATATCATAAGATGAAGATTGAAATCATGATCAAAATGAAGATCCACATCATGATCATGAACAAAATCAATATTAAATTAATATTGCAAAATGATAAACAACAAATATGGATCATAATCAAGATCAACATCCTCATCATTTAAAGATCAAGATAAATTTAAATATTAATATTTAGATTAAAAATCAATATTACCACAGAGATAAAAATCGAGTTTAAGGTGAATGTTAGGAGCAAGATAAAGATGAAGATTATAAGATTAAAACTGAAATCTCAGATCAAAACTGATATCAAAATGAAGATAAAGATAATTATCAAGAATAAGATCAATGTTATAATTAAGAATGAGAATAAGATTAATAACAATTAAAACTCACAATCGAGCTCAAAATTTCTTCATGATTAGATCAATATCAATATCAATAACAATATCAAGATTGAAGACTAAGATTACAAACAAGATAAAAATCGTGTTTAAGATTAAGATTAAAAAGAAGATAAAGATAAATATCATAAGATGAAGTTTAAAATTATGATTAAAATCAAGATTAACATCATGATCATGAACAAAATCAATAATAAATTAAGATTGCAAAATAATAAACATCAAATATGGATCATAATCAAGATCAACATCATCATCATTAAAAGATCAAGATAAATATAAATATTAATATTAAGATTAAAAATTAATATTACCACAGAGATCAAAATCAAGATTAACATTATTATAATGATTAGAACAACATTCTCATAATGATTAGATCAATAACAATATCAAGATTGAAGACCAAGATTAAAAGCAAGATCAAAATCGAGTTTAAGATTAAGATTAAAAAGAAGATAAAGATTAATATCATAAGATGGAGTTTGAAATCATGATTAAACTGAAGATGACGATAATTATCAAGAATAAGATCAATGTTATAATTAAGAATGAGAATAAGATTAATAACAATTAAAACACATAATCGAGTTCAAAAATATCATCATGATTAGATCAATATCAATATCAATAACAAGATCAATGTTATAATTAAGAATGAGCATAAGATTAATAACAAATAAAGATCATAATCGAGTTCAAAAGTTTATTCATGATTAGATCAATATCAATATCAATAAGAATATCAAGATTGAAGACCAAGATTACAAACATGATCAAAATCGAGTTTAAGATTAAGATTAAAAAGAAGATAAAGATAAATATCATAAGATGAAGATTGAAATCATGATCAAAATCAAGATCAACATCATGATCATGGACAAAATCAATATTAAATTAATATTGCAAAATGATAAAGATCAAATATGGATCATAATCAAGATCAACATCCTCATCATCAAAAGATCAAGATAAATATAAATATTAATATTAAGATTAAAAATCAATATTACCACAGAGATCAAAATCGAGTTTAAGATTAATATTAGGAACAAGATAAAGATGAAGATTATAGGATTAAAACTAAAATTTGAGATCAAAATGAAGATGAAGATAATTATCAAGAATAAGATCAATGTTATAATTAAGAATGAGAATAAGATTAATAACAATTAAAGTTTATAATCGAATTCAAAATTTTCATCAAGATTAGATCAATATTGTTGGGGTATGCCCTTAAGGCTAATGTTTGAGGCCTTGGGATTGTAACAGTATCATGTATAAACTTTTATGTTTATAAAGGCAATAGTTGTTATTCAGTTTGTTACATTGTCTGCTGCAATAAGTGTGCTTCTGAATAATGTCTCAAAGCTGTTCAGCTTGGCTGACATGCTATGTGTCCTTAGTCGAGATATCTTGGTGAACATGAGACAGCCTTGATATGATTGAGACTAATATGTGTTCTAATCTTATAGGATGCTTCGAGCATGGAATAAGATGTAGACTCATGGGTACATTCGATGTACTGGACAGACCCTACTAGGATATTCAATTGCTTGTCACAATGTGAATAATCCTTGTATGCAACAAGTGGCACATGTCCTCTGACTTGAGATCACTTGTGTTTCTAAATGATGATTGTCATTGTTTTGAGGTAGTTCAATATCATTTGAAACATAATGGTTATAGACTATCTTGGATGGTGAGCTTGAGTCAGGTTAGGACACTAGTGATAGATATAGGATTGCCGTCTCCTTGTTTGGAGTGTGATGTTCTAAAGGGGCCCCCCTGGATGAGATGATTGAGAAAGTGTATGGCCATACCCAGGTGACTATGTTCATCTGATCTAATCATGCTCATCATATTGGAGCTACAGGCTTGACACGCTTGTCCAATAAGAACATCCAGTGGCAAAGGAAACATGTATGCCTGGTGAAGTGGATTCACACTTGTGCTGTGGTTTGGGTGTAGTCTTGGAAGACTCTTTCTTTTATATCGGGAGACAGTGATGTGTTGCTAGATACCCCTCACTGATCGTGATAACGTAAGTTATCGTTACCGACATTTAAAGGAAACCCTTAGGGTCGCACAATTTGATGATATGGCTTACTTAAGTCAGATCGTGTGGACTGAATTGTTTGGGTTCAGTTTAAAGGGATTTAATCTCTGATTGTAAGTGAGATCTGGTCTGATCATGTTTGATTGATTAGGGCTTAAGATCGGTAAGCTTAGATCGAGAGAGTTGATGCTAGATCGGTAAGATCAAGAGCATCAGGAGATGAACGGTCAGATCCTGAACCTTAGGGTTTAAGGTGATCTGGATCGAGGCTTGGTTTGATTTGGTTTTTAAACCAAATCAACTTGAACCACTCATTAATTGAGCGCATGGTTCAAAGGGGGCATGTTGCGATTCATTCACTTGGCGTGAATGAGAGAACGTGGGGTGTGGTTTCTAATTTTAGAAACCATGATCTCAAAAGTGACCACGTTTCTTGTTCGAGCATAGAAGCCCTATTTTCGCCGCTCGCCTATCTCTCTGGACGACATTTTCTCTCGTGGTGAAGGAGACTCACAACTTGGAGGAAATTCGGCCAAGCACCTCATCCTTACACGACAAGGTCACTTGGAGATCCTTGCTAGCACAAGGAGCGTCCAAGGAGCAAGCCGTTGATCATCTTGTGTGCAGCGCTTTGGAGGAGAGCCCTGTCGCCATCTTCTTCCTAGACGCCAATCGAACCAATGGCAATGGTATGAATCCATACTCGAACAAGTTGATCATATATTTGCGAAAGATCTATTGAAACCCATGCTTCCGCTTGCAAAAATTTTATGCGCCACCTATCTGGGTTTCGCCCCCTAGTTTCAGGGGAACCTTTCAAATATCAATATCAATAACAATATCAAGATTTAAGACCAAGATTACAAACAAGATCAAAATCGAGTTTAAGATTAAGATTAACAAGAAGATAAAGATAAATATCATAAGATGATGATTGAAATCATGATCAAAATCAAAATCAACATCATGATCTTGGACAAAATCAAAATTAAATTAATATTGCAAAATGATAAACATCAAATATGGATCATAATCAAGATCAACATCCTCATCATTAAAAGATCAAGATAAATATAAATATTAATATTACTATTAAAAATCTATATTACCATAGAGATCAGAATCGAGTTTAAGATGAATATTAGGAACAAGATAAAGATGAAGATTATAAGATTAAAACTGAAATTTGAGATCAAAAGTGAGATCAAAATGAAGATAAAGATAATTATCAAGAATAAGATCAATGTTATAATTAAGAATGAGAAGAAGATTAATAACAATTAAAACTCATAATCGAGTTCAAAATTTTCATAATGATTAGATCAATATCAATATCAATAACAATATCAAGATTGAAGACCAAGATTACAAACAAGAACAAAATCGAGTTTAAGATTAAGATTAAAAAGAAGATAAAGATGAATATCATTAGATGAAATTTGAAATCATGATTAAAATCAAGATCAACATCATGATCATGAACAAAATAAATATTAAATTAAGATTGCAAAATGATAAACATCAAATATGGATTATAATCAAGATCAACATCCTCATCATTAAAAGATCAAGATAAATATAAATATTTAATATCAAGATTGAAAATCAATTTTACTAGAGAGATCAAAATCGAGTTTAAGATGAATATTAGGAATAAGATAAAGATGAAGATTATAAGATTAAAACTGAAATCTGAGATCAAAACTGAGATCAAAATGAAGATAAAGATAATTATCAAGAATAAGATCAATGTTATAATTAAGAATAAGAATAAGATTAATAACAATTAAAACTCATAATCGAGTTCAAAATTTTCATAATGATTTGATTAATATCAATATCAATAACAATATCAAGATTGAAGACCAAGATTACAAACAAGATCAAAATCGAGTTTAAAATTAAGATTAAAAAGAAGATAAAGATGAATATCATAAGATGAAGTTTGAAATCATGATTAAAATCAAGATCAACATCATGATGATGAACAAAATCAATATTAAATTAAGATTACAAAATGATTAACATCAAATATGGATCATAATCAAGATCACCATCCTCATCATTAAAAGACCCAGATAAATATAAATATTAAAATCAAGATTAAAAATCAATATTACCACAGAGATTAAAATTGCGTTTAAGATGAATATTAGGAGCAAGATAATGTTGAAGATTATAAGATTAAAACTAAAAACTGGGATCAAAACTGAGATCAAAATGAAGATGAAGAAAATTATCAAGAATAAGATCAATGTTATAATTAAGAATGAGAATAAGATTAATAACAATTAAAGATCATAATCGAGTTCAAAATTTTCATCATTATTACATCAATATCAATATCAATAACAATATCAAGATTGAAGACCAAGTTTACAAAGAAGATCAAAATCGATTTTAAGATTAATATTAAAAAGAGGATAAAGATGAATATCATAAGATGAAGATTGAAATCATGATCAAAATGAAGATCCACATCATGATCATGAACAAAATCAATATTAAATTAATATTGCAAAATGATAAACAACAAATATGGATCATAATCAAGATCTACATCCTTATCATTAAAAGATCAAGATAAATATAAATATTAATATTAAGATTAAAAATCAATATTACCACAGACATAAAAATCGAGTTTAAGATCAATATTAGGAGCAAGTTAAAGATGAAGATTATAAGATTAAAACTGATATCTGAGATCAAAATGAAGATGAAGATAATTATCAAGAATAAGATCGACGTTATGATTAAGAATGAGAATAAGATTAATAAAAATTAAAACTCATAATCATGTTCGAAAATTTCATCATGATTAGATCAATATCAATATCAATAACAATATCAAGATTGAGGACCAAGATTACAAACAAGATCAAAATCGAGTTTAAGATTAAGATTAAAAAGAGAATAAAGATGAATATCATAAGATGAAGATTGAAATCATAATCAAAATGAAGATCCACATCATGATCATGAACAAAATCAATATTAAATTAATATTGCAAAATGATAAACAACAAATATGGATCATAATCAAGATCAACACCCTCATCATTAAAAGATCAAGATAAATATAAATATTAATATTAAGATTAAAAATTAATATTACCACAGAGATAAAAATCGAGTTTAAGATCAATGTTAGGAGCAAGATAAAGATGAAGATTATAAAGATGAAGATAACTATCAAAAATAAGATCAATGTTATCATTAAGAATGAGAATAAGATTAATGACAATTAAAACTCATAAAATAGTTTAAAATTTTCATAATGATTAGATCAATATTAATATCAATAACAACATCATGATTGAAGACCAAGATTACAAATAAGATCAAAATCGAGTTTAAGGTTAAGATTAAAAAGAAGATAAACAAGAATATCATAAGATGAAGTTTGAAATATTGATTAAAATCATGATCAACATCATGATCATGGACAAATTAATTATTAAATTAATATTGCAAAATGATAAACATCAAATATGTATCATAATCAAGATCAACATCGTCATCATCAAATGATCAAGATAAATTTAAATATTAATATCAAGATTGAAAATCAATATTACCAGAGAGATTAAAATCGAGTTTAAGATGAATATTAGGAGTAAGATAAAGATGAAGATTATAAGATTAAAACTGAAATTTGAGATCAAAACTGAGGTTAAAATGAAGATGAAGATAATTATCAAGAATAAGATCAATGTTATAATTAAGAGTGAAAATACGATTAATAACAAATAAAGCTCACATTCGAATTTAAAATTTTCATAATAATTAGATCAATATCAATATCAATAACAATATCAAGATTGAAGACCAAGATTACAAACAAGATCAAAATCGAGTTTAAATTAAGATTAAAAAGAAGATAAAGGTAAATATCATAAAATGAAGATTGAAATCATGATCAAAATCAAGATCAACATCATGATCATGGACAAAATCAATATTAAATTAATATTGCAAAATGATAAACATCAAATATGGATCATAATCAAGATCAACATCCTCATCATTAAAAGATCAAGATAAATATTAATATTAATATTAAGATTAAAAATCAAAATTACCATAGAGATCAAAATCGAGTTTAAGATGAATATTTGGAATAAGATAAAGATGAAGATTATAAGATTAAAATGAAGATGAAGATTATTATCAAGAATAAGATCAATGTTATAATTAAGAATGAGAATAAGATTAATAACAAATAAAGATCATAATCGAGTTCAAAAGTTTCATCATGATTAGATCAATATCAATATCAATAACAATATCAAGATTGAAGACCAAGATTACAAACAAGATCAAAATCGAGTTTAAGATTAAGATTAAAAAGAAGATAAAGATAAATATCATAAGATGAAGATTGAAATCATGATCAAAATCAAGATCAACATCATGATCATGGACATAATCAATATTAAATTAATATTGCAGAATGATAAAGATCAAATATGGATCATAATCAAGATCAACATCCTCATCATCAAAAGATCAAGATAAATATAAATATTCATATTGAGATTAAAAATCAATATTACCACAGAGATCAAAATTGAGTTTAAGATGAACATTAGGAACAAGATAAAGATAAAGATTATAGGATTAAAATTGAAATTTGAGATCAAAACTCAGATCAAAATGAAGATGAAGATAATTATCAAAAATAAGATCAATGTTATAATTAAGAATGAGAATAAGATTAATAACAATTAAAGCTTATAATCGAATTCAAAATTTTCATCAAGATTAGATCAATATCAATATCAATAACAATATCAATATCAAGATTTAAGACCAAGATTACAAACAAGATCAAAATCGAGTTTAAGATTAAGATTAAAAAGAAGATAAAGATAAATATCATAAGATGATGATTGAAATCATGATCAAAATCAAGATCAACATCATGATCTTGGACAAAATCAAAATTAAATTAATATTGCAAAATGATAAACATCAAATATGGATCATAATCAAGATCAACATCCTCATCATTAAAAGATCAAGATAAATATAAATATTAATATTACAATTAAAAATCAATATTACCATAGAGATCAAAATCGAGTTTAAGTTGAATATTAGGAACAAGATAAAGATGAAGATTATAAGATTAAAACTAAAATTTGTGATCAAAAGTGAGATCAAAATGAAGATGATGATTATTATCAAGAATAAGATCAATGTTATAATTAAGAATGAGAATGAGATTAATAACAAATAAAGATCATAATCGAGTTCAAAAGTTTCATCATGATTAGATCAATATCAATATCAATAACAATATCAAGATTGAAGACCAAGATTACAAACAAGATCAAAATCGAGTTTAAGATTAAGATTAAAAAGAAGATCAAGATGAATATCGTAGGATAAAGATTGAAATCATGATCAAAATCAAGATCAACATCGTGGTCATGAACAAAATCAATATTAAATTAAGATTGTAAAATGATAAACATCAAATATGGATCATAATCAATATCAACATCCTCATCATTAAAAGATCAAGAAAAATATAAATATTAATATCAACATTGAAAATCAATATTACCACAGAGATTAAAATCGAGTTTAAGATGAATATTAGGAGTAAGTCAAATATGAAGATTATAAGATTAAAATTGAAATATGATATCAAAATTGAGATCAAAATGAAGATGAAGATAATTATCAAGAATAAAATCGATGTTATAATCAAGAATAAGAATAAGATTAATAACAATTAAAACTCATAATCGAGTTTAAAATTTTCATAATGATTAGATCTATATCAATATCAATAACAATATGATGATTGAAGACCAAAATTACACAAACATAATCAAAATCGTGTTTAAGATTAAGATTAAAAAGAAGATAAAGATAAATATCATAAGATGAAGATTGAAATCATGATCAAAATCAAGATCAACATCATGATCATGGACAAAATCAATATTAAATTAATATTACAAAATGATAAACATCAAATATGAATCATAATCAAGATCAACATCCTCATCAGTAAAAGATTAAGATAAATATAAATATTAATATTAAGATTGAAAATCAATATTACCACAGAGATCAAAATCGAGTTTCAGATGAATATTAGGAACAAGATAAAGATGAAGATTATAAGATTAAAACTGAAATTTGAGATCAAAACTGAGATCAAAATGAAGATGAAGATAATTAATAAAATCATTGTTATAATTAAGAATACGAATAAGATTAATAAGAATTAAAGCTTATAATCGAGTTCAAAATTTTCATCAAGATTAGATCAATATCAATATCAATAACAATATCAAGATTGAAGACCAAGATTACAAACAAGATCAAAATCGAGTTTAAGATTAAGATTAAAAAGAAGATAAAGATAAATATCATAAGATGAAGATTGAAATCTTGATCAAAATCAAGATCAACATCATGATCTTGGACAAAATCAATATTAAATTAATATTGCAAAATGATAAACATCAAATATGGATCATAATCAAGATCAACATCCTCATCATTAAAAGATCAAGATAAATATAAATATTAATATTAAGATTAAAAATCAATATTACCACAGAGATCAAAATCGAGTTTAAAATGAATATTAGGAACAAGATAAAGATGAAGATTATAAGATTAAAACCGAAATTTGAGATCAAAACTGAGATCAAAATGAAGATGAAGATAATTATCAAGAATAAGATCAATGTTATAGTTAAGAATGAAAATAAGATTAATAACAATTAAAGCTCATAATCGAGTTCAAAATTTTCATCATGATTAGATCAATATCAATATCAAGATTGAAGACCAAGATTACAAACTAGATCAAAATCGAATTTAAGATTAAGATTAAAAAGAAGATAAAGATGAATATCATAAGATGAAGTTTGAAATAATGATTAAAATCATGATCAACATCATGATCATGGAGAAATTCATTATTAAATTAATATTGCAAAATGATAAACATCAAATATGGATCATAATCAAGATCAGCATCTTCATCATTAAAAGATCAAGATAAATATAAATATAAATATCAAGATTCAAAATCAATATTACCACAGAGATTAAAATCGAGTTTAAGATGAATATTAAGAGAAAGATAAATATGATGATTATAAGATTAAAAGTGAAATCTGATATTAAAATTGAGATCAAAATGAAGATGAAGATAATTATCAAGAATAAGATCAAAGTTATAATTAAGAATGAGAATAAGATTAATAACAATTAAAACTCATAATCGAGTTTAAAATTTTCATAATGATTAGATCAATATCAATATCAACAACAATATCAATAACAATATCATGATTGAAGACCAAGATTACAAACAAGATCAAAATCGAGTTTAAGATTAAGATTAAAAAGAAGATAAAAATAAATATCAAAAGATGAAGATTGAAATCATGATCAAAATCAAGATCAACATCATGATCATGGACAAAATCAATATTAAATTAATATTACAAAATCATAAACATCAAATATGGATCATAATCAAGATCAACATCCTCATCATTAAAAGATCAAGATAAATATAAATATTAATATTAAGATTAAAAATCAATATTACCACAGAGATCAAAATCGAGTTTAAAATGAATATTAAGAACAAGATAAAGATGAAAATTATAAGATTAAAATTGAAATTTGAGATCAAAATGAAGATGAATATAATTATCAAGAATAAGATCAATGTTATAATTAAGAATGAAAATAAGATTAATAACAAATAAAGCTCATAATCGAGTTCAAAATTTTCATCATGATTAGATCAATAGCAATATCAATAACAATATCAAGATTGAAGACCAAGATTACAAACAAGATCAAAATCAAATTTATGATCAAGATTAAAAAGAAGATAAAAGATGAATATCATAAGATGAAGTTTGAAATAATGATTAAAATCATGATCAACATCATGATCATGGAGAAATTCATTATTAAATTAATATTACAAAATCATAAACATCAAATATGCATCATAATCAAGATCAACATCCTCATCATTAAAAGATCAAGATAAATATAAATATTAATATCAAGATTGAAAATCAAAATTACCACAGAGATTAAAATCGAGTTTAAGATGAATATTAAGAGTAAGATAAATATGAAGATTATAAGATTAAAAGTGAAATCTGATATCAAAATTGAGATCAAAATGAAGATGAAGATAATTATCAAGAATAAGATCAATGTTATAATTAAGAATGAGAATAAGATTAATAACAATTAAAACTCATAATCGAGTTTAAAATTTTCATAATGATTAGATCAATATCAATATCAACAACAATATCAATAACAACATCATGATTGAAGACCAAGATTACAAACAAGATCAAAATGGAGTCTAAGATTAAGATTAAAAAGAAGATAAAGATAATTATCATAAGATGAAGATTGAAATCATGATCATGGACAAAATTAATTTTAAATTAATATTACAAAATGATAAACATCTAATATGGATCATAATCAAGATCAACATCCTCATCATTAAAAGATCAAGATAAATATAAATATTAATATTAAGATTAAAAATCAATATTATCACAGAGATCAAAATCGAGTTTAAAATGAATATTAGGAACAAGTTAAACATGAAGATTATAAGATTAAAACTGAAATTTGAGATCAAAATTGAGATCAAAATGAAGATGAAGATAATTATCAAGAATAAGATCAATTTTATAATTAAGAATGAAAATAAGATTAATAACAATTAAAGCGCATAATCGAGTTCAAAATTTTCATCATAATTAGATCAATATCAATATCAATAACAATATCAAGATTGAAGACCAAGATTACAAACAAGATCAAAATCGAGTTTAAGATTAAGATTAAAAAGAAGATAAAGATGAATATCATAAGATGAAGTTTGAAATCATGATTAAAATCAGGATCAACTTCATTATCATGAACAAAATCAATATTAAATTAAGATTGCAAAGTGATAAACATCAAATATGGATCATAATCAATATCAACATCCTCATCATTAAAAGATCAATAAAAATATAAATATTAATATCAACATTGAAAATCAATATTACCACAGAGATTAAAATCGAGTTTAAGATGAATATTAGGAGTAAGACAAATATGAAGATTATAAGATTAAAACTGAAATCTGATAACAAAATTGAAATTAAAATGAAGATGAAGATAATTATCAAGAATAAAATCAATGTTATAATTAAGAATAAGAATAAGATTAATAACAATTAAAACTCATAATCGAGTTTAAAATTTTCATAATGATTAGATCTATATCAATATCAAGATTGAAGACCAAGATTACACAAACAAGATCAAAATCGAGTTTAAGATTAAGATTAAAAAGAAGATAAAGATTAATATCATAAGATGAAGATTGAAATCATGAACAAAATCAAGATCAACATCATGATCATGGACAAAATCAATATTAAATTAATATTACAAAATGATAAACATCAAATATGAATCATAATCAAGATCAACTTCCTCATCAATAAAAGATTAACATAAATATAAATATTAATATTAAGATTAAAAATCAATATTACCACAGAGATGAAAATCGAGTTTAAGATGAATATTAAGAACAAGATAAAGATGAAGATTATAAGATTAAAACTGAAATTTGAGATCAAAACAGAGATCAAAATGAAGATTATAAAGAATAAGATCAATGTTATAATTAAGATTGAGAATAAGAATAATAACAATTAAAGCTTATTATCGAGTTTAAAATTTTCATCAAGATTAGATCAATATCAATATCAATAACAATATCAAGATTGAAGACCAAGATTACAAACAAGATCAAAATCGAGTTTAAGATTAAGATTAAAAAGAAGATAAAGATAAATATCATAAGATGAAGATTGAAATCTTGATCAAAATCAAGATCAACATCATGATCTTGGACAAAATCAATATTAAATTAATATTGCAAAATGATAAACCTCAAATATGGATCATAATCAAGATCAACATCCTCATCATTAAAAGATCAAGATAAATATAAATATTAATATTAAGATTAAAAATCAATATTACCACAGAGATCAAAATCGAGTTTAAAATGAATATTAGGAACAAGATAAAGATGAAGATTATAAGATTAAAACCGAAATTTGAGATCAAAACTGAGATCAAAATGAAGATGAAGATAATTATCAAGAATAAGATCAATGTTATAGTTAAGAATGAAAATAAGATTAATAACAATTAAAGCTCATAATCGAGTTCAAAATTTTCATCATGATTAGATCAATATCAATATCAATAACTATATCAAGATTGAAGACCAAGATTACAAACAAGATCAAAATCGAATTTAAGATTAAGCTTAAAAAGAAGATAAAGATTAATATCATAAGATTAAGTTTGAAATCATGATTAAAATCAGGATCAACATCATTATCTTGAACAAAAACAATATTAAATTAAGATTGCAAAATGATAAACATCAAATATGGATCATAATCAAGATCAACATCCTCATCATTAAAAGATCAAGATAAATATAAATATTAATATCAAGATTGAAAATCAATATTACCACAGAGATTAAAATCGAGTTTAAGATGAATATTAGAAGTAAGATAAAGATAAAGATTATAAGATTAAAGCTGAAATCTGATATCAAAATTGAGATCAAAATGAAGATGAAGATAATTATCAAGAATAAGATCAATGTTATAATTAAGAATGAGATAAGATTAATAACAATTAAAACTCATAATTGAGTTTAAAATTTTCATAACGATTATATCAATATCAATATCAATAACAATATCATGATTGAAGTCCAAGATTACAAACAAGATCAAAATCGAGTTTAAGATTAAGATTAAAAAGAAGGTAAAAATAAATATCATAAGATGAAGATTGAAATCAAGATCAACATCATGATCATAGACAAAATCAATATTAAATTAATATTACAAAACGATAAAGATAAAATATGGATCATAATCAAGATCAACATCCTCATCATCAAAAGATCAAAATAAATATAAATATTAATATTAAGATTAAAAATAAATATTACCACAGAGATCAAAATCGATTTTAAGATGAATATTAGGAACAAGATAAAGATGAAGATTATAAGATTAAAACTGAAATTTGAGATCAAAACTGAGATCAAAATGGAGATGAAAATAATTATCAAGAATAAAATCAATGTTATAATTAAGAATGAGAATAAGATTAATAACAATTAAAGCTTATAATCGAATTCAAAATTTTCATCAAGATTAGATCAATATCAATATTAATAATAATATCAAGATTGAAGACCAAGATTACAAACAAGATCAAAATCGAGTTTAAGATTAAGATTAAAAAGAAGATAAAGATGAATATCATAAGATGATGTTTGTAATAATGATTAAAATCAAGATCAACATCATGATCATGAACAAAATAAATATTAAATTAAGATTGCAAAATGATAAACATAAAATATGGATTATAATCAAGATCAACATCCTCATCATTAAAAGATCAAGATAAATATAAATATTAATATTAAGATTAAAAATCAATGATACCACAGAGATCAAAATCGAGTTTAAGATAAATATTAGGAACAAGATAAAGATGAAGATTATAAGATTAAAATAGAAATTTGAGATCAAAACTGAGATCAAAATGAAGATAAAGATAATTATCAAGAATAAGATCAATGTTATAATTAATAATGAGAATAAGATTAATAACAATTAAAGCTTATAATCGAATTCAAAATTTTCATCAAGATTAGATCAATATCAATATCAATAACAATATCAAGATTGAAGACCAAGATTACAAACAAGATCAAAATCGAGTTTAAGATTAAGATTAAAAAGAAGATAAAGATAAATATTATAAGATGATGATTGAAATCTTGATCAAAATCAAGATCAACATCATGATCTTGGACAAAATCAATATTAAATTAATATTGCAAAATGATAAACATCAAATATGGATCATAATCAAGATCAACATCCTCATCATTAAAAGATCAAGATAAATATAAATATTAATATTAAAACAAAAAATCAATATTACCACAGAGATCAAAATCGAGTTTAAAATAAATATTAGGAACAAGATAAAGATGAAGATTATAAGATTAAAACCGAAATTTGAGATCAAAACTGAGATCAAAATGAAGATGAAGATAATTATCAAGAATAAGATCAATGTTATAGTTAAGAATGAAAATAAGATTAATAACAATTAAAGCTCATAATCGAGTTCAAAATTTTCATCATGATTAGATCAATATCAATATCAATAACTATATCAAGATTGAAGACCAAGATTACAAACAAGATCAAAATCGAGTTTAAGATTAAGATTAAAAAGAAGATAAAGATAAATATCATAAGATGATGATTGAAATCATGATCAAAATCAAGATCAACATCATGATCTTGGACAAAATCAAAATTAAAATAATATTGCAAAATGATAAACATCAAATATGGATCATAATCAAGATCAACATCCTCATCATTAAAAGATCATGATAAATATAAATATTAATATTTAGACTAAAAATCAATATTACCACAGAGATCAAAATCGACTTTAAGATGAATATGAGGAACAAGATAAAGATGAAGATTATAAGATTAAAACTGAAATTTGAGATCAAAATGAAGATGAAGATAATTAGCAAGAATAAGATCAATGTTATAATTAAGAATGAGAATAAGATTAATAACAATTAAAGCTTATAATCGAATTCAAAATTTTCATCAAGATTAGATTAATATCAATATCAATAACAATATCAAGATCAACATCATGATCTTAGATAAAATCAATATTAAATTAATATTGCAAGATGAAAATCGAGTTTAAGATTAAGATTAGAAAGAAGATAAAGATGAATATCATAAAATGAAAATTGAAATCATGATTAAAATTAAGATCAACATCATGGTCATGAACAAAATCAATATTAAATTAAGATTGCAAAATGATAAACATCAAATATGGATCATAATCAAGATCAACATCCTCATCATTAAAAGATCAAGATAAATATAAATAATAATATCAAGATTGAAAATCAATATTACCACCGAGATCAAAATCGCGATTAAGATAAATATTAGGAGCAAGATAAAGATAAAGATTATAAGATAAAAACTGAAATCTGATATCAAAACTGAGGTAAAAAAAATGAAGATAATTGTCAAGAATAAGATCAATGTTATAATTAAGAATGAGAATAAGATTAATAACAATTAAAGATCATAATCGAGTTCAAAATTTTCATCATGATTAGATCAATATCAATATCAATAACAATATCAAGATAGAAGACCAAGATTACAAATAAGATGAAAATCGAGTTTAAGATTAAGATTAAAAAGAAGATAAAGATGAATATCATAAGATGAAAATTGAAATCATGATTAAAATTAAGATCAACATCATGGTCATGAACAAAATCAATGCTGAATTAAGATTGCATAATGATAAACAACAAATATGGATCATAATCAAGATCAACATCCTTAGCTTTAAAAGATCTAGATAAATATAAATAATAATATCAAAATTGAAAATCAATATTACCTCCGAGATCAAAATCGAGTTTAAGATGAATATTTGGAGTAAGATAAAGATAAAGATTATAAGATTAAAACTAAAATCTGAGATCAAAACTAAGATCAAAATGAAGTTGAAGATAATTATTAAGAATAAGGTCAATTTTATAATTAAGAATGAGAATAAGATTAATATCAATTAAAGATCATAATCGAGTTCAAAATTTTTATCATAATTAGATCAATAGCAATATCAACAATAATATTAAGATTGAAGACCAAGATTACAAACAAGATCAAAATCGAGTTTAAGATTAAGATTAAAAAGAAGATAAAGATGAATATCATAAGTTGAAGTTTGAAATCATGATTAATATCAAGATCAGCATCATGATCATGAACAAAATCAATATTAAATTAAGATTGCAAAATTATAAACATCAAATATGGATCATAATCAAGATCAACATCCTCATTATTAAAAGATCAAGATAAATATAAATAATAATATCAAGATTGAAAATCAATATTACCACCGAGATCAAAATCGAGTTTAAGATGAATATTAGGAACAAGATAAAGGTAAAGATTATAAGATTAAAACTAAGATCTGAGATCAAAATGAAGACGAAGATAATTATAGAGAATAACATCAATGTTATAATTAAGAATGAGAATAAGATTAATAACAATTAAAGATCATAATCGAGTTCAAAATTTTCATCATGATTAGATCAATATCAATATCAATAGCAATATCAAGAATGAAGACCAAGATTACAAACAAGATTAAAATCGAGTTTAAGATTAAGATTAAAAAGAAGATAAAGATGAATATCATAAGATGAAGATTGAAATCATGATTAAAATTAAGATCAAAATTAAGGTCATGAACAAAATCAATATTAAATTAAGATTGCAAAATAATAAACATCAAATATGGATCATAATCAAGATCAACATCCTCATCATTAAAAGATCAAGATAAATATAAATAATAATATCAAGATTGAAAATCAATATTACCACCGAGATCAAAATCGCGATTAAGATAAATATTAGGAGCAAGATAAAGATAAAGTTTATAAGATAAAAACTGAAATCTGATATCAAAACTGAGGTAAAAAAAAACGAAGATAATTGTCAAGAATAAGATCAATGTTATAATTAAGAATGAGAATAAGATTAATAACAATTAAAGATCATAATCGAGTTCAAAATTTTCATCATGATTAGATCAATATCAATATCAATATCAATAACAATATCAAGATAGAAGACCAAGATTACAAATAAGATGAAAATCGAGTTTAAGATTAAGATTAAAAAGAAGATAAAGATGAATATCATAAGATGAAAATTGAAATCATGATTAAAATTAAGATCAACATCATGGTCATGAACAAAATCAATACTGAATTAAGATTGCATAATGATAAACAACAAATATGGATCATAATCAAGATCAACATCCTTAGCTTTAAAAGATCTAGATAAATATAAATAATAATATCAAAATTGAAAATCAATATTACCCCCGAGATCAAAATCGAGTTTAAGATGAATATTTGGAGCAAGATAAAGAAAAGATTATAAGATTAAAACTAAAATCTGAGATCAAAACTAAGATCAAAATGAAGTTGAAGATAATTATTAAGAATAAGATCAATGTTATAATTAAGAATGAGAATAAGATTAATAACAATTAAAGATCATAATCGAGTTCAAAATTTTCATCATGATTAGATCAATATCAATATCAATAACAATATCAAGATTGAAGACCAAGATTACAAACAAGATTAAAATCGAGTTTAAAATTAAGATTAAAAAGAAGATAAAGATGAATATCAAAAGATGAAGTTTGAAAAAATGATTAAAATCATGATCAACATCATGATCATGGACAAAATTAATATTAAATTAATATTACAAAATGATAAACATCAAATATAGATCATAATCAAGATCAACATCCTTATCATTAAAAGATCAAGATAAATATAAATATTAATATCAAGATTGAAAATCAATATTACCACAAAGATTAAAATCGAGTTTAAGATAAATATTAGGAGTAAGATACATATGAAGATTATATGATTAAAACTGAAATCTGAGATCAAAACTGAGATCAAAATAAAAATGAAGATAATTATCAAGAATAAAATCAATGTTATAATTAAGAATGAGAATAAGATTAATAACAATTAAGATGAATATTAGGAGCAAGATAAAGATAAAAATTATAAGATTAAACTGAAATACGAGATCAAAACTGAGTTAAAAAAGAAGATGAAGATAATTATCAAGAATAAGATAAATTTTATAATTAAGAACGAGAATATGATTAATAACAAATAAATATCATTATGAAGTTCAAAATTTTCATCATTATTACATCAATATCAATATCAATAACAATATCAAGATTGAAGACCAAGTTTACAAACAAGATCAAAATCGAGTTTAAGATTATGATTAAAAAGAAGATAAAGATGAATATCATAAGATGAAGATTGAAATCATGATCAAAATCAAGATCAACATCATGATCATGAACAAAATAAATTTAAATTAAGATTGCAAAATGATAAATATCAAATATGAATCATAATCAAGATCAACATCATCATCATCATTAAAAGTTCAAGAGAAATATAAATAATAATATCAAGATTGAAAATCGATATTACCACCGAGATCAAAATCGAGTTTAAGATGAATATTAGGAGCAAGATAAAGATGAAGATTATAAGATTAAAACTGAAATCTGAGATCAAAACTAAGATCAAAATGAAGATGAAAATAATTATCAAGAATAAGATCAACGTTATAATTAAGATTGAGAATAAGATTAATAACAATTAAAACTCATAATCGAGTTCAAAAATTTCATAATGATTAGATCAATATCAATATCAATAACAATATCAAGATTGAAGACCAAGATTACAAACAAGATCAAAATCGAGTTTAAGATTAAGATTAAAAAGAGGATAAAAATGAATATCATCAGATTTAGATTGAAATCATGATCAAAATCAAGATCAACATCATGATCATGAACAAAATCAATATTAAATTAATATTGCAAAATGATAAACAACAAATATGGATCATAATCAAGATCAACATCCTCATCATTAAAAGATCAAGATAAATATAAATATTAATATCAACATAGAAAATCAATATTACCAGAGAGATCAAAATCGAGTTTAAGATGAATATTATGAGTAAGATAAAGATGAAGATTATAGGATTAAAACTGAAATCTAAGATTAAAACTGAAATCTGAGATCAAAACTAAGATCAAAATGAAGATAAAGATAATTATCAAGAATAAGATCAATGTTATAATTAAGAATGAGAATAAGATTAATAACAACTAAAACTCATAATCGAGTTCAAAATTTTCATAATGATTAGATCAATATCAATATCAATAACAATATCAAGATTGAAGACCAAGATTACAAACAAGATCAAAATCGAGTTTAAGATTAAGATTAAAAAGTAGATAAAGATGAATATCATTAGATGAAGTTTGAAATGATGATTAAAATGAAGATCAACATCATGATCATGAACAAAACAAATATTAAATTAAGATTGCAAAATGATAAACATCAAATATAGATTATAATCAAGATAAACATCCTCTTCATTAAAAGATCAAGATAAACATTAATAATAATATCAAGATGGAAAATCAATATTACTAGAGTGATCAAAATGGAGTTTAAGATGAATATTAGGAGCAAGATAAAGATGAAGATTATAAGATTAAAACTGAAATATGAGATCAAAACTGAGTTAAAAAAGAAGATGAAGATAATTATCAAGAATAAGATAAATTTTATAATTAAGAATGAGAATATGATTAATAACAAATAAATATCATTATGAAGTTCAAAATTTTCATAATTATTAGATCAATATCAATATCAATAACAATATCAAGATTGAAGACCAAGTTTACAAACAAGATCAAAATCGAGTTTAAGATTATGATTAAAAAGAAGATAAAGATGAATATCATAAGATGAAGATTGAAATCATGATCAAAATCAAGATCAACATCATGATCATGAACAAAATAAATTTTAAATTAAGATTACAAAATGATAAACATCAAATATGGATCATAATCAAGATCAACATCATCATCATCATTAAAAGTTCAAGAGAAATATAAATAATAATATCAAGATTGAAAATCGATATTACCACCGAGATCAAAATCGAGTTTAAGATGAATATTAGGAGCAAGATAAAGATGAAGATTATAAGATTAAAACTGAAATCTGAGATCAAAACTAAGATCAAAATGAAGATGAAAATAATTATCAAGAATAAGATCAACGTTATAATTAAGATTGAGAATAAGATTAATAACAATTAAAACTCATAATCGAGTTAAAAAATTTCATAATGATTAGATCAATATCAATATCAATAACAATATCAAGATTGAAGACCAAGATTACAAACAAGATCAAAATCGAGTTTAAGATTAAGATTAAAAAGGGGATAAAAATGAATATAATCAGATTTAGATTGAAATCATGATCAAAATCAAGATCAACATCATGATCATGAACAAAATCAATATTAAATTAATATTGCAAAATGATAAACAACAAATATGGATCATAATCAGGATCAACATCATCATCATTAAAAGATCAAGATAAATATAAATATTAATATCAACATAGAAAATCAATATTACCAGAGAGATCAAAATCGAGTTTAAGATGAATATTATGAGTAAGAAAAAGATGAAGATTATAAGATTAAAACTGAAATCTAAGATTAAAACTGAAATCTGAGATCAAAACTAAGATCAAAATGAAGATAAAGATAATTATCAAGAATAAGATCAATGTTATAATTAAGAATGAGAATAAGATTAATAACAACTAAAACTCATAATCGAGTTCAAAATTTTCAAGATAAATATAAATATTAATATCAAGATTGAAAATCAATATTACAAGAGAGATCAAAATCGAGTTTAAGATGAATATTAGGAGAAAGAGAAAGGTGAAGATTATAAAATTAAAACTAAAATCTGATATCAAAACTGAGATCAAAATGAAGATAAAAATAATTATCAAGAATAAGATCAATGTTATAATTAAGAATGAGAATAAGATTAATAACAATTAAAACTCATAATCGAGTTTAAAATTTTCATAATGATTAGATCAATATCAATATCAATAACAATATCAAGATTGAAGACCAAGATTACAAATAAGATCAAAATCGAGTTTAAGATTAAGATTAAAAAGAAGATAAAGATAAATATCATAAGATATTGTTTGAAATCATGGTTAAAATCAAGATCAACATCATGATTATGAGAAAAATAAATATTAAATTAATATTGCAAAATGATAAACATCAAATATGGATTATAATCAAGATCAACATCCTCATCATTAAAAGATCAAGATAAATATAAATATTAATATCAAGATAGAAAATCAATATTACCAGAGAGATCAAAATCGAGTTTAAGATGAATATTAGGAAAGAGATAAAGGTGAAGATTATAAGATTAAACTGAAATCTAAGATCAAAACTGAGATCAAAATGAAGATAAATATAATTATCAAGAATAAGATAAATGTTATAATTAAGAATGAGAATAAGATTAAAAACAATTAAAACTCATAATCGAGTTCAAAATTTTCATAATGATTAGATTAATATCAATATGAATAACAATATCAAGATTGAAGACCAAGATTACAAACAAGATCAAAATCGAGTTTAAGATTAAGATTAAAAAGAAGATAAAGATGAATATCATTAGATATTGTTAGAAATCATGATTAAAATCAAGATCAACATCATGATTATGAGAAAAATAAATATTAAATTAAGATTGAAAAATGATAAACATCAAATATGGATTATAATCAAGATCAACATCCTCATCATTAAAAGATCAAGATAATATAAATATTAATATCAAGATTGAAAATCAATATTACTAGAGAGATCAAAATCGAGTTTAAGATTAACATTAGGAGTAAGATAAAGGTGAAGATTATAAGATTAAAACTGAAATCTGAGATCAAAACTGAGATCAAAATGAAGATAAAGATAATTATCAAAAATAAGATCAATGTTATAATTAAGAATGAGAATAAGATTAATAACAATTAAAACTCATAATCGAGTTCAAAATTTTCATAATGATTAGATTAATATCAATATCAAGATTGAAGACCAAGATTACAAACAAGATCAAAATCGAGTTTAAGATTAAGATTAAAAAGAAGATAAAGATGAATATCATAAGATAAAGGTTGAAATCATGATTAAAATCAAGATCAATATTATGATCATGAACAAAATCAATAATAAATTAAGATTGCAAAATGATAAACATCAAATATGGATCATAATCAAGATCAACATCCTAATCATTAAAAGATCAAGATAAATATAAATATTAATATTAAGAGTAAAAAACAATATTACCACAGAGATCAAAATCGAGTTTAAGATGAATATTAGTAGCAAGATAAAGATGAAGATTATAAGATTAAAAGAGAAATCTGAGATCAAAACTGAGATCAAAATGAAGATGAAGATAATTATCAAGAATAAGATCAATGTTATAATTAAGAATGAGAATAATATTAATAACAGTTAAAGCTCATAATCGAGTTCAAAATTTTTATCATGATTAGATCAATAACAATATCAAGATTTAAGACCAAGATTACAAACAATATTAAAATCGAGTTTAATATTTAGATTAAAAAGAAGAAAAAGATGAATATCAAAAGATAAAGTTTGAAAAAAATGATTAAAATCATGATCAACATCATAATCATGGACAAAATTAATATTAAATTAATATTGCAAAATTAAAAACATCAAATATGGATCATAATCAAGATCAACATCCTCATCATTAAAAGATCAAGATAAATATAAATATTAATATCAAGATTGAAAATCAATATTACAAGAGAGATCAAAATCGAGTTTAAGATGAATATTAGGAGAAAGAGAAAGGTGAAGATTATAAAATTAAAACTGAAATTTGATATCAAAACTGAGATCAAAATGAAGATAAAAATAATTATCAAGAATAAGATCAATGTTATAATTAAGAATGAGAATAAGATTAATAACAATTAAAACTCATAATCGAGTTCAAAATTTTCATAATGATTAGATCAATATCAATATCAATAACAATATCAAGATTGAAGACCAAGATTACAAATAAGATCAAAATCGAGTTTAAGATTAAGATTAAAAAGAAGATAAAGATGAATATCATAAGATATTGTTTGAAATCATGATTAAAATCAAGATCAACATCATGATTATGAGAAAAATAAATATTAAATTAAGATTGAAAAATGATAAACATCAAATATGGATTATAATCAAGATCAACATCCTCATCATTAAAAGAACAAGATAAATATAAATATTACTATCAAGATTGAAAATCAATATTACTAGAGAGATCAAAATCGAGTTTAAGATTAAGATTAGGAGTAAGATAAAGGTGAAGATTATAAGATTAAAACTGAAATCTGAGATCAAAACTGAGATCAAAATGAAGATAAAGATAATTATCAAAAATAAGATCAATGTTATAATTAAGAATGAGAATAAGATTAATAACAATTAAAACTCATAATCGAGTTCAAAATTTTCATAATGATTAGATTAATATCAATATCAAGATTGAAGACCAAGATTACAAACAAGATCAAAATCGAGTTTAAGATTAAGATTAAAAAGAAGATAAAGATGAATATCATAAGATAAAGTTTGAAATCATGATTAAAATCAAGATCAATATTATGATCATGAACAAAATCAATAATAAATTAAGATTGCAAAATGATAAACATCAAATATGGATCATAATCAAGATCAACATCCTAATCATTAAAAGATCAAGATAAATATAAATATTAATATTAAGAGTAAAAATCAATATTACCACAGAGATCAAAATCGAGTTTAAGATGAATATTAGTAGCAAGATAAAGATGAAGATTATAAGATTAAAACAGAAATCTGAGATCAAAACTGAGATCAAAATGAAGATGAAGATAATTATCAAGAATAAGATCAATGTTATAATTAAGAATGAGAATAATATTAATAACAGTTAAAGATCATAATCGAGTTCAAAATTTTCATCATGATTAGATCAATAACAATATCAATAACAATATCAAGATTGAAGACCAAGATTACAAACAATATTAAAATCGAGTTTAATATTTAGATTAAAAAGAAGAAAAAGATGAATATCAAAAGATAAAGTTTGAAAAAAATGATTAAAATCATGATCAACATCATAATCATGGACAAAATTAATATTAAATTAATATTGCAAAATTAAAAACATCAAATATGGATCATAATCAAGATCAACATCCTCATCATTAAAAGATCAAGATAAATATTAATATTAATATCAAGATTGAAAATCAATATTACAAGAGAGATCAAAATCGAGTTTAAGATGAATATTAGGAGAAAGAGAAAGGTGAAGATTATAAAATTAAAACTGAAATCTGATATCAAAACTGAGATCAAAATGAAGAAAAAAATAATTATCAAGAATAAGATCAATGTTATAATTAAGAATGAGAATAAGATTAATAACAATTAAAACTCATAATCGAGTTCAAAATTTTCATAATGATTAGATCAATATCAATATCAATAACAATATCAAGATTGAAGACCAAGATTACAAATAAGATCAAAATCGAGTTTAAGATTAAGATTAAAAAGAAGATAAAGATGAATATCATAAGATATTGTTTGAAATCATGATTAAAATCAAGATCAACATCATGATTATGAGAAAAATAAATATTAAATTAAGATTGAAAAATGATAAACATCAAATATGGATTATAATCAAGATCAACATCCTCATCATTAAAAGATCAAGATAAATATAAATATTACTATCAAGATTGAAAATCAATATTACTAGAGAGATCAAAATCGAGTTTAAGATTAAGATTAGGAGTAAGATAAAGGTGAAGATTATAAGATTAAAACTGAAATCTGAGATCAAAACTGAGATCAAAATGAAGATAAAGATAATTATCAAAAATAAGATCAATGTTATAATTAAGAATGAGAAAAAGATTAATAACAATTAAAACTCATAATCGAGTTCAAAATTTTCATAATGATTAGATTAATATCAATATCAAGATTGAAGACCAAGATTACAAACAAGATCAAAATCGAGTTTAAGATTAAGATTAAAAAGAAGATAAAGATGAATATCATAAGATAAAGTTTGAAATCATGATTAAAATCAAGATCAATATTATGATCATAAACAAAATCAATAATAAATTAAGATTGCAAAATGATAAACATCAAATATGGATCATAATCAAGATCAACATCCTAATCATTAAAAGATCAAGATAAATATAAATATTAATATTAAGAGTAAAAATCAATATTACCACAGAGATCAAAATCGAGTTTAAGATGAATATTAGTAGCAAGATAAAGATGAAGATTATAAGATTAAAACAGAAATCTGAGATCAAAATTGAGATCAAAATGAAGATGAAGATAATTATCAAGAATAAGATCAATGTTATAATTAAGAATGTGAATAATATTAATAACAGTTAAAGCTCATAATCGAGTTCAAAATTTTCATCATGATTAGATCAATAACAATATCAATAACAATATCAAGATTTAAGACCAAGATTACAAACAATATTAAAATTGAGTTTAATATTTAGATTAAAAAGAAGAAAAAGATGAATATCAAAAGATAAAGTTTGAAAAAAATGATTAAAATCATGATCAACATCATAATCATGGACAAAATTAATATTAAATTAATATTGCAAAATTAAAAACATCAAATATGGATCATAATCAAGATCAACATCCTCATCATTAAAAGATCAAGATAAATATAAATATTAATATCAAGATTGAAAATCAATATTACAAGAGAGATCAAAATCGAGTTTAAGATGAATATTAGGAGAAAGAGAAAGGTGAAGATTATAAAATTAAAACTGAAATCTGATATCAAAACTGAGATCAAAATGAAGATAAAAATAATTATCAAGAATAAGATCAATGTTATAATTAAGAATGAGAATAAGATTAATAACAATTAAAACTCATAATCGAGTTCAAAATTTTCATAATGATTAGATCAATATCAATATCAATAACAATATCAAGATTGAAGACCAAGATTACAAATAAGATCAAAATCGAGTTTAAGATTAAGATTAAAAAGAAGATAAAGATGAATATCATAAGATATTGTTTGAAATCATGATTAAAATCAAGATCAACATCATGATTATGAGAAAAATAAATATTAAATTAAGATTGAGAAATGATAAACATAAAATATGGATTATAATCAAGATCAACATCCTCATCATTAAAAGATCAAGATAAATATAAATATTAATATCAAGATAGAAAATCAATATTACCAGAGAGATCAAAATTGAGTTTAAGATGAATATTAGGAGTAAGATAAAGGTGAAGATTATAAGATTAAACTGAAATCTAAGATCAAAACTGAGATCAAAATGAAGATAAAGATAATTATCAAGAATAAGATCAATGTTATAATTAAGAATGAGAATAAGATTAAAAACAATTAAAATTCATAATCGAGTTCAAAATTTTCATAATGATTAGATTAATATCAATATCAATAACAATATCAAGATTGAAGACCAAGATTACAAACAAGATCAAAATCGAGTTTAAGATTAAGATTAAAAAGAAGATAAAGATGAATATCATTAGATATTGTTTGAAATCATGATTAAAATCAAGATCAACATCATGATTATGAGAAAAATAAATATTAAATTAAGATTGAAAAATGATAAACATCAAATATGGATTATAATCAAGATCAACATCCTCATCATTAAAAGATCAAGATAAATATAAATATTAATATCAAGATAGAAAATCAATATTACCAGAGAGATGAAAATCGAGTTTAAGATGAATATTAGGAGTAAGATAACGGTGAAGATTATAAGATTAAAACTGAAATCTAAGATCAAAACTGAGATCAAAATGAAGATAAAGATAATTATCAAGAATAAGATCAATGTTGTAATTAAGAATGAGAATAAGATTAATAACAATTAAAGATCATAATCGAGTTCACAATTATCATCATTATTAGATCAATATCTATAACTATATCAAGATTGAAATCATGAACAAAATCGAGATCAACATTATGATCATAAACAAAATCAATATTAAATTAAGATTGCAAAAAGATAAATATCAAATATGGATCATAATCAAGATCAACATCCTCATCATTAAAAGATCAAGATAAATATAAATATTAAAATCAAGTTGAAAATCAATATTACCACGGGGATGAAAATCGAGTTTAAGATGAATATTAGGAGCAAAATAAAGATGAAGATTATAAGATTAAAACTGAAATCTAAGATCAAAACTGAGATCAAAATGACGATAAAGATAATTATCAAGAATAAGATCAATGTTATAATTAAGAATGAGAATAAGATTAAAAACAATTAAAACTCATAATCGAGTTCAAAATTTTCATAATGATTAGATTAATATCAATATCAATAACAATATCAAGATTGAAGACCAAGATTACAAACAAGATCAAAATCGAGTTTAAGATTAAGATTAAAAAGAAGAAAAAGATGAATATCAAAGGATGAAGTTTGAAAAAAATGATTAAAATCATGATCAACATCATGATCATGGACAAAATTATTATTAAATTAATATTGCAAAATTATAAACATCAAATATGGATCATAATCAAGATCAGCATCCTAATCATTAAATGATCAAGATAAATATAAATATTAATATCAAGATTGAAAATCAATATTACCACAAAGATCAAATCGAGTTTAAGATGAATATTATGAGTAAGATAAAGATGAAGATTATATGATTAAAACTGAAATTTGAGATCAAAATGAAGATTAAGATAATTATCAAGAATAAGATCAATGTTATAATTAAGAATGAGAATAAGAATAATAACAATTAAAACTCATAATTAAGTTCAAAATTTGTATAATGATTAGATCAATATCAATATCAACAACAATATCAAGATTGAAGACCAAGATTACAAACAAGATCAAAATCGAGTTTAAGATTAAGATTAAAAAGAAGATAAAGATGAATATCATTAGATGAAGTTTGAAATCATGATTAAAATCAAGATCAACATGATGATCATGAGCAAAATAAATATTAAATTAAGATTGTAAAATGATAAACATCAAATATGGATTATAATTAAGATTAACATTCTCATCATTAAAAGATCAAGATAAATATAAATATTAATATTAAGATTGAAAATCAATATTACCAGAGAGATCAAAATCGAGTTTAAGATGAAGATTAGGAGTAAGATAAAGGTGAAGATTATAAGATTAAAACTGAAATCTGAGATCAAAATGAAGATAAAGATATTTATCAAAAATAAGATCAATGTTATAATTAAGAATGAGAATAAGATTAATAACAATTAAAACTCATAATCGAGTTCAAAATTTTCATAATGATTAGATTAATATCAATATCAATAACAATATCAAGATTGAAGACCAAGATTACAAACAAGATCAAAATCGAGTTTAAGATTAAGATTAAAAAGAAGATAAATATGAATATCATAAGATAAAGTTTGAAATCATGATTAAAATCAAGATCAATATTATGATCATGAACAAAATCAATAATAAATTAAGATTGCAAAATGATAAACATCAAATATGGATCATAATCAAGATCAACATCCTCATCATTAAAAGATCAAGATAAATATAAATATTAATATTAAGAGTAAAAATCAATATTACCACTGAGATCAAAATCGAGTTTAAGATGAATATTAGTAGCAAGATAAAGATGAAGATTATAAGATTAAAACAGAAATCTAAGATCAAAACTGAGATCAAAATGAAGATGAAGATAATTACCAAGAATAAGATCAATGTTATAATTAAGAATGAGAATAATATTAATAACAGTCAAAGCTCATAATCGAGTTCAAAATTTTCATCATGATTAGATCAATATCAATATCAATAACAATATAAAGATTGAAGACCAAGATTACAAACAAGATTAAAATCGAGTTTAAGATTAAGATTAAAAAGAAGATAAAGTTGAATATCAAAATATGAAGTTTGAAAAAAATGATTAAAATCATGATCAACATCATAATCATGGATAAAATTAATAATAAATTAATATTGCAAAATTATAAACATCAAATATGGATCAAAATCAAGATCAGCATCCTAATCATTAAAAGATCAAGATAAATATAAATATTAATATCAAGATTGAAAATCAATATTACCCCAAAGATCAAAATCGAGTTTAAGATGAATATTAGGTGTAAGATAAAGATGAAGACTATATGATTAAAACTGAAATTTGAGATCAAAACTGAGATCAAAATGAAGATTAAGATAATTATCAAGAATAAGATCAATGTTATAATTAAGAATGAGAATAAGAATAATAACAATTAAAACTCATAATCGAGTTCAAAATTTTCATAATGATTAGATCAATATCAATATCAATAACAATATCAAGATTGAAGACCAAGATTACAAACAAGATCAAAATCAAGTTTAAGATTAAGATTAAAAAGAAGATAAAGATGAATATCATTAGATGAAGTTTGAAATAATGATTAAAATCAGGATCAACATCATGATCATGAGCAAAATAAATATTAAATTAAGATTGCAAAATGATAAACATCAAATATGGAGTATAATCAAGATCAACATCCTCTTCATTAAAAGATCAAGGTAAATAGAAATATTAATATCAAGATTGAAAATCAATATTACTAGAGAGATCAAAATCGAGTTTAAGATGAATATTAGGAGTAAGATAAAGGTGAAGATTATAAAATTAAAACTGAAATCTGAGATCAAAACTGAGATCAAAATGAAGATTAAGATAATTATCAAGAATAAGATCAATGTTATAATTAAGAATAAGAATAAGATTAATAACAATTAAAACTCATAATCGAGTTCAAAATTTTCATAATGATTTGATTAATATCAACATCAATAACAATATCAAGATTGAAGACGAAGATTACAAACAAGATGAAAATCGAGTTTTAAAATTAAGATTAAAAAGAAGATAAAGATGAATATCATAAGATGAAGTTTGAAATCATGATTAAAATCAAGATCAACATCATGATGATGAACAAAATCAATATTAAATTAAGAGTACAAAATGATTAACATCAAATATGGATCATAATCAAGATCAACATCCTCATCATTAAAAGACCCAGATAAATATAAATATTAAAATCAAGATTAAAAATCAATATTACCACAAAGATTTAAATTGAGTTTAAGATGAATCTTAGGAGCAAGATAAAGTTGAAGATTATAAGATTATAACTAAAAACTGGGATCAAAACTAAGATCAAAATGAAGATGAAAAAAATTATCAAGAATAAGATCAATGTTATAATTAAGAATGAGAATAAGATTAATAACAATTAAATATCATAATCAAGTTCAAAATTTTCATCATTATTAGATCAATATCAATATCAATAACAATATCAAGATTAAAGACCAAGTTTACAAACATGATCAAAATCGAGTTTAAGATTAATATTAAAAAGAAGATAAAGAAGAATAGTATATAAGATAAAGATTGAAATCATGATCAAAAACAAGTTCAATATCATGATCATGAACAAAATAAATATTAAATTAAGATTGCAAAATGATAAACATCAAATATGGATCATAATCAAGATCAACATCCTCATCATTAAAAGATCAAGATAAATATAAATAATAATATCAAGATTAAAAATCAATATTACGACCGAGATCAAAATCGAGTTTAAGATGAATATTAGGAGCAAGATAAAGATGAAGATTATAAGATTATAACAGAAATCCGAGATCAAAACTAAGATCAAAATGAAGATGAAGATAATTATCAAGAATAAGATCAATGTTATAATTAAGAATGAGAATAATATTAATAACAGTTAATGCTCATAATCGAGTTCAAAATTTTCATCATGATTAGATCAATATCAATATCAATAACAATATCAAGATTGAAAATCAACATTACAAACAAGATTAAAATCGAGTTTAAGATTAAGTTTAAAAAGAAGATAAAGATAAATATCAAAAGATGAAGTTTGAGAAAAATGATTAAAATCATGATCAACATCATGATCATGGACAAAATTAATATTACAAAATTATAAACATCAAATATGGATCATAATCAAGATGAGCATCCGAATCATTAAAAGATCAAGATAAATATAAATATTAATATCAAGATTGAAAATCAAAATTACCACAAAGATCAAAATCGTGTTTAAGATGAATATTACGAGTAAGATAAAGATGAAGATTATATGATTAAAACTGAAATTTGAGATCAAAACTGAGATCAAAATGAAGATTAAGATAATTATCAAGAATAAGATCAATGTTATAATTAAGAATGAGAATAAGATTAATAACAATTAAAACTCATAATCGAGTTCAAAATTTTCAAGATCAAGATAAATAGAAATATTAATATCAAGATTGAAAATCAATATTACTAGAGAGATCAAAATCGAGTTTAAGATGAATATTAGGAGTAAGATAAAGGTGAAGATTATAAAATTAAAACTGAAATCTGAGATCAAAACTGAGATCAAAATGATGATGATTAAAACTGAAATTTGAGATCAAAACTGAGATCAAAATGAAGATTAAGATAATTATCAAGAATAAGATCAATGTTATAATTAAGAATGAGAATAATATTAATAACAGTTAATGCTCATAATCGAGTTCAAAATTTTCATCATGATTAGATCAATATCAATATCAATAACAATATCAAGATTGAAGACCAAGATTACAAACAAGATCAAAATCGAGTTTAAGATTAAGATTAAAAAGAGGATAAAGATGAATATCATAAGATAAAGATTAAAATCATGATCAAAATCAAGATCAACATCATGATCATGAACAAAATCAATATTAAATTAATATTGCAAAATGGTAAATAACAAATATGGATCATAATCAAGATCAACCTCCTCATCATTAAAAGATCAAGATAAATATAAATATTAATATTAAGATTAAAAATCAATATTACCACAGAGATAAAAATCGAGTTTAAGATGAATATTAGGAGCAAGATAACGATGAAGATTATAAGATTCAAACTGAAATCTGAGATCAAAACTGAGATCAAAATGAAGATGAAGATAATTATCAAGAATAAGATCAACGTTATAATTAAGAATGAGAATAAGATTAATAACAATTAAAACTCATAATCATGTCAAAATCAAGATCAACATCATGATCATGAACAAAATCAATATTAAATTAATATTGCAAAATGGTAAATAACAAATATGGATCATAATCAAGATCAGCCTCCTCATCATTAAAAGATCAAGATAAATATAAATATTAATATTAAGATTAAAAATCAATATTACCACAGAGATAAAAATCGAGTTTAAGATGAATATTAGGAGCAAGATAAAGATGAAGATTATAAGATTCAAACTGAAATCTGAGATCAAAACTGAGATCAAAATGAAGATGAAGATAATTATCAAGAATAAGATCAACGTTATAATTAAGAATGAGAATAAGATTAATAACAATTAAAACTCATAATCATGCTCAAAAATTTCATCATGATTAGACCAATATCAATATCAATAACAATATCAAGATTGAGGACCAAGATTACAAACAAGATCAATTCGAGTTTAAGATTAAGATTAAAAAGAGGATAAAGATGAATATCATAAGATGAAGATTGAAATCATGATCAAAATCAAGATCAACATCATGATCATGAACAAATTCAATATTAAATTAATATTGCTAAATGATAAACAACAAATATGGATCATAATCAACATCAACATCCTCATCATTAAAAGATCAAGATAAATATAAATATTAATATTTAGATTAAAAATCAATATAACCACAGAGATCAAAATCGAGTTTAAGATGAATATTAGGAAAAAGATAAAGATGAAGATTATAAGATTAAAACTGAAATCAAAATGAGGATAAAGATAATTATCAAGAATAAGATCAATGTTATAATTAAGAATGAAAATAAGATTAATAACAATTAAAGCTCATGATTAAGATTAAAAAGAAGATAAAGATGAATATCATAGATGAAGATGACGATAATTATCAAGAATAAGATCAATGTTATAATTAAGAATTAGAATAAGATTAATAACAATTAAAACTCATAATCGAGTTCAAAAATTTCATCATGATTAGATCAATATCAATATCAATAACAATATCAATGTTATAATTAAGAATGAGAATAAGATTAATAACAATTAAAACTCATAATCGAGTTCAAAATTTTCATCATGATTAGATCAATATCAATAGCACTGACAATATCAAGATTTAAGACCAAGATTACAAACAAGATCAAAATCGAGTTTAAGATTAAGATTAAAAAGAAGATAAAGATGAATATCATAAGATAAAGTTTGAAATGATGACCAAAATCAAGATCAACATCATGATCATGAACAAAATCAGTATTAAATTAAGATTGCAAAATGATAAACATCAAATATGCATCATAATCAAGATCAACATCCTCATCATTAAAAGACCAAAATAAATATAAATATTACAATCAAGATTAAAAATCAATATTACCACAGAGATCAAAATTGAGTTTAAGATGAATATTAGGAGCAAGATAAAGATGAAGATTATAAGATTAAAACTGAAATCTGAGATCAAAACTGAGATCAAAATGATGATGAATATAATTATCAAGAATAAGATCAATGTTATAATTAAGAATGAGAATAAGATTAATAACAATTGAAGCTCATAATCGAGTTCAAAATTTTCATCATGATTAGATCAATATCAATATCTATAACAATATCAAGATTGAAGAACAAGATTACAAACAAGATCAAAATAAGTTTAAGTTTAAGATTAAAAAGAAGATAAAGATGAATTTCATAAGATAAAGTTTGAAAAAATGATTAAAATCATGATCAACATCATGATCATGGACAAATTCAATATTCTATTAATATTGCAAAATGAAAAATATCAAATATGGATCATAATCAAGATCAACATCCTCATCATTAAAAGATCAAGATAAATATAAATGTTAATATCAAGATTGAAAATCAATATTACCATAGAGATCAAAATCAAGTTTAAGATGAATATTAGGAGTAAGATAAAGATGAAAATTATAAGATTAAAATAGAAATCTGAGATCAAAACTGAGATCAAAATGAAGATAAAGATAATTATCAAGAATAAGATCAATGTTATAATTAAGAATGAGAATAAGATTAATAACAATTAAAACTCATGATCGAGTTTAAAATTTTCATAATGATTAGATAAATATCAATAACAATATCATGATTGAAGAGCAAGATTATAAACAAGATCAAAATCGAGTTTAAGATTAAGATTAAAAAGAAGATAAAGATAAATATCATAAGATGAAGATTGAAATCATGATCAAAATCAAGATCAACATCATGATTATGGACAAAATGATAAACATCAAATATGGATCATAATCAAGATCAACATCCTCATCATTAAAAGATCAAGATAAATATAAATATTAATATTAATATTAAAAATCAACATTACCACAGAGATAAAAATCGAGTTTAAGATGAATATTAGGAGCAAGATAAAGATGAAGATTATAAGATTAAAACTGAAATCTGAGATCAAAACTGAGATCAAAATGAAGATGAAGATAATTATCATGAATAAGATCAACGTTATAATTAAGAATGAGAATAAGATTAATAACAATTAAAACTCATAATCATGTTCACAAATTTCATCATGATTAGACCAATATCAATATCAATAACAATATTAAGATTGAGGACCATGATTACAAACAAGATCAAAATCGAGTTTAAGATTAAGATTAAAAAGAGGATAAAGATGAATATCATAAGATGAAGATTGAAATCATGATCAAAATCAAGATCAACATCATGATCATGTACAAATTCAATATTAAATTAATATTGCAAAATGATAAACAACAAATATGGATCATAATCAAGATCAACATCCTCATCATTAAAAGATCAAGATAAATATAAATATTAATATTTAGATTAAAAATCAATATTACGACAGAGATAAAAATCGAGTTTTAAGATGAATATTAGGAGCAAGATAAAGATGAAGATTATAAGATTAAAACTGAAATCTGAGATCAAAACTGAGATCAAAATGAAGATGAAGATAATTATCAAGAATAAGATTAATTATAATTAAAACTCATAATCGAGCTCAAAATTTCTTTATGATTAGATCAATATCAATATCAATAACAATATCAAGATTGAAGACTAAGATTACAAACAAGATCAAAATCGTGTTTAAGATTAAGATTAAAAAGAAGATAAAGATGAATATCATAAGATGAAGTTTGAAATCATGATTAAAATCAAGATCAACATCATGATCATGAACAAAAAATCAATAATAAATTAAGATTGCAAAATGATAAACAACAAATATGGATCATAATCAAGATCAACATCCTCATCATTAAAATATCAAGATAAATATAAATATTAATATTAAGATTAAAAATCAATATTACCACAGAGATCAAAATCAAGATCAACATTCTCATAATGATTAGATCAATAACAATATCTAGATTGAAGATCAAGATTACAAGCAAGATCAAAATCGAGTTTAAGATTAAGATTAAAAAGAAGATAAAGATGAATATCAAAATATGAAGTTTGAAATCATGATTAAAATGAAGATGACGATAATTATCAAGAATAAGATCAATGTTATAATTAAGAATGAGAGTAAGATTAATAACAATTAAAACTCATAATCGAGTTCAAAAATTTCATCATGATTAGATCAATATCAATATCAATAACAATATCAATGTTATAATTTAGAATGAGAATAAGATTAATAACAATTAAAACTCATAATCGAGTTCAAAATTTTCGTCATGATTAGATAAATATCAATAGCACTGACAATATCAAGATTTAAGACCAAGATTACAAACAAGATCAAAATCGAGTTTAAGATTAAGATTAAAAAGAAGATAAAGACGAATATCATAAGATAAAGTTTGAAATGATGATTAAAATCAAGATCAACATCATGATCATGAACAAAATCAGCATAAATTAAGAATGCAAAATGATAAACATCAAATATGCATCATAATCAAGATCAACATCCTCATCATTAAAAGACCAAGATAAATATAAATATTGCAATCAAGATTAAAAATCAATATTACCACAGAGATCAAAATTGAGTTTAAGATGAATATTAGGAGCAAGATAAAGATGAACATTATAAGATTAAAACTGAAATCTGAGATCAAAACTGAGATCAAAATGATGATGAAGATAATTATCAAGAATAAGATCAATATTATAATTAAGAATGAGAATAAGATTAATAACAATTAAAGCTCATAATCGAGTTCAAAATTTTCATCATGATTAGATCAATATCAATATCTATAACAATATCAAGATTGAAGACCAAGATTACAAACAAGATCAAAATCGAGTTTAAGTTTAAGATTAAAAAGAAGATAAAGATGAATTTCATAAGATAAAGTTTGAAAAAATGATTAAAATCATTATCAACATCATGATCATGGACAAATTCAATATTCAATTAATATTGCAAAATGAAAAACATCAAATATGGATCATAATCAAGATCAACATCCTCATCATTAAAAGATCAAGATAAATATAAATGTTAATATCAAGATTGAAAATCAATATTACCATAGAGATCAAAATCAAGTTTAAGATAAATATTATGAGTAAGATAAAGATGAAAATTATAAAATTAAAATAGAAATCTGAGATCAAAACTGAGATCAAAATGAAGATAAAGATAATTATCAAGAATAAGATCAATGTTATAATTAAGAATGAGAATAAGATTAATAACAATTAAAACTCATGATCGAGTTTAAAATTTTCATAATGATTAGATCAATATCAATAACAATATCATGATTGAAGATCAACATCAAAATCGAGTTTAAGATTAAGATTAAAAAGAAGATAAAGATAAATATCATAAGATGAAGATTGAAATCATGATCAAAATCAAGATCAACATCATGAATATGGACAAAATCAATATTAAATTAATATTGCAAAATGATAAACATCAAATATGGATCATAATCAAGATCAACATCCTCATCATTAAAAGATCAAGATAAATATAAATATTAATATTAATATTAAAAATCAACATTACCACAGAGATAAGATGAAGATCAACATTTTCATAATGATTAGATCAACATTCTCATAATGATTAGATCAACATTCTCATATCAAGATTGAAGACCAAGATTACAAGCAAGATCAAAATCGAGTTTAAGATTGATATTAAAAAGAAGATAAAGATGAATATCATAAGATGATGTTTGAAATCATGATTAAAATGAAGATGACGATAATTATCAAGAATAAGATCAATGTTATAATTAAGAATGAGAATAAGATTAATAACAATTAAAACTCAAAATCGAGTTCAAAAATTTCATCATGATTAGATCAATATCAATATCAATAACAATATCAATGTTATAATTAAGAATGAGAATAAGATTAATAACAATTAAAACTCATAATCGAGTTCAAAATTTTCATCATGATTAGATCAATATCAATAGCACTAACAATATCAAGATTTAAGACCAAGATTACAAACAAGATCAAAATTGAGTTTAAGATTAAGATTAAAAAGAAGATAAAGATAAATATCATAAGATAAAGTTTGAAATGATGATTAAAATTAAGATGAAAATCATGATCATGAACAAAATCAGTATTAAATTAAGATTGCAAAATGATAAACATCAAATTTGCATCATAATCAAGATCAACATCCTCATCATTAAAAGACCAAGATAAATATAAATATTACAATCAAGATTAAAAATCAATATTACCACAGAGATCAAAATTGAGTTTAAGATGAATATTAGGAGCAAGATAAAGATGAAGATTATAAGATTAAAACTGAAATCTGAGATCAAAACTGAGATCAAAATGATGATGAAGATAATTATCAAGAATAAGATGTTATAATTAAGAATGAGAGAATAAGATTAATAACAATTAAAGCTCATAATCGAGTTCAAAATTTTCATCATGATTAGATCAATATCAATATCAATAACAATATCAAGATTAAAGACAAAGATTACACAAATAAGATCAAAATCGAGTTTAAGTTTAAGATTAAAAAGAAGATAAAGTTGAATATCATAAGATAAAGTTTGAAAAAATGATTAAAATCATGATCAACATCATGATCATGGACAAATTCAATATTCAATTAATATTGCAAAATGAAAAACATCAAATATGGATCATAATCAAGATCAACATCCTCATCATTAAAATATCAAGATAAATATAAATATTAATATCAAGATTGAAAATCAATATTACCACAGAGATCAAAATCAAGTTTAAGATGAATATTAGGAGTAAGATAAAGAAGAAAATTATAAGATTAAAATAGAAATCTGAGATCAAAACTGAGATCAAAATGAAGATGAAGATAATTATCAAGAATAAGATCAATGTTATAATTAAGAATGAGAATAAGATTAATAACAATTAAAACTCATGATCGAGTTTAAAATTTTCATAATGATTAGATCAATATCAATAACAATATCATGATTAAAGACCAAGATTACAAACAAGATCAAAATCGAGTTTAAGATTAAGATTAAAAATAAGATAAAGATAAATATCATAAGATGAAGATTTAAATCATGATCAAAATCAAGATCAACATCATGATTATGGACAAAATCAATACTAAATTAATATTACAAAATGATAAACATCAAATATGGATCATAATCAAGATCAACATCCTCATCATTAAAAGATCAAGATAAATATAAATATTAATATTAAGATTAAAAATCAACATTACCACAGAGATAAGATGAAGATCAACATTCTCATAATGATTAGATCAACATTCCCATATCAAGATTGAAGACCAAGATTACAAGCAAGATCAAAATCGAGTTTAAGATTGAGATTAAAAAGAAGATAGAGATGAACATCAAAAGATGATGTTTGAAATCATGATTAAAATGAAGATGATGATAATTATCAAGAATAAGATCAATGTTATAATTAAGAATGAGAATAAGATTAATAACAATTAAAGCTTATAATCGAGTTCAAAATTTTCATCAAGATTAGATCAATATCAATATCAATAACAATATCAAGATTGAAGACCAAGATTACAAACAAGATCAAAATCGAGTTTAAGATTAAGATTAAAAAGAAGATAAAGATAATTATCATAAGATGAAGATTGAAATCATGAATAAAATCAAGATCAACATCATGATCTTGGACAAAATCAATATTAAATTAATATTGCAAAATGATAAACATCAAATATGGATCATAATCAAGATCAACATCCTCATCATTAAAAGATCAAGATAAATATAAATATTAATATTAAGATTAAAAACCAATATTACCACAGAGATCAAAATCGAGTTTAAGATGAATATTAGGAACAAGATAAAGATGAAGATTATAAGATTAAAAGTGAAATTTGAGATCAAAACTGAAATCAAAATGAGGATAAAGATAATTATCAAGAATAAGATCAATGTTATAATTAAGAATGAAAATAAGATTAATAACAATTAAAGCTCATAATCGAGTTCAAAATTTTCATCATGATTAGATCAATATCAATATCAATAACAATATCAAGATTGAGGACCAAGATTACAAACAAGATCAAAATCGAGTTTAAGATTAAGATTAAAAAGAAGATAAAGATGAATGTCATTAGATGAAGTTTGAAATTATGATTAAAATCAATCAAGATCAACATCATGATCATGAGCAAAATAAATATTAAATTAAGATTGCAAAATGATAAACATCAAATATGGATTATAATCAAGATCAACATCCTCATCATTAAAAGATCAAGATAAATATAAATATTAATATCTTTAACTGCTAATTCTGAAATTTTGGAAACCTAGTTAGCACAACATGTTGGGGTATGCCCTTAAGGCTAATGTTTGAGGCCTTGGGATTGTATAAGTATCATGTAATAAACTCTTGTGTTTATAAAAGGCATGGTTATTATTCAGGTTGTTATCTTGTCTGCTGTAATGAGAGTACTTCTGAATAATGTCTCAAAGCTGTTCAGCTAGGCTGACAGGCTATAAGTCCTTAGTCGAGATATCTTGGTGAACATGAGACAGCCTTGATATGGTTAAGACTAATATGTGTTCTAATCTTATAGGATGCTTCGAGCATGGAATAAGATGTAGACTCATGGGTACATTGGATGTACTGGACAGACCCTACTAGGATATTCAGTTGGTTGTCACAATGTGAATATTCCTTGTATGCATCAAGTGGCACATGTCCTTTGACTTGAGATCACTTGTGTTTCTAAATGATGAATGTCATTATTTTGAGGTAGTTCAATATCATTTGAAAGATAATGATTATAGACTATCTTGGATAATGATCATGAGTCAGGTTAGGACACTAGTGATAGATATAGGATTGCCGTCTCCTTGTTCAAGGAGTGTGATGTTCTAAAGGGCCCCCCCTATATGAGATGATTGAGATAGTGTATGGCCATACCCAGATGACTATGATCATCTGATCTAATCATGCTCATCGTATTGGAGTTACAGGCTTGACATGCTTGTCCAATAAGAACATCCAGTGGCAAAGGAAACATGCATGCCTCGTGAGTTTGATTCACACTTGAGCTGTGTTTTGGGTGTAGTCTTGGAAGACTCTTTCCTTTATATCGGGAGACAGTGATGTGTTGCTAGATACCCCTCACTGATTGTGATAACGTAAGTTATTGTTACCGACATTTAAAGGAAACCCTTAGGGTCGCACAATGTGATGATATGGCTTACTTAAGTCAGATCGTGTGGACTGAATTCTTTGGGTTCAGTTTAAAGGGAAATAAACTCTGATTGTAAGTGAGATCTGGTCTGATCATGTTTGATTGATTAGGGCTTGAGATCGGTAAGCTTCGATCGAGAGAGTTGATGCTAGATCGGTGAGATCAAGAGCATCAGGAGATGGACGGTTGGATCTGGAACCTTAGGGTTTGATATGGTCTAGACCAAGTGGCTTGGCTCAATTTGCGTTTTGAACCAACTCTAATTGAACCGGTTCACTATGTGATCGCTTGGTTCAATGAGAGGTTCAATGCAAGGAAGTTTCGAACGTTCACTTGGAGTGAACGCTTAAGCCATTGAGACTTACCTATTTTGGAAGGCGGTTTTCGATAATGAAAGAAAAACGCTTCCATGTGGTAACGTGGAAGGCTGGTCTCAACGCCTTGCATCTTTCGCTTGAGGGTGATCGACGAGAAGGTGGTTTTGGACAAGGAGCTCTCGGCCAAAGGATCATCTCATCCCTTGCATACGAAAACCCTTGAAGGACCTTGCTAGCACAAGGATCTCCAAGGAGCAAGCACATCATCTTGTGTGCGTCAACTAGGGAGAAGATCCCTTTCGATCTTTCTCTTCCAAGTCGCCATCTTCTTCATGGCTTTGGTAAAGATCTAAACTCCATCTCGTTGATCATATTATCTTGCTAAGATCCATGAAAACCCTAGCTTCCGCTTGAAAGTTTTGATGCGCCACCCTAAAGGGTTTTTCGCCCCCCTCTTGAAAGGGGTTTCATATGCATGCGCTCCCCCTTGAAGGGGACCCTTCAATTGGTATCAGAGCTAGGTTGAAGCTTGGTAATATGATTGCGTGAGATAATTTTTGTGATCCTTGGTTGCGCATCTACATGTATGTTGATCTTGTTTGACATATGTTAACTCTTCATGCGTGTATACTAGATGATAGTATGTTTCTATTTGCGCATGTATGTAGGTTGCGGTTATAGCATGTTGTTGTTGTTTTTCACAAAACCCTAAATGACATGCGCGCCCAACTAGATCTAAGATGCACCTATAATAAACCCTTAGATGGGTTGATAGGGTTGAAAGCTTCATCTAGAATGGATCAAACTAGTCTGATCAGACCATCTGACAGCCTAGATGGGTTGACCAGATAGCACCTGTGCGCAAGCATGAGGTGGCTATAGGTTGACTGCATCAAAGGTGTGTAGCGAGGTCTGGTTGAGACAACCAATGAACACTCTTGAGTTAGGCCCGGGGTCACACCCGCTTGCCAAAACTCTTGAAGGTGGTTCAGCCCTTGGCGCATGCATGGTTGACCATTAGGTCAACTCGGGTCAGTTAGGACTCGGTGCATGCAAGGGCACAGGATCTAACTAGATGGATGAGTGGATCCCTATCAATGGACCATTGTAAGGTTGTAGGGCACATAAGGAAATTAATATTGATGCCTATGGGGTTTTCAAAAAATTTAATTTCTTGATTGGATCACATGATGATTGATGCCATGATGCTTGTCTATTTATTCTTATGTGGACTGCCCATGTTAAATGTGTGCTGTGCTGGGGCCTGCGTGCCTGGAATCAAACTTGTAAATTATTTTGTGATCTGCGAATCACATTTGTACTTAATTTATAATGTATAATTGACCTGCGAGTCAAACTTGTCTAGATAGATCAAATTGTATTTGATTAGACAAGAGCACAAAGGCACACATCAGAGGAGCATTCACCTGGTGGCGCACCTGAGGTGCTCTTGGCGCTAGGGCCCTGGGTTGGACCAGATGAGATGCAAATGAGCTCAAGTGAAGACTTAAGTAAAATTAAGGTCTTACTAGGGTTCATGGGCTTTTACCACATAAGATCTTGCTTTCTATTTATTGCTTAAATAATTAGAATTGCATGTGTTTATCTTCTGCTATCACCATAGGCCTTGTATGATAGTTAAGAAGATAAAAGACCGTTAAAATCCAACGCTAATATATCAAGCACGTAATGCCTTCTGGCGCGAAACCTCACTGTTCTGACTATCGTTGGAGCCGTGTTGAACCCACTCAGTGGGCACGTCCATCTATCTTCAGACAGTGCGGGATTACACCTGCGTGTTACAGAGTAGGGATTTATCCCTTCTCGTTGCTCAGCATAGCACGTGGTGGTCCAGGGAGTAGGTCAGGTCAGCTTGACCATGTAGACTACATATGTGGCGCATATGGTAGTGCATGGAGGCAGCCATCTGTGGGGTCAGAGACTGTGTTGTACCAACTCAGTTGGCACAGTCTGCTGGATTGCCCAGATGAAGGGGAATCGCACGGGTTGGCGATTGGCTGGGACAGCCTACCAGAAATTAATGCTTGTCATCTCTGTGCATCTTATCTCGCCTGAGCGGGACGCGGAGACCAAGTATGAAATCTGGATCCCATCTCACTAAAAGAGTGTTACTCTTTCGGACTGTTTTCTGGATTTTTCAGTCAGACAAAATAGTGAGAAAAAGAATCTTTCTTAAAGTCCTGGATTGATTCTGAACATTGATACTGACCTTGCTGTTCTTGCATTGTTGTAGATTCCTGCAGCAACGAACACCATGAGCTTCAATGTGCGATCCCTACTGGAAAGGGAGAAGTTTGCTGGGCCGAACTTCTCTGACTGGTTCGGACACCTTAAGATCGTTCTTAAGGCAGAGAGGAAACTGTATGTCCTCAAGACGGCGATACCGCCGCAGCCCGCTGCGAACGCCGCAAGGGCGGTTCGTGATGCCTATGAAAAGCACGTCAATGATAGCATTGATGTCGCTTGCCTGATGCTAGCGTCTATGACGCCACCGCTGCAGCGTCAGCATGAGGATATGTCGGCTATAGAGATTATAGCGAACCTCAAGATGCTGTATGCTGCACAGGCGAGGACAGAACGCTATAATCTGACGAAGCTCTTCTTTCAGAGCAAACTGGCTGAGGGGAGCCCAGTGGGAGCTCACGTGCTCAAGATGATTGGGCACAAGGAGGCTCTGGAGAAACTGGGGCATACCGTCAACCAGGAGCTTGCTGTAGATATTATTCTGCAGTCTCTTCCGCCTTCTTTCGATGCGTTCATCATTAACTTTAATATGAACAAAATCGATTGTACGCCGGCAGAGCTGCTGAATATGCTCTTGACTACTGAGGAAACTCTGAAGGGCAAGCCTTCAACCTCTGTCTTAATGGTTCCTTTTAGGAACAAGAAGAAGGGGAAGAAGGGCAAGGCCCCTGTCAAGAACTACAGTAAGGCTCTGAAACAGAAGGTCAAGCGGTCCAAGGACAACAGGTGTTTCCACTGTGGCCAGCTGGGTCACTGGAAAAAGGACTGTAAAGCGCTCCAAGGAGATAAGAGGGGAAGCATCGCTTCTGGCTCAGGTATATACGTGACGGAAGTCATGGTTTCATCTTCTTCTATTTCATGGGTGTTGGACACTGCATGTGGAGTTCACATTTGTTCAAATGTACAGGAACTCAAGAGAAGAAGGCAGGTGGGACAGCATGAGGTAGACCTACGCGTTGGAAACGGGGCACGGGTTGCTGCTGTTGCTGTAGGAGACTATTTCATTTCTTTACCATCTGGCATTGTATTGGAATTAAACAATTGTTATTTTGTACCGAGTATCACCAAGAATATTATCTCTATTCCTGCTCTTGTCAGGAAAGGATTTGCCTTTGAATGCAATATTTCAAAGTGTGTTTTATCTGTAGATAATATTGTGTATGCAACTGGTTCAATTAACAATGGGTTATACATGTTGGACATGGAAAATTCTATACAAAACATTGATAATAAGAAAGCCAAGTATGCTGATGACAGCACCTTGCTATGGCATAGTCGTTTAGGCCATATAAACGAGAAACGCATTAAGCGGTTGCATGATCATGGACTGCTGGGATCTTTCTCCTATGAGGAGTTTGATACATGCAAAGCTTGTTTGATGGGTAAAATGACGAAGTCTCCTTTTCCTAACAAAGGTCAAAGGGCTTCAGGTTTACTTGACCTCATACACAGTGATGTGTGTGGGCCATTTAGTAAACATGCCAGAGGTGGCTATCAGTACTTCATTACCTTTACTGATGATTTCAGTAGGTATGGGTATGTCTATCTAATGAGACATAAAAGTGAATCTTTTGACAAGTTCAAAGAGTTCAAAAATGAAGTACAAAATCAGTTAGGCCGAAATATCAAGGCACTTCGTTCTGATCGAGGTGGAGAATACCTAAGTCGAGAATTTACTGACTATCTGAAAGAGTGTGGGATTATCTCACAACTCACTCCGCCAGGAACACCGCAATGGAATGGTGTGTCCGAGAGGAGAAATAGAACGTTACTTGACATGGTTCGTTCTATGATGAGTCAGGCTACTCTTCCATACTCCTTTTGGGGTTTTGCACTGGAAACAGCTGCAAAGGTACTAAACCGAGTGCCATCCAAGGCAGTTTCAAAGACGCCATATGAGTTATGGTATGGGAAACAGCCTAGCTTGACATTTATCAGGATCTGGGGTTGCGAGGCTTATGTCAAAAAGCTCGCCTCTGGGAAACTGGAGAGCAGATCTGAGAAATGCATCTTTGTCGGTTACCCTAAGGAAACTAAGGGTTATTATTTCTACGATCCCAAAGAGAACAAGGTTTTTGTTGCTCGGACGGCCATATTTCTTGAGAAGGAATTTCTTCTGCAAGAGGCCAGTGGGAGAGAAATAAAGCTGGATGAGAATCCAGAGGAAGGACAAAGTAGTCAAGTGCAGTTGGATGAGCCAGAGCCAGTGGATCAGGTTATTGAACAACCTGAGGCTCAGATAACACGGGAACCGCGAAGATCGGGAAGGATCCGTCGACAGCCTGAGCGCTATGACGGAGTCTACATCATTGATAATGATGAACCCCTCACTTATGCGGATGCGGTCAGTGGACCGGAGTCAGCTAGATGGCTTGATGCTATGCGAGCCGAGATGGACTTCATGTCAGATAACCAAGTCTGGGATTTGGTTGATCCGCCTCCGGGAGTAATCCCTATAGGCTGTAAATGGATCTTCAAGAAGAAGATTGACATGGATGGTAACGTGGTTACCTATAAAGGCAGGCTAGTTGCGAAAGGTTTCAAACAAATCTACGGGATAGATTATGATGAAACTTTCTCACCTGTAGCCATGTTTAAGTCTATTCGGATTCTTTTCGCGATAGCTGCGTATTACGATTATGAGATCTGGCAGATGGATGTGAAAACAGCTTTCCTTAATGGAAATCTGGATGAGGATGTGTATATGACACAACCTGAGGGTTTCACTAATCCAGCAGATCGTCATAAAATATGCAAGTTAAAGAAATCCATTTATGGATTGAAACAAGCATCTAGAAGCTGGAATATTCGTTTCGATGAATCAATCTCTGAGTTTGGTTTCATCAAGAACGAAGATGACCCGTGTGTATATAAGAGGTTTAGTGGGAGCGTAATTACATTCCTAATCCTCTACGTCGATGATATCTTAATCATTGGAAACGATATTCCTGAACTGCATGCGGTTAAAGCATGGTTAGGAAAATGTTTCCAGATGAAAGATCTAGGAGAAGCAGCCTATGTGTTAGGTGTGAAGATCTACCGGGATAGATCTAAGAGGCTTCTCGGGCTGTGCCAAAGTACTTACATCGATAAAGTCCTGGAGAGATTCCATTTAGAGAAGTCTAAACGTGGATATCTTCCAGTCAGACATGGTCTGAATCTTTCGAAGAGTCAGTGTCCACAAACACAGACTGAGAAAGATGAAATGGACAATACGCCTTATGCTTCGGCTATTGGGTCCATTATGTATGCGATGTTGTGTACTCGCCCAGACGTCGCTTACGGGTTAAGCGTGACCAGTCGATTCCAAAGTAATCCAGGTTTGGCACACTGGATTGCGGTCAAGAACATTATAAAATATCTGCGGAGGACCAAAGATATGTTCTTGATATATGGTGGTCAGGAAGAACTCAGTATAGAGGGATATACTGACGCTTCGTTCCAGTCAGACCAGGATGATTTCCGATCGCAATCAGGCTATGTCTTTAGCTTGAATGGTGGAGCAGTGGTGTGGAAGAGTTTCAAACAGTCAACTGTTGCTGATTCCACAACAGAAGCCGAGTATGTTGCAGCCTCGGAAGCATCCAAGGAGGCAGTGTGGATTCGTAAGTTCGTGAGAGAACTTGGTGTTGTTCCTTCGAGTGCAGATCCTTTGGTTATCTTCTGTGATAACACTGGAGCAATCGCACAAGCAAAGGAACCACGGTCGCACCAGAAGTCCAAGCACATACAGAGACGGTTTCACTTGATCCGGGAGATCATTGATCGAGGCGAGATCAAAATATGCAAGGTTCATACAGATGACAATCTGGCAGACCCGCTTACCAAGCCTCTGGCGCAGCAGAAGCATGAGAAGCACTGTAATAATATGGGTTTGAGATTTCTCAACCATTAGATTAAGTGCAAGTGGGAGATTGTTGGGGTATGCCCTTAAGGCTAATGTTTGAGGCCTTGGGATTGTATAAGTATCATGTAATAAACTCTTGTGTTTATAAAAGGCATGGTTATTATTCAGGTTGTTATCTTGTCTGCTGTAATGAGAGTACTTCTGAATAATGTCTCAAAGCTGTTCAGCTAGGCTGACAGGCTATAAGTCCTTAGTCGAGATATCTTGGTGAACATGAGACAGCCTTGATATGGTTAAGACTAATATGTGTTCTAATCTTATAGGATGCTTCGAGCATGGAATAAGATGTAGACTCATGGGTACATTGGATGTACTGGACAGACCCTACTAGGATATTCAGTTGGTTGTCACAATGTGAATATTCCTTGTATGCATCAAGTGGCACATGTCCTTTGACTTGAGATCACTTGTGTTTCTAAATGATGAATGTCATTATTTTGAGGTAGTTCAATATCATTTGAAAGATAATGATTATAGACTATCTTGGATAATGATCATGAGTCAGGTTAGGACACTAGTGATAGATATAGGATTGCCGTCTCCTTGTTCAAGGAGTGTGATGTTCTAAAGGGCCCCCCTATATGAGATGATTGAGATAGTGTATGGCCATACCCAGATGACTATGATCATCTGATCTAATCATGCTCATCGTATTGGAGTTACAGGCTTGACATGCTTGTCCAATAAGAACATCCAGTGGCAAAGGAAACATGCATGCCTCGTGAGTTTGATTCACACTTGAGCTGTGTTTTGGGTGTAGTCTTGGAAGACTCTTTCCTTTATATCGGGAGACAGTGATGTGTTGCTAGATACCCCTCACTGATTGTGATAACGTAAGTTATCGTTACCGACATTTAAAGGAAACCCTTAGGGTCGCACAATGTGATGATATGGCTTACTTAAGTCAGATCGTGTGGACTGAATTCTTTGGGTTCAGTTTAAAGGGAAATAAACTCTGATTGTAAGTGAGATCTGGTCTGATCATGTTTGATTGATTAGGGCTTGAGATCGGTAAGCTTCGATCGAGAGAGTTGATGCTAGATCGGTGAGATCAAGAGCATCAGGAGATGGACGGTTGGATCTGGAACCTTAGGGTTTGATATGGTCTAGACCAAGTGGCTTGGCTCAATTTGCGTTTTGAACCAACTCTAATTGAACCGGTTCACTATGTGATCGCTTGGTTCAATGAGAGGTTCAATGCAAGGAAGTTTCGAACGTTCACTTGGAGTGAACGCTTAAGCCATTGAGACTTACCTATTTTGGAAGGCGGTTTTCGATAATGAAAGAAAAACGCTTCCATGTGGTAACGTGGAAGGCTGGTCTCAACGCCTTGCATCTTTCGCTTGAGGGTGATCGACGAGAAGGTGGTTTTGGACAAGGAGCTCTCGGCCAAAGGATCATCTCATCCCTTGCATACGACAACCCTTGAAGGACCTTGCTAGCACAAGGATCTCCAAGGAGCAAGCACATCATCTTGTGTGCGTCAACTAGGGAGAAGATCCCTTTCGATCTTTCTCTTCCAAGTCGCCATCTTCTTCATGGCTTTGGTAAAGATCTAAACTCCATCTCGTTGATCATATTATCTTGCTAAGATCCATGAAAACCCTAGCTTCCGCTTGAAAGTTTTGATGCGCCACCCTAAAGGGTTTTTCGCCCCCCTCTTGAAAGGGGTTTCATATGCATGCGCTCCCCCTTGAAGGGGACCCTTCACAACAAGCATGTTTATTTGAGTTAGAAACTGAAAAACTTAATTTAGAAAATTCCCCCACTGATTATGATTGTTTTGAGATTGAGCCTTATGTGAACATTAATGAATCTCACTCTGATTTTGATGATTGTAAATTTGACTTATCTGATAATTTATTTGTAGAAAAGTTTGAAAAAATTTATTTTGAAAAATCTGCTCTTGATTCTAGTGATAGTGATGAAATTGATTCTTTTGATGAAAACTTATTTATTGTTAAATCTAATGAGCTTGATAAAGGTTTAAAATTTACAGACATTGATGAACCCCACTTTGATTTTGGTGATATTGTTGAAATTAATGATAAGTTTTGTGTGGTTAACTCTGATTCTATTAATTCTGTTATGAACATTGACAAATCTCATTATGATTTTTTATATGATTCTGATTTTGATTCTTCTGATGATGAATTATTTGTGGAAAAGTATGAGGGGACTGATTTTGAAAAATCTTATTCTGATTTTGTTGATAATTTTGAAATTGATAAATTATTTGATGATGAACATGATGAGCTTGAAAGTGATTTGAAAATTACAAACATTGTTGAATCTCACCATGGTGATGTTTTGCCCATATCTATTATTGAATCTTTTGATTTATTTGAAAAATTATGCTTTATTGAGGAAACTAATGAAAGACATAAAACTCATATTGATGATCCAATGCTTGAATTTTTAGATCAAAGTCCTATTGCAATTGAAAACATAAATTTGAAGAAAGGACTAATGATATTGCTTACTGACAAACATAGGAAGATCATTGAAAATTTTGAATATCTTGATTTCTGCATATTTAAGAAAGCCACTTTGATTGTGATTTATATGCAATTCTAGATTTTGGATTAGTGACTAAAATTTTTGGACAAAGGAAATGCAGAAAATTGTTTGCTCTTTATTTTGGAACTGATTCACCTGCTTCACCATGAGATTTGAGTTTTGGTCAAGCTATGGACCTAAAATTAGCGCTTCTTGGGAGGCAACCCAAGCACTTTTGCTTAGTTTAGTTGCTTTTATTTTAGTTTATTTTTAGAATTAATTTTTCTTTTATTTTTGTAGGGAGAAACAAAATTTAGCGCAAAATACGGCACTGCCGTAATCTTCTTTACGGTGTCATAATCCTAATCCGATTTCATCCGAGAGTTTTTAGCATATTACGGCAGTACCGTATTGGTTTTTACGGTACCGTATTGTTTGGATATTTTTGACCCGAGAATTTGCGTCAATTACGGCACTGCCGTAAAGAACATTACGGCCGTAATTTTTGAACTGATTCTGCTTATCCGAGTAGGTGTCTGCTCGCACAGATTTTAAGAAACTGGGTTGCGAAAAATTTTGATCTTTGGCACAATCACGAAATACTCATTTTTGTCTATCATCTAAATATTTTTGCTGAATTTTAAAGTCCATGGATCACTCTAAAACACATAGCATCTTTTCGATTCTGATTAATTTCTGCAGCAGTTTTCTTCTGACTAATCTGATTAGCACTTTTGCTGCATATTTTTAAAGTGCTTCGGTGACTTGAAACCCTAATTTTTCACATAGAATATGAACTTTATGTGTCGTTCTATCCCGTGAATGAGTTATTTTCATGAAAATATTTTCTGATCATTTTAGGACACATAGCAACTTTTCGAATCTGATTAACTTTTGTGCAGTTTTTTGTAGTTTTGTAATCTAAGTAGCCTTCTTTCTGCTGATGCCCTAAATTCCTGATAAATTTTGATCCTTTGATTTTCATACATCTAAAAAGAACATATCTTATTCTATTACGTGGTTCTGTCCATTTTCTATTTGGATCATTAAATATTTTTTTTGGGTATGGCTATTTTTCATAAAAAATTTAGCTGCTGCTCTATTTGCTTTCTACATATTATTGCTTATTTTGCCTCCAGATCCAGAAATCTTCAAGAGCAACTGTCTTCCACCTCTAGCCACCACTGCATCTGCCTCTAACATCACTATTTCTAGCCGTCGACACTGGATTATACCATCTGCAGACTCTTACTTCTTCTACTGCCTCTTATTCCATTTATTAGATTTATTTATGCAGTAGACTCTTTATTAGTGACTGATTTTGTTTATCTATGCAGCATTATTTCTGGCACCCATCTGCCGACGATCTCACCTCCAGGACTGTATTCTCTAGCAGGCCACTAGAGATTACTCACTCTACTGTCGGCACCATCACCATCATTGCTAGCAGCTTTTCAGCTAGCCTCTGTTCACCTCTGCTTCTTGCTTACTCGACTCTTTTCACTGGCATCCTCTTCAGACCTCCGGCAACATCTCTGATTCTCTTTTGAGAAAATTATTTTTTATCATTATTATTTTTAGAGACTATTTTTAGACTGAGCCTTATGTATCTTAAATTTTGCAGGAAAATTTTCAAAAGGCACATATTTGGACCTAGCAGCATCTACCCCGACACTATTTTTGGTTTGAGCCTTATGTATTTTCGGCCAGAGCTTGCTATATAGTTTGGCGAGTATCGTTGCACTCTCTTATATTCATGATTATTTCATATAGTTGCATCTCTGATTGTATCACTCACTGAGATTTCTATTCGATGTGGTCTCTTGAATCTATCATTTTACACTTTTGACCATGATTGTTTGAGTTTGATGTTTCCCACCTTTTGTAATGATTTTGACATATTTTGATGATGAAAAATTTTTATAACTTGAATCCATGTGACGAGAAGTGTATAACTGTTGGTGTATATGCCCTAAAGACCTATGTATGGACATGGTCAGGCATTGTTTGAATGTACTTTGATAGAACTATTACTCTTTATATAGGCATGGTCGTTATTATGCAGACTACTCTACCTGCGTTGATGTATTGAGTTGCATAAATAATGTCCCAGGAGTTTGGATTGGATCCATTCTCATAAGCTATCCCCAGACAAGGTACCTTAGCAGATATGGGACAGCTTTGGTACATGTGAGACTGGTGTATGGGCTGGTTAGGTACGGGGCACAGTAACGCAGACATATAGGTGCATTGGATGCACTGGAGTGATCCACCGTGAGGATTGACTTGTCTAGTCAACAAGTCAATCTCACATGCAAGAGGTTTGCATTGATCCTTAGACTTGAGGTATTCATGTCTAGACTTGATGAAGGGTATGCTTTAATACAGTCTTACGTCTCTCCGTAATTGGGAGATCAAAACGACTGTCATTGGGCATGTCATAAGTCACGTAGAGACATGGATGACCAATAGTAGGATTTGCCCCTTCCTTCCGAGGAAGCATGATATCCACCTCGGGGCGCCCCACATTATTGGTGCATGACAGGAAAGTGTGGCCACACTTGTTGAGTCATGACCAATGCATTGGATAATAAACTTGAGACTAATCCAATGGCAGGATATCAGCTTAGGCAAAGGGATCTATAATGCAATGGGAATCCTCGTTGCTTGATAGGAGTTGTTGCCATAATGACTTAAGTCCCATGACATGGGTAGTAGTGATGTGTTGCTAGATACCCCTCACTACTTATGATGTTTACATCATTGCCATCGTCATATGGATCCTACGGGGTCACACGCAATAGACTCTTGACGTTGCTTTAATCAGAAGCCTTAGGATCAAGTTATTGGATAACTTGGATCAATTTGGAGGATTTCATCAGTGCCAATGGGCCTGATGAGATGGAAAAAAGTTATTGGAGCCAAACTTCATTTTTGGCAGGTTGACCCGAAATTGACCTAGATTGGTCACATTTGGATTAGGGTTGCATTGGATTGGATCCAATGGCTTAATCAACCCATGCCATGAAGTTTGGGCTAGCTCATTATCCAATGAGGCCCAATAATTAGTTGTCATGAAGAGGAATTGGCTTAAAAGGGTATAATGGGGAGAAATCTCACCCCATTGGCGCCTAGGGGCATAATGGGGTGAGGGAGGCGCCTTTGCTTCATTATGGAAGTAAAGGGCGCCTAGCCCTTCTTCCTTGGAAGGAATACTTGCCTCTAAGGTAAGTCTTGGGGCTGATATGGCTTGATGGCTCTTTTGGAAAGAGCTTGGGCGCATATGGATAGTAGGGTAAGGTATATGGTAATGTCTTGGAGACTTACCTTACCTAAAACCCTAGTTTCTCCCAAAATTCTTACCCTAGCCGAAACTCCTTATGCTTGTTGCGCCTTGCCCTTCCCTTGGATGGAATGCATGCATCTAAGGCATGTCTTGGGCTGATATGGCCATTGGGCAAATTAGGATAGGTTGAATGAGGTTTATGGTAAAGTCTTGGAGACTTTCCTTACCTCAAGACCCCTTTATCCTAGCCGCCCACTTGGCATGATCTTAGCCATTGCCTTACCGCCTCTTGTCCTATTTATAGGACCCCTTACCGCCCCTTCCATTGTTGGACTTTAAGGAGGCGTGAACACACATAGAAGGGAGAGAGAGCAAAGCAAAGGGCGACAACAAGGTGGTGCAAACCTCTTCCTTGGAGCTGCAAGTTCTTCCTCTTCCTCTCTTCTTTGGCGCAAGGATTCTTTGTGCTTGGTGGCGTCTTCTTGTCACAAGCCCTCATCGTCCCTTGGCCATAGGCGCACCTTGGAGGTGGCGCAAGCAAAGAAGAAGAGGGAAGTCCTTGGCGGCATCATCCTCCCTATCCCCTCCTTGGCGCAACTTCTCTTGAAGGTGGCGCAAGTGGAAATGAAGGCTTGATTCTCTTCCCGAGGCTAGCACCGAGCGTGGAAGGGAGCAACGATCAAGGAGTCGACGCGTGGATACTTGTAGAGGGCGAACACTTGGGCGCCTTCAACATGGCTTCGACATCTAAACAAGCAATAAAGGTACTAACCCTAACACATCCTTGTGTTCTCTCACTCGCAAGGATCCTTGGGAAAGGAATGTGTTTCTGGTGTAATACTTCTTCCACTGCGTCCTGGGACTGCAAAATTTTAAAATTACACCCGGCATTCCCTAACAGTGGTATCAGAGCTACTTGCGAGAAACACAAGGTGTACGTTTGCTTGTGTGAAAAATTTTTGGAAAATTTTTCTTCTATCCATGCGCGTTTCACTTAGAAAGCGTTTTTCATCCAATCTTCTCTTCTCAACTTTATGGCCGAAACTTGAATCTTGTTTATGCTTGATTTAAGACCAAAGGCGCACGTAGGTTTTGTCAAGTAGGACGGGCATTGTGTCTTCGGACTGGCCGGGTCTCTTGATCTGACAAAACTGCCAGCCGATAGGGTCTATGAAATCATCATGGAACTTGATCTAAATTTTGGTATGAAATTGGTTAAGAGAGTGCTTTGGATGATGTTGGCGCATAAGGTGCTAAAATTTGACTTTTCCGGATTTTCAAATTTTACATGCGCCACTTGATTGGGTTGATATGGTCATAGCAAGTGCCCTCCTGTGTTGTGATGTGGAAGCATGTTTCCACTTGTGATGAATGCTTGTAAAAATCTTTTTCCACCTGCATGTGGTTCTCTCCCTATCTTGTTGTAAAAGAATTTTTCATCTTGTTTAGAATAGATGTAGAGTTATATGATAGGTTAAGGCTTCATCTTGACAACAAGGAGTCTTCTTCAATCGGAGTCAGAAGTGGCGCCAGCTTTGGAAGCATGGTGATGGACTTGCGGCTGAAGGAAGGACACATGCTTTCGGCTTCTGGCATGGGCCGATCTGCTTTAGGGACTTGCAACCCTTGGATGCACGATAACATGTCACATGGCTCGTGACAAGTTATGTGTATGAAAAGGGCTATGACCATATTGACCAAAATAGCATGCCTGTGATGGTTTATTATTTTGTCCATAGCATGCCTGTGATGTTTTTCCTTGCTGCCATAACCATAGGAAAGATGCATGCTAGAAAAGAATAAAACGAACATGCAAAACTTTCATTAAAATATCAAGTCAATAGCCTTCTAACGCGTAGCCCTCATCAAACTATCGATCGGTGATGTTGTGAACTGTTTCCCACCCTCGTGGGACACACTCACTTATCTTTAGGAGGTGTGTGGTGACAATGATTTCCCCAGTCCAGTTTTAACCTGGGCGTGCCTTCGCAAGGAAATTCGTTGGCCCTAGGCATAACGGTTAGGACCAGACTTGACTAGTTTTTCATATGTCACTGACATGATGAATCACTAGAGGCAGCTATTGAGAGGATAGGGTTCTGTGTTGTATCCAGCCCTCGCTGGACACAGGGCGCCTAGTCTGTCTTAACTAAGAGGAATTGTGCGCGGCACAATTGGCTGGCATGCCTACCTAAGGAAGCATGGGACTCTCTGTGCATCTCAACTCACCCTCATGAGTCGCAGAGACCTCATGTGAAATTAGGATCCTACTCACTCATTTCTATGTTGAGTTTGAGAGTCCTCAACTTGTTTTGGAAATAGTGAGAGCATAGCATTTAATTTAAAGTCCTTGTTAAATGCTTTATCATAGTACTTATTTTACTTATTTGCTTATTGTAGAAGGCATCTCCTGATCTGAGATTGAAACTTTATAAACATAAACTGGATGGGACAAATTGGACAAAATGGTTCAAGACTTTGTCCAAGATACTGGAACAAGAACATAAGGTGCATCTTCTTGAAAGACCTCCATCCCAGCCCAGTGTGTATTTCACTAATGACTGGGAGTGGAATGTCTATCTTGAACATTGTGAAGATAACGAACAGTACACTGCTCTTGTCTTAGAGTGCATGACCCCGGAGGTCAAGGTTGAATGTGATGAGATGGGGATCTATGATCTAATCATACATCTCAAAGGTCTCTTCACACCATGCTCTATAGACAATGATCAGGAGAGTTCTGTTGGATCTTCAGAATGTGTGCCTGAATCTGAGAAAGACCATGGTTCTGTATCTTCGAAGCTAATACTTTGGAAGACTGGGAATGCATGGGTATTTCGAAGAGGATTGATGGCCAAGAAGAGCATGGCAAAGAAGAAGGGATGTAATCTATCCGCTTCAGGTATTGTGTTACCAAGGTCTTTTGTCTACTTCTTATGGGTACTGGGTACCGTATGTAAGGCTCACATATGTTTTACATGTGCAGGAGCTCAAAAGAAGTAGGACGAAGAGGCTTGATGGGATCGACTCTCGGGTCAGGGACGGAGCATTGGATGCTGCTGTTGATATCATCTCACTGCCTTGAAGACTTTATATAGAACTTTGCTATTATTGTATCAGCTTATGTATTAGAACATCATTCCTTTTGGAAAGGACTTCAGTTTGAAATAATAAATAATATTTTTCTTTAATCTGAGATGTTCTATTGAAGTGATACAATTGACAATAGTTTGTGGTTCTATATGTAACACAAGATCAGATCTAATGATTCAATAAACTTCCTCTTATAGCATTGTCTCTTGAACCATAGAACAATGGTCACATCCGAAAGTCCATGGACTATTGGGATCATTGTCCTTTCAGGATTATGATACATGTGAGCCTAGTTCAAAGGAACAATATGACAGATGCTGCTTTCACCAAAAGGGTGGAAAGGAGTAGTGACTTGTTGGATCTATTACACAGCGATGTAAGTGGACCCATGCAAGCAAACACTAAGAGGAGTTATATATACTTCATTGAGTGTGGGTATGCCTTACGCAACCCAAGAACTTTGGAAAATTCCAAGTTCACAAATGAAGTATTGAGTCAAAGATAAGGATCTATTAAAGCACCTTGATTGGATCAAGATGATTAGTGGAGAATTTGATGACCTTCCTAAAAAGTGTGGAGTGATCTCACAGCTTTCTTAGTACACCACTGTGTGGTAAATTTCAAAGAAAGAAAAGGAACACATTAGATGTGGTTCCAACTTTGAATAAGTCATGCAAATATACTACTATGTTGCCATGCAAACAGATGTACTGCTACTCCATAAGAAAATGTCTAAGTTAGCTTTTGAGTTGAGAACTGCAAATATCCCATTTCTTCAATGGAATTGAGAATGTAATGTGTAGTGATTCAAAAGTATGTATTTGTGGTGCACTATAGAGTGCTAATTCTATCCCATGGAGAACAAAACATTTGTTGCTCAAAATGCTGTCTCTCTTGAGAAAGTATTTCTTTTGAAAGAAGCTAGTGGGAGTAGATTTGATTTGGACAAGGTCCAGAATCAACCACAATATAATTAGACACACATGGAGAGCAAAATCTCACATACATGTTGAAAGTCAACCTGAGGTTCAAGTAACACAGGAATAACATAAGTCTGAATCGATTCGATATGCTGGGCATGACGAATTTTTCATCAACCATGAACCTAAGAGGAAATGGAAGCGGTCGGTGGACTAGATTCCAAGAAATGGCTAAGGGCCATGAGAACCATAATGGACTCCATGTCTGCTAATCAAGTCTGGGACTTGGATAAGCTGCCATAAGGGGTAATTCCCACAGGCTATAATAAATCTTCTAGGAAGATAGACATGGAAGGTAACATTGTTACCTTAAAAGACAAGCTAGTGAACAATAATTTCAGGCAAATCCACTGGGTGGATAATAATGAAATTTTCACTAATAGCTGAGCTTTAAGTCCATTAGGGATCTGCTTGTTGTAATTGCATGATCAATTATGGCATCTTGTTATGATAACTGCTCTTCTTGCAAGGACATCTGAAAAGATATCTATAGGGAAATAGCCAGAAGGTTCTCATATCAAGGCCATATAGATATGCATGATGCAAGCATGGTTGAAAAGCCTGTGTTTACAAGAAGATCAGTGGGAGCACCTTATTAATAATATTTCTTGTCTAGATGATTGATGATATTCTCCTCACATGGAATAACATCTCAGCTCTTCACATGGTAAAAAAAAAGGTTTGATGTGTATTTCAAGAAGAATGATCTAGGGAATGATGCCTACATCCTAGGCATGAGGATCTATAGAAATCCAAGAAAGTCATTGCCCTTTAGTCAATCTATGTTCATCCAAGAGTTTCTAGAGAGGATTATATTGGATGATTCCAAATATTGATACCTTCCAGGAAGATATGGTCTAAGTCTCTCAAAGATGTTGTGTCCTATGGCACAGCTGGAGAGTATTAACATGGGTCCAAAGTCCTGATACATTGTATGTAGGATGGATCATGTTTAGATGACCATTTCTGGCAAATGCTTGGAGCATAGCCAGCAAGTTTCAATCATATCTTAGTGTTTAACACTAGATAGCTGTGAAAGCAATCCTTATACATATACTTGGGAAGTATAAAGGATTGGAGTCTAGTCTATGATAGACAGGAAAGAATTTTGTGTACTGGGATACATTGACACTTCGTTCCAGTCTAGTGACTATTGATCACAGCCAGGATTTGCGCTTTGCCTTGTTATGGTGATTGTATGCTGAAAGAGCATTATGCAAACCAAAGTGGCAAAATTTCTACAAAAAAGGCTGAGTACATTGCAGCTCTTTGTGGCAGCCAAGGAGGCAGCTTCATTCATTTGAACTTGATCTAGTTCATAGTGCTTGATGGTCCAGTATAGTTCTTACTGGGACCATAGCATGAGAGAAGGAACTTAATGCTCAAGTATGTACTGCAGCATATCATCTGATATTAGAGATCATGGATAAGGATGATGATCAAATTTATTAAAATAAACACAGATAGCAATCTGGAAAAACCCACTGATCCAGCCTCTGGCGCAGCGGAAGCTAAATGGGTCATACTAGAGACATTGGAACTGACTAAACATCAGTTGTCCTTGGTCTTAGTGCAAGTGGGAGATTGTTGGTGTATATGCCCTAAAGACCTATGTATGGACATGGTCAGGCATTGTTTGAATGTACTTTGATAGAACTATTACTCTTTATATAGGCATGGTCGTTATTATGCAGACTACTCTACCTGCGTTGATGTATTGAGTTGCATAAATAATGTCCCAGGAGTTTGGATTGGATCCATTCTCATAAGCTATCCCCAGACAAGGTACCTTAGCAGATATGGGACAGCTTTGGTACATGTGAGACTGGTGTATGGGCTGGTTAGGTGCAGGACACAGTAACGCAGACATACAGGTGCATTGGATGCACTGGAGTGATCCACCGTGAGGATTGACTTGTCTAGTCAACAAGTCAATCTCACATGCAAGAGGTTTGCATTGATCCTTAGACTTGAGGTATTCATGTCTAGACTTGATGAAGGGTATACTTTAATACAGTCTTACGTCTCTCTGTAATTGGGAGATCAAAACGACTGTCATTGGGCATGTCATAAGTCACGTAGAGACATGGATGACCAATAGTAGGATTTGCCCCTTCCTTCCGAGGAAGCATGATATCCACCTCGGGGCGCCCCACATTATTGGTACATGACAGGAAAGTGTGGCCACACTTGTTGAGTCATGACCAATGCATTGGATAATAAACTTGAGACTAATCCAATGGCAGGATATCAGCTTAGGCAAAGGGATCTGTAATGCAATGGGAATCCTCGTTGCTTGATAGGAGTTGTTGCCATAATGACTTAAGTCCTATGACATGGGTAGTAGTGATGTGTTGCTAGATACTCCTCACTACTTATGATGTTTACATCATTGCCATCGTCATATGGATCCTACGGGGTCACACGCAATAGACTCTTGACGTTGCTTTAATCAGAAGCCTTAGGATCAAGTTATTGGATAACTTGGATCAATTTGGAGGATTTCATCAGCGCCAATGGGCCTGATGAGATGGAAAAAAGTTATTGGAGCCAAACTTCATTTTTGGCAGGTTGACCCGAAATTGACCTAGATTGGTCACATTTGGATTAGGGTTGCATTGGATTGGATCCAATGGCTTAATCAACCCATGCCATGAAGTTTGGGCTAGCTCATTATCCAATGAGGCCCAATAATTAGTTGTCATGAAGAGGAATTGGCTTAAAAGGGTATAATGGGGAGAAATCTCACCCCATTGGCGCCTAGGGGCATAATGGGGTAAGGGAGGCGCCTTTGCTTCATTATGGAAGTAAAGGGCGCCTAGCCCTTCTTCCTTGGAAGGAATACTTGCCTCTAAGGTAAGTCTTGGGGCTGATATGGCTTGATGGCTCTTTTGGAAAGAGCTTGGGCGCATATGGATAGTAGGGTAAGGTATATGGTAATGTCTTGGAGACTTACCTTACCTAAAACCCTAGTTTCTCCCAAAATTCTTACCCTAGCCGAAACTCCTTATGCTTGTTGCGCCTTGCCCTTCCCTTGGATGGAATGCATGCATCTAAGGCATGTCTTGGGCTGATATGGCCATTGGGCAAATTAGGATAGGTTGAATGAGGTTTATGGTAAAGTCTTGGAGACTTTCCTTACCTCAAGACCCCTTTATCCTAGCCGCCCACTTGGCATGATCTTAGCCATTGCCTTACCGCCTCTTGTCCTATTTATAGGACCCCTTACCGCCCCTTCCATTGTTGGACTTTAAGGAGGCATGAACACACATAGAAGGGAGAGAGAGCAAAGCAAAGGGCGACAACAAGGTGGTGCAAACCTCTTCCTTGGAGCCGCAAGTTCTTCCTCTTCCTCTCTTCTTTGGCGCAAGGATTCTTTGTGCTTGGTGGCGTCTTCTTGTCACAAGCCCTCATCGTCCCTTGGCCATAGGCGCACATTGGAGGTGGCGCAAGCAAAGAAGAAGAGGGAAGTCCTTGGCGGCATCATCCTCCCTATCCCCTCCTTGGCGCAACTTCTCTTGAAGGTGGCGCAAGTGGAAATGAAGGCTTGATTCTCTTCCCAAGGCTAGCACCGAGCGTGGAAGGGAGCAACGATCAAGGAGTCGACGCGTGGATACTTGTAGAGGGCGGACACTTGGGCGCCTTCAACATGGCTTCGACATCTAAACAAGCAATAAAGGTACTAACCCTAACACATCCTTGTGTTCTCTCACTCGCAAGGATCCTTGGGAAAAGAATGTGTTTCGGGTGTAATACTTCTTCCACTGCGTCCTGGGACTGCAAAATTTTAAAATTACACCCGGCATTCCCTAACAGTGGTATCAGAGCTACTTGCGAGAAACACAAGGTGTACGTTTGCTTGTGTGAAAAATTTTTGGAAAATTTTTCTTCTATCCATGCGCGTTCACTTATAAATTAATTAAAATGTGATGCGCAGATCACAATAATAATTTACAATATACATCCAGGCACGCAGGCCCCAGCACAGCACACATTAAAATTGGGCAGCCCACATAAGATTAAATAGACAAACATTCATGTTATACAGACTTCATGTGATCCAATCAAGAAAATAAAATTTTCGAAAATCCCATTGGCATCAATTTTATTTCCTTATGTGCCCTACTACCTTACAACGGTCCATTAATAGGGATCCACTCATCAGACCTAGTCAGACCCGCTGCCCTTGCATGCACCAAGTCATAACCGACTTGAGTCGACCTCATGGTCAACAATGCATGCGTTAAGGGCTGAACGTCCCTCATGAGTTCTGGCAAGCGGGTGTGACCCCGGGCCTTAATCATGAGCGTTCATCGGTTGTCTCAATCAGACATCGCTACACGCCTTTCTGCAGTCGACCTATAGCCACCTCATGCTTGCGCATAGGTGCCATCTGGTCGACCCATCTAGGCTGTCAGATAGTCTGATCAGACTGTTGGGTCTTGACAGGACGATGACTTCAACCCTAATAACCCGTCTAAGTTTTAAAGTAGGCGCTTAGATCTAAATGGATGCGCGCAAGATGTTATAAGGTTTTGATAAAAATAACATTCATCAAGCGCCAACAATAAACATCATACATGCACTAAATGTAAAACATACATCTATTTTCGCAAACTAGCATGTAGTTTCGCACGCATGATGATATCCTTAGATCTATTCATAAGCGCAAACAAGGATCACAACAAGCAATCATATGATTCATACATAAACTCCGCTCTGATACCAATTGAAAGTCCCTAAAGGGGGGGGGCAAAACCCTAATATGCACACATTAAAACTTTTTGCATAGCGGAAGCTAGGGTTTCTAAGATCGCATGATGAATATATGATCAACTTTAATAACATGTATAGATCAAGAAGGGATCATACCATAGCTATTGCTTGGATGGCGACTTGGAAGAAGAGGGCGAGCGGCTATCCTCCAAAGGTGATGCACACAAGATGAGAAATGGCTTTCTCCTTGTCGTTCCTTATGCTAGCAAGGATCTCCAAGTCTCCTGATCGCAAGAAGGGAAGATGAGATGATCTCTTGGCTAGGCCGAATCCTCCTTGAGCGTCAAGACTCACCACACGAGAGGAGAGAGGCGACAAGAAGAAGTTGCGAGCGAGAATAGAGCAATGCTCTCGAACGTGAGGCGTGCTCCCAATTTTGGAAAGCATGACTTCCAAAAATAGTAAACCCTCAATGTGTTCAAGCGTTCACGCCAAGTGAACAAGTCGCAACATTTTCCTCTTTGAACCAAGCGTTCACTTGATGAACCGGTTCAATCTCATTTGGTTTAAAGACCAAATCAAACCAAGCATTGGTCTAGATCATATTAAACCATAAGGCTCAAGATCTAACCATTCATCTCTTGATGCTCTTGATCTCATCGATCTAGCATCAATTCTCTCGATCGAAGCTTACCGATCTTAAGCCCTAATCAATCAAACATGATCAGACCAGATCTCACTTACAATCAGAGTTTAAATTCCATTAAACTAAACCAAAACAATTCAGTACACACGATCTGACATAAGTAAGCCATATCATCAAATTGTGCGACCCTAAGGGTTTCCTTTAAATGTCGGTAACGATAACTTACATTATCACGATCAGTGAGGGGTATCTAGCAACACATCACTGTCTCCCGATATAAAGGAAAGAGTCTTCCAAGACTACACCCAAACCACAGCACAAGTGTGAACCCAAGTCACTTGACATATGTGTTTCCTTTGCCACTGGATGTTCTTATTGGACAAGCGTGTCAAGCCTGTAATTCCAATATGATGAGAATGATTAGACCAGATGAACATAGTCATCTGGGTATGGCCATACACTTTCTCAACCATCTCATCCAGGGGGCCCCTATAGAACATCACACTCCAAACAAGGAGACGGCAATCCTATATCTATCACTAGTGCCCTAACATGACTCATGCTCATTATCCAAGATAGTCTATAACCATTATGTTTCAAATGATATTGAACCATCTCAAAACAATGCCAATCATCATTTAGAAACACAAGTGATCTCAAGTCAGAGGAAATATGCCACTTGTTTGCATATAAAGATTATTCACATTGTGACAAACAATTGAATATCCTAGGGTCTGTCCAGTACATCCAATGTACCCATGAGTCTACATCTTATTCCATGCTCGAAGCATCCTATAAGATTAGAACACATATTAGTCTCAATCATATCAAGGCTGTCTCATGTTCACCAAGATATCTCGACTAAGAACAATACTGCATGTCAGCCAAGCTGAACAGCATTGAGACATTATTCAGAAGTATACATATGGCAGCAGATAATGTAACAACCTGAATAACAACCATTGCCTTTATAAACATAGAGTTTATACATGATACTGATATAATCCCAAGGCCTCAAACATTAGCCTTAAGGGCATACCCCAACAATCTCCCACTTGCACTTAATCTAATGGTTGAGAAATCTCAAACCCATATTATTACAGTGCTTCTCATGCTTCTGCTGCGCCAGAGGCTTTGTAAGCGGGTCAGCTAGATTGTCATCTGTATGAACCTTGCAGACTTTGATCTCGCCACGATCAATGATCTCCCGGATCAAGTGAAACCTTCTCTGTATGTGCTTGGACTTCTGGTGCGACCGTGGTTCCTTTGCCTGTGCTATTGCTCCAGTGTTATCACAGAAGATAACCAAAGGATCTGCACTCGAAGGAACAACACCAAGTTCCTGAACGAACTTACGAATCCACACTGCCTCCTTGGATGCTTCTGAGGCTGCAACATACTCGACTTCTGTTGTGGAATCAGCAACAATTGATTGTTTGAAACTTTTCCACACCACTGCTCCTCCATTCAAGCTAAAAACATAGCCTGATTGCGATCAGAAATCATCCTGGTCAGACTGGAACGAAGCGTCAGTATATCCTTCAATACTAAGTTCTTCCTGACCTCCATAAATCAAAAACATATCTTTGGTCCTCCGAAGATATTTCAAAATGTTCTTGACCGCAATCCAGTGTGCCTTCCCTGGATTACTTTGGAACCGACTGGTCACGTTTAACCCGTAAGCGACGTCTGGGCGAGTACACAACATCGCATACATAATGGACCCAATAGCCGAAGCATAAGGCGTATTGTCCATTTCATCTTTCTCAGTCTGTGTTTGTGGACACTGACTCTTTGAAAGATTCAGACCATGTCTAACTGGAAGATATCCTCTTTTAGAATTTTCTAAATGGAATCTCTCCAGGACTTTATCGATGTAAGTACTCTGGCACAGCCCGAGAAGCCTCTTAGATCTATCTCTGTAGATCTTCACACCTAATACATAGGCTGCTTCTCCTAAATCTTTCATCTAGAAATATTTTCTTAACCATGCCTTAACCGCATGTAGTTCAGGAATATCGTTTCCAATGATCAAGATATCATCGACGTAGAGGACTAGGAAAGTAATCACGCTCCCACTAAACCTCTTATATACACACGGGTCATCTTCATTCTTGATGAAACCAAATTCACAGATTGATTCATCAAAACGAATATTCCAGCTTCTTGATGCTTGTTTAAGTCCATAAATGGACTTCTTTAATTTGCATATTTTATGACGATCTGATGGATTTATCAAACCTTCAGGTTGTGTTATATACACATCCTCTTCTAATTTTCCATTAAGGAAAGCGGTCTTCACATCCATTTGCCAGATCTCATAATCATAATATGCCGCTATCGCAAGAATAATCCGAATAGACTTGAACATGGCTACAGGAGAGAAAGTTTCATCATAATCTATCCCGTAGATTTGTTTGAAACCTTTCGCAACTAGCCTGCCTTTATAGGTAACCACGTTACCATCCATGTCAATCTTCTTCTTGAAGATCCACTTACAGCCTATAGGGATTACTCCCGGAGGCGGATCAACCAAATCCCAGACTTGGTTATCTGACATGGAGTCCATCTCGGCTCGCATAGCTTCAAGCCATCTCGCTGATTCCGGTCCACTGACCGCATCCGCATAAGTGAGGGGTTCATCATTAATGATGTAGACTCCGTCATAGCGCTCAGGCTGTCGACGGATCCTTCCCGATCTTCGCGGTTCCCGTGATATCTGAGCCTCAGGTTGTTCAGTAACCTGATCTACTGGTTCAGGCTCATCCAACTGTGCTTGACTACTTTGTCCTTCTTCTGGATTCTCATCCAGCTTTATTTCTCTCCCACTGGCCTCTTGCAGAAGAAATTCCTTCTCAAGAAAAATAGCCGTTCGAGCAACAAATACTTTGTTCTCTTTGGGATCGTAGAAATAATAACCCATAGTTTCTTTAGGGTAACCGACAAAGATACATTTCTCAGATCTGCTCTCTAGTTTCCCAGAGGCGAGCTTTTTGACATAAGCCTCGCAACCCCAGATCTTAATAAATGTCAAGCTCGGCTGTTTCCCATACCATAACTCATATGGCGTCTTTGAAACTGCCTTGGATGGCACTCGGTTTAGTACCTTTGCAGCTGTTTCCAGTGCAAATCCCCAAAAGGAGTAAGGTAGAGTAGCCTGACTCATCATAGAACGAACCATATCCAGTAAGGTTCTATTTCTCCTCTCGGACACACCATTCCATTGCGGTGTTCCTGGCGGAGTGAGCTGTGAGATAATCCCACACTCCTTCAGATAGTCAGTAAACTCATGACTCAAGTATTCTCCACCTCGATCTGAACGAAGTGCCTTGATATTTCGGCCTAGCTGATTTTGTACTTCATTTTTGAACTCTTTGAACTTGTCAAAAGATTCACTTTTATGTCTCATTAGATAGACATAACCATACCTACTGAAATCATCAGTAAAGGTAATGAAGTATGAATAGCCACCTCTGGCATGTTTACTAAATGGCCCACACACATCACTGTGAATGAGGTCAAGTAAACCTGAAGCCCTTTGACCTTTGTTAGAAAAAGGAGACTTCGTCATTTTACCCATTAAACAAGCTTTGCATGTATCAAGCTCCTCATAGGAGAATGATCCCAGCAGTCCATGGTCATGCAACCGCTTAATGCGCTTCTTGTTAATATGGCCTAAACGACTATGCCATAACAAGGTGCTGTCATCAGCATACTTGGCTTTCTTAATATCAATCTGTTGTATTGAACATTCCATGTCCAACATGAATAACCCATTGTTAATTGACCCAGTAGCATAAACAATATTATCAAAAGAAATATAACACTTTGAAATCTTGCATTCAAAGGAAAACCCTTTCCTGACAAGAGCAGGAATAGAGATAATATTCTTAGTTATGCTCGGTACATAATAACAATTGTCCAGTTCTAATACAAGACCAGATGGCAAAGAGATGTGATAAACTCCTACAGCAACAGCAGCAACCCGTGCCCCGTTTCCTACTCGTAGGTCCACCTCATGCTGTCCCACCTGTCTTCTTCTCTTGAGTTCCTGTACATTTGAACAAATGTGAACTCCACATGCAGTGTCCAACACCCATGAAATAGAAGAAGAAGATACCATGACTTCAGTCATGTAAATACCTGAGCCAGAAGCGAAAGGGTTGCTTCCCTTCTTATCTCCTTGGAGCGCTTTACAGTCCTTTTTCCAGTGACCCAACTGGCCACAATGGAAACATCTGTATTCCTTTGACCGCTTTATCTTTTGCTTTAGAGCCTTGTTGTAGCTCTTGATAGGGGCTTTGCCCTTCTTCCCCTTCTTCTTGTTCCTTGAAGGAACCATTAGGACAGAGGATGAAGGCTTTCCCTTCTCACGACACTGAGTCTGCTATGTAGTCAAGAGCATGTTCAGTAACTCTGCCGGCGTATAGTCGATCTTGTTCATATTAAAATTAATGATGAACGGATCGAAAGAGGCCGGGAGAGACTGCAAGATGATGTCTACAACAAGCTCCTGATTGATGATGTGTCCCAGTTTCTCTAGAGCCTCCTTGTACCCAATCATCTTGAGTACGTGAGCTCCCACTGGACTCCCTTCAGTCAGTTTGCTCTGAAAGAAAAGCTTAGTCAAATTATAGCGTTCAGTCCTTGCCTGTGCAGCATACAGCATTTTGAGGTTTGCTATAATTTCTATAGCAGATAAATCCTCATGCTGACGCTGCAGCTGTGGCGTCATAGACGCTAGCATAAGGCAAGCGACATCAATGCTATCATTGACATGCTTCTCATAAGCTTCCCGAACCGCCCTTGCGGCGTTCGTAGCGGGTTGAGGCGGTATTGCCGTCTCGAGGACATACAGTTTCCTCTCAGCCTTAAGAACAATCTTAAGGTGTCCGTACCAGTCTGAGAAGTTTGGCCCAGCAAACTTCTCCCTTTCCAGTAAGGATCGCACATTGAACGTTGTGGTGTTCGTTGCTGCAGTAATCTACAACATTGCAAGAACAGCAAGGTCAGTATCAATGTTAGAATCAATTCAGGACTTAAGAATGATTCTTTTCTCACTATTTTATCTGGCTGAAAAATCCAGCAAAACAGCCCGAAAGAGTAAAACTCTTTTAGTGAGATGGGATCCAAATTTCATACTTGGTCTCCGCGTCCCGCTCAGGCGAGATAAGATGCACAGAGAGTACAAGCACTAATCTCAGGTAGGCAATCCCTGCCAATCGCCAACCGTGCGATTCCCCTTCATCTGGGCAATCCAGCAGACTGTGCCAACTGAGTTGGTACAACACAGTCTCTGATCCCACAGATGGCTACCTCCATATAGCTACCATATGCTCAATATGTAGCCTACATGGTCAAGCTGACCCGACCTACTCCCTGGACCACCACGTGCTATGCTGAGCAACGAGAAGCGATAAATCCCTTCTCTGTAACACGCAGGTGTAATCACACACCGTCTTAAGATAGATGGGCGTGCCCACTGAGTGGGTACAACACGGCCCCAACGATAGTCAGAACAGTGAGGTTTCGCGTTAGAAGGCTTACGTGCTTGATATTTAACGTTGGATTTTAACTGTCCTTTTACCTTCTTACTATCATGCAAATCCTATGGTGATAGCAGAAGAATAGATCATGCAGTTATCAAATTACTTAAACAGTAAATTAAAAGCATGATGATCTTATGTGGTAAAAGCCCATTAAGCCTAAGTAAGACCTTAATTTAACTTAAGTCTTCACTTGAGCTCTTCATGGGTCTTTAGCATTTCCTCTGGCCCAACCCGGGCCCAAGCGCCCACTACAGCTCAGATGCGCCCACCAGGTAAAATGCGCCTGTCCTGGAGTCGAACCCTAGACCTCCCACTGGTGAAGCCACTTGCTGCATGCGCCTCTGCCATGTGTGCTCTATGCTCATGTCTGATTAAATTACAATTTAATCTATCTAGACATGATTGACACGCAGGTCAATTACACTTTATAAATTAATTAAAATGTGATGCGTAGATCACAATAATAATTTACAATATACATCCAGGCACGCAGGCCCCAGCACAGCACACATTAAAATTGGGCAGCCCACATAAAATTAAATAGACAATCATTCATGTTATACAGACTTCATGTGATCCAATCAAGAAAATAAAATTTTCGAAAATCCCATTGGCATCAATTTTATTTCCTTATGTGCCCTACTACCTTACAACGGTCCATTAATAGGGATCCACTCATCAGACCTAGTCAGACCCACTGCCCTTGCATGCACCAAGTCATAACCGACTTGAGTCGACCTCATGGTCAACAATGCATGCGTTAAGGGCTGAACGTCCCTCATGAGTTCTGGCAAGCGGCTGTGACCCCGGGCCTTAATCATGAGCGTTCATCGATTGTCTCAATCAGACATCGCTATACGCCTTTCTGCAGTCGACCTATAGCCACCTCATGCTTGCGCATAGGTGCCATCTGGTCGACCCATCTAGGCTGTCAGATAGTCTGATCAGACTGTTGGGTCTTGACAGGACGATGACTTCAACCCTAATAACCCGTCTAAGTTTTAAAGTAGGCGCTTAGATCTAAATGGATGCGCGCAAGTTGTTATAAGGTTTTGATAAAAATAACATTCATCAAGCGCCAACAATAAACATCATACATGCGCTAAATGTAAAACATACATCTATTTTCGCAAACTAGCATGTAGTTTCGCACGCATGATGATATCCTTAGATCTATTCATAAGCGCAAACAAGGATCACAACAAGCAATCATATGATTCATACATAAACTCCGCTCTGATACCAATTGAAAGTCCCTAAAGGGGGGGGGGGGCGAAACCCTAATATGCGCACATTAAAACTTTTTGCATAGCGGAAGCTAGGGTTTCTAAGATCGCATGATGAATATATGATCAACTTTAATAACATGTATAGATCAAGAAGGGATCATACCATAGCCATTGCTTGGATGGCAACTTGGAAGAAGAGGGCGAGCGGCTCTCCTCCAAAGGTGACGCACACAAGATGAGAAATGGCTTTCTCCTTGTCGTTCCTTGTGCTAGCAAGGATCTCCAAGTCTCCTGATCGCAAGAAGGGAAGATGAGATGATCTCTTGGCTAGGCCGAATCCTCCTTGAGCGTCAAGACTCACCACACGAGAGGAGAGAGGCGACAAGAGGAAGTTGCGAGCGAGAATAGAGCAATGCTCTCGAACGTGAGGCGTGCTCCCTATTTTGGAAAGCATGACTTCCAAAAATAGTAAACCCTCAATGTGTTCAAGCGTTCACGCCAAGTGAACAAGTCGCAACATTTTCCTCTTTGAACCAAGCGTTCACTTGATGAACCGGTTCAATCTCATTTGGTTTAAAGACCAAATCAAACCAAGCATTGGTCTAGATCATATTAAACCATAAGGCTCAAGATCTAACCATTCATCTCTTGATGCTCTTGATCTCATCGATCTAGCATCAATTCTCTCGATCGAAGCTTACCGATCTCAAGCCCTAATCAATCAAACATGATCAGACCAGATCTCACTTACAATCAGAGTTTAAATTCCATTAAACTGAACCAAAACAATTCAGTACACACGATCTGACATAAGTAAGCCATATCATCAAATTGTGCGACCCTAAGGGTTTCCTTTAAATGTCGGTAACGATAACTTACATTATCACGATCAGTGAGGGGTATCTAGCAACACATCACTGTCTCCCGATATAAAGGAAAGAGTCTTCCAAGACTACACCCAAACCACAGCACAAGTGTGAACCCAAGTCACTTGACATATGTGTTTCCTTTGCCACTGGATGTTCTTATTGGACAAGCGTGTCAAGCCTGTAATTCCAATATGATGAGAATGATTAGACCAGATGAACATAGTCATCTGGGTATGGCCATACACTTTCTCAACCATCTCATCCAGGGGGCCCCTATAGAACATCACACTCCAAACAAGGAGACGGCAATCCTATATCTATCACTAGTGCCCTAACATGACTCATGCTCATTATCCAAGATAGTCTATAACCATTATGTTTCAAATGATATTGAACCATCTCAAAACAATGCCAATCATCATTTAGAAACACAAGTGATCTCAAGTCAGAGGAAATATGCCACTTGTTTGCATATAAGGATTATTCACATTGTGACAAACAATTGAATATCCTAGGGTCTGTCCAGTACATCCAATGTACCCATGAGTCTACATCTTATTCCATGCTCGAAGCATCCTATAAGATTAGAACACATATTAGTCTTAATCATATCAAGGCTGTCTCATGTTCACTAAGATATCTCGACTAAGAACAATACTGCATGTCAGCTAAGCTGAACAGCATTGAGACATTATTCAGAAGTATACATATGGCAGCAGATAATGTAACAACCTGAATAACAACCATTGCCTTTATAAACATAGAGTTTATACATGATACTAATATAATCCCAAGGCCTCAAACATTAGCCTTAAGGGCATACCCCAACACACCCGGCATTCCCTAACAAGAACTTTCTTGATGATAAATGAATTCATGCATGTGATTAGGACTAGACCTATTATGTTGAATTTATTTCTCTAATACATATATGTTTTTGAAATTTTTCATTGATTGATGAATGAAATTTTGGTTAGATGTGTTATTTGAGGAATAAGATCTAAAGGTGAAACTACTCCCTTAAATAAAATGAGCATATGAGTATGATTACTGAATTGATGTCAATTGATCAACCTAGTAGATGTTTAGTCTATCATGCTATTTGTTGGAAAAGAAGAATCCTAGATCCATATAAATGGTGAGAGACTCCCTTACTTGGCACTATGTAAATTGATAGTGGTACCTAAGACATAGGTTGAAGTCTACATAAAAAAATAATGAGAGTGAAAAATAATAAGACTCCTCTACTTGGCACTGTGCAAAATTGACAGTGGTACCGAAGATAAGAGTTGAAGTCAAAACAAAAAGTGTGTATCTATGTGGGTACATGCCATCCATGCAAAAATAACAAAATGCAAAAAAAAAGCAAAAAAAAAAGTGTGTGGAAAAAGATCTTGGAAACCTAATTCCTGTAAACTAAAGCATGATAGATTTGAACTGAAAATTGGGTGAAATCATGAGATTGAAAATTCTATTTATTATACAAGTTGCAAAGTTTTATTTGATTGAGATATAGATCTAGAGGGTTGAGTTCTAAGAATGATATGTTTATTTGAAGTTTTGTCAAACAATTGGTGTGATTTTTCATTAGGGATTGTATTTTAGAAATTTATTCTTCATGAGAAAGTCTATGCCTATGATCAATTTTTGGCTTTTGCTTGAGGACAAGCAAAGTTTGAGCCTTATGTGTTTGATGATACCAAAATTCATAGCATATTTTGTGTCATTTCATGAGTATTTTTGTGTTATATTCATAGACTTTGCTTATTTTTATGCCTTTTTTATCAATGTTTGCGGAATCTACACTCTTTTCTGTTTTTAATGATTTTCAGGCAAAAAGGCATATTTTTCAGTCAATTTTGAGCAATCTAGATGCATAATTGAATTCAAATCATCAAGAGGAGATCACACATCAAATTTCAGAAAAATTAGAGCTTCAGAGCACATTACGACACCCCCGTAATGGATTTTATGGTACCGTAATTACACCACAGAATTACGGTACAACCGTAATCCTTGAGAGGTGCCGTAATTTGGGAAAATTTCGATCAGAGAATTTCATGAGATTACGGCACCGCTGTAACAATCTTTACGGTGCCGTAAAGCTAGATGATTTTCCACTCGAGAGATTTCAAAGATTACAGCACTACCGTAGTGATCTTTACGGGCCGTATTTTAGTCCAAAAACATACAGAAGCAAATATGGCACAGCCGTAAATACTTTTACGGGCCGTAATCTTGACAAATACTTCACAGAGCCAAAATTACGGCACTGTCGTAATATTCATTACGGTACCGTAATTTTATTCAAAAATGCGATTTTTACGGGTCCGAATCTTGCGTGGACCATATCTTTTGATCCAGACCTCCACATTGAGATCTGAAAGATGCTACGGACTCATCTTTAAGAGAAGAAGACATAAGAAGTGAAAGAAAGAATTTTTATCTAGTATCTAGGGGGAAATCGATAGAGAGGTGGTTAGGGTTTGGCCTCATTCCGAGAGGCGTAGAGGACACCTCAGGCCGCAATTTTCACATAGAAGCTTCATTTGGAGGAGGGAAGGACACACCAGAAGTTTTAGAGAAAAAGAAGATAAATTGGAGGAGGAATCGACAAAAGAAGGGCATGGGCACTGTTCATCGAAGCAAATTACGGCTGTAATAGAAAATTACAGCCGTGTTGTAACATTGTTTCTCCTTTCTCTTGGTTTTCTTATCACTCTAAGACTATGATTCATTGTATTTCTTATTCCATGCAAGCTTAAACATATTTGGGACATGGGTGTAATTCCCTTTGATTTTTAATGATTAGATAACTCTTATTTTCGTCAGAATAGTTTTCTTATGATGATTCTACTTGTGTGATTATTTGTCTTTGATTCTCCGTAGATTGATGTTATTATTCACGTTTTAGAGTTCTCGCAATAAGGACCGAAAGGTGACTTGCTTGAGAACTCGGAACCCTAGAATTGCATGTTAGGAACTCTCTTAGGTTAGTTCTTATTATTTGATTTTAGTGATCTTATTGCCATGATAGATAATGTGAATATAGGGTTGAGTTATTGTGTCAAACGTGGAGATCTTGCACGAAAGTGAGGATCGGAACGTTGGAGAACCATAAGTACAACTTGTGTTGAGACTCGGATGCACGAAAGTGATCCTTGAGATTCCACTTGAGACAATCAACTTAGAATTCGGATGCACGAAAGTGATCTCGAATTCTTTGATTGATGATTTACTTATCTTCAGCATTGGGATAGATCTTGCACGTAAGCAAGGATTGGTCCCTACCTGATTGTCTGCACGAAAGTGAGATGATCCCTTTATGAAGTAAATTAAGTCTTTATCATGATAAGATTAGTCTGACGACATTTTATTTAAATCTAGTTATTAGAATTAAGGAGGATGAAACCCTAGTCCCAATGTTTCTCTCTGATTATCTGATTTCGTGAGATTTCCATCATTGCTTTGCTATTATTCGGATGCTTAGCTAGTAAAAACACAACTATTTGGTACTTAACAATAAGGTCTCTGTGGGATCGATATTTATCCCACAGAGACCTTATTGTAAATCATCAAACAAAGAACTTGAGGATCACTTTCGTGCATTCGAGTTCTAAGTTGATCACCTCGAGTGGAAACTCAAGGATCACTTTCGTGCATCCGAGTCTCAACACAAGTTCTACCTATGGTTCTCCAATGTTCTGATCCTCACTTTCGTCCAGGATCTCCACGTTTGACACAATAATTCAATCCTAGGTTCATAATTATCATCATGACAGTTTAAACTACTAAAATAAATAAATAAGAACTTAACATAATTTCTTACGGTGAGTTCCTATTAATCAAATTTAGGGTTCCAAGTTCTCAAGCAAATCACCTTTCGGTCCTTATTGCGAAAACTCTAAATCATGATGACAAAAAGTAAACTAAGGAGAATCTTAGAGCAATAATCGAATAGGTAAAATTATCAAAGTAGAATAATCATGATGAAAGCAAAAAGTATATAGTCATTAAGAAAATCAAAGGGAATTACTCCCCCATGTCTCAAAGAGTGTTTAAGCTAGCATGGTGAAGAAAATATAATATTCCATTATTTCAGAAGATCAAAAATCAAAAGAAAAGAAGTTTTAGGAAAATACACCATGGCTGTGAAATTAAACACAGCCATAATTTGCAAAGTAGGGCGATGAACAGTAGTGTCACCTCCTTCTTCTTTGATTTCTCCTCCAATTACGGCACTGCCGTAACTATTTTCACGGCCGTAATTACAACCCAGATTCACGACTTTCACGGTCAAATTAAGCTCAATTTTTGTGCGATCGATTTCGGATGATCCAAGCCATCAATTTCAAATCTGGAAGAAGGGTTTTGTTCATTATAAGGAGGAGAAGACGGCGACACCGAGAGAATCAAATTTCATCACCAATCGAGGGAGAAATCAGAAATGGTGTCCTTAGGGCACGGCCTCCCGCTGAGAGGCGTAGCTGCCATCTCAGGCCGCGAAATTTACAAGGAAGCTTCGCCTGGAGGAGGAGAGGATACCCAGAAGTTTCAAAGCGAAAGGAGATCGATCGGAGGAGAAATCAAAGAAATTGCGGGCGCTTGCACTGTTCACACGCAAAATTACGGCTGTAATTTTCATTACTGCCGTGTTGTAAAGTTGATTTTCCCTATCTCTTCGATTTCTGATCCTTTGAAACTATGGTTTATTGTAATTCTTCTACCATGCTAGCTTAGACATCTTATGGGACATGGGGGTGTAATCCCCTTAATTTCTAATGACTGGATAATTTTTATTTCGTCAAAATAATTTTGTGTTAATAATTCTACTAATGTGACAATTGCCTTTAATTCTCCATAGTGTTATATTATCATCATGTTTTAGAGTTTTTATGATATGGACTGAAAGGTGACTTGTGAAAACTTGGAACCATAAAATTGAATGTTAGGAGCTCATCGTAAGAAATTATGTTTGTTCTTATTTCTCGATTTTAGAAGTATTATTGCCATGTTGATAATCTAAATCTAGGATTAAGTTACTGTGATAAATGTGAAGATACTGCATGAAATTGAGTATTGGATCGTTGGAGAACCATAAGTAGAACCTGTGTTGAGATTCGGATGCACAAAAGTGATCCTTGAGTTTCCACTTGAGATAATTAACGTAGAATTCGGATGCACGAAAGTGATCCTTGAGTTCTTTGTTGATGGTTTACTTATTTTTAGCATTGAATAGATCTTGTGCGAAAGTGAGGATCGGTTCTTTGTCTACACGAAAGTGAGACGATTCCTTTATGAAGTAAATTATATCTTTATCATAATAAAATTAGACTAACGACCTCTTATTTAGATATAATAACAACTCCACTACTTGGCACTGCGAAAAATTGGCAGTGGTACCGAAGACATAAGTTGAAGTCTGAATAAAATAAAATGAGAAAAAGAGAAAGCTATAGGCTGAGTGGAAAATTCCTCTAACTTTTAGATTGAGACCATGAGTTAAAATATACTATAATGCAGTATACTTTAAACGATGTTATGACACATAACAGTTTAAAGACCAAATTGCATTAAAAATCTCGTATTTATATTTTTGCCAAATTACTTGAAGTAATCCTCTATTTGTTGATTAAGGGAGATTTATTAAACTTGCGAGTATTTGATGCTAGATATGTGTTGATTGAACATTATAACATGACTTGTGAATTTTATCTTTCTTGGATTGTAAATTCTTTATAGTTTGGTTCTACTGTGATTTCTCTTGAATAATTTAAGTTTTGAAAAGTTGTTTGCCTAAAATGTAGACTGAGAGCTTTGTTGATGATAGAACAGTTGAGTGCACCTTATCCTTACATTCTTTATTCATATCTATGCATTGGTCGAGGACAAGCAAAATTCTAAGTCTAGGGTATTTTAATGCGTTGCATTTACACCATATTTTTGCCTATGTTTTAGATCACATTTTGGGCTTAATTGCATGATTTCGTGCTATTTTTAGTATTTTTTATCTTACTTTGCACATAATCTTCACTTTTCTTAGTTTTATTGAAAATGTAGGTAAAATGATGTAAAAATGAAGGATTTCGAGAGTTTTGAAGCTAAAGCATGATTCCCGAGGAGATCACGAGCCTACACGTCAAATTTGGGGCGAAAACGGTAAAAAACAAGATAATTATGGCCTTGGCCGTAATTACGGTTCAGTCGTGATTTCGACGTCAGGCGGAAAGTGAAAATCGGCTAAGTGTCAGAATGAACAGAAACTTTCACGGGTGAGGCCGTGAATCCATCATGGTCCGTGAAACTTTTTGTGACCGAAGGCATATGTACAAAGAAACATTTACGGCCGCAGCCGTAAACGCATCACCGACCGTAAAAACTTCTACACGACGAGTTTTTCACTCGTTTCTCCACCGATTCGAACCGGATTTGAGCCAAAATTCACAGAACTGTTCCTTGATGGGTTCTAAACCGGTCCAGCTATAAAAGAAAGGATTTTTCGAGGGTTTGAAAGGAGCTTTTCGAACGAACACAAGAGGCGGCGACGAAAGAGGTGAAAACTCGATTCAAAGGCATATTCCGGCGAGATTCCACACGAAAGCGACAATTGATCGACCCTTCCTCATCTCCAGATCGAGGAGAAGACGGTTCTATAGTTCTTTCAGTGATTTCTTTACGAATTTTTAAGAGATTTTACTTGTTCATCATAAACATCATGTATTTCCTTAACAATATGAGCGAGTAGATACTTGTTTCGGGATTATTGGGCATAGCCCGCTGACTTTCATGAATTAATCTATGTTTATACTCTTTTCTTACGAATTTATTATCATGATTTGATTGAAATTACATGTATCCCGTAATTTACGTTGGCTAAGTAATTTTATGTCTTAGATGTTGCAAGAAGGATTGAGAGGTGACTCGCAACGTCCGACCTATTTCAATTGAACCTTCGAATCCAATCACGAGAGTAGGTTGGAGTCGTCTGAAGGAGTTAACCAACTTTTCATAGAACTTAATGGGTTTAGTTAGGTTAACTGTCACGAGAGTAGGGAGTTAACCTAATTAAATACCGTATTACGCTCCGAGAGGAGGTGATATGTACCATAGGAAAAGTTCCTTTCATGATAGATAAGTTCTATTGATTGAGTTATCTTTAAATGATTCATGATTGTCAGTGTGGTAAACCCATGAAATCATGATCCTTTAGAATTTGAACCTCTTAAAAGTTGCTTTCGAGTTTGTTCGTACTTAGAAGTTTAGAACGACCATTGATTTAGTCTGCCTAGATTCAAACAAATCAAAAAGTTAGTACTTAACTACGTAATCCTCGTTGGGAATGATAATCTTTTTATTACTTTGATTAATCTGTGCACTTGTGGATCGTTATCATCGTGTAGGCTTCCGGAAGATGAAATGTCCCCATTCAATCCTGCCCGTTGTAGCCAATCGAGATGCACCATGCGGCGTCCTACTCGCAGAACGAGAGCTACCGATCTCATCTCTAGGAGCCACCACTCACGGCTGCCTCTCACCGCTTGCCAAATGATCAGTGCTCGACTAGAAACTAGCCAAAACGGGCCATGCAGCACAGTTCCTCTGGCTGAGATCTGATGGGGGTGATAGGCATGCGAAGCATTCAAACAACGTATTTTGAAAACATTTGCAGTTAACTTATAGCTAGTGAAAACCGGTTTATTCTAACGCTCTTAGAAATTAGGTTTTGATACTTTTATAGGGAAAACCGAAGCTAATCAACAAGTTAATCCTATCATGCACTTCTAAACAAGATGAAAACTCAACAAAGCTCAAGCATGCGGTTCTACAACAATAAATAAGGCTACACTAGGGGAGGAACTCACCTTGCGCCCCTTGAGAATAGAAGGGACATCCATCCCGTTCTTCACCGGTCCAATGGTTGAATCACACGAAGTAGGGCCCTATGAGCTTACATTCATGACATTACAGCACTCCCACACATGCGTGGGTGAGTTAAAATGATTATTAAGAGGCCTTTTCACAATCACAACCAAGGGGGAGACTAGTTCTCCAAGTTCCCTTGCTAACAGTTTATAGACTAGCTATTTTAGAGAGGGAGGAGGGAAGGAGTGACGCCTTGCATGTCCTTCTGATCCTTGTGCAACCTTCATGGAATAGAGACGTGAGTGTAGATGAATGCCCAGTAAACAGCTAGAAAGCATCAGTAAAGGAGGAGTGGGAACTTAGCTAGCATTATGAGATGTTCCTTGTTATCAACTTGGTGGGGAGGGCACCATCTTGAGTCACGACTTGGATCAGCATCTTCACTTGGGGTTGAGGGCTCTTCACAGCTTGAAGTGGAAGATGGCGTGAGCTTCAGGCCTCAGGAAATGGGTGAGAGGTGGAAGAGAGAGTGAGGAAGGGAAGAGGTGATGAACTCTCGGCAAGATAGAGGTGGACTAATTCACTCGGCAACACATGCCCCTTGAAGACACACTTCAGATTTTTTTGAAAGATATTCAACTCTGATTTCTGCCAAAGAGGTTACAGGTTATAATGCCAAAGCCAAGCAAGGAAACAAGTCCTTTTGGCGCATATACAAGTCAAACAAGCAAGCAAGAAATGGTACAATGAGCTGGCACCTAGAAGGCTGAAAATTTCCCCATTTGTTGGCTGGTCATTACAAGCTTCCCTTGGGGCTTTCCTTCAAATAGCAAGGGCGAATCCTGAGCTGCTGAAGGATTGATCTCCTGGTGGCTTTGGTGGGCGAGAGCAGCAAGCAATTCCAGAAATAGAGGGGCAGCAACCTGCGCATGGAAGGGTGGAGTGATGGCTGCTCCTTGCATTGATGGGCTGGCACAACTTCCTTCTTGGGGCTGTAGAAAAGCTGATAGGTGGCTGACTTTGTCCCCATTACTCCCAAAGGGAAAGTGGCGGTTGAGGAGTGAAGACAAATCCCACATGTATGCCAAGTAGGATGGTGGGATTTGGGGTAGTTGTTGTGATGTTCCATAAGGTAGGTGGGCTGATTCTTCCATAAGATGGGCTGATGGGCTCTTGGCGCCTCTTTGAGTTGTCTTGACCTGATTTTGACTTGTATTCCCAAAATGGAGTTGACCTAATCTATTACATTAATTGCATGCACTAATCTCATAAGTGGCAGAACCTAGAAATGTAACTACATGGTGTAATTTGAGGGTGGATCTAACCTATCACATGATGCAACCTAATCTAAGACAAAATAAGCAAAATGGGGTTCTAAGGAAGCTTTATCTAGGGGCTAGGGTAGCCAAACCTAGAGGGCTTCTTTCGAACCCGACCGGACCTCCGAAGGGCCTGTCTTGGTCCCACATCAACTCTCCCGGGGTGAGAAGAATTCTCCTCTGGAGAATTATCTTTGTACCCTTGGAGAAGCTCAGGTGCAGACCTAGTAAGCTCAGCCTCAGGGAGCCATGCCTCCTCACCATCAGCAAATTTGACGCAGTAATGAAGCTGTACCTCATCCGGGGTGAGTCGGGTCTGGTCCTCGAGTATGGCCTCAATCTCTAACTCGCGGCTGACATCCGGTTCTTGTATTGAGAGAGGCGGATGATAAAGCGTCAGATCCTCCACATTGATGGTGGAGGATATTCCCAATTCTGGTGGCAGGTCCAATAGATAGGCGTTGTTGTTGACCTTCTTCAGAATGGTGAAGGGCCCGATTCCCTTCGCGTCCAACTTGCGGCCAGGTCCTTGGTTACGCTCCTCACGGACCCGCAACATCACCTGATCCCCTACAGAAAATACCTTCTCTCGACGTTGTTTATTAGTATCATTACGATATTTGTTAACAGAATCCTGAATCTTACTAAATAACTCATGATGTAACTGCGAAATATGGAAAGCATAATCTCGGGCCGAAATAGAAGTCCTGCAATGCTTAGGGGCAGTAAATAGATCAATGGGCTTATTAGGTTGGTACCCTAAGTTTGCCTGGAAGGGAGACAGACCAGTAGTCCTATTTGGGACACTATTGTAGGAGAATTCAGCTGTGGGCAACAGCTTGTCCCAATCACTGGGGTGTTCTCCTACAAGACTCCTAAGGATGCTCCCAAGTGATCTGTTGACCACCTCGGACTGCCCATCCGTCTGGGGATGGTAGGCCGTCGAGAACTTCAGTTTTGTGCCTAAGAGAGCCCATAGTTTCCTCCAGAAATGGCTAACGAACCTGGTGTCTCTATCTGAAACTATAGTGAGAGGGGTACCATGCAGCCTAACAATGTCTCTAAAGAAGAGCCTGGCCATATGGGAGGCATCGGTAGTCTTAGTGCAAGGTATAAAATGTGCCATTTTAGTGAACCTATCTACCACAACATAGATAGAGTCATGCCTAGCAGCAGTCCTAGGCAACCCTAGAACAAAGTCCATACTAATATCCTGCCACGGTGCCTGGGGAATAGGCAAAGGGGTGTACAGTCCAAAATTGTGCTTCTGGACCTTGGTGGATTGATAGGTCCCACAATGCCTAACTACCTTGGCCACATCTCGGTAGAGTTTAGGCCAAAAGAACCGCTCCTCTACCAAGGCACGGGTCTTCTCTCGACCGTGGTGCCCAGCAGACCCTCCTCCATGGAGTTCCCAAATTAGGAAATCCCGGATTGAGGTCTTAGGCACACAAAGAGTCAGCCCAAGGAAAAGATAACCATCCCTAAGGGTGTACAGAGGGTGGCGCATAATGTCTCTAGTCATATCAGCATAGATAGTAGAAAAATCAGGGCAATCTAGATAGGCAGCTTTCATATGCTCAAATCCCACAAGCTCAGCATGCATAGTTTGCAAAATGAAGACTACCCTACTTAAAGCATCAGCAACTTTGTTGTTAACTCCAGACTTGTGCTTTAAGACAAAAGTGTACTGTTGTAGATACTCTACCCACTTGGCATGTCTAGCATTGAGTTTTCTTTGGGCATTAAGGTAAGACAGGGCTTGGTGATCACTATTTAAGGTAAATTCATGGTGGAGAAGGTAGTGCCGCCAATGCCTTAAAGATTGAACCACGGCATAGAACTCTTTGTCGTAGGTTGAGTACTTCTGCTTGGCCTCATTCAGCTTTTCACTGAAGAAGGCAATAGGGTGACCTTCCTGGCTGAGGGTCCCACCTATGCCAATGCCAGAAGCATCGCAATCAACCTCAAAGACCTTGCCAAAGTCATGCAATCTTAAAACAGGGGCAGAGGTCATCCTATTCTTAAGTTCAGTGAAAGCCCTATTGGCAGACTTAGTCGAACTAAAGTCCCTTTGTTTCATGCAATTGGTGATAGGAGCTACTATGGTGCTAAAATTCCGTATGAACCTACGGTAGAAGGTAGCAAGGCCATGAAAACTCCTAACTTCAGTAAGGGTCTTGGGCTCTGGCCAGTCTAGTATGACTTGGACCTTAGATGGATCAGCTTGAAGCCCTAAGTTGGAAATAATGAACCCTAGGAAGACAACTTTGGGAGATAGGAAAGAACACTTCTTTAGGTTGACATAAAGCCTTTCATCTCTAAGAAGGGTTAGGGTTTGCCTTAAGTGCTCTAGGTGCTCCTCTTGTGACTTACTATAGATAAGTATGTCATCAAAATACACAACTAAGAATTTTCCTATGTAGGGTCTAAGCACTTGGGTCATAAGCCTCATAAATGTGGAAGGGGCATTGGTTAGCCCAAAAGGCATGACTAACCACTCATATAGATCGTCTTTGGTTTTGAAAGCGGTCTTCCACTCATCCCCTTCTCTTATCCTGACCTGATGGTATCCACTCCTGAGGTCAAGCTTGGAAAACCATTTGGATCCTACTAACATATCTAGCATGTCATCAAGTCTAGTTATAGGAAACCTATACTTGATAGTAATCTTGTTGATATCTCTACAGTCTATACACATGCGCCAGCTGCCATCCTTCTTTGGGGTAAGAAGGGCTGGGACGGCGCAGGGGCTCAGGCTTTCCCTTATGTAACCCTTACACATTAAGTCATCTACTTGTCTCTTAAGCTCCTCATGTTCGGTAGGGTTCATCCTATAGTGGGGTAGGTTGGGAAGAGAGGATCTAGGTACTAAGTCTATGGCATGTTGTATATCCCTAAGGGGTGGCAGTCCTTCAGGGAGATCCTCGGGAGTGAGCTCACTATATTCCTGGAGCAAGGCTTCTACTTCTGGGGAAGGTTTCTCTTCTACTTCGGGGTTGATTTCTTTGATGACTAAGGTATAAAGGGGTTGATCTTCTATGATCTCCTTAGTGAAGGTTTGTGGCCTTATAAGTTGAACGGTGGGCTGACTCTGCTTGGGTTCCTCTACCTTACCCTTACTAGTTGTAGCTCTAAGTTCTTTGGGAAGGGAAGGTTTTAACCTAATCTTTTGGTCCTTATGGTTAAAGACATAGGTGTTAGTCCTACCGTAGTGGACAACATCCATGTCATAGAGCCAAGGGCGGCCTAAAAGGATTTGGGCTACATCCATAGTAAGGACGTCACACCAAACCTTGTCCTCATATGTGCCAAACTGGATAGGCACAAGGCACCTATGGGTCACAGGGACACTAGTTTGGTTGACCCAGGAAATGTTGTAAGGGCTAGGTCGGGGTTCCATTTTGAGATTCAGTTTAGTAGCAGCTATATGGGAGATAGCATTGAGACTGCTTCCTCCATCAATTACCACCTTGCACATGTGACCATGGCATTTGGTGTAAGTGTGGAAGATGCTGGTCCGACACCAGTCTTCAGTGGGGGTAGGCTTAACAAGGGTACATCTAACTACCCCTAAGGTGTTGAAGATGTCATCACTACTGTTATAGTCATTGATTTCAATCTCTTGATCAGGGTCTCCCTCAAGGGTGGGTTCAGGGTCTATGTTTTCCTCAGTTAGGACCATGACCTTCTTAGTGCAGTCCTTCGCAAGGTGTCCCTTTTGCCTACAGTTATAACAAGTGAGGGTGGAGTTGTCTATAGGTTGAGCAGATCTAGGCTTGGGGTTTGAGCTAGAAGGCTGGTGCATAGGAGTGGGCCTATAGATAGGCCGGGGAGGGAGGGTCTCCTTCCTATTCTTAAGTTCTTGTTCCACCTCTATGGCCCTTTGATAAGCTATCTCTGGGGTATCTAATTGGAAATAGGTCAAAGCCCTCTTAATGTCAGGTCTAAGGCCATTCTTGAATCTACTTAGAATCATACCCGGGTCCTCATTGACCTCACATCTAATGAGAAGCTCTTCTAACTTGGTTTGGTAGGCTTCTACAGTAGAGGATCCTTGAGTGTGACTACCGAGTTCATCCTTAAGTTTTTACATGAAGCCGGGAGGGACATACTTTTGCCTAAGTAGGAGTTTCATCTCATCCCAAGACTCAATGGGTGGCTTACCATCCCTTTCTATGGTTCTCTCGACATGGGTCCAGTAGAGTCTAGTGAAGAAACCCCTTTCGAGAGGGGAGCGAGAACCCTAAACATGCATAACCGAAACCTTTGCATGGCGGAAATTAGGGATTCAAGAATCGCATGTATGATATATAATCAACTAGATGAAAGGTTGCTAAAATCAACAAAGGGTCATACCGATGCCATAGTTTAGATGATGCCTTGGAAGCAAAGACTCGATTGCTTCTTCTCCAAAGGAATCGCACACAAGAGGAAGAAGGCCTACACTTCGATCGCTCCTTGTGCTAGCAAGGCACCAAAGTGTCTTTGATCGCTTGTAGGGGTGATGAAAGACTTGCTTGGCTTTCTCCACTAGACTTCGGCGTGAGTTCTCTTCTCTACACCCGAGAGTCCGCGAGAGGAAGAAGCAAGACAACGATCCACACGAAGTGGAGACGTTCAGCCAAAACGTGGAGACGTTTTCACACTTAAAAAACCGACTTTCCAATTATAGAAAGTCTTTAACTCCAAAAATGTTTTTGCGTTGAACTATTCGAAACTCACTTATTCACATTGAACCAAGCGCTCAATCATGAGCCAGTTCAAGGTCTTTGGTTCAATGACCAAACCGAATTAGCCCAAGCATTAAGTCAAGATCGAATTAAACCCTAAGGTCCAAGATCTGACCATTCATCTTCTGATGCTCCTGATCTGATCGATCTAGCATCAACACTCTCGATCGAAGCTTACCGATCTCAAGCCCTAATCAATCAAACATGATCAGACTAGATCTCACTTACAATCAGAGTTTAAATCCCTTTAAACTGAACCGAAACAATTCAGTCCACACGATCTGACTTAAGTAAGCCATATCATCAAATTGTGCGACCCTGAGGGTTTCCTTTAAATGTCGGTAACGATAACTTACGTTATCACGATCAGTGAGGGGTATCTAGCAACACATCACTGTCTCCCGATATAAAGGAAAGAGTCTTCCAAGACTACACCCAAACCACAGCTCAAGAGTGAATCCATTTCACTAGGCATACATGTTTCCTTTGCCACTGGATGTTCTTATTGGACAAGCGTGTCAAGCCTGTAACTCCAATATGATGAGCATGATTAGATCAGATGAACACAGTCACCTGGGTATGGCCATACACTTTCTCAATCATCTCATCCAGGGGGGGCCCATTAGAACATCTCACTCCTTAAACAAGGAGACGGCAATCCTTTATCTATCACTAGTGCCCTAACCTGACTCAAGCTCACCATCCAAGATAGTCTATAATCATTATGTTTCAAATGATATTAAACCACCTCAAAACAATGACAATCATCATTTAGAAACACAAGTGATCTCAAGTCAAAGGACATGTGCCACTTGATGCAAACAAGGATTATTCACATTGTGACAAGCAATTGAATATCCTAGTAGGGTATGTCCAGTACATCCAATGTACCCATGAGTCTACATCTTATTCCATGCTCGAAGCATCCTATAAGATTAGAACACATATTAGTCTTAACCATATCAAGGCTGTCTCATGTTCACCAAGATATTTCGACTAAGGACATATAGCATGTCAGCCTAGCTGAACAGCTTTGAGACATTATTCAGAAGTACACTTATTACAGCAGACAAGGTAACAAACTGAATAACAACCATTGCCTTTATAAACATAAAAGTTTATTACATGATACTGATACAATCCCAAGGCCTCAAACATTAGCCTTAAGGGCATACCCCAACAATCTCCCACTTGCACTTAATCTAATGGTTGAGAAATCTCAAACCCATATTATTACAGTGCTTCTCATGCTTCTGCTACGCCAGAGGCTTGGTAAGCGGGTCAGCCAGATTGTCATCTGTATGTACCTTGCAGACTTTGATCTCGCCACAATCAATGATCTCCCTGATCAAATGAAACCATCTCTGTATGTGCTTGGACTTCTGGTGCGACCGTGGTTCCTTTGCTTGTGCAATTGCTCCAGTGTTATCACAGAAGATAACCAAAGGATCTGCACTCGAAGGAACAACACCAAGTTCCTGAATGAACTTACGAATCCACACTGCCTCCTTGGATGCTTCCGAGGCTGCAACATACTCGGCTTCTGTTGTGGAATCAGCAACAGTAGACTGTTTGAAACTTTTCCACACCACTGCTCCTCCATTCAAGCTAAAAACATAGCCTGATTGCGATCGGAAATCATCCTGGTCAGACTGGAACGAAGCATCAGTATATCCTTCAATACTGAGTTCTTCCTGACCACCATACATCAAGAACATATCTTTGGTCCTCCGTAGATATTTCAAAATGTTCTTGACTGCAATCCAGTGTGCCTGACCTGGATTACTTTGGAATCGACTAGTCACGCTTAACCCGTAAGCGACGTCTGGGCGAGTACACAACATCGCATACATAATGGACCCAATAGCCGAAGCATAAGGCGTATTGTCCATTTCATCTTTCTCAGTCTGTGTTTGTGGACACTGACTCTTCGAAAGATTCAGACCATGTCTGACTGGAAGATATCCCCTTTTAGAATTCTCTAAATGAAATCTTTCCAGGACTTTATCGATGTAAGTACTCTGGCACAGCCCGAGAAGCCTCTTAGATCTATCCCTGTAGATCTTCACACCTAATACATAGGCTGCTTCTCCTAGATCTTTCATCTGGAAACATTTTCCTAACCATGCTTTAACAGCATGCAGTTCAGGAATATCGTTTCCAATGATCAAGATGTCATCGACGTAGAGGACTAGGAAAGTAATCACGCTCCCACTAAACCTCTTATATACACACGGGTCATCTTTATTCTTGATGAAACCAAATTCACTGACTGATTCATCAAAACGAATATTCCAGCTTCTAGATGCTTGTTTAAGTCCATAAATAGACTTCTTTAACTTGCATATTTTATGACGATCTGATGGATTAGTGAAACCTTCAGGTTGTGTCATATACACATCCTCATCCAGATTTCCATTAAGGAAAGCCGTCTTCACATCCATCTGCCAGATCTCATAATCGTAATATGCAGCTATCGCGAAAAGAATCCGAATAGACTTAAACATGGCTATAGGTGAGAAAGTTTCATCATAATCTATCCCGTAGATTTGTTTGAAACCTTTCGCAACTAGCCTGCCTTTATAGGTAACTACGTTACCATCCATGTCAATCTTCTTCTTGAAGATCCATTTACAGCCTATAGGGATTACTCCCAGAGGCGGATCAACCAAATCCCAGACTTGGTTATCTGACATGGAGTCCATCTCGGCGCGCATAGCTTCAAGCCATCTCGCTGACTCCGGTCCACTGACCGCATCCGCATAAGTGAGGGGTTCATCATTATCAATGATGTAGACTCCGTCATAGCGCTCAGGCTATCGACGGATCCTTCCCGATCTTTGCGGTTCCCGTGATATCTGAGCCTCAGGTTGTTCAATAACCTGTTCAACTGGCTCAGGCTCATCCAACTCTGCTTGACTACTTTGTCCTTCCTCTGGATTCTCATCCAGCTTTATTTCTCTCCCACTGGCCTCTTGCAGAAGAAACTCCTTCTCAAGAAAAATGGCCGTCCGAGCAACAAATACCTTGTTCTCTTTGGGATCGTAGAAATAATAACCCTTAGTTTCCTTAGGGTAACCGACAAAGATGCATTTCTCAGATCTGCTCTCTAGTTTCCCAGAGGCGAGCTTTTTGACATAAGCCTCGCAACCCCAGATCTTAATAAATGTCAAGCTTGGCTGTTTCCCATACCATAACTCATATGGCGTCTTAGAAACTGCCTTGGATGGCACTCGGTTTAGTACCTTTGCAGCTGTTTCCAGTGCAAATCCCCAAAAGGAGTAAGGTAGAGTAGCCTGACTCATCATAGAACGAACCATATCAAGTAACGTTATATTTCTCCTCTCGGACACACCATTCCACTGCGGTGTTCCTGGCGGAGTGAGCTGTGAGATAATCCCACACTCCTTCAGATAGTCAGTAAACGCATGACTTAGGTATTCTCCACCTCGATCAGAACGAAGTGCCTTGATATTTCGGCCTAGCTGATTCTGTACTTCATTCTTGAACTCTTTGAACTTGTCAAAAGATTCACTCTTATGTCTCATCAGATAGACATACCCATATCTACTGAAATCATCAGTAAAGGTAATGAAGTACTGATAGCCACCTCTGGCATGTTTACTAAATGGCCCACACACATCGCTGTGTATTAGGTCAAGTAAACCTGAAGCCCTTTGACCTTTGTGAGGAAAAGGTGACTTCGTCATTTTACCCATTAAACAAGCTTTGCATGTATCAATCTCCTCATAGGAGAATGATCCCAGCAGTCCATGATCATGCAACCGCTTGATGCGCTTCTTGTTAATATGGCCTAAACGACTATGCCATAGCAAGGTGCTGTCTTCAGCATACTTGGCTTTCTTAATATCAACATTTTGTATAGAACTTTCCATGTCCAACATGTATAACCCATTGTTAATTGAACCAGTTGCATAAACAATATTATCTAAAGATAAAACACACTTTGAAATATTGCATTCAAAGGAAAATCCTTTCCTGACAAGAGCAGGAATAGAGATAATATTTTTAGTAATACTGGGAACAAAGTAACAACTGTTTAGTTCTAATACAATGCCAGATGGTAATGAGATGAAATAGTCTCCTACAGCAACAGCAGCAACCCGTGCCCCGTTTCCAACGCGTATGTCCACCTCATGCTGTCCCACCTGTCTTCTTCTCTTGAGTTCCTGCACATTTGAACAAATGTGAACTCCACATGCAGTGTCCAACACCCATGAAATAGAAGAAGATGAAACCATGACTTCCGTCACGTATATACCTGAGCCAGAAGCGATGCTTCCCCTCTTATCTCCTTGGAGCGCTTTACAGTCCTTTTTCCAGTGACCCAGCTGGCCACAGTGGAAACATCTGTATTCCTTTGACCGCTTGACCTTTTGCTTCAGAGCCTTGCTGTAGCTCTTGACAGGGGCCTTGCCCTTCTTCCCCTTCTTCTTGTTCCTAGAAGGAACCATTAAGACAGAGGTCGAAGGCTTTCCCTTCAGAGTCTCCTCAGTAGTCAAGAGCATATTCAGCAGCTCTGCCGAAGTACAATCGATTTTGTTCATATTAAAGTTAATAATGAACGCATCGAAAGAGGGCGGAAGAGACTGCAGAATAATGTCTACAGCAAGCTCCTGATTGATGGTATGCCCCAGTTTTTCTAGAGCCTCCTTGTGCCCAATCATCTTGAGCACGTGAGCTCCCACTGGGCTCCCTTCAGCCAGTTTGCTCTGAAAGAAAAGCTTTGTCAGATTATAGCGTTCTGTCCTCGCCTGTGCAGCATACAGCATCTTGAGGTTTGCTATAATCTCTATAGCCGACATATCCTCATGCTGACGCTGCAGCGGTGGCGTCATAGACGCTAGCATCAGGCAAGCGACATCAATGCTATCATTGACGTGCTTTTCATAGGCTTCACGAACCGCCCTTGCGGCGTTCGCAGCGGGTTGAGGCGGTATAGCTGTCTCGAGGACATACAGTTTCCTCTCTGCCTTAAGAACGATCTTAAGGTGTCCGAACCAGTCTGAGAAGTTTGGCCCAGCAAACTTCTCCCTTTCCAGTAGGGATCGCACATTGAAGCTCATGGTGTTCGTTGCTGCAGGAATCTACAACAATGCAAGAACAGCAAGGTCAGTATCAATGTTTAGAATCAATCCAGGACTTAAGAAAGATTCTTTTCTCACTATTTTATCTGACTGAAAAATCCATTAAAACAGTCCGAAAGAGTAACACTCTTTTAGTGAGATGGGATCCAGATTTCATACTTGGTCTCCGCGTCCCGCTCAGGCGAGATAAGATGCACAGAGAGTACAAGCACTAATCTCTGGTAGGCAGTCCCTGCCAATCGCCAACCCGTGCGATTCCCCTTCATCTGGGCAATCCAGCAGACTGTGCCAACTGAGTTGGTACAACACAATCTCTGACCCCACAGATGGCTGCCTCCATGTGCTACCATATGCGCCACATATGTAGCCTACATGGTCAAGCTGACCCGACCTACTCCCTAGACCACCACGTGCTATGCTGAGCAACGAGAAGCGATAAATCCCTTCTCTGTAACACGCAGGTGTAATCCCGCACCGTCTGAAGATAGATGGACGTGCCCACTGAGTGGGTACAACACGGCTCCAACGATAGTCAGAACAGTGAGGTTTCGCGTCAGAAGGCTTACGAGCTTGATACTGATGCGTTGGATTTTAACGGTCTTTTATCTTCTTCACTATCATGCAATTCCTATGGTGATAGCAAAAGATAAATAAATCATGCTGTTCTACTTATTTAAACAATAAAAGAAAGCATGGATCTTATGTGGTAAAAGCCCATAGCCTAAGTAAGACCTTAACCTAACTTAAGTCTTCACTTGCTCTTCATGGGTCTTTTAGCATCTGATCTGGTCCAACCCAGGGCCCTAGCGCTCAATACAGCTCAGGTGCGCCCACCAGCTGAATGCGCCTCTGCAATGTGTGCTTTTGAGCTCTTGTCTAATCAAAATACATTTTGATCTATCTAGACAAGCTTGACTCGCAGGTCAATTATACAATTAATTAAAAATGTGATTCGCAGATCACAATACAAATTAATTTACAAGTTTAATTCCAGGCTCGCAGGCCCCAGCACAGCACACATTAAATTGGGCATCCCACATAAGATTAAATAAACAAGCATATGGCATCAATCAATCATCATGTGATCCCTTACAAAGAAAATAAAATTTTGAAAACCCCATTGGCATCAATTTTAATTTCCTTATGTGCCCTACAACCTTACAACGGTCCATTGATAGGGATCCACTCAACAATCTAGTTAGATCCATGCCCTTGCATGCACCAAGTCCTAACTGACTCGAGTTGGCCTAATGGTCAACCATGCATGCGCCAAGGGCTGAACAACCAACATGAGTTCTGGCAAGCGGGTGTGACCCCGGGCCTAACTCATGTGTGTTCACTGGTTGTCTCAACCAGACCTCGCTACACGCCTGTGATGCAATCGACCTATAGCCACCTTGTGCTTGCGCACAGGTGCCATCTGGTCGATCCATCTAGGCTGTCAGATGGTCTGATCAGACTATTGGATCTAACCTAGAGGGTGACTTCAACCCCATCAACCCGTCTAAGGGTTTATAGTAAGTGCATATAGATCTAATTGTTTGCGCGCAAGTAAACAAGTTTTTAATGAAATACCATTCAACAAACTAAAACATGCGCCAACAAGATCATGCAAAAACATGAACAAAACACATGCGCCAACACCTAAAACCTAGCATGTAGATTCGCATGTGAAAAAGATCTATAGTAGAGCGCAAACAAGGATCACAAAGCAATCATATAACCATACATACAACCGCAGCTCTGATACCAATTGAAGAAACCCCTTTTGAGAGGGGAGCGAGAACCCTAAACATGCATAACCGAAACCTTTGCATGGCGGAAATTAGGGATTCAAGAATCGCATGTATGATATATAATCAACTAGATGAAAGGTTGCTAAAATCAACAAAGGGTCATACTGTTGGGGTATGCCCTTAAGGCTAATGTTTGAGGCCTTGGGATTGTATAAGTGTCATGTAATAAACTCTTAAGTTTATAAAGGCATGGTTATTATTCAGTTTGTTACCTTGTCTGCTGTAATGAGAGTACTTCTGAATAATGTCTCAAAGCTGTTCAGCTAGGCTGGCAGGCTATAAGTCCTTAGTCGAGATATCTTGGTGAACATGAGACAGCCTTGATATGATTGAGACTAATATGTGTGCTAATCTTATAGGATGCTTCGAGCATGGAATAAGATGAAGACTCATGGGTGCATTGGATGTACTGGACAGACCCTACTAGGATATTCAATTGCTTGTCACAATGTGAATGATCCTTGTAAGCAACAAGTGGCACATGTCCTTTGACTTGAGATCACTTGTGTTTCTAAATGATGAATGTCATTATTTTGAGGTAGTTCAATATCATTTGAAAGATAATGATTATAGACTATCTTGGATAATGATCATGAGTCAGGTTAGGACACTAGTGATAGATATAGGATTGCCGTCTCCTTGTTCAAGGAGTGTGATGTTCTAAAGGGCCCCCCTATATGAGATGATTGAGATAGTGTATGGCCATACCCAGATGACTATGTTCATCTGATCTAGTCATGCTCATCGTATTGGAGTTACAAGCTTGACCCGCTTGTCCAATAAGAACATCCAGTGGCAAAGGACACTTGTATGCCTAGTGAAACTGAATCACACTTGTGCTATGGGTTGGGTGTAGTCTTGGAAGACTCTTTCCTTTATATCGGGAGACAGTGATGTGTTGCTAGATACCCCTCACTGATCGTGATAACGTAAGTTATCGTTACCGACATTTAAAGGAAACCCTCAGGGTCACACAATTTGGTGATATGGCTTTCTTTAAGTCAGATCGTGTGGACTGAATTATTTGGGTTCAGTTTAAAGGGATTTAAACTCTGATTGTAAGTGAGATCTAGCCTGATCATGTTTGATTGATTAGGGCTTGAGATCGGTAAGCTTCGATCGAGAGAGCAGATGCTAGATCGGTGAGATCAGGAGCATCGAGAGATGAACGGTTAGATCTGAAACCTTAGGGGTTAATATGATTTAGACCAAGTGGCTTGGGTTAATTGGTCTTTGAACCAAACCTAATTGAACCGGTTCACTAGGGTGAACGCATGGTTCAATTTAAGAGATGTTTTCGGTTGGTTCACTTAGGGTGAACGCAAGGAATTAAGGGGGGCTTTAATGAAGGGGGTTACACATTAAATGGTAACCGTTTCTTTCATTTGATGAGCTCTCTCTCCCTTTCGGTTTGGATTCGAGAGTGAGAGTTTTTTGGCTTGCACTCACGACGAGGAGAAGGGGAGGACGAAAACAAGAACTCTCGGCCCTAGCATCATCTTATCATCCTACCACTCGAGAAGGACAACTTGGCATTTTGCTAGCACAAAAGTTGCGCAAGTTGGAAGCCTTCATCACTTAGTGTGTGTCTTCTAAGGAGAAGATCCCTTTCGATCTTTCTTCTTCCAAGCCGCCATCCATCCATGGCATTGGTAAGATCATAACTTGATCTAAAGTTCAATTAAGTTGATCATATAGCTATACCATTTGCGATCTTATGAAACCCTAAAAGTCTATGCTTCCGCTATCAAAGTTTTGAATGCGCCCCCCCTCTCGAAAGGGGTTCTTACCTTAGGGTTTTCTCGCTCCCCCTTGAAGGGGATTCCTGCAATTGGTATCAGAGCATGTTTGGTTTCGGTATGATGCTTATGATTGCTTAATGTATTGTGTTCCATGTTAGATCTAAGTTTTCTCATCATGCGAAAGTGCTAGTTGTATGTAGTTTATTGTGGCGCATGCATGAGGTTAACATATGTTGGCGCATGTTTGTTGCTTACATAGTTGCGCTTATTGCATGTTATAGTTTTTCTTAAAAACTCAATGAACTTGCGCGCATACTTAGATCTAAGCCCTTGCTATAAACCCTTAGATGGGTTGATAGGGTTGAAAGCTTCATCTAGAATGGATCAAACTAGTCTGATCAGACCATCTGACAGCCTAGATGGGTTGACCAGATAGCACCTGTGCGCAAGCATGAGGTGGCTATAGGTTGACTGCATCAAAGGTGTGTAGCGAGGTCTGGTTGAGACAACCAATGAACACTCTTGAGTTAGGCCCGGGGTCACACCCGCTTGCCAAAACTCTTGAAGGTGGTTCAGCCCTTGGCGCATGCATGGTTGACCATTAGGTCAATTCGGGTCAGTTAGGACTCGGTGCATGCAAGGGCACAGGATCTAACTAGATGGATGAGTGGATCCCTATCAATGGACCATTGTAAGGTTGTAGGGCACATAAGGAAATTAATATTGATGCCTATGGGGTTTTCAAAAAAAATTTAATTTCTTGATTGGATCACATGATGATTGATGCCATGATGCTTGTCTATTTATTCTTATGTGGGCTGCCCATGTTAAATGTGTGCTGTGCTGGGGCCTGCGAGCCTGGAATCAAACTTGTAAATTATTTTGTGATCTGCGAATCACATTTGTACTTAATTTATAATGTATAATTGACCTGCGAGTCAAACTTGTCTAGATAGATCAAATTGTATTTGATTAGACAAGAGCACAAAGGCACACATCCAAAAGGGGGCATTCAGCTGGTGGCGCACCTGAGGTGCTCTTGGCGCTAGGGGCCTGGGTTGGACCAGATGAGATGCAAATGAGCTCAAGTGAAGACTTAAGTAAAATTAAGGTCTTACTAGGGTTCATGGGCTTTTACCACATAAGATCATGCTTTCTATTTATTGCTTAAATAATTAGAATTGCATGTGTTTATCTTCTGCTATCACCATAGGACTTGTATGATAGTGAAGAAGATAAAAGACCGTTAAAATCCAACGCTAATATATCAAGCACGTAATGCCTTCTGACGCGAAACCTCACTGTTCTGACTATCGTTGGAGCCGTGTTGAACCCACTCAGTGGGCACGTCCATCTATCTTCAGACGGTGCGGGATTACACCTGCGTGTTACAGAGTAGGGATTTATCCCTTCTCGTTGCTCAGCATAGCACGTGGTGGTCCAGGGAGTAGGTCAGGTCAGCTTGACCATGTAGGCTACATATGTGGCGCATATGGTAGCACATGGAGGCAGCCATCTGAGGGATCAGAGACTGTGTTGTACCAACTCAGTTGGCACAGTCTGCTGGATTGCCCAGATGAAGGGGAATCGCACGGGTTGGCGATTGGCTGGGACAGCCTACCAGAAATTAGTGCTTGTCCTCTCTGTGCATCTTATCTCGCCTGAGCGGGACGCGGAGACCAAGTATGAAATCTGGATCCCATCTCACTAAAAGAGTGTTACTCTTTCGGACTGTTTACTGGATTTTTCAGTCAGATAAAATAGTGAGAAAAGAATCTTTCTTAAGTCCTGGAATGATTCTGAACATTGATACTGACCTTGTTGTTCTTGCTTGTTGTAGATTCCTGCAGCAACGAACACCATGAGCTTCAATGTGCGATCCCTACTGGAAAGGGAGAAGTTTGCTGGGCCAAACTTCTCTGACTGGTTTGGACACCTTAAGATCGTTCTTAAGGCAGAGAGGAAACTGTATGTCCTCGAGACGGCGATACCGCCGCAGCCCGCTCCGAACGCCGCAAGGGCGGTTCGGGATGCCTATGAAAAGCACGTCAATGATAGCATTGATGTCGCTTGCCTGATGCTAGCGTCTATGACGCCACCACTGCAGCGTCAGCATGAGGATATGTCGGCTATAGAGATTATAGCGAACCTCAAGATGCTGTATGCTGCACAGGCGAGGACAGAACGCTATAATCTGACAAAGCTCTTCTTTCAGAGCAAACTGGCTGAGGGGAGCCCAGTGGGAGCTCACGTGCTCAAGATGATTGGGCACAAGGAGGCTCTGGAGAAACTGGGGCATACCGTCAACCAGGAGCTTGCTGTTGATATTATTCTGCAGTCTCTCCCGCCCTCTTTCGATGCGTTCATCATTAATTTTAATATGAACAAAATCGATTGCACGCCGGCAGAGCTGCTGAATATGCTCTTGACAACTGAGGAAACTCTGAAGGGAAAGCCTTCAACCTCTGTCTTAATGGTTCCTTCAAGGAACAAGAAGAAGGGGAAGAAGGGCAAGGCCCCTGTCAAGAACTACAGCAAGGCACTGAAACAGAAGGTGAAGCGGTCGAAGGACAACAGGTGTTTCCACTGTGGCCAGCTGGGTCACTGGAAAAAGGACTGTAAAGCGCTCCAAGGAGATAAGAGGGGAAGCATCGCTTCTGGCTCAGGTATATATGTGACTGAGGTCATGTTATCTTCTTCTTCTATTTCATGGGTGTTGGACACTGCATGTGGAGTTCACATTTGTTCAAATGTACAGGAACTCAAGAGAAGAAGACAGGTGGGACAGCATGAGGTAGACCTACGCGTTGGAAACGGGGCACGGGTTGCTGCTGTTGCTGTAGGAGACTATTTCATTTCTTTACCATCTGGCATTGTATTAGAATTAAACAATTGTTATTTTGTACCCAGTATTACCAAGAATATTATCTCTATTCCTGCTCTTGTCAGGAAAGGATTTGCCTTTGAATGCAAGATTTCAAAGTGTGTTTTATCTTATGATAATATTGTGTATGCAACTGGTTCAATCAACAATGGGTTATTCATGTTGGACATGGAATATTCTATACAAAACATTGATAATAAGAAAGCCAAGTATGCTGATGACAGCACCTTGCTATGGCATAGTCGTTTAGGCCATATAAACGAGAAGCGCATTAAGCGGTTGCATGATCATGGACTGCTGGGATCATTCTCCTATAAGGAGATTGATACATGCAAAGCTTGTTTAATGGGTAAAATGACGAAGTCACCTTTTTCTAAGAAAGGTCAAAGGGCTTCAGGTTTACTTGACCTTATACACAGTGATGTGTGTGGGCCATTTAGTAAACATGCCAGAGGTGGCTATCAGTACTTCATTACCTTTACTGATGATTTCAGTAGGTATGGGTATGTCTATTTAATGAGACATAAAAGTGAATCTTTTGACAAGTTCAAAGAGTTCAAGAATGAAGTACAAAATCAGTTAGGCCGAAATATCAAGGCACTTCGTTCTGATCGAGGTGGAGAATACCTAAGTCATGCGTTTACTGACTATCTGAAAGAGTGTGGGATTATCTCACAGCTCACTCCGCCAGGAACACCGCAATGGAATGGTGTGTCCGAGAGGAGAAATAGAACGTTACTTGATATGGTTCGTTCTATGATGAGTCAGGCTACACTTCCATACTCCTTTTGGGGTTTTGCACTGGAAACAGCTGCAAAGGTACTAAACCGAGTGCCATCCAAGGCAGTTTCTAAAACGCCATACGAGTTATGGTATGGGAAACAGCCTAGCTTGACATTTATCAGGATCTGGGGTTGCGAGGCTTATGTCAAAAAGCTCGCCTCTGGGAAACTAGAGAGCAGATCTGACAAATGTATCTTTGTCGGTTACCCTAAGGAAACTAAGGGTTATTATTTCTACGATCCCAAAGAGAACAAGGTTTTTGTTGCTCGGACGGCCATATTTCTTGAGAAGGAATTTCTTCTGCAAGAGGCCAGTGGGAGAGAAATAAAGCTGGATGAGATTCCAGAGGAAGGACAAAGTAGTCAAGCTCAGTTGGATGAGCCTGAGCCAGTGGATCAGGTTATTGAACAACCTGAGGCTCAGATATCACGGGAACCGCGAAGATCGGGAAGGATCCGTCGACAGCCTGAGCGCTATGACGGAGTCTACATCATTGATAATGATGAACCCCTCACCTATGCGGATGCGGTCAGTGGACCGGAGTCAGCTAGATGGCTTGATGCTATGCGAGCCGAGATGGACTCCATGTCAGATAACCAAGTCTGGGATTTGGTTGATCCGCCTCCGGGAGTAATCCCTATAGGCTGTAAATGGATCTTCAAGAAGAAGATTGACATGGATGGTAACGTGGTTACCTATAAAGGCAGGCTAGTTGCGAAAGGTTTCAAACAAATCTACGGGATAGATTATGATGAAACTTTCTCACCTGTAGCCATGTTTAAGTCTATTCGGATTCTTTTCGCGATAGCTGCATATTATGATTATGAGATCTGGCAGATGGATGTGAAGACAGCTTTCCTTAATGGAAATCTGGATGAGGATGTGTATATGACACAACCTGAGGGTTTCACTAATCCAGCAGATCGTCATAAAATATGCAAGTTAAAGAAATCCATTTATGGATTGAAACAAGCATCTAGAAGCTGGAATATTCGTTTTGATGAATCAATCTCTGAGTTTGGTTTCATCAAGAACGAGGATGACCCGTGTGTATATAAGAGGTTTAGTGGGAGCGTAATTACATTCCTAATCCTCTACGTCGATGATATCTTGATCATTGGAAATGATATTCCTGAACTGCATGCTGTTAAAGCATGGTTAGGAAAATGTTTCCAGATGAAAGATCTAGGAGAAGCAGCCTATGTGTTAGGTGTGAAGATCTACCGGGATAGATCTAAGAGGCTTCTCGGGCTGTGCCAGAGTACTTACATCGATAAGGTCCTGGAGAGATTCCATTTAGAGAATTCTAAACGTGGATATCTTCCAGTCAGACATGGTCTGAATCTTTCGAAGAGTCAGTGTCCACAAACACAGACTGAGAAAGATGAAATGGACAATACGCCTTATGCTTCGGCTATTGGGTCCATTATGTATGCGATGTTGTGTACTCGCCCAGACGTCGCTTACGGGTTAAGCGTGACCAGTCGATTCCAAAGTAATCCAGGTATGGCGCACTGGATTGCAGTCAAGAACATTATAAAATATCTGCGGAGGACCAAAGATATGTTCTTGATATATGGTGGTCAGGAAGAACTCAGTATAGAGGGATATACTGACGCTTCATTCCAGACGGACCAGGATGATTTCCGATCGCAATCAGGCTATGTTTTTAGCTTGAATGGAGGTGCTGTGGTGTGGAAGAGTTTCAAACAGTCAACTGTTGCTGATTCCACAACAGAAGCCGAGTATGTTGCAGCCTCGGAAGCATCCAAGGAGGCAGTGTGGATTCGTAAGTTCGTGAGAGAACTTGGTGTTGTTCCTTCGAGTGCAGATCCTTTGGTTATCTTCTGTGATAACACTGGAGCCATCGCACAAGCAAAGGAACCACGGTCGCACCAGAAGTCCAAGCACATACAGAGACGGTTTCACTTGATCCGGGAGATCATTGATCGAGGCGAGATCAAAATATGCAAGGTTCATACAGATGACAATCTGGCAGACCCGCTTACCAAGCCTCTGGCGCAGCAGAAGCATGAGAAGCACTGTAATAATATGGGTTTGAGATTTCTCAACCATTAGATTAAGTGCAAGTGGGAGATTGTTGGGGTATGCCCTTAAGGCTAATGTTTGAGGCCTTGGGATTGTATAAGTGTCATGTAATAAACTCTTAAGTTTATAAAGGCATGGTTATTATTCAGTTTGTTACCTTGTCTGCTGTAATGAGAGTACTTCTGAATAATGTCTCAAAGCTGTTCAGCTAGGCTGGCAGGCTATAAGTCCTTAGTCGAGATATCTTGGTGAACATGAGACAGCCTTGATATGATTGAGACTAATATGTGTGCTAATCTTATAGGATGCTTCGAGCATGGAATAAGATGAAGACTCATGGGTGCATTGGATGTACTGGACAGACCCTACTAGGATATTCAATTGCTTGTCACAATGTGAATGATCCTTGTAAGCAACAAGTGGCACATGTCCTTTGACTTGAGATCACTTGTGTTTCTAAATGATGAATGTCATTATTTTGAGGTAGTTCAATATCATTTGAAAGATAATGATTATAGACTATCTTGGATAATGATCATGAGTCAGGTTAGGGCACTAGTGATAGATATAGGATTGCCGTCTCCTTGTTCAAGGAGTGTGATGTTCTAAAGGGCCCCCTATATGAGATGATTGAGATAGTGTATGGCCATACCCAGATGACTATGTTCATCTGATCTAGTCATGCTCATCGTATTGGAGTTACAAGCTTGACCCGCTTGTCCAATAAGAACATCCAGTGGCAAAGGACACTTGTATGCCTAGTGAAACTGAATCACACTTGTGCTATGGGTTGGGTGTAGTCTTGGAAGACTCTTTCCTTTATATCGGGAGACAGTGATGTGTTGCTAGATACCCCTCACTGATCGTGATAACGTAAGTTATCGTTACCGACATTTAAAGGAAACCCTCAGGGTCACACAATTTGGTGATATGGCTTTCTTTAAGTCAGATCGTGTGGACTGAATTATTTGGGTTCAGTTTAAAGGGATTTAAACTCTGATTGTAAGTGAGATCTAGCCTGATCATGTTTGATTGATTAGGGCTTGAGATCGGTAAGCTTCGATCGAGAGAGCAGATGCTAGATCGGTGAGATCAGGAGCATCGAGAGATGAACGGTTAGATCTGAAACCTTAGGGGTTAATATGATTTAGACCAAGTGGCTTGGGTTAATTGGTCTTTGAACCAAACCTAATTGAACCGGTTCACTAGGGTGAACGCATGGTTCAATTTAAGAGATGTTTTCGGTTGGTTCACTTAGGGTGAACGCAAGGAATTAAGGGGGGCTTTAATGAAGGGGGTTACACATTAAATGGTAACCGTTTCTTTCATTTGATGAGCTCTCTCTCCCTTTCGGTTTGGATTCGAGAGTGAGAGTTTTTTGGCTTGCACTCACGACGAGGAGAAGGGGAGGACGAAAACAAGAACTCTCGGCCCTAGCATCATCTTATCATCCTACCACTCGAGAAGGACAACTTGGCATTTTGCTAGCACAAAAGTTGCGCAAGTTGGAAGCCTTCATCACTTAGTGTGTGTCTTCTAAGGAGAAGATCCCTTTCGATCTTTCTTCTTCCAAGCCGCCATCCATCCATGGCATTGGTAAGATCATAACTTGATCTAAAGTTCAATTAAGTTGATCATATAGCTATACCATTTGCGATCTTATGAAACCCTAAAAGTCTATGCTTCCGCTATCAAAGTTTTGAATGCGCCCCCCCTCTCGAAAGGGGTTCTTACCTTAGGGTTTTCTCGCTCCCCCTTGAAGGGGATTCCTGCACATACCGATGCCATAGTTTAGATGATGCCTTGGAAGCAAAGACTCGATTGCTTCTTCTCCAAAGGAATCGCACACAAGAGGAAGAAGGCCTACACTTCGATCGCTCCTTGTGCTAGCAAGGCACCAAAGTGTCTTTGATCGCTTGTAGGGGTGATGAAAGACTTGCTCGGCTTTCTCCACTAGACTTCAGCGTGAGTTCTCTTCTCTACACCCGAGAGTCCGCGAGAGGAAGAAGCGAGACAACGATCCACACGAAGTGGAGACGTTCAGCCAAAACGTGGAGACGTTTTCACACTTAAAAAACCGACTTTCCAATTATAGAAAGTCTTTAACTCCAAAAACGTTTTTGCGTTGAACTATTCGAAACTCACTTATTCACATTGAACCAAGCGCTCAATCATGAGCCGGTTCAAGGTCTTTGGTTCAATGACCAAACCGAATTAGCCCAAGCATTAAGTCAAGATCGAATTAAACCCTAAGGTCCAAGATCTGACCATTCATCTTCTGATGCTCCTGATCTGATCGATCTAGCATCAACACTCTCGATCGAAGCTTACCGATCTCAAGCCCTAATCAATCAAACATGATCAGACTAGATCTCACTTACAATCAGAGTTTAAATCCCTTTAAACTGAACCGAAATAATTCAGTCCACACGATCTGACTTAAGTAAGCCATATCATCAAATTGTGCGACCCTGAGGGTTTCCTTTAAATGTCGGTAACGATAACTTACGTTATCACGATCAGTGAGGGGTATCTAGCAACACATCACTGTCTCCCGATATAAAGGAAAGAGTCTTCCAAGACTACACCCAAACCACAGCTCAAGAGTGAATCCATTTCACTAGGCATACATGTTTCCTTTGCCACTGGATGTTCTTATTGGACAAGCGTGTCAAGCCTGTAACTCCAATATGATGAGCATGATTAGATCAGATGAACACAGTCACCTGGGTATGGCCATACACTTTCTCAATCATCTCATCCAGGGGGGGGCCATTAGAACATCTCACTCCTTAAACAAGGAGACGGCAATCCTTTATCTATCACTAGTGCCCTAACCTGACTCAAGCTCACCATCCAAGATAGTCTATAATCATTATGTTTCAAATGATATTAAACCACCTCAAAACAATGACAATCATCATTTAGAAACACAAGTGATCTCAAGTCAAAGGACATGTGCCACTTGATGCAAACAAGGATTATTCACATTGTGACAAGCAATTGAATATCCTAGTAGGGTCTGTCCAGTACATCCAATGTACCATGAGTCTACATCTTATTCCATGCTCGAAGCATCCTATAAGATTAGAACACATATTAGTCTTAACCATATCAAGGCTGTCTCATGTTCACCAAGATATTTCGACTAAGGACATATAGCATGTCAGCCTAGCTGAACAGCTTTGAGACATTATTCAGAAGTACACTTATTACAGCAGACAAGGTAACAAACTGAATAACAACCATTGCCTTTATAAACATAAAAGTTTATTACATGATACTGATACAATCCCAAGGCCTCAAACATTAGCCTTAAGGGCATACCCCAACATCTAGCGGGTCCTTCTAGTAAGCACTTTGTGAACCTAACCTTCCTCTCATTGTGCATAAGATAATAGGATACCTAGGTCACAAGTATTATTCCAAAAAAAAAACTTGTCGCAGCGGAAAATCTAGGATCGCATGAGTTGAGCACATGATCAACCTTCTATAACTTGTATAGGACAAGTTAGAGTATTACCTGTGCCATGATGTGAGAGGTGACTTGGAAGATGAAAGGGGCGAGTACCTCTTCTCCAAAGATGTCACACACAAGATGAGAAAAGCTTTCTTCCTTGTGTTCCTTGTGCTAGCAAAGACACCAAGGAGTCTTGATCGTCTCTAGGAAAGGAAGATGTGTGTCCCCTTTGGCCAGTCAAGCTTCTCTTCCTTGCGTGAAGATGATCCACACACGAGAGTGAAGAGAGGAGGAGGCGAGAGGGGGAATCGAAAACCGTGTATCACAAAAGGAAATTCGGCCACCACTTATGGTAAGAACCGAATTTGTAACTCCCTCCATAACTCCCTTTAAGTGATCGAAAACTCCCCTTTTAATTGAACCATGCGTTCACAAGTGAACCGGTTCAATCTCAATTTGGTTCAAGCACCAAATCAAACCAGCCCTGGTTATAATCTTCTTTGAACCAAATGGCTCAAGATCTAACCACACATCACATTGAACCCTTGATCTTTACGATCAAGCTTCAATCCTCCGATCAAAGCTTACCGATCACATGTCCTAATCAATCAAACATGATTAGACTAGATCTCACTTTTAATCAGAGCTTAAATTCCTTTAAACTGAACTAGAATAATTCCAGTCCACACGATCTGACATAAGTAAACCATATCATCAAATTGTGCGACCCTAAGGGTTTCCTTCAATGTCGGTAACGATAACTTACATTATCACGACCAGAGAGAGGTATCTAGCAACACATCACTGTCTTCCAATATGAAGGAAAGAGTCTTCCAAGACTACTCCCAAACCACAGTACAAGTGTGAATCTCATTCACTTGGTATATATGTTTCCCTTTGCCACTGGATGTTCTCGTCGGACAAGCGTGTCAAGCCTGTGATTCCAACATGATGAAAATGGTTAGATCAGATAAACATAGTCGTCTGGGTATGGCCATACACATTCTCAACCATTTCATCCATATGGCCCCCTTAGAACATCACACTCCAACCAGGAGAGGCAATCCTATATCTATCACAAGTACCCTAACATGACTCATGCCCACTATCCAAGATAATGATAGTCCCTAAAGGGGGGGGGCGAAACCCTAATATGCGCACATTAAAACTTTTTGCATAGCGGAAGCTAGGGTTTCTAAGATCGCATGATGAATATATGATCAACTTTAATAACATGTATAGATCAAGAAGGGATCATACCATAGCCATTGCTTGGATGGCGACTTGGAAGAAGAGGGCGAGCGGCTCTCCTCCAAAGGTGACGCACACAAGATGAGAAATGGATTTCTCCTTGTCGTTCCTTGTGCTAGTAAGGATCTCCAAGTCTCCTGATCGCAAGAAGGGAAGATGAGATGATCTCTTGGCTAGGCCGAATCCTCCTTGAGCGTCAAGACTCACCACACGAGAGGAGAGAGGCGACAAGAGGAAGTTGCGAGCGAGAATAGAGCAATGCTCTCGAACGTGAGGCGTGCTCCCTATTTTGGAAAGCATGACTTCCAAAAATAGTAAACCCTCAATGTGTTCAAGCGTTCACGCCAAGTGAACAAGTCGCAACATTTTCCTCTTTGAACCAAGCGTTCACTTGATGAACCGGTTCAATCTCATTTGGTTTAAAGACCAAATCAAACCAAGCATTGGTCTAGATCATATTAAACCATAAGGCTCAAGATCTAACCATTCATCTCTTGATGCTCTTGATCTCATCGATCTAGCATCAATTCTCTCGATCGAAGCTTACCGATCTCAAGCCCTAATCAATCAAACATGATCAGACCAGATCTCACTTACAATCAGAGTTTAAATTCCATTAAACTGAACCAAAACAATTCAGTACACACGATCTGACATAAGTAAGCCATATCATCAAATTGTGCGACCCTAAGGGTTTCCTTTAAATGTCGGTAACGATAACTTACATTATCACGATCAGTGAGGGGTATCTAGCAACACATCACTGTCTCCCGATATAAAGGAAAGAGTCTTCCAAGACTACACCCAAACCACAGCACAAGTGTGAACCCAAGTCACTTGACATATGTGTTTCCTTTGCCACTGGATATTCTTATTGGACAAGCGTGTCAAGCCTGTAATTCCAATATGATGAGAATGATTAGACCAGATGAACATAGTCATCTGGGTATGGCCATACACTTTCTCAACCATCTCATCCAGGGAGGCCCCTATAGAACATCACACTCCAAACAAGGAGACGGCAATCCTATATCTATCACTAGTGCCCTAACATGACTCATGCTCATTATCCAAGATAGTCTATAACCATTATGTTTCAAATGATATTGAACTACCTCAAAACAATGCCAATCATCATTTAGAAACACAAGTGATCTCAAGTCAGAGGAAATATGCCACTTGTTTGCATATAAGGATTATTCACATTGTGACAAACAATTGAATATCCTAGGGTCTGTCCAGTACATCCAATGTACCCATGAGTCTACATGTTATTCCATGCTCGAAGCATCCTATAAGATTAGAACACATATTAGTCTCAATCATATCAAGGCTATCTCATGTTCACCAAGATATCTCGACTAAGAACAATACTGCATGTCAGCCAAGCTGAACAGCATTGAGACATTATTCAGAAGTATACATATGGCAGCAGATAATGTAACAACCTGAATAACAACCATTGCCTTTATAAACATAGAGTTTATACATGATACTGATATAATCCCAAGGCCTCAAACATTAGCCTTAAGGGCATACCCCAACAGATAATCCTTAATCATTATCTTTCAAACGATATGGAACTACCCCAAGATAATGCCAATCATCACTTAGAAACACAAGTGATCTCAAGTCAGAGGGAATATACCACTTGCTTGCATACAAGGATTATTCACATTGTGACAAACAATTGAATATCCTGAGAAGGGTCAGTCCAGTACATCTAATGCACCTATGTGTCTAAATCTTATTCCATGCTCGAAGCATCCTATAAGATTAGAACACATATTAGTCTCAATCATACCAAGGCTGTCTCACGTTCACCAAGATATCTCGACTAAGGACAATACTGAATGTCAGCTAAACTGAACATCATTGAGACATTACTCAGAAGTATACATATAATAGCAGATTATGTAACAATCTGAATAACAACAATTGCCTTTAAAAAATATATATATATTTAGTTTATACATGATACTGACAATAACCCAAGGCCTCAAACATTAGCCTTAAGGGCATACCCCAACATCTAGCGGGTCCTTCTAGTAAGCACTTTGTGAACCTAACCTTCCTCTCATTGTGCATAAGATAATAGGATACCTAGGTCACAAGTATTATTCCAAAAAAAAAAACTTGTCGCAGCGGAAAATCTAGGATCGCATGAGTTGAGCACATGATCAACCTTCTATAACTTGTATAGGACAAGTTAGAGTATTACCTGTGCCATGATGTGAGAGGCGACTTGGAAGATGAAAGGGACGAGTGCCTCTTCTCCAAAGATGTCACACACAAGATGAGAAAAGCTTTCTTCCTTGTGTTCCTTGTGCTAGCAAAGACACCAAGGAGTCTTGATCGTCTCTAGGAAAGGAAGATGTGTGTCCCCTTTGGCCGAAGCTTCTCTTCCTTGCGTGAAGATGATCCACACACGAGAGTGAAGAGAGGAGGAGGCGAGAGGGGGAATCGAAAACCGTGTATCACAAAAGGAAATTCGGCCACCAATTATGGTAAGAACCGAATTTGTAACTCCCTCCATAACTCCCTTTAAGTGATCGAAAACTCCCCTTTTAATTGAACCATGCGTTCACAAGTGAACCGATTCAATCTCAATTTGGTTCAAGCACCAAATCAAACCAGCCCTGGTTATAATCTTCTTTGAACCAAATGGCTCAAGATCTAACCACACATCACATTGAACCCCTGATCTTTACGATCAAGCTTCAATCCTCCGATCAAAGCTTACCGATCACATGTCCTAATCAATCAAACATGATTAGACTAGATCTCACTTTTAATCAGAGCTTAAATTCCTTTAAACTGAACTAGAATAATTCCAGTCCACACGATCTGACATAAGTAAGCCATATCATCAAATTGTGCGACCCTAAGGGTTTCCTTCAATGTCGGTAACGATAACTTACATTATCAAGACCAGAGAGAAGTATCTAGCAACACATCACTGTCTTCCAATATGAAGGAAAGAGTCTTCCAAGACTACTCCCAAACCACAGCACAAGTGTGAATCTTATTCACTTGGTATATATGATTCCCTTTGCCACTGGATGTTCTCGTCGGACAAGCATATCAAGCCTGTGATTCCAACATGATGAAAATGGTTAGATCAGATGAACATAGTCGTATGGGTATGGCCATACACATTCTCAACCATTTCATCCATAGGGCCCCCTTAGAACATCACACTCCAACCAGGAGAGGCAATCCTATATCTATCACAAGTACCCTAACATGACTCATGCCCACTATCCAAGATAATCCTTAATCATTATCTTTCAAACGATATGGAACTACCTCAAGATAATGCCAATCATCACTTAGAAACACAAGTGATCTCAAGTCAGAGGGAATATACCACTTGCATGCATACAAGGATTATTCACATTGTGACAAACAATCGAATATCCTGAGATGGGTCAGTCCAGTACATCCAATGCACCTATGTGTCTAAATCTTATTCCATGCTCGAAGCATCCTATAAGATTAGAACACATATTAGTCTCAATCATACCAAGGCTATCTCACGTTCACCAAGATATCTCGACTAAGGACAATACTGAATGTCAGCTAAACTGAACATCATTGAGACATTACTCAGAAGTATACATATAACAGCAGATTATGTAACAATCTGAATAACAACAATTGCCTTTAAAAAATATATATATATTTAGTTTATACATGATACTGACAATAACCCAAGGCCTCAAACATTAGCCTTAAGGGCATACCCTAACATAAGACTATCGTCAAAGTATTGATCTAGCTTTGTAGTCCAATCTAGGAATTCCTTAGGGTTAAGGGATCCACCAAAAGTAGGAGGGTTGATCTTGATGGCACGTTGCACATCATGATCTCTAGGTCTATAATAGGGTGGTTGTTGGGCATAAGGCCCTTCCCATTCGGTTTGAACATGAGTGACTCTAGGGGTTTGAGAGGGAGGTCCTAGGTCGTTTGGTTCCCTTGTGTGGGATCCACTATTAGGCCGACTAGTATTTGGGGGATCCATCTTAGAGTTAGACTCTAGGGTGTTAAGCCTATTGTCTATGACACCTATAGAGTGTTGAAGGGATGCTAGGGTTTCTTTAATGGAGGCCATATCAATTGAAAGGGCACTAACCTCATGGTCAAGAGCTTGATTAAGACCATAGAGAGCACCCGATCTAGTAGCCATTTTTCGAAAACAAGTACAGCTTTTGAAAGTAGATCCTAAGGTGGTAGAATATAGCTAATCAATTCTTTCCAGCACCTAGGTCCAAAATCGTCTTAGTAGTAGGAAAATAAATTTTGGTCTTATAAAATCCTACTCTAAGAACCTGCTCTGATACCAAGATGATGGGGGTGATAGGCATGCGAAGCATTCAAACAACGTATTTTGAAAACATTTGTAGTTAACTTATAGCTAGTGAAAACCGGTTTATTCTAACACTCTTAGAAATTAGGTTTTGATACTTTTATAGGGAAAACCGAAGCTAATCAACAAGTTAATCCTATCATGCACTTCTAAACATGATGAAAACTCAACAAAGCTCAAGCATGCGGTTCTACAACAATAAGTAAGGCTACACTAGGGGAGGAACTCACCTTGCGCCCCTTGAGAATAGAAGGGACGTCCATCCCGTTCTTCACCGGTCCAATGGTTGAATCACACGAAGTAGGGCCCTATGAGCTTACATTCATGACATTACAGCACTACCACACATGCGTGGGTGAGTTCAAATGATTATTAAGAGGCCTTTTCACAATCACAACCAAGGGGGAGACTAGTTCTCCAAGTTCCCTTGCTAACAGTTTATAGACTAGCTATTTTAGAGAGGGAGGGAAGGAGTGACGCCTTGCATGTCCTTCTGATCCTTGTGCAACCTTCATGGAATAGAGACGTGAGTGTAGATGAATGCCCAGTAAACAGCTAGAAAGCATCAGTAAAGGAGGAGTGGGAACTTAGCTAGCATTATGAGATGTTCCTTGTTATCAACTTGGTGGGGAGGGCGCCATCTTGAGTGACGACTTGGATCAACATCTTCACTTGGGGTTGAGGGCTCTTCACAGCTTGAAGTGGAAGATGGCGTGAGCTTCAGGCCTCAGGAAATGGGTGAGAGGAGGAAGAGAGAGTGAGGAAGGGAAGAGGTGATGAACTCTTAGCAAGATAGAGGTGGACTAGTTCACTCGGCAACACATGCCCCCTTGAAGACACACTTCAGATTTTTTTGAAAGATATTCAACTCTGATTTCTGCCAAAGAGGTTACAGGTTATAATGCCAAAGCCAAGCAAGGAAACAAGTCCTTTTGGCGCATATACAAGTCAAACAAGCAAGCAAGCAACGGTACAATGAGCTGGCGCCTAGAAGGCTGAAAATTTCCCCATTTGTTGGCTGGTCCTTACGAGCTTCCCTTGGGGCTTTCCTTCAAATAGCAAGGGCGAATCCTGAGCTGCTGAAGGACTGATCTCCTGGTGGCTTTGGTGGGTGAGAGCAGCAAGCAATTCCAGAAATAGAGGGGCAGCAACCTGCGCATGGAAGGGTGGAGTGATGGCTGCTCCTTGCATTGATGGGCTGGCACAACTTCCTTCTTGGGGCTGTAGAAAAGCTGATAGGTGGCTGACTTTGTCCCCATTACTCCCAAAGGGAAAGTGGCGGTTGGGGAGTGAAGACAAATCCCACATGTATGCCAAGTAGGATGGTGGGATTTGGGGTAGTTGTTGTGATGTTCCATAAGGTAGGTGGGCTGATTCTTCCATAAGATGGCCTGATGGGCTCTTGGCGCCTCTTTGAGTTGTCTTGACCTGATTTTGACTTGTATTCCCAAAATGGAGTTGACCTAATCTATTACATTAATTGCATGCACTAACCTACCATACATAAGTGGCGGAACCTAGAAATGTAACTACATGGTGTAATTTGAGGGTGGATCTAACCTATCACATGATGCAACCTAATCTAAGACAAAATAAGCAAAATGGGGTTCTAAGGAAGCTTTATCTAGGGGCTAGGGTAGCCAAACCTAGAGGGCTTCTTTCGAACCCGATCGGACCTCCGAAGGGCCTGTCTTGGTCCCACATCAAGATCGTTGTCTAACGCTCTTGAGTCACGCACTGCTTATAGCTGCACCGCCAGTCAGAATCCTTGCCGGACAAGTATCATCCCCAAAGTCGTCGCCATCTGCAGCTCCGAGGAAGGTCGACGCTAGCTGCTCGACACAAATGGAGCTACAGCTGAACACCGCCCACCCGAAGCCTGCGCTACAGGCGCTCCCATCTCACACGTGCTCTAGCTAGATTTTAGGCCGATTTTGACCCAATCAACAGCCCAGTTGTTCGGTCAAAATCGACCTAGGTCTTTTGGGCCTAGCAATAAGAATGTTACAAATTATACAACAACCTTGTACTAATGAAAGTAGCATGATACATTATTCAATTTCTACAGGTGAGTACAAATTTACCATAAATTTGATAAAGGTATATTTAATTATGATCAATTTGTTTATGATCTAATTGACCTCATTATTTATGTAGTTATGCATATACTGAGTTATGAGTGCATGGCTAGTGTTACGGTCAGAACACTTAAACAACATTTTCTGTGCATAAGCCTAATCATCTTAGAGTGGGTGGCTAAGTGTGCATAATAGAGCAGCTATGCAAAAGAGGTAAAATAAAAATTTTACACTTACAACTTTTGCACTCATCCAAACCTCCTCCCCTTTGTCCCTCTTTTTCTCTTTCTGTTTTGATCAATTACACCCACACAGGTACATGAATCCTCATGTTACTCTTCCCTTACCAGCACTGGGGAGCAACTCAATTGTTTGGGGGTATTCAAACACCCCGCTCAAAATGTTTTCAGCCTTGGACAGTAACTTCAACACAAAAGAAACTCAATTTTGCACTCACTTGGAAAAAGAACTCCTAAGCATGGACCCCACTAAAGTGAGTTCAACGGGGTCCCCATTGAGATTTAGTATACGAATTTAAAAGGCAAATACTGTAGCAAAAAAAAAAAAAAAAAAAAAAACCTTAGTGCCCAAAGTTATTTTTTCCTCATGTTTATACTGCCAGCTCACCTCTTTTCGTCTATATATCCAGCTGAAGAGAGAAAAAAAATAGGAAGTAGCTCCCTGCTTATCGCTTACGTCATCCCGCTGATCTCACTATTGGTGTGTATGCCCTAGGATCTATGTCTGGTCCGATATGTGTCACATTCATTTGTGATATATGTCATGGTATTGTCGTTGTTATGCATGTTGTACATTTGCATCATATGTACATTTACATATACAATGTCACTGGAGATAGATTTTTATCTAGTCTCGAAGGATTGTCTCTGGTCAAGTAACCATAGTGGATAAGGGACAGCTATGATGCACTTGAGACTGGTATATGTGCTGGTTGAGCACGGGTTGCTAACGCAAGCATATGAGTATATCAAGAGAGATATACTACACTGACCCACCTTGAGGATTCATCTTGGTGACACAAGATGAATATCATAGTGAAAGAAGTATGTTTGTCCTTAACTTGAAGGCATTGATATCTCCAAATGGTAAGTGATATACTTTGGCACAACCTAACGCTTCGCCATAGTAGAAAAGTCATAAGGTTATCATTCGGTATATCATAAACCATAAGAGAGACTCAATGAGCCAATAAAGGATTTGCCCCTTCCTTGCGAGGACGCTTGATGTCCATGGCACCCCTATATGGTTGCATGACTAAAATGTATGGCTATACCCAAGTGAGAACCTGATTTAGTTATGACTATTTGATTGGGTTAAACAAGTATAAAACACTTTTCCAATATGGACATCAGCCTAGCAAAAGGACAAAGGTGTACATGTACTTTGTCGTAGTTTTAGGAGATATCGATAATGACTCCATTCTAATGACTTGGGTAATAATGATGTACTGCTGCTAGATGTCACTCATTGTTTGTGATGACTTGAGGTTATCACTGCCAACGTCTGAAGAACCTACAAGGTCACACACCTAAACACTCGGGATCTCGTATTGATCAAGTTGCCTATGATCGAATCATTTGGTTGATTCGGATCAGTTTGGGAGTCTGATGGATAGTGGATGCAACTGATGAGTTGGAGAGGACCTTATAGAGTGATGTTACATTTTGACATCAGTTGACCTTAGTTTACCTTCAGGTGACCACATTTGACCATGATGAACTAGGTCCGGTCAATGGGTCAAATGTTATAATGCCGGTTTCATTTGGAGGCAATTTGCGACTTGATTTAAACATAACTAAAGGAGCCCGCAACTTAAGCACTAAAATAAATATTTATATTCAGTTTTAAGGGCAACTTAAGTCATAGGGCCACCTGCAACTTAAGTGAATATTTATATTTAATTTATTCATAACATAAGTTATGAGGCTCGCTCTATAACTCTAGGTGCATGAGACATCATGAATTTCGAAATTCATGATGCCCTAGCCACCCATGGCTATTCTCTACTCTCAAACCTAGCCACCACCACCTCTCTCCCCCTCCATGGTGCCTCCAAGGAAGAAGATGCACTCACAAGATGGAGATGACATCTTCTTCTTCTAGGATCGCAAGAGAAGGCTTGGAGCCTTCTTCCTTCCCTAATGGTGAACCCTAGAAGGGATTGACGCATGAGGACCATAGGTGCAACTTCTATGAAGTTGGCGCATGTGATGAAGGAAAAGAAGAGGGGTTTGATGGCATTTCTTCTCCGCATCTTGGCACATCTTCTTGAGAGATTGGCGCCAACTTTGAGGGAGAAGGAGATCTTCTTCATGGGCACTGACATGTACCGCAAGCGCACGGTTATGTTGAAGTAATATAAAAGATTCTCTATCCCACAAGGAACAAGGTTGATTACTGGAATTTCTAAGTTTTAGAAGCTAAGCTGATCAAACCATGGTTTCGCAAGATAGTAACTAACGTAGGAAATCAATAACAACTAAATGGGAGATGTCGATGAGAGAAGCATCGGGACTGCGGTATCCACCACAATGATGTATCTATCAAATCTAAAACTAAATTGTTATACGAGATTATAATGTTACATAAGGAATCCTTCCTATGGTACAGGTTGCCCCCTTGCGGTCAGTACAACCTGATACCCACCTAAAACAAACTCCTACTCTCATGGCAAATCATTTTAGATGAATCCAATGAGTACTATGAAGGATTATAGAACCCTCGAGTGAATGCTAACTACATTCGCATTAAAAGTTCATAAATCCTACTAAGGAGATCCGCAAATATGATCCTCCTAGCGATCAGGATCATGTTGACTAATACATAATACTACGTAGCCAAGGTAATATTATGAAATAAGTGCAAATAAATAAGATGTGCTTATACAATCATTCAAAATAACAAGATAGAATTAAATCATAAGACAAAATACATCAAAGGCCTTCAACCTAAGTCCCAAATAGGGTTTACACTACAATACTCATGTCAATCAACGAAAATCTATCCAATAATCCAAATAAATTGCACGCGATCATCAAGGAGAGGAAGGATAAGAAGAACCGAATATAATATCCAAAAATCATGAAGATCTGCCGCCTCAATCTCTCGAAATCGCCTCAGAAAGCTCTGTCTCCTGTTCCGTTCGCCCTAGCCACTTCATCCATCGATTTCTCCTCAATTTGGCAACAAGAAAGAGGGCTTTTATATTCCTTTGATTCGCCTCCCTTTTAAGTTCCTAAAATATATTTTCTTGCCTTTTTTGGATTTTTATTGAGCCCAAAATCGAAGAAAAACCGAATGGGACTCAGACTTGAAATCGCGATCACGGGTGAACCTCGATGTATTCACCTGCCTGTAAAGTACACTATGAAGTTCCACCAAGTAAGAATCACCGGTGGTGAACACCTCCATGTTCACCCGGCCGTGAAGCATTCTATTTGTTTCTACATAAGTTATCTCCGAGAGAATCACGGCCGAACACCAAGATCATGGGCAAGCTATGAAGTGTTATCTGAGTTTTCGGACTTCCAAGCTAATCACGAGTGAACCCCGCGGTGTTCATCTGGCCATGATCTTCAAAGAAACTCTGTTTGAGCCCAAATTTGCTGTATAGACTCGTCTCCTCATAAGAAATCACTCCATGACTTTAGAATCTCCAAAAAAATCACCAAAATTGAGTGATTTTACCTGAAATTTCACAAAGACGAGAAAAAAGTGAAGGTTCTGAAGAAAAAAGTAAATAAGTCTGAATGGAGTATAAAAACATTAAAATTAGCCTAGTTTTGAGACAAAATAATACTAAAAATTACTGTCAAAATGCAAGGCATCAAATGCTCCCAAACTTAGATCTTTTCTTGTCCCCAAGCAATAAACGAAGATGAAATACATAATAGGCATGAAAGTTATTATTCTAGTCGAAAGCATACAACCAAATCAGAAAATATCTATGAATAATCCATGATCTAGATAGAAGAAATCAAGTGATTAGAAAATGTCCAAAATGTTCAGTAGTTAGGTCCCATAATTCCTAGAAATCGAGATAGTCTGCTAAAAGCATACAAAAACCCAATTAAGCACACATACCACTTTGCAAATCCAATTCATCCAAAATCAACTTGTTGGCATAAATACTAATGTATTATTGAGAAAATAAGCTCTGCTATGATAACTTCCTATTGTAACTAGGTGTTGATTCCAGCTCTCAAATCATAGGGTGATGCTAGACTTCAACTCTTATCTTACGACTGCCAATTTTTCGCAGTACCAAGTAGAGAAGTCTCTCCTAGACTTCAACTCTTATCTTATGTACCACAGCCAATTTTTTGCAGTGCCAAGTAGAGGAGTCTAAGAGTTTTTTTTTATGATGATGAGATAAGATGGAACAACTAAAGAAAGAGCTCTTCATCACATATGTAATCATCCCCCAACAAGAAGTAAGGATTCAAGGAGTGAACAAGCAAATATGTACATTAATATGAAAGTGTGTGTATATTGTTAGCATGCAATTCTTGAACATAATCATAGAGTACGTTTTGATTGGAAGGTGCATCCAACAAATTATAAGTACCCCATACAAAGCATGAATTCAATCTCTAACATTATTCATGGTTATCATAGGATCAAAAATAAAGTCATAGTATATCACAGCATATTCATTCAATAGAAGCATAAGAGTTAAGTCATAACAGCATGAAGGAGTCAATTCATCACAATATGCAATCATTTAGAGTACGACAACAATCTTTCATACTTCACACTATAAGCATTACAATCATAGCTTGACAAACCAAATCATCATAAGACACCAACAGAGGCATAATATAGATTGATCATCACAAACCATACCATACCAATAGACCAACACAAGCAAGAGTATCACAACATCAATATTGGCATATGATAGTATAAACATCATAAAAACAATGCCAAGCAAATATCCCCATCATTAGAATTAGATCAACATCATAATAACAAATAATAGCAACTAGACAGTAGACAGCTCATGACTCAAAAATTCATAGTATATTTTATATTGATTAATTAGCCTTTTTGAGTCATATTCATGCTCAATGCTTTATTTTATGCCTTATGTCAAATATATTAGAATCTATACCTTTTCTGGTTTTTTATTAATTTCAGGCAAAAATGCATCATTTTGATGGATTTTTCAGCAATCTGAGTACATAGACGAATTCCTATCATCAAGAGAGGATTACACATCAAATTTCAAGCCAATCAGAGTTTTCAGTAAAATTACAGCACTACTTTGCTTATTTTCCTCTACCATAATGTTTGGAGATTTTTGACAAAGGAGGTTACGACACTACCATAATATTTTTCACGGGCCGTAATTCTAAGCTAGGTAGCCGCGTTTGCCGAAGTCTTCCGTTATTACTATTCACCAAGATTTGTGAAGACAATTTCGGGAGATTTAGACCTTGATTTCAAAATCCGAAAGAAGGGGAGTGATCTATAAGAAGAGGAGAAGATTTCAGAACAAGAAGGCCCAATTTTTATCAAGGATAGAAAGAGAAATCAAGGAGATCGCCGCGGCCATAGGGTTTTCTACCTAGAGACATACAGACCATCATCGACAATGAAATTTTCAAGGAAGCTACGCTTGATGAAGGAGAAGACGCAAAGAAAGTTTCAGAGTGAAAGGAGTTCGATCGGAGGAGGAATCACTAGAATGTGATCGCGGTTACTGTTCACAGCATGTTTCCATAAAAATTATGGGCTGTGAAATTTTTCATAGCCTTGTGCACAGTAACGCTATTTCTTTCTCCTTTGAATTTTGATTTTTCTAAAATGACATCTTATTGTAATTCTTTCACCATGATAGCATAAAAAACTCTTTACGGTCCGAGATGGATCCCATGTCAGCTAACCAAATCTGGAATTTGGTTGAGCTACTTGATGGGGTAAAACTCATAGGCTGTAAATGGGTCTTCAAAAGGAAGACTGAAATGGATGGCAACATAGTCACCTATAAAGGTAGACTTGTGGCTAAAGGATTCAGATAGATCCACAGGGTGGACTATGATGAAACCATCTCGCCAGTTGTCATGATCAAATCCATTCAGATTCTGCTTGCTATAGCTGCATATCATGACAATGAGATAAGGCAAATGGATGTTAAGACAACATTCCTTAATGGGAAGCTGACAGAGGATGTGTTGGTGTTTATGCCCTAAGACCTTTGGGATGGTCCAATGGGATATGTGTATCACATCTAGTTGATAGATGAGATATCCTAGCATGGTCGTTGTTATGCAAATATGTACATCTACGCACATGTACAATTGCATGTATGATGTCCCTAAGAGATAGATGTTTGTCTTGTCTCACTTTTGTCCCTGGTCAAGAATCATGGTTGATATGGGACAGCTATGATTCACTTAAGACTAGTATATGCGCTGGTTGAGCACGGGTTGCTAACGCACATATATAGGTATATCAAGGGAGATATACTAGACCAACCCACCGTGAGGATTCATCTTGGTGTCACAAGATGAAGATCACAATGATAGAGTTATGATTGTCCTAGACTTGAGGGCATTGGCATCTCTATGTGGTGAATGAGGCACTTTGATACAACCTAACGCTTCACCATAAAAGGGAAGTCATAATGGTTGTCATTGGGTGCATCTTGAGCTATATGAGAGATTCAATGTGCTAAGAGAGGATTTGCCCCTTGCCTACGGGGAAGCTTGATTATCCATGACGCCCTTCTATGATTGACTGAAGGTGTACGGCCATACCCAGGTGAGAACATGATTTAGTCATGCCATAATATTGGGATCAACAAGTGTGACTCACTTACCCAATCTGGACATCAGTCTGGCGAAAGGATAATTCTTACTTACACTTTGTCGTAGTTTTAGAGGTTGTCGATGGTGACATTTATTCTGATGACTTGCGTAGCAATGATGTACTACTAGGTGTCACTCCTTGCTTGTGATGATTTAGTCATCACTGCCAATGTCTGATGAACCTACAGGGTCGCACACCTAGACACTCGAGTTCTCATACTAATCGTTTAGTCTCTGATCGAATCATTGTGTGATTCGGATCATTTTGGGAGACTGATGCTTTGAGGTTTCTTCTGAGGAGATGATATTTTATTTAGTTTATGTTTGACCACTAGTTCATCTCTAGTGGACCACGTTTGACCTATGTTGACCTGTGTTGTCAAAATAAGTCAAACAAGGGTCTTAGTGCAAGTTTGAACTTGACACTTTAGTCACATAAATGAAATAAAATTATTAATTGGCAACAGAATATTTCTCTTGGCTAATTAATATGCATAGGCGCATTTTGCAATTAAATATTTAATTATGAAATTTAAATAGGCCCCTAAACATTGTCCCACATGGATAAAAATCTACAAGAGTAGCTGGCTCATCTATTATATATAGAGAGGCTCTGTTGGGCGATTTTTGCACCAGTTCTTTCTCTCATCTCCTATTGTCACCTCGCCTCTCCTCTTTGGAGTGAGGGTCGAAGGTGATAACTAAGAAGAATTTTTTGCTTCAAGGTTGGGATAAGTGGTAGTGTTGTCCATTCCTTCTCGCCAACACTCTCATTTCTCCTTGGCACTAGATGTTGGTGATTGGCACAAGTTGAGAAAAATCTAGAGGCGTGGATCTCACCTCCCGAGGCTAGCACCAAGTGCAGAGGTTGGAGAGATATTCAGTAGTCCGTGCGTGAACAATTGAAGAGGACAGGCACTTGTGCGTCTTCATCATTGACTACTTCTAAAATTGCTTGATAAGGTACTACTCTTCACATCCTTCGCTTTTCTCTCGTAAGGGATCTTGGTGTTTCTGAGAATTCTATTTCGGACCTTCACTTCCGTCGTGTTTAAAGTTTTTATAAGGTCCAGGGATTCCCAACAGTGGTATCAGAGCGATCTTAAGAGGACCGTAGGTGTCTTTTCTACATCCTCATATCCCATGATAGGAAAACATTTTTTGAAAAATTTTATGCCATGTTTTTCTGTTGGAAAAATAATTTCTATTAATTTTTGCCTCTGATTCATCTTCTACTTTTCGTTTTCTTCACATTTGGGATAGACCCTATGTGGAAGAATGTTGGTGTATATGCCCTAAAGACCAATGTATGAACATGGTCAGGCATTGGTTGAATGTACTTTGATAGAACTATTACTCTTTATATAGGCATGGTCGTTATTATGCAGACTTCTCTACCTGCGTTGATGTATTGAGTTGCATAAATAATGTCCCAGGAGTTTGGATTGGATCCATTCTCATAAGCTATCCCCAGACAAGGTACCTTAGCAGATATGGGACAGCTTTGGTACATGTGAGACTGGTGTATGGGCTGGTTAGGTGCGGGGCACAGTAACGTGAAAGATACCTTTATTAAGGGGGTGAAACCCTAAACATGCGCATCTAGCAAGCATGACGGAAAGAGGGTTTCGAAAAGATCGTATATGACAACCATATGATCAACTTGAAGCTATGAGTTTAGATCTATACCATAGCCATAGATTGGAGGTCGGCTTGGAAGAAGAGAGCAACTTTGATCTCCTCCAAAAGTTCACACACAAAGGCGATGAAGACTCCCAACTTGCGCACCTCTTGTGCTAGCAAAAGTGCCAAGATGTCAATGATCGAGTGTAGGGAAGAGATGAAGACTATCTTTTTCTTGGCCGGTTCCTCCTCTTCTCGTCAACACCCTCACTTGCTCGAGAGCAAAAATCATTTCACCAAACAACAAGAGAGAGGTGTAACCGAAAAACATTAGGGAGACTTCAAGCCATGAACGCATATGCGTTTTCATTTTGGAACTTTCCAAAAATGGCAACCATTAAGAGTATGCGTTCATGCGTTCATGTCTCCATGAACCAAACGCAACTCCTTCTCCCTCTTGAACCATGCGCTCAACCCATGAGCCGGTTCAATACTCTTGGTTCAATAGCGAAACCAAATCAGCCCAAGCATTAAGTCTAGATCAAATTAGACCCCAAAGTCCAAGATCTGACCATTCATCATCTGACGCTTCTGATCGCATCGATCTAGCATCATCTCTCTCGATCGAAGCTTACCGATCTAAAGCCCTAATCAATCAAACATGATCAGACCAGATCTCACTTACAATCAGAGATTAAATCCCTTTAAACTGAACCGAAACAATTCAGTCCACACGATCTGACTTAAGCAAGCCATATCACCAAATTGTGCGACCCTAAGGGTTTCCTTTAAATGTCGGTAACGATAACTTTCATTATCACGATCAGTGAGGGGTATCTAGCAACACATCACTGTCTCCCGATATAAAGGAAAGAGTCTTCCAAGACTACACCCAAACCATGGCACAAGTGTGAATCAAACTCACGAGGCATGCATGTTTCCTTTGCCACTGGATGTTCTTATTGGACAAGCATGTCAAGCCTGTAACTCCAATACGATGAGCATGATTAGATCAGATGAACACAGTCATCTGGGTATGGCCATACACTATCTCAATCTTCTCATACAGGGGGGGCCCTTTAGAACATCACACTCCTTAAACAAGGAGACGGCAATCCTTTATCTATCACAAGTGCCCTAACCTGACTCAAGCTCACCATCCAAGATAGTCTATAATCATTATGTTTCAAATGATATTGAACTACCTCAAAACAATGACAATCATCATTTAGAAACACAAGTGATCTCAAGTCAAAGGACATGTGCCACTTGCTGCTTACAAGGATCATTCACATTGTGACAAGCAATGGAATATCCCAGTAGGGTCTGTCCAGTACATCCAATGTACCCATGAGTCTACATCTTATTCCATGCTCGAAGCATCCTATAAGATTAGCACACATATTAGTCTCAATCATATCAAGGCTGTCTCATGTTCACCAAGATATCTCGACTAAGGACATATAGCCTGTCAGCCTAGCTGAACAGCTTTGAGACATTATTCAGAAGTACACTTATTACAGCAGACAAGGTAACAACCTGAATAATAACCATGCCTTTATAAACACAAGAGTTTATTACATGATACTTATTACAATCCCAAAGGCCTCAAACATTAGCCTTAAGGGCATACCCCAACAATCTCCCACTTGCACTTAATCTAATGGTTGAGAAATCTCAAACCCATATTATTACAGTGCTGCTCATGCTTCTGCTGCGCCAGAGGCTTGGTAAGCGGGTCTGCCAGATTGTCATCTGTATGAACCTTGCATATTTTGATCTCGCCTCGATCAATGATCTCCCGGATCAAGTGAAACCGTCTCTGTATGTGCTTGGACTTCTGGTGCGACCGTGGTTCCTTTGCTTGTGCGATTGCTCCAGTGTTATCACAGAAGATAACCAAAGGATCAGCACTCGAAGGAACGACACCAAGTTCTCTCACGAACTTACGAATCCACACTGCCTCCTTGGATGCTTCCGAGGCTGCAACATACTCGGCTTCTGTTGTGGAATCAGCAACAGTTGACTGTTTGAAACTCTTCCACACCACTGCTCCACCATTCAAGCTAAAAACATAGCCTGATTGCGATCGGAAATCATCCTGGTCCGACTGAAACGAAGCGTCAGTATATCCCTCTATACTGAGTTCTTCCTGACCACCATATATCAAGAACATATCTTTGGTCCTCCGCAGATATTTTATAATGTTCTTGACTGCAATCCAGTGCGCCAAACCTGGATTACTTTGGAATCGACTGGTCACGCTTAACCCGTAAGCGACGTCTGGGCGAGTACATAACATCGCATACATGATGGACCCAATAGCCGAAGCATAAGGCGTATTGTCCATTTCATCTTTCTCAGTCTGTGTTTGTGGACACTGACTCTTCGAAAGATTCAGACCATGTCTGACTGGAAGATATCCACGTTTAGAATTCTCTAAATGGAATCTCTCCAGGACTTTATCGATGTAAGTACTCTGGCACAGCCCGAGAAGCCTCTTAGATCTATCCCTATAGATCTTTACACCTAACACATAGGCTGCTTCTCCTAGATCTTTCATCTGGAAACATTTTCCTAACCATGCTTTAACAGCATGCAGTTCAGGAATATCATTTCCAATGATTAAGATATCATCGACGTAGAGGATTAGGAATGTAATTACGCTCCCACTAAACCTCTTATAAACACACGGGTCATCTTCGTTCTTGATGAAACCAAACTCAGAGATTGATTCATCAAAACGAATATTCCAGCTCCTAGATGCTTGTTTCAGTCCATAAATGGACTTCTTTAACTTGCATATTTTATGACGATCTGATGGATTAGTGAAACCCTCAGGTTGTGTCATATACACATCCTCATCCAGATTTCCATTAAGGAAAGCTGTTTTCACATCCATCTGCCAGATCTCATAATCATAATATGCTGCTATCGCGAAAAGAATCCGAATAGACTTGAACATAGCTACAGGTGAGAAAGTTTCATCATAATCTATCCCGTAGATTTGTTTGAAACCTTTCGCAACTAGCCTGCCTTTATAGGTAACCACGTTACCATCCATGTCAATCTTCCTTTTGAAGATCCATTTACAGCCTATAGGGATTACTCCCGGAGGCGGATCAACCAAATCCCAGACTTGGTTATCTGACATGGAGTCCATCTCGGCTCGCATAGCATCAAGCCATCTAGCTGACTCCGGTCCACTGACCGCATCCGCATAAGTTAGGGGTTCATCATTATCAATGATGTAGACTCCGTCATAGCGCTCAGGCTGTCGACGGATCCTTCCCGATCTTCGCGGTTCCCGTGTTATCTGAGCCTCAGGTTGTTCAATAACCTGATCTACCGGCTCAGGCTCATCCAACTGTGCTTGACTACTTTGTCCTTCCTCTGGATTTTCATCTAGCTTTATTTCTCTCCCACTGGCCTCTTGCAGAAGAAACTCCTTCTCAAGGAATATGGCCGTCCGAGCAACAAAAACTTTGTTCTCCTTGGGATCGTAGAAATAATAACCCTTAGTTTCCTTAGGGTAACCGACAAAGATGCATTTGTCAGATCTGCTCTCTAGTTTCCCAGAGGCGAGCTTTTTGACATAAGCCTCGCAACCCCAGATCCTGATAAATGTCAAGCTTGGCTGTTTCCCATACCATAATTCATATGGCGTCATTGAAACTGCCTTAGATGGCACTCGGTTTAGTACCTTTGCAGCTGTTTCCAGTGCAAAACCCCAAAAGGAGTATGGAAGTGTAGCCTGACTCATCATAGAACGAACCATATCAAGTAACGTTCTATTTCTCCTCTCGGACACACCATTCCATTGCGGTGTTCCTGGCGGAGTGAGCTGTGAGATAATCCCACACTCCTTCAGATAGTCAGTAAATACATGACTTAGGTATTCTCCACCTCGATCTGAGCGAAGTGCCTTGATATTTTGGCCTAGCTGATTTTGTACTTCATTCTTGAACTCTTTGAACTTGTCAAAAGATTCACTTTTATGTCTCATCAGATAGACATACCCATACCTACTGAAATCATCAGTAAAGGTAATGAAGTACTGATAGCCACCTCTGGCATGTTTACTAAACGGCCCACACACATCACTGTGTATAAGGTCAAGTAAACCTGAAGCCCTTTGACCTTTGTGAGGAAAAGGTGACTTCGTCATTTTACCCATCAAACAAGCTTTGCATGTATCAATCTCCTCATAGGAGAATGATCCCAGCAGTCCATTATCATGCAACCGCTTAATGCGCTTCTCGTTTATATGGCCTAAACGACTGTGCCATAGCAAGGTGCTGTCATCAGCATACTTGGCTTTCTTATTATCAATGTTTTGTATAGAATTTTCCATGTCCAACATGAATAACACATTGTTAATTGAACCAGTTCCATACACAATATTATCTAGAGATAAAACACACTTTGAAATATTGCATTCAAAGGCAAATCCTTTCCTGACAAGAGCAGGAATAGAGATAATATTCTTCGTGATACTTGGTACAAAATAACAATTGTTTAATTCCAATACAATGCCAGATGGTAAAGAAATGAAATAGTCTCCTACAGCAACAGCAGCAACCCGTGCCCCGTTTCCAACTCGTAGGTCTACCTCATGCTGTCCCACCTGCCTTCTTCTCTTGAGTTCCTGTACATTTGAACAAATGTGAACTCCACATGCAGTGTCCAACACCCATGAAATAGAAGAAGAAGATAACATGACCTCAGTCACATATATACCTGAGCCAGAAGCGATGCTTCCCCTCTTATCTCCTTGGAGCGCTTTACAGTCCTTTTTCCAGTGACCCAGCTGGCCACAGTGGAAACACCTGTTATCCTTCGACCGCTTCACCTTCTGTTTCAGAGCCTTGCTGTAATTCTTGACAGGGGCCTTGCCCTTCTTCCCCTTCTTCTTGTTCCTAGAAGGAACCATTAAGACAGAGGTTGAAGGCTTTCCCTTCAGAGTTTCCTCAGTTGTCAAGAGCATATTCAGCAGCTCTGCCGGCGTACAATCGATTTTGTTCATATTAAAGTTAATAATGAACGCATCGAAAGAGGGCGGGAGAGACTGCAGAATAATATCAACAGCAAGCTCCTGGTTGATGGTATGCCCCAGTTTCTCCAGAGCCTCCTTGTGCCCAATCATCTTGAGCACGTGAGCTCCCACTGGGCTCCCCTCAGCCAGTTTGCTCTGAAAGAAGAGCTTTGTCAGATTATAGCGTTCTGTCCTCGCCTGTGCAGCATACAGCATCTTGAGGTTCGCTATAATCTCTATAGCCGACATATCCTCATGCTGACGCTGCAGTGGTGGCGTCATAGACGCTAGCATCAGGCAAGCGACATCAATGCTATCATTGACGTGCTTTTCATAGGCATCCCGAACCGCCCTTGCGGCGTTCGGAGCGGGCTGCGGCGGTATCGCCGTCTCGAGGACATACAGTTTCCTCTCTGCCTTAAGAACGATCTTAAGGTGTCCGAACCAGTCAGAGAAGTTCGGCCCAGCAAACTTCTCCCTTTCCAGTAGGGATCGCACATTGAAGCTCATGGTGTTCGTTGCTGCAGTTATCTACAACAATGCAAGAACAGCAAGGTTAGTATCAATGTTCAGAATCAATCCAGGACTTAAGAAAGATTCTTTTCTCACTATTTTGTCTGACTGAAAAATCCAGTAAACAGTCCGAAAGAGTAACACTCTTTTAGTGAGATGGGATCCAGATTTCATACTTGGTCTCCGCGTCCCGCTCAGGCGAGATAAGATGCACAGAGATGACAAGCACTAATTTCTGGTAGGCTGTCCCAGCCAATCGCCAACCCGTGCGATTCCCCTTCATCTGGGCAATCCAGCAGACTGTGCCAACTGAGTTGGTACAACACAGTCTCTGATCCCACAGATGGCTGCCTCCATGTGCTACCATATGCGCCACATATGTAGCCTACATGGTCAAGCTGACCTGACCTACTCCCTGGACCACCACGTGCTATGCTGAGCAACGAGAAGGGATAAATCCCTACTCTGTAACACGCAGGTGAAATCCAGCACCGTCTGAAGATAGATGGACGTGCCCACTGAGTGGGTTCAACACGGCTCCAACGATAGTCAGAACAGTGAGGTTTCGCGTCAGAAGGCATTACGAGCTTGATATGTTAGCGTTGGATTTTAACGGTCTTTTATCTTCTTACTATCAGGCATATCCTATGGCTATAGCAGAAGATAAACACATGCAATTCTAATTATATAAGCAATAAATAGAAAGCATGATCTTATGTGGTAAAAGCCCATGAACCCTAGAAAGACCTTAATTTTACTTAAGTCTTCACTTGAGCTCTTTTGCATCTCATCTGGTCCAACCCAGGGCCCTAGCGCCAAGAGCACCTCAGGTGCGCCACCAGGTGAATGCCCCTCTAGGATGTGTGCCTTTATGCTCTTGTCTAATCAAAAACATTTTGATCTATCTAGACAAGCTTTGACTCGCAGGTCAATTATACAATAAATTAATAAAAAATGTGATTCGCAGATCACAATAATATTAACTTGTAATTTACCAGGCACGCAGGCCCCAGCACAGCACACATTAGGGCAACCCACATAAGATTAAATAAACAAGCATATGGTATCAAAACAACATGTGATCCATTCATGAAATTAAATTTTGAAAAACCCCATGGTATCAATTTTAATTTCCTTATGTGCTCTACAACCTTACAATGGTCCATTGATAGGGATCCACTCATCCATCTAGTCAGATCCTCTGCCCTTGCATGCACCGAGTCCTAACTGACCCGTGTTGACCTAATGGTCAACCATGCATGCGCCAAGGGCTGAACCACCCTCATGAGTTTTGGCAAGCGGGTGTGACCCCGGGCCTAACTCATGTGTGTTCAGTAGTTGTCTCAACCAGACCTCGCTACACGCCCTGGATGCAGTCGACCTATAGCCACCTCGTGCTTGCGCACAGGTGCTATCTGGTCAACCCATCTAGGCTGTCAGATGGTCTGATCAGACTAGTTGGATCTAACCTAGAAGATGCTTTCAACCCCATCAACCCATCTAAGGATTTATAGTAGGGGCACCTTAGATCTAAGTAGGCGCGCAAGATGTAAGTTTTATAAAACATCTAGAACATGCGCAAACAAACAAAACAACATGCTTCACTTGAGAACATAAGATATATCTCATATCTAGCATATTGATAACCCTTAGATCTAAGGGGGGTCCCCTTCAAGGGGGAGCGCAAACTTTAGGGGGTCCCCTTCAAGGGGGAGTGCAAACTTCATGTAACCATGATACAAGCGCAAACATAGCCAATGTAAACCATGCATCATGAAAACAAAGCATCAAGTAAGCGCAACATGTATGGATCACAAACACTTCAAAGCAATCATATAGATCATATCGAAAGCCTAGCTCTGATACCAATTGAAAGATACCCTTATTAAGGGGGTGAAACCCTAAACATGCGCATCTAGCAAGCATGACGGAAAGAGGGTTTCGAAAAGATCGTATATGACAACCATATGATCAACTTGAAGCTATGAGTTTAGATCTATACCATAGCCATAGATTGGAGGTCGGCTTGGAAGAAGAGAGCAACTTTGATCTCCTCCAAAAGTTCACACACAAAGGCGATGAAGACTCCCAACTTGCGCACCTCTTGTGCTAGCAAAAGTGCCAAGATGTCAATGATCGAGTGTAGGGAAGAGATGAAGACTATCTTTTTCTTGGCCGGTTCCTCCTCTTCTCGTCAACACCCTCACTTGCTCGAGAGCAAAAATCGTTTCACCAAACAACAAGAGAGAGGTGTAACCGAAAAACATTAGGGAGACTTCAAGCCATGAACGCATATGCGTTTTCATTTTGGAACTTTCCAAAAATGGCAACCATTAAGAGTATGCATTCATGCGTTCATGTCTCCATGAACCAAACGCAACTCCTTCTCCCTCTTGAACCATGCGCTCAACCCATGAGCCGGTTCAATACTCTTGGTTCAATAGCGAAACCAAATCAGCCCAAGCATTAAGTCTAGATCAAATTAAACCCCAAAGTCCAAGATCTGACCATTCATCATCTGACGCTTCTGATCGCATCGATCTAGCATCATCTCTCTCGATCGAAGCTTACCGATCTAAAGCCCTAATCAATCAAACATGATCAGACCAGATCTCACTTACAATCAGAGATTAAATCCCTTTAAACTGAACCGAAACAATTCAGTCCACACGATCTGACTTAAGCAAGCCATATCACCAAATTGTGCGACCCTAAGGGTTTCCTTTAAATGTCGGTAACGATAACTTTCGTTATCACGATCAGTGAGGGGTATCTAGCAACACATCACTGTCTCCCGATATAAAGGAAAGAGTCTTCCAAGACTACACCCAAACCATGGCACAAGTGTGAATCAAACTCACGAGGCATGCATGTTTCCTTTGCCACTGGATGTTCTTATTGGACAAGCATGTCAAGCCTGTAACTCCAATACGATGAGCATGATTAGATCAGATGAACACAGTCATCTGGGTATGGCCATACACTATCTCAATCTTCTCATACAGGGGGGGCCCTTTAGAACATCACACTCCTTAAACAAGGAGACGACAATCCTTTATCTATCACAAGTGCCCTAACCTGACTCAAGCTCACCATCCAAGATAGTCTATAATCATTATGTTTCAAATGATATTGAACTACCTCAAAACAATGACAATCATCATTTAGAAACACAAGTGATCTCAAGTCAAAGGACATGTGCCACTTGCTGCTTACAAGGATCATTCACATTGTGACAAGCAATGGAATATCCCAGTAGGGTCTGTCCAGTACATCCAATGTACCCATGAGTCTACATCTTATTCCATGCTCGAAGCATCCTATAAGATTAGCACACATATTAGTCTCAATCATATCAAGGCTGTCTCATGTTCACCAAGATATCTCGACTAAGGACATATAGCCTGTCAGCCTAGCTGAACAGCTTTAAGACATTATTCAGAAGTACACTTATTACAGCAGACAAGGTAACAACCTGAATAATAACCATGCCTTTATAAACACAAGAGTTTATTACATGATACTTATTACAATCCCAAAGGCCTCAAACATTAGCCTTAAGGGCATACCCCAACATAACGCAGACATACAGGTGCATTGGATGCACTGGAGTGATCCACCGTGAGGATTGACTTGTCTAGTCAACAAGTCAATCTCACATGCAAGAGGTTTGCATTGATCCTTAGACTTAAGGTATTCCTGTCTAGACTTGATGATGGGTATGCTTAATACAGTCTTACGTCTCTCCGTAACTGGGAGATCAAAACGACTGTCATTGGGCATGTCATAAGTCATGTAGAGACATGGATGACCAATAGTAGGATTTGCCCCTTCCTTTAGAGGAAGTATGTGAAAGTCCCCTAAATAAGGGGCGAAACCCTAAAGTGGCGCAAACATAATGTGGGCAGCGGATGCTAGGGTTTCATAGATCTATTGCATGCTATATGATCAACATAAAAACATTCTATAGAAAGAATGAGATTCATACCGATGCCATTTCTAGATGGCGACTTGGAAGCAGAAAGCGATGTGGCTTTCCTCCAGAGGTGACGCACACAAGATGAGTCTTGGCTCCTCCTTGTCGCCCCTTGTGTTAGCAAGGATCGTCCAAGTATCCTGATCGAATGAAAGGGATGAGATCTTCTTGGCGATTTCTTTCTTCTCCTTGGCGTTCACCTTCTTCACCACACGAGAGAGAACTTGTGTCGACGAGTGGGAAGACGAGGCGAGAAGAGGCGTCAAGAGGAGAAACGTGAGGCGTGGTCACGTTTAGAGAAGTGCTATCTAAAAATAGCATGCCACTTCTCAATATGCGATCATGGGTTTACCCCAATCGCAAACCTCTTTTCTAATGAACCATGTGCTCACTTAATGAGCTGGTTCAATTCGGTTCGGTTCAAAAACCAATCAAGCCAAGCGATCCAGTCTAGATCATGATTAAACCCTAAGGCTCCAGATCTAACCGTTGATCTCTTGATGCTTCTGATCTCACCGATCTAGCATCCATTCTCTCGATCGAAGCTTACCGATCTCAAGCCCTAATCAATCAAACATGATCAGACTAGATCTCACTTATAATCAGAGATTAAATCCCTTTAAACTGAACATAAATAATTCAGTCCACACGATCTGACTTAAGTAAGCCATATCATCAAATTGTGCGACCCTGAGGGTTTTCTTTAAATGTCGGTAACGATAACTTACGTTATCACGATCAGTGAGGGGTATCTAGCAACACATCACTGTCTCCCGATATAAAGAAAAGAGTCTTCCAAGACTACACCCAAAACACAGCACAAGTGTGAATCCAACTCACAAGGCATACATGCTTCCTCTACCACTGGATGTTCTTTATTGGACAAGCCTGTCAAGCTCGTAACTCCAATATGATGAGCATGATTAGATCAGATGAACACAGTCATCTGGGTATGGCCATACACTTTCTCAATCATCTCATCCAGGGGGCCCCTTTAGAACATCACACTCCAATTAAGGAGACGGCATTCCTATATCTATCACTAGTGCCCTAACATGACTCAAGCTCACCATCCAAGATAGTCTATAATCATTATGTTTCAAATGATATTGAACTACCTCAAAACAATGACAATCATCATTTAGAAACACAAGTGATCTCAAGTCAAAGGAAAAGTGCCACTTGTCTACAATCAAGGATTATTCACATTGTGACAAGCAATTGAATATCCTAGTAGGGTCTGTCCAATACATCCAATGTACCCATGAGTCTACATCTTATTCCATGCTCGAAGCATCCTATAAGATTAGAACACATATTAGTCTCAATCATATCAAGGCTGTCTCATGTTCACCAAGATATCTCGACTAAGGACTTTACTGCATGTCAGCCCAGCTGAACAGCATTTGAGACATTATTTAGAAGTACATTTATTGCAGCAGATAATGTAACAAACTGAATAACAACCATGCCTTTATAAACATAAGAGTTTATTACATGATACAATCCCAAGGCCTCAAACATTAGCCTTAAGGGCATACCCCAACAATCTCCCACTTGCACTTAATCTAATGGTTGAGAAATCTCAAACCCATATTATTACAGTGCTTCTCATGCTTCTGCTGCGCCAGAGGCTTAGTAAGCGGGTCTGCCAGATTGTCATCTGTATGAACCTTGCAGACTTTGATCTCGCCACGATCAATGATCTCCCTGATCAAATGAAACCGTCTCTGTATGTGCTTGGACTTCTGGTGCGACCGTGGTTCCTTTGCTTGTGCGATTGCTCCAGTGTTATCACAGAAGATAACCAAAGGATCTGCACTCGAAGGAACAACACCAAGTTCTCTCACGAACTTACGAATCCACACTGCCTCCTTGGATGCTTCCGAGGCTGCAACATACTCGGCTTCTGTTGTGGAATCAGCAACAGTTGACTGTTTGAAACTCTTCCACACCACCGCTCCTCCATTCAAGCTAAAAACATAGCCTGATTGCGATCGGAAATCATCCTGGTCAGACTGGAACGAAGCGTCAGTATATCCTTCAATACTGAGTTCTTCCTGACCACCATATATCAAGAACATATCTTTGGTCCTCCGCAGATATTTTATAATGTTCTTGACTGCAATCCAGTGCGCCATACCTGGATTACTTTGGAACCGACTGGTCACGCTTAACCCGTAAGCGACGTCTGGGCGAGTACACAACATCGCATACATAATGGACCCAATAGCCGAAGCATAAGGTGTTTTGTCCATTTCATCTTTCTCAGTCTGTGTTTGTGGACACTAACTCTTCGAAAGATTCAGACCATGTCTGACTGGAAGATATCCTCTTTTAGAATTCTCTAAATGAAATCTCTCCAGGACTTTATCGATGTAAGTACTCTGGCACAACCCGAGAAGCCTCTTAGATCTATCCCTGTAGATCTTCACACCTAACACATAGGCTGCTTCTCCTAGATCTTTCATCTGAAAACATTTCCTTAACCATGCCTTAACCGCATGCATTTCAGGAATATCGTTTCCAATGATCAAGATATCATCGACGTAGAGGATTAAGAAAGTAATCACGCTCCCACTAAACCTCTTATATACACACGGGTCATCCTCGTTCTTGATGAAACCAAATTCACTGACTGATTCATCAAAACGAATATTCCAGCTTCTTGATGCTTGTTTAAGTCCATAAATAGACTTCTTTAATTTGCATATTTTATGATGATCTGATGGATTAGTGAAACCTTCAGGTTGTGTCATATACACATCCTCATCCAGATTTCCATTAAGGAAAGCCGTCTTCACATCCATCTGCCAGATCTCATAATCGTAATATGCAGCTATCGCGAAAAGAATCCGAATAGACTTGAACATAGCTACAGGTGAGAAAGTTTCATCATAATCTATCCCGTAGATTTGTTTGAAACCTTTCGCAACTAGCCTGCCTTTATAGGTAACCACGTTACCATCCATGTCAATCTTCTTCTTGAAGATCCATTTACAGCCTATAGGGATAACTCCCAGAGGCGGATCAACCAAATCCCAAACTTGGTTATCTGACATGGAGTCCATCTCGGCGCGCATAGCTTCAAGCCATCTCGCTGAATCCGGTCCACTGACCGCATCCGCATAAGTTAGGGGTTCATCATTATCAATGATGTAGACTCCGTCATAGCGCTCAGGCTGTCGACGGATCCTTCCCGATCTTCGCGGTTCCCGTGATATCTGAGCCTCAGGTTGTTCAATAACCTGTTCTACCGGCTCAGGCTCATCCAACTGTGCTTGAGCACTTTGTCCTTCCTCTGGATTCTCATCCAGTTTTATTTCTCTCCCACTGGCCTCTTGCAGAAGAAACTCCTTCTCAAGAAATATGGCCGTCCGAGCAACAAATACCTTGTTCTCTTTGGGATCGTAGAAATAATAACCCTTAGTTTCCTTAGGGTATCCGACAAAGATACATTTCTCAGATCTGCTCTCTAGTTTCCCAGAGGCGAGCTTTTTGACATAAGCCTTGCATCCCCAGATCCTGATAAATGTCAAGCTCGGCTGTTTCCCATACCATAACTCATATGGCGTCTTAGAAACTGCCTTGGATGGCACTCGGTTTAGTACCTTTGCAGCTGTTTCCAGTGCAAGACCCCAAAAGGAGTAAGGTAGAGTAGCCTGACTCATCATAGAACGAACCATATCAAGTAACGTTCTATTTCTCCTCTCAGACACACCATTCCATTGCGGTGTTCCTGGCGGAGTGAGCTGTGAGATAATCCCACACTCCTTCAGATAGTCAGTAAACTCTCGACTTAGGTATTCTCCACCTCGATCAGAACAAAGTGCCTTGATATTTCGGCCTAGCTGATTTTGTACTTCATTTTTGAACTCTTTGAACTTGTCAAAAGATTCACTTTTATGTCTCATAAAATAGACATACCCATATCTACTGAAATCATTAGTAAAGGTTATGAAGTACTGATAGCCACCTCTGGCATGTTTACTAAATGGCCCACACACATCACTGTGTATAAGGTCAAGTAAACCTGAAGCCCTTTGACCTTTGTTAGAAAAAGGTGACTTCGTCATTTTACCCATTAAACAAGCTTTGCATGTATCAATCTCCTCATAGGAGAATGATCCCAGCAGTCCATGATCATGCAACCGCTTAATGCGCTTCTTGTTAATATGGCCTAAACGACTATGCCATAGCAAGGTGCTGTCATCAGCATACTTGGCTTTCTTAATATCAATATTTTGTATAGAACATTCCATGTCTAACATGAATAACCCATTGTTAATTGAACCAGTTGCATAAACAATATTATCATAAGAAAGAACACACTTTGAAATATTGCATTCAAAGGAAAATCCCTTCCTGACAAGAGTAGGAATGGAGATAATATTTTTAGTAATACTGGGAACAAAGTAACAGTTGTTTAGTTCTAATACAAGTCCAGATGGCAAAGAGATGAAATAATCTCCTACAGCAACAGCAGCAACCCGTGCCCCGTTTCCAACGCGTAGGTCCACCTCATGCTGTCCCACCTGTCTTCTTCTCTTGAGTTCCTGTACATTTGAACAAATGTGAACTCCACATGCAGTGTCCAACACCCATGATATAGAAGAAGAAGATATCATGACTTCCGTCACATAAATACCTGAGCCAGAAGCGATGCTTCCCCCCCTCTTGTCTCCTTGGAGCGCTTTACAGTCCTTTTTCCAGTGACCCAGCTGGCCACAGTGGAAACATCTGTATTCCTTTGACCGCTTAACTTTTTGCTTCAGAGCCTTGCTGTAACTCTTGACAGGGGCCTTGCCCTTCTTCCCCTTCTTCTTGTTCCTAGAAGGAACCATTAAGACAGAGGTCGAAGGCTTTCCCTTCAGAGTCTCCTCAGTGGTCAAGAGCATATTCAGCAGCTCTGCCGGAGTACAGTCGATTTTGTTCATATTAAAGTTAATAATGAACGCATCGAAAGAGGGCGGGAGAGACTGCAAAATAATGTCTACAGCAAGCTCCTGATTGATGGTATGCCCCAGTTTCTCTAGAGCCTCCTTGTGCCCAATCATCGTGAGCACGTGAGCTCCCACTGGGCTCCCTTCAGCCAGTTTGCTCTGGAAGAACAACTTTGTCAGATTATAGCGTTCTGTCCTCGCCTGTGCAGCATACAGCATCTTGAGGTTCGCTATAATCTCTATAGCCGACATTTCCTCATGCTGACGCTGCAGCGGTGGCGTCATAGACGCTAGCATCAGGCAAGCGACATCAATGCTATCATTGACGTGCTTTTCATAAGCTTCCCGAACCGCCCTTGCGGCGTTCGGAGCGGGCTGAGGCGGTATAGCCGTCTCGAGGACATACAGTTTCCTCTCTGCCTTAAGAACAATCTTAAGGTGTCCGTACCAGTCTGAGAAGTTCGGCCCAGCAAACTTCTCCCTTTCCAGTAGGGATCGCACATTGAAGCTCATGGTGTTCGTTGCTGCAGGTATCTACAACAATGCAAGAACAGCAAGGTCAGTATCAATGTTAAGAATCAATCAGGACTTAAGAATGATTCTTTTTCTCACTATTTTATCTGGCTGAAAAATCCAGCAAAACAGCCCGAAAGAGTAGAACTCTTTTAGTGAGATGGGATCCAGATTTCATACTTGGTCTCCGCGTCCCGCTTAGGCGAGATAAGATGCACAGAGAGTATAAGCACTAATCTCTGGTAGGCTGTCCCAGCCAATCGCCAACCCGTGCGATTCCCCTTCATCTGGGCAATCCAGCAGACTGTGCCAACTGAGTTGGTACAACACAGTCTCTGACCCCACAGATGGCTGCCTCCATGTGCTACCATATGCGCCACATATGTAGCCTACATGGTCAAGCTGACCCGACCTACTTCCTGGACCACCACGTGCTATGCTGAGCAACGAGAAGCGATAAATCCCTTCTCTGTAACACGCAGGTGTAATCCCGCACCGTCTGAAGATAGATGGACGTGCCCACTGAGTGGGTACAACACGGCTCCAACGATAGTCAGAACAGTGAGGTTTCGCGTCAGAAGGCTTACGAGCTTGATATTTTAGCGTTGGATTTTAACGGTCTTTTATCTTCTTCACTATCATGCAATTCCTATGGTGATAGCAGAAGATAAATTAATCACGCTGTTCTACTTATATAAGCAATAAAAGAAAGCATGGATCTTATGTGGTAAAAGCCCATAGCCTAAGTAAGACCTTAATTAACTTAAGTCTTCACTTGCTTTTCTTCATGGGACTTTTGCTGCTCATCTGGCCCAAACCAGGGCCCAAGCGCCATCTGCAGCTCAGGTGCGCCTACCAGGGAAAATGCGCCTGGTCCCAGAGTCGAACCCTAGACCTCCCACCTGGTCTAGCCACTACTGCATGCGCCTCTGCCAAGTGTGCTCTGTGCTCTTGTCTGATTAACTTACTAATTAATCTATCTAGACAAGATTGACACGCAGGTCAATAACATTTTATAAATTAAATAACATGTGATGCGCAGATCACAATAACTATTAATTTACATTTAAGTTCCAGGCACGCAGGCCCCAGCACAGCACACAATTAAACGGGCAGCCCACATAAGATGAAATAAACAAGCAAATGGCATCAAATATGATGTGATCCAATCAGGAAAATAAAATTTTTGAAAAACCCCATTGGCATCAATTTTAATTTCCTTATTTGCCCTGCTGCCTTACAACGGTCCATTAATAGGGATCCACTCATCAATCTAGTCAGATCCATTGCCCTTGCATGCACCAAGTCCTAACTGACTTGAGTCGACCAAATGGTCAACCATGCATGCGCCAGGGCTGAACGACCACAATGAGGTCTGGCAGGCGGGTGTGACCCCGGGCCTAACTCATGTGCGTTCATAGGGTGTCTCAACCAGACATCGCTACACGCCGTCTGCAGTCGACCTATAGCCACCTCAGGCTTGCGCCAAGGTGCTATCTGGTCGACCCATCTAGGCTGTCAGATAGTCTGATCAGACTGTTTGGATCTACTAGAAGATGACTTCAACCCTAATAACTCGTCTAAGGGTTTAAAGCAGGCGCTAGTTAGATCTAATGTGAGTCACGCAAGAATTTTGTTTTTTAGAAAAACCAAAGCATGCGCCAACTAAAGGAAACAAATACTAAGTTTCGACATGCACAAAGTATCATGTAAACTTTCGCATAAACTATAGATCTAACCCATAAGCGCAACCAAAGAAGCATCATTCATGCGCCACAAATAACTAAACATGCGACAAGACAAGCATGTAAAATTTTCGCATGAAGATAACCCTAAAAGTATTCAGCTTGCGTAAACATGGATCACAATACATAACTTAAAGCAATCATATGAATCATGCATCAAACATGGCTCTAATACCAATTGAAAGTCCCCTAAATAAGGGGGGGGGCGAAACCCTAAAGTGGCGCAAACATAATGTGGGCAGCGGATGCTAGGGTTTCATAGATCTATTGCATGCTATATGATCAACATAAAAACATTCTATAGAAAGAATGAGATTCATACCGATGCCATTTCTAGATGGCGACTTGGAAGCAGAAAGCGATGTGGCTTTCCTCCAGAGGTGACGCACACAAGATGAGTCTTGGCTCCTCCTTGTTGCCCCTTGTGCTAGCAAGGATCGTCCAAGTATCCTGATCGAATGAAAGGGATGAGATCTTCTTGGCGATTTCTTTCTTCTCCTTGGCGTTCACCTTCTTCACCACACGAGAGAGAACTTGTGTCGACGAGTGGGAAGGCGAGGCGAGAAGAGGCGTCAAGAGGAGAAACGTGAGGCGTGGTCACGTTTAGAGAAGTGCTATCTAAAAATAGCATGCCACTTCTCAATATGCGATCATGGGTTTACCCCAATCGCAAACCTCTTTTCTAATGAACCATGCGCTCACTTAATGAGCTGGTTCAATTCGGTTCAGTTCAAAAACCAATCAAGCCAAGCGATCCAGTCTAGATCATGATTAAACCCTAAGGCTCCAGATCTAACCGTTGATCTCTTGATGCTTCTGATCTCACCGATCTAGCATCCATTCTCTCGATCGAAGCTTACCGATCTCAAGCCCTAATCAATCAAACATGATCAGACTAGATCTCACTTATAATTAGAGATTAAATCCCTTTAAACTGAACCTAAATAATTCAGTCCACACGATCTGACTTAAGTAAGCCATATCATCAAATTGTGCGACCCTGAGGGTTTTCTTTAAATGTCGGTAACGATAACTTACGTTATCACGATCAGTGAGGGGTATCTAGCAACACATCACTGTCTCCCGATATAAAGAAAAGAGTCTTCCAAGACTACACCCAAAACACAGCACAAGTGTGAATCCAACTCACAAGGCATACATGCTTCCTCTGCCACTGGATGTTCTTTATTGGACAAGCCTGTCAAGCTCGTAACTCCAATATGATGAGCATGATTAGATCAGATGAACACAGTCATCTGGGTATGGCCATACACTTTCTCAATCATCTCATCCAGGGGGCCCCTTTAGAACATCACACTCCAATTAAGGAGACGGCATTCCTATATCTATCACTAGTGCCCTAACATGACTCAAGCTCACCATCCAAGATAGTCTATAATCATTATGTTTCAAATGATATTGAACTACCTCAAAACAATGACAATCATCATTTAGAAACACAAGTGATCTCAAGTCAAAGGAAAAGTGCCACTTGTCTACAATCAAGGATTATTCACATTGTGACAAGCAATTGAATATCCTAGTAGGGTCTGTCCAATACATCCAATGTACCCATGAGTCTACATCTTATTCCATGCTCGAAGCATCCTATAAGATTAGAACACATATTAGTCTCAATCATATCAAGGCTGTCTCATGTTCACCAAGATATCTCGACTAAGGACTTTACTGCATGTCAGCCCAGCTGAACAGCATTTGAGAAATTATTCAGAAGTACACTTATTGCAGCAGATAATGTAACAAACTGAATAACAACCATGCCTTTATAAACATAAGAGTTTATTACATGATACAATCCCAAGGCCTCAAACATTAGCCTTAAGGGCATACCCCAACAGTATGATATCCACCTCGGGGCGCCCCACCTTATTGGTGCATGACAGGAGAGTGTGGCCACACTTGTTGAGTCATGACCAATGCATTGGATAATAAACTTGAGACTAATCCAATGGCAGGATATCAGCTTAGGCAAAGGGATCTGTAATGCAATAGGAATCCTCGTTGCTTGTTAGGAGTTGTTGCCATAATGACTTAAGTCCTATGACATGGGTAGTAGTGATGTGTTGCTAGATACCCCTCACTGCTTATGATGTTTACATCATTGCCATCGTCATATGGATCCTACGGGGTCACACGCAATAGACTCTTGACGTTGCTTTAATCAGAAGCCTTAGGATCAAGTTATTGGATAACTTGGATCCATTTGGAAGATTTCATCACGCCAATGGGCCTGATGAGTTGGAAGAAAGTTATTGGAGCCAAACTTCATTTTTGGCAGGTTGACCCGAAATTGACCTAGATTGGTCACATTTGGATTAGGGTTGCATTGGATTAGATCCAATGGCTTAATCAACCCATGCCATGAAGTTTGGGCTAGCTCATTATCCAATGAGGCCCAATAATTAGTTGTTATGAAGAGGAATTGGCTTAAAAGGGTATAATGGGGAGAATTCTCACCCCATTGGCGCCTAGGGGCATAATGGGGTGAGGGAGGCGCCTTTGCTTCATTATGGAAGTAAAGGGCGCCTAGCCCTTCTTCCTTGGATGGAATACTTGCCTCTAAGGCAAGTCTTGGGGCTGATATGGCTTGAGGACTCTTTTGGAAAGAGCTTGGGCGCATATGACAAGTAGGAAGATGTTTATGGTAAAGTCTTGGAGACTTTCCTTATGAACCCTATATGCACCCAAACCCTTGCCCTAGTAGAATTCTTCATGTTGCACCTAGCCCTTCTCCTTGGATGGTAAGAATGCCTCTAAGGCATGTCTTTAGGCTGATATGGCAATTGGGCAAATTAGGATAGGTTGAATGAGGTTTATGGTAAAGTCTTGGAGACTTTCCTTACCTCAAGACTCCTTTATCCTAGCCGCCCACTTGGCATGATCCTAGCCATTGCTCAATTCGCCTCTAGTCCTATTTATAGGACCCATTGTCGCCCTCTCTTGAAGATAAATGCTTGGAGACGTGAACACAAGTAGAGGGGCGAAAGCAAGGGCAAAGGGTGACAACATCAAAGTGGCGCAACCCTTCTTCCAACAGGTGACCGCAAGTCTTCTCCTTCCTCTCCTCTTGGCGTGACTTGGAGAAGGACTTGGTGGCGCAATTTCCCCCTAATCTTCCTCAAGGCCGAAATTCATCTTCTCCCTCTTCTCTTGGAGTGAAGAGGATAAGGAGTTGGCGGCATCTTCCTTGCACTTGGCGCATGAACCTTGGAGGTGGCGCAAGAAGAGTGAAGGAATCCTAAGGCTTGATTCTCTTCCCGAGGCTAGCACCGAGCGTGGAAGGGAGCAACGATCAAGGAGTCGACGCGTGAATACTTGTAGAGGGCGAACACATGGGCGCCTTCAACATGGCTTCGACATCTAGACAAGCAAAAGAGGTACATCTCTATCACATCCTTGTGTATACTCACTCGCATGGATCCTTGGGAAAGGAATGTGTTTCGGGTGTAATGCTTCTTCCGCTGCGTCCTGGGACTGCAAAATTTTAAATTACACCCGGCATTCCCTAACAGTGAAAAATTTTTGAAATTTTAAATTACACCCGTCCTGGGACTGCGAGAAACACAAGGTGTACGTTTGCTTGTGTGAAAAATTTTTGAAAATTTTTCTTCTATCCATGCGCGTTTCACGTAGAAAGCGTTTTCATCCAATCTTCTCTTCTCAACTCTATGGCCGAAACTTGGATTGTGTTTATGCTTGATTTAAGACCAAAGGCGCACATAGGTTTTGTCAAGTAGGACGGGCATTGTGTCTTCGGACTGGCCGGGTCTCTTGATCTGACAAAACTGCCAGCCGATAGGGTCTATGAAATCATCATGGAACTTGATCTATATTTTGGCATGAAATTGGTTAAGAGAGTGCTTTGGATGATGTTGGCGCATAAGGTGCTAAAATTTGACTTTTCCGGATTTTCAAATTTTACATGCGCCACTTGATTGGGTTGATATGGTCATAGCGAGTGCCCTCCTGTGTTGTGATGTGGAAGCATGTTTCCACTTGTGATGAATGCTTGTAAAAATCTTTTTCCACCTGCGTGTGGTTCTCTCCCTATCTTGTTGTAAAAGAATTTTTCATCTTGTATAGAATAGATGTAGAGTTATATGATAGGTTAAAGCTTCATCTAGACAACAAGGAGTCTTCTTCAACTGGAGTCAGAGGTGGCGCCAGCTTTGGAAACATGGTGTTAGACTTGCGGCTGAAGGAAGGACACACGCTTTCGGCTTTTGGCATGGGCTGATTTGCTTCAGGGACTCGCAACCCTTGGATGCACAATAACATGTCACATGGCTCGTGACAAGTTATGTGTATGAAAAGGGCTATGACCATATCTGTAAGATCCGGAAATTTAATAGCAGATAAGAAAATAAAATTTTGTTTATCTAGCTTTGTTGTGGAAGTTTTTCAATGAGGTAATGTATTGACTTAAGTATTTTTCCTGCGATGTAAAAATATGTGTCGCGGAGAGGATTCGAACCTGCGACTTAAGGCGTAAAATGTGTGCTGCACACCACTAGGCTAGTGGTGTTTATCTGTTAGAAAAGGGTAAGAGCCCTTGATAAGGGTGAGGTGGAGAATAACTTATACTAAAGGGTTATTGGATCTTCCACTTATGCTTGCTATTGGGTTTGGATTCTTGGGAGGCTTGATGGGTAAACGAAATCGTGAGGGATCCATGTTCACACGTTTTCCCTTTTTCTCACGATTTTCCCTAGGGTGAAGGGGCGGCTTACCTTCTCCTCCCTTCTCCTCTTCTTGTGGCCGGCGGCGAGTGGTGGTGGAGGCGGTTTCCGGCGACTTTTGTGCTTCCGGCGTTTGCTTCCGGCGACGTGAGTGGCGTGAGGGTGTGAGGTTTGGAAGAACCGAAATCAAGGTGAGTGGATCTTCTCTTTCACCTAGTTCACGCATATTGGAAGTGTTGCTTGATTTAGAGAAGATTAATGCTAGAAAGATGACATGAACTCTTGATTTCAAGTTGTACACGTTTCTTTGTTTTTTTTTTCCCTAAATTTCGAAACCCTAGTTTGCATAAAAATTAGGGCTTTTCATCTCTAAGACTTCTAATCATCAATTAGACCTTGATTAAACATGTATGTGGCTTTAAACGTTTAATTACATGAAGATTAGGGCTTAATTGAGAATTTCGCCCCTTTTTCATGAAATTTCTCCCAAATGTATGAGTAAAAATTGGGGCAAACCTGATTTTCATGAAATTAGGTATATGAGGACTCTACCGTTAATTTTGGGGAATTTTTGGAAATAAAAATTTCTGTTGACTGAAATTGACCTAGGGGTAATTCGGTAAATTTTCTAGTTAAATTGGGAGAAAACTTGAAATTACGAATCTAAGGATCATGAGGGATGTAATGACTATTTTTACGAAATTTTTGGATAAGTTTTCCTGCATGACTTAAATTTTGAACTAGGGGCATTTCTGTCTTTTGTTATAAGAACTAGGAGAAAAACTATGATTTTGTGATTTCCTGTATTTATGTTATCTGCGGATGAAATTTGGTGAATTTTCGGTATTAATATGTATTTTTAGTTGAATGGTGTATGTAGGCAGTATTGATGTGAAATATTGATTGATAACCTTGGATGATAACTTAGAAAAGGTTAAACCATGTTTGCATGAAATTTAAGGACCTTTCCTGAACTTGATTGATGTGATGTTCGAGATAATGTTTGTGTTGTATGCACTCGATAAGGGTCCTAGACTTGAGTGGACTGAACCTAAGGGTCAACTAGAGCACTCAGTGAACAGTCATTCTGATTTGGGGTTGGAGAATCCACCCAACCTATTCCGATTTGTTTCCGGTAATGGAGGGACTATTCTAGAGTCTAGTGACCAGGTTAGAGGTTCAGGTTTCCGGTTTGTGTTAAGGGTATTTTTGTCCAAGTGATAAACCTTTTGAGAGTTGGGTGTTTGAAACAAAGTGCCATGTCTTGGTCAGACGGGGGCCACCTCTTGAATTCATTCACCTTCCGTTCTGTTCTGTTTGTGTTCCCGGTAAGGGGGTGCGGTTGAGTGTCGTAGAGCAAAGTGCCACGTCGTGACCTGGCGGGGGGCCACCTCTTGAATCTACGCCTCACCATTGTTTGTTGCAAGTTACTCTCAGTGCCTTGACGAGGGCCGGGTTGGACCCTTGGGGTCAATTCTGAATCACTGGACATTAGTTGTGTGATCCTTAGTCTGTTAGCCGGATAGGCTGTTTTGTGTCTGGTTGCCCGAGGTTGTGGGTGTATTGTTTTCTGATCATGATTGTGATTTATGGTTATCGGTTTTCTTATGTATCATACTTTGACATATTCCGTTAAAAGCTTTGAAAAGATATCTGCATCTATTTTTGATTGTATATTAGTGGATGGTCGAACGAGACTATGTACTCACTGAGCCGTGTAGCTCATTCCACGATATTTCCAGATGCAGGACAGGAGCCTACAGCGTGAGCGGTGTTGGTGTATATGCCCTACAGACCAATGTATGGACATGGTCAGGCATTGTTTGAATGTACTTTGATAGAATTAATTGATATAATCAATAAAGGCATGGTCGTTATTATGCAGATTGCTTTACCTGCGTTGATGTATTGAATTGCATAGATAATGTCCCAGGAGTTTGGATTGGATCCATTCTCACAAGCTATCCCTAGTCAAGGTACCTTAGCAGATATGGGACAGCTTTGGTACATGTGAGACTGGTGTATGGGCTGGTTAGGTGCGGGGCACAGTAATGCAGACATACAGGTGCATTGGATGCACTGGAGTGATCCACCGTGAGGATTGACTTGTCTAGTCAACAAGTCAATCTCACATGCAAGAGGTTTGCATTGATCCTTAGACTTGAGGTATTCATGTCTAGATATGATGATGGGTATGCTTTAATACAGTCTTACGTCTCTCCGTAATTGGGAGATCAAAATGACTGTCATTGGGCATGTCATAAGTCATGTAGAGACATGGATGACCAATAGTAGGATTTGCCCCTTCCTTCCGAGGAAGCATGATATCCACCTCGGGGCGCCCCACCTTATTGGTGCATGACAGGAAAGTGTGGCCACACTTGTTGAGTCATGACCAATGCATTGGATAATAAACTTGAGACTAATCCAATGGCAGGATATCAGTTTAGGCAAAGGGATCTAGAATGCATGGAATCCTCATTGCTTGTTAGGAGTTATTGCCATAATGACTTAAGTCCTATGACATGGGTAGTAGTGATGTGTTGCTAGATACCCCTCACTACTTATGATGTTTACATCATTGCCATCGTCATATGGATCCTACGGGGTCACACGCAATAGACTCTTGACGTTGCTTTAATCAGAAGCCTTATGATCAAGTTATTGGATAACCTGGATCAATTTGGAAGATTTCATCAGCGCCAATGGGCCTGATGAGTTGGAAAAAGGTTATTGGAGCCAAACTTCATTTTTGGCAGGTTGACCCAAAATTGACCTAGATTGGTCACATTTGGATTAGGGTTGCATTGGATTGGATCCAATGGCTTAATCAACCCATGCCATGAAGTTTGGGCTAGCTCATTATCCAATGAGGCCCAATAACTAGTTATGAAGAAGAGGTATAAGCAAATAAGGGTATAATGGGGAAGAATTTCACCCCATTGGCGCCAAGGGCATAATGGGGTGAAGTGGGCGCATGTTGCTTCATAAGGAAGCATTAGGCGCCTCCCCCTTTGATCCCTTGATGGTATCTTGCCTCTATGGTAAGTATTGGGGCTGATATGGCTTGATGGCTCTTTTGGAAAGAGCATAGGCGCATATATCAAGTGGGATAAGATTTATGGAAAAGTCTTGGAGACTTTCCTTATCTCCAAACCCTAATTCACCCCAAACTATTTGCTTGGCCGAATTCTTCATGCTTGTTGCGCCTAGCCCTTCTCCTTGGATGGAAAGAATGCCTCTAAGGCATGTCTTGGGCTGATATGGCTATTGGGCAAATAAGGAAAGGTTGAATGAGGTTTATGGCAAAGTCTTGGAGACTTTCCTTACCACAAACCCCTCTCATCCTAGCCGCCCACTTGGCATGATCCTAGCCATTGCCCTAGCCGCCCCTTGTCCTATTAATAGGACCCTTGCCGCCCTCTCTTGTGTGGTTGGTTCGATTCCTTGGAGGTGTGAACAAACATAGAGAGGTGTGAGCAAGGGCAAAGGGCGACAACATCAAGGTGGCGCAACCTTCTTCCTCCTTGTAGCCGCAAGCCTTCTTCTCCTTCTTCACCTCTTGGCGCAACTTGGAGAAGGGCTTGGTGGCGACATCTCTTGGAGAGAATTGGAAGCTTAAGGTGGCGACAACTTGAGGGCTTGGAGCTCTCCTTCTTCCATCAAAGGCGCAAGCAAGTTCTTCTTGTTCTTCTTCTCATCTTCTTGGCGCAAGGATTCTTTGAGCTTGGTGGCGTCTTCTTGCCACAAGCCCTCATCGTCCCTTGGCCATAGGCGCACCTTGGAGGTGGCGCAAGCAAAGAAGAAGAAGGAAGTACTTGGCGCATCATCTTCCTCCTCATCTCTTCTTGGCGCTTCTACCTTGGAGGTGGCGCAAGTTTTGAAGAGAGTGATAAGGCTTGATTCTCTTCCCGAGGCTAGCACCAAGCGTGGAAGGGAGCAACGATCAAGGAGTCGACGCGTGGATACTTGTAGAGGACGAACACTTGGGCGTCTTCAACATGGCACCTTCATCCTAACAAGCAATAAAGGTACTAACCCTAACACATCCTTGTGTTCTCTCTCTCGCATGGATCCTTGGGACCGGAATGTGTTTCGGGTGTAATGCTTCTTCCGCTGCGTCCTGGGACTGCAAAAATTTTAAATTACACCCGGCATTCCCCAACAAGCGGATGTTTAGTTTTCTGACTTGATATTTTGGGGCCTGCGAGCCTGTGCTATTTTGAGGGCCGGATGTGGCCGAGGTTTTTATGATTTTGTCCATTGACATGTTAGCCGGATGTGGCTGTTAGTTTTCGACTACTGTGATATTGTTGCCGGGTTGGCATTTGGTTTTGATACGACTGTTAAACCGAGGGCTTAAGCCTGTTTTCGGTGAATTCTATTTGGTTCAGTGTTATTTGATTATTGTGATTTATTAGTTTGATGTTGTGATAAGGATTAAGAATTTTGATTTCGAAATGGTATGTTTCAGTTTGTGTTTATGGAGCATGTACAGGAATTTCCTTAGTTTTTCTGGGGACATGCTGCCGAAATTTTCCGAATCATTTTCCGTAAGCTATCATTCCCTAGCATCTGTCTTGTCATTTTTTGTGTGTGACGTTCCCTATCTCCCACGGTTTCTGTCACTGATTGGGGTTTATTCTGAGGGGATGTTACAGAATGGTATCAGAGGTATGAACTAGCTAATGATAGCTGTATGGGGGTTGGAAAACCTTGCTTGTGTATTGCTAGACAGCTAGGAAACTTGTTTGAGAACTGACTTGATTGTAAATTTGATTTGTGTGTATTTTAGGAGCTAGTATGGTGTGCCCCAGGTCGAGTGCTAGTGCCGGCAGCAGTGATCAGACTGCTGAATTCCTGCGGGCTATGGAGTCTTTGACTGGTATGGTGCAGCAACAGAACGCACTAATCCAGCAACAGGCTCAGATGCTGCAGCAGTAGCAGACCCCGCACCAGGAGGTGCAGCAGCAGCTGTTACAGCAGAATCGCGAACAGCAACGCGAGTTCAGAGAGCAGTTGCAGCTTCTGTCTCAGACCCAGATACCGACGCAGGGGCGGGGGTCTGAGTCTGACTCGGGCTCGGGGGTTAGCTTGCCGGAGGACACCCATAGGCGCTATGCCTTGCTTGTGGGTGAATTCCAGCGGTTGGGCCCTAGCTCTTTTTATGGGAGTCCAGATTACAGGACGGCAGAGGACTGGCTTTTGGGCTTGTAGAAGATCTTCCAAGTGATGCGATGTTCAGATGAGGACAGATTATGTTTGGCCACTTATATGATGCGTGGTGACGCAGATGTGTGGTGGAAAAGTGAGCTGAGACTCGCAGTGGACAAATCTGAACCGGTGACGTGGCAATACTTCTTGTCCCGGTTCAATGAGAAATTCTTCCCCACCAGCCTGGTTGAGGATAGGGAGGTGGAGTTTATCCACTTGGAACAAGGGGACATGACGGTGGATCAATATGACTTGATGTTCTCAAAGCTTGGGAAGTATGCTCCACACTTGATAAATACTGAGGATAGACGAGCTAAGAAATTTCTCAGGGGTCTCAGAAGGGATATCAGACAGAAGGTAGGATTGCAGCACTTGGAGACTTATGCTGAGATGCTGGATCGTGCTCGCACCGCGGAGAAGTACATCCTGGAGGAGCAGGCCGAGACAGCCCTAGTTGTCGCCCCTATAGCTGAGGCACCGGGTTCCCAGCAGACTGGTGGAGGCAGTAGGAAATACCATAAGGGGAAGGACCAGAAGAGAGGCCGATACAGACCTTACCAGGGGAAGGGAACTCAGAGACCGCAGCAGACATCTCAGCCACAGCAGCAGGGTACTGATGGCCGGGTAGAGGACAGAGTCTGTTACCATTGTGGGGCCAAGGGTCACCTGAAGGCGGACTGCCACAAGAAGTCCGGGGCGTGCTTCAAGTGCGGAAAAGTGGGGCACAGGATCAAAGATTGCACTGTGCATGGGCCACAGATCCGGGGTACCGAGAGACCAGCTGTCCAGGCCAGAGTCTACGCTATAGCAGAGAAGGACACTCGAGCTTCCCGATCCGTCGTGGAAGGTACTTTACATGTTTTTGATCAGTTAGCTCGTATTTTGTTTGATCCGGGGTCCAATTTGTCCTTTGTGTCTGCTAACTTTGCTTCTAGACTACCTGTCTCACCTAGAGTACTAGATTACACAGTTTCAGTATGTACACCCCTGGGGGATAGTTTATCCACTGACATAGTCTACCCTGACTGTGTTATTCACGTAGAGCAGTACCAGTTTATAGTTGATTTGATACTACTAGGCATGCAGGATTATGATTTGATCCTAGGCATGGATTGGCTATCTTCTCACCACGCTACAGTGGATTGCTTTGAGAAGATTGTTACTCTGCATCTGCATGATGGGAGTCATCTGCTAGTAAGGGGCCTGGTGTCTGATCAAGGGCCACATTTGATATCATTTGTGCATGCCAGCAGGTTGCTAGCCAGTGGGTGTAAAGGATACCTTGCACATGTTAAGGTGCCAGAAGACTCAGATCCAGACTTAGCTCAGATGGATGTAGTTTGTGAGTTTCCTGATGTATTCTCGGATGAGTTTTCAGGTTTGCCTCCCCACAGGGATGTGGAGTTTGGTATTGAGCTGGTGCCTGGTACAGCTCCAATATCAAAGGCTCCTTATCGTATGGCCACCTCAGAGTTAGCTGAGTTGAAGAAGCAGTTAGAGGAATTGCTTGAAAAGGGGTATATCAGACCGAGTGCTTCACCCTGGGGAGCGCCAGTCTTGTTTGTAAAGAAGAAGGACGGAACACTGAGGATGTGCATAGATTACCGCCAGCTGAATCAGGTGACTGTAAAGAATAAGTATCCCCTTCCGAGGATAGATGATCTGTTCGATCAGTTGCAGGGTGCCACTGTGTTCTCCAAGATCGATCTGAGGTCAGGATACCATCAGCTCAGGGTTAGGGATGAGGATATCCTGAAGACTGCTTTCAGGACCAGGTATGGACACTACGAGTTTGTAGTTATGCCTTTTGGACTGACCAATGCACCTGCTATTTTTATGGATCTGATGAACAGGGTGTTTCACGAGTTGTTAGACACTTGTGTGGTGGTATTTATAGATGATATACTAGTATACTCCCGTACTTATCAGGATCACGCTAGGGACTTGCGTAGGGTACTAGCAATTCTGAGGAAGCACCAGTTGTATGCTAAGGCCAGCAAGTGCGAGTTTTGGTTGGATCAGATCAGCTTTCTGGGGCATGTGATATCTGGTCAGGGCGTGTCTGTGGATCCAATGAAGGTACAGGCTATCCTGAACTGGGAAAGACCAACTAGTGCCACAGAGATCCGGAGCTTTCTGGGATTAGCAGGATATTACAGGAGGTTTGTGAAGGGGTTCTCCAAGCTGGCGGGTCCCTTAACCAAACTGACCAGGAAAGAGGCTAAGTTTGTTTGGGATGAGAAGTGTGAGGAAAGCTTCCAGGAGCTAAAAAGGAGATTGACCAGTACACCCATCCTTATCATTCCTACTGATGGGGAGAGGTTTACTGTTTATACTGATGCCTCAGGAAAAGGACTGGGCTGCGTCCTGATGCAAAAAGGGGCCGTAGTAGCTTATGCTTCACGGCAACTGAAGGAGTATGAGTTAAACTATCCCACACACGATTTGGAGTTGGCGGCAGTGGTTTTTGCACTGAAGATATGGCGCCACTGTCTATTGGGACAGGAGTTTGACTTATTTACTGATCATCAGAGTCTCAAGTACATTTTCACTCAGAAGGAGTTGAATATGAGGCAGAGAAGGTGGATGGAGCTGATAAAGGATTATGATTTCTCTATTCAGTATCAGGCCGGGAAAGCCAATGTGGTAGCTGATGCATTAAGCAGACACCCAGTTACTTCGATAGCAGCACTAAGAGTCAGTGAGTGGCAGTTACTACAGGAGTTCCGAGAGCTCAGGGTTGAGGTGTCTCCCAGAGTTCAGTCTGGATATGTGGCTTTTCTCCGGGTTCAGTCTGCTTTACTACAGAGGATCAGGGATCAGCAGCTGGTAGATCCGAGTCTAGTTCAGATCAGAGAGAGGTTGGCTGCCGGGCCAGTGGAGGATTTCAGCTTATCTGGTGATAGTATTCTGCGGTTCCGTGGAAGGGTGTGTGTCCCTGAGGAACCTAGTCTGAGGAGAGAGATCTTGGAGGAGGGTCATAACTCCAAGTATTCCTTGCATCCCGGAGTCACAAAAATGTATCAGGATTTGAAGAAAGATTTCTGGTGGCCGGGCATGAAGAAGGAGGTCGCGGTGTTCGTATCTCGGTGTTTGACCTGTCAGACTGTGAAGGCTGAACACCAGAGGCCTGGGGGATTATTGCAGCAGCTCCCTATCCCGCAGTGGAAGTGGGAGTGCATTAGTATGGATTTTGTTTGTGGGTTGCCTCGGACCAGGAGAGGGCATGATGCGGTTTGGGTCATCGTAGACAGGCTCACGAAGGCTGCACACTTTTTGCCTATTCGGATGACTTATCCACTCGATCGGCTGGCTAAGCTGTACATCGACGAGATAGTCAGATTACACGGAGTGCCTGTGGATATTGTATCAAACCGCGATTCCAGATTCCTTTCCAGATTCTGGAAGAGCTTGCATGAGGGTCTTGGGACTAAGTTGAGTTTTAGTATCGCCTACCATCCGCAGTCAGATGGTCAGTCAGAGCGTACTATACAGACTTTGGAGGATTTGCTGAGGGCTTATGTTGTAGATTGGAGCTCTGAGTGGGACAGTGATTTATCCCTGATAGAGTTCACCTACAATAACAGCTTTCACTCCAGTATTCAGATGGCTCCGTACGAGGCTCTGTATGGCAGGAAGTGCAGGTCTCCTCTGAGTTGGGAGGAATCGGGGGACCGGATGATTCTGAGATCAGAGGCTGTACAGGAGGCTACAGATAGAGTCAGAGTTATCCAGGAAAAATTGAAGGTTGCTCGGGACAGGCAGAAGAGTTATGCAGATGATCGTCGTCGTCCCTTAGAGTTTATGGTGGGGGATCATGTGTTTCTGAAGGTTTCACCAACCAAGGGTGTCATGCGGTTTGGCAAGAAGGGAAAGCTGAGCCCGAGGTTTGTTGGACCTTACGATATTGTAGAGAGGGTTGGTCCTGTAGCTTACAGACTAGCTCTGCCACCATCTCTGGAGCATCTTCATAATGTATTTCATGTGTCAGTTCTGAGGAAATACTGTGCAGATCCATCTCATGTGCTTGATTCTGCTCCCCTGCAGATCCAGAGTGATCTGACCTTTGTAGAGAGACCACTGAGGATTGTGGATAGGAAAGACAAAGTCCTAAGGAACAAGACAGTACCGCTTGTAAAAGTTATCTGGGGAAACCAGTCAGTCGAAGAAGCTACTTGGGAGTCAGAGTCAGATATGAGAAGAGAGTTCCCTCAGCTATTCGATGATTTGGGTGGTGAGCTTTAGAGGACTAAAGCTTTTTAAGGGGGAAGGAATGTAAGATCCAGAAATTTAATAGCAGGTAAGAAAATAAAATTTTGTTTATCTAGCTTTGTTGTGGAAGTTTTTCAATGAGGTAATGTATTGACTTAAGTATTTTTCCTGCGATGTAAAAATATGTGTCGCGGAGAGGATTCGAACCTGCGACTTAAGGCGTAAAATGTGTGCTGCACACCACTAGGCTAGTGGTGTTTATCTGTTAGAAAAGGGTAAGAGCCCTTGATAAGGGTGAGGTGGAGAATAACTTATACTAAAGGGTTATTGGATCTTCCACTTATGCTTGCTATTGGGTTTGGATTCTTGGGAGGCTTGATGGGTAAACGAAATCGTGAGGGATCCATGTTCACACGTTTTCCCTTTTTCTCACGATTTTCCCTAGGGTGAAGGGGCGGCTTACCTTCTCCTCCCTTCTCCTCTTCTTGTGGCCGGCGGCGAGTGGTGGTGGAGGCGGTTTCCGACGACTTTTGTGCTTCCGGCGTTTGCTTCCGGCGACGTGAGTGGCGTGAAGGGAGGCGTGAGGGTGTGAGGTTTGGAAGAACCGAAATCAAGGTGAGTGGATCTTCTCTTTCACCTAGTTCACGCATATTGGAAGTGTTGCTTGATTTAGAGAAGATTAATGCTAGAAAGATGACATGAACTCTTGATTTCAAGTTGTACACGTTTCTTTGTTTTTTTTTCCCTAAATTTCGAAACCCTAGTTTGCATAAAAATTAGGGCTTTTCATCTCTAAGACTTCTAATCATCAATTAGACCTTGATTAAACATGTATGTGGCTTTAAACGTTCAATTACATGAAGATTAGGGCTTAATTGAGAATTTCGCCCCTTTTTCATGAAATTGCTCCTAAATGTATGAGTAAAAATTGGGGCAAACCTGATTTTCATGAAATTAGGTATATGAGGACTCTACCGTTAATTTTGGGGAATTTTTGGAAATAAAAATTTCTGTTGACTGAAATTGACCTAGGGGTAATTCGGTAAATTTTCTAGTTAAATTGGGGGAAAAACTTGAAATTACGAATCTAAGGATCATGAGGGATGTAATGACTATTTTTACGAAATTTTTGGATAAGTTTTCCTGCATGACTTAAATTTTGAACTAGGGGCATTTCTGTCTTTTGTTATAAGAACTAGGAGAAAAACTATGATTTTGTGATTTCCTGTATTTATGTTATCTGCGGATGAAATTTGGTGAATTTTCGGTATTAATATGTATTTTTAGTTGAATGGTGTATGTAGGCAGTATTGATGTGAAATATTGATTGATAACCTTGGATGATAACTTAGAAAAGGTTAAACCATGTTTGCATGAAATTTAAGGACCTTTCCTGAACTTGATTGATGTGATGTTCGAGACAATGTTTGTGTTGTATGCACTCGATAAGGGTCCTAGACTTGAGTGGACTGAACCTAAGGGTCAACTAGAGCACTCAGTGAACAGTCATTCTGATTTGGGGTTGGAGAATCCACCCAACCTATTCCGATTTGTTTCCGGTAATGGAGTGACTGTTCTAGAGTCTAGTGACCAGGTTAGAGGTTCAGGTTTCCGGTTTGTGTTAAGGGTATTTTTGTCCAAGTGATAAACCTTTTGAGAGTTGGGTGTTTGAAACAAAGTGCCACGTCTTGGTCAGACGGGGGCCACCTCTTGAATTCATTCACCTTCCGTTCTGTTCTGTTTGTGTTCCCGGTAAGGGGGTGCGGTTGAGTGTTGTAGAGCAAAGTGCCACGTCGTGACCTGGCGGGGGGCCACCTCTTGAATCTACGCCTCACCATTGTTTGTTGCAAGTTACTCTCAGTGCCTTGACGAGGGTCGGGTTGGACCCTTGGGGTCAATTCTGAATCACTGGACATTAGTTGTGTGATCCTTAGTCTGTTAGCCGGATAGGCTGTTTTGTGTCTGGTTGCCCGAGGTTGTGGGTGTATTGTTTTCTGATCATGATTGTGATTTATGGTTATCGGTTTTCTTATGTATCATACTTTGACATATTCCGTTAAAAGCTTTGAAAAGATATCTGCATCTATTTTTGATTGTATATTAGTGGATGGTCGAACGAGACTATCAACTCACTGAGCCGTGTAGCTCATTCCATGATATTTCCAGATGCAGGACAGGAGCCTACAGCGTGAGCGGATGTTTAGTTTTCTGACTTGATATTTTGGGGCCTGCGAGCCTGTGCTATTTTGAGGGCCGGATGTGGCCGAGGTTTTTATGATTTTGTCCATTGACATGTTAGCCGGATGTGGCTGTTAGTTTTCGACTACTGTGATATTGTTGCCGGGTTGGCATTTGGTTTTGATACGACTGTTAAACCGAGGGCTTAAGCCTGTTTTCGGTGAATTCTGTTTGGTTCAGTGTTATTTTATTATTGTGATTTATTAGTTTGATGTTGTGATAAGGATTAAGAATTTTGATTTCGAAATGGTATGTTTCAGTTTGTGTTTATGGAGCATCTACAGGAATTTCCTTAGTTTTTCTGGGGACATGCTGCCGAAATTTTCCGAATCATTTTCCGTAAGCTATCATTCCCTAGCATCTGTCTTGTCATTTTTTGTGTGTGACGTTCCCTATCTTCCGCGGTTTCTGTCACTGATTGGGGTTTATTCTGAGGGGATGTTACAATATCGACCAAAATAGCATGCCTGTGATGGTTTATTATTTTGTCCATAGCATGCCTGTGATGTTTTTCCTTTGCTGCCATAACCATAGGAAAACTGCATGCTAGAAAAGAATAAAAACATGCATAAACTCTCAATACAATATCAAGTCGATAGCCTTCTAACGCGTAGCCCTCATCAAACTATCGATCGGTGGTGTTGTGAACTGTTTCCCACCCTCGTGGGACACACCCACTTATCTTTAGAAGGTGTGTGGTGATAATGATTTCCCCAGTCCAGTTTTAACCTGGGCATGCCTTCGCAAGGAAATTTGTTGGCCTTGGGCATAACGGTTAGGACCAGACTTGACTAGTTTTTCATATGTCATTGACATGATGAATTACTAGAGGCAGCTGTTAAGAGGATAGGGTTTTGTGTTGTATCCAGCCCTCGCTGGACACAGGGCGCCTAGTCTGTCTTAACTAAGAGGAATTGTGCATGGCACAATTGGCTGGCATGCCTACCTAAGGAAGCATGAGACTCTCTGTGCATCTCAACTCACCCTCGTGAGTCGCGGAAACCTTATGTGAAATTAGGATCCTACTCACTTATTTCCATGTTGAGTTAGAGAGTTCTCAACTTGTTTTGGAAGTAGTGGGAGCTTAGCATTTAATTAAAAGTCCTTGTTAAATGCTTTATCATAGTACTTATTTTACTTATTTGCTTATTGTAGATGGCATCTCCTGATCTAAGATTGAAACTTTATAAACATAAACTGGATGGGACAAATTGGACAAAATGGTTCAAGATTTTGTCCAAGATACTGGAACAAGAACATAAGGTGCATCTTCTTGAAAGACCTCCATCCCAGCCCAGTGTGTATTTCACTAATGACTGGGAGTGGAATGTCTATCTTGAACATTGTGAAGATAACGAACAGTACACTGCTCTTGTCTTAGAGTGCTTGACCCCGGAGGTCAAGGTTGAATGTGATGAGATGGGGATCTATGATCTAATCATACATCTCAAAGGTCTCTTCACACCATGCTCTATAGACAATGATCAGGAGAGTTCTGTTGGATCTTCAGAATGTGTGCCTGAATCTGAGAAAGACCATGGTTCTGTATCTTCGAAGCTAATACTTCGGAAGACTGGGAATGCATGGGTATTTCGAAGAGGATTGATGGCCAAGAAGAGCATGGCAAAGAGGAAGGGATGTAATCCATCCACTTCAGGTATTGTGTTACCGAGGTCTTTTGTCTACTTCTTATTCATGGGTACTGGGTACCGTATGTGAGGCTCACATATGTTTTACATGTGCAGGAGCTCAAAAGAAGTAGGACGAAGAGGCTTGATGGGATTGACTCTCGGGTCAGGGACGGAGCATTGGATGCTGCTGTTGATATCATCTCACTGCCTTGAAGACTTTATATAGAACTTTGCTATTATTGTATCAGCTTATGTATTAGAACATCATTCCTTTTGGAAAGGACTTCAGTTTGAAATAATAAATAATATTTTTCTTTAATCTGAGATGTTCTATTGAAGTGATACAATTGACAATAGTTTGTGGTTCTATATGTGACACAAGATCAGATCTAATGATTCAATAAACTTCCTCTTATAGCATTGTCTCTTGAACCATAGAACAATGGTCACATCCGAAAGTCCATGGACTATTGGGATCATTATCCTTTCAGGATTATGATACATGTGAGCCTAGTTCAAAGGAACAATGTGACAGATGCTGACTTCACCGTAAAGGGTAGAAGGAGTAGTGACTTGTTGGATCTATTACACAACAATGTGAGTGGACCCATGTAAACTAGCACTAAGAGGAGTTATATATACTTCATTAGGTATGGGTATGCCTTACGCAACCCAAGAACTTTGGAAAAATCCAAAGGTTCACAAATGAAGTATTGAGTCAAATTGAAGGATCTATTAAAGCACCTTGATTGGATCAAGATGATTAGTGAAAAATTTGATGACTGTCCTAAGAAGTGTGGAGTGATCTCACAGCTTTCTTAGTAGACCACTGTGTGGTGAATTTCAAAGAAAGAAAAAGGAACACATTGGATGTGGTTCCATCTTTGAATAGTCATGCAAATATACTATTGTGATGCCATGCAAACAGATGTACTGCTGCTCCGTAAGAAAAGGTCTAAGTTAGCTTTTGAGTTGCAAACTGCAAATATCCCATTTCTTCAATAGAATTGGGAATGTAATATGCAGTGATTCAAAAGTATGTATTTGTGGTGCACTATAGAGTGCTAATTCTATCCCATGGAGAACAAAATACTTGTTGCTCAAACTGCTGTCTCTCTTAATAAAGTATTTCTTTTGAAAGAAGCTAGTGGGAGTAGATTTGATTTGGACAAGATCCAGAATCAACCACAATATAATTAGACACACATGGAGAGCAAAATCTCACATACAGGTTGAAAGTCAACCTGAGGTTCAAGTAACACAGGAATAACATAAGTCTGGATCGATTCGATATGCTGGGCATGACGAATTTTTCATCAAGCATGAACCTAAGACTTATGAGGAAATAGAAGCGGTCGGTGGACCAAATTCCAAGAAATGGCTAAGGGCCATGAGAACCATAATGGACTCCATGTCTGCTAATCAAGTCTGGGACTTGGATAAGCTGCCAAAAGGGGTAATTCCCACAGGCTATAATAAATCTTCTAGGAAGATAGACATGGAAGGTAACATTGTTACCTTAAAAGACAAGCTAGTGAACAATAATTTCAGGCAAATCCACTGGGTGGATAATAATGAAATTTTCACCAATAGCTGAGCTTTAAGTCCATTAGGGATCTGCTTGTTGTAATTGCATGATCAATTATGGCATCTTGTTATGATAACTGCTTTTCGTGCGAGGACATCTGAAAAGATATCTATAAGGAAATAGCCAGAAGGTTTTCATATCAAGGCCATATAGATATGCATGATGTTATGCAAGCATGGTTGAAAAAGCCTGTGTTTACAAGAAGATTAGTGGGAGCACCTTAATAGTATTTCTTGTTCTAGATGATTGATGATATTCTCCTCACATGGAATGACATCTCAAGCTCTTCACATGGTGAAGAAAAGGTTTGATATGTATTTCGAGAAGAATGATCTAGGGAATGATGCCTGCATCCTAGGCATGAGGATCTATAGATAGAGATCCAAGAAAGTCATTGCCCTTTAGTCAATCTATGTTCATCCAAGAGTTTCTGGAGAGGTTTATATTGGATGATTCCAAATATTGATACCTTCCAGGAAGATATGGTCTGAGTCTCTCAAAGATGTTGTGTCCTGTGGCACAGCTGGAGAGTAATAACATGGGTCTAAAATCTTGATATTTGGTGTATAGGATGGATCATGTTTTGAATAATATACTCCAGACCATTTGTGGCAAATGCTTGGAGCATAGCCAGCAAGTTTCAATCAGATCTTAGTGTTTAACACTAGATAGCTGTGAAAGCAATCCTTGTATATATACTTGGGAAGTATAAAGGATTGGAGTCTAGTCTATGATAGACAGGAAAGAATTTTATGTACAGGGGTACACTGACACTTCGTTCCAGTCTAGTGACTATTGATCACAGCGAGGAGTTGCGCTTTGCCTTGTTATGGTGTTGTGTGCTAAAAGAGCATTATGCAAACCAAAGTGGCAAGATTCTACAAATAAGGCTGAGTACATTGCACCTCCTTGTGGCAGCCACGGAGGCAGCTTCATTCATTTGAACTTGATCTAGTTCATAGTGCTTGATGGTCCAGTATAGTTCTTACTGGGACCATAGCATGAGAGAAGGAACTTAATGCTCAAGTATGTACTGCAGCATATCATCTGATCTTAGAGATCATGGATAAGGATGATGATCAAATTTGTTAAAATAAACACAGATAGCAATCTGGAAAAAACCCACTGACCTAGCCTCTGGCGCAGCGGAAGCTAAATGGGTCATACTAGAGACATTGGAACTGATCAAACATCAGTTGCCCTTGGTCTTAGTGCAAGTGGGAGATTGTTGGTGTATATGCCCTAAAGACCAATGTATGAACAAGGTCAGGCATTGGTTGAATGTACTTTGATAGAACTATTACTCTTTATATAGGCATGGTCGTTATTATGCAGACTTCTCTACCTGCGTTGATGTATTGAGTTGCATAAATAATGTCCCAGGAGTTTGGATTGGATCCATTCTCATAAGCTATCCCCAGACAAGGTACCTTAGCAGATATGGGACAGCTTTGGTACATGTGAGACTGGTGTATGGGCTGGTTAGGTGCGGGGCACAGTAACGCAGACATACAGGTGCATTGGATGCACTGGAGTGATCCACCGTGAGGATTGACTTGTCTAGTCAACAAGTCAATCTCACATGCAAGAGGTTTGCATTGATCCTTAGACTTAAGGTATTCATGTCTAGACTTGATGATGGGTATGCTTAATACAGTCTTACGTCTCTCCGTAACTGGGAGATCAAAACGACTGTCATTGGGCATGTCATAAGTCATGTAGAGACATGGATGACCAATAGTAGGATTTGCCCCTTCCTTCAGAGGAAGTATGATATCCACCTCGGGGCGCCCCACCTTATTGGTGCATGACAGGAGAGTGTGGCCACACTTGTTGAGTCATGACCAATGCATTGGATAATAAACTTGAGACTAATCCAATGGCAGGATATCAGCTTAGGCAAAGGGATCTGTAATGCAATAGGAATCCTCGTTGCTTGTTAGGAGTTGTTGCCATAATGACTTAAGTCCTATGACATGGGTAGTAGTGATGTGTTGCTAGATACCCCTCACTGCTTATGATGTTTACATCATTGCCATCGTCATATGGATCCTACGGGGTCACACGCAATAGACTCTTGACGTTGCTTTAATCAGAAGCCTTAGGATCAAGTTATTGGATAACTTGGATCCATTTGGAAGATTTCATCAGCGCCAATGGGCCTGATGAGTTGGAAGAAAGTTATTGGAGCCAAACTTCATTTTTGGCAGGTTGACCCGAAATTGACCTAGATTGGTCACATTTGGATTAGGGTTGCATTGGATTAGATCCAATGGCTTAATCAACCCATGCCATGAAGTTTGGGCTTGCTCATTATCCAATGAGGCCCAATAATTAGTTGTCATGAAGAGGAATTGGCTTAAAAGGGTATAATGGGGAGAATTCTCACCCCATTGGCGCCTAGGGGCATAATGGGGTGAGGGAGGCGCCTTTGCTTCATTATGGAAGTAAAGGGCGCCTAGCCCTTCTTCCTTGGATGGAATACTTGCCTCTAAGGCAAGTCTTGGGGCTGATATGGCTTGAGGACTCTTTTGGAAAGAGCTTGGGCGCATATGACAAGTAGGAAGATGTTTATGGTAAAGTCTTGGAGACTTTCCTTATGAACCCTACATGCACCCAAACCCTTGCCCTAGTCGAATTCTTCATGTTGCGCCTAGCCCTTCTCCTTGGATGGAAAGAATGCCTCTAAGGCATGTCTTTAGGCTGATATGGCCATTGGGCAAATTAGGATAGGTTGAATGAGGTTTATGGTAAAGTCTTGGAGACTTTCCTTACCTCAAGACTCCTTTATCCTAGCCGCCCACTTGGCATGATCCTAGCCATTGCTCAATTTGCCTCTAGTCCTATTTATAGGACCCATTGTCGCCCTCTCTTGAAGATAAACGCTTGGAGACGTGAACACAAGTAGAGGGGCGAAAGCAAGGGCAAAGGGTGACAACATCAAAGTGGCGCAACCCTTCTTCCAACAAGTGACCGCAAGTCTTCTCCTTCCTCTCCTCTTGGCGTGACTTGGAGAAGGACTTGGTGGCGCAATTTCCCCCTAATCTTCCTCAAGGCCGAAACTCATCTTCTCCCTCTTCTCTTGGAGTGAAGAGGATAAGGAGTTGGCGGCATCTTCCTTGCACTTGGCGCATGAACCTTGGAGGTGGCGCAAGAAGAGTGAAGGAACCCTAAGGCTTGATTCTCTTCCTGAGGCTAGCACCGAGCGTGGAAGGGAGCAACGATCAAGGAGTCGACGCGTGGATACTTGTAGAGGGCGAACACATGGGTGCCTTCAACATGGTTTCGACATCTAGACAAGCAAAAGAGGTACATCTCTATCACATCCTTGTGTATACTCACTCGCATGGATCCTTGGGAAAGGAATGTGTTTCGGGTGTAATGCTTCTTCCGCTGCGTCCTGGGACTGCAAAATTTTAAATTACACCCGGCATTCCCTAACAAAGAATTCACTCCTCCATGTGCACATGGGATAGACCCATGGCACAAGACCCTAGGAGATTATTGGGGCAAAGTGATTGTCCTAATCTCTATGGGGTAGGATTACAAGGGGCAGCTAACCTTTGTAGACTCTTGAGAGGGGCAAAACAACATAAAAGGATGATATAGAGTCGCTGAAAATTAATTGAAAGGGTTTTATGAAAAATAAAGTAATTACTCATTGATTTTTCAAAGCATGTAGAATCGCATGAGTAGTTGATTTATGCATTATGATTGTGATCGAAGTCAAGCCCTTAATTGTCATGCCTGTGATGTATCATTGTGAGGCTTGTATGCCGACTTTCAATTTTGAATTTCAATTCCATATTGAAAATTGAAGACATTGTGGCATTTCTCTCTCTCTCCCTTGCACATCTCTCTAGGTGGCGCAACCCATGACCTAGCTGAACCCTAGGGTGGCTTCTAGGGTTACCAAGAGGCGCATCCAAGGGGGTTGGCGGCTAGGGTTAGGGTTGGTGCACCTCACCCTAAAGGTGGCACATCCCTTCTTTGACCTAACCTTGAGTGACTCCTAGGGTTACCTAGATGGTATACTTAACGGATGATGGTTAGATAAGATGATGGTGCAACCTAACCAAGTTAGGGGGGTGATCTTTGTCATTAGCTGAACCATGAGGCCTTCTAGGGTTCCCTAGTTATCCGTCAAGGGTTCACGGGCTGATGATGAAGGTTGAGCATCCTAAGGGGCTGATCAAGTTGACTAGCTGAACCTTGATGCTTACTAGGGCTGCCTAGTGGTGCATCAAAGGTTCATGGGCTGATCAAGATGGTTAGCACACCTAACCTTGGTAAGTGACTGTTTTCTCTCTTAGTCATGAATGAGAAGGCTCTTAGGGGCGTTTCTTGCATTCGAGGGCTGAGATTGATAAGAGCAGAACCTATACTTGCATGATGACACATCCATGCATATGGGCGCACCTCATAGGTGGTGCACCTAGCAAGGGAAGTGGTGCATATGGTAAGCATGGTGAGACACATGGAGAAGATGACACATGGATGTTTGGCTGAACCATGGAAGGAGTCTAGGGTTTGCGAGCTATCTTCCAAGTAGAGATCTAAGTTGGTCGAACCCTAGGAGAAACCTAGGGTTTGTGAGCTAGCTTATGAAGAAGACTCAGGCTGGCCAAACATAAAGGGGATCTTTTCCTAGATGGTGCCTTTAGGGTTTGTGAGCTGTCCCATGGAGCTAAAGACCTAGGTGGAGCACCTCAGAGCTTGGGAGAAGAGCCCTTGGGGCACTCAGGGATGAGCTAAGGACTTGTTGGCATGAGCCCATGGCTCATAGCCCTTGGTACTGCTAGGTGTCTAGGACTAGGTTTAGGGGCTTGTTACCCGACTTATGGGCTTCGATCACATCATGTTTCTGCTCTATCATGCCTTTACTGCTTTTTGGTTTTATTCCACCATAGGATTGTATGCCTGTATTGATAGAATAAGATAAAAAAGCTTGTAGTGCCGAGACCACAAAAATCCTCACTAAATCATATCAAGTCCTGATACTTTGCCTTCTGACATGTAACTCTCGTCAAACTGTCGATCATTGGTGTTGTGCATAATTTTCCACCCTCGTGGGACACACCCAGCTATCTTAAGGAGGGGTGTGGTGATAATAATTTCCCTAGTCCAGTTAAAACTTTGGACGTGCCTTTCGCAAGGAAATTGTTGGCCCTAGGTATAACAGTTAGGTCGGACTTGACTAGGATTTTTCATATGTCTTAGTTTACATGATGAGATTTCTGGAGGCACTCTCAAGAGGCTAGGGCTTTGTGATGTATCCAGCCCTCACTAGACACAAAGTGCCTAAACGGTCTTGGGAAGGGGAATTGCCAAGTTGCAATTGGTTGGGGGGCCTACCTCAGGAAGCATGCGTCACCTTGTGCAATACATCCCATCCTCGTGGGACGCAAGGCCGTGTACGAAATGAGGATCCCATCTCACTAAGGAAGTCGGTCGACTTCTCGATCCATTTTTGAGGATTATCGATTTGAATAAAATAGTGAGAAACAATTATTTATAAAAGGCCAGAATAAATGGTTGAAAAATGTGATACTAATCTGCTCTTGTCTTTGTTGTATATGGCTTCTAACAACAATAACAATAGCGGATTATCACTCCGTTCCGTCCTGGACAGGGAGAAGTTGACTGGAGTCAACTTCATAGACTGGTACCGCCACTTGAGGATAGTCCTCAAGTAGGAGAAGAAGTTGTATGTCTTAGAACAAGCACTTCCTCCTCCATCGCCATCCTCAGCCCGTGCAGCTGATCGGGAAGCTTTTCGTAAGCTCCAGGATGACACCCTGGATGTTGCCGACCTTATGTTGTCTGTGATGTCATCTAAGTTGCAAATGCAGCATGAGGATCAAAACGCATTTTAGATCATCATGCATCTAAAGCAATTGTTCGAATCGCTAGCTAGAACATAAAGGTTCAAAACGTCCAAGGCTAACTATCAATGCAAGATGTCTGAAGGTGCTCCAGTGGGACCACATGTGCTCAAGCTGCTAAGGTACTTGTCGCATCTCAATAGACTAGGACACCTGATGGATTAAGATTTGGCCACTGATCTAATCCTGCTGTCGCTGCCTCCAAGTTATAGTGCATTCATTATCAATTTCAATATGAATAAAATTGAGTGCACTCATGAGGATCTACTGAAACTACTGGAAATGATCGAGAAAGAAATGGTCAAGTCCAAACCCAAGTCTGTTCTTATGGTCTCTAGAGATAATAAGAAGAGGAAAAGGGGTAAGGGCAAGTCCAAGGCCAAAAGCACTAAAAAAGTCCAATGTGAGAAAGAATGAATGCTTCAACTGTGGCCAGCAGGGCCATTGGCACAAAGACTGCAAGCATCCTTAAAGAGAGATGAAGAGAAGTGACCCTTCGTCTTCAGGCTCAAGTAATTTTATTACCAAATCCTATATTGTCTATTTCTATACATGGGTATTTGATGCGTTGTATTTACACCACATTTTTACTTGCATTTTATACTATATTTTTGGCTTAATTGCAAGCTTTTGTGCTAATTTTTGTATTTTTACTTCACTTGGCACAAAATCTTTACTTTTCTTGGTTTTATTGAAAATACAGGTAAAAAGGCACAAAAATGATAGATTTTGTGAGTTTTAAGGCCATAGCATGATTCCCAAGGAGATCACGAGCTAATACGTCAAATTTAGAGCGAAAATGGTGAAGATCGCAATTTTCACGGCCTTGGCCATAATTATTGGGTTGGCCGTAAACTTGTCGTTCAAACGGGTGAAATGCGGCTAAGTACGGAAGTCCACAGAAACTTTCACGGGTTAAGCCGTGAATACTTCACAGTCCGTGAAACTTTCTATGTACAAAGGGTTGTAGACACAAAAACATTTACGGCCTTGGCCGTGAACGCATTACGGGCCATGAAAACGTCCGCCTCTTCGAGTTTTTTACTTGATTTGACTCCAAATCAAATCAGATTTGATCCAAACTCTCTAAAAATTTTCCTCGAAGGGTTCCGGACCGGTCAAAGTATAAAAGATTGGATTTTTGGAGGGTTTAGGGAGGACTTTTCGGATGAAGACAATCGGCGGCGATGACCGAGGCGAAATTCCAATTTTCGAGCAGATTATGGCAAGATTTCACACAAAAGAGAAGTTTGATTGCCCCTTCTCCATCTTCAGATCGAGGGGAAGCTAATTTAACTATATTCTTAGTGAAGTTCTTGTGATTTCGAGAAGATTTTATGCTTGTTCATCATATAAATATGTTGTTTCTTCATAACATGAGCGAGTAACTTTTATTTCGGGATTAAGGGCATAGCCCGCTAACAGTTATGAGTTAAACTGTATTCTTGACTACTTTGATACGATTATTTTATCATGATTTGATTGAAATTTTGCTTAATCTGTAGTTTACACTGGCCATGTACAATTGCGTTTTAGACGTTGCGAGAAGTACTGGGAGGTGAATCGCAACATTAGATCTAATTTAATCAAACCTGCGAATCCAATCACGAGAGCAGTTTGGATTCGTTTGTAGGATTTATTAGGCTTTTCACAGAACTTAATGGGTTTAGGTACGTTAACTATCATGAGAGTAGGGAGTTAACGTAGTTAGACACCAGGTTACGCTTCAGGAGAAGGTAATCCGTATATTAGGAAAAGTCCCTATTATGATCATAATTTTCTGTTCAAAGAGTTATTTCTATATGATTCATAATTCTTAGTGTGGTGAAACCCTGAGCCCGGATCTTCTAGAATTTGAATCTCCTTAAACGTTGTTTCCATTATTTCTCATACTTAGAGATCGAAACAAACCATTACTTGATTTTTGCCTAGATTCAAACAAGTCATAAAGTTGGTACTTAACCGCCTACTCCTCGAGGGAACGATCTTATTTTATTACTTCGATAAATCCATGCAATTGTGGACGTATCAAGTTTTTGGCGCCGTTGTCAGGGATTCGGCTAGTTAATATTGAATTAATTGATAAGTTTGGAGACTAGACATATTTTCTTTCTTTTGCTTTAGCATTTCTTTTTCTTTTCTTTTTACTATTATTTCATTTCCACTTTGACTTACATGTTGCATGCCCAAAGTTTCACGTGCAGGTACTTTATTTCCTGAAGACCCAGAGATTGAACGCACATTTCGCCTTCGAAGAAGATTACAGTTTCAGACACAAAAGACTTCAAAAAAAAAAGTGCAACGGTGGCGAACAACTAGTCTTTGAGAGATTTTGTTGTACCAAATATACAGGGTTTCAATTCAAGCATAGTTCGACCTAATGTGGAGGCGAACAACTTTGAGCTCAAGCCAGTGCTAATGACGATGGTTCAACAAAATCAGTTTGGGGGTTCCCCAAACCAGGACCCTAATCTTCATCTCGCTGTGTTTTTGGAATATTGTGACATTGTTAAGGTCAATGGTGTATCTTCTGATGCAATAAGACTGAGACTTTTTCCGTTTTCTCTCAGAGACCATGCAAGAGCTTGGTTGTATTCTCTACCAGCAAGATTGATTACCACTTGGGAAGAGCTTTCAAGAGCCTTTCTGAATAAATACTTCCCACCTAGCAAGACAGTCCTATTGCGAAACATGATTACCTGCTTTGGACAACGTGAGGGATAATCTCTTTATGATACATGAGATCGATTCAAGGAGCTCCAATGTATGTGTCCGCACCATGGACTTAAAAAATGGGTCTTAATCCATATTTCTAAAATGGATTGGACTACAATACAAAGTTGATGGTGGATGCTGCGGCTAGAGGAGCTATTATGAGCAAGGGCATGGAGGAGGCAACTACTTTGTTTAAGGACATGGCTATAAATCATAACCATTGGTCTAATGAGCGAGGTACTACTTCTTCTTCTACGGGACTTAGTAAGTATAGTAATGACTCCTTAACATCTCTTGCGGATAAGATAGATTCTCTAGCACAGAAACTAGATTCTTTTACTTTTCCCACAGTTGTCATTAATGTTGTTTATTGTGAAGTGTGTGGTATTTTAGGACATAATTCATCTGATTGTCAATTCATAGCTTCATCACAAGATGACTCTAGTCATGAGCAGGTCAATGCCTTAAGGAACTTCAATCAAAGACCAGTGAATGACCCATATTCTGTAACCTATAATCCAAGCTAGAGGAACCACCCTAATCTATCAAATAAGAACAATCAAGGGCAAGCTCCTCCACAGTACAATTAGTAGAATAATAGGCCACCACCAGGTTTTCAATCTAGGCAATATGGACAGCCCCATAAGTCTAACTTGGAGACCCTTTTGGAAGGATTTGTGGTAGAATAAAAGAAATATAACGAGGACGTCTCTGATGCTATTAAGCATCTGACATCTCATATGGATGCCTTGGCTACCCACAATAAGATGTTAGAGAGCCAGATAGCTCAGTAGGCGGGTACTTCTAATAGGCCCATAGGAAAACTTCCGGGACAACCAGAGATGAATCCCAGGGAACACTGCAATGCTGTCACTATTGTGAATGGCAAACACATTGATGTACCTGAAGAGCCTATTGAAGATCTTAAAGACAAGCCTGAGGAGACTTCCCCTGAAGTAGAGAAATTTGAGGAGAAGGAGAAACAGGAAAAATATGTAGATCCACCTGCATGTTCCACCAGTTCCTTTCCCCCAGAGGTTATTGAGAGCAGATCAGAGAAAACTTGACAATGGTAAAACTAAAGTAAAGAGCAGCCAGGTAAGTGAGCTTGTAGAGATAGCAAAGGTAAAAGATCCTAGAAATGTTTCAATTCCCTGCCAAGTTGATAAGATCTTTATTAAACATGTTTTATGTGACTTGGGAGCGAGTGTAAGTTTGATGCCCTCATATATGATTGAGAAAGTAGATAGTGGAGAAATGACACTTACTGAAATTTCTCTTCAATTTGCTAATGGTTTTGTTCAACAGCCTATTGGAATTTTGGAGAATGTGTCTGTTAAAGTTGATAATTTTTCCATTTTGACTAATTTTATGATTGTCGACATGAAAGAAGATATTCAGTCACCAGTTATTTTAGGCAGACCATTTTTGGCTAGTGTAGGGGCAATAATAGATATGTTAAATGAGAGATTAACGCTGAATTTTGTTAAGAATAAATTGTTATATGATTTTTCTTTGAAAGGTAAAAGGCCTTATTTTGTAGGTTCCCACCAATCCTTTGAATTGAAGGGAAACAAATCCAATGATGGAAATATCTTAAAAGTTGATGAAAGTCCATTAAAAAATTTCTTGAAGCAGAAAAGGAATAAGAAGAAGAAGGATAGAGCATGGGCACTGTCTCAAACTTCAATGTTAAACCTATGTTATGACTTGCAAAGGCATGGAGATGAACAACTTCCCATTATTCACTACACCTCGGATCCACCTAAAGAAAGATAAACACTGCGTTGGTCAAGCTAATGACCTTAAACAAGTGCTTCCTAGGAAGCAACCAAGAGGCTTTGAACTTTATTTATTCCAGCATTTTTAGTTTCGATTTTCTTTACTTAATTTATTTTCTTAGAATTTTTCTTAGAGAATTTTATTGGCATATTTTGATGGATTTTGTATAACAAAAACCTTCTAAATCTGTTGTTTTACGTATAGAAATTTTTTTGGGAATTTTTGAAATTTTTCTGGTGAAAAACGGTGTCAAAATGCGAGTTTTACGGCCAGCCCCATAAATAATGCGTGAGCCGTGATTTTATTAGAAGGAGGACTATACACACAGGAAGAATTACGGCCGAAGCCGTGAAGCCTTTATGGACCATAAGTTCTTACGGTTTAAACTTTACAGGTGAACTAGGGTTTATGCCCACGTTCGTAAAGAGTAGATTTTTGACGATTCCTTCCTCCTCTTGCGACGAAACATTTCCTCCGACTTTCCTCTACTTCCAACGACTGATTTCCAGCAATCTTTCATCAGATTTTGGCCGGAATTCGTGAAGAGGCACCACTTGTCCGCCAGCACACCCTGTAACATCCCACATTCTTAACCCCAAACAAATGGCACAATTCACAAATGATACAGGATGTTTCATATAAGATCGATCATATGCTAGGTAAAACCGAGTTCAAGAAAACACGATCTGAAAAATTTCCATAAATCCATACACACAAATTAACAAAACTCAAATCTCATAAATCTCGTAAGGGTACCTGCCACCACGCAATCCTTGCACTAGACATATGCAAGGCAACAGTTATATCAAAACCGATTAAAATTCATAAAATCCATAAAGGTACCTGCCACCAGGTAATACTTGCACTAGACATATGCAAGTTACAGGGTATATCAAAACCGATTTCACAGAATATACAACAAGCCGAAATTCAAAACAAAATCACAAAATCGATTTTTATAAACTCATACCAAATACCGAAACCAGGCTGAAGCCCGCGGTGACACAAAAATCAAACTCAGTTAACTGCCACAATCTGGCAACACAAATTCACATAGTTCACATGGTTCACATCACATGGTTCACATAGTTCATATAAATCATATGGTTTAGCCACAACCGGCTCCAGAAAATTTTAGCATAAAAGTTCTTAAGCAGCAAACATAATATCCACGCCAATGTTACTCATGAAATGCGCCCCTGCTCTATGCCTGAAAATAATGAGGGGTGAGCTACACAGCCCAGTGAGTGGATAGTCTAAATCGACCATCCATAACATACACTCAAAAATATAGGCAGATTATTTTAAAAATCTTTAACAAGAACATTATGTCAACATATAACAAAATAAAGAAACAGAAATCATATAGACAGTCAGATGTACACACTAGCATATAACAAACTCATGTTCACAAACTCAGGTTCTAGAGTTTTACTCTAACCCAATTAAACACATATATTTTAAACCAACTAAACACATAACAACTTAGGTTCACAAACTCAGGTTCTAGAGTTATACTCTAAACCACTAAACACACCAACACATAAGCAACCTAGTTGTCCAGCATATTCAGTAGTGACCAATATGGTCTAACCCGGCTTGGCCAAAGCACTGGGAGCTGCATGCAACACATAAACCTGGACAGTGAGTAGAATCAAGAGGTGGCCCCCGCCAGGTCACGACGTGGCACTTTGCTCTCTCACCCCATAACACATCAGAGTGATGACATCAAGAGGTGGCCCCTGTCTGATCAAGACATGGCACTTTGCGTCTTATATCACCCTGTCACATAAAGAGTAATGACATCAAGAGGTGGCCCCTGTCTGATCAAGACATGGCACTTTGCGTCTTATATTACCCCATCACATAAAAGAGTAATGACATCAAGAGGTGGCCCCTGTCCGACCAAGACATGGCACTTTGCGTCAAAACCCGTTCTCCCAAAAGGTTCCTACTGGACAACAGACATATCTTATTTCATATTTCACAAAGGTGGACTCCTAAGTGTCAACTAGACTCTAGGATAGTCATCACAAAAATCATATCGGGCAGGCTGAACATCAACCCCCATCACAAAAATCATAATAGGCAGGCCGAACATCAGCCCCCTCACATATCAAATACTGGGCTGAAATTCAAACCCTTCACATATCACATAAGGACTATCCTATGAGTACACTGTTACACTTAGCCATAGTCCTAACCAACACATAACACATAATATTCAAAATTCTCATAATCACATAATTTTCAAAAATCTCATAACCACATAATGTTCACAATTTACATAACAACATAATATTCCAAAAATCACATAAACACCCAATATTTAAAAATCACATAATTACATAATATTAATAATCATATAATGTAGTGTGGTCCTTAGGTTTCATGCTGATTAGTTCAGTCAAACCTTACTAGGTTATCATCCAAATTTCTCAAACAATTTCTCAATAATGCAGTTAACAAGCATCCATAAAAATTAACATAAAACTAAAACATGTAGTCATACAAACTATCCATAAAATTAACAAAAATTAAAACATGTATTCCTACCAACTATTTTACAAATCTCTACATATAAACCACGGTTAACATAACATACTATCTATTAAATTTTACACCTTGAATTAACATGAATTTCATGCTCAAACCATTGGTCTAAAACTTCCGAATTTCCATAAGAGAATACCTTAAATTCCTTATTACAATTTTCGGTTTTCATAAACAATCATCAAGATTATTTCGGTTTAACTACCATCAACAAGGTTTCGGTTTTCATTCATGCTACAAACATCATTGACTTAATGTTACCAAAATTGATTTCGGTTTAACTATAATTAACCAGAGTTTCATACTCAAAATTCAATGATTTAATGCTACCAAAATTCCTATAAAAATACCTTAAATTTCATACAAACTTTCGGTTAAATAATCATCATATAATCACCTTTGAAAAATTCGGTTTTCATGATATAATCATCCTTACAAAATTCGGTTTTCATCATATAATCAACTTTACAAAATTCGGTTTTCATTATGGTGAAGTCTTGAATTTCGGTTTTAGCATGGTAAGATTTCCAACAAGCGAATATATCATCTAACTCATCAATTAACATAAACAAATAGATAGAAATCAATTAGACAACCCACTCACCTCTTAACCGAGAACACAAGGTGAAAAACCCTTCCAAAAATTCGTCTAAGGCTTTGAAAGATGCCACCAAACACCAAGGAATAAATCGCCAAAGGGGAAGAGATGGAGAAATCACCAAAAATCGCCTCAAGAGCTCTTCAAGAATCGCCTAAGTTCCTTCAAGCCGTCGCCCAATGTTTTTCTCCAAGCCAAAAATCGCCAACACTCTACCCTAACCGAAATTACCTACTTAAATTTCAGTTTTTAACTCTTAACCCATTAACCCATTAATTCAATTCGGGTTTAATCCACTTAATTAATAATTTGAATTTTAAAACCCAATTAGTTTAAACCCATTAATTCAACCATTAACTTAACGAAAATCCAATAAGGTCTAATTAACATCCAATAAGGGTTTAATTAACCAATAGGGTCTAATTAATTAACTTACAAGCTCTAATTAATTAACTTACAATTTACAACCCATAAATCCTAATTAATTTATCATGAACAACCAATAATAATTTATCATAAATTAACAGCCAATAATCAAACAAATAATCCCTAATTAATTTACAATAAATTAACAACCAAAAATCTCTAGTTAAATAACTATTAACAACCAATACATAGAAAAATATCACAGTCAATAATTTTATTTAATTCAAAAATAATGCTTACCAGAACTTAAGATCCTTGGATCTTACATTCCTCCCTCCTTATAAAGCTTTAGTCCTCTAAAGCTCAGCATCCATATCATCAAAGAGGTAAGCATAAAATTTCCTCATATCAGCTTCAGTCTCCCATGTCGCCTCCTCCACTGACTGATTTCCCCAGATAACCTTTACCAAAGGTATAGTCTTGTTCCTCAGGACTTTATCTTTTCTATCCACAACCCGGAGAGGTCTTTCCTCGAAAGTCAAATCACTCTGAATCTGAAGAGGTTCCAATTCCAATACATGAGATGGATCAGGATGATATTTCCTCAATGCAGAGACATGGAATACATTATGCACATGATCCATAGCAGGAGGTAAAGCTAATCGGTAAGCCACTGGACCAATTCTCTCAATAATATCAAAAGGGCCTACAAACCTAGGGCTCAACTTGCCCTTTTTGCCAAACCTCATTACACCCTTAGTAGGCGACACCTTCAAGAACACATGATCCCCTATCATAAACTCCAAGGAACGACGACGGTCGTCAGCATAACTCTTCTGTCTGTCCCGAGCAATTTTTAGTTTATCCCGGATCTCTCTGACCTTATCAGTAGTCTCCTGTACTGCATCAGATCTCAAAATTATTTTGTCACCAGTTTCCTCCCAACACAAGGGAGTCCTACACCTTCTCCCATACAAAGCCTCATAAGGAGCCATCTGAATACTGGAGTGGAAACTATTATTATAAGTGAACTCTATCAAAGATAGATCCCGGTTCCACTCAGAACTCCAATCAACCACATAGGCTCTCAACAAATCTTCTAGAGTCTGTATAGTACGCTCCGTCTGGCCATCAGACTGAGGATGGTATGCTGTACTAAAACTCAACTTAGTACCCAAACCCTCCTGTAAACTCTTCCAAAATCTGGACAAAAACCGAGAGTCCCTATCAGACACAATATCAACAGGAACTCCATGCAGTCTGACTATCTCATCAATGTACAATCTGGCCAGTCTCTCTAAAGAATAAGTCATCTTGATCGGAAGAAAATGGGCTGATTTAGTGAGTCTATCAACAATCACCCAAATAGCATCATGACCCAATCTGGTTCTGGGCAAACCACATACAAAATCCATACTGATACATTCCCACTTCCACTCAGGAATAGGAAGAGACTGTAACAAACCACCAGGCTTCTGGTGTTCAGCCTTCACAGTCTGACAGGTTAAACACCTAGAGACAAAATCAAACACTTCTTTCTTCATACCCGGCCACCAAAAGCTTTTCTTGAGGTCCTGATACATCTTAGTCACACCAGGATGTAGAGAATATTTGGAGTTATGGCTGTCCTCCAATATTTCTTTCCTCAAGCTCGGTTCCTCAGGGACACATACCCTTCCACGAAACCGAAGAATACCATCATCAGACAGGCTAAAATCCTGAACTGCGCCATCAACCAGACTATCCCTGATCTGAACTAATCTCGGATCCACAGACTGCTGATCTCTGATCTTCTGCAACAAAGCAGACTGTACTCTGAGAAAAGCCACGTAACCAGTCTGAACTTTAGGAGAAACACTGATCCTGAGATCTCTGAACTCCTGCAGTAACTGCCACTCACTAACCCGTAAAGCAGCTACTGAAGTAACTGGATGTCTGCTCAGCGCATCCGCCACTACATTGGCCTTTCCAGCCTGATACTGAATGGAGAAGTCATAGTCTTTGATCAACTCCATCCATCTTCTCTGTCTCATGTTCAACTCCTTCTGAGTAAAGATATACTTGAGACTCTGGTGATCAGTGAACAGATCAAACTCCTGGCCCAGCAAATAGTGACGCCATATCTTCAAAGCAAAGACTACGGCCGCCAACTCTAAATCATGAGTAGGGTAGTTCAATTCATACTCCTTCAGTTGTCTCGAAGCATAGGCTACTACAGAACCCTTCTGCATCAAGACACAACCCAACCCTTTGCCAGAAGCATCTGTATAAACAGTAAACCTTTCCCCATCACTAGGTATAATGAGGATCGGTGTACTAGTCAATCTCCTTTTCAGCTCTTGAAAACTCTCTTCACACTTATCATCCCAAATAAACTTGGCCTCCTTTCTGGTCAATTTAGTTAGAGGACCCGCCAGTTTGGAGAATCCCTCAACAAATCGCCGGTAGTAACCTGCCAAACCCAGAAAACTCCTGATCTCAGTAGCACTAGTCGGTCTTCCCCAATTAAGAATGGCTTACACTTTAACTGGATCCACAGACACCCCCTGACCAGAAATCACATGCCCAAGGAAACTAATCTTTTCCAGCCAGAATTCACACTTACTAGCCTTGGCATATAATCGGTTCTTCCTCAAGATCTCCAATACTCTGCGCAAATCACTGACATGATCTGAGGTAGTCTGAGAGTACACCAATATATCGTCTATAAAGACCACCACACAAGAGTCAAGCAACTCATGGAATACCCTGTTCATCAAATCCATGAAGACAGCAGGTGCATTCGTCAGTCCAAAAGGCATAACTAAAAATTCGAAATGCCCATACCTGGTCCTGAAAGCAGTCTTAAATATATCCTCATCCTTGACCCTAAGCTGATAATACCCTGATCTCAGATCAATCTTAGAGAACACTGTCGCTCCCTGTAATTGATCAAATAGATCATCAATTCTGGGAAGAGGATACTTATTCTTGATAGTCACTTGGTTAAGCTGCCTGTAGTCTATACACATCCTCAGGGTTCCATCTTTTTTCTTCACAAATAACACTGGAGCTCCCCAAGGAGAAGCACTAGGCCGAATATATCCTTTCTCTAACAATTCCTCCAGTTGTTTCTTAAGCTCGGTCAACTCTGAAGTAGCCATACGATAAGGAGCTCTGGAGATAGGTGCCGTACCTGGCGCCAATTCAATGCCAAATTCCACTTCTCTAATTGGTGGCAAGCCTGAAAATTCTTCAGAGAACACATCAGGAAATTCTTTCACCACCGCCATCTGAGTCAAATCAGAAGTAGAATCATCCTGCACCTTAACATGCGCAAGATAACCCTTGCATCCACTAGCCAGTAATTTCCTGGCCTGCAGGAAAGATATCACATGCGGTCCTTGGTCTGACACTAGACCTCTCACAAAAAGTCGATTCCCATCTAATAAATTCAAAGTGATTACTTTCTCAAAGCAATCCACAGAGGCATGATGGGAAGACAACCAATCCATTCCTAAGATGATATCATAATCTTGCATGTCTAAGAGGATTAGATCTACCAGAAACTCATAACCCTCTACATGTACTACACAGTCAGCACAAACAGTATCTGTAGATAACGATTTTCCTAAGGGAGTACTGACAGACACAACATAATCTAGCATTTTAGGTACAACAGGTAAACATGCAGCAAACTTAACAGATACAAAAGATAAATTTGCACCAGGGTCAAATAATATGCGGGCTAACTGATCAAATACGAATAAAGTACCTTCCACGACGGATCGGGAAGCTCGTGTATCCTTCTCAGCCACAGCATAAACTCTAGTCTGGACTGTAGGCTTATCTGCGCCTCTAGGTTGCATCTCAGGTTCTCTGCAGTCCTTAGCCATGTGCCCTGGTTTCTTACACCTGAAGCATACACCATTCTTCCTATGGCAGTCTTTCACTAGATGTCCCTTGAGCCCACAATGACTACAAGTGATACCGTTTCTTGCATCCCTGGCATCCCTGAACTGCTGCGGTGCATCCCTGGACTGCTGCGGTGCCTTGTAGGAGTAAGGCTTATACCTGCTCTTCTTATAATCTTTATGCCTAGGGTACTTCTTACCCTTGCCGCCACTGCCATGCTGAGGAACCGCCGCCTCAGCTGCAGGAACTACTGTCACGGCAACATGAGAACTCCTCTCAGCTATGTATCTCTCAATGGTGCGCGCTCGCCCAACAGTTTCAACATAGGTCTCCAAGTGTTGAGCACCAACCTGCTCTCTAATGTCCCATCTGAGACCTCTGAGAAACTTGGTAGCTCTCCTCTTTTCAGTGTTTATCAGGTGAGGAGCATACTTTCCCAATTTCGTGAACTGTAATTCATACTGGTCCACTGTCATATCACCCTGCTCCAGATGAATAAATTCCACCTCTCGGTCCTCAACCAAGCTATCTGCGAAGTACTTCTCGTTAAATCGAAACAAGAAGTAAGGCCAATCTACAGTCTCATGTCTTTCTTCGGCAAGTCTCACTACGCCTTTCCACCACTCATCTGCGTCAGCACGCATCATATAGGTGGTCAAACATAACTTATCTTCGTCCGAGCAACGCATAACTTGGAAAATCTTTTCCAAGCATAACTGCCAGTTCTCGGCATTACTGGATTCTGAGCCCCCATAAAAAGAGCTGGGACCCAGTTTCTGGAATTCACTCACAAGTGAAGCATAGCGCCTGTGAGCGCCCTCCTGAGAGTCATCCCCCACCGCTCGAGTAGTAGTCTGGGGTCTCTCTCGAGTCAGCTGCTGCAAAAGCTGCTGTTGTGCTTCTTGGTGCTGAGTCTGCTGCTGCTGCAGCATCTGAGCTTGCCTCTCTATCATAGCACCTTGTTGCTGAACCATGCCAGTCAGAGCCTCAATAGTTCTCGTGAGGTTCGGGGTCTGCTCGCCCTCATCACTAGCATTTCCTCTGGTTCGCACCATCTTAAATGCCTACACGCGCATATCATAGTCACACACATATCATAGTCAGGAAAACAATCATAAACCTATTAGGTGTCTAGCAATACACAAACATGTTTTCCCCCAAACTAAGTTTTAGCTAGCCAACTCCTCTGATACCATTCTGTAACATCCCACATTCTTAACCCCAAACAAATGGCACAATTCACAAATGATACAGGATGTTTCATATAAGATCGATCATATGCTAGGTAAAACCGAGTTCAAGAAAACACGATCTGAAAAATTTCCATAAATCCATACACACAAATTCACAAAACTCAAATCTCATAAATCTCGTAAGGGTACCTGCCACCATGCAATCCTTGCACTAGACATATGCAAGGCAACAGTTATATCAAAACCGATTAAAATTCATAAAATCCATAAAGGTACCTGCCACCAGGTAATACTTGCACTAGACATATGCAAGTTACAGGGTATATCAAAACCGATTTCACAGAATATACAACAAGCCGAAATTCAAAACAAAATCACAAAATCGATTTTTATAAACTCATACCAAATACCGAAACCAGGCTGAAGCCCGCGGTGACACAAAAATCAAACTCAGTTAACTGCCACAATCTGGCAACACAAATTCACATAGTTCACATGGTTCACATCACATGGTTCACATAGTTCATATAAATCATATGGTTTAGCCACAACCGGCTCCAGAAAATTTTAGCATAAAAGTTCTTAAGCAGCAAACATAATATCCACGCCAATGTTACTCATGAAATGCGCCCCTGCTCTATGCCTGAAAATAATGAGGGGTGAGCTACACAGCCCAGTGAGTGGATAGTCTAAATCGACCATCCATAACATACACTCAAAAATATAGGCAGATTATTTTAAAAATCTTTAACAAGAACATTATGTCAACATATAACAAAATAAAGAAACAGAAATCATATAGACAGTCAGATGTACACACTAGCATATAACAAACTCATGTTCACAAACTCAGGTTCTAGAGTTTTACTCTAACCCAATTAAACACATATATTTTAAACCAACTAAACACATAACAACTTAGGTTCACAAACTCAGGTTCTAGAGTTATACTCTAAACCACTAAACACACCAACACATAAGCAACCTAGTTGTCCAGCATATTCAGTAGTGACCAATATGGTCTAACCCGGCTTGGCCAAAGCACTGGGAGCTGCATGCAACACATAAACCTGGACAGTGAGTAGAATCAAGAGGTGGCCCCCGCCAGGTCACGACGTGGCACTTTGCTCTCTCACCCCATAACACATCAGAGTGATGACATCAAGAGGTGGCCCCTGTCTGATCAAGACATGGCACTTTGCGTCTTATATCACCCTGTCACATAAAGAGTAATGACATCAAGAGGTGGCCCCTGTCTGATCAAGACATGGCACTTTGCGTCTTATATTACCCCATCACATAAAAGAGTAATGACATCAAGAGGTGGCCCCTGTCCGACCAAGACATGGCACTTTGCGTCAAAACCCGTTCTCCCAAAAGGTTCCTACTGGACAACAGACATATCTTATTTCATATTTCACAAAGGTGGACTCCTAAGTGTCAACTAGACTCTAGGATAGTCATCACAAAAATCATATCGGGCAGGCTGAACATCAACCCCCATCACAAAAATCATAATAGGCAGGCCGAACATCAGCCCCCTCACATATCAAATACTGGGCTGAAATTCAAACCCTTCACATATCACATAAGGACTATCCTATGAGTACACTGTTACACTTAGCCATAGTCCTAACCAACACATAACACATAATATTCAAAATTCTCATAATCACATAATTTTCAAAAATCTCATAACCACATAATGTTCACAATTTACATAACAACATAATATTCCAAAAATCACATAAACACCCAATATTTAAAAATCACATAATTACATAATATTAACAATCATATAATGTAGTGTGGTCCTTAGGTTTCATGCTGATTAGTTCAGTCAAACCTTACTAGGTTATCATCCAAATTTCTCAAACAATTTCTCAATAATGCAGTTAACAAGCATCCATAAAAATTAACATAAAACTAAAACATGTAGTCATACAAACTATCCATAAAATTAACAAAAATTAAAACATGTATTCCTACCAACTATTTTACAAATCTCTACATATAAACCACGGTTAACATAACATACTATCTATTAAATTTTACACCTTGAATTAACATGAATTTCATGCTCAAACCATTGGTCTAAAACTTCCGAATTTCCATAAGAGAATACCTTAAATTCCTTATTACAATTTTCGGTTTTCATAAACAATCATCAAGATTATTTCGGTTTAACTACCATCAACAAGGTTTCGGTTTTCATTCATGCTACAAACATCATTGACTTAATGTTACCAAAATTGATTTCGGTTTAACTATAATTAACCAGAGTTTCATACTCAAAATTCAATGATTTAATGCTACCAAAATTCCTATAAAAATACCTTAAATTTCATACAAACTTTCGGTTAAATAATCATCATATAATCACCTTTGAAAAATTCGGTTTTCATGATATAATCATCCTTACAAAATTCGGTTTTCATCATATAATCAACTTTACAAAATTCGGTTTTCATTATGGTGAAGTCTTGAATTTCGGTTTTAGCATGGTAAGATTTCCAACAAGCGAATATATCATCTAACTCATCAATTAACATAAACAAATAGATAGAAATCAATTAGACAACCCACTCACCTCTTAACCGAGAACACAAGGTGAAAAACCCTTCCAAAAATTCGTCTAAGGCTTTGAAAGATGCCACCAAACACCAAGGAATAAATCGCCAAAGGGGAAGAGATGGAGAAATCACCAAAAATCGCCTCAAGAGCTCTTCAAGAATCGCCTAAGTTCCTTCAAGCCGTCGCCCAATGTTTTTCTCCAAGCCAAAAATCGCCAACACTCTACCCTAACCGAAATTACCTACTTAAATTTCGGTTTTTAACTCTTAACCCATTAACCCATTAATTCAATTCGGGTTTAATCCACTTAATTAATAATTTGAATTTTAAAACCCAATTAGTTTAAACCCATTAATTCAACCATTAACTTAACGAAAATCCAATAAGGTCTAATTAACATCCAATAAGGGTTTAATTAACCAATAGGGTCTAATTAATTAACTTACAAGCTCTAATTAATTAACTTACAATTTACAACCCATAAATCCTAATTAATTTATCATGAACAACCAATAATAATTTATCATAAATTAACAGCCAATAATCAAACAAATAATCCCTAATTAATTTACAATAAATTAACAACCAAAAATCTCTAGTTAAATAACTATTAACAACCAATACATAGAAAAATATCACAGTCAATAATTTTATTTAATTCAAAAATAATGCTTACCAGAACTTAAGATCCTTGGATCTTACACACCCAGAGTCCGCTTTCGCCCAATTCTGATCTGATTCTTACATGATTTCGTGAGCAATCTCTTCTCAGCTTTAATCTTCAGTACCAGAATTGATTTGCTTACTCTTTGCATCGATTTGGAAGTAGTTTTCATAGATTTTGGGATCAATTTTTTACTTGACTTTCACGGGCGATTATTGGGCTTATTGTAGCATTCGCGATTTTGAGTTAAACCTGCCAATTTGCGATTGATCTGATTGATATTATGGCACCAATGAGATCAATGAGGGCTAGACCCTACGGGGCTGTGATGAAGAGTAGATACATTGGTTCCGTTCCGCGATATATGTATAGGATGGTATCCGGAGTCTACTCGGATACTTTTGAGTAGATCGTTTATGACGACTCAGAGCCTGATGCTCAAATGCAGAAATTAGAGGCTCCTAGCACACTCTCAGCCCCTAGTACATCACAAGCTACAGTACCTGAGCCAGTTAGCTCTCCAGAGTTCAAGATTATATCTGAGAGGCCTGCCAATAGGCTAGAGAGCTACGATCAGAGGATCGCTAAACGGTACGCTCAGAAGCGTACCGGTCGAGCTACTACTATTTGGGGGAAGAGAGCGACCAGAACGTTATCACCAGTACCTGAGACTGCAGAGATACCTATAGTATCTCTAGAGTCTACTCCTGCTGCAGTTGAGATGGAGTGTGTAGTTGAGTCACAGTCTGATGCTACTCCTATGGACGTGGAGGAGGTTACCACATCAGTACCTCCTTCTAATTTACGAGAGTCAGTTGCACATGTTGATACAGAGTCTATGGAGATAGAGGGGGGGGATCCCCTCGCCATCTTTAGTACAAGGAGATTTACCTGTTGTTCATGTACCCACACCTGAGTTACCAAATGAGGAGGGATCTCTTGAGATATTTGCTGATCTACCTGAGATCTCGGTGGACATACCCATGTTACATTCTTCACCATCAGTAGCACATCTGCCGCCTGTGGCTCCTGAGACAGCACCACCTGCATCAGGGATATCACATGACATTGAGATGCCAGCTCCAGTTTCTTTACCAGCTGATACTATTTCACCAGAGATACATCTGCCTTCACCTGAGCCATCATTAGAGCATTCGCTAGCCGCTTCTTTAGAGCCATCATCACCGGAGCCGTTTCCAGTAGTACCTGAGCCTGAGGTAGCAGAGAGGAGACGAGCACGATCACCAACCCCTATTCTTACTCCTTACCCACGACAGATCAGATATAGGAGTGGAGAGTAGGAGAGGAGATACCGAGCTCTGACAGCTTGAGGAGTTCTTAGCACTAGATATTGGGACGACCAGACATTGCAGTCCCTAGGATTGTTCGATGATATCCAGTGGATGTTCTCGAACATAGGGTGGTAGGATTTTTACCATCAGAGGCATCCTATATACATGCAGTTGACCCTGGAGTTTTTCAGTTCTGTCCAGATCACATTGCATAACTATGATGAAAGTGATCCAGGGCGGATGGCATTCCGGTTGGGGAACCGGGACCACGTGCTTACACTTGACCAGGTTGGTTATATATTTGGGTTCCCCTCAGATGGTACTAGACATCGCCCTCACGAGAACTCCGATAGGACTTTCTAGGTTCAGATAGCTGGAGAGGGAGGATTTGATTCGAGGACCGCCAGAGCCACACATCTATCCAGCCCAGTTTTTAGATATATGCATCAGGTACTTGCGCACACTATCTTCGGGAGAGCCGAGAGTGATGGCATGGTCAAATCTTCTGAGTTATTTTTCTTATGGACCATGTTGACAGGATTCCGTGCCAGCACCCCGTTCTACCTCGTGAAGCAGATTCATAAGGTAGCTAGGGCGCGGAGAGGAGTTTTAGTTATGGGAGGTTTTATTACCACCATTGCCCTTGCCCTTGGTATTGACCCCTCGAGGTTGAACAAGGCTAAGGGTAATCCTAGATTGGACATGGACGCCTGCGTCGCTATTAAGATGATTACGATGCTTGGGAGCTCGTATCATCTGATGTTCAGGCATACTGATATTACTATGAGGCTGCTGAACATGAACTGTACTACGGTCCGTGTTCAGCAGAACTGGATTGGATCCCACACGAGCGGGAGGTTCTAGAGAGGTAGCTTCACCTCCTTCACCGCTGAGGATTTCAGAGCCTGTACCTCTAGCCAAGCCATCCACCACTACTAGGCCATCGACATTTGCTGGGCCATCTACTTCAGCACCGTAGATTCTTCCCTAGAGCAGATACGAGCCGAGCAGGGGAGGATGCATGATGACATATCGCTCCTTGAGCAGGGACTGACAAGGATGCTCAAGTCATTACGTGCGATTGAGGAGCTGTTGTGGCAATGTCTCCCATCTTCATCGACACAGCATACTAGAGACGAGGAGGAGGATTCCGAGCATACAGAGACCGATTGATAGACTTTGTGAGTATCTTTGTTTTACTTTTATGCATTTGGTATTATTATCTGATATTGTCTTGTGATATCTCACACATATCCTATTCACAAGCAGGATTTAGTGGACTTGATGCTGATGCAACATGCACACTATGCTTTTCTCTGTTTTATGCGTGTGTGCGTTGTATTTTGACACTTTGTGATTCATTTTTTGCTGATGGTATTTGACTTTGGGATGCTGTACATGGTTGACTTGTGATGGTATTGTATTTATTAGATGCCTGTCATGTATTTGTGATGAATTGAAATGTTACGGTGATGATTTGGGTGATTTTTGAATGATTTTGACATAAGCTTGATATTAGATGTGAATAGTAACTCTGAAAAGGTAAACTGTGATTTTGATAGCGAAACATGATGGTATTTGATATTTGAAACTTGTTTATAGTGTAAATTATTGATATCTTCGTTATCACATAGTTTCTGGATTTTTCTTGGTCGTGTTTCTATCTTTTGATATAATTGTACAGGTTTCGCCAAAATTACAAAGGGAACTCTTGCAAAAAAAATTTCTGAAATCCTTCATTTTTTTATTTGATGTTCATACACATGCAACAATTTAAGTCTAGGGTGTCTTTCATGTTTTTCCTTCAAAGCTTTATAGATATGCATTTGAATATTTATGATTTTTAAGGATACACAAATTGTTTTTATCCTTAATTTTGAACTTAGAAAGCATTTTGGGCATTTAATTTGATGACTTAGAAAATTTTTGAGACTTCATGAGAACTTAAATTGTTAAGTAAATTCAATCCTAGTAGTATTGATAAAATTTACATATAAATTGTTATATGTTCAGACGACATGTGCATAGTATTTTTATACTTTAAGTTTAATTTATCTGTCTTTGCTTGATAGAAAGTTTTTATGAATAGAAAATTGGTGTATATCTTTAATTTGATATTTGCTTCAACTCCTCTGGTTGAGAGATCTGAGGTCATGAGTTATATCATACCATGAGTTGGTTGATGACACCGAAATTTATAGTAAATTTTGTGTCATTTGATGGATATTTTTGTGTTATATTTACACTCTTTGCTTATTTTTATATCTTTTTTTTATCAAAAACTGTGGAATCTACACTCTTTTGGGTTTTTGATGATTTTCAGGAAAAAGGGGCACGATTTTCAAGCATTTTCAAGCAATCCAGATGCATGAATGAATTCCCACCATCAAGAGAAGATTACATGTCAAATTTCATGAAGATTGGAGCTTCAGACAAAAACACGGCAAGGCTACCGTAATTTGGGGAGTTTTCATCCAGAAAGTTTTTTGGAAATTATGGCACTACCGTAAGGAATTTCACAGGCCGTAATTACAGTCTATTTTTCACCCGAGAGATTTCCAGATTATACGGTAGGGCCGTAATCATTTCCACGGTGCCGTATTTTGGTGCTTTTTTCGACCTGAGAGATTTGGAGAAATTACAATACTGCCATAAGTAATTTCACGGTACTGTAATTCTGGTCGAATCCTGTACATAAAAACTTAATGAAAATACGGCAGTACTGTAACAGAAACCACGGCCGTAATTCCATTCTGAACATGCGATTTTCACGGACTTTTTGAAGCCCGATTTTTGCGCCATCGATTGCGGATGATTCAAGCCATAATTCGAAGATCCGTAAGAAGCAAAAGAGTAGCTTACAACGAGGCAAACACACACAGACAAGAAGCCCTAATTTTCATCCACTCTAGAGGGAGAAATCGAGTGACACGCTGCCGCATTAGGTTTCACCGCCAGGAAGCGTACAACGCATCTTCGGCCATGAAATTTGAGGGTAAACTTCACCTAGAAGAGGAGAACATACCCTTGAAGTTTCAGAGTGAAAGGAGATCGATCGGAGGAGAAATAAACAAAAGCACGCCACCGGCACTGTTTACACGTGGAAATTACAGCTGCCGTGTGGTTATTTGTTTTTCCCCTTTTTTCTTTGATTCCTTACACTTTTACACTATGGAATATTGTAATCTTTCTACCATGCTAGCTTAAACCTTTTATGGGACATGGGGGAAGTAATTCCCTTTGATTTTTTAATGACTAGATAAACTTTTCATTACTTCGTCACATATAATTTTAGCATGATAATTCTACTTATGTAATAATTGCTCTTTAATTCTCCATAGATTCATGTTATTAATCATGTTTTAGAGTTTTCGCAATAAGGATCGAAAGGTGACTTGCTTGAGAACTTGGAACCCTAGAATTGAATGTTAGGAACTTACTATAAGAAATTAGGTTAGTTCTTGTTTCTTGATTTTAGAAGATTAATTGTCATGATAATAATATGAATCTAGGATTGAATTAATTCATCAAACGTGGAGATCTTGTGCGAAAGTGAGGATCGGAACGTTGGAGAACCATAAGTAGAACTTGTGTTGAGACTCGGATGCACGAAAGTGATCCTTGAGATTCCACTTGAGATAATCAACTTAGAATTTAGATGCATGAAAGTGATCCTTGAGTTCTTTGATTGATGATTTACTTATTTTTAGCTTGGGATAGATCTTGCGCGAAAGTGAAGATTGGTCCCTGCATGATTGTCTGCACAAAAGTGAGACGATCCTTTTACGAAGTAAATTATATCTTTATCATGATAAAATTAAACTGACGAATTACTATTCATATCTAGTCATAGAAATTAAAGTGGATGAAACCCTAGTCCCAGTTTCTCTCTCTGGTATTTTCGTTAAAGTTTTCATTAGTTTACTTGAATAGTTTCGATTGCCTAGATAGTAAGAAATCAATTATTCGGTACTTGACAATGAGGTCTCTATGGGATTGATATTTTTTATTACTTCGAGTATCCATGCACTTGCGGACACAACAGGTTTTTGGACACAACAAGTTTTTGGCAGCAACGCCAGAGATAAGTTTTTGTCTAGCTACTTGTTGGGATACAATAAGTTTTTGGCACCGTTGCCGGGGACCTTGTTTTTGTCAATATTGAAGACATTGAAAGTATTGCTAGACTAGGTTTTATTTATTTCTTGCTTATGTTCTATTTTTCTGTTCTTTTCTGTTTACTTGAGTTATTTGATCCATCTATGTTAGTGTGCACAGGAAACTTAGATCTGATGATAGACAAAAGATTGCTTAGGGACTATGCAACCCCTAACTCTCAAGAGATACATTTTAGCATTGCCAGACTAGCTATTGAGGCTAATAATTTTGAGATCAAGCCTGCTTTCTTGTCTATGATCCAGCATAATCAATTTGAAGGATCACAAATTGAAGGTCCCTATCAACATCTATATCTCTTTCTTGAATATTGTGACACCATTAAAATTAAAGGAGTTTCTGAGGATGCATTAAAACTAAGATTGTTTCCTTTTTCTCTCAGGGATCGGGCACGATCTTGGTTATATTCTTGACCTACCGGTAACTTCACCACCTAAGAACAACTGTCAAATGCTTTCCTGATGAAGTACTTTCCACCCAACAAAACCATTCAATTGAGAAACCAAATTACAAGCTTTGCATAGTAGGATGGCGAATCATTTAGCGAAGCATGTGAATGTTTCAACGATTTACAATAGAAGTGTCCTCACCATGGCCTTGAAAATTGGATTTTAATTCATACATTTTATAATGGCCTATTTTATAATACCCGTCTTATTGTTGATGCTGCTACAGGAGGAGCCCTCATGAGTAAGGCTATTGAAGATACTTTCAACTTATTTGAAGAGATGTCCTTGAACCATAACCAATGGGCTCCTGAAGAAGGAATGCTATATTGTCATCAACATGGTAAGAATGAGACTGAGGAATGACGAACTTTGACTGAAGAGGTAAATTCTTTTAGTGTAGGATCCATGCTTGAGAAGTTTATGGTTAGCCAAAATCAATTAATGACAAACAAAAATAAAGAGATTGAAATTCTTAAAGGATTGGTTAATCATCTTGCCTCTCAAGTAGGATCCTTAGCTGCTTATAATAAAACTCTAGAAGATCAATACTGAACCTGAGTTAGGTCCTAAGGAACGCTGTAATGCTATCACTACTAGGAGTGGAAGACAATTATATGAGTCTAAAAGGAGAATTGAAGATAAAGAAAAAGAGCCTGATGATAAACATGACCATGAACTAGATTTGGAAAAATCTTCTGAACATGAGCAATCCCAAACTAGTTCGCCACTTCACCAAAGTGATGAACCTAAAGGTTATGAGCCATATCAGAATGATGTTTCTAAACCTAGTTCTACTACACCACATAGGCCACCTATACCCTTTCCCCAGAGACTAGTGCAGGCGAAATTAGACAAACAGTTTGGGAGATTTCTTGATGTTTTGAAAAAGCTTTACATTAATATTTCATTTACTGAAGCTTTATCTCAAATGCCCACATATGCTAAATTTTTAAAAGAAATGTTGTCTAACAATAGAAAAATATAGGACTATGGTACTGTGGCTCTTACTGAAGAATATAGTGTTATTATCCAAAACAAGTTGCCACCGAAATTAAAAGATTCAGGTAGTTTCTCTATACCTTGTTTTATTGGCGGGAATGACTTTTGACCGAGCCTTATGTGATTTAGGTGCTAGTGTGAGTCTAATGTCATTGTCTATTTGTAGGAAATTGGACATGGGAGAGCTTAAACCGACTTCTATATCTTTGCAGCTCGCCGATCGTTCAGTTAAATACCCTGTAGGAATTCTTGAAGATGTGCCTATCCAAGTAGGTAAATATTTCATCCCAACAGATGTTGTAATTCTTGAGATGGAAGAAGATGCAGGAATCTCCATCATACTTGGTAGACCGTTCTTAGCCACGACGGGAGCACTTATTGATGTAAAGAATGGTAAGCTTACACTTAACATTGGGAATGAAATAATTGAGTATGACTTGAATGAAACCATGAAAAACCCATCAAATTCTGGATCTTGCTGTAGTATACATGTTGTAGATGACATTGTCTATGATCTTAATGATTTATTTATTGAAACCTCTGAAATTGATTCTAATTTAGATTCTGCTCTTGATTCTAAGTTAGAGACCAATTCTGAAATTGATGAATTATTAGATTGCTGTGCTTGCGATAATGAAAAGAGTGAAGAAAGGAAAGCTCCAAAAGTAGAACTTAAAGCTTTACCCGATAATCTTCATTATGAATTTCTTGGTCCTGATTCTACTTACCCTGCTATTGTTGATGCACAGCTTGGAAAAAGGGAAACATATTTGCTTCTCAAAGAATTAAGGATTCATAGGAATGTAATTGGGTGCACAATTGATGACTTAAAGAGAATTAACCCTTCCTTTTGTATGCATAGGATATTAATGGAAGAGGAACACAGGCCACATGCAGATTTTCAAAGGAGACTTAACCCCTCTATGAAAGAAGTTGTGAAGAAGGAGGTTTTGAAATTACTTGACGCAGGTATTATCTATCCTATCTCTAATAGTAAATGGGTAAGTCCTGTACATTATGTTCCTAAGGAGGGGTAATTGTCATGAAAAATAAAGACAATGAATTGATTCTTGTTAGAACGGTAACTAGTTGGCGCCTGTGCATAGATTATAGAAAATTGAATGCTGCTACTAGGAAAGACCATTTGCATATAGGAGAATGTCTTTTGGTCTATGTAATGCACCTGCTACTTTTCAGAGATGCATGATGGCTATTTTTTCTGATTTTATTGAGGACTTTATAGATGTTTTTATGGATGATTTCTCTATATATGGTTCTTCCTTTGATGATTGATTGGCTAACTTATCTCGAGTTTTATAGCGGTGTGAAGAAACTAACTTTGTGCTTAACTGGAAAAAATGTCATTTCATAGTTAGGCAAGGGATAGTTTTGGGATTTCAGAGAGAGGAATTGAAGTTGACAAAGCCAAAGTTGAGGTGATAGAGAAATTAGAGCCGCCCACTACAGTAAAGGAGGTCTGGAGCTTTCTAGGACATGCAGGGTTTTACCTGCGATTCATCAAGGATTTCTCTAAACTTGCTAGACCTCTTACAAATTTACGTTGTAAAAATGTTAAATTTTCTTTTGATTAGGACTGTTTATCTGCTTTTCAAGAATTAAAGAAAGCTTTGGTTTCTGCACCTATCATTCAGCCTCCCGATGGGGATTTGCCTTTTGAGCTTATGTGTGATGCTAGTGATTATGCAATAGGAGTAGTTTTGGGACAGAGAAAGGAGAAAAAGTCTTATGTTATTCATTATGCTAGCAGGACTTTGGATGAGACATAGAGGAATTACACCACCACTAAGAAGGAACTTTTAGCCATAGTGTTTGCCTTTGATAAATTTAGATCATACTTGATTAACTCCAAAGTGGTGGTGTACACTAATCATGCAGCTGTGAGATACTTGATGTAGAAAAAGGATACTAAACCACGCTTGCTCAGATGGATTTTAGTCTTACAGGAGTTTGATCTAGAAATTAAAGACAAAAAGGGATCAGAAAACTTTGTTGCAGATCATCTTTCAAGAATAATGGTGAATACCGAAAAGAATGATGTAATCAATGATTCCTTCCCTGAGGAACAACTCTTGGCCATTGAACAAATCAGAGCCCCATGGTATGCTGACATAGTGAATTATCTTGTAGCTAATGTTTTTCCTTCTGATTTGAATTACCAAAAAAAGAAGAGATTCTTAGCTGAGGTAAAGTACTATTTTTGGGATGAGCCTTATGTGTTCAGAAGATGTGCAGATGATATTTATAGAAGATGTGTACCGGAGGAAGAAATCACAGATATATTGTTTCAATGTCATGGATCCTTTTATGGTGGTCATGCTGGTACTGAGAAAATTGCTTTCAAAGTGTTGCAATCAGGATTTTACTGGCCTTCAATTTTTAAAGGTACTAGAAGCTTTGTTTCATCTTGTGATAGGTGTCAGAAGACAGGTAATATTAACAGAAGACATGAGATGCCACTATCTAATATTCTTGAGGTTGAGATATTTGATGTTTGGGGGATTGACTTCATGGAACCTTTTCCATCATCTGGAGGTAACAAATACATTCTTGTGGCAGTTGATTATGTTTCAAAGTGGTTCGAAGCCCTTGCTTCTCCTACTAATGATTACAGAGTTGTTGTTAAACTGTTCAAAAAGATTATCTTTCCAAGGTTTGGGACACCCCGAGTAGTGATTAGTGATGGAGGCTCACATTTCATAGAGCATAAGTTCTCAGCCTTGCTTAGAAAGTATGGGGTGAATCATAGAGTTGCAACACCTTATCACCCCAAAACAAGTGGACAAGTTGAGATATCAAACAGAGAAATAAAAGGCATTTTAGAAAAGACAGTGTCACGCACCAGAAAAGATTGGGCATTCAAACTTGATGATGCATTGTGGGCTTACCGGATTGCTTTCAAAACACCGATAGGTATGTCCCCTTTTCAATTGATTTATGGAAAATCATGTCACCTTCCTGTGGAGCTCGAACACAAGGCGTTCTGGGCGATCAAAACACTGAATTTCGATTTGAAGAGCGCGGGTGAAAAACAGATATTACAGTTAAATGAGCTAGATGAGATTAGACTCTCTACATATGAAAATGCAAAAATTTACAAGGAGAGGACTAAAAGATGGCATGATCGACACATTTTCATAAGAGAATTCCAACCAGATGACTTTGTTCTTTTATTCAATTTTAGATTGAGACTTTTTCCTAGAAAACTTAAATCTCGATAGTCTAGGCCTTTTCAGGTGAAGAAAACTTATCCCTACAGAGCCGTAGACATGTGGAGTGAGAAAACAGGAGATTTTAAGGTTAATGGTCAAAGGTTGAAACATTATTATCAAGAAGAGCATATTGAAGGAAAGGAAAAGTTTTACCTTGATGAACCACTATCAAATCTGAGTGCAGAATGGTCAAGCTAAAGACCTTTAAACTAGTGCTTCTTGGGAGGCAACCCAAGCACTCTTTCTTTAGTTTATTCTCATTTACTTTTCTGTATTTTTACTTTTGTTTTTAGAACTAATTTTTCTTCTCTTTTCATAGGAAAATCAAATTTGGCGTAAATTATAGAGAGATTGGATCAGATGCTGATAAGCAAAACTTTGTGGGTATTCCTTTTTCTTCACTTCTTTGAAATTCATCTTCCCCATGTTGGGGTATGCCCTTAAGGCTAATGTTTGAGGCCTTGGGATTATAAAATGTATCATGTAATAAACTCTTGTGTTTATAAAGGCATGGTTGTTATTCAGATTGTTACCTTGTCTGCTGTAATAAGTGTACTTCTGAATAATGTCTCAAAGCTGTTCAGCTAGGCTGACAGGCTATAAGTCCTTAGTCGAGATATCTTGGTGAACTGAGACAGCCTTGATATGATTGAGACTAATATGAGTGCTAATCTTATAGGATGCTTCGAGCATGGAATAAGATGTAGACTCATAGGTACATTGGATGTACTGGACAGACCCTACTGGGATATTCCATTGCTTGTCACGATGTGAATGATCCCTGTAAGCAGCAAGTGGCACATGTCCTCTGACTTGAGATCACTTGTGTTTCTAAATGATGATTGTCATTGTCTTGAGGTAGTTCAATATCATTTGAAACATAATGATTATAGACTATCTTGGATGGTGAGCTTGAGTCAGGTTAGGGCACTTGTGATAGATAAAGGATTGCCGTCTCCTTGTTCAAGGAGTGTGATGTTCTAAGGGGCCCCCCTATATGAGATGATTGAGATAGTGTATGGCCATACCCAGATGACTATGTTCATCTGATCTAATCATGCTCATCGTATTGGAGTTACAAGCTTGACCCGCTTGTCCAATAAGAACATCCAGTGGCAAAGGATACATGTATGCCTTGTGAGTTTGATTCACACTTGTGCTATGGTTTGGGAGTAGTCTTGGAAGACTCTTTCCTTTATATCGGGAGACAGTGATGTGTTGCTAGATACCCCTCACTGATCGTGATAACGTAAGTTATCGTTACCAACATTTAGAGGAAACCCTCAGGGTCGCACAATTTGGTGATATGGCTTACTTGAGTCAGATCGTATGGACTGAATTCTTTGAGTTCAGATTAGAGGGATTTAATCTCTGATTGTAAGTGAGATCTGGTCTGATCATGTTTGATTGATTAGGACTTGAGATCGGTAAGCTTCGATCGAGAGAGATGATGCTAGATCGAAGAGATCAAGGGCATCAGGAGATGAATGGTTAGATCATGAGCCTTGGGGTTCGATTTGGTCTAGACCAAGTGGCTTGAGCTATTTCGGTTTGGTTTGAAGAACCAAAGTCGATTTGACGTTATTGGATTGAACCGGTTCACAAAGGTGAACGCTTGGTTCAATGTCAATAGGCGTTTTAGGGTTGGCTTAAACGCATGGCTTGATTGTCTTCCATTTATGGTAAGTAATCAAACCGGTTTTTGCTCCAACGCCAAAAACGCATATGCGTTTTGCTCTTTGCTTCAACGCCTAGCTCTTTGGTTGGGCGATTGGAAAAAGAGAGGAGCTTTTGCAAGAGGAGCTCTCGGCCAAGAGGGAATCATCTCATCACCCCCTTTCCATTCGACAAAAGAAAAGCTTGGGTGTCTTGCTAGCACAAGGGACCGCAAGGAGTAAGCATCTTCATCTTGTGTGTGAACTTGTGGAGGAGATCTAATTTGTTCTCTTCATCCAAGCCGACTTCCAAGCATATGGCGTTGGTATGAATTTCCCTCTCAATCTATTCAATCGGTTATAGTTGAACATATGGCATGCAAATGATCTTAAACCCTTGCTTCCGCTAGCATATTTTTCATTAGCGCCATGACTAGGGTTTTTGCCCCCCATTTTAGGGGGTTTCTTCAATTGGTATCAGAGCGTGGCTCTATGCATGCTATTATGTTTGCTGATGTGATCCATACATGTTGCGCTTACTTGATGATTTTGCGCTTACTTGATGATTTGGTTACATGAACTTTGCGCTTGTGTCATGGTAACATGAAGTTTGCGCTTGTATCATGGTTACCTAAAGTTTGCGCTCCCCCTTGAAGGGGACCCCCTAAAGTTTGCGCTCCCCCTTGAAGGGGACCCCCTTAGATCTAAGGGTTATCAACATAAATGAAGCATGTTGTTTGATTGTTTGCGCTTGATCTATATGTTTTATAAAACTTACATCTTGCGCGGCTGATTAGATCTAAGGTGCTCCTACCATAAATCCTTAGATGGGTTGATGGGGTTGAAAGCATCTTCTAGGTTAGATCCAACTAGTCTGATCAGACCATCTGACAGCCTAGATGGGTTGACTAGATAGCACCTGTGCGCAAGCACGAGGTGGCTATAGGTCGACTGCATCCAAGGCGTGTAGCGAGGTCTGGTTGAGACAACTTCTGAACACACTTGAGTTAGGCCCGGGGTCACACCCGCTTGCCAAAACTCATGATGGTGGTTCAGCCCTTGGCGCATGCATGGTTGACCATTAGGTCAACTCGGGTCAGTTAGGACTCGGTGCATGCAAGGGGAAAGGATCTAACTAGATGGATGAGTGGATCCCCATCAATGGACCATTGTAAGGTTATAGGGCTCATAAGGAAATTAAAATTGATGCCATGGGTTTTTTCAAAATTTTAATTTCATGAATGGATCACATGTTGATTGATGCCTATGCTTGTTTATTTAATCTTATGTGGGTTGCCCTAATGTGTGCTGTGCTGGGGCCTGCGTGCCTGGTAAATTATAAGTTAATATTATTGTGATCTGCGAATCACTTTTTCATTAATTTATTGTATAATTGACCTGCGTGTCAAAGCTTGTCTAGATAGATCAAATTGTGTTTGATTAGACAAGAGCACAAAGGCACACATCCAAGAGGGGCATTCACCTGGTGGTGCACCTGAGGTGCTCTTGGCGCTAGGGCACTGGGTTGGACCAGATGAGATGCAATGGAGCTCAAGTGAAGACTTAAGTAAAATTAAGGTCTTACTAGGGTTCATGGGCTTTTTACCACATAAGATCATGCTTTCTATTTATTATTTAAATAATTAGAATTGCATGTTTATGTTTATCTTCTGCTATAGCCATAGAATATGCCTGATAGTAAGAAGATAAAAAGACCGTTAAAATCCAACGCTAATATATCAAGCTCGTAAGCCTTCTGACGCGAAACCTCACCGTTCTGACTATCGTTGGAGCCGTGTTGAACCCACTCAGTGGGCACGTCCATCTATCTTCAGACGGTGCTGGATTACACCTGCGTGTTACAGAGCAGGGATTTATCCCTTCTCGTTGCTCAGCATAGCACGTGGTGGTCCAGGGAGTAGGTCAGGTCAGCTTGACCATGTAGTCTACATATGTGGCGCATATGGTAGCACATGGAGGCAGCCATCTGTGGGATCAGAGACTGTGTTGTACCAACTCAGTTGGCACAGTCTGCTGGATTGCCCAGATGAAGGGGAATCGCACGGGTTGGCGATTGGCTGGGACAGCCTACCAGAAATTAGTGCTTGTCATCTCTGTGCATCTTATCTCGCCTGAGCGGGACGCGGAGACCAAGTATGAAATCTGGATCCCATCTCACTAAAAGAGTGTTACTCTTTCGGACTGTTTACTGGATTTTTCAGTCAGACAAAATAGTGAGAAAAGAATCTTTCTTAAGTCCTGGATTGATTCTGAACATTGATACTAACCTTGCTGTTCTTGCTTGTTGTAGATTCCTGCAGCAACGAACACCATGAGCTTCAATGTGCGATCCCTACTGGAAAGGGAGAAGTTTGCTGGGCCGAACTTCTCTGACTGGTTTGGACACCTTAAGATCGTTCTTAAGGCAGAGAGGAAACTGTATGTCCTCGAGACGGCGATACCGCCGCAGCCCGCTCCGAACGCCGCAAGGGCGGTTCGGGATGCCTACGAAAAGCACGTCAATGATAGCATTGATGTCGCTTGCCTGATGCTAGCGTCTATGACGCCACCGCTGCAGCGTCAGCATGAGGATATGTCGGCTATAGAGATTATAGCGAACCTCAAGATGCTGTATGCTGCACAGGCGAGGACTGAGCGCTATAATCTGACGAAGCTCTTCTTTCAGAGCAAACTGGCTGAAGGGAGCCTAGTGGGAGCTCACGTGCTCAAGATGATTGGGCACAAGGAGGCTCTGGAGAAACTGGGGCATACCATCAACCAGGAGCTTGCTGTGGATATTATTCTGCAGTCTCTCCCGCCTTCTTTCGATGCGTTCATCATTAACTTTAATATGAACAAAATCGATTGTACGCCGGCAGAGCTGCTGAATATGCTCTTGACTACTGAGGAAACTCTGAAGGGTAAGCCTTCAACCTCTGTCTTGATGGTTCCTTCTAGGAACAAGAAGAAGGGGAAGAAGGGCAAGGCCCCTGTCAAGAACTACAGTAAGGCTCTGAAACAGAAGGTGAAGCGGTCGAAGGATAACAGGTGTTTCCACTGTGGCCAGCTGGGTCACTGGAAAAAGGACTGCAAAGCGCTCCAAGGAGATAAGAGGGGAAGCATTGCTTCTGGCTCAGGTATATACGTGACGGAAGTCATGGTTTCATCTTCTTCTATATCATGGGTGTTGGACACTGCATGTGGAGTTCATATTTGTTCAAATGTGCAGGAACTCAAGAGAAGAAGGCAGGTGGGACAGCATGAGGTAGACCTACGAGTTGGAAACGGGGCACGGGTTGCTGCTGTTGCTGTAGGAGACTATTTCATTTCTTTACCATCTGGCATTGTATTGGAATTAAACAATTGTTATTTTGTACCCAGTATTACCAAGAATATTATCTCTATTCCTGCTCTTGTCAGGAAAGGATTTGCCTTTGAATGCAAGATTTCAAAGTGTGTTTTAACTTATGATAATATTGTGTATGCGACTGGTTCAATTAACAATGGGTTATTCATGTTGGACATGGAACATTCTATACAAAACATTGATAACAAGAAAGCCAAGTATGCTGATCACAGCACCTTGCTATGGCATAGTCGTTTAGGCCATATTAACAAGAAACGCATTAAGCGGTTGCATGATCATGGACTGCTGGGATCATTCTCCTGTGAGGAGATTGATACATGCAAAGCTTGTTTGATGGGTAAAATGACGAAGTCACCTTTTCCTCATAAAGGTCAAAGGGCTTCAGGTTTACTTGACCTTATACACAGTGATGTGTATGGGCCATTTAGTAAACATGCCAGAGGTGGCTATCAGTACTTCATTACCTTTACTGATGATTTCAGTAGGTATGGGTATGTCTATTTAATGAGACATAAAAGTGAATCTTTTGACAAGTTCAAAGAGTTCAAAAATGAAGTACAAAATCAGTTAGGCCGAAATATCAAGGCACTTCGTTCTGATCGAGGTGGAGAATACCTAAGTCATACGTTTACTGACTATCTGAAGGAGTGTGGGATTATCTCACAGCTCACTCCGCCAGGAACACCGCAGTGGAATGGTGTGTCCGAGAGGAGAAATAGAACGTTACTTGATATGGTTCGTTCTATGATGAGTCAGGCTACTCTACCGTACTCCTTTTGGGGTTTTGCACTGGAAACAGCTGCAAAAGTACTAAACCGAGTGCCATCCAAGGCAGTTTCAAAGACGCCATATGAATTATGGTATGGGAAACAGCCTAGCTTGACATTTATCAGGATCTGGGGTTGCGAGGCTTATGTCAAAAAAGCTCGCCTCTGGGAAACTAGAGAGCAGATCTGACAAATGCATCTTTGTCGGTTACCCTAAGGAAACTAAGGGTTATTATTTCTTCGATCCCAAGGAGAACAAGGTATTTGTTGCTCGGACGGCCATATTTCTTGAGAAGGAATTTCTTCTGCAAGAGGCCAGTGGGAGAGAAATAAAGCTGGATGAGATTCCAGAAGAAGGACAAAGTAGTCAAGCACAGATGGATGAGCCTGAGCCGGTAGATCAGGTTATTGAACAACCTGAGGCTCAAATATCACGGGAACCGCGAAGATCGGGAAGGATCCGTCGACAGCCTGAGCGCTATGACGGAGTCTACATCATTGATAATGATGAACCCCTCACTTATGCGGATGCGGTCAGTGGACCGGAGTCAGCTAGATGGCTTGAAGCTATGCGAGCCGAAATGGACTCCATGTCAGATAACCAAGTCTGGGATTTGGTTGATCCGCCTCCGGGAGTAATCCCTATAGGCTGTAAATGGATCTTCAAGAAGAAGATTGACATGGATGGTAACGTGGTTACCTATAAAGGCAGGCTAGTTGCGAAAGGTTTCAAACAAATCTACGGGATAGATTATGATGAAACTTTCTCACCTGTAGCCATGTTTAAGTCTATTCGGATTCTTTTCGCGATAGCTGGATATTATGATTATGAGATCTGGCAGATGGATGTGAAGACAGCTTTCCTTAATGGAAATCTGGATGAGGATGTGTTTATGACACAACCTGAGGGTTTCACTAATCCAGCAGATCGGCGTAAAATATGCAAGTTAAAGAAGTCCATTTATGGACTGAAACAAGCATCTAGGAGCTGGAATATTCGTTTTGATGAATCAATCTCTGAGTTTGGTTTCATCAAGAACGAAGATGACCCGTGTGTTTATAAGAGGTTTAGTGGGAGCGTAATTACATTCCTAATCCTCTACGTCGATGATATCTTGATCATTGGAAATGATATTCCTGAACTGCATGCTGTTAAAGCATGGTTAGGAAAATGTTTCCAGATGAAAGATCTAGGAGAAGCAGCCTATGTGTTAGGTGTAAAGATCTACAGGGATAGATCTAAGAGGCTTCTCGGGTTGTGCCAGAGTACTTACATCGATAAGGTCCTGGAGAGATTCCATTTAGAGAATTCTAAACGTGGATATCTTCCAGTCAGACATGGTCTGAATCTTTCGAAGAGTCAGTGTCCACAAACACAGACTGAGAAAGATGAAATGGACAATACGCCTTATGCTTCGGCTATTGGGTCCATCATGTATGCGATGTTGTGTACTCGCCCAGACGTCGCTTACGGGTTAAGCGTGACCAGTCGATTCCAAAGTAATCCAGGTTTGGCGCACTGGATTGCGGTCAAGAACATTTTAAAATATCTGCGGAGGACCAAAGATATGTTCTTGATATATGGTGGTCAGGAAGAACTCAGTATAGAGGGATATACTGACGCTTCGTTCCAGACGGACCAGGATGATTTCCGATCGCAATCAGGCTATGTTTTTAGCTTGAATGGTGGAGCAGTGGTGTGGAAGAGTTTCAAACAGTCAACTGTTGCTGATTCCACAACAGAAGCCGAGTATGTTGCAGCCTCGGAAGCATCCAAGGAGGCAGTGTGGATTCGTAAGTTCGTGAGAGAACTTGGTGTCGTTCCTTCGAGTGCAGATCCTTTGGTTATCTTCTGTGATAACACTGGAGCAATCGCACAAGCAAAGGAACCACGGTCGCACCAGAAGTCCAAGCACATACAGAGACGGTTTCACTTGATCCGGGAGATCATTGATCGAGGCGAGATCAAAATATGCAAGGTTCATACAGATGACAATCTGGCAGACCCGCTTACCAAGCCTCTGGCGCAGCAGAAGCATGAGAAGCACTGTAATAATATGGGTTTGAGATTTCTCAACCATTAGATTAAGTGCAAGTGGGAGATTGTTGGGGTATGCCCTTAAGGCTAATGTTTGAGGCCTTGGGATTATAAACTGTATCATGTAATAAACTCTTGTGTTTATAAAGGCATGGTTGTTATTCAGATTGTTACCTTGTCTGCTGTAATAAGTGTACTTCTGAATAATGTCTCAAAGCTGTTCAGCTAGGCTGACAGGCTATAAGTCCTTAGTCGAGATATCTTGGTGAACTGAGACAGCCTTGATATGATTGAGACTAATATGAGTGCTAATCTTATAGGATGCTTCGAGCATGGAATAAGATGTAGACTCATAGGTACATTGGATGTACTGGACAGACCCTACTGGGATATTCCATTGCTTGTCACGATGTGAATGATCCCTGTAAGCAGCAAGTGGCACATGTCCTCTGACTTGAGATCACTTGTGTTTCTAAATGATGATTGTCATTGTCTTGAGGTAGTTCAATATCATTTGAAACATAATGATTATAGACTATCTTGGATGGTGAGCTTGAGTCAGGTTAGGGCACTTGTGATAGATAAAGGATTGCCGTCTCCTTGTTCAAGGAGTGTGATGTTCTAAGGGGCCCCCCCTATATGAGATGATTGAGATAGTGTATGGCCATACCCAGATGACTATGTTCATCTGATCTAATCATGCTCATCGTATTGGAGTTACAAGCTTGACCCGCTTGTCCAATAAGAACATCCAGTGGCAAAGGATACATGTATGCCTTGTGAGTTTGATTCACACTTGTGCTATGGTTTGGGAGTAGTCTTGGAAGACTCTTTCCTTTATATCGGGAGACAGTGATGTGTTGCTAGATACCCCTCACTGATCGTGATAACGTAAGTTATCGTTACCGACATTTAGAGGAAACCCTCAGGGTCGCACAATTTGGTGATATGGCTTACTTGAGTCAGATCGTATGGACTGAATTCTTTGAGTTCAGATTAGAGGGATTTAATCTCTGATTGTAAGTGAGATCTGGTCTGATCATGTTTGATTGATTAGGACTTGAGATCGGTAAACTTCGATCGAGAGAGATGATGCTAGATCGAAGAGATCAAGGGCATCAGGAGATGAATGGTTAGATCATGAGCCTTGGGGTTCGATTTGGTCTAGACCAAGTGGCTTGAGCTATTTCGGTTTGGTTTGAAGAACCAAAGTCGATTTGACGTTATTGGATTGAACCGGTTCACAAAGGTGAACGCTTGGTTCAATGTCAATAGGCGTTTTAGGGTTGGCTTAAACGCATGGCTTGATTGTCTTCCATTTATGGTAAGTAATCAAACCGGTTTTTGCTCCAACGCCAAAAACGCATATGCGTTTTGCTCTTTGCTTCAACGCCTAGCTCTTTGGTTGGGCGATTGGAAAAAGAGAGGAGCTTTTGCAAGAGGAGCTCTCGGCCAAGAGGGAATCATCTCATCACCCCCTTTCCATTCGACAAAAGAAAAGCTTGGGTGTCTTGCTAGCACAAGGGACCGCAAGGAGTAAGCATCTTCATCTTGTGTGTGAACTTGTGGAGGAGATCTAATTTGTTCTCTTCATCCAAGCCGACTTCCAAGCATATGGCGTTGGTATGAATTTCCCTCTCAATCTATTCAATCGGTTATAGTTGAACATATGGCATGCAAATGATCTTAAACCCTTGCTTCCGCTAGCATATTTTTCATTAGCGCCATGACTAGGGTTTTTGCCCCCCATTTTAGGGGGTTTCTTCACCCCATCGATGTTTCATCTTCCAAACTTCCTATGCCCACTACTTTCTGATCATTTTTCTATAGATAAAATGATTCTCTTAATGGCGGATGAATTCATGCCTGTGCTTAGATCTAGACCTGTCATGTCGAATTTGTTTCTCTAATATATATCTGCTTTTGAAATTTTTCATTGATTGATGAATGAGATTTTAGGAGAATATATTGTTTGAAGAATTTGATTTAAAAGTGAAACTACTTGTTAAATAAAATTAGCATGTGAGTGAAATTTTGAATTGATGTCGATTGATTAACCCAGTTGATGTTTTGTCTATCTTGCTATTTGTTGTGAAGAGATAATCCAGATCCAAAAAGAAAATGACTCCTCTACTTAGCACTGTGTAAAATTGACAGTGGTACCTAAGACAAGAGTTGAAGTCAAAAAAAAATAGAAAGAAAGAAAAAGAAAATGACTCCTCTACTTGGCGCTGTGTAAAATTGACAGTGGTACCAAAGATAAGAGTTGAAGTCCAAATAAAAAAGTGTGTATCTATCTGGGTACATACCATCAAAAACACAAAAAGAGATATTGAGTGGAAAAGGATTTTGGAAATCCTATTCCTATAAACAAATGTATGATAGGTTTAAACTGAAACTCGAGTGAATTCGTGAGACTGAGATTCTGCTTTTTATACAAGTGGAAAAGTTTTATTTGATTAAGTTGTGGATCTTGAGGATTGAATTCAAAAGATGATATATCTATTTAAAATTTTATAAAGCAATTAGTGAAATTTTTCGTTAGTGATTGTATTCTAGAAATTTATTCCTTATGAGAAAATCTTTTCCTTTGATCAATTTTTGATTTTTGCTTGAGGACAAGCAAAGTTTGAGCCTTATGTGTTTGATGACACCGAAATTTATAGTAAATTTTGTGTCATTTGATGGATAATTTTATGTCATATTTACACTCTTTGCTTATTTTTATGCCTTTTTTATTAAAAAAAACTGCGGAATCTACACTCTTTTGGGTTTTTGATGATTTTTAGAAAAAAAGTGATACGATTTTTAGGCGTTTTCAAGCAATCTAGATGCATGAATGAATTCCCACCATCAAGAGAAGATTACATGTCAAATTTCATGAAGATTGGAGCTTCAGACAAAAATATGGCAGGGCCGTAATATATATTCGATACCGTATTTTCACGGCTACCGTAATTTGGGGAGTTTTCATCCAAAAAGTTTTTTGGAAATTACGGCACTACCGTAAGGAATTTCACAGGCCGTAATTTCAGTCTATTTTTCACCCAAGAGATTTCCAGATTATATGGCAGGGCAGTAATCATTTCCACGGTGTCGTATTTTGGTGTGTTTTTCGACCCGAGAGATTTGGAGAAATTATAATACTGCTATAAGTAATTTCACGGTACTGTAATTTTGGTCGAATCCTATACAGAAAAACTTAAAGAAAATATGACAGTACCGTAACAAAAACCACGACCATAATTCCATTCTGAGCACGTGATTTTCACGGACTTTTTGAAATCCGATTTTTACGCGATCAATTACGGACGATCCAGGCCATAATTCGAAGATCCGTAAGAAGCAAAAGCGTAGCTTAAAACGAGGCGAACACACACAAACAAGAAGCCCTAATTTTCATCCACTCTAGATGGAGAAATCGAGTGACAAGCCGCCGCCTTAAGTTTCACCGCCGGGAAGCATACAACGAATCTCCGGCCGTGAAATTTGAGGGGAAGCTTTGCCTGCAAGAGGAGAACATACCCCAGAAGTTTCAGAGTGAAAGGAGATCGATCGGAGGAGAAATAAACAAAAGCACGCTGCCGTCACTATTCACGCACGGAAATTACGGCTGTAATTTCCATTACACTATGGAATATTATAATCTTTCTACCATGCTAGCTTAAACCTTTTATGGGACATGGGGGAGTAACTCCCTTTGATTTATTAATGACTAGATAAACTTTTCATTACTTCGTCACGTATAATTTTAGCATGATAATTCTACTTATGTAATAATTGCTCTTTAATTCTCCACAGATTCATGTTATTAATCATGTTTTAGAGTTTTCACAATAAGGACCGAAAGGTGACATGCTTGAGAACTTGGAACCCTAGAATTGAATGTTAGGAACTTACTATAAGAAATTAGGTTAGTTCTTATTTCTTGATTTTAGAAGATTAATTGCCATGATAATAATATGAATCTAGGATTGAGTTAATTCATCAAACGTGGAGATCTTGTGCGAAATTGAGGATCGGAACGTTGGAGAACCATAAGTAGAACTTGTGTTGAGACTCGAATGCACGAAAGTGATCCTTGAGATTCCACTTGAGATAATTAACTTAGAATTCGGATGCATGAAAGTGATCCTTGAGTTCTTTGATTGATGATTTACTTATTTTCAGCTTGGGATAGATCTTGCGCAAAAGCGAAGATCGTTCCCTACATGATTGTCTGCACGAAAGTGAGACGATCCTTTTATGAAGTAAATTATATCTTTATCATGATAAAATTAAACTAATGAATTACTATGCATATCTAGTCATAGAAATTAATGTGGATGAAACCCTAGTCCCAGTTTCTCTCTCTGGTATTTTCGTTAAAGTTTTCATTAGTTTACTTGCATAGTTTCGATTGCCTAGATAGTAAGAAATCAATTATTCAGTACATGACAAACGTGGTTTATGTGGGATCGATATTTTTTTTACTTCGAGTATCAATGCACTTTCGGACACAACAGGTTTTTGGACACAATAAGTTTTTGGCAGCAACGCCAGAGATAAGTTTTTCTCTAACTACTTGTTGAGATACAACATTGGTATACTTTAAGTCTGTTACGATCAAGTACCAATAACGACTTAAATACCAAGCCACTGACCGGCTTTCTCTCTCTCTCTCTCTCTCTCTCTCTCTCTATATATATATATATATATATATATATATATATATATATATATATATATATATATATATATATATATATATATAAACAGAAAGAGAGAGAGAGAGAAAGAAAGAAAAAAGAGAAGACTCCTCTACTTGGCACTGTGAAACATTGGCAGTGGTACCGAAGACATAAGTTGAAGTCTAAAAACAAAAAAAAATGGGAGAAAGCTGTAGATTAAGTGGACAACTCCGCTGACTTTAAGATCGATATTATGAGTTAAATTATATTGCTCTGCGGTATACTTTAAATAATGCTATGGCACATGACAGTTTAAAGACCAAATTGCATTAAAAATCTCTTATCTATAGTTTCACCAAAGTACTTGAAGTAAATTTCTATCTATTGATTAAAGAGAACTTATTAAGCCTAAAAGTATTTGATGCTTAATATGGGTTGAATGGATACTATGACATGAATTGTGCATTTTATCTTTCTTAGATTATAAATTCTTAATGATTTATTTTTACTGTGATTTCTCTTAAATCATTTAAGATCTGAAATGTTGCTTGCCTGAAATGTAAACTAAGAGCTTTATTGAAGGGAGAACAAATGAGTATTTCTTATCTTCACATTCACTATGCATATCGATGTATTGCTTGAGGACAAGCAAAATTCTAAGTCTAGGGTATTTTGATGCGTTGTATTTATACCACATTTTTACTTATATTTTATACTATATTTTATGCTTAATTGCATGATTTATGCTAATTTTGGTATTTTTACTTCACTTAGCACAGAATCTTCACTTTTCTTGGTTTTATTAAAAATACAGGTAAAAAGGTACAAAAATGATGGATTTTGTGAGTTTTAAGGCTATAGCACGATTCCCGAGGAGATCACGAGCTTATATGCAAATTTGGAGCGAAAACGGTGAATATCATGATTTTCACGACCTTGACCATAATTATTGGGTCGGCCATAAACTTGGCATTCGAACGGGCGAAATGCGGCTAAGTACGAAAGTCTATAGAAACTTTCACAAGTGAGACCGTGAATACTTCATGGTTTGTGAAACTTTCTGTGTACAAAGGGCTGTAGACACAGAAACATTTATGGCCTTGGCCGTAAAAGCATTACGGGCCGTGAAAATGTCTGCCCCTTCGAGTTTTTCACTTGATTTGACTCCAAATCAAACCGGATTTGATCCAAACTCTCCAAGAATGTTCCTTGAAGGGTTTTGGATCGGTCAAAGTATAAAAGATTGGATTTTTAGAGGGTTTAGGAAGGACTTTTTGGACGAAGACGATCGACAGCGGCGACCGAGGCAAAATTCCAATTCCCGAGCAGATTCTGACAAGATTTTATGCAAAAGAGAAGTTTGATTGCCTCTTCTTTATCTTCAAATCGAGGGGAAGTTAATTTAACTATATTCTTAGTGAAGTTCTTATGATTTCGAGAAGATTTTATGCTTGTTCATCGTATAAACATGTTGTTTCTTCAAAACATGAGTGAGTAACATTTATTTCGGGATTAAGGGCATAACTCGCTGACAATTATGAGTTAAACTGTATTCTTTACTACTTTGATATGATTATTTTATCATGATTTAATTGAAATTATGCTTAATCCATAGTTTCACTGGCCACATACAACCGTGCACGCATGGAAGAAGATTAGCTCACATACACAATCACGAACCGTGATTACACTCATGGGTAGGAGAGAGAAAATATAAATTTTGGCCAATTTCCACTAGGGAGTTGTCATATTTCTTTATTTTATTCTTTTCTAGATTGATTATAGATTTTTACTTAAGCTTAAAATGGTTTTCATAACAATTATGATAGCTTAAACTTATTTTCGGGCTAAGGGAATAACCTCTTAATTTTCCCTTTGAATTCATATTTAGCATGATTGCTTTTTTATTTGGGTTTGTTAAAGTGGATTATAGATGATAACATGCTTTTAATTAACTATATTTAACCTATTGCATGTTATGGGGGTTAGTTGAACCTACAAGTACTGAAGGGGGGGGGGGGGAAACCCTAATTCAGGCGCATATAAAATTTTTCATGGGCGAAAACAAGGGTTTCATGAAGATCGCATGGCATGAACATATGATCAACTATTAGTTCTTGCAATGAGAAGATAGGATGTTACCATGGCCATTATTTGGATGGCGACTTGGAAGAATATAGAGGGCGAGCGGCTCTCCTCCAAAGCAGTCGCACACAAGGTGACGATGGCTACTCCCTTTTCTTCTTTGTGCTAGCAAAGTTCCAAGGTGTCCTTCAACGTGTAGGAGAAGATGAGATGTTCTTCTTCTTGGCTAAGAGAAAACTCTCTACCTCTTCTCTTTCGTGGAGCCTCGACACACACACGAGAGGAGAAGTATTCATTCAAGAGAGAGGGAGGCGTTGAGGCGTTATCCAACGTGGGAACGCTTATGGCTTCCAAAAATAGAAAGTCATCAAGCCATGCGCCCATGTTTTCGAACCAACCAAAACGTCTTCTCACTTTGAACCATGCGTTCACTTATGTGAACCGGTTCTATTGCATTTGGTTCAAAGACCAAATCAAACCAAGCCATGGTCTAGATCTCATATGAACCAGATGGCTCAAGATCTAACCACACATCTCTTGATGCTCTTGATCTCATCGATCAAGCATCAATTCTCCCGATCGAAGCTTACCGATCTCAAGCCCTAATCAATCAAACATGATTAGACCAGATCTCACTTCCAATCAGAGTTTAAACTACTTTAAACTGAACCAAAACCATTCAGTCCACACGATCTGACATAAGTAAGCCATATCATCAAATTGTGCGACCCTAAGGGTTTCCTTCAATGTCGGTAACGATAACTTACGTTATCACGATCAGAGAAGGGTATCTAGCAACACATCACTGTCTCCCGATATAAAGGAAAGAGTCTTCCAAGACTACACCCAAACCATAGCACAAGTGTGAATCCAATTCACTTGACATACATGTTTCCTTTGCCACTGGATGTTCTCATTGGACAAGCGTGTCAAGCCTGTAATTCCAATATGATGAAAATGATTAGATCAGATGAACATAGTCATCTGGGTATGGCCATACACTTTCTCAATCATCTCATCCAGGGGACCCCTTTAGAACATCACACTCCAACAAGGAGAGGCAATCCTATATCTATCACTAGTGTCCTAACATGACTCATGCTCATTATCCAAGATAATCTATAACTATTATATTTCAAATGATATTGAATTACCTCAAGACAATGCCAATCATCATTTAGAAACACAAGCGATCTCAAGTCAGAGGAAATATGCCACTTGCTTGCATATAAGGATTATTCACATTGTGACAAACAATTGAATATCCTAAGTAGGGTCTGTCCAGTACATCCAATGCACCTATGTGTCTACATCTTATTCCATGCTCGAAGCACCCTATAAGATTAGAACACATATTAGTCTCAATCATATCAAGGTTGTCTCATGTTCACCAAGACATCTCGACTAAGGACAATACTGCATGTCAGCCAAGCTGAACACCATTGAGACATTATTTAGAAGTATACATAACAGCAGTAGATAATGTAACAACCTGAATAACAACCATTGCCTTTATAAACTTATACATAGTTTATACATGATACTAAAATCATCCCAAAGGCCTCAAACATTATCCTTAAGGGTATACCCCAACAAGTACTAGACTATGAAAGTAGCTAGATTATAGAATTGAATTAGTGAAACTTAATTTACATAAGATATTATAAAACTTTTAATTAATTTTTTTTAGAAACAAGGACGTGAATTGAAATGTGACGTCTAATTTTGGAACCCTTTAATAAACTTTATAATTCTATTCTATGAAAGTAGCTAGGTTGTATGAGGATTAAATAATCTATAATTTGTGCTTAATGATACTAATTAAGATTAATAATCAAAGTGACATATGATTATTGCACTAATTAAACATTAGAAAGAGCTACAGAAAAAGGTTTATCCTATAACTTAAAAGTAGATTTCCTTTTTAGTTTCACTGCTATTCACTAACATTTTCAATATGATGAAAATGACAATAGTGACACTTTTAAGATGAGGCATATCAGTGTGTAAAATTGGACCAACGATATATGTACGACTTTGATGGTGTACCAGCGTTGAGTGATTTTTTTCATTGCCAAAGAAGGAGACAGAGTTGTCGGTGTGGTGTGCATAATATGCTTGAAAAAGATAAAGCATAAGGAGCAAGTATGTCTAAGGTCAACCGTCCTTACCCACTATGTCAGCAACTAGTTTAAGCTTATATTATATAATTTATAAATACATTATTTAATCAAGTTGGTTTAGACTTTACAATGATATATTATTTCATTTAATCTTTTGAATCTAATTTTATAATAGACGTGCATCATGTGTTCTAAGGCTTTTTTTTCTTGATTTTCTTTTTATTTTTAACTTCCCTTATTCTTTCTTCTTTTTTTTACCAATCCAATTTTTTTCTTAATTTTTTAGCTTTTTCTTGGATTCTCCCCTTTTCCCACTATTTAGGTATTCCTAATTTTTTATGTTTAATTATTTTTTATAATTTTTTTCTTTATTTTTCTAACTTTTAAACTTTTTTTTTCCTTTGTACTATGTTGTGTGCCATGCTGGGCCAAAAAAATTTCTTCCATGTCGTGCCCAACTCGACTCATTTGTCCCATATGTCATGCCAAGTTACATGATGTTTTGTTGTCATGCTGCTTAGCACACCCATTTGTTATCTTATTGTGTCAAACACAACTTATATAGAACAGGGTCAATCCGCCATAACCTATTGGCCGGGAAATCCGCCATTCCTCATTCTTTTAATTTTTTTTTTTGTATTCTAGAACTTTTTTATAAATAAATAAATCAAATCCAATTCTTCTGGTAGTTTTTAGATGAGTTTATATTTTTAGTGCTAGTTATTTAGATTTTGCTAATGCTATCCGGGAAATCAGGCGGAATAACACAACGTCACAAAATTAATTTTTAAACCTCATAAATACCAGCGGCTGGTTAATTATTTTTACAAGTCTACATAGGTCCTGTTTAGCATTGTTGGTTAACTGCTTTTGTTGGTCGAAATAGTAGATTTTTAAAACTATGAGGTATTTGGCAAATTACTTCTGGGTTCTAAACCTAGAAGCAACATGGGTTTGAAAAACTAGAAGCGAGCTACTTTTTGCTGCTTTCTAGGTATAATTATGTTTTTTTCCATCTAATATCCGCATTTATGTCTTTTGATGATAAAATTAATTTTAAATTACTATTTTAATAAAAATTATTAAATCTAAAATTTTATTATTATTATTTAAAATTTTCTCTTTAATAAACAATTAGCAAAAATTAATATTACTTTAATCAAAATTATCAAAATTATTTGTTCTTATTATTTTAGTTTTACTTTAAAAAAATATTTTTTAATTTTTTAATTTTTAAAAATATTATATTTTTTTAAAGAAATTGACCAATAATTTAGCTAAATACCTTTTAACTTTTCCAACTAGCTACTTTTCAACTAGCATAAGCTAAAAATTTTAGTCATGCCAAATGGAGCCATAGTTAAGGCTGGCAATTTGACTCGTCAGGGTCAGGTACCTGACCCGACCCACCCCGTTTACACTGGGTTCGAATACCCATTTACCTAAATGAAACGGGTTCGGGTTTGATAGGTCGGGTTTTAATTGGGTTCGGGTTTAGGGATGCGGGTACCCAATACCCTATTTCAATAATAAATACAAATATAAATATTTTATTATTAAAATATAAATAATATAAAATAACTATTATATAAGTATTTGTTATTGGCAAAAAAATAAAAATAATAAAAAGTTATTATTACATAAATATATTTATTATTATTTTAATTATATCTTATCAAATATAAATAATAAAAATTTTATATTTATTTAATCGGGTACTCATGGGTACCTACAGGTACCTATTTACATACCCGACCCGGGTTCAGATTATACAATAAGGTACACGATCGGAGTTCGGGTCAAGTTCAGATAATAAGTTTTGCTAATCAGGTCAAGTTTGGGCTTAGAGTGGCAATGCGGGTACCCGACCTATTGCCACCCCTAGCCATAGTAGGAAACGATAAGCAAGGTGCTTGGGGAACTGCTTTTGAGTTTGAATCAGAGAAATTGGACTATGGCTAAAATTTTACGAAATTGCGAAGGAGCTGCTTCTATACATGCTTATTATCAATAAAAGAAATAATCATGTATTATAGTGTGAAGATTGTCATTCCTTAATAAATAACTTTATTTAGCGTGATATATCAATTTGATATGATAAATATGCATAATAGAATCCATCCATAAATATACAATTTAACGTAACAAGAAATGGAACCTCATTAGCATTATTAGTAAATAAATTTAATCCAAATAATGTATAATTCACGTAATAATAATCTCATAATTATTATTTTAAAATTGTAATTTCTCAAATGCTCACAATAAAAATCATGTGTCATCCATAATAAAATAATATTGTTCAAGTTCACAAAACCATAAAATTAATAACTATAAGACATTTAAAAGAAACTACAATTGTCTCTTGTCTAAACAGTAAACAAATAGAGGAAAAACATAGAAATAACTATTCACCTTTCATGGAAGCCTCTAATTTATCTATCTTTAGACTACACCTAATTAGTATCGGGAAGCAAAACAAGAAAACTAGCCAAAAAAAATAGCTAGGTAGAGATTTGCAATGAGATGAATGAATGCTCAAATGATGAAAACATTTCTATCCAACTATATATGTATAAGATATATATGTGCAAATATATACTATAATGAACAAACATCCCATCACATCAAAAAAATTAGAGTCATCCATGGTCACAATTTTGTATTTCACATTGCACAATAAGAGAGATTCTACCCCCAAGCTCTCAAAGTGGAACGACTATCATCTGACATCCCTATAGTGTCAGATGCAACACCTAGAAACTCTAATATTGTCCAAATGATATCTGGTAGTAACCCTGACCAACAACTACCAATAATGTACAACATAATCGACGTTATAGTCTAATACATGATCTCACTGATGAATCTCCAACCTCCACATATTCAAAGCGCACAATAACAAATCTCTACACACCATGCAAAAATCATATTTCAAAACATGTATATGACAATCATAATTTATCATAAATGTGCTCTAATGCAAGATAACATATGCAACTATATACTCTTTTTATGATAACAAATTAAAACTATTCACACCACTATATGCATCAATAATATTAATACGAGTAAGAAAGAAATATGAAACAAGTCAAGTAGTAGAAGCAAAAGCTTTGATTTCTAAGCTCAAGGCTTAACAACATATAAGAAAGTGAAGATAGGATCCCTACTTGATAAGTGAAATCATATAACAGTAAATAAATCACTCGTACCCATGCCTTTAACATGTCTAGTGTAATACTCTAAAATAATAGTTCTCTTGTGTGGTATAAAGGGTACAAATTTACTAAGTTATATCTTTTTGGATTTAAACCTGGTAAATTTTGGAAATTCATTATGGTTCTTTGTTAGAATCTTGGTGGGCTTTTAGTAAATTTTCACTATGACTTGCCACCTAGGCATCTAAGAGAAAATATTTTGGTAAAGTTGTTTTGGGGAGGGCTTTTGCTAGGGGCTGATTCAATTTGGTGGCAAAGAACCCTCGAGGTGCTACCAACTAGAGGGAAAGGCTAGGAGAGGAAGCTGTAGATATTTCTCAAGGCAAGTAACTCTCCCTCCCCATGGTTTCTTCACATGCTCACAAATTCCTTTTTGAGGAAATGCAAACCCTATATTTTGGTGTGTATATGTTTGATATTTATATTCAAAATATTTTCTAAAATTGATCTTGGAATGAATGTTATTCAAAGGAATTTATGCTAGGAAACTCTACAGGTTGCAGATCTAACTTTTCCATACTCAAACCTTAAGATCACCCAATTTATAAATTAAATTGTATGAAATCAACTTTGTTTGAAAGTAGACTTAATCAACTTTGATTTGAATATAATATATAATATTTTTGGGTATATATCCAATGCAATATCTGCTCTAAAATATGACTTATGAAATATATTTTCTATAAATTAGGGTTCTTGACCTTTTTGTGTTTGAACCCTTATAACTTTCCATTCATGAATCCAAATCTCATAAAATTAGTTTCTTTGGAAACTAGACTCAGAGATCTTCAATTTTAATATCAATCTAACAATCTTTAATTTAGTTATTGATTTGACAAGTATCCCATAATCTTGCATATAATTTATATTATCTATGATTTGGGAAAACAGTCTAAATCATTTTTGTGGAAGACTATTCTGGTCGTTTTCTTCATATTACAACCATGATTTTTGTTGTAGCTTAGGAATAATCCATATTATGGCAGTTTTATTCATATTTTAGATGTAATTTATGTCAAAGCCTATGTATAATTTAGTTTGCAGTCGTAATTCATTTTATAACTTCTTAGATCTATCAAAATCATTATAACTTCTCATGCCTTGAATTCTAATGCATCATTTGGGGGTATCCATGATATGTAGATCCTAAGAATCATAAGTGCCTAACCCAATGATCTATGTAATATTCTATGATCAATGCATTAATGATATATTCAATAATGAAGATTATGTTCTTAATCATTATTATGATCTACATTCTTTTAAAATCCATGTTTTGGGGAGAATTTTATATGAACCAAAATGAAAGGTATCTAAATGGATGAGAAGTAGGGTGCCACACCCCTAAAAAGCTAGGGACCACTTATTGAATCTCTTCATCCATAGGAGTTATTGTGGAGTAAACTACCACACCCTAACAAGGTGGGAATCACCTCTTGAATCCCACTTCCCATATGATAGCTGTAGAGCAAAGTGCCACTTGGACCAAAACACCCTAAAAAGGTGGGAGTCATCTCTTGAATCCCACTATCTATATTGTATAAACTATACATGCTCGAGCTAGCCTATGTTTGCTCTCTCCTAACAAGGATGAGTTCAACTTCCTGATGTGGAAGGAATCATAATCATGTATGTCTCCCCCATATCTATGACATCAATGTGCTCAATAATGATCAACAAATAGTCATGACATGAATGTCCAATAATGACCAATAACTAATGACATGAATGTTGGAAAACCCCGGGGATATTTTATAATTTTTCACAGAGGTTACATTACATGCACAGCGGAATAATATCCTCGAAATAGGCCAGTCAAAAAAACCCAGTGAAGATCGTCTTGCGAGGGGGTCGACACGATGAGATATTAAATACCTTAGGAGCAAGATGAGGCCGATGTCGAGATAGGCACCCAAGTGTTTGCCCTCTGCAGTCTCACGCACATGGATGCCTCGAGCTCTCTTCTTCCTCACTCGGTGCTAGCCTCGGGAAGAAGATCTAAGCCTTTGTTCACCTTCTTCTATCCTTGCGCCACATTCAAGGAAGATGCGCCAATGGAAGAGGAGAAGGAGGAGATGCCACCAACACTTCCAACTCCTTGAGCCAAGAAGAGATGGAGAAGAAAGCTTGCGGCTAGAAGAAGGAAGAAGGATGCGCCAATCTTGATGCTCTCGCCCTTGCCCCTTGCTCACGCCAATATTAGTGACTTTAAGAGTTCACGCATGCATCTTGATATATAGATGCAAGAGGCGGCAAAAGCAAGAGGTGAGGGTGGCGTAAGTTTCATGAAGACATGCGGCTAGGGTTAGGTTTTGGAGCAATTAGGGTTTAGGTTTTAGAAACTCTCCAAGAGATTTCCACAAACCCCTTGCAATCGCCCAAGACTTACCAAAGAAGTCTATCAAGCCTTAGATGCAACAAGCCTTGCCATAGATGCAAGGTTTCCATCCAAGCATAAAGGGGGAGGCACCAATTCCTTCCAAAGGAAGAAACATGTGCCCACTCCTCCCCATTATGCCCTTATCCGCCAATGGGAGGAGACTTCTCCCCATTATATCCTTTTGCCTCATTATCTCTTCATGACAACTTGTTATTCGGCCTCATTGGGTAATGAGCTAGCCCAAACTTCATTACATGGGTTGATTAAGCCATTGGATCCAATCCAATGCAACTGTAATCCAAATGTGACCAATCTTGGTCAATTTCGGGTCAACCTACCAAAAATGAAGTTTGGCTCAAATAACTCTCTTCCATCTCATCAGTCCCAATGGCGCTGACAAAATCTCCCAAATAGATCCAAATTAAACAATAACTCGATCATAAGGCTTCACGATCAATACGAGAACTCAAGTATCAAGATGTGCGACCATGTAGGTTCCTTTGACGTTGGTAGTGCTTACCTAAGGTCACCACAAGCAGTGAGTGGCACCTAGTAGTGCATCGCTACTACCCAAGTCATTGGAATGGATATCGACATTGACATCCCCATCATCGCAACTACGTACAGATACATTATAGTCCCTTTGCCAAACTGATATCCGTTTGGACAAGTGTGTTATCACTTGTTTTCATCCCAATCACATGGTCATGACTAAATCAGATTGTCACCTGGGTATGGCCATACACTTTCAGTCATAGAACCATAGAGGACATCCATGGATATCAAGCTTCCCTCAGGAAGGGGCAAATTCTCTGTCTGTCCATTGACCTTCTCATACTAGCCGTTGCATGCTCAATGACAACCGTTATTACCTCCCAACTACGGAGAGGTGTTAGGTTGTATCAAAGCATGTCACTAACCATATAGAACAGTCAATGACCTCAAGTCAAGGGATCAATGCATCTCCTGTCACTTGTTAGGATAACTCATAACACAAAGTCATAGCCTCACAGCGGGTTGATCCATTATATCCTCCATTGATATACCCATATATCTGGGTTAGCACCTCGTACCATATACCAGTCTCACAAGTACCAGAGCTGTCCCATATCCACTCAGATATATTGATTGGGGACAACCATTTGAGCACAGATCCAACCTGTCTCCAGGGACATTATCATGTAAGTACATAATCGCATATGTAGACAAACATTGATAATGATAACGCCAGAATGATATATATATATATATATATATATATATATATATATATAAATATATGTCAAGTAGTACAAAAGATGGACCGATACTAGGTCTTAGGGCATACACACCAATAATCTCCCACTTGCACTTAGACCTAGAGGTTGAGGAACCTCAACCCCATATCCCTAGCATGACCATCATGCTTCTGCTGCGCCAAAGCTTTGGTCAGTGGGCCTGCTAGATTGTTCTCTGTGTCAACTCTGCCAATCTTGACATCACCTCGATCAATGATCTATCTAATCAGGTGAAATCTTCTGAGTATGTGTTTAGAACTTTGCTGAGACCCTGGTTCCTTGGCTTGTGTAATTGCCCCATTGTTGTCATAGTAGAACTCAATGGGATCCACTGCACTTGGAACCACCTGAAGTTCAGAAATGAACTTCCTCATCCAAACGGCTTCTTTGGCTGCCTCAGCGGCCACATACTCAGCCTCGGTTGTAGAATCAGCTATGGTAGATTGCTTGAAGCTCTTCCAGTATACAGCGCCTCCATTCATCTTGAACACATAGTCGGCCGATCTGAAGTCTTCAGGGTTAGACTGGAACGACGCATCAGTGTAGCCCTAAACACTAAGCTCTTCCTGTCCCCCGTAGACCAAGAATAGATCCTTAGTTCTTCTCAAATACTTAAGGATGTTATTTACATCTACCCAATGCTACAGACCTGGATTGGATTGGTATCGACTAGTTATGCTCACAGCATAAGCCACATCTAGTCTAATACACAACATTGCATACATGATCGATCCCACTACCGAAGCTTAGGGCACTCGACTCATGTCATCCCTCTCAGCCTATGTGGTGGGACACTAGCTCTTTGAGAGAGTAAGGTCATGTCTCACTAGAAGGTACCCCTTCTTGGATTGCTCCAAGTTGAACCTCTCTAGGACATTAGCAACGTATGTACTCTGACTATGGGCGAGGAGCCTCTTGGATCTATCCCGGTAGATCCTCACGCCTAGAATATAGGCGGCCTCCCCTAAGTCCTTCATCTCGAAACACTTCCCTAACCATGTCTTCACAGACTGAAGACTAGGGATGTCGTTTCTGATGAGCAGTATGTCATCGACATACAAGACTAGAAAAGTCACCAAGCTCCCACTGAATTTTCTGTATACACAGGCATCATCTTCGCTTTTGATAAAGCCATAATCTTTCACAGCTTCATGAAAATGAAGATTCCAACTTCGAGATGCTTGCTTTAATCCATAAATGGATTTCTTTAGCCTGCATACTTTATTGGCATTTGTAGGATGGATGAAACCATTAGGTTGTGTCATATACACATCCTCTGTCAGCCTCCCGTTAAGGAACACTATCTTATCATCCATCTGTCAATATCTCATAGTCATGATATGCAGCTATAGCAAGCAGAATCCAAATGGATTTGATCATGGCAATAGGCGAGAAGGTTTCATCATAATCCACCCCGTGTATAGGTAACTATGTTACCATCCATGTCAGTCTTCCTTTTGAAGACCCATTTACACCAGATGAGTTTTACCCCATCAGGCAGCTCAACCAAATACCAGACTTGGTTAGCTGACATGAAATCCATCTCAGATCGCATGGACTCAAGCCATCTCTCAGAGTCCGATCCACTGACTGCCTCATCATAAGTCCTGGGCTCATCCTCAATGATGAAGATTTTGTCGTGTTGGGTCGGCAGCGACCCATAGCTCTCAGGTGCACGACGAATCCTCCCAGACCTACATGGGACCTGTGTCTGAGCCTCAGGCTACCTAGCAACCGGTGCAGGTGGTTCAGGTTCCATCTCTGTGTCTTGTGATTGCACTTGGACCTCGTCCAAGTCAAACTTCCTCTCACTGACTTCTCTCATGAGAAATTTTTTCTCTAGAAAGACAGCACTCCGAGCAACAAAAACTTTATTCTCAATGGGAACATAGAAGTAGTATCCTTTAGTTTCCTTAGGATACTGTTGTATCCCAAGTTGTTTGGCATGTACCTTGGACAAATACCCGGCAACGGTGCCAAAAACTTGTTGTTGTCCACAAGTGCACGGATAATCTGGCAATGAAATTTGATGGAAAGCTTCGCCTAGAGGAGGAGAACATACTCCAGAAGTTTCAGAGCGAAAGGAGATCAATTGGCGGAGAAATCAACGAAAGAAGCATCACCGCTACTGTTCATCGAGCAAAATTACGGCTGTAATTTTCATTACAACCGTGATGTTAGTAGAATTTCCTCTTTCTCTTCGATTTATGATCCTTTGAAATTATGGATTATTGTAATTCTTCAACCATGCTAGCTTAAACACTTTTTGGGACATGGGGGTGTAATCCCCTTAATTTCATAATGACTAGATGATTTTTATTTCATTAGGGAACTCTTGTTATGATAATTCTACTTAAGAGATGATTACCTTTAATTCTTTTTAGTTTCATATTATTAGCATGTTTTAGAGTTTTTGCGATATGGACTGAAAAGTGAATTGCAAAACTTGGAACTCTAGAATCATGATTTAGGAACTCATCGTAAGAAATTAGGTTTGTTCTTATTTCTAGATTTTAGAAATATATTGCCTTGCTGATAATCTGATCTAGGAAGAATTATTGAATCAAACATGAAGATATTGTAAGAAATTAAGTATCGGATCGTTGGAAAACCTTAAGTAGAACCTGTGAAACTAAAGTATGAAAGTACTTAAGATGATTGACATAGAGATTGAATGCATGAAAGTGATCTTTGATTTCTTTGTCAATGATTTACTTATCTTTAATATTGAATTAATCTTGTGCGAAAGTGATGATTGATTCTTTGTAAATTGTCTGCGCGAAAGCGAGATGATTTCTTAATGAAATAAAATATATATTTATCATAATAAGAGTGGACGGACGATGTGCTTATTTCCTTCTAGTCATAGAAATTAAGGTGAATGAACCCCTAGTCCCAGTTTCTCTCTCTGATTTCGTGTTCTTTCTGAATCTTACTTACATCAATTTCGATTGCCTAGCTAATAAGAAATCAATTCTTTGGTACTTAGCAAATAAGGTCTCTGTGGTTCGATATCTTAATTATTACTTCGAGTATTCGTGCACTTGCGGATACAACAAGTTTTTGGCGCTGTTGCTAGGGACCTTAGTTTTTGTTCATATTGTAGATATTGAGAGTATTACTAGACTAGGTTTTATTTTATTTTCTATTTTTTTTATTTTTTTAGGAGTCTTCGGAAGCATAGATTAATTCTGTTCTTTCTGTTCTTTTCTACTTATTTTGAGTTTATTTGATCTATCTACTTTAGACTGCGCATGAAACTTAGATTTGAAGAGAGACAGGAAGAAGTAGTCATGGCAGACAAAAGATCACTTAGGGACTATATAGCCCCTAATCCGTAGGAGATACACTTTAGCATTGCCAGACCAGCTATCGAGGCTAATAATTTTGAAATCAAGCCAGCTTTCTTGTCTATGATACATCATAATCAGTTTGGAGGATCACCACTTGAAGATCCTTATCAACATTTATATCTCTTTCTTGAATATTGTGACACCATTAAAATTAGTGGTGTTTCTGACGATGCATTAAAACTGAGATTGTTTCCTTTTTCTCTAAGGGACCGAGCACGTTCTTGGCTACAATCTCGACATACTAGTACCTTCAATAAATGGGATCAACTGTCAAATGCTTTCTTAATAAAGTACTTTCCACCCAGCAAGACCATCCAGTTGAGAAACTAGATTACAAGCTTTGCACAGTAGGATGGCGAGTCTTTTAGCGAGGCATGGGAGCATTTTAATGATTTACAATGGAAGTGTCTGTTGGTATATATGCCCTAGGACCTACTTTTGGTCCATCTATGTACTACTTAACTCAGATATTTATATATATCATACTGACATTGTCGTTATCATTATTTGCTTGCATCTGCGATCATGTACTTATATGATAATGTCCCTAGAGATAGATTAGATTTGTGCTCAAATAGTTGTCCCTAGTCGATGTACCTGAGTGGATAAGGGACAGCTCTGGTACTTGTGACACTGTATATGGGCTGGTTAGGCACGAGGTGCTAACGCAGACATATGAGTATATCAGTGGTGGATATACTAGACCGACCCGCTGTGAGGTAATGACTCGGTGTCATGAGTTAACCTCACAAGTGATAGAAGATGCATTGATCCTTGGACTTGAGGTCATTGACTCTTCTATATGGTTAGGGACATGCTTTAATGCAACCTAACACCTCGCTGTGATTGAGAGGTTATAACGGTTATCAATGAGCATGTCACGACCCATATGAGAAGATCAATGTACAGACAAAGGATTTGCCCCTTCCTAAGGGAAGCGTGATATCCATGGAGCTCCTCTATGGTTCTATGACTGAAAGTGTATGGTCATACCTAGGTGAAGACCCGATTTAGTCATAGCCATGTGATTGGGTGAAACAAGTGATGACACACTTGTCCAATCGGATATCAGTTCGGCAAAGGGACTATAATGTATCTGTACCTAGTCGCGATGATGGGGATGTCGATGTCGATATCCATTCCGATGACTTGAGTGGTAGCGATGCACTGCTAGGTGCCACTCACTACTTGTGGTGACCTTTGGTCAGCACTGCCAACGTCAAAGGGCCCTATAGGGTCACACACCAAGATACTTGAGTTCTCGTATTGATCGGGAAGCCTTATGATCGAGTTATTGGATAACTCAGATCTATTTAGGAGATTTCATCAGCGCCAATGGGCCTGATGAGATGGAAGAATGTTATTGGAGCCAAACTTCATTTTTGGCAGGTTGACCCGTATTTGACCATGGTTGGTCACATTTGGATTAGGGTTGCATTGGATTGGATTCAATGGCTTAATCAACCCATGCAATAAAGTTTGGGCTTGCTCATTACCCAATGAGGCCCACTAATAAGTTGTCATGAAGAGACAAGAGACTAAAAGGGTATAATGGGGAGAAATCATCCCCATTGGCGCATAAGGGGCATAATGGGGTGAAGGAGGCGCCTAATGCTTCATTAGGAAGCAATTGGCACCTAGCCCTTCAACCATTGATGGAATGAATGCCTCTAAGGCATGTCTTGGGCTGATATGGTGCTTGGGCAAATATGGATAGGTTGAATGAGGTTTATGGTAAAGTCTTGGAGACTTTCCTTACCTCAAACCCTCTCATCCTAGCCGCCCACTTGTCATGATCCTAGCCATCCCTAAACCGCCTCTTGGCCTTATATAAGAGACCATAGCCGCCCCCTCTCAATGTTCTAATTCTCTTGGAGGCGTGAGCAAGGAAAGGGGCGAGAGCAAGGGTTCAAGTGGTGCAACTCTTCTTCCATCAAACCCTAGCTGCAAGTGTCTTCTTCCCTTCCCTTCTTGGCGCAAGTGTGGGAAGCTCTTGGCTGCATATTCTCCATCTCCTCTCCTTCTTCTATTGGTGCATCTTCTACCTTGGAGGTGGCACATGTTTTGAAGAAAGAGAACAAGGCTTGGATCTTCTTCCTGAGGCTAGCACCGGGCGTGGAAGAAGAGAACTCGGGGCATCCGTGTGTGTGAGACTGCAGAGGGAGAACACTTGGGTGCCTACATCAACATCTACATCCACGCCTGCTTAAGGTACTTTCTATCACATCGTGTCGATCCCCTCGCTTGACGATCTTCACTAGGTTTTTGGGACTAGCCTGTTTCGGGGATATTACTTCCGTTGTGCAATGTATTTGAAATGTCTATCTCTGAAAATTGTAAAATATCCCTGGGGTTTCCCAACAGTGGTAACAGAGGGACTTGCGAGCCTCGAACGATGTTTCTTTTATGCTTTTCTATGCTCACATGTCATGTTTCAATTTTCGCAAATTGCATATTAACATGGCGCATAGTTTTTCTTAAATAGAAGAATTGAAGTTTCTTGTCCCTATCCTCTATTCAATCTCTTTTAGATTTTTGGATTGTTTTTCTTGATTGATTTAAGATCAAAGGCGCATGTAATTTTGTCAAGTAGGACGGACATTGTGTCTTCGGACTGGCCGAGTCTCTTTATTTGACAAAATTGCCAGCTGAAAGGATCCATAAAATCATCATGAAAAATTAATCACAATTAACCAAAAGATGAATGATATGAAGATGAGGAAAAGAGACTTGTTTTATGAAAAAGTAAAATTTCAGATTTTATGTTTTTCATGTGCATGTAGAATTGCATAAGTGCCTTGTTTGTGCATGGTGTTGTGATCATGTGTCAAGCCCCTTCGCATGCCTGTGATGTACTCTTGTGAGGCCTGTGTGCCGCTTTTCTTTTTGCTTTTAACTAAGAGGAAGATTAGGGTAGCGCATATCACTTGAAGCATTGATGCATGGATGCTTGCTTGCGCACCTTGGTTGGTGGCGTAAGAAGGACTCTTCCTTGATGGCGCATGGTGAGTGGCGCAAGTTTGACTTGGCCGAGCCTTAGGGCTTGTGTGCTATGTCTCTTGGCACTTACATGGTGGTGCATCACCCTTGAAGGAAGCCCATGGCATTGGCTGAACCAATGAGGGTGCTTCTAGGGTTTCCCTAGAACTACCTCTAGGGTTTGTGAGCTAAACCATGGTGAGAAGGACCTTGGAGCCAACCTTGAAGACCAAGCTAGAGGTCGGCTAGGCTAGGTCTAGTTTTTGGGGCTTGAATCCTAGGTCAAGAGTTGAACCCCTTTTTGGCATAGATTGGTTCAATGTCTTGAATGGGCTATGATCACATCACCCTTTTATTGCTTTCTTTACAAAAGCTAAAGCATGCCTGTGATGTTTTATCATTATGTTATCACCATAGGATTGCATGCCTGTAATGATAGACATAAGATAAAACTGAGATGATGAGACCTTAAATAAAAACCCTCGATTAAAATATCAGGTCTAGTAGCCTTCTAACAGGTAGCCCTCACTAAGCTATCGATCAGTGGAGTTGTGAACTGTTTCTCACCCTCGTGGGACACACCCACTTATCTTTAGAAAGTGCATGGTGGCAATGGTTTCCCCAGTCCAGTTTTAACCTGGGCATGCCTTCGCAAGGAAACTCGTTGGCCCTGGGCATAACGGTTAGGAATGGACTTGACTAGATTTTCATATGTGCTGGGCACATGATAAAACTCTTGAGGCATCGTTGAGAAGTTAGGGTTTCATGTTTTATCCAGCCCTCGCTAGACATGAAATGCCTAGATTGTCTCAACAAGGGGAGTTGCTTGGAGCAACCGACCGGCGTGCCCACCTTAAGAAGCATGGGTCACTTTGTGCATCTCATCCCACCCTCGTGGGACGCGAAGCCTCATGTGGAATAAGGATCTCATCTCACTAGAAAATCTTAAATTTCCCAATTGACTTTGTGGGTTGTTAATTCGATTAAAATAGTGGGAGCCATAATCATTTAAAACAAGTCCAATTTAAATGATTCGAAGTAGTACTAATCTGTTGTTTCTTGGTTGTTGTAGAACAATGGCTGTGAGCAATGGCAGATGGTCACTGCGATCTACCCTGGAAAGGGATAAGTTGGTTGGATCCAACTTACTGGATTGGTATATGAACTTGAGAAATGTGCTCAAGCTCGAGAGGAAGCTCTATGTCCTTGAGCAGCCTATTCCTGAGCCACTTCCATGCTCAGCCTCAGCGGCTGAGAAGGATGCTTATGATAAGCATCAAGCTGATACCTTGGAGGTTGTTAATTTGATGCTAACCAACATGTCGCCTGAATTAAAAGGGCAATATGAATCTAAGAGTGCCTCTGAGATTATTTCTAATCTAAGGCAGCTCTTTGATGAATTGGTTGAGCTCAACCCTCCTAAAGTAGACATTCAATGTGTTGTCCCGAAAGGCCTAACTGAGACATTGAAAATTGTTGGGGTATGCCCTTAAGGCTAATGTTTGAGGCCTTGGGATTATATCAGTATCATGTATAAACTCAATGTTTATAAAGGCAATGGTTGTTATTCAGGTTGTTGCATTATCTGCTGCCATATGTATACTTCTGAATAATGTCTCAATGCTGTTCAGCTTGGCTGACATGCAGTATTGTCCTTAGTCGAGATATCTTGGTGAACATGAGACAGCCTTGATATGATTGAGACTAATATGTGTTCTAATCTTATAGGATGCTTCGAGCATGGAATAAGATGTAGACTCATGGGTACATTGGATGTACTGGACAGACCCTACTTAGGATGTTCAATTGCTTGTCACAATGTGAATAATCCTTATATACAAGCAAGTGGCATATTTCCTCTGACTTGAGATCACTTGTGTTTCTAAATGATGATTGGTATTGTTTTGAGGTAGTTCAATATCATTTGAAACATAATGGTTATAGATTATCTTGGATAATGAGCATGAGTCATGTTAGGGCGCTAGTGATAGATATAGGATTGCCTTCTCCTAGTTTGGAGTGTGATGTTATATAGGGGCCCCCTAGATGAGATGGTTGAGAAAGTGTATGGCCATACCCAGATGACTATGTTCATCTGATCTAACCACTCTCATCATATTGGAGTTACAGGCTTGACATGCTTATCCAATATGAACATCCAGTGGCAAAGGAAACAAGTATGCCTAGTGAATTGAATTCACACTTGTGCTATGGTTTGGGTGTAGTCTTGGAAGACTCTTTCCTTTATATCGGGAGACAGTGATGTGTTGCTAGATACCCCTCTCTGTTCGTGATAACGTAAGTTATCGTTACCGACATTTAAAGGAAACCCTTAGGGTCGCACAATTTGATGATATGGCTTACTTATGTCAGATCGTGTGGACTGAATTGTTTTGGTTCAGTTTAAAGGGATTTAAACTCTGATTGTAAGTGAGATCTGGTCTGATCATGTTTGATTGATTAGGGCTTGAGATCAGTAAGCTTCGATCGAGAGAACTGATGCTAGATCGATGAGATCAAGAGCATCAAGAGATGAATGGTTAGATCTTGAGCCTTTTTGGTTTTATATGATCTAGATCAAGTCTTGGTTTGATTTGGTCTTTGTACTAAATTCAATTGAACCGGTTCACTTAGAGTGAGCGCATGGTTCAAAGGGAGAATGAGTTGCGATCGTTCATATTGGGGTGAACGCATGAACGTATGAGGGCTTACTATATTTGGAAATTGGTTTTCCAATTCGAGAGTAACGCCTCCACGTTCGAGAATAACGCCTCACTCTCGCCCATCTTCTCCTCTTGGCGCTCCTCTTTCGGTGTGGTGGTTTTTTCACGCAAACGAGAGGGAGTTCGACGAGCACCAAGACATCTCTCAATCTCCTTCACGCGATTAGCACACTTGGAGAGCTTTGCTAGCACAAGGATCGACAAGGAGTAGGCGATCAATCATCTTGTGTGCGCACGCTTTGGAGGAGAGCCACTTGGTTCTCTGCTTCCAAATCGCCATCCACTCATGGCTATGGTATGATTTTGTTTTGATCTATACAATCTTCAAGTTGATCATATATTCATGCATACGATCCTAGGAAACCCTAGATTCCGCCCATGCAAATGTTTATATGAGCATGTTTTAGGGTTTCACCCCCTTTCAATTGGTATCAGAGGGAGGTTTCTGTATGAATCATATGATTGCTTTGTGTGATCCATGTTTGCGATAAGTAGATCTAAAATAATGATCATGCCGAAAACTACATGCTTGTATGCGTTTACTTCGTGGTGGCGCATGATTCATGTTGGCGCTTGTTGAAGTTGTTTTTACCAAAACTTAACATATTGCGCGCATCCACTTAGATCTATAAGCACCTACTTGAAAAACTTAGACGGGTTATTAGGGTTGAAGTCATCAGTCTAGTCTAGACCCAACAGTCTGATCAGACCATCTGACAGCCTAGATGGGTTGACTAGATAGCACCTATTCGCAAGCATGAGGTGGCTATAGGTCGACTGCAGAAAGGCGTGTAGCGATGTCTGATCGAGGCGACCAATGAACGATCATGATTAAGGCCCGGGGTCACACTCGCTTGCCAGAAATCATGAGGGACGTTCAGCCCTTAAGGCATGCATAGTTGACCACTAGGTCGACTCAAGTCGGTTATGACTTGGTGGTGCATGCAAGGGCAGTGGGTCTGACTAGGTCTGATGAGTGGATCCCTATTAATGGACCGTTGTAAGGTAGTAGGGCACATAAGGAAATAAAATTGATGCCAATGGGATTTTCGAAAATTTTATTTTCTTGATTGGATCACATGATGTTTGTATAACATGATTGAATGTCTATTTCATCTTATGTGGGCTGCCCAATTTTAATGTGTGCTGTGCTGTGCTGGGGCCTGCGTGCCTGAATCAATATTGTAAATTATTTATTGTGATCTGCGCATCACATTTTAATTAATTGATAATGTGTAATTGACCTGCGAGTCAAATCATGTCTAGATAGATTAAAATGTAATTTAATTAGACATGAGCTCAGAGCACACATGGCAGAGGCGCATGCAGCAAGTGGCTTCACCAATGGGAGGTCTAGGGTTCGACTCTAGGACAGGCGCATTTTACCTGGTGGGCGCATCTCAGCTGCACAGGGCGCTTGGGCCCGGGTTGGACCAGATGAAATGCTAAAGACCCATGAAGAGCTCAAGTGAAGACTTAAGTTAATTTAAGGTCTAACTTAGGCTTAATGGGCTTTTACCACATAAGATCATCATGCTTTCTATTTACTGTTTAAGTAAATTTAATATCTGCATGATTTATTCTTCTGCTATCACCATAGGATTTGCATGATAGTTAAGAAGATAAAAGGACCGTTAAAATCCAACGATGAATATCAAGCACGTAAGCCTTCTGACGCGAAACCTCACTGTTCTGACTATCGTTGGGGCCGTGTTGTACCCACTCAGTGGGCACGCCCATCTATCTTCAAACGGTGTGTGATTACACCTGCGTGTTACAGAGAAGGGATTTATCGCTTCTCGTTGCTCAGCATAGCACATGGTGGTCCAGGGAGTAGGTCAGGTCAGCTTGACCATGTAGGCTACATATTGAGCATATGGTAGCCATATGGAGGCAGCCATCTGTGGGATCAGAGACTGTGTTGTACCAACTCAGTTGGCACAGTCTGCTGGATTGCCCAGATGAAGGGGAATCGCACAGGTTGGCGATTGGCAGGGAATGCCTACCAGAGATTAGTGCTTGTACTCTCTGTGCATCTTATCTCGCCTGAGCGGGACGCGGAGACCAAGTATGAAATCTGGATCCCATCTCACAAAAAGAGTTTTACTCTTTCGGACTGTTTTACTGGATTTTTCAGTCAGATAAAATAGTGAGAAAAGAATCATTCTTAAGTCCTGGATTGATTCTAACATTGATACTGACCTTGTTGTTCTTGCAATGTTGTAGATTACCGCAGCAACGAACACCACAGCGTTCAATGTGAGATCCTTACTGGAAAGGGAGAAGTTTGCTGGGCCAAACTTCTCAGACTGGTATGGACACCTTAAGATTGTTCTTAAGGCTGAGAGGAAACTGTATGTCCTTGAGACGGCAATACCGCCTCAACCCGCTGCGAACGCCGCAAGGGCGGTTCGGGATGCTTATGAGAAGCATGTCAATGATAGCATTGATGTCGCTTGCCTTATGCTTGCGTCTATGACGCCAGAGCTTCAGCGTCAGCATGAGGATTTATTTGCTATTGAAATTATAGCAAATCTCAAGATGTTGTATGCTGCACAGGCAAGGACTGAATGCTATAACTTGACAAAACTTTTCTTTCAGAGCAAACTGACTGAAGGGAGTCCAGTGGGAGCTCACGTACTCAAGATGATTGGGTACAAGGAGGCTCTAGAGAAACTGGGACACACCATCAATCAGGAGCTTGTTGTAGACATTATCCTGCAGTCTCTCCCGGCCTCTTTCGATCCGTTCATCATTAATTTTAATATGAACAAGATCGACTGTACCCCGGCAGAGTTACTGAACATGCTCTATACTACAGAGCAGACTCTTGAAAAGGGAAAGCCTTCATCCTCTGTCTTGATGATTCCTTCCAGGAACAAGAAGAAGGGGAAGAAGGGCAAAGCCCCTGTCAAGAGCTACAATAAGGCTCTGAAACAAAAGATCAAGCGGTCGAAGGAATACAGATGTTTCTATTGTGGCCAGCTGGGTCACTGGAAGAAGGACTGTAAAGCGCTCCAAGGAGACAAGAAGGGAAGCAAGCCTTTTGCTTCTGGCTCAGGTATTTTCGTGACTGAAGTCATGGTATCTTCTTCTTCTATTTCATGGGTGTTGGACACTGCATGTGGAGTTCACATTTGTTCAAATGTACAGGAACTCAAGAGAAGAAGACAGGTGGGACAGCATGAGGTGGACCTACGAGTAGGAAACGGGGCACGGGTTGCTGCTGTTGCTGTAGGAGAATATCACATCTCTTTACCATCTGGTCTTGTATTATAACTGGACAATTGTTATTTTGTACCAAGCATAACTAAGAATATTATCTCTATTCCTGCTCTTGTCAGGAAAGGGTTTTCCTTTGAATGCAAAACTTCAAAGTGTTATATTTCTTTTGATAATATTGTTTATGCTACTGGGTCGATTAACAATGGGTTATTCATGTTGGACATGGAATGTTCTGTACAACAAATTGATAATAAGAAAGCCAAGTATGCTGATGACAGCACCTTGCTATGGCATAGTCGTTTAGGCCACATTAACAAGAAGCGCATTAAGCGGTTGCATAAACATGGACTGCTGGGATCATTCTCCTATGAGGAGCTTGATACATGCAAAGCTTGTTTAATGGGTAAAATGACGATGTCTCCTTTTTCTAATAAAGGTCAAAGGGCTTCAGGTTTCCTTGACCTCATTCACAGTGATGTGTGTGGGCCATTTAGTAAACATGCCAGAGGTGGCTATTCATACTTCATTACCTTTACTGATGATTTCAGTAGGTATGGTTATGTCTATCTAATGAGACATAAGAGTGAATCTTTTGACAAGTTCAAAGAGTTCAAAAATGAAGTACAAAATCAGCTAGGCCGAAATATCAAGGCACTTCGTTCAGATCGAGGTGGAGAATACTTGAGTCGAGAGTTTACTGACTATCTGAAGGAGTGTGGGATTATCTCACAGCTCACTCCGCCAGGAACACCGCAATGGAATGGTGTGTCCGAGAGGAGAAATAGAACCTTACTGGATATGGTTCGTTCAATGATGAGTCAGGCTACTCTACCTTACTCCTTTTGGGGATTTGCACTGGAAACAGCTGCAAAGGTACTAAACCGAGTGCCATCCAAGGCTGTTTCAAAGACTCCATATGAGTTATGGTATGGGAAACAGCCGAGCTTGACATTTATTAAAATCTGGGGTTGCGAGGCTTATGTCAAAAAGCTCGCCTCTGGGAAACTGGAGAGCAGATCTGATAAATGTATCTTTGTCGGTTACCCTAAAGAAACTAAGGGTTATTATTTCTACGATCCCAAAGAGAACAAAGTATTTGTTGCTCGAACGGCTATTTTTCTTGAGAAGGAATTTCTTCTGCAAGAGGCCAGTGGGAGAGAAATAAGGCTGGATGAGAATCCAGAAGAAGGACAAAGTAGTCAAACTCAGTTGGATGAGCCTGAGCCAATAGAACAGGTTACTGAACAACCTGAGGCTCAGATATCACGGGAACCGCGAAGATCGGGAAGGATCCGTCGACAGCCTGAGCGCTATGACGGAGTCTACATCATTGATGATGAACCCCTCACTTATGCGGATGCGGTCAGTGGACCGGAATCAGCGAGATGGCTTGAAGCTATGCGAGTCGAGATGGACTCCATGTCAGATAACCAAGTCTGGGATTTGGTTGATCCGCCTCCGGGAGTAATCCCTATAGGCTGTAAGTGGATCTTCAAGAAGAAGATTGACATGGATGGTAACGTGGTTACCTATAAAGGCAGGCTAGTTGCGAAAGGTTTCAAACAAATCTACGGGATAGATTATGATGAAACTTTCTCTCCTGTAGCCATGTTCAAGTCTATTCAGATTATTCTCACGATAGCGGCATATTATGATTATGAGATCTGGCAAATGGATGTGAAGACCGCTTTCCTTAATGGAAAATTAGAAGAGGATGTGTATATGACACAACCTGAAGGTTTCATCAATCCATCAGATCGTCATAAAATATGCAAATTAAAGAAGTCCATTTATGGACTTAAACAAGCATCGAGAAGCTGGAATATTCGTTTTGATGAATCAATCTGTAAGTTTGGTTTCATCAAAAATGAAGATGACCCGTGTGTATATAAGAGGTTTAGTGGGAGCGTGATTACTTTCCTAGTCCTCTACGTCGATGATATCTTAATCATTGGAAACGATATTCCTGAACTGCATGCCGTCAAGGCATGGTTAAGAAAATGTTTCCAGATGAAAGATTTAGGAGAAGCAGCCTATGTATTAGGTGTAAAGATCTACAGAGATAGATCTAAGAGGCTTCTCGGGCTGTGCCAGAGTACTTACATCGATAAAGTCCTGGAGAGATTCCATCTAGAAAATTCTAAAAGAGGATATCTTCCAGTCAGACATGGTCTGAATCTTTCAAAGAGTCAGTGTCCACAAACACAGACTGAGAAAGATGAAATGGACAATACGCCTTATGCTTCGGCTATTGGGTCCATTATGTATGCGATGTTGTGTACTCGCCCAGACGTCGCTTACGGGTTAAGCGTGACCAGTCGATTCCAATGTAATCCAGGAAAGGCACACTGGATTGCAGTCAAGAACATTTTGAAATATCTTCGGAGGACCAAAGATATGTTCTTGATTTATGGAGGTCAGGAAGAACTCAGTATTGAAGGATATACTGACGCTTCGTTCCAATCTGACCAGGATGATTTTCGATCGCAATCAGGCTATGTTTTTAGCTTGAATGGAGGAGCAGTGGTGTGGAAAAGTTTCAAACAATCAATTGTTGCTGATTCCACAACAGAAGCCGAGTATGTTGCAGCCTCAGAAGCATCCAAGGAGGCAGTGTGGATTCGTAAGTTCGTTCAGGAACTTGGTGTTGTTCCTTCGAGTGCAGATCCATTGGTTATCTTCTGTGATAACACTGGAGCAATAGCACAAGCAAAGGAACCACGGTCGCACCAGAAGTCCAAGCACATACAGAGAAGGTTTCACTTGATCCGGGAGATCATTGATCGAGGAGAGATCAAGATCTGCAAGGTTCATACAGATGACAATCTAGCTGACCCGCTTACAAAGCCTCTGGCGCAGCAGAAGCATGAGAAGCACTATAATAATATGGGTTTGAGATTTCTCAACCATTAGATTAAGTGCAAGTGGGAGATTGTTGGGGTATGCCCTTAAGGCTAATGTTTGAGGCCTTGGGATTATATCAGTATCATGTATAAACTCAATGTTTATAAAGGCAATGGTTGTTATTCAGGTTGTTGCATTATCTGCTGCCATATGTATACTTCTGAATAATGTCTCAATGCTGTTCAGCTTGGCTGACATGCAGTATTGTCCTTAGTCGAGATATCTTGGTGAACATGAGACAGCCTTGATATGATTGAGACTAATATGTGTTCTAATCTTATAGGATGCTTCGAGCATGGAATAAGATGTAGACTCATGGGTACATTGGATGTACTGGACAGACCCTACTTAGGATGTTCAATTGCTTGTCACAATGTGAATAATCCTTATATGCAAGCAAGTGGCATATTTCCTCTGACTTGAGATCACTTGTGTTTCTAAATGATGATTGGCATTGTTTTGAGGTAGTTCAATATCATTTGAAACATAATGGTTATAGATTATCTTGGATAATGAGCATGAGTCATGTTAGGGCGCTAGTGATAGATATAGGATTGCCTTCTCCTAGTTTGGAGTGTGATGTTATATAGGGGCCCCCTGGATGAGATGGTTGAGAAAGTGTATGGCCATACCCAGATGACTATGTTCATCTGATCTAACCACTCTCATCATATTGGAGTTACAGGCTTGACATGCTTATCCAATATGAACATCCAGTGGCAAAGGAAACAAGTATGCCTAGTGAATTGAATTCACACTTGTGCTATGGTTTGGGTGTAGTCTTGGAAGACTCTTTCCTTTATATCGGGAGACAGTGATGTGTTGCTAGATACCCCTCTCTGTTCGTGATAACGTAAGTTATCATTACCGACATTTAAAGGAAACCCTTAGGGTCGCACAATTTGATGATATGGCTTACTTATGTCAGATCGTGTGGACTGAATTGTTTTGGTTCAGTTTAAAGGGATTTAAACTCTGATTGTAAGTGAGATCTGGTCTGATCATGTTTGATTGATTAGGGCTTGAGATCAGTAAGCTTCGATCGAGAGAACTGATGCTAGATCGATGAGATCAAGAGCATCAAGAGATGAATGGTTAGATCTTGAGCCTTTTTGGTTTTATATGATCTAGATCAAGTCTTGGTTTGATTTGGTCTTTGTACTAAATTCAATTGAACCGGTTCACTTAGAGTGAGCGCATGGTTCAAAGGGAGAATGAGTTGCGATCGTTCATATTGGGGTGAACGCATGAACGTATGAGGGCTTACTATATTTGGAAATTGGTTTTCCAATTCGAGAGTAACGCCTCCACGTTCGAGAATAACGCCTCACTCTCGCCCATCTTCTCCTCTTGACGCTCCTCTTTCGGTGTGGTGGTTTTTTCACGCAAACGAGAGGGAGTTCGACGAGCACCAAGACATCTCTCAATCTCCTTCACGCGATTAGCACACTTGGAGAGCTTTGCTAGCACAAGGATCGACAAGGAGTAGGCGATCAATCATCTTGTGTGCGCACGCTTTGGAGGAGAGCCACTTGGTTCTCTGCTTCCAAATCGCCATCCACTCATGGCTATGGTATGATTTTGTTTTGATCTATACAATCTTCAAGTTGATCATATATTCATGCATACGATCCTAGGAAACCCTAGATTCCGCCCATGCAAATGTTTATATGCGCATGTTTTAGGGTTTCACCCCCTTTCAAAAATAAAGATGGAAAGAGTCAAGAATAATAAGTGCTACTCATGTGGAGGACCACCTCACATGATAAAGGACATGGTGCGACTTCAGAATGAGAAGAAGAGAGGCAAGACTTCGTCTTCATGCTCAGGTATTTATGTTACAGAAGTCAACATTTATACTTCTATGACATGGGTATTGGATACCGCATGTGGAGCTCATATTTGTACAAATATGCAGGGGCTCAAGAGAAGTAGATCGGTGCGGGCTGGAGAGATTGACCTACGAGTTGGAAATGGGGCACAGGTTGCTGCTGTTGCTGTAGGAGTTTTGACTCTCTCCCTGCCTTCTGGACTTCAGTTAGAGCTAGATAATTGCTATTATGTACCTTCACTTACTAAGAACATTGTATCCATTCCTTGCTTGGCAAAGAAGGGATTTAAGTTCGAAATAAAGAAGAACTTCTGTTCTTTTTCATTTGCAAATGTGTTCTATGGGAAGAGTACTTTATGCAATGGTTTATATGTCTTGGACATGGATAGCTCTATTTGTAACATAAATAATAAAAGGACCAAACTGAGTGGTTCAGTTGGTGCTTTCCTATGGCATTGTCGATTAGCCCATATAAACAAGAATCGCATCCAACAACTCCATGAAAATGGGTTGTTAGATTCAAGTTCCTTGGAGGAATTTGATACTTGTGAGCCTTGTTTATTAGGAAAAATGACAAAGGCGCCCTTCACCAAGATTGGTGAGAGGGCAGGAGGTTTATTGGATCTCATATATAGTGATGTGTGTTGGCTATTCAATAAACAAGCCAGAGGAGGGTACAACTACTTCATCACATTTACTGATGACTTTAGTAGATATGGTTATGTCTACTTGATGAGACGTAAACATGAATCCTTTGAAAAATTTAAGGAGTTCAGACATGAAGTAGAGAACCAGCTTAGTAGATCTATGCTCGATCAGATCGAGCATGGAAAAGCATGAAAGTACATCGTTCGAGGCTCGCAAGTCCCTTTGATACCACTGTTGGGAAACCCCGGATATATTTTACAATTTTTCACAGAGGTTACATTACATGCACAGTAGAATAATATCCCCGAAACAGGTCAGCCCCAAAAATCCAGTGAAGATCATCTTGCGAGGGGGTCGACACGATGAGATAGTAAATACCTTAGGAGCAAAATGAGGCCAATGTCGAGATAGGCGCCCAAGTGTTCGCCCTCTGTAGTCTCACACACACGGATGCCTCGAGCTCTCTTCTTCCTCGCCCGATGTTAGCCTCGGGAAGAAGATCCAAGACTTTGTTCACCTTCTTTTATCCTTGTGCCACCTTCAAGGAAGATGCACCAATGGAAGAGGAGAAGGAGGATATGCTGCCAACACTTCCAACTCCTTGCGCTAAGAGGAGATGGAGAAGAAAGCTTGCAGCTAGAAGAAGGAAGAAGGATGCGCCACTCTTGATGCTCTCGCCCTTGCCCCTTGCTCATGCCAATATTATTGTCTTTAAGAGTTCACGCATGCATCTTGATATATAGATGCAAGAGGCGGCAAAAGCAAGAGGTGAGGGTGGTGCAAGTTTCATGAAGACATGCAGCTAGGGTTAGGTTTTGGAGCAATTAGGGTTTAGGTTTTAGAAACTCTCTAAGAGATTTCCAAAAACCCCTTGCAATCACCCAAGACTTACCAAAGAAGTCTATCATGCCTTAGATGCATCAAGCCTTGCCATAGATGCAAGGTTTCCATCCAAGCATAAAGGGGGAGGCGCCAATTCCTTCCAAAGGAAGCAACATGCACCCACTCCTCCCCATTATGCCCTTAGGCACCAATGGGAGGAGACTTCTCCCCATTATACCCTTTTAGCCAATTCCCTCTTCATGATAACTAGTTATTGGGCCTCATTAGGTAATGAGCTAACCCAAACTTCATTACATGGGTTGATTAAGCCATTGGATCCAATCCAATGCAACCCTAATCCAAATGTGACCAATCTTGGTCAATTTCGGATCAACCTGGCAAAAATGAAGTTTGGCTCCAATAACTCTCTTCCATTTCATCAGGCCCAATGGTGCTGACGAAATCTCCCAAATAGATCCGAGTTATCCAATAACTTGATCATAAGGCTTCCCGGTCAATACGAATACTCGAGTATCAAGGTGTGCGACCCTGTAGATTCCTATGACGTTGGCAGTGCTGACCTAAGGTCACCACAAGCAATGAGTGGCACCTAGCAGTGCATCACTACTACCCAAGTCATTGAAATAGATATCGACATCGTCATCTGATACATTCCGCTAGTGCACGGAATTATCGAAGTAATAAAAAGATATCGTTCCCAACGAGGATTATGTAGTTAAGTACCGACTCTTCAACTTGTTTAAATCTAGGCAAAACTAATAAGTGGTTGTGTTGAACTTCTAAGCACGAACAATTCAAAAGCAGCGTTAAAGAGGATTCAAATTCTAAAAGATCGGGATGTCATGGGTTCACCACACTAACAAGTATGAATTATTTAAAGATCACTTAATCAATAGAAAATAACTATCATGAAAGGAACTTTTCCTAATGTACATACTACCTCCTCCTAGAGCGTAATAAGGTGTTTAATTAAGTTAACTCCCTACTCTCGTGACAGTTAACCTAACCAAAGCCATTAAGTTCTATGAAAAGCTAGTTAAATCCTTCAGACGAATCCAGTCTATGCCCGTGATTGGATTCGTAGGTTCGATTGAAATAGATCGGATATTGTGATTCACCTCTCGGTACTTCTCGCAATCGTCTAATACGCAATTATACGTGGCCAATGTAAATTACGAAATAAACAAGAATTCAATCAAATCATGATAATAAATTCATATAGAAAGAGTATGAATACAGATCAATTCATAATTGTCAGCGGGCAAATAGAAATCTACTCACTCATGTTCGTAAAGTAAAACATGTTTGTACGATGAACAAGTAGGAATCTCATAAAATTTACAAAGAAATCACTAAGACAACAATAAAACTGGCTTCCCCTCGATCTAACGATGAAGATGAAGTAATCAAACTGATCTTTTGCATGAAATCTTGCTGGAATCCGCTCAAAAATTGAATTTCGCCCCTTGTCACCACTGGCGATTGTTCTTCATCCCAAAAGCTCTCTCAACCCCCGAAAAATATGATCTTTTATAGCTAGATTGGTTTGGAACCCCTCAAGGAATGTTTCTGCAAAGTTTGGTTCAAATCCGGTTCGAATTGGTGGAGAATCGAGTGAAAACTCGTCAGGCGGCAATTTTCACGGTCCGTGATGAGTTTACGGCCAAGGCTGTAAATCTTTCTGTGTGTACATGCCTTTGTTCACAGAAAGTTTTACGGACCCTAATGGATTTACAGCTTCACCCGTGAAAGTTTCTGTTCATTTCCATACTTAGCCGTTTTTCGCCTTTCGCTCGACGCCAAAATTACGTTCGACTCCATAATTACGGCTAAGGTCGTAAATGTTGAAATCTTCACTATAATGGATTTACAGCTTCACCCGTGAAAGTTTATGTTCATTTCCATACTTAGCCATTTTTCGCCTTTCGCTTGACGCCAAAATTACGGTCGACTCCATAATTACGGCCAAGGCCATAAATGTTGAAATCTTCACTATTTTCGCTCCAAATTTGACGTGTAAGCTCGTGATCTCCTCGGGAATAGTATTGTGGCTTCAAAACTCTCAAAATTCATCATTTTTATGTCATTTTACCTACATTTTCAATAAAACCAAGAAAAGTGAAGATTCTGTGCCAAGTGAAGTAAAAACACCAAAATTAGCACAAAATTATGTAGTTAAGCTCAAAATATGATCTAAAATATAGGCAAAAATATGGTGTAAATATAATGCATCAAAATACCCTAGACTTAGAATTTTGTTTGTCCTCAAGAAATACATCGATATGAATAAAGAATATGAAGATAAGGAACATTCATCTGTTCTACCATCAATAAAGTTCTCAGTCTAAATTTCAGGCAAGCAATTTTTCAGAACTTAATTAATTTATGAGAAATCACAGTAAGAACAAACCGTCAGGAATTTGCAATCCAAGAAAGATAAAATTCACAAGTCATGTTATAATTTTCAATCAACACATATCAAGCATCAAATACTTTCAAGCTTAATAAATCTTCTTTAATCAATAGATAGAGAAATCACTTCAAGTCACTTGGTGAAAATATAAATAAGAGATTTTTAATGCAATTTAGTCTTTAAACTGTTATGTGTCATAACATTGTTTAAAGTACACCGCAAAGCAATGTAATTTAACTCATGGTTTTAATCTTAAAGTCAGAGGAATCTTCCACTTAGCCTACAGTTTTCTCTTTTTTTTTGTTTTTAGACTTCAACTCATGTCTTCAGTACCACTACCAATTTTTCGCAGTGCCAAGTAGAAGAGTCATTCTTTTTTTCAATCAAGTCTGGAGAAAGCTGGCTAGTGTTAACTCATAACCTCAGATTCTACAACTAGAGGAGTTGGAGCAAATCTCAAGTTAAATATACATATCACCAAATTTCTATCCATAAAAATCACTATTAAATCAAATGAAGATAAATTAAAATTTAAAGTATAAAGATCATTATGCACATGTTGTTTAAACATACAACAATTCATATATAAACTTTATCAATACCAGGATCGATCTTACTCAACAATTTAAGTTTTCATGAAATCTAAAAAATTCTTTAAGTCATCAACTGTTGGGAAACCCCGGGGATATTTTACAATTTTCAGAGATAGAGATTACAAAATACATTGCACAGCGGAAGCAATATCCCAGAAACAGGCCGGTCCCAAAAACCCAGTGAAGATCGCAAGCAAGAGAGTCGACACGATGAGTTAGGTAATACCTTAGAGCAAGATGAGGTTAATGTCGTGATAGGCGCCCAAGCGTGCGCCCTCTGCAGTCTCACACACACGGATGCCTCGATTCCTCTTCTTCCACGCCCGGTGCTAGCCTCAGGAAGAAGATCCAAGCCTTGTGCTCCTTCTTCAAAGTATGCGCCACCTCCAAGGTAGATGCGCCAAAGATGAAGAAGGATGAGGGAGAGGGAAACTGCCAAGCACCTAGTTCCTTGCGTCAAGAGAGAAGGAAGGAAGAGGCTTGCGGCTAGGGTTTGGAAGGAAGAAGAAGATGCGCCACTTCTTGGTGTTGTCGCCCTTCAAGCCCTTGCTTTCGCCCCTCCTCTTGTTGTCACACCTCCAAGGAATATATCAACACAAGAGGGGGTGGCTAGGGTCACTTATAAAGAGCTAGAGGCGGTTAGGGCAAGGGTTGAGATCATGACAAGTGTATGGCTTGGATGAGAAGGTTTGAGGTAAGGAAAGTCTCCAAGACTTTACCATAAACCTCATTCAACCTTTCCATAAGCTACCAAGCCTTGCCTTGTGCGCCAAGGCCTAGCCTTGCGCCCCAAGTAGTGCCTTAATGCATTCACACTATCAATGGGAGAGGGCTAGGCGCATAAAGCTTCCTTAATGAAGCAAATTTGTCATCCAAACCCCATTATGCCCCTTAGGCGCCAATGGGCTTGGCTTCCTCCCCATTATACCCTTTTAGCCTATTGCTTCTTCATGACAACTTGTTATTGGGTCTCATTGGATAATGAGCTAGCCCAAACTTCATTACATGGCTTGATTAAGCACTTGGATCCAATCCAATGCAACCCTAATCCAAATGTGACCAACCATGGTCAAATACGGGTCAACCTGCCAAAAATGAAATTTGGCTCCAATAACATTCTTCCATCTCATCAGGCCCATTGGCGCTGATGAAATCTCCCATATAAATCTGAGTTATCCAATAACTCGATCATAAGGCTTCCCGATCAATACGAGAACTCGAGTATCAAGGTGTGCGACTCTGTAGGTCCCTCTGACGTTGGCAGTGCTGACCTAAGGTCATCACAAGCAGTGAGTGGCACCTAGCAGTGCATCGCTGCTACCCAAGTCATCGGAATGGATATCGACATCGACATCCCCATCATTGCAACAAGGTACAGATGTATTACAATCTCTTTGCCGAACTGATATCCGATTGGACAAGTGTGTCACCACTTGTTTTCACCCAATCACATGGTTATGACTAAATCAGGTTCTCACCTGGGTATGACCATACACTTTCAGTCATAGAACCATAGAGGAGCTCCATGGATATCATACTTCCCTTAGGAAGGGGCAAATCCTATGTCTGTCCATTGACCTTCTCATATGGGTCGTGACATGCTCAATGACAACCGTTATTACCTCCTAACTACGGCGAGGTGTTAGGTTGTATCAAAGCATGTCCCTAACCATATAGAATGGCTAATGACCTCAAGTCAAGGGATCAATGCATCACCTGTCACTTGTGAGGATAACTCATGACACCAAGTCATAGCCTCACAGCAGGTATATCCAGTATATCCTCCAATGATATACCCATGTGTCTGCGTTAGCACCACGTGCCTAACCAGCCCACATACCAGTCTCACAAGTACCATAGCTGTCCCATATCCACTAAGGTACATCGACTGGGGACTATAGTTCGAGCACAGATCCAATCTGTCTCCAGGGACATTATCATGTTAGTACATATACGCAGATGTAAACAAATATAGATAACAACAATGCCAGAATGATATAAATATCAAAGACAAGTAGTACATAAGTGGACCAAAACTAGGTCCTAGGGTATATACACCAACATCAACTTAAATGCCTAAAATGTTTTCTAAGTTCAAAATCGAGGATAAAACAAATTTGACTATTCCTTAACAGTCTTAAACAATTCAAAATTTATATCTATAAAACTTTGAAGGACTAGTAAAACATGAAAAAGAACACCCTAGACTTAAATTGTGAATATGTATAAACACTTTAAATCAATGAAGGATTTTAGAAAAAACTTTGCAAGAGTTCCCTTTGTATTATTGGCGAAACCCTGTACAATTATATCAAAAGTGTAAAATATAACTCAGAAAAATCCAAAAAATATACACTAGTTTACCATACTCACAAAGATTTGCTTCAATATTTACAATTCTGGAGCAGTTCACTATATTACCCTCAATTCCCTTGTTCATCAACTTCTTTCTTCATGAAAACTTTTCAAAATTTCCTACAATCAAACTACTTATGATTAAAACTATATATTACAAAAAGAACACAACCAAAATGCTAGCCCAAAATAAAAATAAATCAAAATAAATGAAAAGAATATAAATCAGGAATATGGGTTGCCTCCCAAGTAGCGCTTGTTTAGGGTCATTAGCTTGACCGTAGAAGTGTTCTAAGGATATTCAGATAGATTAGAGAGAATCAATTGCACATCTTCTTCAACTTGTTGGTCTTCAAAATAATGCTTCAGGTGTTGCCCATTCACTTTGAAACTTTCTGGTCCTTCCCTTGCTATCTCTACTGCGCCATATGGGAATACTTTATGTATAATAAAAGGTCCCGACCAACGACTTCTTAATTTTCCTAGAAACAGTCTGAGACGCGAGTTATACAATAAACCTTGTCTCCTTCAAAGAATTCTTTCCTTGAAATTTGCTGATCATGCCACTTCTTGGCGCGCTCTTTATATATTCAGGCACTCTCATAGGCCAAATTCCTAATCTCGTCTAATTCATTTAATTGAAATTTCCTTCTTTCCTCAGCACTCTTTAGGTCATAGTTTAGCTTTTTCACTGCCCAATAGGCTCTATGCTCAAGCTCCACAGGTAAATGGCAAGATTTGCCATAAATAATTTGGAACGGAGACATACTTAAAGGAGTTTTGAAAGCTGTCCTATAGGCCCAAAGAGCATCATCCAGCTTCAGCGCCCAATCTTTTCTCGCTCCTGACACTATCTTTTCAAGTATCCTCTTTATTTCACGATTTGAAACTTCAGCCTGTCCACTCGTCTGGGGATGGTATGGTCTAGCAATTTTATGGTGTACCCCATATTTCCTTAATAACGACTTGAGCTTATTTTCAATGAAATGAGAGCCTCCATCACTAATCAGAACTCTGAGAATACCAAATCTAGGAAAGATTACCTTCTTAAACAATCTGGCTACAACTCGTGAATCATTGGTGGCTTCAGCAGATGCTTCAACCCATTTATATACATAATCAACGCAGAATATGATGTATTTCTTTCCACAGGAGGTGGGGAATGGGCCTATAAAATCTATTCCCTAAACGTCAAAAATTTCAACCTCCAAAATCCCGTGTTGAGGAAGTTCATCTTTTCTAGTGATATTACCAAGTCGCTGACATTTATCACAAGATTGGATAAATTTCTTAGCATCACAAAAAATTGTTGGCCAATAGAATCCTGCCTGGAGAATTTTGAATGCTGTCTTTGCTGCACTGGCATGTCCCCCATAAGGAGAAGAATGACAATGATATATCTGTTGGGAAACCCCGGGGATTTTAAAATTTTACAGACAAGCACAGCGGAAGCAATCCCCGAAACAGGCCAGTCCCAAAAACCCAGAAGATCGAGTCTTGCGAGGAGATCGACACAGTGAGTAGGAGATGATACCTTGCAACGAAGATGATGGATGCGATGCAGGAGCCCAAATGTGCGCCCTCTGCAGTCTCGCACATAGCCGAACCTCGAGTCCTCTTCTTCCACGTCCGGTGCTAGCCTCGGGAAGAAGATCCACGCCTTTGGGAGACTTCCTCAATCACTTGCGCCAACTCCAGAGGAGATGCCAAGGAGAGGAGGTGGAGCTTCGTCGGAGTCCAACTCTTGAAGCACTCCACCAAGATCCAAACAGGAATCAACCGAATCCAAAGTCCAACTTTGGAGAGGAGGGCGCCAAGGAACTTCCAAAGCTCCTAACTCACTAAAGGGAAGAAGAGAGGCAATGGGCGAACATTCCTCTCCCTCTTTTTAGGAGTGGCGACAAGGGGACAAAGGGCGAGAAGGCAACAATGCAACAACCACAACAAGGGGGGAGGAAGGGGGGTTTATATACCCATGAATAGGTGCACCTCTTCACAAGTGAAGAGGCACACCTCTTCATAAAGAGACACACCTCTTCAAGAGGTAAAACCCAATTTGCCCATTCCAAGTCCCATGCGCCCAAGTTCATTCACCTCTTCATGAAGAGACACACCTCTTCAAGAGGTAAAGCCCAATTCGCCCAAGTAGATTCATCCTCTCCAAGTGAGAAGCTCCAAGCTTCCTACCTTAAGAAGATGCCAACTTGGGTTTGTCCACCTCATGGAAATGCGCCAAGCTAACTCCATATGATTCCTTTCATCTCATCCAGCACAGTGGTGTTGATGGATTCTCCCAAACAGATCTGAGTTATCCAATAACTCAATCAATAGGCTACCCGATCAATACGAGAACCCGAGTTTCAAGTTGTGCGACCTTATAGGTTCCTCAGACGTTGGCAGTGATGAACCGAGTCATCACAAGCAGTGATTGGCACCTAGCAGTGCATCGCTGCTACCCAAGTCTTCGGAATGGATATCACATCGACATCCCCATCATCGCAACAAGATACCGATGCATTATAGTCTCTTTGCCGAACTGATATCCGATTGGACAAAGTGTGTCACTACTTTGTTTTCACCCAATCTCATGGTCATGACTAAATCAGGCTTTCACCTGGGTATGGCCATACACTTTCAGTCATGCAACCATGGGGGGGCCCCGTGGATATCAAGCTTCCCGTAGGAAGGGGCAAATCCTATGTCTGTCCATTGATCTTCTCATATGGGTCGTCACATACCCAATGACAACCATTATGACCTCCCTGCTACGGCGAGGCGTTAGGTTGTATCAAAGCATGTTCCTAACCATACAGAAGAGTCAATGACCTCAAGTCAAGGGATCAATGCATCTCCTGTCACTTGTGAGGTTAACTCATGACACCAAGTCAGAGCCTCACAGCGGGTCGGTCCAGTATATCCACCACTAATATACCCATATGCCTGCGTTAGCACCCCGTGCGTAACCAGCTCATATACCAGTCTCACATGTACCAGAGCTGTCCCTTATCCACTCAGGTAATCGACTGGGGACACACCGTTTGAGCACAAATACAATCTGTCTCCAGGGACATTATTATCCATGTACATAATCGCAGATGTAAACACAGCATAATAACGACAATGCCATAATGATATATTAAATATCAACATCAAGTAGTACAAACTAGACCAACAACGGGTCTAAGGGCATATACACCAACAATATCACATCATGGAACTCTTCCTCTGGCAAACACCTTCTAAACAAGCTATCTACACATCGTCGATACAAATATGGTTCATCCCAGTATAAGTGTTTAACATATGACTTGAACTTCTTCTTCCCATGAGAGGTCAGATCATAAGGCATAATGTTAGACACGAGATAGTTTACAATATCCGCATACCATGGTGTTTCCTGTTTTATAATAGCAAATAGATATTCTTCTCTAAAAGAATCATCAATCTCCAAATCATCTTCTATAACTTTTTCCTTTGATAGTCTAGATAAATGATCAGCCACTAAATTATCCGCCCCTTTCTTGTCTTTTATCTCAAAATCAAATTCTTGTAAGAGTAATATGCATCGAATCAGTCTGGGTTTTGCATCCTTTTTACTCACCAAGTTTTTAATTGCCGAATGATCTGTAAAAACAACAACCCTTAAGTTAATAATATAAGAGCGAAACTTATTAAAAGCAAAAACTATGGCAAGAAGCTCCTTTTCAGTTGTCGCATAATTTGTTTATGCCCCGTCTAAAGTCTTGCTATTATAATAAATGGCATGAAGTTTTTTATCCTTTCGCTGCCCCAATACTGCTCCCACAGCTTGGTCACTTGCATCGCACATCAACTCATAAGGAAGTGTCCAGTCCGATGGTTGCATGATGGGTGCAGAGACAAGAGCCTTCTTCAATTTTTCAAAAGCTTCCGTACAATCCCTGTCAAAGTAAAAAATCAACATCCTTAGCCAATAGATTTGTGAGAGACCTCGTAGTTTTAGAAAAATCATTAATAATCGACGATAAAACCTGGCGTGTCCCAGAAAACTTCGAATCCCTTTGATCAAGGTGGGTGGAGGTAATTTCTCTATGACTTCAATTTTGGCTTTATCCACTTTAATGCCTCTCTGCGAGATAAGATGCCCAAGAACAATTCCTTCTTGAACCATAAAATGGCATTTCTCCTAATTAAGAAACAAGTTCACCTCCTCGCACCTCTACAAGACACGCGACAAATTAGACAAGCAATCATCGAATGAAGATCCATATACCGAAAAAACATCCATAATATTTTCAATGAAGTCAGAGAAAATAGCCATCATGCATCGTTGAAAAGTGGCTGGCGCATTGCATAACCCAAAAGGCATGCGCCTATATGCGAAAGTCCTGTATGGACACATAAAGGTAGTCTTCTCTTGATCTTCAGGATGAATAGGTATCTAAAAAAATCTTGAAAAGCCATCAAGAAAACTAAAGTAAGAATTTGTCGCCAATTGTTCAAGCACTTGGTCAATAAAGGGAAGAGGAAAGTGGTCCTTCCGGGTGGCTTTATTTAACTTTCGGTAATCGATGCACATACACCACCCAGTTACCGTTCTCATCGGAATCAATTCATTGTTCTCATTTCTTACTGTTGTAACTCCCCCTTTCTTTGGAACCACATGAACGGGACTAACCCATTCACTATCTGAAATTGGGTAGATCACTCCGGCATCCAGTAACTTCAGCGCTTCCTTTTTTACCACCTCTTTCACGATAGGATTCGGTCGACGTTGATACTCAATAAAGGGTTTGCAATTTTCTTCAAGATAAATCCTGTGCATACACAAAGAAGGGTTAATCCCACGTATATCATCTAAAGAATATCCAATTACCTTTTTGTGCTGACGAAGCTTATCAAGCAATTGTTTTCGTCTGTACACAATCCAAGGCAGCATTCACAATCACTGGATATGTAGAATCTTCCCCCAAGAACTCGAATCTCAAATTAGGTGGAAGCGATTTGAGTTCCAATTTATTTGTTTTCAGCGGTTCAGGTTTTACCAAAATAAGTCTCTCATCTTGGCTTTGTGTGGCTCAATCGTCTGGCTTGAGTCCAATATCTTTGCATAAACTTGAGCTTTTTCCCCCATGTCTTCTTTATTTTCTCCTTTGACCAAGCACACCTCCAGAGGATCTATTTCCCTTCTCAAGTCTTCCTCTTTTGTTTTCGGCTCTAAGGCATCAATATTAAAACAAGAATCTATAAAAGAGGGATTCTTAAGAGAAGAGGAAAGATCAAAATCAATGTTATTTTCATCTATGTTCAGAGTTAATCTTCCTCCTTTCACGTCTATGACAGCGCCCGCAGTGGCTAAAAATGGTCTTCCTAGAATGATAGCCAATTGCGTGTCCTCCTCCATTTCTAGTACGACAAAATATGCGGGAACAAATAATTGACCAATTCTTATAGGAACATCTTTCAATATCCCCACAGGACGTCGAATAGATTGATCAGCTAGTTGCTACGAGATGGTAGTTGGCTTCATGTCGCCTATGTCGAGTTTCTTGCAAATTGACAAGGGCATCAAACTCACACTTGCTCCCAAGTCACATAAAGCTCCTTCAAATGACATGTCGCCAATCTGGCATGGAATTGAGAAGGTCCTCGTATGTTTCAGCTTTTAGGGAATCTTGTTTTGTATTATTGCGCTGCATTCCTCTGTAAGTGCCATAGTTCCATATTCTTCAATCTTTCGTTTGTTGGATAATATGTCCTTTAGAAATTTCGCGTAAGTGGGCATCTTTGATAGAGCGTCTGTGAATGGGATATTAATGTACAACTTCTTCAGCACCTCCAAGAATTTGCCAAACTGCTTATCCAACTTTGCTTTGGCTAATCTCTGAGGAAAAGGGACAGGCGGAACATACGCTGGGGGCCCTACATAAACTTCCTTCTTCCCTTTCTCAATAGGCTTTTCCTTATCATGTTGAGATTCTTCGAACTGTTCTTTGTCAACTACAGGTGTGGGCTCCTCTTCAGGCATCTGGGGTTCATCCAGTTGCTTACCACTCCTGGTGGTTATTGCGCTACAGTGCTCTCTGGAATTCTCCTCATGTCTCCTTAAACTCCCTCCCATAGCTTTGTCTACAATACTTGCCTGCTGAGCTATCTGGTTCTCTAGCATCTTATTGTGGGTAGCCAAGGCATCCACACGAGATGTCAGCTGCTGGATAGCATCAGCGAGGTCATCAGTGCTTTTCTTATGTTGCATTACAAATCCTTCTAGCATGGTCTCCAAGTTTGACTTCTGGGGCTGTCCATACTGTCTTGATTGAAAGCCCGGTGGTGGCCTATTATTCTACTAAGGAAATTGAGGAGGAGCTTGCCCCTGACTGTTCTTGTAGGACAAGTTTGGGTGGTTCCTCCATCCTGGATTGTAGGTTGCAGAATATGGGTCATTCACTAGTCTCTGATTGAAATTCCCCAAGGCATTAACTTGCTCCTGATTAGAGTCTTCTTGAGATGAAGCTATAAATTGACAGTCAGATGAATTATGCCCTGTTACACCACACACTTCACAAGAAACTGCATTAACGGCAACTGAGGGAAAGGAAAAAGAATCTAACTTCTTTGCCAATGAATCTACCTTTACCGCTAGAGATGTCAAGGAATTGTTATGGTACTTACCAAACCCTGTGGATGTAGTACCTCGCTCACTTGACCAGTGGTTATGGTTCATGGCCATATCCTCAAGTAGAGCGGTCACCTCTTCCACACCTTTGCTCATGATTGTTCCTCCAGCCGCAACGTCCACCATCAACTTGTTATTATAATCCAATCCATTATAAAAGATGTGGATTAGAACCCATGCTTGGAGTCCATGGTGTGGGCACATATGCTGGAGCTCCTTGAAGCGATCCCAGGCGTCATACAATGATTCTCCCTCTTGTTGTGCAAAGCAAGTGATCCTGTTGCGCAGTTGAATAGTTTTACTAGGTGTGAAATATTTATTCAGAAAGGCTCTGGAAAGCTCGTCCCAGGTAGTAATAGATCCTGCTGGCAACGAATATAGCCAAGCTCTTGCACGGTCCCTGAGAGAAAACGGGAACAATCTTAGTCTTATAGCGTCAGATGAAACTCCATTAACTTTGACAGTATCACAATATTCTAAAAAGACAGCTAGATGTAGATTAGGGTCCTGATTTGGGGATCCCCCAAATTGATTTTGTTGGACCATCGTCATCAACGCTGGCTTGAGCTCAAAATTGTTTGCCTCTACGTTGGATCGAACTATGCTTGAATTAAACCCTTGAATATTCGGTACTGCGAAGTCCCTCAAAGATTAGTTGTTTGCCGCCATTACTCCTTCTTCAGAAATCTTTTGAGTGTGAAACTACAATTTCCTTCGAAGGCGAAGTGTACGCTCAATTTCTGGGTCTATTGGAACTAAAGTACCTGTACGAGAATTTCTGGGCATACAATGTGTAAGTTGAGATAGAAAGTAAAATAATAATCTAAATGGAAGGAAAAGTAAAAACCAATGCTAAAACAAAAGAAGAAAAAGTGCCTAGTCTCCAAACTAATCTAGTAAGTCAATATTAACTAGCCGTAATCCCCGGCAACGGCACCAAAAACTTGATACGTTCCGCAAGTGCACAGAATTATCGAAGTAATAAAAAGATATCGTTCCCAACGAGGATTACGTAGTTCAGTACCGACTCTTCGACTTGTTTAAATCTAGGCAAAACTAATAAGTGGTTGTGTTCAACTTCTAAGCACGAACAATTCAAAAGCAGCGTTAAAGAGGATTCAAATTCTAAAATATCGGGATGTCATGGGTTCACCACACTAACAAGTATGAATTATTTAAAGATCACACAATCAATAGAAAATAACTATCATGAAAGGAACTTTTCCTAATGTACATACTACCTCCTCCTAGAGCGTAATACGGTGTTTAATTAAGTTAACTGTTGGAGTATGCCCTTAAGGCTAATGTTTGAGGCCTTGGGATTGTAATAAGTATCATGTAAGAAACTCTTGTGTTTTATAAAGGCATGGTTGTTATTCAGGTTGTTACCTTGTCTGCTATAATAAGTGTACTTCTGAATAATGTCTCAAAGCTGTTCAGCTGGGCTGACATGCTCTTTGTCCTTAGTCGAGATATCTTGGTGAACATGAGACAACCTTGATATGATTGAGACTAATATGTGTGCTAATCTTATAGGATGCTTCGAGCATGGAATAAGATGTAGACTCATGGGTACATTGGATGTACTGGACAGACCCTACTGGGATATTCCATTGCTTGTCACAATGTGAATGATCCTTATAAGCAGCAAGTGGCACATGTCCTTTGACTTGAGATCACTTGTGTTTCTAAATGATGATTGTCATTGTTTTGAGGTAGTTCAATATCATTTGAAACATAATGATTATAGACTATCTTGGATGGTGAGCTTGAGTCAGGTTAGGGCTCTTGTGATAGATAAAGGATTGCCGTCTCCTTGTTCAAGGAGTGTGATGTTCTAAGGGCCCCCCCCCCGATATGAGATGATTGAGATAGTGTATGGCCATACCCAGATGACTATGTTCATCTGATCTAATCATGCTCATCATATTGGAGTTACAAGCTTGACCCGCTTGTCCAATAAGAACATCCAGTGGCAAAGGACACATATATGCCAAGTGAGTTGATTCACACTTGTGCTATGGTTTGGGTGGAGTCTTGGAAGACTCTTTCCTTTATATCGGGAGACAGTGATGTGTTGCTAGATACCCCTCACTGATCGTGATAACGTAAGTTATCGTTACCGACATTTAGAGGAAACCCTCAGGGTCGCACAATTTGATGATATGGCTTACTTAAGTCAGATCGTGTGGACTGAACTGTTTAGACTCAGTTTAAACGAGTTCAGACTCTGATTGTAAGTGAGATCTAGTCTGATCATGTTTGATTGATTGGGGCTTGAGATCGGTAAGCTTCGATCGAGAGTTTGGATGCTAGATCATAGAGATCAAGAGCATCAAGAGATGAATGGTTAGATCTTGAACCATTTGGTTCAAAGAGATCTAGACCATGGCTTGGGCTGGTTTAATGAACCGAATTGGGTTGAACCTAATTGACTTGAACCGGTTCACATGGGTGAACGTATGGTTCAAGGTGTAAAGGCTTGTTGGGCGGTTTTTCCTTCAAGTGAGCGCATGGCTTGAAAACCTTCCATTTATGGAAGTGTAACGCCATGACTTGATTGGAGAAGGCTTAACGCAAATCGGTTTTACTGAATTGTCATCTTCGTTGGACGAAAGAGGATTCTGGGAGACGGTAGCTCTCGGCCAAGCGCATCTCAACACACGACAAGGACATTGGGATCTCTTGCTAGCACAAGGAAGATCCTAAAGGGTAGCCACCCCTCATCTTGTGTGTGAACTTGAAGAGGAGACCTACTTTGATCTCTTGCTTCCAAGCCGCCACCCTCTTCATGGCCTTGGTATGAGTTCTCATAACTTCAAGTTGATCATATAGTTATCATATTCGATCTTGTTTAGAAACCCTTTTCGCCATGCTTGTTAGAATCGCAAGTTTAGGGTTTCTCCCCCCTTTTGAACTAGGGGTTCCTTCAATTGGTATCAGAGCTGGTTCTTGATATGATCTATATGATTGCTTCAAGTCCTTGTGATCCATACATGTTGCGCTTACTTTTACTTGATGTATGCTTTGTTTACATGTAGTTGCGCTTGTATCATGCTTACATGAAGTTGCGCTTGTATCATGCTTACATCAATTTGCGCTTGTATCATGGTTAGATGAAGTATGCGCTCCCCCTTGAAGGGGACCCCCCTAAAGTTTGCGCTCCCCCTTGAAGGGGACCCCCTTAGATCTAAGGGTTATCAACTTGCAAGCATGTTGTTTGTTTGTTTGTTTGCGCATGTTCTAGAAGTTTTCCAAAACTTATATCTTGCGCGCATGATTAGATCTAAGGTGCCACTATATTAAATCCTTAGATGGGTTGATAGGGTTGAAAGCATCTTCTAGGTTAGATCCAACTAGTCTGATCAGACCATCTGACAGCCTAGATGGGTTGACCTGATAGCACCTGTGCGCAAGCACAAGGTGTCTATGGGTTGACTGCATCTAGGGCGTGTAGCGAGGTCTGGTTGAGACACTATTGAACACACATGAGTTAGGCCCGGGATCACACCCGCTTGCCAAAACTCATGAGGGTGGTTCAGCCCTTGGCGCATGCATGGTTGACCATTAGGTCAACACGGGTCAGTTAGGACTCGGTGCATGCAAGGGCAAAGGATCTAACTAGATGGATGAGTGGATCCCCATCAATGGACCATTGTAAGGTTATAGGGCTCATAAGGAAATTAAAATTGATGCCATGGGGTATTTTCAAAAAAAATTTATTTCCTGATTGGATCACATGTTGATTGAACCATATGCTTGTTTATTTAGTCTTATGTGGGTTGCCCTATTGTGTGCTGTGCTGGGGCCTGCGTGCCTGGTAATTTATAAGTTAATTTTATTGTGGTCTGCGAATCACTTTTTCATTAATTTATTGTATATTTGACCTGCGAGTCAAAGCTTGTCTAGATAGATCAAATTGTATTTGATTAGACAAGAGCACAAATGCACACATCCCAAAGGAGCATTCAGCTGGTGGCGCACCTGAGGTGCTCTTGGCGCTAGGGCCATGGGTTGGACCAGATGAGATGCAAAAGAGCTCAAGTGAAGACTTAAGGAAAATTAAGGTCTTACTAGGGTTCATGGGCTTTTACCACATAAGATCATGCTTTCTATTTATTGTTTACATAATTAGAATTGCATGTGTTTATCTTCTGCTATCACCATAGGACTTGAATGATAGTTAAGAAGATAAAAAGACCGTTAAAATCCAACGCTAACATATCAAGCTCGAAAGCCTTCTGACGCGAAACCTCACCGTTCTGACTATCGTTGGAGCCGTGTTGTACCCACTCAGTGGGCACGTCCATCTATCTTCAGACGGTGCTGGATTTCACCTGCGTGTTACAGAGTTGGGATTTATCCCCTCTCGTTGCTCAGCATAGCACGTGGTGGTCCAGGGAGTAGGTCAGGTCAGCTTGACCATGTAGGCTGCATATGTGGCGCATATGGTAGCACATGGAGGCAGCCATCTGTGGGATCAGAGACTGTGTTGTACCAACTCAGTTGGCACAGTCTGCTGGATTGCCCAGATGAAGGGGAATCGCACGGGTTGGCGATTGGCTGGGACAGCCTACCAGAAACTAGTGCTTGTCATCTCTGTGCATCTTATCTCGCCTGAGCGGGACGCGGAGACCAAGTATGAAATCTGGATCCCATCTCACTAAAAGAGTGTTACTCTTTCGGACTGTTTACTGGATTTTTCAGTCAGACAAAATAGTGAGAAAAGAATCTTTCTTAAGTCCTGGACTGATTCTGAACATTGATACTGACCTTGCTGTTCTTGCTTGTTGTAGATTCCTGCAGCAACGAACACCATGAGCTTCAATGTGCGATCCCTACTGGAAAGGGAGAAGTTTGCTGGGCCAAACTTCTCTGACTGGTTTGGACACCTTAAGATCGTTCTTAAGGCAGAGAGGAAACTGTATGTCCTCGAGACGGCGATACCGCCGCAGCCCGCTCCGAACGCCGCAAGGGCGGTTCGGGATGCCTATGAAAAGCACGTCAATGATAGCATTGATGTCGCTTGCCTGATGCTAGCGTCTATGACGCCACCGCTGCAGCGTCAGCATGAGGATATGTCGGCTATAGAGATTATAGCGAACCTCAAGATGCTGTATGCTGCACAGGCGAGGACAGAACGCTATAATCTGACGAAGCTCTTCTTTCAGAGCAAACTGGCTGAAGGGAGCCCAGTGGGAGCTCACGTGCTCAAGATGATTGGGCACAAGGAGGCTCTAGAGAAACTGGGGCATACCATCAACCAGGAGCTTGCTGTGGATATTATTCTGCAATCTCTCCCGCCCTCTTTCGATGCGTTCATCATTAATTTTAATATGAACAAAATCGATTGTACGCCGGCAGAGCTGCTGAATATGCTCTTGACCACTGAGGAAACTCTGAAGGGAAACCCTTCAACCTCTGTCTTAATGGTTCCTTCTAGGAACAAGAAGAAGGGGAAGAAGGGCAAGGCCCCTGTCAAGAATTACAGCAAGGCTCTGAAACAGAAGGTGAAGCGGTCGAAGGACAACAGGTGTTTCCACTGTGGCCAGCTGGGTCACTGGAAAAAGGACTGTAAAGCGCTCCAAGGAGATAAGAGGGGAAGCATTGCTTCTGGCTCAGGTATATACGTGACAGAAGTCATGGTTTCATCTTCTTCCATTTCATGGGTGTTGGACACTGCATGTGGAGTTCACATTTGTTCAAATGTACAGGAACTCAGGAGAAGAAGGCAGGTGGGACAGCATGAGGTAGACCTACGAGTCGGAAACGGGGCACGGGTTGCTGCTGTTGCTGTAGGAGACTATTTCATTACTTTACCATCTGGCATTGTATTAGAATTAAACAATTGTTATTTTGTACCCAGTATTACCAAGAATATTATCTCTATTCCTGCTCTTGTCAGGAAAGGATTTGCCTTTGAATGCAAGATTTCAAAGTGTGTTTTAACTTATGATAATATTGTGTATGCGACTGGTTCAATTAACAATGGGTTATTCATGTTGGACATGGAACATTCTATGCAAAACATTGATAACAAGAAAGCCAAGTATGCTGATGACAGCACCTTGTTATGGCATAGTCGTTTAGGCCATATAAACGAGAAGCGCATTAAGCGGTTGCATGATCATGGACTGCTGGGATCTTTCTCCTATGAGGAGATTGATACATGCAAAGCTTGTTTGATGGGTAAAATGACGAAGTCTCCTTTTCCTAACAAAGGACAAAGGGCTTCAGGTTTACTTGACCTTATACACAGTGATGTGTGTGGGCCTTTCAGTAAACATGCCAGAGGTGGCTATCAGTACTTCGTTACCTTTACTGATGATTTCAGTAGGTATGGTTATGTCTTTTTAATGAGACATAAAAGTGAATCTTTTGACAAGTTCAAAGAGTTCAAAAATGAAGTACAAAATCAGTTAGGCCGAAATATCAAGGCACTTCGTTCTGATCGAGGTGGTGAATACCTAAGTCGAGAGTTTACTGACTATCTGAAGGAGTGTGGGATTATCTCACAGCTCACTCCACCAGGAACACCGCAGTGGAATGGTGTGTCCGAGAGGAGAAATAGAACGTTACTTGATATGGTTCGTTCTATGATGAGTCAGGCCACTCTTCCATACTCCTTTTGGGGTTTTGCACTAGAGACAGCTGCAAAGGTACTAAACCGAGTGCCATCCAAGGCAGTTTCAAAGACGCCATATGAGTTATGGTATGGGAAACAGCCTAGCTTGACATTTATCAGGATCTGGGGTTGCGAGGCTTATGTCAAAAAGCTCGCCTCTGGGAAACTGGAGAGCAGATCTGATAAATGCATCTTTGTCGGTTACCCTAAGGAAACTAAGGGTTATTATTTCTACGATCCCAAAGAGAACAAGGTTTTTGTTGCTCGGACGGCCATATTTCTTGAGAAGGAATTTCTTCTGCAAGAGGCCAGTGGGAGAGAAATAAAACTGGATGAGAATCCAGAGGAAGGACAAAGTGCTCAAGCACAGTTGGATGAGCATGAGCCGGTAGATCAGGTTATTGAACAACCTGAGGCTCAGATATCACGGGAACCGCGAAGATCGGGAAGGATCCGTCGACAGCCTGAGCGCTATGACGGAGTCTACATCATTGATAATGATGAACCCCTTACTTATGCGGATGCGGTCAGTGGACCGGAGTCAGCTAGATGGCTTGAAGCTATGCGAGCCGAGATGGACTCCATGTCAGATAACCAAGTCTGGGATTTGGTTGATCCGCCTTCGGGAGTAATCCCTATAGGCTGTAAATGGATCTTCAAGAAGAAGATTGACATGGATGGTAACGTGGTTACCTATAAAGGCAGGCTAGTTGCGAAAGGTTTCAAACAAATCTACGGGATAGATTATGATGAAACTTTCTCACCTGTAGCTATGTTTAAGTCTATTCGGATTCTTTTCGCGATAGCTGCATATTACGATTATGAGATCTGGCAGATGGATGTGAAGACAGCTTTCCTTAATGGAAATCTGGATGAGGATGTGTATATGACACAACCTGAAGGTTTCACTAATCCATCAGATCGTCATAAAATATGCAAGTTAAAGAAGTCCATTTATGGACTTAAACAAGCATCTAGGAGCTGGAATATTCGTTTTGATGAATCAATCTCTGAGTTTGGTTTCATCAAGAACGAAGATGACCCGTGTGTGTATAAGAGGTTTAGTGGGAGCGTGATTACATTCCTAATCCTCTACGTCGATGACATCTTGATCATTGGAAATGATATTCCTGAACTGCATGCTGTTAAAGCATGGTTAGGAAAATGTTTCCAGATGAAAGATTTAGGAGAAGCAGCCTATGTATTAGGTGTGAAGATCTACAGAGATAGATCTAAGAGGCTTCTCGGGCTGTGCCAGAGTACTTACATCGATAAGGTCCTGGAGAGATTCCATTTAGAGAATTCTAAACGTGGATATCTTCCAGTCAGACATGGTCTGAATCTTTCGAAGAGTCAGTGTCCACAAACACAGACTGAGAAAGATGAGATGGACAATACCCCTTATGCTTCGGCTATTGGGTCCATTATGTATGCGATGTTGTGTACTCGCCCAGACGTCGCTTACGGGTTAAGCGTGACCAGTCGATTCCAAAGTAATCCAGGTTTGGCGCACTGGATTGCAGTCAAGAACATTATAAAATATCTGCGGAGGACCAAAGATATGTTCTTGATATATGGTGGTCAGGAAGAACTCAGTATAGAGGGATATACTGACGCTTCGTTCCAGTCGGACCAGGATGATTTCCGATCGCAATCAGGCTATGTTTTTAGCTTGAATGGTGGAGCAGTGGTGTGGAAGAGTTTCAAACAGTCAACTGTTGCTGATTCCACAACAGAAGCCGAGTATGTTGCAGCCTCGGAAGCATCCAAGGAGGCAGTCTGGATTCGTAAGTTCGTGAGAGAACTTGGTGTCGTTCCTTAGAGTGCAGATCCTTTGGTTATCTTCTGTGATAACACTGGAGCAATAGCACAAGCAAAGGAACCACGGTCGCACCAGAAGTCCAAGCACATACAGAGACGGTTTCACTTGATCCGGGAGATCATTGATCGTGGCGAGATCAAGATTTGCAAGGTTCATACAGATGACAATCTGGCAGACCCGCTTACCAAGCCTCTGGCGCAGCAGAAGCATGAGCAGCACTGTAATAATATGGGTTTGAGATTTCTCAACCATTAGATTAAGTGCAAGTGGGAGATTGTTGGAGTATGCCCTTAAGGCTAATGTTTGAGGCCTTGGGATTGTAATAAGTATCATGTAAGAAACTCTTGTGTTTTATAAAGGCATGGTTGTTATTCAGGTTGTTACCTTGTCTGCTATAATAAGTGTACTTCTGAATAATGTCTCAAAGCTGTTCAGCTGGGCTGACATGCTCTTTGTCCTTAGTCGAGATATCTTGGTGAACATGAGACAACCTTGATATGATTGAGACTAATATGTGTGCTAATCTTATAGGATGCTTCGAGCATGGAATAAGATGTAGACTCATGGGTACATTGGATGTACTGGACAGACCCTACTGGGATATTCCATTGCTTGTCACAATGTGAATGATCCTTATAAGCAGCAAGTGGCACATGTCCTTTGACTTGAGATCACTTGTGTTTCTAAATGATGATTGTCATTGTTTTGAGGTAGTTCAATATCATTTGAAACATAATGATTATAGACTATCTTGGATGGTGAGCTTGAGTCAGGTTAGGGCTCTTGTGATAGATAAAGGATTGCCGTCTCCTTGTTCAAGGAGTGTGATGTTCTAAGGGCCCCCCCCCCCCCCCCCCCCGATATGAGATGATTGAGATAGTGTATGGCCATACCCAGATGACTATGTTCATCTGATCTAATCATGCTCATCATATTGGAGTTACAAGCTTGACCCGCTTGTCCAATAAGAACATCCAGTGGCAAAGGACACATATATGCCAAGTGAGTTGATTCACACTTGTGCTATGGTTTGGGTGGAGTCTTGGAAGACTCTTTCCTTTATATCGGGAGACAGTGATGTGTTGCTAGATACCCCTCACTGATCGTGATAACGTAAGTTATCGTTACCGACATTTAGAGGAAACCCTCAGGGTCGCACAATTTGATGATATGGCTTACTTAAGTCAGATCGTGTGGACTGAACTGTTTAGACTCAGTTTAAACGAGTTCAGACTCTGATTGTAAGTGAGATCTAGTCTGATCATGTTTGATTGATTGGGGCTTGAGATCGGTAAGCTTCGATCGAGAGTTTGGATGCTAGATCATAGAGATCAAGAGCATCAAGAGATGAATGGTTAGATCTTGAACCATTTGGTTCAAAGAGATCTAGACCATGGCTTGGGCTGGTTTAATGAACCGAATTGGGTTGAACCTAATTGACTTGAACCGGTTCACATGGGTGAACGTATGGTTCAAGGTGTAAAGGCTTGTTGGGCGGTTTTTCCTTCAAGTGAGCGCATGGCTTGAAAACCTTCCATTTATGGAAGTGTAACGCCATGACTTGATTGGAGAAGGCTTAACGCAAATCGGTTTTACTGAATTGTCATCTTCGTTGGACGAAAGAGGATTCTGGGAGACGGTAGCTCTCGGCCAAGCGCATCTCAACACACGACAAGGACATTGGGATCTCTTGCTAGCACAAGGAAGATCCTAAAGGGTAGCCACCCCTCATCTTGTGTGTGAACTTGAAGAGGAGACCTACTTTGATCTCTTGCTTCCAAGCCGCCACCCTCTTCATGGCCTTGGTATGAGTTCTCATAACTTCAAGTTGATCATATAGTTATCATATTCGATCTTGTTTAGAAACCCTTTTCGCCATGCTTGTTAGAATCGCAAGTTTAGGGTTTCTCCCCCCTTTTGAACTAGGGGTTCCTTCATTAACTCCCTACTCTCGTGACAGTTAACCTAACCAAACCCATTAAGTTCTATGAAAAGCTGGTTAAATCCTTCAGACGAATCCAATCTACTTCCGTGATTGGATTCGTAGGTTCGATTGAAATAGATCGGACGTTGTAATTCAACTCTCGATACTTCTCGCAATCGTCTAATATGCAATTATACGTGGCCAAGGTATATTATGAAATAAACACGAATTCAATCAAATCATGATAATAAATTCATATAGAAAAAGTATGAATACAGATCAATTCATAATTGTCAGCAGGCTACGCCCTTAATCCCGAAATAGAAATCTACTCACTCATGTTCGTAAAGTAAAACATGTTTGTATGATGAACAAGTAGGAATCTCATAAAATTTGTAAAGAAATCACTAAGACAATAATAAAACTGGCTTCCCCTCGATCTGACGATGAAGATGAAGTAATCAAACTGATCTTTTGCGTGAAATCTTGCCGGATCCGCTCGAAAATCAAATTTCGCCCCTTGTCGCCACTGCCGATTGTTCTTCATCCCAAAAGCTCCCTCTACTTCTAAAAACTCTAATCTTTTATAGCCAGACCGGTTCGGAACCCCTCAAGGAACGTTTCTGCAAAGATTGGTTCAAATCCGGTTCAAATCGGTGGAGAATCGAGTGAAAAACTCGTCAGGCGGCAATTTTCACGGTCTGTGATGAGTTTATGGCCAAGGCCGTAAATCTTTCTATGTGTACACGCCTTTGTTCACAGAAAGTTTACGGCTTCACCCGTGAGAGTTTCTGTTCATTTCCATACTTAGCTATTTTTCGTCTTTCGCTCGACGCCAAAATTACGGTCGACTCCATGATTACGGCCAAGGCTGTAAATATTGAAATCTTCACTATTTTCGCTCCAAATTTGACGTGTAAGCTCGTGATCTCCTCGAGAATAGTATTGTGGCTTCAAAACTCTCGAAATCCATCATTTTTACGCTGTTTTACATGCATTTTCAATAAAACCAAGAAAAGTGAAGATTTTGTGCCAAGTGAAGTAAAAAACACCAAAATTAGCACAAAATTATGCAATTAAGCTCAAAATATGATCTAAAATATAGACAAAAATATAGTGTAAATACAACCTATCAACATCCTCATCATCATAACTACGTATAGATATATTATAGTCCCTTTGTCAAACTTATATCTGATTGGACAAGTGTGTCATCACTTGTTTTCACCCAATCACATGGTCATGACTAAATCAGGTTGTCACCTAGGTATGACCATACACTTTCAGTCATAGATGTTACACCCTAGTACCAAGACTAGAATAAAAGAATCTATTATTACTTTAGACTCTAGGAACAACAATATAAGTCTAACTGCTATAAGAATTCTCTTTACAAAACTTTACATCATAGTACAATTTTACAACACTCAGATCTCAGCTAACAACTTTTAGAACAAGTCTCACAAATCTTCAAGAACAAGTCATCAAGCAATACTTTAAATCCATGCCTTAAATTCCTTAGTCCAGACTAGTACCTGCAATATCAACCAGACTCAGCAAAACATTGCTGAGTAAGCCTCTCCCCAAAAGAAAGGGTAGTCCCTTAGATTCAAAGGAGGGGAAACTAGCAAGAAGCATGAACAATAAAACTATAACAACTGAATACTGAAAGCTGAAAACTATAAACTGAAAGCTGGAACTGAAACTAGAAATTGGAACTGTAAACTAAAAGCTGTAAATTGAAAACTATATTGCAACTGAATCGAATCAACTGGATTATTTATGATAAAATACAAAAGCTGATATCATGCAATGAAACAACTATGAGCAATACCTACTAGCTCGTGGGGTCGTCACCCCGAATACGCATGATAAGGTGAATCATTCACCTTACATGGTGAACACACGCACTATCATGCATCATGAATCCTGGTGCATGCTAACTTGGGACCCCGATCTGTCCACAAAGTGGATACTACTGGGTATGTGCTCAATAAAATGCAACTATCCACACTCGTGGATACTTGATAACTGATCCTGTCCACACACATGGATACTTGAAAACTAGAACTGTCCACACACGTGGATACTTGAAAACTGGTTATGCATATATACTATTCACAAACGTGGCTACTGATAATAATAACATGCTAGAAACATACTTGACTAGTATACAAAATACAAAACTAATATGTCAATAAACAACTTGCAAATCTTTGATTGTACAGGAGACTATACTATATGAGTCAACGGAAACAAGGATAACAAACCTTTATCTACAGAAACCTAGTTTGAGGTCTTACCTTTGAAAAGCCAAGAAAACTAGTTATCAAACGAAGCAAGCCAAACATTGGATCAACCGCTCTGAAACATAGATTTATACATGAACTTCATCAAATAAGATTCAAACTTGAAAACAGAGGCCACCAACAGAAGCGAAACATCTCAAAACCCAAGGAACCAACTTTGGATCCAATGAATCGGACCCAAAAGCCATTGAACCGGACTGAATTGCAGTGAACCGGTCAGATTTACCCTAAACCAAACCAAACCGAAACTTGAAACTAAAATTACACAAAATATACGAAGCATTTAGGGACACGCAGGATACCATTAGATGGGAAATTTCACAAGCTTTCCAACGGCTACCTGAACCGGCCAGGATTCAACCAGATTAGGGTCGAACCTGCCAGAAAACCAATGCTGGGCCGAAATTGAAATTGAACCACTCAATCTGTTGAGCCGGTTCAAATCAATTCCAAAACTTAGCTGGCCAGGTTTATTTCCAAATAAACCGGACCAAACCGTAAAACCAAATCGAACCAGCCGCTCGCCGACGCCGCCGTGCAAGGCTGCCGGACTTTCGTCCGCCGCTTGCGCCGGCGAGTTCCTGAGGGTGCGTCGAGCATCTGTTCAACTCCAAACATCACCAGAAAACTCTCGACGACAAAGGGAATCTCCTGAGGTGGCTGCGGTGAGCTTTCGACCTACGTTCGAAGCTCTCGCAGCAACCAAACCTATCGACAGTGGCGCCGCCGCCGTTGACACTCAAAACAGCACTAAAACTTAACAGAACATCACGAAACCTTCACAGAAGCAAGCTTACCTTGCTATGAAGCCATAACGTAGGTCTGAAATAGAAAACACGTATCAAAGAAGGTGCTAAAAAACTGAAACTCGAGGCTGCGCCGGCAACTGGTTTGAGCTCGAAATGTCACGCCCCGGCGGAAGCCGGCTATTTCTAGCTCAGGGTTCCCCAGGGAGTAACAATATTGATAGGAACCAGAGAACTACAATAATCACATAACCTTTATTTAATAAACAATCCAAATTTACTATCAACACAATATCTGAATACAACTATCCAAATTATCAACTGAATAAAAATACAAAAGATAACTATCTCAACTCGGGCTGGTATCTGCTATCTACTCTATCCCTCCCAGAAGCTAACTCTGTACCTGGAGGAGAAACAAAGGGAGTTAGCAGAAATGCTAAGTAGGAATCAACAAGCATGGTGAGAGAATCAAATAACAGGATAATACAATAACTGAAACAACGGTATACAAATAATATAGGAATGTCGTGCAAATCATCAAGCTGGCCACTCAGATCTCACTTAAGAGCCGCACTCATTTTCAGAGTGTTTCCACTGTTGCTCATGCAATGGAACGACTGTCCTAAACAGTCTGGAGTGTTGCGTCCAACACTGACATCCGTAGTATTGTCCTAAGACAACTGGCGGTGCCGTACCGGCATCTCAGATAGTCCGATGCGCGTCGGAACTATAACTCAGATAGTCTGATATAATCAGAACTATAACTCAGATAGTCTGATATAATCAGAACTATAACTCAGATAAACAGGCCACTGGAGAATAAATCATCCAGGTCAGAGATCAAAATATAACACGACTTTATCATCTCAGATTTACAATGGTTCCACATACTTATACGTCAATATCTCAGATACACAATTGTTCAACCAGGCTCATAAGCCAATATATCAGATATCTCAAAACAGGTTTGTTAATCATTCATACAGAAACAGAATATGACCAAATAAACAAGATAATTGAGGTCAACAGGAATTCAGAAACAAGTCAAGCAGACGAAGCAATCAGATACCAGTGTCATTCTATCAAATGCATCATATATTAAATCAAAGGATTAAACAACAATTCCTATAATTCATGACACTGTAACAAAGGAGTAGGGTAAGATTCCTACCTCAATCGCTGTTATCCTGAATTCTTTTGAAAAGCCAATAATTGTTTATCACACGATGCAAGCCGATTACTGGATTAACCACTCTGTATCACGAATTTGTACATGAACTCTATTAATAATCATTCTAACTTGAAAACCACAACTACCAACATGTAGAACATAACCCTAAACCTAGAGAACCACTCTTAGATCATATGAACCGAACCTAAAACCCACTGAACCGGACAGAATTGCACTGAACCGATCAAATTCACCCTGAACCAAGTTAAACCGAGAATTCTAACTTCAATTACACAAAATATAAAACTCGTCTAAAGCTATACATATTACCATTAGATGGGAAATTTAATTATCTTTCCAACGACTACCTGAACCGGCCCGGATTCGACCGAATAGGGGTCGAACCGGTCGAAATTTAATAACAGACCCAAACTGGAATTGAACCGCTCGGTCCGGTTCAATTCGATTTCAAAACTTAGCGACCGGTTTATTTATAAATAAACCGCCGCCCAAACCCAATTTCGGACCGAACCGAAATTAGCCCGCGCCGCCCAAACGCCGCCGCGCAAGGCCGCCGGACTTGCGTCCGCTACTTGCGCCGGCGAGCTCCCGATGGCGCGTCGAAGCTCGGATCACCGCCAAACTTCTCCAGTAGACTCCCGACGACGAGGCGGGACTCTACGACCAGCTTCGGCGAGGTTTCGACCCACGGTCGAAGCTTCCGAAGCGACAGCAGGTATCGACGGTGGCGCCACCGCCGTCGATACACAAAACTTAACCAAACGTAAACGGAACTTCACTAAAACTTCACAAAAGCTTACATACCTTGCTACGACGATGTATCGTAGCCCAGAACACAGAGATCGCCGTCGACGAAGGCGCTGGAAGGCTGGAACACGAGGCGGCGCCGCTCGAACTCCGGCGACGAGTTTGAGCGCGATTTCTCCTTCCTGGCGGCGCTTCGAGGGGTGAGGATGTTCCAGGGTTCGAATCGAATCCATGAGAGTAGAAGCCCCATTATATAGAGGCAAAACGCGTTCCCTACGGCGAGAACGCGGCGGCGACCAAATCGCCGCTAAAATCGGGGAAGACGACGAGTTCGCTCGTCGCCCTAATTTAACTTAAAACCCGAATAAATAAAAACCGTCGCGTTTTAATATTAAAACGCGAATTTCTCTGATGGTTAGGCAGCGACGTTAATTCGCGCGCGACGCGGGTTCGAGCTCCCGCGAGCGCAAAATCGAAGGTTTTATAAAAACTTAATTTTTAAACCTTTTAAAAATTCTGAAAAATCCTAGAAAATCATAAAAATTCCAAAATAAATTTCTGAATTTCTAAAATTAAATTTAAAAAAAATTAGGTTATAACACGAAATCTCCCTCCTGATGGCGCGCCGCGACTCGAAGACATGCTAGGGTTCTCATCTCAATAACGCGAAGAGAAGCCCTCTCAAATAGATGCCGAATGCGTCCCAAAATAGTAAAGCTCCGCCGACGACTCGATGGCCAAAAATAATGGGGAAGACGACGATTTGACTCGTCGCCCGAAAATTGAATCAAAATCGAATCAATAGAAACGGGTGCAGTTTTAATAAGAAAACACAAACTAGCTCAGCAGTTCAGCTGAGCCACCAACTTTAGCGCAACGCAGGTTCGAGCCCCCACGAGCGCAATTCAATGTTATTTTTAACAAAAAACAAATTTTAAACCTTTAAAAATTCTGGAAAAATTCCAAAAATCCCTAAAAATATAAAATTCAAATTTCCATTTTCTAAAATTATTTTTTCAAAAACTTGGGATATTACAATAGAACCACAGAGGAACTTCATGGATATCAGGCTTCCCATAGTAGGGGGTAGGGGTGTCAATGGGTACCCGACTTCGCGGGTATCCGACCCGACCCGACCCGACCCGTTTATGGCGGGTTCGGGTACCCGATTAGCTAATCGGGCCAGGTTCGGGTTTACTCCCGCGAGTACCCGATACCGATTATATATAATAAAAAATATATATTATATATATATATATATATATATATATATATATATATATTTATATATATATATAATAAAATAATTTTTTATAAATATATTTATTATTATTATTATTATTTTATAGTTATATTTTATAAAAATAATTAAAAAAACAATTTTAAAGTAAATATTTTAATTTAAACGGGTACCCGCGGGTACCCGTTTAAATACCCGACTCGGGTTTAACCAAGTTCGGGTTTGGGGCAGGTCGGGTCGGGTCGAGTTCGGGTTTGGCCAAAAAGGGCGGGTACCCGACCCGTTGACATCCCTAATAGGGGGCAAATCATTTGTCTGTCCATTGACCTTCTCATATGGGTTGTGGCATGCTCAATGACAACCGTTATTACCTCCCAAGTACGATGAGGTGTTAGGTTGTATCAAAGCATGTCCCTAACCATATAGAACGGTCAATGACCTCAAGTCAAGGGATCAATGCATCTCCTGTCACTTGTGAGGATAACTCATGACACCAAGTCATAGCCTCACAGCGGGTCGGTCCAGTATATCCTCCACTGATATACTCATATGTCTGCGTTAACACCTCGTACCTAACTAGCCCATATACCAGTCTCACAAGTACCAGAGCTATCCCATATCCACTCAGGTACATTGACTGGGGACAACCATTTGAGCACAGATCCAATCTGTTTCTAGGGACATTATCATGTAAGTACATAATCGCAGATATAAACAAACATTGATAATAACAATGCCAAAATGATATATATATATATTTCAAGTAGTACAAAAGATGGACCGATACTAAGTCTTAGGGCATACACATCAACAATGAATGCTCAACAGTGATCCTTGTAATCCCTCATCCTAGTAATCATATTGTTAACTTGTTTATAAACTACTTTAGAATTCTTTGCTTAAGTAAATATGCTATGGTTCATATATTGTAACTTGATTGATATGATGACCTCCTTGAGCAACCACCCTTACACTTTGGGATTATTTGTTAGGCAATTAAGCGCATTCCTATTTGCACTAACCCTTGTTTTAGAATAACCCGGCTTTGCATTTGTGGGCAAGGTTTGAAGCTTTGTAGTTTTATTTTTGGATGCTTGGTCTTTGTTATGTGCTGTTGTAGTCATGTGAAACTTTTTTGGAAACATTTATGTTGGTGAAAGACATATCTACGGATGACTTTGTAAAATTATTTTTTGTGAAAGAATTATGATGATAATCTGATTCTTATGGTTTGACATTTATGTTGCATTTTGGCTTTAGTATTTTGATATTGTAGCATGTGAAATGATTACCCTATTTTGGATAAAGGACTTTTGATAAAATTAATGTCTCTGTAATGATTACCCTATTTTGGATAAAGGACTTTTGATAAAATTAATGTCTCTGTTGCAACTTAGGTGATGATATTCTTTGTAACTCACTTAGTTGTCCAAGTTATTTTTGACCTTGGAATTTAAATGTTTTATCTTATAAAATTATATTGTATGATTTATGTTTTGGATTGTCATTATCTAAGGGTGTAATATATAGTCTCAAGTCCAAAATTTTTGTTACCCTATAATGATACATGGCCAAGAAAATATCAATTATCAACTAGTTCTAAACACAATGCACACCTAAGAATATATACTTCTACCATTAATTCATCTACTAACAAATCCATAGACTACAAAATACATATTTTTATCCCCAAATTATTACATCAATAATTTGCTTAATTATCATATCAGAATTCCAATAAGTTTTTCCCATAAAATCATAATCATTTAACATTCTTACCTCATCATGGAATTTAACCCTAGACCCATTCATTACCAAATTAGGGCAAACATATTGTGTACTCCCTATGAATCTACCATCTATACATGTAGTATTATCATATAAGCATACTTAAAAATACTAATGTTTAGCATTTACTTGCCCTACCACCAAAATCAATACAAGAAGGGAGAGGAAGAAAGTCACCGGAGTCCACTTGCTTGCGGGAAGCCAAGCGCTAGTGCTAGTAAGTGTAGGAGGGTGTTAGAGAAGTGGAACAAGATAAAAGAAAAGTGAAAAAAAAAATACTAATTTCAAATTACTATTTTGTCTAACAAGGAAAAGAAAATCTATGCTTGAATAACAATACAAACAAGATTTCCTGTACAACAAAAAAATGATCAGCTAGAGGCAGAGTTGCAAAATCAGAAACTCAACCATTTCAACAAAAAAAACTATGTGCCACTGCCAAAGCCAACGAATCATGGGGTTATATCAAAGTCGTGGACGCCTAACAAGAAATGAGCAAGTACGTGTGGACCTCTTTGTAAACCTCTTCGTAAACCTGTTCAAATAGTTCCACTATTAGCAGATGGACCAACACATTCAAATTTCTTTTTGCTTTTAAACTTATTGAATTGCAGCTCTCTGCTTCTGCTTCCGAAAGATCCGGAGGATTCCTGCAAATATTGACGAGTTTTTGGGCCTAGAGCCACAAAGGCATAGACTCAGGGGTACTCTGATTCCTTTGCTTAAAGCATCCTTCTTTTTCTCGAGTTCATGGAGCGATGAACTTTTCTCTACCAGTGCATTCGTCTCCGTTAGTTCAACTTTTTCCGAAGCATTGTTGAGTGGACAATCTTCCGTAGTCTGCAAAAAGCCTTCCAGGAAATAAATAAGTGGGTGAATTTCTTGAATCTCATTTACCGAATTTTCCTCAATGTCAAACATTCTGGTCATCGCTGTACATTCATATTCTCGATTCGGTTCAGTGCACGAAGTGGAAGCCTCTTCCTTTCGGGATTCATAACCACTGCATATATTCTCAGGAGGATTAGGAGGAAACATCAGATCTGAAATGCCATTGATGTTGTCGCAAGTTTCAGTCAAGTTCTCACTAAAATTTGACTCAGCATATTGGAATTCCTGAATTTCCTTCACGTTGCTCATCTCCTCGTGGACCTCGTCTGCTTCTTTTAGTCTTTTAGTCAGCATTAAGCCATTGCTTAGAATCAATTTCTGTTGTTCCAGGAACTGTAAATTTTTCTCCAATTCAATGTTGCGAAAAGTTAATTGATTAATTTTTTCAGTTTGTGATGAAACTGTAAATTCCAACATTGCAACTTTGTCTACAAGCTCCTCCATTTTTGATGTCGCTTCTACCAGGAGATCACTAGGACTTTCAGAATTCATCACAAAGAGATCACTAGGAGACAGCAAATCAAGCTTTACCTCTTCTAATGAATCAGTTTCATTTTCCACGTTTTCAGCAATGAAGCTTATCTCTGCGCTCTCACTGAACATTTCTGCATCTTCTGTATTAGATTGACAATAACCTAATTTAAGAGGATTCAACTTATCACTGGAAATTATACTTCTTTCAAAATTTCTATTTTCTAGCTCCAGAAATTCCTGAGGCTGCCCTTGTTCCATAACCGTGCCATTTTCCTGATTTTCTTCATCCACCTCAGCTACTTTGGCACACTGGACCTCTTGAGGAGAAGCAGTTCCAATGATGTGATTAGTCTTTTGCAATTCTCCTATCAAGTAATAATATTTTTCAGCCAATGTTGTATACATTCTGTGTGCATCTTTCACCAAGCCTATGAGTTCCGGTTTCCTTATGAAGTATAACTCTGCTCTTTCAGCAAAGGAATTAGCATCTGCTTGAACAATCTTAAACATATTTTGCACTGTATTTTCCATCTCTGTTAACAAAGAATCTTATTTGTAAGAAACCAACAAGCACAATAATGAAAAAAAAATTTTGCACTAACAAATTAGCATGAGTATTATATGATTGCCATTTGAAAAAAAAAAATCAACAATATAGTTTTATACTATCTAATGATTACAGGTTAAAGTAAGAAATCTAGAGAAGCAATAGTCCTGCTATTTAGAAGTCAGTCTTGGCACTTCATTTGTAGAAACAAAACTGAGTTGAATATTTGATGGGCTATTGTATGCCATAATAAACTGACAGGATTCAGGTAATATACGGTTAAAGGTGGTATGCTAATTTCAAAAAAATTTTATATTATTAGATTAGATTAAGAAAAACAAGGGTTTAGTAATTGTGAATACAGTTCAAGCTAAGAATCATAGTGCGGTAATAACACTGGTAAACATAAATGCAGCATGAATGCAATCTAACTACTTTATTTGTAGAAACAAGCAATATGCATTTTTGATGGAGCACAATTTTCAATAATAAAGTGGTCAAGAGGCAAGGTTCAGGACTTTTGACAACCATATATAAGGCTTCAATCTAATATGCAGAAAGTTTTCAACTTCCAATGATGGGTTGATGCTGGAATATTTAGCCAGATCCGATGGTGTAATTTTTCAAATTATCTAGCAACTTATCATATTATTGAAAAAAGGACCAAGGTTTTGACAATTATGGAAAAGAGAATTCTATAAAATAATTTAAAATTACCAAGTGAACAAGTACATGATCATGTCTCAGATATATCAAGTTTCAATATTTCCATTATCTACTATCAGTTAAAATAATGATAAGTCAGAACTTCTGTATATCAATGCCTTAAATTTCATCTTTAAATAATAATTTGGTACTTGACACAGTTATTAGGGCAGTAAACTACATTTTTTTTTTTTCGACTGAATGACCTTCCAAAGAGAAACAAACAAGTTCAGGTTTGAAATCATCCATTCATATAAACTTTTCACAAGCAACATTAAGTGCATAAAATATGGAATACATATATATAAGATACACATGATTAAATGTAGATAAATATGAATATAATTCATAAAAAATGATGAATTAATTCAGAGGAAACTAGCCTCGAAGGCATTTGAGAATGTCATCATCCATCTCATCTAACATAGCAGAATGGACCTGTGCACCACAAAAAGTTGCTATGCGGTGATTAGCTTTCTGTAGTTCTCCTGAGATGTACATGTATTTTTCAGCTAATGCTTTGAAAGCTCTGTGGAAATACTTGGCAAAGTCCACTGACTCTGGTTTCCTAATGAAATATAATTCTGCTCTTTTGGTGAAGGAATCACCTTCTGTTTCAACAATCTTAAACATCTTTTGCACTCTAACCTCCATCTCTGTAATCAAAGTTAATCTTATTTGTAAAAACAAGAAGCAGAATAATGGATTAATTACATTACATGTATCAAATACTCACAAATTAGTAGCATAAAAGAGAATAGTATGATATAAAAATGTTCAACAATGTAGTTTGACTCATCACTGCTTCTAGTAATACTCTATTGGATGCTATATAAAAGAAACAAGGTTAATAATTATGATTTAAGAATTATAGGGCAGTAATTAATACTTTATTTTTAGAAAGAGGCCGTTGAATTCTTTTCATGGGGGTGTACATGTTATGTCCACCGACAGAGCTCAAAAGGCAAGAATTCAGGAGATTAGCATTGATTTACTCTGAATTTCAATCTTATATTCTAGAAATTTTGGAACAATGTCAAGTGACGGGATCTGGGATGCTACGAGATGAATGCGATATATGAGCTGGTATCAAATTAATACGACGGATGTTTCCTTTTACTCCCTAGGATTTCTTCCCCACTTTAGAAAGCAGCACCACTGGTGTGAGCTCTAGAGGAAGTTGCAGATTTAACTTGCTTGATGGTGACCGGAGGATAGCATGCGAGATGTTCTGACATTAGCAGTGGGCAACCTTTTTATTTCCGATAGAAATTTAACAACGCAAGAACGGGTAATGCATATGGTGGTAACGAAGGAAGGCAAAATGTAGATGAAAGAAGAGGAAGGAAACTAATCAATAGATATGCTGGCCGTGTTAATTAACAGCTTAATATCTGATGTAGGTAGGAGATTTAAGATGGCAAAAGATGTTCATGCTGGAACTTCAATATAAACATGCACTTCAATTTATGACTGCCATCACTGATGTTTGTGGATTCATATTGGCAACGCTGTGGAGGAATTCCATGGACATCAGTTCTCTTTTAGGAAGAATGATTAGTATCTTTTGAGAAGGTGCTGTTTTTTCTTACCAAAAAAAAAACTGAGCTCCACAGCCACTTCATTTCTGTCACAACCTAGGTTTTCATAAGAGTAAATTTAAGGAATCTTATCACACAAGATAAAGGGATAAGGATTCTATTATAAGCCATTCAAGGTACCACAACCTCCCCTTTATGGTGTCTTATACTTCAAAACCCTATTCATTGTTATGTATGCACTACAAATCAAAATCCATGCCTTCTCTTTTTTCCCCTTGAAGCAAAATAAGAGGGGGGAGGTTGGGGGGTTGGATGGTAGGGGGTTTGTGAGATTGGGCTGTGTGAGGGTGAAGAAAAGTGTGAGGGATTATCAATGGAAATGAAGGGTAAGAGTGAAATCATGTTTTTTATTCATGTGAAATTGCTAAATTATAAAATAAATCCATTCCTATAGACAATAAGGAAAATATAATCTAGCGGCAACTATGACTATGAGAGATCACTTTGTCAAATGTGATTGTTACTAGCCAAATAAGCGCGGTAAAATACTTAAAAACCAGATGTCATTATGTATCACTAGTTCCACATTATGGCCAATTAATTGGTTCGAAAACCCAATTTAATAATACACTTAAAAAGTAATATCTAATTGTACCTTCATCTACCTTTAATATATATATATATATATATATATATATATATATATATATATAATTTTTTAATGAAAACTAATATCAAACAGAAAACTTGAATCTTTCTTTTCGAACTGAAGGTCTTTCAACGAGAAACAATTACAAGTTCAGAAATGAAATCATTCATTTGTTTAGAAGTTTCACAAGCATCAGTAATTTCTTAGAATATGGCAAAGGTTGGTCGGACTCAAAGAAGGAAGTAAAAGAAAAAGAAATCTAAGTAATAAAATTAGTGTTGGGATACTGGCCTCGCAGGTTTACATCGAGCCACTCCGACTGTTGCATCTTTTCGAGCGACGGAGGCTGCTGCGGCATCATTCCCTTCAACGCTGAATCCCTTCTGAGATATATGCCAACTTGAAAAGAGGAGCAGAAAGAACAAGAAGTGCGAAAGAAAAGTAGAGTATTTTGTAGAGAGATGGAGTTGTTGAAACAGGAGTTTGTTGCCACAGAGCGAGTAAAAAAATAGGGAAGAGGATGTTTTCGCTTCATCGCATACACTCGCTATTGTACCGGTTGAAACAAACAAAGGGAGGAAGAGAGTGAGGAAAAGCGAAATAGGCGGCGGCAAAAGTTGCATTTCGAGGATGTGGTTGTGCAGTAGGAGTAAATCTCAAACGGAAATTTGGTGGGGGTGCTCTCCTCTTGCCCTATTCATCTCGATTTCTTTAAACTTCCAAGTTAGGGTTCATTGGTCGTCCCTAGTCAAGCTAAAATTAGCTGTGGCAATTCGGAACCGAGGTATCGCCTAACATCAATTTCCACTTCGGCCTCCAGTGTCGATGTGCTTGGCCAGCAAAAGAAGCTCCATCGCCGATATACTTGACCGGAAGACAATGCTCCGCCGCTTCCCAATCTTCAGCTCGCTCCTCTCTTGGCCACTGATGTAGAGGTGGATATCGATATCAACGATATCCGAGCCCCCGCGATCGGAAAAATTTGGCAGCGGGTACACTACCCATTTGGTATACTTCATACAACGTTATACGAAAATTTTTATATTATATAAAAAAATATATTTTATATAACATTAATATATTTTTATATAAAATCTAATAATATTATAAGTAAAAAATTAGTGTTATATAAAATCTGATTTCGTATAAAAATAAATTTTGTATAATATAAAAAATTTTTGTATAACATTATATGAAAATCTAACTATGTTATACAAAATGAGTACTCCGCTGCGAAAATTTTCTCCTCGCGATCTCGATATAATTTTTTTTCATTTTTCTTCATTAATCTTTCATTACCCATTATTGATATATAGGAATTTATCTTGAGATATAAATTTTTTTTATTGATACATAGAGAAATTTTTTTGTTAATACAAAGAAATTTTCCATCAATACAAAAAATACGTTGATACATATAATTTAAATTTTCGTTGATACAGGTAGAAATTTTTTGTTAATACATAGAAAAAATTTTCGTTGATACACATTGTTTAAATTTTCATTAATACACATAAAATTCTTTGATACATAGAAGTTTTTCGTTGATACACATTTTAAATTTTCATTGATATTAAATTATCATTGATACATATGATAAATTTCATTGATAGACATAAAAATTATGTTGATAAGTTAAATTATTGTTGATACATTTAAATTAAATTATTTCCTATAGGTAACATGTGGCTAACAAGGAAAAATAAAGAAATTTACATCGAGATGTGTGTCTATCAATATAGTAGATCAAACGGCCGGGTTATGCAAGTAGGCAACAGGGTGGCTAATGGGGAAGAAATGGGGAAGTTTTCATAGAGATTTGTAATTGATATTTAATAAATTGAATAGCAAGGAAAGTAAGCTGGGTACCTGATGGGGACATAGAAGACAGGCCCAAAAGATCCAAACGAGCCCATCAAAGGCCGGCCTGCTACCGCCTAAATATTTGAATTTATTTTTCTTTTAATTAGATTTTATTGTTAAGGCATTATTTTATTATTTTTTTAGCATGTAATTTTTATAATTCTTAGTAGGATTCAGTTTTCTAAATTTAGCAAGTATGATATCTATTTAAGCATTGCAATCCCTAAGGGGAATAATCAACTTTGGCTTAATTAAAATTTTCATTATATTGTTCTCGCACCTTTGGTGTTGGCTGTGAAGGCTTATTTTTTCGCACCTTTGGTGCTAGCCGTGAGGGCTAAAATTTTCATCCTGCCAGGTTTTCCATCTTCCCCTATGACTCGTCGCCTTGCCGAAATCCAGCCGAGTATCCTTCCTTCTTCATCCGGATTCCTAGTCGGCGACTAGGAAAACCAGCCACCACTATCCTTTTTCTCGTCCAAGTCCTCCACGCTGCCAACCCTAACACCCAGCTGCCCGAAATCTTCATCGTTCTTTCACCTGTCGACAAGCCGCCGCCACCTTTCGGCCGCTTGTCCTTCACGTCCAACCGCCGCCCTTCACAAATTCCTCCAAATACCAGAGAATCCTAAATTTCCCTTCTCCCCGCCATTAATTCCACCGCCGTTATATCCGCCGACCACCTTCAACGTCCGCTTGTTCCCCTCCCTCCCAGACACGAACGCTGCTCACCATCCTGCACACTCGCCTCCCGACGTCGACGCGTCTCTTCCTGTCACCATTCTCGTCGACGGATTCTTCGACTACCCCAGATGAGCTGCAGCTGCATTCCTCCGCCGCCCCTTCTTCCACAATTGGCTCGTTTTCTTCCCGTTGATCGAGCCCCACTTCGACCATCGTCGCCAGGACACCGTTTTCCGCCAGTTTGTCCACTATCCTCTTTCAACGCCGCTCAGACCCCATCGGCGCCTCCTGCGTTGCCGCTTTCCTCTTCATCCACGGCTCCGTTCGCTTTCTTCACGAACACCTGTCGGACACCTCCCGGCCTAGTCTTCAAGCTCTGTGCCGTCATCACCTTTGCGACCACGCCGTTGCCTGAGCACCGCCATCAGAAATGATAGCCATCTGGACACCGCCGTCGGACCTCCCACCGCTGATTCCTTCCGTCCATTACTCACGCACGTGTGGGAAGAGAATTGCCGAGTCACAAGCCAAACGCAAGTCGCTCCGCTTTAGTTTCGTGTTTTCTCCCGATTCAAATCGAGCCAACAAACTTAGAACCTAGAAGATTAAACAGCAAGCATCAATTTTATTGGTCACGGTATTAATTCTTTAAATTCTTAGAGTACTTTACAATCGGCATTTCACTTATCTTATTATCCATTGTATCTGCTCTATATTTCTGTGCACAAGCTTGATAGAATCTCCACTTAAAATTGAGAGCATCATTATTTATAGTTGTTTGCATTATAACTGACTATTATTGCCTTTTGAGATTTTGCCTGTGCCTAAAATCAGTAGCGAAGTTTAATTATATACCCTAGTGTAAGAATTTATATCACCTTCCATATCCACTCTACATCAAATTGGCATCAGAGCAAACCTTGATCCCCCATCCATTACTACCTAAACCTTGATTCCCAACCCCTACTACATACCAAACTGAGATCTCTATAAAAAAAAGAAAAAAGAAAAAAAAAAGAAAAGAGAGAAAAAAAATTTTCAAAGGGACCTACGTCATGACCATCAGATCAGGACATGAATATCAACCCCCAGCTTTATCTAGTTCCAATAATGAGCAAGAACAGTGTACTAGATCCATAGAATATGTTTGCCAATGAAAAAGAACACGTGTTCTCCTTTATTACAAAGCTGAATCCTTTCCTCGCCAAGGCAGGAATTGATATAATATTCTTAGTGATTGATGGCACATAGTAGCAATGGTCAAGTTCCAGTTGAAGTCCTGACGGCAATGAGAGAGTGTAATCTCCTATAGTCACAGCAGCAATCTGTGTGTCGTTACCGACCAGAAGGTCAATCTCTCCTGGTCGCACTGTTTGACTTCATTTGATCCCTTGGATACTTGTACAAATATGCGCTGCACATACGGTATCGAGTACCCATGTGTTTGAAGTAGACAAGTTGACTTCAACCATATAAATACTTGAGCCTGAAGACGAAGGAGGAATCCATCTCTTCACCTCTTTCTGGTTATGCCTTTTACAACTCTCGAGCTTGGGGTCACCCCTCAAGGTTCGACATCAGTCTAACTCGTCTTCCCAAAGGACAGATCATAGCTATAATCCGCTATTGTTCATAGACATGAACTACAACAACAAACATGCAAATTAGTACTACAGTTCAATCATTTAATCTAGACTTGAAATAAATGATTGTTTTTCACTATTTTATTAGGTTGACAACCCTCTCATGTCAATCTAGGAAACCACAGAATTTTTAAAGTGAGATAGGATCCTTGTTCCTCACACGGCCTCGCATCCCGTGAGAGCGGGATGTACTACACGAGGTGACACATGTATCTTAAGGTAGGCGCGCCGGCCAATTGCGACTAGGCAATTCCCTTTCTTGAGACAATTCAGGCACTTCGTGTCCGCATAGGAGCAAGTTGCGATGTAATTATGTCTTCCCTAATCTTCGACTTTGAATTTACAAAACATAAAGGTAAATAGGGACGGCACACAGGCCTCACAAGAATACATCACAGGCATGCTTTAAGGGCTTGTTTATAACCATATCAAATGCATAAAGAAAAACACCTAGATCATGCTCTTCTATATGCAATGAAAAACTACAAAACCAAATTTTAGTTTTTCATTAGAAAACTTGTTCGTTAAATCTCAATGATTTCATCAAAAATTAAGATTTTTCGTTTTTATTAGGAGTCTACAAGTGGCCATATATACCCCATTTATTGATGCCACTTGTATTCCTTAACTTGTACAGATTAGGGCAATCACCTAGTTCATGCCCCAGAATCTAGATACAAGACCCACATTATGGGTCTATCCCATGAGTGTGAGGAGAAATTAATTCTTACATATAGGGTCTATCCCTATATGTAGAAACCGAAAATCATGAATATCACAAGATGCAAGATAAAACAAACCTACTATTTTTATAGACATAAAACATAGCATAAATATTTTTGAAAAATTTTCTATGATATGTGCCTATGCTAGAAAAATATTGTACTTCGATGTAAATCGTAAGTTGACCTTTGATACCACTATTGGGAATCCATGAGCTATTCTAAAAATAAAAAAGTACAATGGAACAAGCCCGAAATAGGATTCCTAATTCAACACAGACCTTTCTTACGATATTAACACCGGATGTGATAGGGGTATACTTTACAAGCAATTCTGAGGCCGACGATGATGATTTGAGATGCACAATTGCCCGTCCTCTACGCTCGTGCACACACAGACTACCTCGAGACTCCTCTTTTCACACCCCTAGAATCATAATGTAATCTATTCCCAGGATTCAAAACATTACAAATTTGTTAATCACATCAAATATCATATAGATATATAGCCTTCTAGGGTTGCAACAACAACACAATAACAACAACACTAATCATAAGCTAACACCAATTAAACTACACATACTCATAGACGATCAAACATCATTTATACAATCAAACTTCATTTATACATGAAATAAACAATCAAATGTTCTAACATCACAACATTCTTGTTTCTTCTCTTACACTCCCAAAATAACATATACAAACCACTAAAATATCATATACAAGAGTCTACCATTTCAATTCATCAAAACTAAACCAAAAGTACTTAGCATTAATCCCTTTAGCACTTCTTTTATTTCCCCAAGGAAAGCAACCAAAAGCTAACCTGTAATATATATCAAATCAAAAGAGTGAGTTATGAAAAAAAACTCAGCAATATCTACCATGCCCATGGAACAAAATATAATTTTATTACTACTTTGGAGCATAGATTTTCATGGTAATCAGGATATGTACAACCAAATTGATATCTCAAAATATGAAAATCAAAACATGAAGAACAAGAGCATATGAATAGCTTAGAAAGGTCTACTCAAGCATAGGAGCAATGGTAATGTCATGATCTCATGGTATTCATAACAAAATGTCATAATAACAATATATGGTATCCTGTCAAAAGTCTCTATCAAAGTATCATATAAAGAGTAGTGAGAACCAGAACAAGCAAAGTCCTCCACGTATGGAAGCAAGACTAACCCACGTCTGGGAAAGTCCACAAAACAAAAGTAGGTAAAGGGCTCGCCATGACCCAACCAAATGTGAATGGAGGGATTCTAGAGATGGCTCCCATGGATTCAAGAGGTGGCCCCCATTATTTCTAATGTGGCACTTTGCTCCATGTAGCACTTAGTTCCTCATCCATCACCAAATATGGAGGGATTCTAATGGTGGCCCCCATTATTTCTAATGTGGCACTTTGCTCCATGTAGCACTTAGTTCTACATCCATAGCCATAATTCCCATAAATGGGATCAAATCAGTTTCCACTATAAGATGTAAGGGCAAAAGAACAATGGTATCATAACAAACTCAAAGTAACACAATTTGGCATGTTTGGCCTTCATACAATTGCCCTTACATCATGATCATGGATCCATAGTATCGAAGGTGAATATCAAAGTCATTTGGTTAATTGTGAAGTACAATGGTAGTGTTATGAATCAAATATATACAAAGTCTATCATCATGAACTTGGAGTGTAGCACAACAACATGGTCTACCATAAGAGTTATAAGGCAAGGGAAGAATAGAACATTGCAAAGTGGATCAGCCCAAGTCATTCAAACAAATCATATAGACATACTACACATAATCATACAAAAGAGGAGGCATTGAAACCGTATTCAATTGTCCTTGCCCCTCACAATGGTTTGAAGCCATTTTAACAAGTACACAAAACAATAATTGGGCTAGAGTAACAAAAGGTCAAACTGCCCTATTTTCAGAATTTTAGAGCATTGAATGAGACAATGAAATCTGTTTCAGGTTGGGACGCATATCAAAGATATTCAATATATAATACATCGGAAAGCCCTTTGAATCTACTTTCGTGTAAAATAAGAATTACTCAAAAACCGAGTTGTCAATCAAAAGTTATAAGTAAATTACCACAAGTAGGTCAGTTTGATATTATAGCAATTAGATCCTGTATGTTGCTACATACTTGATACTCTACATCTCATTAAGTAAATGCAATATTGGAGGCGTTGGAAATATTTTCAAGTCTTTTTTTTACACAAATTAAGTTTCGATTTTAGATCAGTTGTGAAGCCAAAGTTACATCCTAAAAACCTCAACAAGGTCGGATTTGTGTAGTCCCATCATCATAAACTATGATTTTACCATTTTCTATATTCATTTGCTATCACAAAATCATCAAAATTCCTTGTATAGATCCACAAATCAAAATCATAATTTATACAAACTTTTTGAAAACATCAATATAGGGCAAAAAGTAGAACTTGCCTTACAATACACTTTTAGCCTTTTTTTTTCTCCACGAACCACTTGAACCTCCACTATTTTCTTCCTCAAGCCAAATGCAACATGCTGGTAGAGCAAAATTATTTTTCCCTAATTTCTCTCATTACTCTCCCTGTAGAAATCTTTGAGCATGATGTGTCAACACATGGTGAAACCCTTCTCATGCAAGCATGAGGTGGCACCTTCTAGATACTTCCATCTTCACTAACTTTTCACTCCCTTCCTTTCACTTATGACAATGGGTCCTTGCATGTATTGTCTCTACTTCACTATCTAATACCACCTACCAAGTAACACATTCCATATACACTATATGGTTTAATTTCCTTTTTGCCCATTACTTGTCACATTATTCCCAATGAGTCATAGTATGAATTTTGAGTTATAGGTGCAATACCATTATAACAAGAACCTTGAATATCACACTTAGCTAGAAATTTAACTTCAAGTTTCTATACAAACAAAAGAAACTTAGTAGGTTTAGATTTAATGCATTATGGCACCACTTGTTTTGACTTTTGCAAATCACATGGAAATTCTATTACAAAATGCTGATTGCCAGAAATTGTAATATGAAAGTGTGGTTATCACACTCTCCCCACTTGAAAAGAAATTTAGTCCTCTAAATTATATACCTTAGTCATGGAAAAGGTGTGGATAGTCCTTCCTCATTTCCTCTTCGAGCTCCCATGTAGCCTCTTCAATGGAATGATTTTGCCAAATCACTTTGACTATGGGAATAACATGATTTCTCAAAGTCTTGTCCTTCCTATCCACAATTTGCTTTGGTCTTTTTGGGTAGGATAAATCTTTGGCAATCTCCAAAGGCTTGTGCTCAATAATGTGGGATGGATCTGGATAGTACTTCCTCAATAAAGACACGTGGAAGACATCATGAATATTAGCTAGTGCTAGTGGTAATGCAACTCTATACGCAACCGGTCCAAGACTTTTAAGTATCTCAAAAGGGCCAATGAATCTAGGGCTTAATTTCCCTCTTTTACCAAATCTTATTACACCCTAATAAGGAGATATTTTCAAAAATACATAATCCCCAACTTGAAATTCAAGTTCCCTTCTTCTCTTATCAGCATAACTTTTCTGGCGACTTTGAGCACTTTGTAATCTTTCTCGTATTAGTTTAATCTTTTCTGTAGTTTCTTACACCTCATCTGCAACTAATAGTTTTCTATCACCAACCTCTTCCCAACAAATTGGTGTCCTGCATTTTCTTCCATATAAGGCTTCATAAGGTGCCATTTGTATACTTGAATGAAAGCTATTATTATAAGTAAACTCAGTGAGAGACAAGTCACCATCCCATTCACCCTTCCAATCCATGACATATGCTCTAAACAAATCTTCAAGTGTTTGGATTGTTCTTTCGGATTGTCCATCTGTTTGGGGGTGGTAAGTGTTGTATCCCAACAAGTTGGTAAATAAAACTTATTTCTAAAGTCGCAGCCAAAACCTAAGTGATGGCGCACAGGGACTTGTCACCCCCTGATACGGCTCTAAAAACTTGTTCGATTACCACACTTGTTGTTATCTCCGCAAGTGCACGGATACTCGAAGTAATAAAGAAAGATATCGAACCCACAGAGACCTACGTTATCAAGTACTGAATAATTGATTTTTCACTATCTAGGTAATCGAATGAAAGTCAGGTAAATATCGCAAACACACGGAAAATACTATCAGAGAGAAAACTGGGACTCGGGTTTCATCCACTTTAATTTCCATTACTAGATGTACAAAGATATTCATCAATCAAATTCTATTTTGATAAAGACATAATTTACCAAAAAAAGGAATTATCTCACTCTCGTGCAGATAACCATGCAAGAATAAATCCTTGCTTTTGTGCAAGATTCATCCCAAGCTAATGATAAGTAAATCATCAATCAAAGAACTCTAAGATCACTTTCGTGCATCTGAGTTCTAGGTTGATCGTCTCAAGTGGAAACTCAATGATCATCGTCGTGCATCCGAGTCTCAACACTAGTTTTACCTATGGTTCTCCAATGTTCCGATCCTCACTTTCGTGCAAGATCTCCATGTTTGACACAATAACTCAATCCTAGTTTATAATTATCATCATGGCAATACAATCACTAAAATTGAATAATAAGAACAATCCTAAGAAAATTTCCTATCATATAGTTCTAGGGTTCCAAATTCTCAAGCAAGTCACCTTTCGGTCCTTATTGCGAGAACTCTAAATCATGATGACAAAAATAAACTAAAGAGAATCTTAGAGCAATAATCACATAAGAAAAATTATCAAAGTAGAATAATCATGATGAAAGTAAAAATAATCTAGTCATTAAGAAAATCAAAGGGGATTACTCCCCCATGTCCCAAAAGTAGTTTAAGCTAGCATCGTGAAGGATTTACAATAAGTCATGGTTTCAGAAGATCAAAAATCAAAGGAAAAGAAGAGTTTAGAGAATACAGCCGTATTTGCAGTTTAAGGCGATGAACAGTGTTGGTGCCTCTTCTTTCTTCGATTTCTCCTCCAATTGATCTCCTTTCGATCTGAAACTTCTAGCGTGTCGTCTCCTCTTTCAGACGAAGCTTCAGTATGAAAATCACAGCCGGAGGTGGTCTGGATTGATCACGACGGTGAAAGCCTAGGCGGCGGCGTGAATTCTGATTTCTCCCTCGACAGTACACAAAATTTGGGGCTTTCGGTGCGTGTGTATTCCTCTCGTGACGAGCTCCCCGATAGCTTCTTACGGCTTTAAATATAAAGCCTTGGATCATCCACAATCATCTCCGCAAGAATCGGGCGTTGGGATTGACCTCGGAGTCACGTTCAGAACGAGAATTACGACAGTGTAATAGTTCACGGCAGTGTCGTAAAATCGGTCGAGTTTTCTGATCTGATGTCGTCTGGGAAATACGGCACTGTAATCTGGTTTACGGTACTACCGTAAAATTGGCTGAACTCTCTGTTCGGAAGTGACTGGAAAATACGGCCCGTGTAATCCTTTACGGGGTGCCGTAAAATCGAGCAAAGTTTTTGTTCTGAAGCGCTCTGAAATACGGTACCGTAAAATCGATTACGGTGGTGCCGTAAAATCCGAAAAACCTTCTGTTTGGAAATTCCTCAAAATACGGTAGTGGCTCGGATTTTACGGTAGTGTATGAAAATACATTATCGTAAAATAGGTTACGGCACTGCCATAATTTGCTGACTTGCTCCGTTTTGCATGAAATTTCTTAGGTGATCTCCTCTTGATGATGGTGACTCTTCTATGTGTTTGATTTTGCTTGAAAACTCCTTAAAATAGTGCCTTTTTACCTGAGAATCATGAAAAACCAAAATAGAAGTAGACTTTGCAATATTCGATGAATTTAGCATGAAAACAAGTAAAAGATACTCAATTTAGCATGAAAAGATATCTAAAATGATACAAAAATATACTATATATTTTGGTATCATCAAAATACATAAGGCTCAAACTTTTCTTGTCCTCAAGCAAAAATCAAATTTGAAATCAAAATTTGATTAAAAGAATAACCTTTTCATGCTCAATAAATTTCTAAAATACACCCCATCAATGAAAAATTCTATCAATTGATTTATAAAACTTCAAATAAACATATCATCCTTAAAACTCAATCCTCTAGATCCACAATTCAATCAAATAAAACTTTGCAACATGTATAATAATTAGAATTTTCAATCTCAAGACTTCACCCAATTTCAGTTCAAATCTATCATGCTTTTGTTTATAGGAATTAGGTTTCCAAGATCTTTTTCCACTCATCATTTTTTTTTCATCATTCACATTCTCCAATTCGATTACCACCTTTTTTCTGGTGACGAGATTAGAGTGCACGGATCACATAATCAATGCAATAGAACTCATATCCTCTAATTTGGAAAGAATTTACCAAGGATAGCGGAGTTTATGTGAAATGATCTCTCTCATGGCATTTATCCACATAGATACATACTTTTTCTATTTATTACTTCAACCCATGACCTTCGGTACCACTGCGCTTTCCCACAGTGCCAAGTAGGGGAGTCTTTCACTGTTTTTGTGGATCTTGGATTCTTCCTTCCCAACAAATAGCAAAAAAGAATAAACATCTATTAGGTTGATCAATTGATATCAATTCACAAATAATACTCATATACTCATTTTATTCAAAAGAAGAGTTTAACTTTTAGATTTTATTCTTCAAACAATACATCTACCCAAAATTTCATGCATCAACTAATGTCATATTTCAATAGACAAATATGTATTGAAGAAATAAATTTAACATGATATGGCTATATCTCTAATCATGAATTTGAGTTTATTCATCATCAAAAATCATCAACATATCTCAAAACATGACCATATATCACATTAATCAAAATATTTTCAACATCACACTGTGTCAAAAAGAAATAATATCATCATCATGTAGTACAACCATATCGAAAAGCAAATCAGGATATCAATAGTTATCATACAACCATATCGAAAAATCAAAATAAGCGTGTCAAGCAGAGTAGCAGTAGTGGTGGTCGTGGAGCATCATCCTTCCCTTCTTCATATGAAACATCAATGAGATATAGAAAAAAAACATTATAACAAAGCAATAAAGGAAGATAATAGTCACAAAACGTCTATGCATCATCATCTGATCGTGTGGCCTCAGAATCCCTAGCAGTAGTCTCCATGGGATCATAATATGGCGTTCTTCCCTGATCACCTTGATATCCATAATCTCTGTGATTTGCATAACCGAAACGGTCATAAAGGAAGTTGCCCATGTCTTCCATATGATTGCACAATCTCTCCATATCCCTTTGGATGTGCCCTAGAGTCTCTTCCATCCTCTCCTGGCAGCGTTCTTGGTTGTACATTTGTGTTGTAAGTGCCTGAAAACCTGGATCGTGATGGCTAGCAAATCCTCCCCTGGGTCTCTGTGAAGAAGTACCAGCAGCCTGTGAAGAATCAGGAGCAGGTTAATCCATACTCACACCGAAAGGATCACTCCTTCCACCCCAGGTGGGTGGCGGTGGAACTGTGTCTAGTGGTGGAGTAAAGGCTGCTTCTACTGCACTAGGAGATAGTTTCCAGTTGGCTCTTTCTCTGACCGTAGTCTTCTCAACGTGAGGTAAAGGTAGAGGAGGGATATTTGGTCCAAGGACCAAACAAAAAGTGTCTCCCTCTCTAACAATCATTTTCATTGCTATGCAAGACTCAATGTCAAGTCTTGCATTTCCTCTTACCAACTCAACTCCATAGGGCTCAATCCCAAAATTTCTAGCTATAGGAGTAATCAAACCTCCTATCACCACAGATCCTCTAGTCGCTCTGGCCACCTTATCCATGTGCTTGATCATAAAGTAAGCAACATTAACTGCGAATCCACTGAGCATCCCCCAAAGAAAATAGAGTTCATGCGGACGGACCATGCCATCACTATCTCCTCTACCGAATATCGTGTGTGCTAGAACCCGATGAGCATACTTGATACAAGGGTTCATGATTTTTGAGGTTCTGGCAGAGACAGCATAAAAGTGGTTCTCATTGGTGATCTGGTTCCAAAATATGTTCTCCATGAATCCTAGGGGTATCTCAGTGTCCAAATATGTTCTTGATTTCTTGCAGTGTAAGTTTCCTTTCCTCATTTGCTAATCTGAATGTGATTTCCCCATCAGCAGGGCCATTGGAATACTCTTTTAAGTCTATGCTCAAACTACTCAAGAATTCCAAAACAAGTGGAAGATAGGTGTGCGGAGTCATCTGGAAGAACTTCCTGGCTTGGATTCTCTCAAACATCCAAAGCACATCATCATAAAGCCCTAAGGCTTCAAGAGTTCTCTGATCGGCATACTTGGTATTGACGATTCTTCTTTCCAATAGTTTATTGTATCTAGATTCCTGCATTTCATTCCTGAATATGATTCCATGGGGGTTTTGTGGCTGAGATGGCTCTGCATGGGCTTTCCCCTTCCTTCTTGGGAAAATCGCCTTTGTCCTTGGTGAAGAGTCCCCTTCAAGGGGGAGCGCAAGCGGATAAAACCCCTTTCAAGAGGGGGGCCGAAACCCTAAGGGAGGGGGCGCATGCATGTTTGCTAGGGTTTCAACAACATAATCGCTTATATGCTCATATGATCAACTTTGATAGATTAGTTAGATCAATAAGGAGATCATACCAATGCCATAGGGTTGAATGTCGGCTTGGAAGAAGAGAGCAACTTAGATCTCCTCCAAAAGTTCACACACAAGATGAAGATTGCTTACTTCCTTGGCGTCCCTTGTGCTAGCAAGGCACCCAAGCTTCCTTGTCGAATGGAAGGAGATGATGAAAAATCTTTCTTGGCCGATCCTTCTTCTCGTCAACTTACACCACCCAAGAATGTGTGTGTCGTCGAGAGCAAAAGGGGAGATGAGCGTTAGAGAAGCCTTGTGATCGAATGTGGAGACATTCATCACTTTGCAAACCGAAATGCCAAAATTGGCAAGTCTTGAATACATGCGTTATGCGTTCACATGAAGTGAACCAAACGCATATCTCTTCTCTCAAATGAACCAAGCGCTCATATATGAGCCAGTTCAATGCAGTTGGTCCAATGACCAAACCAAATCAGCCCAAGTATTGGTCCAGACCAAATTAAACCCTAAGGTTCAAAATCTGACCGTTCATCTTTTGATGCCCTTGATCTCATCGATCTAGCATCCACACTCTCGATCGAAGCTTACCGATCTCAAGCTCTAATCAATCAAACATGATCAGACCAGATCTCACTTATAATCAGAGTTTAAACTCCTTTAAACTGAATCAAAACAATCCAGTCCACACGATCTGACTCAAGTAAGCCATATCACCAAATTGTGCGACCCTAAGGGCTTCCTTTAAATGTCGGTAACGATAACTCACGTTATCACAATCAGTGAGGGGTATCTAGCAACACATCACTGTCTCCCGATATAAAGGAAAGAGTCTTCCAAGACTACACCCAAACCATAGCACAAGTGTGAATCCACTTCACAAGGCATACATGTATCCTTTGCCACTGGATGTTCTTATTGGACAAGCGGGTCAAGCTTGTAACTCCAATATGATGAGCATGATCAGATCAGATGAACATAGTCATCTGGGTATGGCCATACACATTCTCAATCATCTCATCCAAGGGGGCCCTTTTAGAACATCACACTCCTTTAACAAGGAGACGGCAATCCTTTATCTATCACTAGTGTCCTAACCTGACTCATGATCATTATCCAAGATAGTCTATAATCATTATCTTTCAAATGATATTGAACTACCTCAAAACAATGACATTCATCATTTAGAAACACAAGCGATCTCAAGTCAAAGGACATGTGCCACTTGTAGCATACAAGGATTATTCACATTGTGACAAGCAATTGAATATCCTAGTAGGGTCTGTCCAGTACATCCAATGTACCCATGAGTCTACATCTTATTCCATGCTCGAAACATCCTATAAGATTAGAACACATGTTAGTCTCAATCATATCAAGGCTGTCTCATGTTCACCAAGATATCTCGACTAAGGACTTAACTGTCAGCCTAGCTGAACAGCTTTGAGACATTATTCAGTAGTACACTTATTACAGCAGACAAGGTAACAAACTGAATAACAACCATGCCTTTATAAACACAAGAGTTTATTACATGATACTGATACAATCCCAAGGCCTCAAACATTAGCCTTAAGGGCATACCCCAACAATCTCCCACTTGCACTTAATCTAATGGTTGAGAAATCTCAAACCCATATTATTACAGTGCTTCACATGCTTCTGCTGCGCCAGAGGCTTGGTAAGCGGGTCAGCCAGATTGTCGTCTGTATGAACCTTGCAGATTTTGATCTCGCCTCGATCAATGATCTCCCGGATCAAGTGAAACCGTCTCTGTATGTGCTTGGACTTCTGGTGCGACCGTGGTTCCTTTGCTTGTGCGATGGCTCCAGTGTTATCACAGAAGATAACCAAAGGATCTGCACTCGAAGGAACAACACCAAGTTCTCTCACGAACTTACGAATCCACACTACCTCCTTGGATGCTTCCGAGGCTGCAACATACTCGGCTTCTGTTGTGGAATCAGCAACAGTTGACTGTTTGAAACTTTTCCACACCACTGCTCCACCATTCAAGCTAAAGACATAGCCTGATTGCGATCGGAAATCATCCTGGTCAGACTGGAACGAAGCATCAGTATATCCTTCAATACTGAGTTCTTCCTGACCACCATATATCAAGAACATATCTTTGGTCCTCCGCAGATATTTTAAAATGTTCTTGACCGCAATCCAGTGCGCCATACCTGGATTACTTTGGAACCGACTGGTCACGCTTAACCCGTAAGCGACGTCTGGGCGAGTACACAACATCGCATACATAATGGACCCAATAGCCGAAGCATAAGGCGTATTGTCCATTTCATCTTTCTCAGTCTGTGTTTGTGGACACTGACTCTTCGAAAGATTCAGACCATGTCTGACTGGAAGATATCCTCTTTTAGAATTCTCTAAATGGAATCTTTCCAGGACCTTATCGATGTAAGTACTCTGGCACAGCCCGAGAAGCCTCTTAGATCTATCCCTGTAGATCTTCACACCTAACACATAGGCTGCTTCTCCTAGATGTTTCATCTGGAAACATTTTCCTAACCATGCTTTAACAGCATGCAGTTCAGGAATATCGTTTCCAATGATCAAGATATCATCGACGTAGAGGACTAGGAAAGTAATCACGCTCCCACTAAACCTCTTATATACACACGGGTCATCCTCGTTCTTGATGAAACCAAACTCAGAGATTGATTCATCAAAACGAATATTCCAGCTTCTTGATGCTTGTTTAAGTCCATAAATAGACTTCTTTAACTTGCATATTTTATGACGATCTGATGGATTAGTGAAACCCTCAGGTTGTGTCATATACACATCCTCATCCAGATTTCCATTAAGGAAAGCTGTCTTCACATCCATCTGCCAGATCTCATAATCATAATATGCAGCTATCGCGAAAAGAATCCGAATAGACTTAAACATGGCTACAGGTGAGAAAGTTTCATCATAATCTATCCCGTAGATTTGTTTGAAACCTTTCGCAACTAGCCTGCCTTTATAGGTAACTACGTTACCATCCATGTCAATCTTCTTCTTGAAGATCCATTTACAGCCTATAGGGATTACTCCCGGAGGCGGATCAACCAAATCCCAGACTTGGTTATCTGACATGGAGTCCATCTCGGCTCGCATAGCATCAAGCCATCTAGCTGACTCCGGTCCACTGACCGCATCCGCATAAGTGAGGGGTTCATCATTATCAATGATGTAGACTCCGTCATAGCGCTCAGGCTGTCGACGGATCCTTCCCGATCTTCGCGGTTCCCGTGATATTTGAGCCTCAGGTTGTTCAGTAACCTGATCTACCGGCTCAGGCTCATCCAACTGTGCTTGACTACTTTGTCCTTCCTCTGGATTCTCATCCAGCTTTATTTCTCTCCCACTGGCCTCTTGCAGAAGAAACTCCTTCTCAAGAAATATGGCCGTCCGAGCAACAAACACCTTGTTCTCTTTGGGATCGTAGAAATAATAACCCTTAGTTTCCTTAGGGTATCCGACAAAGATGCATTTCTTAGATCTGCTTTCCAGTTTCCCAGAGGCGAGCTTTTTGACATAAGCCTCGCAGCCCCAGATTCTGATAAATGTCAAGCTCGGCTGTTTCCCATACCATAACTCATATGGAGTCTTTGAAACTGCCTTGGATGGCACTCGGTTTAGTACCTTTGCAGCTGTTTCCAGTGCAAATCCCCAAAAGGAGTAAGGTAGAGTAGCCTGACTCATCATAGAACGAACCATATCAAGTAACGTTCTATTTCTCCTCTCGGACACACCATTCCATTGCGGTGTTCCTGGCGGAGTGAGCTGTGAGATAATCCCACACTCCTTCAGATAGTCAGTAAACGCATGACTCAAGTATTCTCCACCTCGATCAGAACGAAGTGCCTTGATATTTCGGCCTAGCTGATTTTGTACTTCATTCTTGAACTCTTTGAACTTGTCAAAAGATTCACTCTTATGTCTCATCAGATAGACATAACCATACCTACTGAAATCATCAGTAAAGGTAATGAAGTACTGATAGCCACCTCTGGCATGTTTACTAAACGGCCCACACACATCACTGTGTATAAGGTCAAGTAAACCTGAAGCCCTTTGACCTTTATTAAGAAAAGGTGACTTCGTCATTTTACCCATTAAACAAGCTTTGCATGTATCAATCTCCTCATAGGAGAATGATCCCAGCAGTCCATGATCATGCAACCGCTTAATGCGCTTCTTGTTAATATGGCCTAAACGACTATGCCATAACAAGGTGCTGTCATCAGCATACTTGGCTTTCTTATTATCAATGTTTTGTATAGAATATTCCATGTCCAGCATGAATAACCCATTGTTAATTGAACCAGTTGCATAAACAATATTATCACAAGATAAAACACACTTTGAAATATTGCATTCAAAGGCAAATCCTTTCCTGACAAGAGCAGGAATAGAGATAATATTTTTAGTGATACTCGGTACAAAATAACAATTGTTTAATTCCAATACAATGCCAGATGGTAAAGAAATGAAATAGTCTCCTACAGCAACAGCAGCAACCCGTGCCCCATTTCCAACGCGTAGGTCTACCTCATGCTGTCCCACCTGTCTTCTTCTCTTGAGTTCCTGTACATTTGAACAAATGTGAACTCCACATGCAGTGTCCAACACCCATGAAATAGAAGAAGATGAAACCATGACTTCCGTCACGTAAATACCTGAGCCAGAAGCGATGCTTCCCCTCTTATCTCCTTGGAGCGCTTTACAGTCCTTTTTCCAGTGACCCAGCTGGCCACAGTGGAAACACCTGTTGTCCTTGGACCGCTTCACCTTCTGTTTCAGAGCCTTACTGTAGTTCTTGACAGGGGCCTTGCCCTTCTTCCCCTTCTTCTTGTTCCTGGAAGGAACCATTAAGACAGAGGTTGAAGGCTTTCCCTTCAGAGTTTCCTCAGTAGTCAAGAGCATATTCAGCAGCTCTGCCGGAGTACAATCGATTTTGTTCATATTAAAGTTAATAATGAACGCATCGAAAGAAGGCGGAAGAGACTGCAGAATTATGTCTACAGCAAGCTCCTGGTTGATGGTATGCCCCAGTTTCTCCAGAGCCTCCTTGTGCCCAATCATTTTGAGCACGTGAGCTCCCACTGGGCTCCCTTCAGCCAGTTTGCTCTGAAAGAAGAGCTTCGTCAGATTATAGCATTCTGTCCTCGCCTGTGCAGCATACAGCATCTTGAGGTTCGCTATAATTTCTATAGCCGACATATCCTCATGCTGACGCTGCAGCGGTGGCGTCATAGACGCTAGCATCAGGCAAGCGACATCAATGCTATCATTGACGTGCTTTTCATAGGCTTCCCGAACCGCCCTTGCGGCGTTCGGAGCGGGCTGAGGCGGCACAGCCGTCTCGAGGACATACAGTTTCCTCTCTGCCTTAAGAACGATCTTAAGGTGTCCGAACCAGTCAGAGAAGTCCGGCCCAGCAAACTTCTCCCTTTCCAGTAGGGATCGCACATTGAAGCTCATGGTGTTCGTTGCTGCAGGAATCTACAACAATACAAGAACAGCAAGGTCAGTATCAATGTCTAGAATCAATCCAGGACTTAAGAAAGATTCTTTTCTCACTATTTTGTCTGACTGAAAAATCCAGTAAACAGTCCGAAAGAGTAACACTCTTTTAGTGAGATGGGATCCAGATTTCATACTTGGTCTCCGCGTCCCGCTCAGGCGAGATAAGATGCACAGAGATGACAAGCACTAATTTCTGGTAGGCAGTCCCTGCCAATCGCCAACCCGTGCGATTCCCCTTCACCTGGGCAATCCAGCAGACTGTGCCAACTGAGTTGGTACAACACAGTCTCTGATCCCACAGATGGCTGCCTCCATGCGCTACCATATGCGCCACATATGTAGCCTACATGGTCAAGCTGACCTGACCTACTCCCTGGACCACCACGTGCTATGTTGAGCAACGAGAAGCGATAAATCCCTTCTCTGTAACACGCAGGTGAAATCACACACCGTTTGAAGATAGATGGACGTGCCCACTGAGTGGGTACAACACGGCTCCAACGATAATCAGAACAGTGAGGTTTCGCGCCAGAAGGCTTACGAGCTTGATATGTCAGCGTTGGATTTTAATGGTCCTTTTATCTTCTTAACTATCATGCAAACCCTATGGTGATAGCAGAAGATAACTAAACATGCAATTCTAATTATAAGCAATAAGTAGAAAGCATGCTGATCTTATGTGGTAAAAGCCCATGAACCCTAAGTAAGACCTTAATTTTACTTAAGTCTTCACTTGAGCTCTTTAAGGGTCCTTTTATATCTGATCTGGCCCAACCCAGGGCCTTAGCGCCAAATGCAGCTCAGGTGCGCCACCAGCTGCATGAGCCTCATCGCCATGTGTGCATAGAATTCTTGTCTGATTAAAATACATTTTAATCTATCTAGACAAGATTGACTCGCAGGTCAATTACATTTTATAAATTAAAACAATGTGATTTGCAGATCACAAATTAATATTAATTTATAATTAACCAGGCACGCAGGCCCCAGCACAGCACACATTAGGGCAACCCACATAAGATTAAATAAACAAGCATCATGGCATCATTCAATCAATCATGTGATCCATAGACAAAATAAAAATTTTTGAAATCCCATTGGAATCAATTTTACTTGTCTTATGTGCCCTACTACCTTACAACGGTCCATTGATAGGGATCCACTCATCAATCTAGTTAGATCCATGCCCTTGCATGCACCAAGTCCTAACTGACTCGAGTTGACCTAATGGTCAACCATGCATGCGCCAAGGGCTGAACAACCTTCAAGAGTTCTGGCAAGCGGGTGTGACCCCGGGCCTAACTCAAGAGTGTTCATTGGTTGTCTCAACCAGACCTCGCTACACGCCTGTGATGCAATCGACCTATAGCCACCTCGTGCTTGCGCACAGGTGCCATCTGGTCGATCCATCTAGGCTGTCAGATGGTCTGATCAGACTAGTTTGATCTAACCTAGAGGATGCTTTCAACCCCATCAACCCGTCTAAGGGTTTATTGTAGGTGCGGCTTAGATCTAATATGCAAGTCGCGCATGTCATTTAGGGTTTTCGAAAAACAACTACAACAACATGATAGAAGCGCAACCAACATACATGCGCCAATGTAACTCTCATACATGCGCAACATAAACATACTATCAACTAGTATAATCGCATGAAGAGAAAACATAGATCTAAGCATCATACATATATGGATCACAAAACATACATAGCAATCATATGATTCATATAAGATCTAGCTCTGATACCAATTGAAGAGTCCCCTTCAAGGGGGAGCGCAAGCGGATAAAACCCCTTTCAAGAGGGGGGCCGAAACCCTAAGGGAGGGGGCGCATGCATGTTTGCTAGGGTTTCAACAACATAATCGCTTATATGCTCATATGATCAACTTTGATAGATTAGTTAGATCAAGAAGGAGATCATACCAATGCCATAGGGTTGAATGTCGGCTTGGAAGAAGAGAGCAACTTAGATCTCCTCCAAAAGTTCACACACAAGATGAAGATTGCTTACTTCCTTGGCGTCCCTTGTGCTAGCAAGGCACCCAAGCTTCCTTGTCGAATGGAAGGAGATGATGAAAAATCTTTCTTGGCCGATCCTTCTTCTCGTCAACTTACACCACCCAAGAATGTGTGTGTCGTCGAGAGCAAAAGGGGAGATGAGCGTTAGAGAAGCCTTGTGATCGAATGTGGAGACATTCATCACTTTGCAAACCGAAATGCCAAAATTGGCAAGTCTTGAATACATGCATTATGCGTTCACATGAAGTGAACCAAACGCATATCTCTTCTCTCAAATGAACCAAGCGCTCATATATGAGCCGGTTCAATGCAGTTGGTCCAATGACCAAACCAAATCAGCCCAAGTATTGGTCCAGACCAAATTAAACCCTAAGGTTCAAAATCTGACCGTTCATCTTTTGATGCCCTTGATCTCATCGATCTAGCATCCACACTCTCGATCGAAGCTTACCGATCTCAAGCTCTAATCAATCAAACATGATCAGACCAGATCTCACTTATAATCAGAGTTTAAACTCCTTTAAACTGAATCAAAACAATCCAGTCCACACGATCTGACTCAAGTAAGCCATATCACCAAATTGTGCGACCCTAAGGGCTTCCTTTAAATGTCGGTAACGATAACTCACGTTATCACAATCAGTGAGGGGTATCTAGCAACACATCACTGTCTCCCGATATAAAGGAAAGAGTCTTCCAAGACTACACCCAAACCATAGCACAAGTGTGAATCCACTTCACAAGGCATACATGTATCCTTTGCCACTGGATGTTCTTATTGGACAAGCGGGTCAAGCTTGTAACTCCAATATGATGAGCATGATCAGATCAGATGAACATAGTCATCTGGGTATGGCCATACACATTCTCAATCATCTCATCCAAGGGGGCCCTTTTAGAACATCACACTCCTTTAACAAGGAGACGGCAATCCTTTATCTATCACTAGTGTCCTAACCTGACTCATGATCATTATCCAAGATAGTCTATAATCATTATCTTTCAAATGATATTGAACTACCTCAAAACAATGACATTCATCATTTAGAAACACAAGCGATCTCAAGTCAAAGGACATGTGCCACTTGTAGCATACAAGGATTATTCACATTGTGACAAGCAATTGAATATCCTAGTAGGGTCTGTCCAGTACATCCAATGTACCCATGAGTCTACATCTTATTCCATGCTCGAAACATCCTATAAGATTAGAACACATGTTAGTCTCAATCATATCAAGGCTGTCTCATGTTCACCAAGATATCTCGACTAAGGACTTAACTGTCAGCCTAGCTGAACAGCTTTGAGACATTATTCAGTAGTACACTTATTACAGCAGACAAGGTAACAAACTGAATAACAACCATGCCTTTATAAACACAAGAGTTTATTACATGATACTGATACAATCCCAAGGCCTCAAACATTAGCCTTAAGGGCATACCCCAACAATCTCCCACTTGCACTTAATCTAATGGTTGAGAAATCTCAAACCCATATTATTACAGTGCTTCACATGCTTCTGCTGCGCCAGAGGCTTGGTAAGCGGGTCAGCCAGATTGTCGTCTGTATGAACCTTGCAGATTTTGATCTCGCCTCGATCAATGATCTCCCGGATCAAGTGAAACCGTCTCTGTATGTGCTTGGACTTCTGGTGCGACCGTGGTTCCTTTGCTTGTGCGATGGCTCCAGTGTTATCACAGAAGATAACCAAAGGATCTGCACTCGAAGGAACAACACCAAGTTCTCTCACGAACTTACGAATCCACACTACCTCCTTGGATGCTTCCGAGGCTGCAACATACTCGGCTTCTGTTGTGGAATCAGCAACAGTTGACTGTTTGAAACTTTTCCACACCACTGCTCCACCATTCAAGCTAAAGACATAGCCTGATTGCGATCGGAAATCATCCTGGTCAGACTGGAACGAAGCATCAGTATATCCTTCAATACTGAGTTCTTCCTGACCACCATATATCAAGAACATATCTTTGGTCCTCCGCAGATATTTTAAAATGTTCTTGACCGCAATCCAGTGCGCCATACCTGGATTACTTTGGAACCGACTGGTCACGCTTAACCCGTAAGCGACGTCTGGGCGAGTACACAACATCGCATACATAATGGACCCAATAGCCGAAGCATAAGGCGTATTGTCCATTTCATCTTTCTCAGTCTGTGTTTGTGGACACTGACTCTTCGAAAGATTCAGACCATGTCTGACTGGAAGATATCCTCTTTTAGAATTCTCTAAATGGAATCTTTCCAGGACCTTATCGATGTAAGTACTCTGGCACAGCCCGAGAAGCCTCTTAGATCTATCCCTGTAGATCTTCACACCTAACACATAGGCTGCTTCTCCTAGATGTTTCATCTGGAAACATTTTCCTAACCATGCTTTAACAGCATGCAGTTCAGGAATATCGTTTCCAATGATCAAGATATCATCGACGTAGAGGACTAGGAAAGTAATCACGCTCCCACTAAACCTCTTATATACACACGGGTCATCCTCGTTCTTGATGAAACCAAACTCAGAGATTGATTCATCAAAACGAATATTCCAGCTTCTTGATGCTTGTTTAAGTCCATAAATAGACTTCTTTAACTTGCATATTTTATGACGATCTGATGGATTAGTGAAACCCTCAGGTTGTGTCATATACACATCCTCATCCAGATTTCCATTAAGGAAAGCTGTCTTCACATCCATCTGCCAGATCTCATAATCATAATATGCAGCTATCGCGAAAAGAATCCGAATAGACTTAAACATGGCTACAGGTGAGAAAGTTTCATCATAATCTATCCCGTAGATTTGTTTGAAACCTTTCGCAACTAGCCTGCCTTTATAGGTAACTACGTTACCATCCATGTCAATCTTCTTCTTGAAGATCCATTTACAGCCTATAGGGATTACTCCCGGAGGCGGATCAACCAAATCCCAGACTTGGTTATCTGACATGGAGTCCATCTCGGCTCGCATAGCATCAAGCCATCTAGCTGACTCCGGTCCACTGACCGCATCCGCATAAGTGAGGGGTTCATCATTATCAATGATGTAGACTCCGTCATAGCGCTCAGGCTGTCGACGGATCCTTCCCGATCTTCGCGGTTCCCGTGATATTTGAGCCTCAGGTTGTTCAGTAACCTGATCTACCGGCTCAGGCTCATCCAACTGTGCTTGACTACTTTGTCCTTCCTCTGGATTCTCATCCAGCTTTATTTCTCTCCCACTGGCCTCTTGCAGAAGAAACTCCTTCTCAAGAAATATGGCCGTCCGAGCAACAAACACCTTGTTCTCTTTGGGATCGTAGAAATAATAACCCTTAGTTTCCTTAGGGTATCCGACAAAGATGCATTTCTTAGATCTGCTTTCCAGTTTCCCAGAGGCGAGCTTTTTGACATAAGCCTCGCAGCCCCAGATTCTGATAAATGTCAAGCTCGGCTGTTTCCCATACCATAACTCATATGGAGTCTTTGAAACTGCCTTGGATGGCACTCGGTTTAGTACCTTTGCAGCTGTTTCCAGTGCAAATCCCCAAAAGGAGTAAGGTAGAGTAGCCTGACTCATCATAGAACGAACCATATCAAGTAACGTTCTATTTCTCCTCTCGGACACACCATTCCATTGCGGTGTTCCTGGCGGAGTGAGCTGTGAGATAATCCCACACTCCTTCAGATAGTCAGTAAACGCATGACTCAAGTATTCTCCACCTCGATCAGAACGAAGTGCCTTGATATTTCGGCCTAGCTGATTTTGTACTTCATTCTTGAACTCTTTGAACTTGTCAAAAGATTCACTCTTATGTCTCATCAGATAGACATAACCATACCTACTGAAATCATCAGTAAAGGTAATGAAGTACTGATAGCCACCTCTGGCATGTTTACTAAACGGCCCACACACATCACTGTGTATAAGGTCAACTAAACCTGAAGTACTGATAGCCACCTCTCGACTAAGGACTTAACTGTCAGCCTAGCTGAACAGCTTTGAGACATTATTCAGTAGTACACTTATTACAGCAGACAAGGTAACAAACTGAATAACAACCATGCCTTTATAAACACAAGAGTTTATTACATGATACTGATACAATCCCAAGGCCTCAAACATTAGCCTTAAGGGCATACCCCAACACTTGGTGCCATGAGTGTATTCAAGCTGCAAACTCACAATTTTAACGACAACATAACAATATAATAGTTCAATTCAATCCCAAGAGCATCCTATCAACATGTTATGTCATCATAAAAACAGAGTAAAAACAGAGTATGTAATCTCAATCTCAACTCAATATGGCTAGCATGAATCATAGTTCTAATATTACCAGCAACATTTATCAAGCTTATTGGAAACGAAAATCAACTTAGAACTCAAGCTCAAACTCAACGAACGACAAAACCGTGAGTGAACAGTAACTACGCTACGTTTTGACATGTTTCAAATCAAATCGCCTACGAAATCGGTCCAAATTCCGTTCAAACAGCAAAGAATTTAAAGCTTATCCGCTAACGAGTAAATGGAAACAAGAATCATTCAAAATGGTTAAGAATCGAGCGAGAATGAGTGAAAGGGGTGAAACATGTTAAAAACTCGTCAAGACGGAAAAATCGGTAAAACGAGTACCTAATCGACGATGAAGGCTGGATGGGAGGGTTCGCCGGCGTCCACTGATGGTCGAAGACAATCGGAAATCCAAGAATGGCTTGAGAACGAGTGAGAATGAGGGTAGAAGCCCTAAAAATGGTTCGGTCGAAACCCTAAATATGGCACAGAACTCACGTGCCAGAAAACAAATTACGGCAGTGTAATATCTTACGGCACTGCCGTAAAATCACGAAAGTTCTCGGCTCGAATCAGACTCAGAAATACGGTACCGTAAAAACGTTTATGGTACTGCCGTAAAATCTTGGGACTCTTCTGATAAAAAATGACGCGAAATTACGGTACCGTAAAGCAGTTTACGGTATTGCCGTAAAACTTAAACAACGATTTTTTTTTTGAAAAAAAACTGAAAATTCAAAAATACGGCACATAAAATAACTTACGAGGGTGCCGTAAAAATAAGGAAACTCTCTGGTGGATTTTGGATACAAAATAAGGTACCGTAAAATACCTTACATTCGTACTATAATTTTGAAGGCAACTTTCTGTTCAAAAGAGGACACAAAATACGGTACCGTAAAATACCTTACGGTAGTGCCGTAATTTACACCAAATCACGATTTACCTACAAAAATAAAAGAAAAGTTAGTATTAAGCCAAAATTAAGTTAAAGAAAACAAAATAGAGGTTAGAAAGCTTGGGTTGCCTCCCAAGAAGCGCTAATTTAAAGGTCATTAGCTTGACCCTTTAACACTCGGGTTTGATCGTGAATTTCTCTATTGCCCTTCTGATTTTTCTTTCGTTTGGGTATCACATTGAGCCACATAAGGCTCAGCCTTGAAACACTCTCCAATTTTATTCCAAATCTTTTTCCCTTTGTCAAATAATCTAGATCTCCTTCTCCTTTTTATCCTTCTTTTAGAATTGAGGATTAGGGGCTACATAGTCCCTAAGCGTTCTCTAATTATCTCCCATCTCTAAGATTTCTTCTTGTATCTCTGGTTGTGATGTCTCTTGTAATTCTTCTTCTAATCTCAACTTCCTACGCACTCTCAATGTTTGATTGATTTTAGGATCCAATGGAACAAGTGGTCCTGACCTAAGACTCCTACGCATGCAAAGTAGATAGATCAAGTGATTTCAAGAAAATAAGAGAAAATAAATAAAAATAGTAAATAAAACCTAGTCTAGCAATAATCTCAATATCTTCAATATTGATAAAAGCTAAGGTCCCCGGCAACGGCGCCAAAAACTTGATGTATCCCAACAAGTTGGTAAACAAAACTTATTTATAAAGTCGCAGCCAAAACCTAAGTGATGGCGCACAGGGACTTGTCACCCCCTGATACGGCTCTAAAAACTTGTTCAATTACCACACTTGTTGTTATCTCCGCAAGTGCACGGATACTTGAAGTAATAAAGAAAGATATCGAACCCACAGAGACCTACGTTATCAAGTACTGAATAATTGATTTTTCACTATCTAGGTAATCGAATAAAAGTCAGGTAAATATCGCAAACACACGGAAAATACTATCAGAGAGAAAACTGGGACTAGGGTTTCATCCACTTTAATTTCCATTACTAGATGTACAAAGATATTCATCAATCAAATTCTATTTTGATAAAGACATAATTTATCAAAAAAATGGAATTATCTCACTCTCGTGCAGATAACCATGCAAGAATAAATCCTCGCTTTCGCGCAAGATTCATCCCAAGCTAATGATAGGTAAATCATCAATCAAAGAACTCTAAGATCACTTTCGTGCATCTGAGTTCTAGGTTGATCGTCTCAAGCGGAAACTCAATGATCACCGTCGTGCATCCGAGTCTCAACACTAGTTTTACCTATGCTTCTCCAACATTCCGATCCTTACTTTCGTGCAAGATCTCCACGTTTGACACAATAACTCAATCCTAGTTTATAATTATCATCATGGCAATACAAATCACTAAAATTGAATAATAAGAACAATCCTAAGAAAATTTCCTATCATACAGTTCTAGGGTTCCAAATTCTCAAGCAAGTCACCTTTCGGTCCTTATTGCGAGAACTCTAAATCATGATGACAAAAATAAACTAAAGAGAATCTTAGAGCAATAATCACATAGGCAAAATTATCAAAGTAGAATAATCATGATGAAAGTAAAAATAATCTAGTCATTAAGAAAATCAAAGGGGATTACTCCCCCATGTCCCAAAAGTAGTTTAAGCTAACATCGTGAAGGATTTACAATAAGTCATGGTTTCAGAAGATCGAAAATCAAAGGAAAAGAAGAGTTTAGAGAATACAGCACGGCTGTGAAGTATTTCACAGCCGTAATTTGCAGTTTAAGGTGATGAATAGTGTCGGCGCCTCTTCTTTCTTCGATTTCTCCTCCAATTGATCTCCTTTCGATCTAAAACTTCTAGCATGTCGTCTCCTCCTTCAGACGAAGCTTCAGTATGAAAATCACGGCCGGAGGTGGTCTGGATTGATCGTGGCGGTGAAACCCTAGGCGGCGGCGTGAATTCTGATTTCTCCCTCGACAGTACACAAAGTTTGGGGCTTTCGGTGCATGTGTGTTCCTCTCGTGACGAGCTCCCCGATAGCTTCTTACGGCTTTGAATATAAAGCCCTAGATCATCCGCAATCATCTCTACAAGAAGCGGGCGTCGGGATTGGCCTCGGAGTCGCGTTCAGAATGAGAATTACGACAGTGTAAGAGTTCACGGAAGTGCCGTAAAATCGGTCTAGTTTTCTGATCTGATGTCGTCTGGGAAATACAGCACCGTAATCTGGTTTACGGTACTGCCGTAAAATTGGCTGAACTCTCTGTTCGGAAGTGACTGGAAAATACGGCCCGTGTAATCCTTTACGGCAGTGACGTAAAATCGAGCAAAGTTTCTGTTGTGAAGCGCTCTGAAATACGGTACCGTAAAATCGATTACGGTGGTGCTGTAAAATCCGAAAAACCTTCTGTTTGGAAATTCCTCAAAATACGGCAGTGGCTCGGATTTTACGGTAGCGTATGAAAATATGGTACCGTAAAATAGGTTACGGCACTGCCGTAATTTGCTGACTTGATCCGTTTTGCGTGAAATTTCTTGGGTGATCTCCTCTTGATGATGGTGACTCTTCTATGTGTTTGATTTTGCTTGAAAACTCCTTGAAATAATGCCTTTTTACCTGAGAATCATGAAAAACCAAAATAGAAGTAGACTTTGCAATATTCGATGAATTTAGCATGAAAACAAGAAAAAAATCCTCAATTTAGCATGAAAAGATATCTAAAATGATACAAAAATATACTATATATTTTGGTGTCATCAGTAAGAAATGCTAAACTTATGTTTTGTGCCTAATGATTCATGTAATCTTTTCCATAGTCTAGAAAGGAATCTGGGATCTCTATCAGAGATGATGTCCTTTGGAACTCTATGCAGTCTTACAATCTCATCAATATACAACTTTACAAGCTTATCAAGAGAATACATCATATTAATTGGTAAAAAGTGTGCTGATTTAGTTAGTCTATGAACGATCACCCATACAACATCATGTTTCTTTGATGTTCTTGGTAAACCTGAAACAAAATCCATAGTAACACTTTCTCATTTCCATTCTGGAACTTCTAATGGTTGTAACTGTTCTCTTGATTTTTGATGTTCTACTTTTACTAGTTAATAGGTTAAAGATTTAGAAACAAAATCTGCAATATCCGTTTTCATGCCATTGATGTAGTCCGTAAGTGCACAGATACTTCGAAGTAATAAAAAGATATCGAACCATAGAGACCAACGTGTTAAGTAACAAATAGTTGTTTTCTCACTAGCTAAGCAAATCGAATATAATACTAGTAAACAATAGGAAGAGCGTACAGATAATCAGAGAGAAAACTAGGACTAGGGTTTCATCCACTTTAATTTCAATGACTAGATATAAATAAGAGGTCATTAGTCTAATCTTGTTATGATAAAGATATAATTCACTTAATAAAGAAATCATCTCATTTTCGCGCAGAAATCTACAAGAACCAATCCTCACTTTCGTGCAGGATCTATTCGATTGTTAAAAATAAGTGAATCATCAACAAAGAACTCAAGGATCACTTTCGTGCATTCGAATTCTAAGTTAATAATCTCAAGTGGAAACTCAAGGATCACTTTCGCGCATCTGAATCTCAACACAGGTTCTACTTAAGGTTCTCAAACAATCTAATACTCAATTTCTTGCAGTACCTTCATGTTTATCACAATAACTCAATCCTAGTATTCAGATTATCAACATGGCAATTATACTTCTAAAATTAAGAAATAATAACATACCTAATTTCTTACGATGAGTTCATATCATTCAATTTTGGGGTTCGAAGTTCTCAAGCAAAACACCTTTCGGTCCTCATTACGAAAACTCTAAAACATGATGATAATAAGAAAACTTTGGAGAATTAAAGGCAATCGTCACATAAGTAGAATTATCACAACAAAATTATACTGACGAAATAAAATTTATCTAGTCATAAAAAAATCAAGGGGATTACATCCCATGTCCCAAAAGATATCTAAGCTAACATGGAAGAAGAATTACAATAATCCATAGTTTAAAATGATCAGAAATTGAAAAGAAGGAGAAATAAACTATACAGCACGGCTATAATGGAAATTACAGCCGTAATCTTGCGAGTGAACAGTGTTAGCATTCACTCTTTCGTTGATTTCTCTTCTGTTTGATCTCCTTTCGCTTTGAAACTTCTGAGGTATCCTCTCCTTCTCCAGGCGAAACTTTCTGAGGACGCCTCCCTTGATTTCTCTCTGGACAGTAGATAAAAATGAGGGCTTTCGCTCTCCCCGTGTTCTCCTCCTCGGAGGCTCTCTTTTTCTTTCTTACGGCTTTGAATTTAAAGGCATGGATCGTCTGCAATCGATCGCGCAAAAATCGGACTTCAAAGTTGACCATGAAAATCGCGTCCAGAAATAGAATTACGGCCGTGGTTTTGGTTATAGCAGTGCCGTAATTTTGGCAGAAACTCGGTACAGAAATCATCCGGAATTACGGCCAGTGATTTTTCTTACGGCAGTGCCGTAATTTCTCCAAAACCTTATGTACGAAAATAACCCCAAAATACGGTAGTGCTCCGAAATTACGGCAGTACTGTGAAAATACGGTTCCGTAATATTGATTACGACACTATCGTAATTTGGGTTGTGGCTCTGATTTACATGAAATTTGTCATGTAACCTCTTCTTGATGATGGAAATTCTTCTATGTATCTGATTTTGCTTGAAAACACTTTAAAATCATGCTTTTTTACGAGAAAATCATCAAAAACCAAAGTAGAAGTAAATTCTACAATATTTGATAAAAAAAGGTATAAAAATAAGCAAAGGAGCATAAATATGACACAAAAATACCAATGAAATGACACAAAATATACTATAAATTTTGGTATCATCAAACACATAAGGCTCAAACTTTGCTTGTCCTCAAGCAAATAAATAGAATAAAGAACACTGCTAAGGAAAATATACCCTCTTATGAAAAATAAATTTCTAAAATATAATTACTCATGAAATATTCCACCAAATGCTACACAAAATTTCAGATAAATACATCATCATCTGAAATTAATCTTTAAGATCCACAACTTTGATCAAATAAAACTTCGCGACTCGCATAATAGAAGGAAATCTCAGTCTCATGAATTCACCCAAGTTTCAGTTTAAATCAATCATGCTTTTGTTCACAGGAATAGGATACCAAAATCTTTTTCCACTCAAAATCTTCTCTTTTTGTTTTTGATGGCATGTATCCACATAGATGCACACTTTTTATTCTGACGTCAACTCTTATCTTCGATACCACTATCAAATTTGACACAGTGCCAAGTAGAGGAGTCATTTTCTTTTTCTCTCTCTTTTTTATAGACTTCAACCCATATCTTCGGTACCACTGCCAGTTTTACGCAGTGCCAAGTAGGGGAGTCTCTCTCTCTTTTTAGATCTTGGATTCTTTCTTCCCAATGAATAGTAAGATAAACTAAATATCAACTAGGTTAATCAATTGACATCAATTTAAAAATTACACTCATATGCTCATTTTATTCAAGAAAGATGTTTCACTCTTAGATTGCATTCATCAAACAACATACCTACCCAAAACCATATGCATCAATCAATGAAAAATTTCAACAAGTAGATATATATTGAAGAAATAAATTCAACATAATAGGAATATCTTCATTCACAGGCATATGCATAAACATTCATCATCATAGAAAAATCCACACACCTCTCATCACATGGATTCAAGTCATAAAATTTTAACATCAAAAATGCCAAAATCAATGCAAAAAGTGTGAAGCATGAAACTCATGTAGTCAAAAGATGTAAAGTGATAGATCCGTATAATCACATCAAATAGAAATTTTAGGAGAAGAAAAGTGTAGATAATCATATCGAATCAAAATAATCAAAAGTGCATACAATACTCACAAAACTATATAGCAAGCTTCAATCATCATCCGAGGTGTAGCGTTGGGGCAAGTGCTGCTAGGTCCAAAACTGTGTATTTTGAAAATTTTACCTGCACAATTTAAGGTACATAAGACTCAGACCAAAATAGTCTCTTGCTTTGACAAAAATAATATTTTTCTCAAAGGAAATCGCTGGAGGTTCGAAGAAGGTGCCGGTGGAGAAATCTGATGTAGAATAGATGTCGGTGTCGACAGTAGAGTGATGATGAGTAATCTCCAGTGGCCTGCTAGAGACTACAGTCCTGAAAGCTAAGTCATCGGCTGGTGCAAAGGATAGCACTACAAAAAAAATTAGAGTCACTAATGAAGATTCTACTACAATAAATAAAATCAATGGAAATAGAGGCGGTAGAAGAAGTAAGAGTCTGCTGGTGGTAGAATCCAGTGTCGACGGCTGGAAATAGTGGTGGCGGCTAGGCTGTAGTTTCTGGTGGGAATCTGAAGACAAGGAGCTGCTAATGTCGATGGAAAGCAGTGCAACCTATTAATTCATTCATGAAAAGTAGCTATACCCAAGAATAAGATTTAATGATCCATAAAGAAGATAGACAAAGCCAAAAGGTAGAATAAAACTTGTTCTTTCCGGGCATATGAAAATCAAAGGATCAAAATCTATTAGGAATTTAGGGTATCAGTAGAAAGAAGGCTACTCATATTACTAAACCAAAAACTACACAGAAGTTAATTAGATTCAAAAAGTTGTCATGCATCATAGGATGATCCAAGGACTTTAAAATTCAACAAAAATATCCAAATAGTAGAAAAAGATGAGTAGTTTATGTTTGTGCCCAAGATCAAAAATTTTCCCCACCCAGTTTCTTAGAATCACTGCAAGAAACCACCTAATCAGATAAGCAGAATGCAGGTTTGAAATTACGGTACCGTGGAATTCCTTACAGCAGTGCCGTAATATACACAAAATTCTCGGTTCAGAAATAAGCTGGAATTACGGCACCGTAAAAATGGTTACGGTAGTATCGTAAAAATCTCAAAAATTTTTGATAAAAAAATTAGACTAAATTACGGCACATAAAAAAACATATGGCAGTGCCGTAAAAGACTCAAAAGTTTATGGTAAAAAATGGACCAAAATTACGGTACCATAGAATTGATTATGGCAGTGCCGTATTTTGCGCAAAATTTTGATTTTTCCTGCAAAAAGAGAAGAAAAATTAATTCTAAAAATAAACTAAAATAAAAGAAACTAAGCAAAGTAAGAGTGCTTGGGTTGCCTCCCAAGAAGTGCTAATTTTTAGGTCCATAGCTTGACCAAAAATCAAATTTCATGGCGAAGCAGGAGGATCAGTACCATAGTAAATAACATACAATTTTCTGCATTTTTGTTGTCCTTAAAGTTTAGCCACTAATCCAAACAACCAAAATTTCATGTAAAATACAATCGACGTGGCTTTCTCAAATATGCAGAAATCAAAAACAAAATTTTCAATTCCACTCCAAGTGTATTGAATGATCTTCCAATATTTATCAGAAAGTAAAATCATTGGTCCTTTCTTCAAAATTATATCTTAAATTGCAATAAGAGTAGGACTTCCATCAAAAGATTCATGTATTGTATTATCAAAATAATCTTTGTGTCTCACATTAGGTTCTTCAACAAAGCATAATTTTTCAAATAAATCAGTAGACATGGGCAAAGCATCAGAGTGAGATTCATCAATATTCATAATTTTCAAATCATTTTCAAGTTTCTCATGCATTTCATCAATTTCAAAATTACTAACAAAATCAGAGTAAGATTTTCCTAAATCAGTCCCCTCATATCTTTCATCAGATTTAACCACAAATAATATATCATCAAAAGAATCAATTTCAAAACTATCACTAGAATCAAAAGGAGATTTAACAAAATCAATTTCCTCAAACTTTTCCATAAAATTATCAAATGAATCAATTTTACAATCATCAAAATCAGAGTAAAATTCATTAATGTTCACATAAGGCTCAATTTCAAAACAATCAAAATCAGAGGGGGAATTTTTTAAATCAATTTTCTCAGTTTCCAAATCAAACTCAAGTAAACAAGCTTGTTGTGCTAACTAGGTTTCTAAAATTTTCTTATGAGCTGTTAAAGATTCTACTTGAGATGCAAGTTGACTAACCATTCCCTTAAGATCCTCAATTTTTTTGTCTTGATTTTGCATGAATTGATTGTGATTTTTCATGAATTTTTCAAGCATGGATTTTAACCAAGATTTTTCAGTATCCTCAAAGTATGATTCAGAAACATGATTTGGAGGAGTTAAAAATTGGCAATCAGAAGTATAATGATCAAAACATCCACAAATATTGCATCTAATAGAAGAATAAGATGTCCTAACAGGGTGCATATAAGAGTGTAATTTTAATTTATCTGCAAGAGTGAACAATGTATACCTTGTGGCATGTATACCTCACCTCTTTTAGTTGCCCACGAGTTGTGATTAAAAGACATATCTTCAAATCTATCAAGAACAGAAAGATTATCCAACACCAATTAATCAAAAATTATTATTATTTTTTCAGAATATAAAAAAATAGAAAATATAAAACACAAGCATATTAAAAAATTTTAAATATCACAGTTCTGTCACAACTTATGAAAATCCAAAACCTGCAAAAACAAAAAGAACAAAGTTAAATCTAAAACAAATAAAACTTAGTCTAACAATACTAACAACTATTTTGATATTAACAAAACTAAGGTCCCCGACAATGGCGCCAAAAACTTGATGTAGTCCGCAAGTGCACGGATACTTTGAAGTAATAAAAAGATATCGAACCATAGAGACCTACGTTTTAAGTACCAAATAGTTGTTTTCTCACTAGCTAAGCAAATCAAATATGATGCTAGTAAACGATAGGAAGAGCGTACAGATAATCAGAGAGAAAACTGGGACTAGGGTTTCATCCACCTTAATTTCAATAACTAGATATAAATAAGAGGTCATCAGTCTAATCTTGTTATGATAAAGATATAATTCACTTAATAAAGAAATCATCTCATTTTCGCGCAGACAATTTACAAGAACCAATCCTCACTTTCATGCAGGATCTATTTGATTGTTAAAAATAAGTGAATCATCAACAAAGAACTCAAGGATCTATTTGCTTGATAATGTATAGTAAAATCATAATCCTTTAGCAAATCTATCCACCTCCTTTGCCTCATGTTCAATTCTTTCTGTGTAAAAATGTATTTCAAACTTTTGTGATCTGTATAGATGTCAAATGTTTGCCCATACAAATAATGTCTCCATATCTTTAATGCAAAAATGATTGCTGCTGGTACCAAATCATGGGTTGGGTAATTCTATTCATAAGTCTTCAATTGCTTTGAAGCATATGCATTTACTTTCCCCTTTTGCATTAACACACAACCAAGACCTCTATTAGAAGCATCAGTATAGATTGCAAAGCCTTCAGTACCACATGGAATTGTGAGGATTGGAGCACTAGTTAACCTTTTCTTCAATTCTTTGAAACTCTCTTCACACTCCTCATGCCATTTAAATGTAACATCCTTCCTGGTTAATCGTGTAAGAGGACTTGCAATTTTTGAAAACCCTTCAATGAATCATCTATAATAACCTACCAAACCTAAGAAATTTTGAATCTCTGCCACATTTGTTGGTTGCCTCCAATTGAGAATAGCTTCTACCTTTTTAAGATCCATAGAAATGTCATCTTTTGAAATCACATGTCCTAAGAAATCAAATTGATTAAGCCAAAATTCACATTTACTAAACTTGGCATATAGCTTCTTTTCTCTTAATATTCCAAGTACCTTCCTCAAATGGTCTTCATGTTCATGATTTGCTTCGTGAATAAACAAGAATATCATCAATAAACACAATAACACAGATATCTAATAATGGTTGGAAAATCCTATTCATTAAGCCCATGAACACAACCGGAGCATTAGTCAAACCAAAAGGCATTACCAAATATTCATAATGACCATATCGAGTTCTAAAAGCAGTTTTTGAAATGTCATCCTTCTTAATCTTGAGTTGATAGTAGCCAGATCTCAAATCAATTTTAGAAAAGACTTGTGCCCCTTGTAATTGATCAAATAAATCATCGATTCTTGGAAGTGGATACTTGTTCTTAATTTTTATCTGATTCAACTGTCTATAGTCAATACAAAGTCTCAATGTTCCATCTTTCTTTTTCACAAATAGTACGGGTGCTCCCCATGGTGAGACACTAGGTCGAATGAAACCTTTATTTAATAATTCTTGTAATTGGTTCTTTAGTTCTATCAATTCTAATGGTGTCATCCTATAAGGTGCTTTAGATATAGGAGTTACACCAGGAACAAGGTCAATACCAAACTCTACCTCTCTATCTAGTGGCAAACTAGGTAGCTCATTAGGAAAAACATCAAGAAACTCTTGAACCACTGCTATGTCATTCATACTTGTTTCTTTAGTTTGACAATCTTTGACATAAGCTATGTACCCTTCACAACCTTTTTGAAGTAAGTGATGAGCATGAATGAAAGATATCAAACAAGGAGGTGAGTCATGAACTACTCCTTTGAAATGAAAATTAGGTTGATCTAGCAAGTTGAAAGTCATCACTTTATTATAGCAATCTACATTTGCATGGTAAGAGGAAAGCCAATCCATGCCAAGTAAGATATCATAGTCTTGAAGATCTAAAAGGATTAGATTAGCAGGAAGTTCATGTTCCTCAATTGAAATCAAATAAGAAAGATTAACAAAAAGAGCAGTCAATGAAGTTCCAACTGGTGTAGACACATATATGATGGACTGTAGTGGTTCAGGTTGTATATCCAAAAAATGTGCAAAATGTTGTGACACATAGGAAAGATTGGAACCAGGGTCAAATAACACTTGTGCAATTCATCCAAAAACATAAACAATACCTTCAACAACTGATTTGGAGGCTTTAGCATCTAGTTTTGAGATGGCATAAACTTTAGTATGAGTCACAGGCTTTGAAGGCATTGGTTCTTTCCTTCTATTATCGGGGCAACCCTTCACTTGATGTCCAAACTTCCCACAAGCAAAACAAGCTCCAATTGTTCTATAACATTGCCTAGTATCATGTTTTCCTCCACAATTTGCACATGAGATATATCTAGTTGGTTGTTGATGAAGGATGGGTTTTATGCCCTAGATCTCCTTAGGTATGTAGCTTTTCTAATGTTACAGTGAGAACGAAGTTCTAATATGGGGATGTTTAACATGCGGGTGATGACACCAAAATTCATAGTATCTTTTGTGTCATTTTATTGGTCTTTTGTGTCATATTTATGCTCTTTTGCTTGTTTTTAAGCCTTATTTGTCAAATATTGTAGAATCTACACCATTTCTTATTTTTCATCATTTCAAGTAAAAACTGCCATATTTTGACGGATTTTGGAAGATTTGAGCACACCAATGGATTCCATACGTCGAAACAAAGCTACCCATCAATTTTCATGCAAATCGGAGCAAGTTTGAAAAATTATGGCAGTGTTGTAATAAATATTATGGTACCATAATTTCTGCCCAGAATTCACAGAAGAAATTAAGACACTACCGTAATAAAAATCATGGTACTGTAATTTTGACCCAGTTGCTCGATTCTTCCGCTGGAAACTTCAAAAGATGACATCTTGAAATTTAGGGCACCAAATTGAGATCGGAAAGAAGCTACAGACTGGTCTCAATGAGGAGAAGAGAAAGGGAGTGAAAGCCTTAATTTTTATCCACTATTCAGAGAGAAATCGAGGGAGGCATCTCTAGGATTCGGCCTCGCACCGAGAGGCATAGAGGCCACCTCAGGGCATGAAATTTACACTGAAGCTTTGCCTGGAGGAGGAGACTATACTCCAGAAGTTTCAGAGAGAAAGGAGACCGATCGGAGGAGGAATCAATGAAAGAAGAGTCGCCCGCACTGTTCATTGCGCGTTTTTGAGTAAAATTACTAGCTGTAATTTTCATTACAGCCCTGTGTTGGTTGATTTTCCCCTTCTTTTCGATTCTGATCAATCTAAAGTATGGTTTATTGTAATTTCTTCATCATGCTAGCTTAAACATCTTTTGGGACATGGGGGAGTAATTTACCTTTAATTTCTTAATGACTAGATGATCATTGATTCATTAGGGAGCTTTTGTTATGATAATTCTACTTATGTGATGATTGCCTTTAATTCTCCATAGTTTCATATTATTTTCATGTATTGGAGTTTTTGCGATATGGACCGAGAGGTGACTTGCGAGAACTTGGAACCCTGGAATCATGATTTAGGAACTTACCGTAGGAAATTAGGTTCGTTCTTATTTCTCGATTTTAGAAGTATTATTGCCATGTTGATAATCTAAATCTATGATTGAGTTACTGTGATAAGCGTGATGATACTGCGAGAGATCAAGTATCGGATCGTTGGAGAACCATAAGTAGAACCTGTGTTGAGATTCGGATGCATAAGAGTGATCCTTGAGTTTCCACTTGAGATAATTGACTTATAATTCGGATGCACGAGAGTGATCCTTGAGTTCTCTTTTGATGATTTACTTATATCTAACATTGAATAAATCCTGCATGAGAGTGAGGATTAGTTCTTTGTAAATTGTCTGCGGGACAGCGAGATGATTTCTTTATGAAGTAAATTATGTCTTTATCATAATAAAATTTGATTGACGAATATCTATTCATATCTAGTCATGGAAATTAAGACGGATGAAACCCTAGTCCCAGTTTCTTTCTCTGATATCTTCGTATACTTTCCTATCGTTTACTTGCATCATAATCGATTGCTTAACTAGTGAGAAAACATCTATTTGGTGCTTAACACGTAGGTCTCTGTGATTCGATATCTTTTATTACTTCGAAGTATCCGTGCACTTGCGGACACAACATGTTTTTGGCGCCATTGCTGGGGACCTTAGTTTTGTTAATATCAAAATAGTTGTTAGTATTGCTAGACTAAGTTTTATTTGTTTTAGATTTAACTTTGTTTTCTATTTTTGCAGGTTTTGGATTTTCACAAGTTGTGACAGAACTGTGATTTCTAAAATTTTTGAATTCGCTTGTGTTTTATATTTTCTTTTTTTTATATTATGAGAATTTTTTTTAAAAAAAAATTGATTGATTAGTGTTGGATAATCTTTCTATTCTTTATAGATTTGAAAATATGTCTTTTAATCACAACTCGTGGGCAACTGAAAGAGATGAGGTATACATGCCACAAGGTAAGTATGAAGATGATTCATGGTCAACTCTTGCAGAAAAGGATTGTTCATAAATTTGACACTTCTAATATGCACCCTGTTAAGACATCTTATTCTTCTATTAGATGTGATATTTGTGGAACTAATAATCATTATGCTTATGACTGTCAATTTGGAAATCATGCAAGTTCTAATTCACCATGGTATCAAGATGATCAATATTATTCTAGATGGGAAAATCAAACTTCTTTCATACATCTGGAAAGAACAAGTTTTATTCTACCACATGGTTCTCTCTGTTTTCTTTTTGGATCATTAAATCTTATTCTTGGGTATAGCTACTTTTCATAAAAAATTCACTAGCTGCTCTATTTGCTTTCAACATGTTATTGCTTCTTTTACCTCTAGATCCAGAAATTTTCAAGAGCAACTGTCTTCCACCTCTAGCCAGCACCAGCCATTATCTGCAGCACTACCAGCAGCCTCTTACTTCTTCTGCTGCCATTGTTTCCATTGATTTTATTTATTTATGCAGCAGACTCTTCATTAGTGATATTTTTTTATTTTATTTTTGCAGTGCTATCTCTCACACCCACCAGCCGACGTCTTCACATCCAGGACTGTAGCCTTCAGCAGGCCACTGGAGACTACTCATCATCACTCTACTGTCGGCACCATCACCATCATTGCTAGCAGCTCTTTAGCTAGCATCTGTTCCACTTGTACTTCTCGCCTGCATCAGCTCGTTCCACTGGCACCCTCTTTGGACCACCGACGATATCTCTGATTTATATTTTATTTTTTTTTATCTAAAGTAAGATACTGCTTTTGATCTGAGCCTTATGTATTTGAAAATTGTGTAGGATAATTTTCGAAAGGCACATCTTTGAACCTAGCTGCATCTGGCCTGATGACGATTTAGCTTGCTATATAGTTTTGTGAGTATTGTTTGCACTTTCTAGTGATCTTATTCGATATGATTGTTTGGTGTTGCTATTTCTTTTGCTATTTGCTATGATTATATCATTTACAGAGATTTCTATTCGATGTCATTGCTTGAATCTGTCATTTTACACTTTTGACTATGAGTTTCATGCTTCACACTATTTGCATTGATTTCGATATTTTTGATGTTTAAAAATTTTTATGACTTGAATCCATGTGATGAGAGGTCTGTGAATTTTTCTATGATGATGAATGTTTATGCATATGCCTGTGATGGAGATATACCTATTATGCTGAATTTATTTCTTCAATATATATCTACTTTTTGAAATCCTTCATTGATTGATGCATAAGGTTTTGGGTAGGTATGTTGTTTGATGAATGCAATCTAAGAGTGAAGCATCTTTCTTGAATAAAATGACCATATGAGTGTAATTTTTGAATTGATGTCAATTGATTAACCTAGTTGATGTTTAGTTTAACTTACTATTTGTTGGGAAGAAAGAATCCAATATCAAAAAAGAGAGAGAGACTCCCCTACTTGGCACTGTGTAAAATTGACAGTGGTACCGAAGACAAGGGTTGAAGTGCAAATAAAAAGTGTGTATCTATGTGGGTACATACCATCAAAAAATACAAAAAAAAGAAAAAAGAAAGATTTTGGGTGGAAAAAGATTTTGGATATCCTGTAAACAAAGGTATAATAGATTTAAACTGAAACTTGGGTGAAATTATGAGACTGAGATTCCTTTTAATATGCGAGTTGCAAAATTTTATTTGATCAAAGTGGTGAATCTTAAAGATTGATTTCAGAGGACGATGTATTTATCTGAAATTTTGTGTAAAAGTTGGTGGAATATTTCATGGGTGATTATATTATAGAAATTTATTTTTCACAAAAGAGCATATTTTCCATACTTAGCATTGTTCTTTATTCTATTTATTTGCTTGAGGACAAGCAAAGTTTGAGCCTTATGTGTTTGATGACACCAAAATTCATAGTATATTTTGTGTCATTTCATTGGTCTTTTTGTGTCATATTTATGCTCTTTTGCTTGTTTCTAAGCCTTATTTGTCAAATATTGTAGAATCTACACTATTTCTTATTTTTCATTATTTTCAGTTAAAAAGTGTCATATTTTGATGGATTTTGGAAGATTTGAGCACACTAATGGATTCCAGACGTCGAATGAAGCTACCCGTCAATTTTTATGCAAATCGGAGCAAGTTTGAAAAATTACGGTAGTGCTATAATAAATATTATGGTACCGTAATTTCTACCCCAGAAAGTACAGAGACTGAATTACGTCAGTGCCATAATAAATATTATGGTACTATAATTTCTGCCCAGAATTCGCAAAAGAAATTACGACACTACCGTAATAAAAATCATGGTACCGTAATTTTGACCCAATTGCCGATTCTTCCACTGGAAACTTCAAAAGATGATATCTCGAGACTTAGGGCACCAAATTGAGATAGGAAAGAAGCTACGACTGGTCTCAACGAGGAGAAGAGAAAGGGAGTGAAAACCCTAATTTTTATCCACTATTCAGAGAAATCGAGGGAGGCATATCTAGGGTTTGGCCTCACGCCGAGAGGCGTAGAGGCCACCTCAGGGCGTGAAATTTACACTAAAGCTTCGCCTGGAGGAGGAGACGATACCCCAGAAGTTTCAGAGAGAAAGGAGACTGATCGGAGGAGGAATCAACGAAAGAAGAGGCGCCCGCACTATTCATCGCGCGTTTTTGAGTAAAATTATGAGCTGTAATTTTCATTACAGCCCTGTGTTGGTTGATTTTCCACTTTTTTTTGATTTCTGATTAATCTAAACTATGGTTTATTGTAATTTCTTCATCATGCTAGCTTAAACATCTTTTGGGACATGGGGGAGTAATTTACCTTTAATTTCTTAATGACTAGATGATGCTTGATTCATCAGGGAGCTTTTGTTATGATAATTCTACTTATGTGATGATTGCCTTTAATTCTCCATAGTTTCATATTATCTGCATGTATTGGAGTTTTTGTAATATGGACTGAGAGGTGACTTGCGAGAACTTGGAACCCTAGAATCATGATTTAGGAACTTACCGTAAAAAATTAGGTTCGTTCTTATTTCACGATTTTAGAAGTATTATTGCCATATTGATAATCTAAATCTAGGATTGAGTTACTGTGATAAGCGTGATGATATTGTGAGAGCTCAAGTATCGGATCATTGGAGAACCATAAGTAGAACCTATGTTGAGATTCGGATGCACGAGAGTGATCCTTGAGTTTCTACTTGAGATAATTAACTTAGAATTCAGATGCATGAGAGTGATTCTTGAGTTCTCTGTTGATGATTTACTTATATCTAACATTGAATAAATCCTGCATGAGAGTGAGGATTAGTTCTTTGTAAATTGTCTGCGCAAGAGCGAGATAATTTCTTTATGAAGTAAATTATATCTTTATCATAATAAAATTTGATTGACGAATATCTATTCATATATAGTCATGGAAATTAAGGCGGATGAAACCCTAGTCCCAGTTTCTTTCTTTGATATCTTCGTATACTTTCCTATCATTTACTTGCATCATAATCGATTGCTTAGCTAGTGAGAAAACATCTATTTGGCACTTAACACGTAGGTCTCTGTGGTTTGATATCTTTTATTACTTCGAAGTACCCGTGCACTTGCGGACACAACAGCGGGTCTCAAGGATGAAGATGGAAAGGAGGCACCTGAGGCCCCCTTGAAGGGAGGGGGCCGAACCCCTTCTAGGTTTGTTATGACAGTGGTTTGCAGCCGAGAGGTCTTCAAGGGATTTTGATGCTGCTCTCCAATGTCCTTCAGCTCCTACCAGATGACTATCTTGCGTGAACTCCAATCAATGGCAAAGGAACAGTAGCGTGAGGAGTGTGGACAACTTAGGTGGCCGGTAGCAAAAGGAAGAAGAGAAGAGAAGATATAAGAGAAAGATAAGGAGAGGAGCAAGCTCAACTCTTACATGCACAAAGAAACGCTAACACGATTTCAGTTTCAAAGGTATTCGATCTAAAGTGCAAAAGTGTACAAGTGCACGACTTTAAACCCTCTGTTCAACGGCAATATTTTGGATGACCCTTGGCATTCCTTGGCTGCATTCTAGTTGGCTGGTAATGGCTGTTTGCTGGTTTTGGTGTGAGATGATCTCCTTTGCGCATGTTGTTCTTAGTGACCGTTAATGGGATGATTGTGGGTAGGTGTTGATGTGCTGGATTTGATTGGCTGTGGATTATTGGAGCTGATATGGCAGTCCCGGCATAGCTGATTTGTATTGGGCTGATGTGGATAGATATACCTTGACTTGGAAGTGGTTTGAGTTGGATACCGGCCTTGAACTTGAAATGATTTGAGTTTGAGCTAGACTTGGATTTGAGCTGAACTTGTATTGGTTTATCTCGGGCTAATGCTTGGAGATTGACTTGCTTGAGTGTGGACTGATTCCTCATGCCAAGGTCACTTGTGATTGGAGGAGAAAGGTGCTTGCATGTGCCTTACAGGTGCATATTCCTAAACTAGAACAACATATTACATCAACTACAAAGTAAAATAAAGACTTGAAAATAAATCCTAGGCTACAACCTAACTACCACAAGATAATATTAATGCAGGAATGTAAACAAGTTCAAAAAATGGTCCTACAAGCTGGTCCTACACACAAGATCAAGTAGAACCCAATATCAAAACATGACAAGTACTAATGCTGAAATGAAACACACCCAAAATATCAAAATACAACAAGTTTTCCAAAATGATGTCAAACACAATTAAGTCGTTGAAGATGCCCTTGCATCAGCTATCTCCGAGGGTGAAGAATTCTCCTCCGGAGAATTAAAATTGAAGGTATGTGGGTGTTCCGGTGGTAAGCCTAAAGTGTGGAAGTCATCTTGGTTCCCTGCTCCTACATCAGATTTCCGGGGGGCTGCAGAATTCTCCTCCGAAGAATTAAATCTGAAGTTCCATTTTGGCTCAGGTGGCCATACCAAAGTATGCATATTGGCCTCAGTTGCCATGGCTTTCTCATCCCTGTAAATAAATTGCAAATATCTGAAAGTACTTGTTCTCATATGTGCTCTAGCAATATAAAACTTGAAAACATGATAAACAAACGTGAAGCTAGATAGATAGGCATTGCATGCATGAGATGATTCCAGGTTTATGATAAAATCAATGTAAAGATTCTTGTTTAGCAATGTTGAAGCATGTTGCAAGATAATAAAATAAACAATGCTAGTGTCATGAGAACGCCCAAGAGAAGGTGGAATCATAAGTCCATTATGGTGTGGGAGTTTTGTAATCAGCGGGTTGAATGGATCATGCAGGTAAATATTTTCATAAGATAATGGCATCTTTCGTGCATAGATTGAGTCAACTAAAGTGGTGTCATTGGACCACCCAACAAGATAATACCGTGTCAAGTAATCATTGTGTGGTGTCAATGTATAGCCATGGTCACGAGGACTAATCAAATCAATATCAGCTTCATGAAAACCCTTACCATGCAACTTTTCATTTAACGCAAAAGATGATTTCATTTGTAGCATGTGCATAATCATGGTATTATCAAAGCAAGATTCAAATTTAAAATCATCTTGGTAGCGGGTTAAGCATTTAGAGGTGTCATATAATTGTTTCTTAGTTTCATTCCCTAAAGGTTCTGGTTGCTCAGGAATGAGTTGTATGTTTTCCTCATGAATTCCTTCTTGGGTGGAGGGAATGGGCTGAGGTGTTTCAAAAGGTAATGTGTGTCGAGGTTCAGATTTAGGCTTCAAGGTTGATGGCAACATGGTAGGTTCTAGAAGAGGTTGATGAAAATTATTGCTAATATTTGATACTTACTCAGTTTGCTCATGGTGGCCCTCTATCTCTTGTGGCTCTATGTCGTCTTCACTTGTATAATCAGGGGAGTATATTTCTATTTCCAATTCATGTTCAAGTCCAGGTTCATAGTTATCTTCTAAGGAATTTTCAATAAGTGGAGGTTTGGTCACTTCTTCTTCTTTTACCTTTCCAAATGTCTTAGCAACAAAATTCATAACATGTTGATACTGTTCCCTTAGCATAGACAACTCATTTTTAATTTGATTAATTTCCCTTTCTCGAGCCATCTTGATGTTGTATTCAATCCTACTTGCTTGGGTGTATGCATCATCTATGTTTCTAATTGAATGGTAGGGCAAGGATTCCTTAATCTCCCTTTTTAATCCTCTTATAAATCAACATGTATGCTCCCATGTTTCTTCAAAGTACTTAAAAGTTAAGTGCAATTCATCAAACCTTTCCATATATTTTTTTACCGATTCATTTTCTTGGGTCCATCTATTTATATTCTCATTGTATGGGATAAGATTTGGTTTATTTAGTTCATAGGTTGCCCTAGGGTTGTATTCTTGAGTGCAAGCATAGTGTTGTCCATATGATTGGGTGTAGTTTTGATCATGATATTTATTTGTTCCTCTAGACATGCTGTTATCTTAATGTCACAACAATGTATATAGAACACAAATGTGGAGCATGTAAATTTCAGGTTCAGCAAATGGACCGCGCACAAAATTTCAGCAGCACATAAAAAATGAATTCAGGAACTATAGGGCATAAGCATACTAGTTGCAAATATTCAGACTTTATGCAAAGCACAATCATGAATTGTGACAGGTAATTGATGCAGAAAGATATCAACAAATACCAACAAGTTCAGCAAGAAATGGTGTAGAATTTAATGACAGTGATGACTGCAGTTTCATACAAATCATGTGCAGAGATAAGAGTTTAGGAATTTCAGTTATAGCTGCCTTAGGTTCAGAAACAGGAGTGAAAAGTCAGTAGGGTTTGGGGATTAAAAACCAGCAAGTGTTTGATACAGAAAAATACTAATTCCAGCTTGTCTTGGCACAAAATTCCAGCAAAGATTAAGGTTCAACAAACACCAGATATAAGTGCAATAATAGATGTAAACATAGCAGGATTCAGATTTATTGATCAGCAATACCAGGTATGTTCAGGCCTCCAGCAAATGTGGTTTCAACACAGAGAAAGGAAGATAAAAAATTTCAGCTAAGCAGTCAATACCAGGCAGCTTTTTCCCAGGCTGCACAACTTTGGTGGTAAGTAACAGTACTTATCCCAAATGCAGCCGTAATTGCCAAATCTAGCTTGCAAATCCCAGCCTTTAAGGAGAGGATGGCGAACCGGTTTAAGACAAACAAAACACAGCTCAAGTGTAAAGAAAGCAAACAAACACAGCATAGAACTCAGTTGTTAACAGAAAATTCAGAGTGGTAGCAACAGTGCTTACCAGCAAAAATCAGTTGTTGCAAAGTTAACCTACGTGGGGTGTACTCTACTTATTGATTAGGATAGATTCACACCGATTTGCTTTCTTAGCTTGAGCTTTCCCTATCAGGTTAGTGATCCAAGCCTCGATCAAAAAATTCACTAATCATGGCAGATTTCATAAAACTACAGTGCCTTAGTGCTCGGCTGAAAACCAGATTGTGTTTGACTGAACTTTCTATCAGATTAGAGTGCTCAGGTGTTGAACCAAATGCTCATAGGTTTTCAGATGTAAATAGTGGCTGAATAAGGATGCTATCTATCATTTAGGTAGATCCTAGACTTCAGCAATTTTCAGAAAATGTAAACGGAAATTCTGCAGCAAATCTTCTAGAAAAAAAATCACAGCTCTCAATGCAAATTGGGCGTAACAGTGGCTGGATAAAGAGGCTACCTATTACTTAAATAGACCCTTGGTTCCAGCAACTCCCAAAAATTTTTCAACAGAGAATCCAACAGGTTCAGCAAATCCAATAAGTGACGATACCCTTTCAGCGGGGAAATCCAGAAAACCACAGCTTGGTAGCAAATCAGATTTCAGGAAACTCAGCAAAGTTCAAGTGCCAACAGTACTCGAAACAAGTATTAGCAGATATGGTGTTGTTAACAATGTTCAGCAGCAGTGTAGGCCCCAACTGACAATAAGTATCAAGATGCAAAAACAGCCAATCAAGAAATGCAGGTTGTAAGTAACAGTACTATCAGCAGAAATCAGAAAAGGCAGACGCGACTTGCAATTTGCAGCAATAAGTGGTGTTGGTCTACCTAAGACTGAGATAAACCCACACTGAATTTGCCTCTTGAACTCAGATTCCCCTATCAGTTTAGGGTTCTGAGTTTTGTGGAGCAAGATACCTAAATTTAGAAAAAGAAAATGTTCAGCAAATTACGGTACAGGAATTTTGTCAATCAACTTCAATGCAGATAGTCGTGTGCAGAAAATTGTGAGCAAAAGCCAGTAACAGATTCAACCAATTGATCAAAACCCTCTTCAATCAGGGTTGTATCTAGAAATACTTGCGCAGAAATTTCTAGCAAGAGGACAGCCAGGATTTTGTGAATAGATTTCAGTGTACCGGAAACAGATTTCAAACGTCCAGAGGTTCAGTAGCAGAAAATAAGCACGTAAAGCTCTCACAACTCAGCAGTAACTCGACACACAGGTCAATGTTTTCAACAATCAAAACCCAATAGGCGTCATGCACAAGCACAACAACAGGAAACCAAAAACAGAAAACCCAGAAGCAAGGAAATTCAGCACGCAGTTGTAGTGCAGAGTTCTTAAACAGGGGATGATTTATGCGTAGAAAATAGAAAGAAAACAAGAGCACCTAAGGTATGCGCTGATACCACTATGAAGGATGGGTTTTATGCCCTAGACTCTTTAGGTATGTAGCTTTTCTAATGTTAGAGTGAGAACGAAGTTCTAATATGGGGATGTTTAACATGCGGGTCTCGAGGATGAAGATGAAAAAGAGGCACCTGTGGCCCCCTTGAAGGGAGGGGGCCGAACCCCTTTTAGGTTCGTTATGACAGTGGTTTGTAGCAAAGAGGTTTTTAAGGCGAGAGGTCTTTAAGGGCCTGTTTTATTGGGGAGAAAAACAGGGAGAAAGGAAAGAAACACTTTTTTTTCTTTTGTTTTATTGTAGGGCTGATTTGAGGGGAAGAAAACTAGCTAGTTTTTCTCTCCAAATCGTGTCTCTCTGATTTGGAGAGAAAACGGATGACAATCTCTCACGCGCCCATTCCCCCTCCCTTCCCAGTCCTTTCCCCGGCGCGCCTCAACTCATCACTGTCCTTCTTCATCCTTCTTCCCCGTTCACATCCTTGCCTCAACTCATAGGGTTCAACTTTATAACTCCCCTAGCAATTGACAAATTTCAATTGACCATCAAGCCTAACCCTTACCCTTATACCCTTACTTGGGAAGATGGAACCTGGACCTTAGTGACCCTTAGCTGCCTTGTTCCCATCAAGTTTGCTACCTATGAACAAAAGGTTTGGTGTGACATCTTGCCCCTAAAGGGTACTTACCATGTCCATCTTGGTAAGCCTTGGTTAGATGACTTTGGTGGATTTTACCATAGATTAGAGGATTGCTATATCTTGCAGTCCTATAAACCAAGGCTGACAATTATGAGACCCAAGCCTAGAACCCCTAAGGTAGACCACTATCCCAAAGACATCATAGAGTCTAGTCTACCTACACCATCCTCTCATAATATTTTTGACAAATGGGGAAAACAAATGGAAGAGTAACAACAAATGCCAAAACTTAAAGAACAAACTCTAGAACCTACTATGCTGCCATCAATATTAGAAGACAAATCTGAACCTAGACTTGAATATAAACTGGAAAGTGAACAAACACCATTCTTCGGGCCTACCCAGCCCAATCCTGAGTATAAGACTGAGTCCGGTCATGAGGAAGTTAGTGGAACACAATTTCTAGAACCTTCTACCCTGAGTTTGAAGTGGAAGTTCTTGTCATTGACCATGTCAAAGTTCCCCACCTAGATAAGACTAGTAACCTGAGCCATAGTGTTACTCCTCCAGGACCAATGATCTGTCACCGGTACCCATTAAGATCATTTTTATTGCCCTCACTCTTAGGGCCTGGACCTTAGCCTTTAAATTTGCTACCCTTGGATTTACCTCCACATGCTTCCAATTTTAATTCTCCGGAGGAGAATTCTTTACCCTCGGAGATATCTGATGCAGGGCATCTTCAAGGACTTAATTGTGATTGACATCATTTTGGAAACTTATTGAATTTTGATATTTTGGGACTTGCCTAACTCTTGTATGTTGCAACATTATCTTGTTTTCAGTACTTGTTGTTGTTTTGTTGTAGGTAGTGTTGGAAATCCCCGGGCTATTTAAAACGAAAAACAGCGGAAGCGAGCCCGAAACGAGATTCCTAATTCAACAATAAGGACCGTCTTACGAAGAATACAAAGGATGTGATAGGGGTATACCTCACTTGGCAGTTTGATGCTGGCGATGACTGAGACGCGCAAAAGCTCGTCCTCTACAATCGAGCACACATGGACTGCCTCGAGACTCCTCTACCCCGCGCACGTGCTAGCTTTGGGAGAAGAGATCCACGCCTCTAACTTCTTCTCTTCTTGCGCCAATCACGAGGACCACGCGCCAAGGAGAAGGGGAATCATTGGCGACAAGGAGTGGGCAGCACTACAACTTGTCCCAACCTTGATGCAAGAACTTTTTCTTATTGTCGTCGCCTACAAGACCCTCATGCTAGGAGTACAGGGGAGGCGACAACAGGAGATGAGAAAAGAAACTGGTGCAAAATCTCCCAAGAGAGCCTCTCTATTTATAATAGAAGTGTCAGCTCCTCTTTGGAGATTTTTCCCAAACGGGACTATGTTCAGGTGCCACCCCACATCCCTGGGTCTCAGGTTTGAGACTCACCAAGTGAAATGCGCCTATACATATTAATTAATCAAGAGAAAATTTTCTCTTGTTAATTAATGTTTTTATTTTATTCATGTGACTAAAGTGTCAAGCCCAACCTTGCACTAAGACCCTTGTTTGACACATTTTGACACCTTAGGTCAATAGAGGTCAAATGTGGTCCACTAGAGTCAACTAGGGGTCAAACATGAACAAAAAAAAGTCTCATCTCCTTATAAGAAATACCATAGCATTAGCTTTCGAAAATGATCTGAATCATACAATGATTCGATCAGAGGCTAACCGATCAATACAGAGTCTCTAGCGTCTAAGTGTGCGACCCAGTAGGTCCCTCTGACGTTGGCAGTAATAACCTAATCATCACAAGCGGTGAGTGGCACCTAGCAGTACATCGCCGCTACCCAAGTCATCAAAATAAATATCGCCATCGACAACCTCAAAACTGTGATAAGGTATAAGAGTATCCATGTCCCTTTGCCAGGCTGAATGTCCAAGTTGGACAAGCATGTCACACTTATATATTCCAACTACGATGGTCACAACTAAATCAGGCTATACCTGGGTGTGGCCACACTCTTTCAGTCATGCACCATCTAGGGGCCCATGGACATCAAGCTTCCACGCAGGGAAGGGGAAAATCCTCTTTTGGCAAGATCCACCTCTCACATTGCTTAAGATAAACCCAACGACAACCATTATGACCTCCCTATTATGGTGAGGCGTTAGGTTGTATCAAAGCACATCTCTTACAACACAGAGATATAATCTTCCTCAAGTCAAAGGATAGATACAACTCTATCACTGTGAGATTCTCCTTGAGACACCAAGAAGAACTTTCATGGCGGGTCGGTCCAGTATACCTTCCTTTATACACCCTTATGCCTGCGTTAAGCAACCCGTGCTAACCAGCGCATAAACGAGTCTCACCCGCACCACAGTTATCCCCTATCTACTATGGTACTCGACTCGGGACATAAGCAAACTGAGATAGTAATATCTCGAGGGGCATCATCAAGTAAACATACATATGCGCAGATGTATAATAAATCATGACAATGACAATGCCAGGATATCTATAAATATCAATGTATGTAGTACATATATCTAGACCAAAACATAGGTCTTAAGGCATAACACTAACAATCTCCCACTTGCACTCAGACCTTATCGTTGAGGTACATTAACCCCATGTCTCGAGTATGACTATCATGCTTCTGCTACGCTAAAGCTTTGGTCAGTGGGTCTGCTAGATTATTCTTTGTGTCAACTCTGCATATCTTTACGTTACCTTTGTCTATGATCCCTCGGATCAGGTGAAATCGCCTGAGTATGTGTTTGGATCGCTGATGTGATCTTGGTTCTTTGGCCTGCGCGATCACACCATTGTTATCACAAAGGAGTTCAATGGGATCAATAACACTAGGAACCACTTAAAGTTCAGAAATGAACTTCTTGATCCAAACAGCTTCCTTTGCTGCCTCAGAAGCTGCAACATACTCTGCCTCAGTCGTAGACTCTGCTACCATGGATTGCTTGAAGCTTTTCCAGCAAACAGCACATCCGTTTAGCAAGAACACATAACCGAACTGCGATTTGAAGTCATCTGGGTCTGACTGGAAGGAAGCATCTGTATATCCCTGTATACACAGATCTTCTTGTCCACCATAGACTAAGAATAAATCTTTCGTCTTCCTCAGATACTTCAAAATATTTTTCACGGCTGTTTAATGCTTGACACCGGGGTTAGACTGGCATCTACTGGTTATGCTCACTACAAGCCACGTCTGGCCTCGTACATAACATGACATACATGAGGGATCCCACTGCAGATGCATAAGGGACTCGACTCATCTCTTCTTTCTCAGCCTGTGTAGAGGGACACTGGCTCTTGGAAAGAGTAATGCCGTGCCTCATGGCAAGGTACCCCCTTCTTGGATTGCTCTAAGTGAAACCTTTCTAGCACTTTGTCTATGTACGTGCTCTGACTCAGGGCAAGGAGTTTCTTGGATCTATCCCGGTAAATCCTCTCACCTAGAATGTAGGTGGCCACCCCTCAAGTCTTTCATCTCGAAACACTTCCCCAACCATGTCTTCATAGCGTGAAGGGTAAGGACATCGTTTCCGATGAGCAGTATGTCATCGACATACAAGACCAGAAATGTGACCAAGCTCCCACTGATTTTCTTGTACACACAGGCATCGTCTTCATTCTTGAGGAAGCCATAATCTCTCACAGCTTCGTCAAAACAAATATTCCAACTTCGAGAGGCTTGCTTGCTTTAATCCATAGATGGATCTTTTCAGCTTGCATACTTTATGAGCATTGGCAGGGTGAACGAACCCCTCAGGCTGTGTCATAAACACATCCTCTAACAGGTTTACATTAAGGAAAGCTATCTTCACGTCCATTTGCCAGATCTCATAGTCGTAGTAGGCAGCTAAAGCAAGCATGATCCGGATGGATTTAAACATGGCAACTGGCGAAAAAGTTTTGTAATAGTCCACCCCGTGTACCTGCCTGAAACCTTTGGCCACTAGTCTACCTTTGTAGGTAACCACGTTGACATCCATGTCTGTCTTCTTTTTGAATACCCATTTACACCCTATGGGCTTTCCCCCATTAGGCGGCTCAACCAAGTCCCAAACCTGGTTAGCAGACATAGAATCCATCTCGGACCGCATGGCCTCCAGCCAGTTCTCGGAGTCTGGTCTAGCAACTGCTTCCTCATAAGTCTTAGGTTCATCCTCAATAATGAGAATGTCGTCGTGTTGAGTCGGCCGTGACCCATACCTGTCAGGTGCATGACGTACCCTTTCAGACCTATGTGGAGCCTATGCCTGAGCCTCAGGTTGGGCTATAACCTGTACTGGTGGCTCAGATTCCATCTCAACCTCTGTGTCTTGTGGATGATCTTGGACTTCATCCAAATCAAAACTTCTCCGACTGACTTCTTTCAAGATGAATTCTTTCTCAAGAAAGACAGTGCCATGGGCGACAAAAACCTTGTCCTCAGTGGGATTATAGAAGTTGTATCCTCTGGTTTCTTTAGGATACCCCACAAACACACATTTATCTGACCTGGGCTCTAGCTTACTAGAATTTTGACGCTTGACAAATGCTTTGCATCCCCAGATCCTCATAGATGTGAGGTTAGGTCGTTTCCCAGTCCACAACTCATGTGAAGATATGGGAACACTTTTAGATGGAATGTTATTCAGTGTCAAAACAGCTGTCTCTAAGGCACGTCCCCAAAAATATGAAGGTAGAGTTGCTTGACTCATCATGCACCAAACCATGTCTAGTAGGGTTCGATTCCGCCTCTCAGACCCACCATTCCATTGGGTGTCCTGGGAGGGGTGAGCTATGAGAGAATCCCACACTCTTTCAGATAGTCAACAAACTCATGACTCAAGTACTATCCGTCTCGATCAGATCAAAGAGCCTTTATGGATCGTCCAAGCTGGTTCTCTACTTTAGTCTTGAACTCCTTGAATTTCTCTAAGGATTCTGACTTATGTCTCATCAGATAGACATTTCCATATCTACTGAAATCTTCAGTAAATGTGATGAAGTATTGATGTCTCATATTTTTATAGTCTTTTAGACTTATATTTACCTGTGAATCGAGACCTAACTTCTTGAGGAACGCAGCGCCCAGTTGGGGCTCAAGGTGGGCTAGTGAGTTTTGCAAGGGAGAAAGCTTTGGTGACAACAAGGGAGGAGGAAAGAGCCATGCTATCATTCTAGAAAACTTGAAGGAAAGTTGCAACGCTTTTGGAGAAGAGTTTTCTTTCTTTTTCTTCTATCTTCTTTTTAGTTCTTTCTAATCCTTTAGAGATTGTACTGAATTGACGTCATGCTAGCTAATCTTCTCTATCGGAACAAGGGTGTATTTTAGTTGTTTGGATCTTGTTTTCGAACTTGTTTTCTCGTAGCTAATGTAATTTTACCTTGTGTTTATTCGATTTGTGCTGTTTTATTGCTAGTATTGCCTTGATCACGCAATTACTTTTCTTAGGCGCCGCAAGAAGGACCGAAAGGTGAATTGCGACGCTAGATCTGCCTTATCGATCATGCTCTGACCTGTCAAGAAATTGGGCAGGATTTGTATGAGGAAACTTATAATATCTCTGAACCCAATGGATCAATCTAGGTACGGTGAGCCACGAAAGTAGGTCGCCGATCTAGATTGATACCGGATTACACCATCGAAAGAGGGTAATCCGTACCATTAGATATTTCCTTGAACACTTTGAAAATTGCGTTGTTATGATTTTATCTTGTTTGAGTTTAAGATCCATCAACGAGACACGCTCGAAGTTCCGATGTCTCTAAACCTTATTTTATATCCAAAACTTTCACTTGCTTGATTCGGCTAGCAATTGTATTTAGTTGTAGTTTGATTTACTTTATAAAAACCCAAAATATTCTCTTGATCGTCTAGTTATTGATTCGTAATCACTCGGTACTTGATCACTATCCCTGTGAGATTGACATCTAAAGTACTACTACGACAAAGCCGTCACGCTTGCGGTTAGTAGTATAGTAAAGTACACATCAAGTATACAAACCCACCTCTGGCTTGTTTGTTGAATGGCCCACACACATCGCTGTGTATGAGATCCAATAAACCTGTGGCCCTTTCACCTTTCTTGGCGAATGGCACCTTTGTCATCTTGCCCAACAAACAAGGCTCACAAACATCAAATTCCTCAAAGGAATCTGAATCCAAGAATCAATTTGCATGGAGTTGTTGGATGCGATTCTTGTTGATGTGCCCTAGACGACAGTGCCAAAGATAAGTGTTGTTGAAACCACTTAGCTTGATCCTTTTAGTATTTACATTGCACATAGAACTCTGCATGTCCAAGACATACAAACCATTGCATAAAGTACCAGAACCATAGAACATGTCTGCTAATGAAAAAGAACAGGTGTTCTCTTTGATTGCAAAACTGAATCCTTTCCTCGCTAAGGCAGGAATGGATATGATGTTCTTGGTAATCGATGGTACATAGTAACAACGATCGAGTTCTAGTTGAAGCCATGATGGCAGTGAGAGAGTGAGGTTTCCCATGGTCACAGTCGCAACCTTTGCGCCATACCGACCCGAAGGTTAATCTCTCCTGGTCGAGCTGTCCTACTTCGTTTAAGCCCATGCATACTTGTACAAATATGCGCTCCACTTGCGGTATCAAGTACCCATGTGTTCGAAGTAGACATGTTGACTTCAACCATGTAAATACATGAGCCTGAAGATGAAGGAGTAAGCTTTCCCTTCACCTCTTTCTGGTGATGCCTTTTACAGCTCTCGAGCTTGGGGTCACCCCTCAAGTTTCGACACTAGTCCATTTTGTCCTCCTAAAGGACGGATCGTAGTTTTAATCCACTATTGTTCGTAGACATGATCTACAACAAAGACATGCAGATTAGTACTACATTTTCAATCATTTAATCTGGACTTTAAATGATTGTTTCTCACTATTTTATCAGATTAACAACCCTCTCATGTCGATCCGGGAAACCACAAAATTTCCAAAGTGAGATGGGATCCTTGTTCCTCACACGGCCTTGCGTCCCACGAGGGCGGCATGTACTGCACGAGGTGACGCATGTATCTCAAGGTAGGCATGCCGGCCAATTGCAACTAGGCAATTCCCCTTCTCAAGACAGTTTAGGCACTTCGTGTCCAACAAGGGTTGGATACAGCACGAAGCCTTAACTTCTTGAGGCTGCTTCTAGAAACTTTCAGCATGTGGACAAACCACATATGGAAGTTCTAGTCAAGTCCGACCTGACCGTTATGCCCAGGGCCAACAATTTCCTTGCGAAAGGTGCGTCCAGAGTTTTAACCAGACTAGGGAAATTATTGTCACCACACGCCTCCTAAAGATAGATGGGTGTGTCCCACGAGGGTGGGAAACAGTGCACAACACCATCGATCGATAGTTTGACGAGGGCTACGCGTTAGAAAGCAGGAATGGGACTTGATATAATTTTGAGAGGGTTTGGGTGGTGTCATACCACATTCATTTTATCTTATGTCTACCATTACATGCATGCACCCTATAGTGATAACATAAAATAAAACAATCAGAGCATGGCAATAAAAGCAGTAAAACATGATGGTAATAGCCCAGACAAGGGAAACAAGCCCCTAGACCTAGACAGTACACCTAGCACTACCAAAAGCTCTAAGCGTTCAGCCCATGCTCCAAGCCATTGGCTCCTTGCTCTGAGTGCTTCAGGGTCCTGCTACAACCCCTAGTGCGCCTCCAAGGTTTCATGCTTCACCTGTGTTAGCTCGCAAACCCTAGGCTCCTCCTAGGGTTCGGCCAACATGGGGCGCCACCACGACCGAATAGGGGGCTGTGTTGCATCACTTCTAGATCAGCCCATGAAACTTATTTGATGCGCCCCTAGGAAGCCCTAGAAGCCATCAAAGTCTCGGCCAATTATGAAGTGTGCGCAAGCCCTCTTCATCAGCACCTATTCCTTAAGATGCGCCACTAGGAGGAACCCTAGAAGCCACCAAGGAGTCGGCTAACAAAGAAGCTACCTATCTTGGTTAGGTGCGCAAGAGAGAAGGCTTGATGCGCCATTGTCTTCCCTAATCTTCAACTTGATTTTACAACACAAAAAACAAAAGGGGCGGTGCGCAGGCCTCCCAATAATACATTCCAGGCATGCATTAGGGCTTGTCTATAACCATATCAAGTGCATAAAGAAAAACACATAAGACATGCTCTTCAATATGCAATGAAAAACTACAAAACCATATTTTAGTTTTTCATTAGAAAACATGTTTGTTAAATCTCAGCGATCTTATTGAACAGTTAGATCTTTCGTTTTCTCTCAGGAGTCTACAAGTGGCCGTATATACCCCGATTATCGATGCCACTTGCAATCCCTAACTTGTACGGATTAGGGCAATCACCCAGTCCATGCCCCAAAATCTAGATACAAGTCTCACATCATGGGTCTATCCCATGAATAGGAGAAATAAATTCTCACACATATGGTCTATCCCTATGTATAGAAATCGAAAATCATGAATATCATAAGAGCGAGAAATAACAAACCTACTATTTTTCTACACATAAAACACGGCATAAAGATTTAAAAAATTTTATGACATGCGCATGCTAGAAAAAATGATACACCGATGTATCTCATAAGTTGCCTCTGATACCACTGTTGGGAATACCCAGGCTATTTAAAATGAAAAACAACGGAAGCAAGCCCGAAACGAGATTCCTAATTCAACAATAAGGACCGTCTTACGAAGAATACAAAGGATGTGATAGGGGTATACCTCACTTGGCAGTTTTTATGTTGGCGATGACTGAGACGCGCAAAAGCCCGTCCTCTACAATCGAGCACACACGGATTGCCTTGAGACTCCTCTGCTCCGTGCACGTGCTAGCTTCGGGAGAAGAGATCTATGCCTCTAACTTCTTCTCTTCTTGCGCCAATCATGAGGACCACGTGCCAAGGAGAAGGGGAATCGTTGGCGACAAGGAGTGGGCAGCACTACAACTTGTCCCAACCTTGATGCAAGAACTTTTTCTTATTGTCGTCGCCTACAAGACCCTCACGCCAGGAGCACAGGGGAGGCGACAATAGGAGATGAGAAAAGAAACTGGTGCAAAATCTCCCGAGAGAGCCTCTCTATTTATAATAGAAGCGCCAGCTCCTCTTTGGAGATTTTTTCCATACGGGACTATGTTCAGGTGCCACCCAACATCCCTGGGTCTCAGGTTCGAGACTCACCAAGTGAAATGCGCCTATACATATTAATTAATCAAAAGAAAATTTTCTCTTGTTAATTAATGTTTTTATTTTATTCATGTGACTAAAGTGCCAAGCCCAACCTTGCACTAAGACCCTTGTTTGACACAATTTGACACCTTAGGTCAATAGAGGTCAAACGTGGTCCATGTTGGTAAACCCCGGGGACATTTTACAATTTTTCAGAGTTATAGACATACATACATACATTGCACAGCGGAAGAATATCCTCGAAACAGGCCGGTCCCAAAAAACCCAGTGAAGATCGCAAGCAAGAGAGTCGACACGATGAGTTAGGAAATACCTTAGAGCAAGATGAGGTCGATGTCGTGATAGGTGCCCAAGCGTGCGCCCTTTGCAGTCTCACACACACGGATGCCTCGAGTCCTCTTCTTCCACGCCCGGTGCTAGCCTCGGGAAGAAGATCCAAGCCTTAGGGAGATGCTCCAATCACCTTGCGCCACCACCAAGGAGGGATGCGCCAAAGAGGATGAAGAGGAGAGGAAACCGTCAAGAGCTTTCTTCACTTGCGCCAAGAAGAAGAAAGGAAGAAGACTTGCGGCCACTTGATGGAAGAGGAAGAGGTTGCGCCACCTTTGTTCTTTGCTCTTGCCCCTCTTGATGTGTTCACGCCTCCAAGGATGAATCATCTAAAGAGGGGGCGGCTAGGGTCACATATATAGGGCAAGAGGCGGTTAGGGCAAGGGCTAGGATCATGACAAGTGTAGGGCTTGGATGAGGAGGTTTGATGCAAGGAAAGTCTCCAAGACTTTACCATAAACTTCATTCAACCTTTCCATAATTGCCCAAGTACCATATCAGCCCAAGACATGCCTTAAAGGCATACATACCATCAAGGGAGAAGGGCTAGGCGCCAATTGCTTCCTTAATGAAGCAATTTTGCCACCCTAACCCCATTATGCCCCTTAGGCGCCAATGGGGTTGGGCTTCTCCCCATTATACCCTTTTAGCCTATTTCCTCTTCATGACAACTTGTTATTGGGCCTCATTGGATAATGAGCTAACCCAAACTTCATCACATGGGTTGATTAAGCATTTGGATCCAATCCAATGTAACCCTAATCAAATGTGACCAACCATGGTCAAATACGGGTCAACCAGCCAAAAATGAAGTTTGGCTCCAATAACATTCTTCCATCTCATCAGGCCCATTAGCGCTGATGAAATCACCCAATTAGATCCGAGTTATCCAATAACTCGATCATAAGGCTTCCCGATCAATACGAGAACTCAAGTATCAAGGTGTGCGACCCTATAGGTTCCTTCTGACGCCGGCAGTGCTGACTAAAGGTCACCACAAGTAGTGAGTGGCACCTAGCAGTGCATTGCTGCTACCCAGGTCATTGGAATGGATATCGACATCGACATCCCCATCATCACAACTAGGTACAGATGCATTACAGTCTCTTTGCCGAACTGATATCCGATTGGACAAGTGTGTCACCACTTGTTTTCACCCAATCACATGGCTATGACTAAAACAGGTTCTCACCTGGGTATGGCCATACACTCTCAGTCATAGAACCTTAGAGGAGCTCCATGGATATCATACTTCCCTAAGGAAGGGGCAAATCCTTTGTCTGTCCATTGACTATCTCATATGGGTCGTGACATGCTCAATGACAACCGTTATGACCTCCCAACTACGGCGAGGTGTTAGGTTGTATCAAAGCAAGTCCCTAACCATATAGAATGATCAATGACCTCAAGTCAAGGGATCAATGCATCTCCTGTCACTTGTGAGGATAACTCATGACACCAAGTCATAGCCTCACAGCGGGTCTATCCAATATATCCTCCAATGATATACCCATGTGTTTGCGTTAGCACCACGTGCCTAACTATCCCACATACCAGTCTCACAAGTACCATAGCTGTCCCATATCCACTAAGGTACATCGACTGGGGACTATAGTTCGAGAACAGATCCAATCTGTCTCCAGGGACATTATCATGTTAGTACATATGCGCAGATGTAAACAAACATAGATAACGACAATGCCAGAATGATATAAATATCAAAGTCAAGTAGTACATAAGTGGGCCAAAACTAGGTCCTAGGGCATATACACTAACAATCTCCCACTCACACTAAGACCTAGAAGTTGAGGAATCTCAACCCCATATCTCTAGCGTGACCATCATGCTTCTGCTGCGCCAAAGCCTTGGTCAATGGGTCTGCCAGATTGTTCTCTGTGTCAACTCTGCTAATCTTGACATCACCTATGTCAATGATCTCTCTGATCAGGTGAAATCTTCTGAGTATGTGTTTGGATCTTTGATGAGACCGTGGTTCTTTGGCTTGTGCAATTGCTCCATTGTTGTCACAGTAGAGTTCAATGGGATCCATTGCACTAGGGACCACTTGAAGATCACATAAGAACTTCCTTATCCAAACGGCTTCCTTGGCTGCCTTAGAAGCGGCCACATACTCTGCCTCGGTTGTAGAATCTGCTATGGTGGATTGCTTGAAGCTCTTCCAGCATAAAGCGCCTCCATTTATCTTGAACACATAGCCGGCCTGCGATCTAAAGTCATCAGGGTCAGACTGGAATGATGCATCAGTATAGCCCTGCATACTGAGCTCGTCCTGTCCCCCATAGACCAAGAACAAATCCTTAGTTCTTCTCAGATACTTTAGGATGTTCTTTACAGCTACCCAGTGCTGCAGACCTGGATTGGATTGGTATCGGCTGGTTATGCTTACAGCATATGCCACATATGGTCTAGTACACAACATTGCATACATGATCAATCCTACTGCCGAAGCATAAGGAATTCGACTCATGTCATCCCTCTCAGCCTGTGTTGTAGGACACTGGCTCTTTGAGAGAGTAAGGCCATGTCTTACTGGAAGGTATCCTTTCTTGGATTGCTCCAAGTTGAACCTCTCCAGGACCTTATCAATGTAGGTACTCTGATTAAGGGCTAGGAGCCTGTTGGATCTATCCCAGTAGATCCTTACGCCTAGAATATAGGCGGCCTCCCCTAAGTCTTTCATCTCGAAACACTTCCCCAACCATGTCTTCACAGCTTGAAGACTAGGGATGTCGTTTCCGATGAGCAGTATGTCATCGACATACAAGACCAGAAAAATCACCAAGCTCCCACTGAATTTTCTGTATACACAGGCGTCATCTTCGCTTTTGATAAAACCATAATCTCTCACGGCTTCATCAAATCGAAGATTCCAACTTCGAGATGCTTGCTTTAATCCATAAATGGATCTCTTTAGCCTGCAGACCTTATTAGCCTCTGCAGGATGGATGAAGCCATCAGGTTGTGACATATACACATCCTTAGTTAGCTTCCCATTAAGGAACGCTGTCTTCACATCCATCTGCCATATCTCATAGTCATGATATGCAGCTATAGCAAGCAGAATCCGAATAGATTTGATCATGGCAACTGGCGAGAAGGTTTCATCATAGTCCACCCCGTGGACTTGTTTAAATCCTTTAGCTACTACTCTACCCTTATAGGTAACTATATTGCCATCCATGTCTGTCTTCCTCTTGAAGACCCATTTACACCCTATGGGTTTTACCCCATCAGGCAGCTCAACCAAATCCCAGACTTGGTTAGCCGACATGGAATCCATCTCGGATCGCATGGCGTCAAGCCATCTCTCAGAGTCCGGTCCACTGACCGCCTCATCATAGGTTTTGGGTTCATCCTCAATGATGAAGATCCCATCGTGTTGGGTCGGCAACGACCCGTACCTTTCAGGTGCACGACGAATTCTCCCAGACCTACGCGGGACCTATGTCTGAGCCTCAGGTTGGCTAGCAACCGGTGCAGGTGGCTTAGATTCCATCTCTTTGTCTTGTGCTTGCACTTGGACCTCATCCAAGTCAAACTTCCTCTCACTAACTTCTTTCATGAGAAATTCTTTCTCTAGAAAGACAGCACCCCGAGCAACAAAAACTTTGTTCTCGGTTGGGACATAGAAGTAGTATCCTTTAGTTTCCTTAGGATACCCCACAAACACACATTTATCAGATCTAGGTTCTAGCTTGCTAGAATCCTGACGTTTGACATAAGCCTCACATCCCCAGATCTTGATAAAAGTGAGATTAGGGTGTCTCCCACTCCACATCTCGTATGGTATTTTGGAGACACTCTTAGATGGAACGTTATTCAGTATTAGAGAAGCTGTCTCTAGTGCATGCCCCCAGAATGAGGGAGGTAGAGTTGCATGACTCATCATGGATCGAACCATGTCCAATAAAGTTCGATTTCTCCTTTCAGACACACCATTCCATTGAGGTGTTCCAGGAGGAGTGAGTTGGGATATGATCCTAGACTCTCTCAAATAGTCAAAGAACTCACCACTTAGGTACTCTCCACCTCGATCTGATCGAAGAGCTTTAATGGATCTTCCAAGCTGGTTCTCTACTTCATTCTTGAACCCCTTGAATTTCTCAAAGGACTCAGATTTATGTCTCATTAAGTAAACATAACCATACCTACTGAAGTCATCAGTGAAGGTAATGAAGTAGTTGTACCCTCCTCTGGCTTGTTTATTGAAAGGCCCACACACATCAGTAAGTATGAGATCCAATAAACCTCCTGCCCTCTCACCAATCTTGGTGAAGGGCGCCTTTGTCATTTTCCCTAATAAACAAGGTTCACAAGTATCAAATTCCTCCAAGGAACTTGAATCTAACAATCCATTTGCATGGAGTTGTTGGATGCGATTCTTGTTTATATGGGCTAATCGACAGTGCCATAGGAAAGCACCAACTAAACCACTCAGTTTGGTGCTTTTATTACTTATGTTACAAGTAGAACTTTCCATATCCAAGATATATAGACCATTGCACAAAGTACCCTTCCCATAGAACATATTTGCAAATGAAAAAGAACAAGAGTTCTTATTTATTTCAAACTTAAATCCCTTCTTTGCTAAGCAAGGAATGGATACAATGTTCTTAGTAAGTGAAGGTACACAAAAGCAATTATCTAGTTCTAATTGAAGTCCAGAAGGCAAGGAGAGAGTTAAAACGCCTACAGCAACAGCAGCAACCTATGCCCCATTTCCAACGCGTAGGTCAATTTCTCCAGGCCGCACCGATCTACTTTTCTTGAGCCCCTGCATATTTGTACAAATATGAGCCCCACATGCGGTATCCAATACCCATGACATAGAAGTAGAAAGATTGACTTCTGTAACATAGATACCTGAGCTATAAGTTAAGGCCAAGCCTTTCTTCTCCTCATTCTGAAGTTGCTTGCAGTCCCTTCTCCAGTGACCCTACTCACCACAGTGAAAACACCTCTGGTCCTTTGACTTCTTCGCTTTTTTCTTCAGTGCCTTGGTAGGACCTCTGGCACTGCTCTTAGCACGTGCCTTACCCTTCTTCTTTATCTTCTTGGTCGTAGGGACCAAAAGAACAGAATTGGGTTTGGTCTTACCCATCTCACGCTCGGCTGTTTGGAGCATATTCAGTAGTTCCTCCCTGTGCAATTAATCCGGTTCATGTTAAAATTTTTGATAAACGGACTAAAGCTAGGGGGCAAAGACTGCAGAATAAGATCCACAACCAGCTCGTTGTTTATGGTATGCCCTAGTCTCCTGAGATGATCCACATTCCCAATCAGCTTGAGAACATGGGGTCTCACTGGTGCACCCTCAGACAACTTACACCGAAAGACTGCTTTGGCGGTGTCAAATCTCTCAGTTCTAGCCTGAGCCTCGAACATCTGTTTCAGATGAGTGATCATCTGAAAAGCGTTCTGCTCCTCATATTGCACCTGCAGTTCAGGTGCCATGCTGGCTAGCATAAGACATGCAACCTCCAAAGAGTCATCCTGATGCTTTCTATAAGCATCTCTGTCTGCCGTTCGGGCATTAGGCGGAGGAGCCGCAGGAAGAGCCTATTCAAGGACATACAGCTTCTTCTTGAGCTTGAAGACTATCCTCAAGTTCCGATGCCAGTCCATAAAGTTAGTTCCAACTAACTTATCCTTATCAAGGAGTGATCGTAGTGATAATCTGCCAGTGTTCGTAGCCATTATTCTACAACACCCAAGAAAAACAGATTAGTACTACTTCGAATCATTTAAATTGGACTTGTTTTAAATGATTACTGCTCCCACTATTTTAAATTCGAATTGACAACCCACAAAGTCAATCGGGAAGTTTAAGACTTCCTAGTGAGATGGGATCCATATTTCACATGAGGCTTCGCGTCCCACGAGGGTGGGATGAGATGCACAAAGTAACCCATGTTTCCTAAGGTGGGCGCGCCGGCCGGTTGCTCCAAGCAACTCCCCTTGTTGAGACAGTCTGGGCATTTCATGTCCAGCGAGGGCTGGATACAACATGAAACCCTAACCTCTCAACGATGCCTCTAGACTTTCACCATGTGCCCAGTACATGTGAACTTCTAGTCAAGTCCATTCCTAACCGTTATGCCCAGGGCCAATGAGTTTCCTTGCGAAGGCACGCCCAGGTTAAAACTGGACTGAGGAAACCATTGTCACCACACACTTTCTAAAGATAAGTGGATGTGTCCCACGAGGGTGGGAACCAGTTCACAACTCCACTGATCGATAGCTTAGTGAGGGCTACGCATTAGAAGGCTACTAGACTTGATATTTTATTATGAGGGTTCTTAAGGTCTCATCAGTTTTATCTTATGTCTAACAATACAGGCATGCAATCCTATAGTGATAACATAACGATAAAACATCACAGGCATGCTTTTAGCAGATAAGGAAAGCAGTAAGGATGATGTGATCAAAGCCATTTCAAGACATTGAACCAACCCATGCCAAAAGGAGGTTCAACTCTTGACATAGGACTCAAGCCCCTAAAATAGACCTATCCTAGCCGCCCTCTATCTTGGTCTTCAAGGTTGGCTCCAAGGTCCTTCTTACATGGTTTAGCTCTCAAACCTTAAGGGTAGACCCCAAGGGATCGGCCAATGCCATGGTCTTCCTCCAATGAGGATGCGCCACAATGCAAGAGGCCAAGTTAGCTAGCTCTCAAACCCAAGGGTTTGGCCATGCCTAACTTGCGCCACTAAGCAAGCTTGCGCCTCTTCCTTTGATGCTTGTTGCGCCACCATCCAAGGTATGCATGCGCTAAGTTCCAAGTACATGTGCCACCCTAATCTTCTTCTTAGTTAGAAAGAAAAAAAGGGCACACAGGCCTCACAAGGATACATCACAGGCATGCAAAGGGGGGGGGGGCTTGACTAATGATCACAACATCATGCACAATCAAGGTATTTACTCATGCAATTCTACATGCTCATGAAAAACATAAAATCTGAAATTTTACTTTTTCATAAAACTAGTCGCTTTTTCTCATCTTCTTCTCACAAATCTTTTGGTTAATTGCGATTTATTTTTCATGATGATTTCAGAGATCCTTTCGGCTGGCAATTTTGTCAGATCAAGAGACTTGGCCAGTCCGAAGACACAATGCCCGTCCTACTTGACAAAATTACGTGCACCTTTAATCTTTAAATCAGACAAGAAAAATAGTCCAAAAATCCAAAAGAGATTGAGAGGATGATAGAAACAAGAAACCCTAATTTTTCCTACTTAGAAAAAATCATTTGCCATGCATCATGCTATTTACGAAAATAGAGATATGGCATGTGAGCATGAAAGAAAAGCATAAAACATCGTTCGAGTCTTGCAAGTCGCTCTGATACCACTGTTGGGAAACCCCAGGGACATTTTACAATTATCAGAGTTATGGACATACATTTTTCACAGGGGAAGAATGTCCCCGAAACAGGCCAGTCCCAAAAAACCCAGTGAAGATCGCAAGCAAGAGAGTCGACACGATGAGTTAGGAAATACCTTAGAGCAAGATGAGGTCGATGTCGTGATAGGCGCCCAAGCGTGCGCCCTCTGCAGTCTCACACACACGGATGCCTCGAGTCCTCTTCTTCCACGCCCGGTGCTAGCCTCGGGAAGAAGATCCAAGCCTTAGGGAGATGCTCCAATCACCTTACGCCACCACCAAGGAGGGATGCGCCAAAGAGGATGAAGAGAAGAGGAAACCGTCAAGAGCTTTCTTCACTTGCGCCAAGAAGAAGAAAGGAAGAAGACTTGCGGCCACTTGATGGAAGAGGAAGAGGTTGCGCCACCTTTGTTCTTTGCCCTCGCCCCTCTTGATGTGTTCACGCCTCCAAGGATGAATCATCTAAAGAGGGGGCGGCTAGGGTCACATATATAGGACAAGAGGCGGTTAGGGCAAGGGCTAGGATCATGACAAGTGTAGGGCTAGGATGAGGAGGTTTGATGCAAGGAAAGTCTCCAAGACTTTACCATAAACTTCATTCAACCTTTCCATAATTGCCCAAGTACCATATCAGCCCAAGACATGCCTTAAAGGCATACATACCATCAAGGGAGAAGGGCTAGGCGCCAATTGCTTCCTTAATGAAGCAATTTTGCCACCCTAACCCCATTATGCCCCTTAGGCACCAATGGGGTTGGGCTTCTCCCCATTACACCCTTTTAGCCTATTTCCTCTTCATGACAACGTGTTATTGTGCCTCATTGGATAATGAGCTAGCCCAAACTTCATCACATGGGTTGATTAAGCATTTGGATCCAATCCAATGTAACCCTAATCAAATGTGACCAACCATGGTCAAATACGGGTCAACCAGCCAAAAATGAAGTTTGGCTCCAATAACATTCTTCCATCTCATCAAGCCCATTGGCGCTGATGAAATCTCCCAATTAGATCCGAGTTATCCAATAACTCGATCATAAGGCTTCCCGATCAATACGAGAACTCAAGTATCAAGGTGTGCGACCCTGTAGGTTCCTTCTGACGCTGGCAGTGCTGACTAAAGGTCACCACAAGCAGTGAGTGGCACCTAGCAGTGCATTGCTGCTACCCAGGTCATTGGAATGGATATCAACATCGACATCCCCATCATCGCAACTAGGTACAGATGCATTACAGTCTCTTTGCCGAACTGATATCCGATTGGACAAGTGTGTCACCACTTGTTTTCACCCAATCACATGGCTATGACTAAAACAGGTTCTCACCTGGGTATGACCATACAATCTCAGTCATAGAACCATAGAGGAGCTCCATGGATATCATACTTCCCTAAGGAAGGGGCAAATCCTTTGTCTGTCCATTGACCTTCTCATATGGGTCGTGACATGCTCAATGACAACCGTTATGACCTCCCAACTACGGCGAGGTGTTAGGTTGTATCAAAGCAAGTCCCTAACCATATAGAATGATCAATGACCTCAAGTCAAGGGATCAATGCATCTCCTGTCACTTGTGAGGATAACTCATGACACCAAGTCATAGCCTCACAGCGGGTCTATCCAGTATATCCTCCAATGATATACCCATGTGTCTGCGTTAGCACCACGTGCCTAACTAGCCCACATACCAGTCTCACAAGTACCATAGCTATCCCATATCCACTAAGGTACATCGACTGGGGACTATAGTTCGAGCACAGATCCAATCTGTCTCCAGGGACATTATCATGTTAGTACATATGCGCAGATGTAAACAAACATAGATAACAACAATGCCAGAATGATATAAATATCAAAGTCAAGTAGTACATAAGTAGACCAAAACTAGGTTCTAGGGCATATACACCAACAGTCCACTAGAGTCAACTAGTGGTCAAACATGAACAAAATAAAGTCTCATCTCCTCATAAGAAATATCATAGCATCAGCTTCTAAAAATGTTCCGAATCACACAATGATTCGATTAGAGGCTAACCGATCAATACGGAGTCTCTAGCGTCTAGGTATGCGACCCTGTAGGTCCCTCTGACATTGGCTGTGATGATCTAATAATCACAAGCGGTGAGTGGTACCTAGTAGTACATCGCCGCTACCCAAGTCATCGAAATAAATGTCTCCATCGACAACCTCAAAACTGTGATAAGGTATAAGAGTATCCATGTCCCTTTGCTAGGCTGAATGTCCAAGTTGGACAAGTGTGTCACACTTGTATATTCCAACTACGACGGTCATAACTAAATCAGGCTATACCTGGGTGTGGTCACACTCTTTTAGTCATGCACCATCTAGGGGCTCATGGACATCAAGCTTCCACGCAGGGAAGGGGCAAATCCTCTATCGGCAAGATGCACCTCTCACATTGCTTAAGATATACCCAACGACAACCATTATGACCTCCCTGTTATGGCGAGGCGTTAGGTTGTATCAAAGCACATCTCTTACAACACAGAGATACAATCTTCCTCAAGTTAAAGGACAGATACAACTCTATCACTGTGAGATTCTTCTTGAGGCACCAGGAAGAACTATCACGGCGGGTCGGTCCAGTATATCTTCCTTGATACAGCCTTATGCCTGCATTAAGCAACCCATGCTAACCAGTGCATAAACGAGTCTCACCCGTACCACAGTTGTCTCCTATCTACTATGGTACTCGACTTGGGACATAAGCAAACTGAGATAGTAATATCTCGAGGGACATCATCATGTAAACATACATATGCGCAGATGTATAATAAATCATGACAACGACAATGTCAGGATATCTATAAATATCAATTTATGTAGTACATATGTCTAGACCAAAACATAGGTATTAGGGCATAACACTAACAGGTAGGACTAGCCTAGGATTTATTTTCCTAAGTCTTTATTTTTATTTTGTAGTAAATGTAGTAGGTTGTTCTTAGCCTAGGGTATTTGCACCTGTAATGCACTTAGAAGGCACCTCCAACCCCTCAACTACACATAGCCCTCAATATTAAAGAAGTCAACGTCAAGTCAATCTTCAACCATGCGCAGCAAAGTCAAGTCAAAGGCGAAGACTAGTCAACATGCCACCTGCAAATTACCACCAACAAAGAATAGTTCAGTAAACTGCGGTCAATAATAAAGGAAGTCAACATCAACTTGCAATGTTCTAAATGGTTCCAACAACTCTACTATAAGCTGCCACCATTAAACATCACAAGCCACCTCAAGTTCCACTAATCAGCATTAGGGCACCTCTCATCCAGCCAATACAAATGCATGTGCCACCAGCCACTTTAAACATCAAGAGATTTGCATGCGTATCCAACAGACAGCCAATGCATGCAAGAGTACTCACCAACAGGATCCATCCACACCACTTATTTAAATCATCTCCAAATCCAGCCATTGACAGAAGATACACGTTTAGGCCATTTCGTAATTTCAATTCAAGTGAACGTTGAGGGAGAAAGGGGTTTAAAGCCCTTGTATTTGTCCACACTGCATTAGGTCGAAATCATTGGAGAAAATCTGAGATTGTGTTTACTGTGTTCGTTTGTGCCGAGAGTGGAGCTTGCTCCTCTTGTGTACCGAGGGTTGAGCTTGCTCCTCTCCTTATCCTTCTCTTCTCTACTCTTCTCATCTATCTTCTCTTCTCCTCTAATCCTCCCAGAGTTCCTCTTGCCGCTAGTCACCTCCATCCCACATTCTTCATCCCGCACTGTTTCATTGCCGAGTTTAGACTTTCAACAATCCATCTTTGGGGTTGGTGTCAGGAAGCATTGAAGGTTCAGCAATCGTCCCCTTGAGGTCATTTTTGCCAAGTGTCCGTGGTAAGATTTCAATTTTAAAACTAAGAACATATGTTGAACTTGTTGATCGGGCAGCTATCGTGGAGAAAGATATGGAAGAGATTCAAGAAGTGAGAAACAAAAGAGATAAGTGGAGGCATAACGTTCATCATAAACAAAAGAGAGACTAGCATTACAAGAGCAAAGTTGCCAAGGTTGAAAGTGAATAGTCAACTGAAGAACATAATACGCCCTAGATCACCTTAGGTATGGAGCTCAAGCAATGTAATAGTAAACACAATATTCAAGTATTAAGCTAAGGATCATGCGGTTCTAAGGAGATTAGAGTGGAGTGAGGACACCTGAGGCCCCCTTATGGGAAGGGGGCCGAACCCGTTCTAAGTATTTCAGCAGTGAATCTTTGTATACTTGCATGATAATGTCCCTAGAGACAGATTATATCTGTGCTCAAACTCTATCCCCAGTCAAGTACCTGAGTGGATAAGGGACAACTTTGGTACATGTGAGACTGATACATGGGCTGGTTAAGCACATGGTGCTAACGCAGACAAATGGGTATATCAGTGGTAGATATAATGGATCGACCTGTTGTGAAGCTCTAACTTGGTGTCATGAGTTAACCTCATAAGTGATAGGAGATGCATTGATCCTTTGACTTGAGGTCATTGACCATTCTATATAGGTAGAGACATACTTTGACACAACCTAACACCTCACTATAGTTGGGAGGTCATAATAGTTGTCATTGAGTATCTCATGACCCATATGAGGAGATCAATGGACAGATTTAGGATTTGCCCCTTTCTAAGGGAAGCTTGATATCCATGGGGCACCCCTATGGTTCTATGACTGAAAGTGTATGGCCATACAAAGGTGAGAACCTGATTTAATCATAACCATGAGATTGAGTATAAACAAGTAGTGACACACTTGTCAAATCAGATATCAATTTGGCAAAGGGACTGTAATGCATTGGTACCTTGTTGCGATGATGGGGATGTCGATGATGATATCCATTCCGAAGACTTGGGTAGCAATGATGCACTGCTAGGTGTCACTCACTGCTTGTGATGACCCAAATTCATCACTACCAACATCAGAGGAACCAACAGGGTCGCACACCTTGATGCTTAAGTTTTCATATTAATCGGGTAGCCTTCGGATCGAGTTATTTCATAACTCGGATTTATTTGGGAGATTTTATCAGTGCCAATGGGCCTGATGAGATGGAAGAAGCTTATTAGTGCCAAACTTTATTTTTGGCATGCTGACCCAAAATTGACCATGGTTAGCCTCATTTGACCATAGGTTACATTGGATTGGATCCAATGACTTGATTAACATGCATAATGTTGGTGTTTATGCCTTAAGACCTAGTTTTAGTCTATTTTTTGTGCGATTTGACATTGATATTTCTTATATATCATTCTGGCATTGTCGTTATCATATTTAGTTTACATCTGCGATTGTGTTCATGTATGATAATGTCCCTAGAGATAGATTGGATCTGTGCTCAAACTCTTATCCCAATCGATGTGCCTAAGTGGATATGGGACAGCTCTGGTATTTGTGAGACTGATATATGGGCTGGTTAGGCCCGAGGTACTAACGTAGGCATATGGGTATATCAGTGGTGAATATACTGGACCGACAGGCTGTGAGGCACTAACTTGGTGTCATCAGTTATCCTCACAAGTGACAGGAGATGCACTGATCCCTTGACTTGAGGTAATTGACTCTTTTATATGGTTAGGGACATGTTTTGATGCAACCTAACACCTCACCATAGTTGGATGGTCATAACGGATGCCATTGAGTATGTCACGACCCATATGAGAAGCTCAATGTACAGACAGAGGATTTGCCCCTTTCTGAGGGAAGCTTGATATCCATGGGGCCCCCCTATGGTTCTATGACTGAAAGTATATGGCCATACTGAGGTGAAAGCCTGATTTAGTCATGACTATGAGATTTTGGTAAAAACAAGTGGTGACACACTTGTCCAATCGGATATCAGTTTGGCAAAGAGACTGTAATGCATCAGTACCTAGTTGCGATGATGAGGATGTCGATGTCGATATCCATTCCGATCACTTGGGTAGCAGCAATGCACTGCTAGGTGCCACTCACTACTTGTGGTGACCTTAGGTCAATACTACCAACGTCAGAGGAACCTACAGGGTTGCACACCTTGATACTCGAGTTCTCGGATTAATCGCAAAGCCTTATGATCGAGTTATTGGATAGCTCTGATCTATTTGGGCGATTTCATCAGCACCAATGGGCCTGATGAGATGGAAGAGACTTATTAGAGCCAAACTTTATTTTTGGTAGGTTGACTCGAAATTGACCATAGTTGGTCACATTTGAGTTGGGGTTGCATTGGATTGGATCCAATGGCTTAGTCAACTTGTGCAAAGAAGTTTGGGCTAGTTCATTACCCAATAAGGCCCAATAATAAGTTGTCATAAAGGGATAAGTGGGCTCAAGGGTATAATGGGGAGAAATATGACCCCATTGGCGCCTGAGGGCGTAATGGGGTGAGAGTGGCGCCTATTGCTTCATTTGGATGGATTTGGCGCCTTGCCCTCTTTCTTTGGATGGAAAGCTTGCTTCTAGGGCAAGGCTTGGGGCGCATATGGCTGAATAGACTTGTATGGCAATTGCTAGGTGCATATGGAAGAGGGGAAGAGGTTTATGATAAAGTCTTGGAGACTTTCCTTACCTCTAACCCTAATTACTTCCTCCCCTTAACTCTAACCGACTCCTTCATTGTAGTTGCGCCTACCCTTTGTCATGCCCCCCCTTGCATCTATATATCCTCATATATGCGAGAGCAAGAGGGCAAGAGGTAAGGCAAGTGGCATGAACATCAAATAGGCGAGAGCAACAACTTCATTAGCGCATCTCTTCCATCTTCCTAGCCGCAACTCATCTACTCCTCCTCTTGGCGCAAGAAGGACTTGAGGATTGGCGGCATCATCTCCATCCATCTTCTCTTTGGCACATCTTCCCTTGAAGGTGGCGCAAGCGTAGAAGAGAGACACCAAAGGCTTGGCTCTTCTTCTTGAGGTTAGCACCAGACATGGAATAAGAGAACTTAAGGGATCCGTGTGTGTTAGACTGCAGAGGGTGCACACATGGGCGCCTACCTCGACATCAATTTGCTCTTACTTTAGGTACTTTCTCCTCTCATTGTGTCGACTCTCTTGCAAGAACAAGATCCATTGGGTTTTTGGGACCAACCTATTTCGGGGATATGCTTCCGCTGTGTATCTGTAATGTTTGTAAAAATTATAAATTATCCCCATAGTTTCCCAACAGTGGTATCAGAGCGATTTGCGAGCTTCGAACAATGTTTATATGCTTTTTGTATCCTCACATGTCATCCTATTTTTCGAAAATTCAATGCATGGCGCATGATTTTTCTAAGTAGGAAAAATTCTAGGTCTTTTGTTTCTTACCTCTAATCGATTTCTTTTGGTTCTTTGCTCTCTTCATATGACTGGGAGAGACCCATATGTGGAAGAGATAATTTCTCCTCTCATGGTAGGATAGACCCATCATGAGAGACTTGTTGAGATTATGCGTGTTGGGAAACCCCAGGGATATTTTATAATTTTCAGATATAGAGATTACACAAATACATTGCCAAGCGGAAGAAATATCCCCGAAATAAGCCAGTCCCAAAAACCCAAGGAAGATCGCATGCAAGAGAGTTGACACGATGAGTTAGAAAATACCTTAGGAGCAAGATGAGGCTGAGTCATGATAGGCGCCCAAGCGTGCGCCCTCTACAGTCTCACACACACAGATGCCTCGAGTCCTCTTCTTCCATGCTCGGTGCTAGCCTCGGGAAGAAGATCCAAGCCTTAGTCACCTTCTCCAATGCTTGCGCCACCTCCAAGGTAGAAGCGCCAATTGAAGAAGAAGAGAGACAGAGAAGAGTGCCGCCAAGAGGTTCCCTTACTTGCGCCAAGAAGAGGAAAGGAAGAAGACTCTTGCGGCTAGGGTTTGATGGAAGAAGAAGCTTGCGCCACTAGCCCTTGTCCTTGCCTCTTGATGTGTTCACACCTCGAAGGAATTGAACACAAAGAGAGGGGTGGCTAGGGTCCAATAAATAGGGCAAGAGGCGGTTTGGGCAAGGGCTAGAATCATGACAAGTGTATGGCTAGGATGGGGGGTTTGAGGCAAGGAAATTCTCCAAGACTTTACCATAAACCTCATTCAACCTATCCATAAATGCCCAAGTACCATATCAGCCCAAGACATGCCTTAAAGGCATTCATACCATCAAAGGAGAAGGGCTAGGCGCATATTGCTTCCTAATGAAGCAAACTTTGCCACCTAAACCCCATTATGCCCCTTAGGCGGCAACGGGGTTGGGTTTCTCCCCATTATACCCTTTTAGCCTATTGCCTCTTTATGACAACTTGTTATTGGGCCTCATTGGGTAATGAGCTAGCCCAAACTTCATTACATGGGTTGATTAAGCACTTGGATCCAATCCAATGCAACCCTAATCCAAATGTGACCAACCATGGTCAAATACGGGTCAACCTGCCAAAAATGAAGTTTGGCTCCAATAACTCTCTTCCATCTCATCAGGCCCATTAGTGCTGATGAAATCTCCCAATTAGATCCGAGTTATCCAATAACTCGATCATAAGGCTTCCCGATCAATATGAGAACTCGAGTATCAAGATGTGCGACACTATAGGTTCCTCTGACGCTGGCAGTGCTGACTAAAGATCACCACAAGTAGTGAGTGGCACCTAGCAGTGCATCACTGCTACCCAAGTCATTGGAATGGATATCGACATCGACATCCCCATCATTACAAACAGGTACAGATGCATTACAGTCTCTTTGCCGAACTAATATCCGATTGGACAAGTGTGTCACCACTTGTTTTCACCCAATCACATGGTCATGACTAAATCAGGTCTTCACCTGGGTATAACCATACACTTTTAGTCATAGAACCATAGAGGAGCTCCATGGATATCAAGCTTCCCTTAGGAAGGGGCAAATCCTTTGTCTATCCATTGACCTTCTCATATGAGTCGTGACATGCTCAATGACAACCGTTATGTCCTCCCAACTACAGTGAGGTGTTAGGTTGTATCAAAGCATGTCCCTAACCATATAGAATGGCCTATGACCTCAAGTCAAGGGATCAATGCATCTCCTATCACTTGTGAGGATAACTCATGACACCAAGTCATTGCCTCACACCGGGTCTATCCAGTATATCCGCCACTGATATACCCATATGACTGTGTTAGCAGCTCGTGCCTAACCAGCCCATATACCAGTCTCACAAGTACTAGGTACATCGACTGGGGACAATCGGTCTCCAGGGACATTATCATGTAAGTTCATAATCGCAGATGTAAACAAACATAGATAATGACAATGCCAGAAAGATATATAAATATCAAAGTCAAGTAGTACAATAATGGACCAATACTAGGTCCTAGGGCATATACACCAACAATCTCCCACTTGCACTAAGACATAGAGGTTAAGGAATTTCAACCCCATATCTCTAGCGTGACCATCATGCTTCTGCTGCGCCAAAGCTTTGGTCAATGGGTCTGCCAGATTGTTCTCTATGTCAACTCTGCTAATCTTGACATCACCTTAGTCAATGATCTCTCTGATTAGGTGAAATCTCCTGAGTATGTGTTTGGACCTTTAATGAGACCGTTGTTCCTTGTCTTATGCAATTGCTCCATTGTTGTCACAGTAGAGCTCAATGGGATCCATTGCACTTGGAACCACCTGAAGTTCAGAAATGAACTTCCTGATCCAAACGGCTTTTTTGGCTACCTCAGAAACGGCCACATACTCAGCCTCGGTTGTAGAATCAGCTATGGTGAATTGCTTGAAGCTCTTCCAGCATATAGCGCCTCCATTCATCTTGAACACATAGCCGGCCTGCAATCTGAAGTCATCAGGGTCAGAATGGAACGACGCATCAGTATAGCCCTACATACTGAGCTCTTCCTGTCCCCCATAGACTAAGAACAGATCCTTAGTTATTCTCAAATACTTAAGGATTTTCTTTACAGCCACCCAATGCTGTAAACCTGGATTGGATTGGTATCGGTTGGTTATGCTCACAGCATAAGCCACGTCTAGTATAGTACACAACATTGCATACATGATCAATCCCACTGTCGAAGCATAGGGCACTCGACTCATGTCATCCCTCTCAGCCTGTGTGGTGGGACACTGGCTCTTTGAGAGAGTAAGGCCATGTCTTACTGCAAGGTATCCTTTCTTGGATTGCTCCAAGTTGAACCTCTCTAGGACCTTTTTAATGTAGGTACTCTGACTAAGGGCCAGGAGCCTCTTGGATCTATCCCGGTAGATCCTCATGCCTAGGATGTAGGCAGCCTCCCTTAAGTCCTTCATCTCGAAACACTTCACTAACCGTGTCTTCACAGCTTGAAGACTAGGGATGTTGTTTCCAATGAGCAGTATGTCATCGACATACAAGACCAGAAAAGTCACTAAGCTCCCACTGAATTTTCTTTATACACAGGCGTCATCTTCACTTTTGATAAAGCCATAATCTCTCATAGCTTCATCAAATCGAAGATTCCAACTTTGAGATATTTGCTTTAATCCATAAATGGATTTCTTTAGCCTGCAGACCTTACTGGCATCTGCAGGATGGATGAAGCCATCAGGTTGTGTCATGTACACATCCTCAGTTAGCTTCCCGTTAAGGAACGCTGTCTTTACATCCATCTGCAATATCTCATAGTCATGATATGCAGCTATAGCAAGCAGAATCCGAATGGATTTGATCATGGCAATCGGCGAGAAGGTTTCTGATGTATCCTAAGTTGTTTGGCGTGTACCTAGGACTAATTGAAAAGTTGTTTGATGTATCCTAAGGTGTATAAAAATTAAAGGATCAAAATCTATCAGGAATTTAGGGTATCAACAGAAAGAAGGCTACTCAGATTAAAAACTGCACAAACTGCACAAAAGTTAATCAAATTCGAAAAGTTGCCATGTGTCCTAGAATGATCAGCAAATAAAATAATGAAAATAACTATTCCATAAGATAGAAAGACACATGTTCTTTCAATTCCAAGTGAAAAATCTGGGTTTCAAGTCACCGAAACATCATAAAAAGTGGCAGCAAAAGTGCTAGTCAGAACAGTCAGAAAAAACTCCTGCAGAAATTAATCAGAATTAAAAAGTTGCTAGGTGTTTTAGAATGATCCATGGACTTTAAAATTTAGCAAAAATATCCAGATGATAGACAAAGATGAATACTTCCATGTCGTGCCAAAGATCAAAAATTTTTCCAACTCAGTTTCTTAAAATCGCAGCGAGAAAACACCTACTCAATAAGCAGAAAACAGCTTTAAAATACGGTACCATGTTATCCCTTACGGTAGTGCCGTATTTTTCAAAGAACTCTCGGGAAAGAAATCACTCAAAATTACGGCACGTGAAAGACGTTACGGCCCTACCGTAAAAATCACAAAACTTTCTGTTAAAAACGGACCAAAAATACGGTACTGTAAAATGGATTACGGTAGTGCCGTATTTTGCGCCAAAACTTGTTTTCACCTACAAAAAGAGATTAAAAATTAGTTCTAAAATAAACTAAAATAAAAGAAACTAAACTAAGGTAAAAGTGCTTGGGTTGCCTCCCAACAAGCGCTAATTTTAGGTCCATAGCTTGACCAAAAATCAAATCTCATGGTGAAGCAGGTGAATCAGTTCCAAAGTAAATAGCATGTAGTTTTCTCCTTTTCCGCTGTCCAAAAAGTTTAGCCACTAATCCAAAAGTCTAGAATTGCATATGAAACACAATCAAAGTGGCTTTCATAAATATGCAAAAATCAAAATCAAAATTTTCAATTCCAATCAAAGGATATTCAATGATCTTCCTAAATTTGTCAAAAAGCAAAATCATTAGTCCTTTCTTCAAAATTATATTTTCAATTGCAATAGGACTTTCATCAAAAGAATCAAGTATTGGATCATCAAAATAATATTTATGTCTCAAATTTGGTTCCTCAATAAAGCATAAATTTTCAAATAAATCACAAGATTGAACATTAGATATGGGCATGACATCATCATGGTGAGATTCATCGATATTTGCAACATGCATATCTTTTTCAAATTCCTCATGCTCACAATCAAATAATTTATCAATTTCAAAATTATCAACAAAATCAGAATAAGATTTTTCTAAATCAACCCCCTCATGCTTTTCCATAAATAATTCATCATCAGAAGAATCAATTTCATCATTATCATCAAGAGGGGGTTTTTCAATTTCAATTTCCTCAAACTTTTCTACAAATAAATTAGCAAAAGAATCAACTTCACAATTATCAAAATTAGAGTGAGATTCATGAATATTCACATAAGGCTCAATCTCAAAACAATCATAATCAGAAGGAGATTTTTCTAAATCAATCTTTTCAGCTTCCAAATCAAACTCAAATAAACAATCTTGTTGTGCTCTCTGGGTTTCCAAAATTTCAAAATTAGCAGTTAAAGATTCTACTTGAGAAGTGAGTGGACTAATCATCCCCTTAAGATTTTCAATTTCCTTACTTCGATTTGTTATGATCTTCAATTTCTCAAGCATCGATTCTAAGCTAGATTTTCTAGTGTCTTCAAAGCATGGTTTAGAAACATGATCAGAGCAATCATCATAAAAAGAAGTTTGATTTTTCCAGCTATAATCATAATGATCATCTAGGTAACATGAAGAATTAGAATTTTGAGGCATTAAAAATTTGCAATCAGAAGTATAATGATCAGAAGACTTACAAATATTACATGTAACAAAATAAGAGTGTAATTTCGCTATATCTGCAAGAGTACATTGTGAATAATCTTTATGCTCACTTTGTGGCATGTATACCTTGCCTCTTTTGGATGCCCACGAATTATGATGAAAAGACATATTTACCAAATCTATCAAGAACAGAAAGATAATCCAACACCAATCAATCAGAATTTTGTTTTTTTTTCAGAATATATAAAAAAATATAAAACACAAGTAAATTCACAAATTTCAGAAATTCTCAGTTTTATCACAACTGTGAAAATACAAAACCTGCAAAAAGAAAAAAAAACAAAGTTAAATCAAAAACAAATAAAAACGTAGTTTAGCAATACTAACAACTATTCTGATATTAACAAAACTAAGGTCCTCGGCAACGGCGCCAAAAACTTGATGTATCCTAAGTTGTTTGGCGTGTACCTAGGACTAAGCCCTGGCAACGGCGCCAAAAACTTGTTGTGTCCGCAAGTGCACGGATACTTCGAAGTAATAAAAATATTGAACCACAGAGACCTACGTGTTAAGTACCAAATAGATGTTTTCTCACTAGCTTAGCAAGCCGAATATGATGGAAGTAAACTATGCAGAAAAGTATGCTAAAAAGATAATCAGAGAGAAATAACTGGGACTAGGGTTTCATCCTCCTTGATTCTAATGACTAGATATATAAAAAGAGGTCGCCAAACTAATCTTATCATGATAAAGACTTAATTTATTTCATAAAGGGATCATCTCACTTTCGTGTAGACAATCATGCAGGGATCAATCCTCGCTTTCACGCAAGATCTATCCCAATGCTAAAGATAAGTAAATCATCAATCAAAGAACTCGAGATCACTTTCATGCATCCGAATTCTAAGTTGATTATCTCAAGTGGAATCTTAAGGATCACTTTCGTGCATCCAAGACTCAACACAAGTTCTACTTATGGTTTTTCGACGACTCGATCCTCACTTTCGTGCAAGATCAAATCAAGTCTAACATAATAACTCAACCCTAGATTCAAATTATCAACAAGGCATTAAGATCACTAAAATCAAATATTAAGAACTAACCTAAGAGAGTTCCTAACATGCAATTCTAGGGTTCCAAGTTCTCAAGCAAATCACCTTTTGGTCCTTATTGCGATAACTCTAAAACATGAATAATAACATCAATCTAAAGAGAATTAAAGATGCAAACATTCACATAAGTAAAATTATCATCATAAAAATATTCTGACGATGATAAAAGGTTATCTAATCATTAAAAATCAAAGGGATTACACCCCATGTCCCAAAATATGTCTAAGCTTGCATGGAGAAGAAAATACAATAAGCCATAATTTTAGAAGATCGAAAATTAACTAGAAAAGAGGTTTTAGAAAATACAGCCGTATTTTGCAAGGAGGCGTCAATGAACAGTGGTGGCGCTCCTTCTTTCGTTGATTCCTCCTCTGATTGAACTCCTTTTCCTTTAAACCTTCTGGGGTATTGTCTTCTCCTCTAGGCAAAGCTTCTACATGAAAATCACGGCCTAAGGTGCCCTCTACGCCTCTCGGCATGAGGCCAAACCCTAGCCGCCTCTCTGGCAATTTCTCCCTCGATACTGGATAAAAATTCAGGCCTTTACTTCGTGTGTCTTCTCCTCTTTAAGACAAGTCTGCATCATCTTTCGGATCTCAATTTGGAGGTCTGGATCAAAAGTTATTGTCCTTGCAAGATTCACGGCGGAAAAATCGGGAAGACGAGCCAAAATTACGGTACCGTAAAATAAATTATGGTAGTGCCGTATTTTCTTCACAAGTTTCTGGTCAAAAATTTCTCAAAATACGGTACCATAAAAAAAATATGGCACTGCCTTATTTTCTGCAAATTACAGCCGTAATATCCATTACACCCGGGGTGTATTTTTCAAACTTGCTCCGATTCGCATGAAAATTGGTGTGCAGTTTCGTTTCGACGTCCTGAATCCATTCGTGCACTTAAATCCTTTGAAATCCATCAAAATATGGCACTTTTTACTTGAAAATCAAGAAAAACCAAAATACAAGTAGATTTTGTAATATTTGATAAATTTGGCACAAAAATAAGCGAAAGAGCCTTAATTTAGCATGAAAAGATATATAAAATGACACAAAATATACTATATATTTTGGTGTCATCAGTTTCATCATAGTCCACCTCGTGGACTTGTTTGAATCCCTTAGCCACTAGTCTATCTTTATAGGTAACTATGTTGTCATCCATGTCTGTCTTCCTCTTGAAGACCCATTTACACTCTATGGGTTTTACCCCTTCAGGTAGCTCAACCAAATCCCAGACTTTATTAGCTGACATGGAATCCATTTTGGATCGCATGGCCTCAAGCCATCTCTCGGAGTCCGGTCCGCTGACCGCCTCATCATAAGTCCTGGGTTCATCCTCAATGATGAAGATCCTGTTGTGTTGAGTCGGCAGCGACCATACCTCTCAGGCGCACGATGAATCCTCCTAGACCTACGTGGGGCCTGTGTCTGAGCCTCAGGTTTCCCAGCAACCGGTGTAGGTGGCTCAGGTTCCATCTCTATGTCTTGTGGTTGCACTTGTGCCTCGTCCAAGTCAAACTTCCTTCCGCTGACTTCTTTCAAGAGAAATTCTTTATCTAGAAAGATAGCACTCCAAGCAACAAAAACTTTGTTCTCGGTGGGAACATAGAAGTAGTAACCCTTAGTTTCTTTAGGGTACCCCACAAATACACACTTATCAAATCTAGGTTCTAGCTTGCTAGAATCCTGACGTTTGACATAAGCCTCACATCCCCAGATCCTGATAAAAGTGAGATTAGGGCGTTTCCCACTCCATACCTCGTATGGTATCTTGGAGACACTCTTAGATGGAACGTTATTCAGTATTAGAGAAGCTGTCTCAAGTGCATGCCCCCAGAATGAGGGAGATAGAGTTGCATGACTCATCATAGACCGAACCATGTCCAACAAAGTTCGATTTCTCCTTTCAGACACATCATTCCATTGAAGTGTTCTAGGAGGAGTGAGTTGGGATAGGATCCCACACTCTCTCAGATAGTCAAAGAACTCACCGCTCAGGTACTCTCCACCACGATCTGATCGAAGAGCTTTAATGGATCTACCAAGCTGGTTCTCCACTTCATGCCTCAACACCTTAAATTTTTCAAAGATTCAGATTTATGTCTCATCAAGTAGACATAACCATATCTACTGAAGTCATCAGTAAATGTGATGAAGTAGTTGTACCCTCCTTTGGCTTGTTTATTGAATGGCCCACACACATCACTATGTATGAGATCCAATAAACGTCCTGCCCTCTCACCAATCTTGGTAAAGGGCGCCTTTGTCATCTTCCCTAATAAACAAGGTTCACAAGTATCAAATTCCTCCAAGGAACTTGAATCTAACAACCCATTTGCATGGAGTTGTTGGATGCGATTCTTGTTTATATGGGCTAATCGACAATGCCATAGGAAAGCACCAAGTGAACCACTCAGTTTGGTCCTTTTACTATTTATGTTACAAACAGAGTTATCCATGTCCAATACATATAGACCATTGCACAAAGTACCATTCCCATAGAACATATTTGCAAATGAAAAAGAACAAGAGTTCTTATTTATTTCAAACTTAAATCTCTTCTTTGCCAAGCAAGGAATGGAGACAATGTTCTTACTAAGCGAAGGTACATAATAGCAATTATCTAACTCTAATTGATGTACAGAAGGCAGGGAGAGAGTCAAAACTCCTACAGCAATAGTAGCAACCTGTGCCGCGTTTCCAACTCATAGGTCAATTTCTCCAGCCTGCAACGATCTACTTTTCTTGAGCCCCTGCAAATTTGTTCAAATATGAGCTCCACATGCGGTATCCAATACCCATGACATAGAAGTAGAAAGGTTGACTTCTGTAACATAAATACCTGAGCTAGAAGCAAAGGCCAAGCCTTTCTTCTCCTCATTCTAAAGTTGTTTGCAGTCCCTCCTCCAGTGACCCTGCTCACCACAGTGGAAACACCTCTGCTCCTTTGACTTCTTCTCCTTTTTCTTCAGTGCCTCGGTAGGACCTCTGGCACTGCCCTTAGCACGTGCCTTACCCTTATTCTTTATCTTCTTGGTCGTAGGGACCAAAAGAACAGAATTGGGTTTGGTCTTACCCATCTCACGCTCGGCTGTTTGGAGCATATTCAGTAGTTCCTCCCTTGTGCAATCAATCCGGTTCATGTTAAAATTTTTGATAAATGGACTGAAGCTAGGGGGCAGAGACTGCAGAATAAGATCTACAACCAGCTCGTTGTTTATAGTATGCCCTAGTCTCCTGAGATGATCCACATTCCCAATCAGCTTGAGAACGTGGGGTTTCACTGGTGCACCTTCAGACAACTTGCACCGAAAAACTGCTTTGGCAGTGTCATATCTCTTAGTTCTAGCCTGAGCCTCGAACATCTGTTTCAGATGAGTGATCATCTGAAAACCGTTCTGCTCCTCATATTGCACCTGAAGTTTAGGTGCCATAGTGGCTAGCATGAGACATGCAACCTCCAAAGAGTCATCCTGATGCTTTCTAAAAGCATCCCTGTCTGCCGTGCAGGCATTAGGCGGAGGAGCCACAGGAAGAGGCTGTTCAAGGACATATAGCTTCTTCTCGAGCTTGAGGGCTATCCTCAAGTTTCGATGCCAGTCCATAAAGTTGGTTCCAACCAACTTATCCTTATCTAAAAGGGATCGCAGTGCCAATCCGCCAGTGTTCGCAGCCATTGTTCTACAACAACCAAGAAACAACAGATTAGCACTACATCGAATCATTTAAACTGGACCTGTTTTAAATGATCATGACTCTCACTATTTTAATCGAATTGACAACCCACAAAGTCAATCGGGAAATTTAAGATTTCCTAGTGAGATGGGATCCTTATTCCTCATGAGGCTTTGCGTCCCACGAGGGTGGGATGAGATGCACAAAGTGACCCATGCTTCTTAAGGTGGGCGCGCCGGCCGGTTGCTCCAAGCAACTCCCCTTGTTGAGATAGTCTAGGCATTTCATGTCTTGCGAGGGCTGGATACAACATGAAACCCTAACCTCTCAACGATGCCTCTAGAGTTTCATCATGTGCCCAGCATAAATGAAAATCTAGTCAAGTCCATTCCTAACCGTTATGCCCAGGGCTAACGAGTTTCCTTGCGAAGGCATGGCCAGGTTAAAACTGGACTGGGGAAACCATTGCCACCACACACTTTCTAATGATAAGTGGGTGTGTCCCATGAGGGTGGGAAACAGTTCACAACACCACTGATCGATAGCTTAGTGAGGGCTATGCGTTAGAAGGCTACTAGACTTGATATTTTGAATGAGGGTTTTTGAGGTCTCATCAGTTTTATCTTATGTCTAACAATACAGGCATGCAATCCTATAGTGATAACATAACGATAAAACATCACAGGCATGCTTTAGCAGATAAGGAAAAGCAGTAAAAGAATGATGTGATCATAGTCTATTCAAGACATTGAACCAACCCATGCCAAAAGGAGGTTCAACTATAGACCTAGGACTCAAGCCCCAAAGACAAGACCTAACCAAGCCGACCTCTAGCTTGATCTTCATGGTTGGCTCCAAGGTTCTTCTCTCCATAGTTTAGCTCTCAAACCCTAGGGGTACATCCCCAAGGTTCGGCCAATGCCATGGTCTTCCTCCAGGGAAGGTGCGACATCAAGCAAGCCACAAGAGGGATAGCACACAAGCACAAGGCTCAGCCAAACCCTAACTTGCGCCACCAAGCAAGGTGCGCAAGCTTCAAGCATGCGCCAATCTCCAAGAACAAGCGCTACCCTATTCTTCTTCTTAATGAAAAGCAAAAAAGAAAAGCAGCACGCAGGCCTCACAAGGATACATCACAGGCATGCAAAGGGGCTTGACTCAGGACCACAACATTATGCACAACCAAGGTATTTACTCATGCAATTCTACATTCTCATGAAAAACATAAAATCTGAAATTTTACTTTTTCATAAAACAAGTCTCTTTTCCTCATCTTCTTATCACAAATCTTTTGGTTATTTGCGATTAATCTTTTATGATGATTTCATAGATCCTTTCGGCTAGTAATTTTGTCAGATCAAGAGACCCGGCTAGTCCGAAGACACAATGCCCGTCCTACTTGACAAAACTATGTGCGCCTTTGATCCTTAAATCAAGAGAGAAAAATAACCCAAAAATCCAAAAGAGATTGACAAGATGATAGGAACAAGAAACCCTAATTTTTCCTACTTAGAAAAATCGTTTGACATATGATCATGCAATTTTTGAAAATTGAGATATGACATGTGAGCATGGAAAAACATGAAATTATATCGTTCGAGTCTCGCAAGTCACTTTGATACCACTGTTTGGAAACCCCGGGGATATTGCACAGCGGAAGCAATATCCCCGAAATGAGCCAGTCCCAAAAATCCAGTGAAGATCACATGCGAGAGAGTCGACACGATGAGTTAGAAAATACCTTAGGAGCAAGATGAGGCCGATGTCGTGATAGGAGCCCAAGCGTGCGCCATGCCCGGTGCTAGACACGGATGTCTCGAGTCCTCTTCTTCCATGCCCGGTGCTAGACACGGGAAGAAGATCCAAGCCTTAGTCACCTTCTCCAATGCTTGCACCACCTCTAAGGTAGAAGCGCCAATTGAAGAAGAAGAGAGACGGAGAAGAATGCCGCCTAGAGGTTCCCTTACTTGCGCCAAGAAGAGGAAAGGAAGAAGACTCTTGCGGCTAGGGTTTGATGGAAGAAGAAGCTTGCGCCACTAGCCCTTGTCCTTGCCTCTTGATGTGTTCATGCCTCCAAGGAATTGAACACAAAGAGAGGGGCGGCTAGGGTCCAATAAATAGGGCAAGAGGCGGTTTGAGCAAGGGCTAGAATCATGACAAGTGTATGGCTAGGATGAGGGGGTTTGAGGCAAGGAAAGTCTCCAAGACTTTACCATAAACCTCATTCAACCTATCCATAATTGCCCAAGTACCATATCATCCCAAGACATGCCTTAAAGGCATTCATACCATCAAAGGAGAAGGGCTAGGTGCATATTGTTTCCTAATGAAGCAAACTTTGCCACCCAAAACCCATTATGCCACTTAGGCGCCAATGGGGTTGGGTTTCTCCCCATTATGCCCTTTTAGCCTATTGCCTCTTCATGACAACTTGTTATTGGGCCTCATTGGGTAATGAGCTAGCCCAAACTTCATTACATGGGTTGATTAAGCACTTGGATCCAATCCATTGCAACCCTAATCCAAATGTAACCATGGTCAAATACGGGTCAACATACCAAAAATGAAGTTTGACTCCAATAACTCTCTTCCATCTCATCAAGCCCATTGGCACTGATGAAATCTCCCAATTAGATCCGAGTTATTTAATAACTCGATCATAAGGCTTGCCGATCAATACGAGAACTCGAGTATCAAGGTGTGCGACCCTATAGGTTCCTCTGACGCTGGCAGTGCTGACCAAAGGTCACCACAAGCAGTGAGTGGCACCTAGCAGTACATCGCTGCTACCCAGGTTATTAGAATGGATATCGACATCGACCTCCCCATCATCGCAAATAAGTACAGATGCATTACAGTCTCTTTGCCGAACTGATATCCAATTGGACATGTGTCACCACTTGTTTTCACCCAATCACATGGTCATGACTAAATCAGATCTTCACCTCGATATGGCCATACACTTTCAGTCATAGAACCATAGAGGAGCTCTATGGATATCAAGCTTCCCTTAGGAAGGGGCAAATCCTTTTTCTATCCATTGACCTTCTCATATGGGTCATGACATGCTCAATGACAACCGTTATGACCTTCCAACTACGGCGAGGTGTTAGGTTGTATCAAAGCATGCCCCTAACCATATAGAATGGCTAATGACTTCAAGTCAAGGGATCAATGCATCTCCTATCACTTGTGAGGCTAACTCATGACACCAAGTCATTGCCTCATAGCGGATCTATCCAATATATCCACCACTGACATATATCTGCGTTAGCAGCTCGTGCCTAACCAGCCCATATACTAGTCTCACAAGTACCAGAGCTATCCCATATCCACTCAGGTACATCGACTGAGGACAATCATTTGAGCACAGATCCAATCTGTCTCTAGGGACATTATCATGTATGTTCATAATCGCAAATGTAAACAAACATAGATAATGACAATGCCAGAAAGATATATAAATATCAAAGTTAAGTAGTACAATAATGGACCAATACTAGGTCCTAGGGCATATACACCAACAATGCGGGGCATGGACTGAGTGATTACCCTAATCTTAGCATGTTAGGGATTACAAGGAGGGCAACAGGTATACCTCTTGTAGACTCCTGAGAGAAACAATGAAGCATAGATTTGTGATAAGAGGTGAAGGAATAGAGACATGTTTTGATGAAAAAGTAAAATTTCAGATTTTATGTTTTTCATGAGCATATAGAATTGCATGAGATAGTGCTTTGTTTGTGCATGATGTTGTGGTAATTAGTCAAGCCCCTTAGCATGCTTGTGTTGTATCCTTGTGAGGCCTGCATGCCGCCTTTCTTTTTCTTTTTGATTTGTAATCATAAAGAGAAGAATAGGGGCGCATACTACTTGGATCCTTGGCGCATGCTTGAAGCTTTCGCACCTTGCATGGTGGCACAACAAGCTTCATGATGGGTGGCACATATGTGCATAGTGGCGCAAGATGGCATGGCCAATCCTTTGGGCTTGTGAGCTAGCTTTATTGGGCCTGGCATGGTGGCACATCACTCTTGGAGGAGACACCCTAGCATTGGCCGAATCCTATGAGTGTGCTTCTAGGGTTTCCCTTGGGGTACCTCTAGGGTTTGAGAGCTTAACCATGGTGAGGAGGACCTTGGAGCCGACCTTGAAGATGAAGATAGAGGGCGTCTAGGTTAGGTCTAGTCTTGGGGCTTGTTTCCTAGGTCAAGCATTGAACCCACCTTTGGCATGTATTGGTTCAATGTGTTAATTAGGCTATGACCACATCGTCCTTTTACTGCTTTCCACATGTGCTAAAGCATGCCTATGATATTTTATCTTTCTATTATCACTATAGGCTTGCATGTTTGTATTGTTAGACAAAAGATAAAACCAAGAGGATGAGACCTCAAAAACCCTCAATCAAAAATATCAAGCCTAGTAGCCTTCTAACTCGTAGCCCTCATTAAGCTATCGATCAGAGGTGTTGTGTACTATTTCCCACCCTCGTGGGACACACCCACTTATCTTTAGAAGGTGTGTGGTGACAATGGTTTCCCCAGTCCAGTTTTAACCTGGATGTGCCTTCGCAAGGAAACTCATTAGCCCTGGGCATAACGGTTAGGAATGGACTTGACTAGATTTTCATATGTGCTGGGCACATGATAAAACTCTAGAGGCATCGTTGAGAGGTTAGGGTTTCATGTTGTATCCAGCCCTCGCAAGACATGAAATGCCTAGACTGTCTCAACAAGGTGTGTGGTGACAATGGTTTCCCCAGTCCAGTTTTAACCTGGATGTGCCCTTGGCATAATGGTAAGGAATGGACTTAACTAGTTTTTCACATGTGCTGGGCACATGATGAAACTCTAGAGGCATTTTGGTCTCTTCATCTCTTGCTTAATCTCTTCAATTTGTTCACGTATCTCCTTACAAAGGATATGTGTAGGCAGACAAGAGTTGCCCACAAACTTGCTCTGATACCAAACTGATGTAGGACAGAAGCGTGTGACAATGCTACTAATTAAGAACATGAAATTCTACTAATTAAAAAAGTACTACTAATTAAAATCAATTTATTGATTCATCAAAACTTCATAAAGCAACCAGAATTCCAGGACTACAATAAGTTACGAAAAGTAGCCCTGTCAAATAATGGGTTCCAATTATCCAATATTCAAACTAAATGAACCACATTGTAGAACTAAATTAGTTCTTAAGAATCAATAAAAATTTGGGACTCCGGATCTTTCATGCGAGTAAGATATCTGCAACAAAAATGGTTAATCAGTTCAGACAATAAATCATTGCAGGAACTGTATCAGACATCAATGCTTGCTAGGCTTCCTAAGTTGATCTGTTGAATTTGGGCTCGCATCATCTGGTCCAAATGAAAGAACAATATGAGAGCTTTCTAATCATGCCAAAGTTAAAGATTTGTAGTGCATCAGATTCTTAAAGTTCCTGAACAAATAATACTAATCAGATTAGATTTGAAAAACAAGTGCATGAATTAATCGATTATCAAAAGTTCCTATACCTCTGGGGTTGATCTGGTGATTCTTTAATGGAACCAAGTTATCCAATCTGCATAGTTAAACCTGTTCTTCATGATCGTATCAGAGATCAGGGGTTCCGTCACATCCAAGCACGTTGAATACCTGCAACAAAAACACTAAGCAAATTAGAATATAAGAACAATTGTAGAGTTAATTAGATATCAAAAGTTGGTAGGTCTCTTTGGTTGATCTGTTGAGTCTAGAATTGGCTCGACTGGTGCAAATGATAGAAGAAGCTATGTTCTTCCTAATCGTGCTAGAGATCTATACTTTTGCTGCACCGATTGCTTAAAATACCTGCATGAACAAGCTTAACCAGATTAGACAAACAGGAACTATAGCAGGAAACATAAGGATATGTGGAAACAGGGTTTGTTCCAATCAATGACGCCGGAGCATGGGTTGCTCATCAGGGAATAGGACGAAGGAGGACGAGGCGGCATTGATGTCGTCGGAGCATGGACGTATGGCGGAGGAGGCGAAGATGACGTCTGAGCACTAGCGGAGGCGGAGACGCGTGTTGTCGAACGGAACAGGGGAGGCTAGCGAGCAGAGCAAGGGCGGTCGGCATTCGGCCGGCAGGGCACGAACTCTGAACGTGCTGCTACTGGAGGTTGCTCTGGTGATGGCGAAGAGGTGGCCGGAATTTCAGGTTGAGTGGTGGTCGGTCGGAGGAGAGCGACGATGAAAGGCGGACGGCTGCAGAATATGGGCGAGAACTGGGGATTCGAACAGAAGTTCGATTCCGGTGATCAGACGGGTGAATGGGCAGATGCTGGCAGCTGTGGCCTCGTGCTTGGGAGGATGAGTGATGCCAGAAGTTTTGTGAGGATCCGACCGGTGGATCGTCGCCGGCGAACTCACAAACTTTCGAAAACTTGGAACTGTTGCGGCTGGGAGATTGAACTTGGGAGTAAGAAGAAAACAGACAAGAATAGAGAAGAGATCAGAGGAAGAAGGAGGAGAGGAGGGCTCGGCCCTAGAAGGAGGTGAGGGAGGAGAACATCCGATAGAAGTGAAAGATTACTAGAAAACTATTTCATTACTCAAAATTCATCAAGTCTGCCGATTACAAGTTCATACGTGATACATATAGAGACGCTGGGAGAAACGTTGTTGTCGAACGTTGCAGTTTCCTTCATTGGCAGCAGCGACCAGTTGGAGAGATGTTGGAGAGACGTTGCCATTTCCTTCTATGGCAGCGATGAAGATCTGTGCGCTTTGATGAAATCCTTTCTTGGCTGGCTGCTGGCTGAGCTTTATCGCAGAATTTGTTTCCTTTGCCGTGGATGCAGTCACGTTTTGCAATTTATTACTGTAACTTATTTAGCTGAAATGTCTTGAAGTCATTGGAGTAATTATTCCCATTATTTTGAGCTAGCTGGAAGTGAGTCTTGCCAGCTTATTCGTGATCTTCCGAGCCTTCGTCTAGGGCAGTCGTATGCTCCACTTATATCTTTGTGGTTTGTGGTCTCTGCCTCCATCACAAGCTTACTATCTAAGGTAGAGGGGGGAGGCGCCAAGTGCTTCCTAATGAAATGTCTTGGTATTAGGCCTCATTGGGTAATGAGCTAGCCCAAACTTCATTACATTAAGCCATTGGATCCAATCCAATACAACCCTAACTCAAATGTGACCAACCTTGGATCCAATGACTTGATTAATATGCATAATAAAGTTTGGGCTAGGTCCATTAGCCAATGGGGCTTACTAATAAGCTGTAATGAAGAGATAAGTGGGCAAAAGGGTATAATGGGGAAGATTATATGGCATAGACGTTTATGGAGTCCTAATTGGATTAGGAGTGGCGCCTATGGCCTTATTTGGCATCATCCAAGTGATTAAATTCAGATTTGATTTGATTTAATCGCATGAGACTTTATTGGAAAGTCTTGGGTGCATGTGGGCTGATTATTAGCATAATTAGACTCCTAATTGGATTAGGATTTGTGCTCATACCTCATTAGGCAATCCATCATGATGCTTTGACTAGGTCTTGGCGCATGCATGGAATAATTGCATCATTTGGTATGGATTGGGTGCATATGACATGGGCTTGCTTAGGCAAGGCTTAGGCACATATGGGATTAAGGATTTGATTAATATAATTGATTGAATAATTCCCTTAATCCAAGCCCAAATCGACCACACCTTCCATATACCCTAAATTGCCTCTTCATCTTATAAAATTGACCCTAGCCGAACCCTTCGGTGTACATATTCTCTTCTTGGTGTGGAGGACAAAGGGGCCGTGAGCTAGGGATCCTTGGAACTTCTTCTTCCATCAGGGCTGAAAGTGTTGGTATAAATGCCCTGAGACCTAGTTTTGGTTTGCTTTTGTACTAGTTAACATAGATATATTTTATATATCATTCTGGAATTGTCGTTATCATTTTTGTTTACATCTGCGATTGTGTATTTACATGATAATGTCCCTAGAGACAGATCAGATCTATGCTCAAATGGCTGTCCCCAGTCAATGTACCTTAGTGGATATGAGATAGCTATGGTACTTGTGAGACAAGTATATGGGCTGGTTAGGCACGAGGTGCTAATGCAGACATATGGGTATATCAGTGGTGAATATATTGGACCGACTCGCTGTGAGGCAATGACTTGGTGTCATGGGTGTCATGAGTTATCCTCACAAGTGACAGGAGATGCATTGATCCATGACTTGAGGTCATTGACAATTCTATATGGTTAGGGACATGCTTTGATATAACCTAAAACCTCGCCGTAGTTGGGAGGTAATAACGGTTGTCATTGAGCATGTCACGACCCATATGAGAAGGTCAAAGGATAGACAAAGGATTTGCCCCTTTCTGAGGGAAGCTTGATATCCACAGGGCCCCCTTATGTATGACTGAAAGTGTATGGCCATACCCACTGATTTAGTCATGATCATGTGATTGAGTGAAAACAAGTGGTGACACACTTGTCCAATCGGATATCAGTTTGGTAAAGAGAATGTAATGCATTCGTATCTAGTTGCGATGATGGGGATGTCAATGTCGATATCCATTCCGATGACTTGGGTAGCAATGATGCACTGCTAGGTGATTGATGACATGAAAATTCATAGTAAATTTTTTGCCATTTAATAGGTCTTTTTGTGTCATATTCATGCTCTTTTGCTTATTTTTGTGCCTTATTTATCAAATATTGCAGAATCTACACCTTTTCTGGTTTTTGATGATTTTTAGGTAAAAAAGCACCATTTTAAGGCATTTTCAAGCAAATTCAGATACATAGATGAATCCTCATCATTAGGAAGAGATTACATGTCAATTTTTATGAAGAATTGAAGCCTCAAACAAAATTACGGCAGGGCCGTAATTAATATTACGGTATCGTGGTTTCACTGAACATTTAGAACAAACCACGACACTACCATAATTTCGGAGCATTACCGTAATTTGGGGTGAATTTTGAACATAAAGTTTTGCAGATATTACGGCACTGTCGTAATCTATATTATAGGCCGTAATTTCAGTCCAATTTTCACCCGAGAGATTTGATGAGTTTACGGCACTGCCATAATGAATATCACGGGCCATAATCCTGGTCGATTTTTATACAAAAAGCTTTGTAGAAATTACGGCACTGTCGTAATCATAACCACGACCGTAATTATGACCTGGACTTGTGATTTTCACGGATATTTTTGAAGCCCGATTTTTGCACGGATGATTTCGGACGATCTAGACCATCAATTTGAAATCTGTAAAAAGGGAAATACTCAGGGGAATGAGGAGAGGAGAGACACATGAAAAGCCCTAATTTTAATCCACGTTCGAGGGAGAAATCAGAGTTTTCACCGTCGCCCTAGGTTTCCCCGCCAGGAAGCGTATAGTGCATCTTCGGCCGTGAAATTTAAGGGGAAGCTGCGCCTAGAGGAGGAGAACATACTCCAGAAGTTTCAGAGCGAAAGGAGATCGATTGGAGGAGAAATCAACAAAAGAAGCGTCGCTAGCACTGTTCATCACGCCTTCTAGAGTAAAATTACGGTTGTAATTTTCATTACAGACGTGCTGTTATTTGATTTTCTCTTTCCTTTTGATTTTTAATCCTTTGAAACAATGGTTTATTGTAATTCTTCAACTATGCTAGCATAAACACTTCATGAGACATGGGGTGTAATCCCCTTAATTTCTTATGACTAGATGACTTTTATTTTGTCATGGTAATTTTAATATGATAATTCTACTTATGTGACGATTGCCTTTAATTCTCCTTAGATTTATTTTATCTGCATGATTTATAGTTTTTTTGTGATATAGACTGAAAAATTATTTGCGAAAACTTGGAACCCTAAAATTGAATGTTAAGAACTCATCGTAAGAAATTAGGTTTGTTCTTATTTCTTGATTTTAGAAGTATATTGCCATGTTGATAATCTGAATCTAGGATTGAGTTATTAAAATAAACATGATGATACTATGAGAGATCAAGTATCGGATCGTTGGAGAACTTTAAGTAGAACCTGTGAAAATTATAGTATGAATGTATGTAGTTTTCACTTGAGACAATTGACTTAGGATTTGGATGCACGAAAGTGATCTTTGAGTTCTTTGTTAATGATTTACTTATCTTTAGCATTGAATAGATCCTATGCGAAAGTAAGTATTGGTTCTTTATAAATTATCTATGCGAAAGCGAGATGATTTCTTTATTATGTAAATTATATCTTTATCATAATAAAATTAGACTGACGACCTTTTATTTAGATATAGTCATTGAAATTAAGGTGGATGAAACCCTAGTTCCAGTTTCTCTCTCTAACTTTTTTGTGTAGTTTCTGATAGTTTGCTTTCATCAATTTTGATTGCCTAGCTAGTGAGAAATTGATTATTCAGTACTTGACAAACGAGGTCTCTGTGGTTCGATATCTTAATTATTACTTCTAGTATTCGTGCACTTGCGGACACAACAGTGCTACTCACTGCTTGTGGTGACCTTAGGTCAGCACTGCCAATGTCAAAGGAACCTACAGGGTCACACACCTTGATACTCGAGTTCTCTAATTGATCGGGAAGCCTTATGATCGAGTTATTGGATAGCTTGGATCTAATTGGGAGATTTAATCAGTGCCAATGGGCCTGATGAGAAGGAAGAGAGTTATTGGAGCCAAACTTCATTTTTGGCAGGTTGACCCGAAATTGACCAAGATTGGTCACATTTGGATTAGGGTTGCATTGGATTGGATCCAATGACTTAATCAACCCATGCAATGAAGTTTGGGCTAGCTCATTATCCAATGAGCCCAAGAACAAGTTGTCATGAAGGGATAAGAACCCAAAAGGGTATAATAGGGAGAAAAGCCAACCCCATTAGTGCCAAGGGCATAATGGGGTGAGCTTGGCGCAATTTGCTTCTTATGGAAGCAATTGGCACCTCCCCTTAGTTCTTTGGATGGAATGCTTGCCTCTATGGCAAGTCTTGGGGCTGATATGGCTAGAGGAACTTCTTTGGAAGGACTTTGGCGCATATGGCTAATGGGAAGGGTTTTTTGGAAAGCTCTTGGAGAGTTTCCTTGGCCCTAACCCAAATTGCACCCAAGCCCTTATTCCATGCCAATTTCTTCATGAAAGTTGCGCCCACCTCTGGTATTGCCGCCCCCTCTTGCCTCTCTATATATACGTGTGTGTATATGCGAGAACTAGATACAATAATTGGAGTGAGCAAAGGTGAGGGGCGAAAGCAATAGATCTTGGCGCAACATTGATGAACGAAAATCTATAGTATATTTTGTGCCATTTCATGAATATTTTCGTGTCATATTCATGTTCATTTGCTTATTTTTATGCCTTTATATCAATTATTGCGGAATCCACACATTTCCTAGTTTTTGATGTTTTTCAAGTAAATGGCACTATTTTTTAAGCATTTTCAAGCAAGTTCAGATGCATGGATGAATTCCCACCATCAAGAGAAGATTACATGTCAAATTTCATGCAATTTGGAGCTTCAGACCCAATTATAGCACTATCGTAATCAAAATTATGGTACCGTGGTTTTACTGCACATACAGAAGAAATCACGGTACTACCGTAATTTTCGAGTGCTACCGTTTTTTGGGATAATTTTGAACAGAAAGTTTTAGAATAATTACGGCACTACCGTAATGTATTTCACGGGCCATATTTTGACTCGATTTTTTACCTGAGAGATTTGATGAAAATACGGCACTACCGTAATGGATTTCATGGTACCGTAATTCCGGATGATTTCTGTACCGAGAACTTCTGCTGAAATTACGGCACTGCTGTAACTATTTTCACAGCCGTAATTACAACCCAGATTTGCGACTTTCACGGTTAATTTGAAGCCCAATTTTTGCGGAGATGATTGTGAGCGATCTAGGCTACTAAATTGAGATCTGTAAGAAAGAGAAAAAGAGTTCTGATCGGGAGGGGACGACACACACCAAAAGCCCTAATTTTCAATCACTATCGAGAGAGAAATCGTGATTCTCACCGCCGTGACGCGTACAACACATCTCCATCCGTGAAATTTGAAGGGAAGCTAGTCTTGGAGGAGGAGAAGATAACCCAGAAGTTTTAGAGTGAAAGGAGGTCGATCGGAGGAGAAATCGACGAAAGAGGCGCCGCCGACATTGTTCATAGCCCAAAATTACTGCTGTAATTTTCATTACAGCCGTGTTGTTAGTTGGTTCTCTACTGTTTCTTCAATTTTTGATCACTGTAAACTATGGATTATTGTAATTTTTCTACCATGCTAGCTTAAACTACCTTTGGGACATAGGGAAATAATTCCCTTTGATTTCTTAATGACTAGATGAATCTTTCATTATTTTGTCAAGTATGATTTTAGTATGCTAATTCTTCTTCTGTGATGATTGCTCTTTAACTCTCCATAGATTCATATTATCAAGCATGTTTTAGAATTTTCGCAATAACGACAGAAAGGTGATTTGCTTGAGAACTTGGAACCCTAAAATTGAATGTTAGGAACTCACCGTCAGAAATTAGGTTTGTTCTTATTTCTCGATTTTAGAAGTTTAATGTCATGATTGATCATCTGATCTAGGATTGAGTTAATGAAACAAACATGACGATATTACAAGAAATTGAATATTAGATTGTTGGAGAACCTTAAGCAGAACCTGTGTTGAGATTCGGATGCACGAAAGTGATCCTTGAGTTTCCACTTGAGATTTTTAACTTAGAATTCGGATGCATGAAAGTGATTCTTGAGTTCTTTGTTGATGATTCACTTTTATTTAACAATCGAATAGATCCTGCACGAAAGTGAGGATTGGTTCTTGTAAATTATCTGCGCGAAAGCGAGATGATTTCTTTATTAAGTGAATTATATATTTATCATAATGAAATTAGACTGACGAACTTCTATCCATATCTAGTCATGGAAATTAAAGTGAATGAAACCCTAGTCCCATTTTCTCTTTCTGATATCTTCGTGTAGCCTTCAGTAGTTTGCTTTCATATTTTCGATTGCCTAGCTAGTAAGAAATTAATTATTCAGTACTTGGCAAACGAGGTCTCTGTGGTTCAATATCTTTTTATTACTTCGAGAATCCGTGCACTTGCGGACTACAACAAGTTTTTGGCGCCGTTGCCGGGGACCTTTGTTTTTGTCAGTATTGAAGATATTGAAAGTATTGCCAGACTAGGTTTTGTTTCTTATTTATTTTCTATTTTTCTGTTCTATTGAAATCATTTGATCTATCTACATTGCATGAGCAAGAATCTCAGATCGAGACCGCTAGTTCCTTTTGATCTTGAAATAAATAAAACTCTTAGATTGTGTAGGAAACTTAGATTTGAGGAGAGTCAACAAGTAGAAGAAGTTACCATGGCAAAACAGAGATCACTTAGGGACTATGCAACTCCTAATCCACAGGAGATTCACTCTAGCGTTGCTAGACCGGTCATAGAGGCTAATAACTTTGAAATCAAGCCTACTTTCTTGTCTATGATTCAACAGAACTAGTTTGGAGGATCTCCACTTGAAGATCCTAACGAACACATTGCTTTGTTTCTTGAATTATGTGACTATCAAGATAAATGGTGTTTCTAATGATGCATTAAAACTGAGATTATTTCCTTTTTCTCTTAGGGACCGAGCACGCTCATGGCTTCAAGCTCAACCTACCGGTACCTTCACCACATGGGAACAATTGTCCAATTCCTTATTGATGAAATACTTTCCACCAAGCAAGACCATCCAATTGAGAAACCAAATCACAAGTCTTGCACAGAGAAATGGTGAATCTTATAGCAAGGCATGGGAGCGGTTCAAAGATTTAAAACGGAAGTTTCCTCACCATGGCCTTGAAAATTGGGTTTAAATTCATACTTTTACAATAGTTTGCTATATAATACCAGACTAACTGTTGATGCTACTATACGAGGAGCTCTCATGAGCAAGACCATTGAAGATGCCCTCAAGGTGCTTGAGGAGATGGCTTTAAATCACAATCAGTGGATTTCAGAGAGAGGAGTGTTGTATCGACCTTCTCAAGGTAAGAGTGAAAGTGATGATTGGCGCACCTTGGCAGAAAAGGTAGATTCTTTGTGCAACAGATTTGATTCTTTTAAAATGCAAACTGCTATAGTTTCTTCTTCTATTATTTGTGATATATGTGGTAATAATGATCATATATCTGAAGAGTGTAAGGTCATTGCTAATTAGGGTAGTGAACGAGTTAAAGCATTAGGAAATTTTTATACCAGAATCACCCCAACTTATCTTGGAAAAACAATAACAATATAGGGGGACAAACCGAAAATAGAGGATACCAACAAAGGCCAAACCAAAATCAAAATCAAATCCACAATTCAAATGTTGAATCCATGTTAGAAAAGTTTATGGCGAATCAAAATCAATTCATGCAAAATCAGAACAACAAAATTGAAGATTTTAAAGAAATGGTTAGTCAACTTGCATCTCAAGTAGGATCATTAGCAGCCCACAACAAAATCTTGGAAAATCAAATAGCCCAACAAGCTAGTAGTTCTTACAAATAGGAAAATTACCTGCAAAACCAGAACCAAACCCTAGGGAGCACTGTAATGCTATCATCACTAGAAGTGGGTGACAATTAGAAGAACCCAAAGGGAGAGTTGTGAACAATGAAAAAGAGCCTAATGATGATCATGATAATGAATTAGAGTTAGAAAAATCTTCTGTACATGAGCAAGCCCAAGCTAGTTTGCCACCTCAAAAGGGTGATGAACCAAAAGGTGATGTGCCATGTCAGAATGATGCTTCTAAACCTAATTTACCTCTACCTTATAGGCCACCTATACCCTTTCCCCAAAGGTTAGTGCAAGCAAAGTTAGACAAACAATTTGACAAATTTCTTAAAGTATTGAAAAAGCTTTACATTAATATTCCATTCACTGAAGCTTTATCTCAAATGTCATCATATGCAAAATTCTTGAAAGATATCTTGTCTAACAAAAGAAAAATAGAGGACTATGGTACTGTGGCTTTAACTGATGATTGTAGTGCTATTATCCAGAATAAATTGCCACCAAAACTGAAGGATCCAGGTAGTTTCTCTATACCTTGTTCTATTGGAAGCATAGCTTTTGACCGAGCCTTATGTGATTTGAGTGTCAGTGTAAGCTTAATGCCTTTATCTATTTGCAGGAAACTGGACATTGGAGAACTTAAAACAACATCCATATCTTTACAGCTCGTTGATAGCTCGGTAAAGTATCCTATTGGTATTTTAGAGAATGTTCCAGTCAAGGTAGGTGAAATTTTTATACCAGAAGATTTTGTAGTCCTTGACATGGAAGAAAATCATAAACATCCTATCATCCTTGGTAGACCCTTTTTGGCTACAGCAGGAGCACATATAGATGTTAAGAAAGGAAAATTCACTTTTGACATTTGTGAAAAAATAATTGAGTTTGATCTTGCTAATTCTTTGAACAAATTTTCATATTCTGGATCGTGTTGTAGTGTTGATATAGTAGATGATGTTGTCATTGATGTTCATAATTTATTTGATGAATCATCTAATATTGAAACTGACACCTTTTTTGAGGATGCAGATAGAGGAATTCAGGAGAAAAGAGATTCAAATTCTAAAAAGAAGAAGAAGAAGTAAAGAAGAAGAAAAGGAAGCTCAAAGTTGCTTGATAAAGGAAAGAAGATCTTGAGTAAATTTGGACATTGTTTCAGGAATGAGCCTTACGTTGTCAAAAGTGGGGCACAAATCAAAGAAAATTCATAGTGGAAATTGAAGAAATCAAGATCAAATCCGAGTGCATAACGGTCAAGCTAATGACCTTTAAACTAGCACTTATTGGGAGGCAAACCAAGCATTCTAACTTTAGTTTGCTCTCTTTTATTTTACTTTATTTTTATTTTTGCTCTTAGAACTAATTTTTCTTTTCTTTTTGTAGGTATAACAAGTTTTAGCGAAAATTACGGCACTATCGTAATGAAAATTACGGTACCGTTTTTTTGTCTGTTTTCGACTAGAGAGTTGAGATGCCAATATGGCACTGCCGTAAGTATTTTTTTCGAGCCATATTTTGACTCTGAAATCTTCCCTAGAGTTTTTAGCATTTTACGGTACGGCCGTAATAATTCTCACGGTGCCGTATTTTTGAGCTAATTTTATTTACCTTAAAAAAAATTTTGTGATTATTTTTACGGCACCACCGTAACCATTTTCACGGCACCGTATTTTTGATCATTTTCTCAGCCGAGAGCAACGAGCATATTACGGTGGTGCCGTAACCATTTTTGCGGTACCGTATTTTCGGTCAAAATTTGACTCGAGAGATTTCAGATTTTTACGTTACTGCCGTTTTCAAATTACGGCCCATGTTTTTCGAATCTGTCAAAATACGGCACTACCGTAATTGTTTTTGCGGCCGTAATTATGTTTTTGGCACGCGATATCTGTGCCGTTTTTAGGGTTTATGCGGCCGTATTTTTTGGTTTTCTCACGATTCTCGCTCGTTCTTGTGTCGTTCTTCAACCTCCGACCTTCTCCGTCAGAGCACGCCGGCGACCCTTCCTAACCTACTCCGGCCATCGATTGGGTAATCTCTTCATCGATTTCTCATATTTGGGCGAGTTTACACGATTTTTGCCCCTTTCTTCGTTTCTCCTCGATTCTCAGTCGATTTCTGAAATACTTGTTTCCATTTGCTTCTTAGACGACAGGAGAACATTCCTTGTGTGTTTCCAAAGGTTTTGGATCAGTTTTTGAAAGTGATTTGAGCTTAAACAAGCTAGATTTGTTGAAGTTCTTCAGATTTACTGTTCACCGACGTTCTCTAGCTGAAATTTCAATTTTAAGCTTTGATTGAACTGATTTTTGCTTCTATGATGTTTATTAAATAATGATGTTCATATCTAGGAAGTTGAAAGTGTGATTAGAATACTACATCCTTGCTATATACTTGCTATATTTTGTAGTTCTCCCAGGGCACCCAAGATCAAGACAGTAGTGTCAAAGAGAAGAGGCAAAGGACCAGCTACATCTTCCACTCCACCAAATCCCTATGGCATCATCTTTAGGGATGAAATTCAAGAAGAAAGATATAACAAGTAGGTGGAGAGAAGGGTGGTAAATACAAAATATGTTGATAGAAGAACCTTGGAAGCACTTGGCCTATATGATGATGTATTTTGGATGTTTGACCAAATCAAGGCCAAGAAGTTCTTTCAGATGACTCCACAGACATATTTGCCATTGGTACTGGAGTTCTTGAGCAGCTTTGATATGGATGTGCATGAGTTTACCAATAGGCATGCCGAAGGTGAGATCACCTTCTACATTGCCAACATTGAGTGGAAGCTTTCGATGAGGGACGTTAGATCTATCTTTCAGTTGGCGTCAGGAGGACACACTAGTGTGTCACATGGTTATGTGGAGAATGTGTTTTGGAATCAGATATCTTCAGAAGTTCACTTTTCTGCAGTCTCAGCTAGAGCATCCAAGATTTCTAACCCCTACATCAAATATGCACATCGAGTCCTTGCTCACACAGTTTGTGGGAGAGGAGACAGTGATGGGATGGTGAGATAGTCTGAGCTTTTCTTTTTGTGGAGTATGCTATATGGTTATCCATTAGATGTTGCTTTCTTCTTTGTTAAGCATATGGATAAGGTAGCAAGGGCCAAAAAAGGTGCCATTGTGAAAAGAGGTTTCATCACACCTATAGCCTTGTTTTTGAATGTGGAACCTTATGGAATTGAAGTGGCCAGAGGGAACTCTAGATTGGATATGGAGTCTTGCATGGCCATGAAGATGATAGTTAGAGAAGGTGACATCTTCTCTTTAGTCCTTGGGCCAGGAGGTCAGAAATTGCCATTGCCCAACACTGACAAGACCTCTGTGAAGAATCAAGCTAACTGGAAATCGACTCCGAGTGATGCAGATTATGCCATGCCGCCACATCTTGATACCGTACCACCACCATCCACCTGGGGTGGTAATGATGACCCATTTGGTATGGGGATGGATCCGCCATCTCAGGGAGCTGCAGGATCTTCACAACGTGCTACTGATCGAGGATGGGCTAGTGCTTTCGACCCAGGCTTCCAGGCTCTTTCTGCTGAGGTGTACCATCAGGGACACCGGATTGAAGAAGATGCTTGACTCCATGAGGAGAATGTCTGATACCATGCAGCATATTCATCAGGATGTGGAACAGCTGATCAAGTACATGGAAGATATGGGAAATTTCCTTTATGACTACTTTGGTTATGAGGACAGTTGGAGAGGAGGTAACTACGGTGGCTATTATGGTAGTGATCAGTGTGGACAAACTTATGCTCCCATGGATATATCAGCAGAGGACACTAATGAGATCAGATCAAATGATGACGAGTAGAGTTTTGTGAGTATCTCTTTCCCTTACTTCTTTGCTATTTTGTTTTTCCTTATCTTATTGATGTTTGATGTTTTATAGGGATGGATGATTCTTCCAAACTCATTGTGTCCGCCATTGCTACCTTGCTCTTCTTTACATGACTATTTCAGTATTCGATATGGTTGTATCATATTTTGATGTTGATGTTGATTTTGATTGGGTTGTATAACACTCGATGATATTTTTGATTTTGAGCACCTTGTGGAGGTGCATATTGTTGCATGGTGACTTGTATGACTTGAATTCTGAATGAGTATATGCTATTCTTGTTGATATGATTATTTTGTGGCCTAGTCTGTTTTTGAAGAAAATTCTTGTTGATAATATGATTTTCTTGATGAAGATTTTGTTCATGAATGTGATCAGGAATAGACCTATTATGTTGAATTTATTTCTCTGATATATATATGCCTGATGGAGTTTTTCATTGATTGATGAATAAAATTTTGGGTAGACATGTTATTTGATGAATTTGATTTAAAAGTGAAGCTACTTCTTTAAATAAAATTAGCATATGAGTATGATTTCTGAATTGATATTGATTGATTAATTTAGTCGATGTTCATCCTATCTACTATTTGTTGGGAAGAAAGATTCCATGATCCAAATAAAGAGGGTGATGACTCCATTACTTGGCACTACGCAAAATTGGTAGTGGTGCCAAAGACAAGGATTGAAGTCAAAATGAGAGAAAAAGAAAAATCAAGAGAATGACTCCTCATCTTGGCACCGTGTTGATTTGCGGTGGTACCTAAGTTAAGAGTTGAAGTCCGAAAAGAAAAAGCATGTATCGATGTGGGTACATACCATGAGAGAAAACATAAAAGGGAGGAACAAAAAAAAAATTTCTGAGTGGAAAAAGATCTTGAAATCCTATTCCTATAAAAAAAAGTATGATAGATTTGAAATAAAACTGAATGAAATCTTGAGAATGAAATTCTACTTATTGTACAAGTTGCGAAGTTTTATTTGATTAAGTTGTAGATCATGAGAATTGAATTCAAAGAATGATATGTCTATTTGAAATTTTATGAAACAATTGATAAAATTTTTCATTGGTGATTGTATTTTAGAAATTTATTCTTCATGAGAAAGTCCTTTCCTTTAATCAATTTTTTATTTTTGCTTGAGGACAAGCAAAGTTTGAGCCTTATGTGTTTGATGACACGAAAATCTATAGCATAATTTGTGTCATTTCATGAGTATTTTCGTGTCATATTCATGTTCATTTGCTTATTTTTAAGCCTTTTTTATTAATTATTGCGGAATCTACACATTTCCTAGTTTTTGATGATTTTCAGGTAAAAAGGCACTAATTTTAGTCGTTTTCGAGCAAGTTCAGATGCATGGATGAATTCCCACCATCAAGAGAAGATTACTTGTCAAATTTCATGCAAATTGGAGCTTCAGACCAAATTACGTCAATACCGTAATCAAAATTACGGTACTGTGGTTTCATTGCACTTACAGAAGAAACCACGGTACTGTCGTAATTTTTGAGTGCTGCCGTATTTTGGGACGATTTTGAACATAAAGTTTCGGACTAATTACGGCACTACCGTAATGGATTTCACGGGCCGTATTTCGAGTCAATTTTTAACCGGAGAGATTTGATGAAAATACGGCACTGCCATAATGGATTTTACGGTACCGTAATTCCGGATGATTTATGTACTGAGAACTTCTGCTGAAATTACGGCACTGCCGTAACTATTTTCACGGTCGTAATTACAATCCAGATTCGCGACTTTCACGGTCAATTTGAAGCCCAATTTTTGCGGAGATGATTGCGAGCGATCTAGGCCACTAAATTGAGATATGTAAGAAAGAGAAAAATAGTTCTGATCGGGAGGGGATGACACACATCAAAAGCCCTAATTTTCATCCACTATCAAGAGAGAAATCGTGATTCTCACCGCCGCCCTAGGGACTACAACAAGTTCTTGGCGCCGTTCCCGGGGACCTTTTTTTTGTCAATATTAAAGATATTGAAAGTATTGCTAGACTAGGTTTTGTTTCTTGTTTATTTTCTATTTTTCTGTTCTATTGAAATCATTTGATCTATCTACTTTGCATGCGCAAGAATCTCATATCAGGACCACTAGTTCCTTTTGATCCTGAAATAAATAAAACTCTTAGATTGTGCAGAAAACTTAGATTTGAGGAGAGTCAACGAGTAGAAGAAGTTACCATGGCAGAACAGAGATCACTTAGGGATTATGCAGCTCTTAATCCTCAGGAGATTCACTCTAGCATTGCTAGACCGGTCATAAAGGCTAATAACTTTGAAATCAAGCCTACTTTCTTGTCTATGATTCAACAGAACCAGTTTGGAGGATCTCCACTTGAAGATCCTAACCAACACATTGCTTTGTTTCTTGAATTATGTGATACTATCAAGATAAATGGTGTTTCTAACGATACATTAAAACTGAGATTGTTTCCATTTTCTCTTAGGGACCGAGCATGCTCTTGGCTTCAAGCTCAACCTACCGGGACCTTCACCACATGGGAACAATTGTCCAATTCCCTCTTGATGAAATACTTTGCACCAAGCAAGACCATCCAATTGAGAAACCAAATCACAAGCTTTGCACAGAGAGATGGTGAGTCTTTTAGCAAGGCATGGGAGCGGTTCAAAGATTTACAACGGAAGTGTCCTCACCATGGCCTTGAAAATTGGGTTTTAATTCATACTTTTTACAATGGTTTGTTATATAATTCCAGACTAATTGTTGATGCTGCTGCAGGAGGAGCTCTCATGAGCAAGACCATTGATGATGCCCTCAAGCTGCTTGAGGAGATGGCTTTAAATCACAATCAGTGGATTTCAGAGAGAGGAGTGTTGTATCGACCTTCTCAAGGTAAGAATGAAAGTGATGGTTGGCGCACCTTGGCAGAAAAGATAGATTCTTTGTGCAACAAATTTGATTCTTTTAAAATGCAAACTGCTATAGTTTCTTCATCTGTTGTTTGTGATATTTGTGGAAATAATGGTCATATTTCTGAAGAGTGTAAGGTCATTGCTAATCAGGGTAGTGAACAAGTTAATGCATTAGGGAATTTTAATCAAAGTAGAAACAATGATCCCTATTCTAGTACTTACAACCCTGGATGGAGGAATCACCCCAACTTATCTTGGAAAAATAATAACAATGTAGGGGGACAAACTGAAAATAGAGGATACCAACGAAGGCCAAACCAAAATTCCAATGTTGAATCCATGTTAGAAAAGTTTATGGCTAATCAAAATCAGTTCATGCAAAATCAAAACAAAGAAATTGAAGATCTTAAGGGAATGGTTAGTCAACAACTTGCATCTCAAATAGGATCTCTAGCAGCCCACAACAAAATATTAGAAAATCAAATAGCACAACAAGCAATCACTTCTTACAAACCCCCAAGAAAATTACCTGCTAAACCTGAACCAAACCCTAGGGAGCACTATAATGCTATTATCACTAGAAGTGGGAGGCAATTAGAGGAACGTAAAAAGAAATCTGAGGATAATGAAAAAGAGCCTAATGATCAACATGATGAAAAAGAAATATGAGGATAATGAAAAATCTTCTGAGCATGAGCAGTCCCAAACTAGTTTGCCACCTCACCAAGGTGATGAACCTAAAGTTGATGTGCCATGTCAGAATGATATTTCTAAACCTAATTTTCCTACACCTTATAGGCCACCTATACCCTTTCCCCAAAGGTTAGTGCAAGAAAAATTTGATAAACAGTTTGAGAAATTTCTTGATCTTTTAAAGAAGCTTTACATTAACATTCTATTCATTGAAGCTTATCTCAAATGCCTTCATATGCAAAATTTTTTAAAGAGATTTTATCAAATAAGAGAAAAATAGAGAACTATGGTACTATGGCTTTAACTGAGGATTGTAGTGCTATTATCCAGAATAAACTGCCACCAAAATTAAAAGATCCAGGTAGTTTTTCTATACCTTGTTCTATTGGAAGCATGGCTTTTGACCGAGCCTTATGTGATTTGGGTGCCAGTGTATGCCTAATGTCACTATCTATTTGCAGGAAACTAGATATTGGAGAGCTTAAACCAACCTCAATCTCTTTACAGCTCGCTGATTCATCGGTAAAGTATCCTGTTGGTATTTTAGAGAATGTTCCAATGAAAATAGGTGAGTATTTTATTCCAACTGATTTTGTAGTCCATGAGATGGAAGAAAGTCACAAAAATCCCATCATCCTTGGTAGACCCTTTCTAGCCACTGCAGGAGCACTGATAGATGTTAAGAAAGGAAAACTCACACTAAATATAGAAGAAAACATAATTGAGTTTGAATTGACAGATTCACTGAGTAAAATTACGGTTGTAATTTTCATTACAGACGTGCTGTTATTTGATTTTCTCTTTCCTTTTGATTTTTAATCCTTTGAAACAATGGTTTATTGTAATTCTTCAACTATGCTAGCTTAAACACTTCATGAGACATGGGGTGTAATCCCCTTAATTTCTTATGACTAGATGACTTTTATTTTGTCATGGTAATTTTAATATGATAATTCTACTTATGTGACGATTGCCTTTAATTCTCGTTAGATTTATTTTATCTGCATGATTTAGAGTTTTTTGTGATATAGACTGAAAAATTATTTGCGAAAACTTGGAACCCTAAAATTGAATGTTAAGAACTCATCGTAAGAAATTAGGTTTGTTCTTATTTCTTGATTTTAGAAGTATATTGCCATGTTGATAATCTGAATCTAGGATTGAGTTATTAAAATAAACATGATGATACTATGAGAAATCAAGTATCGGATCGTTGGAGAACCTTAAGTAGAACCTGTGAAAATTATAGTATGAATGTATGTAGTTTTCACTTGAGATAATTGACTTAGGATTTGGATGCACGAACGTGATCTTTGAGTTCTTTGTTAATGATTTACTTATCTTTAGCATTGAATATATCCTATGCGAAAGTAAGAATTGGTTCTTTATAAATTATCTATGCGAAAGCGAGATGATTTCTTTATTATGTAAATTATATCTTTATCATAATAAAATTAGACTGACGACCTTTTATTTAGATCTAGTCATTGAAATTAAGGTGGATGAAACCCTAGTTCCAGTTTCTCTCTCTAACTTTTTTGTGTAGTTTCTGATAGTTTGCTTTCATCAATTTTGATTGCCTAGCTAGTGAGAAATTATTTATTCAGTACTTGACAAACGAGGTCTCTATGGTTCGATAATTTAATTATTACTTCTAGTATCCGTGCACTTGCGGACACAACAGTGCTACTCACTGCTTGTGGTGACCTTAGGTCAGCACTGCCAATGTCAAAGGAACCTACAGGATCGTACACCTTGATACTCGAGTTCTCTAATTGATTAGGAAGCCTTATGATCGAGTTATTGGATAGCTTGGATTTATTTGGGAGATTTCATCAGTGCCAATGGGCCTGATGAGAAGGAAGAGAGTTATTGGAGCCAAACTTCATTTTTGGCCGGTTGACCCGAAATTGACCAAGATTGGTCACATTTGGATTAGGGTTGCATTGGATTGGATCCAATGACTTAATCAACTCATGCAATGAAGTTTGGGCTAGCTCATTATCCAATGAGCCCAAGAACAAGTTGTCATGAAGGGATAAGAACCCAAAAGGGTATAATAGGGAGAAAAGCCAACCACATTAGCGCCAAGGGCATAATGGGGTGAGCTTGGCGCAATTTGCTTCTTATGGAAGCAATTGGCACCTCCTCTTAGTTCTTTGGATGGAATGCTTGCCTCTATGGCAAGTCTTGGGGCTGATATGGCTAGAGGAACTTCTTTGGAAGGGCATATGGCTAATGGGAAGGGTTTTTTGGAAAGCTCTTGGAGAGTTTCCTTGGCCCTAACCCAAATTGCACCCAAGCCCTTATTCCATGCCAATTTCTTCATGAAAGTTGCGCCCACCTCTTGTATTGCTGCCCCCTCTTGCCTCTCTCTATATATGTGTGTATATGCGAGAGCTAGATACAATAATTGGAGTGAGCAAAGGTGAGGGGCGAAAGCAATAGATGTTGGCGCAACATTGATGAACGAAAATATATAGTATATTTTGTGCCATTTCATGAGTATTTTCGTGTCATATTCATGTTCATTTGCTTATTTTTATGCCTTTATATCAATTATTGCGGAATCCACACATTTCCTAGTTTTTTATGTTTTTCATGTAAATGGCACTATTTTTAAGCGTTTTCAAGCAAGTTCAGATGCATGGATGAATTCCCACCATCAAGAGAAGATTACATGTCAAATTTGATGCAAATTGGAGCTTCAGACCCAATTATAGCACTATCGTAATCAAAATTATGGTACCGTGGTTTTACTGCACATACAGAAGAAATCACGGCACTACCGTAATTTTCGAGTGCTACCGTTTTTTGGGATAATTTTGAACAGAAAGTTTCAGAATAATTACGGTACTGCCGTAATGGATTTCACGGTCGTATTTTGACTCGATTTTTCGCCCAAGAGATTTGATGAAAATACGGCACTACCGTAATGGATTTCATGGTACCGTAATTCCGGATGATTTCTGTACCGAGAACTTCTGCTGAAATTATGGCACTGCTGTAACTATTTTCATAGCCGTAATTACAACCCAGATTTGCGACTTTCACGGTCAATTTGAAGCCCAATTTTTGCAAAGATTATTGTGAGCTATCTAGGCTACTAAATTGAGATCTGTAAGAAAGAGAAAAAGAGTTCTGATCGGGAGGGGACGACACACACCAAAAGCCCTAATTTTCAATCACTGTCGAGAGAGAAATCGTAATTCTCACCGCCGTGATGCGTACAGCGCATCTCCGTCCGTGAAATTTGAAGGGAAGCTAGTCTTGGAGGAGGAGAAGATAACCCAGAAGTTCTAGAGTGAAAGGAGGTCGATCGGAGGAGAAATCGATGAAAGAGGTGCCGCCGACATTGTTCATAGCCCAAAATTACTACTGTAATTTTCATTACAGCCGTGTTGTTAGTTGGTTCTCTACTTTTTCTTCAATTTTTTATCACTGTAAACTATGGATTATTGTAATTTTTCTACCATGCTAGTTTAAACTACCTTTGGGACATGGGGAAATAATTCCTTTTGATTTCTTAATGACTAGATGAATCTTTCATTATTTCGTCAAGTATGATTTTAGTATGCTAATTCTTTTTCTGTGATGATTGCTCTTTAACTCTCCATAGATTCATATTATCAAGCATGTTTTAGAATTTTCGCAATAACGACCAAAAGGTGATTTGCTTGAGAACTTGAAACCCTAAAATTGAATATTAGGAACTCACCGTAAGAAATTAGGTTTGTTCTTATTTCTCATTTTTAGAAGTTTAATGTCATGATTGATAATCTGATCTAGGATTGAGTTAATGAAACAAACATGACGATATTGCAAGAAATTGAATATTAGATTGTTGGATAACCTTAAGCAGAACCTGTGTTGAGATTCGGATGCACGAAAGTGATCCTTGAGTTTCCACTTGAGATTTTTAACTTAGAATTCGAATGCATGAAAGTGATTCTTGAGTTCTTTGTTGATAATTCACTTTTATTTAACAATTGAATAGATCCTACACGAAAGTGAGGATTGGTTCTTGTAAATTGTCTACGCGAAAGCGAGATGATTTCTTTATTAAGTGAATTATATATTTATCATAATGAAATTAGACTGACGAACTTCTATCCATATCTAGTCATGGAAATTAAAGTGAATGAAACCCTAGTCCCATTTTCTCTTTTTGATATCTTCGTGTAGCCTTCGATAGTTTACTTTCATATTTTCGATTGCCTAGGTAGTAAGAAATTAATTATTCAGTACTTGGCAAACGAGGTCTCTGTGGTTCAATATCTTTTTATTACTTCGAGAATCCGTGCACTTGCGGACTACAACAAGTTTTTGGCGTCGTTGCCGGGGACCTTTGTTTTTGTCAGTATTGAAGATATTGAAAGTATTGCTAGACTAGGTTTCGTTTCTTGTTTATTTTCTATTTTTCTGTTCTATTGAAATCATTTGATCTATCTACTTTGCATGCGCAAGAATCTCAGATCAAGACCGCTAGTTCCTTTTGATCTTGAAATAAATAAAACTCTTAGATTGTGCAGGAAACTTAGATTTGAGGAGAGTCAACAAGTACAAGAAGTTACCATGGCAGAATAGAGATCACTTAGGGACTATGCAGCTCCTAATCCACAGGAGATTCACTCTAGCGTTGCTAGACCGGTCATAGAGGCTAATAACTTTGAAATCAAGCCTACTTTCTTGTCTATGATTCAACAGAACCAGTTTGGAGGATCTCCACTTGAAGATCCTAACCAACACATTGCTTTGTTTCTTGAATTATGTGACTATCAAGATAAATGGTGTTTCTAACGATGCATTAAAACTGAGATTATTTCCTTTTTCTCTTAGGGACCGAGCACGCTCATGGCTTCAAGCTCAACCTACCGGTACCTTCACCACATGGGAACAATTGTCCAATTCCTTATTGATGAAATACTTTCCACCAAGCAAGATCATCCAATTGAGAAACCAAATCACATGTTTTGCACAGAGAAATGGTGAATCTTTTAGCAAGGCATGGGAGCGATTCAAAGATTTATAACGGAAGTTTCCTCACCATGGCCTTGAAAATTGGGTTTAAATTCATACTTTTTACAATAGTTTGCTATATAATACCAGACTAACTGTTGATGCTACTATAGGAGGAGCTCTCATGAGCAAGACCATTGAAGATGCCCTCAAGCTGCTTGAGGAGATGGCTTTAAATCACAATCAGTGGATTTCAGAGAGAGGAGTGTTGTATTGACCTTCTCAAGGTAAGAGTGAAAGTGATGATTGGCGCACCTTGGTAGAAAAGGTAGATTCTTTGTGCAACAGATTTGATTCTTTTAAAATGCAAACTGCTATAGTTTCTTCATCTATTATTTGTGATATATGTGGTAATAATGATCATATATCTGAAGAGTGTAAGGTCATTGCTAATTAGGGTAGTGAACGAGTTAATGCATTAGGAAATTTTTATACCAGAATCACCCCAACTTATCTTGGAAAAACAATAACAATGTAGGGGGACAAACCGAAAATAGAGGATACCAACAAAGGCCAAACCAAAATCAAAATCAAATCCACAATTCAAATGTTGAATCCATGTTAGAAAAGTTTATGGCGAATCAAAATCAATTCATGAAAAATCAAAACAACAAAATTGAAGATCTTAAAGAAATGGTTAGTCAACTTGCATCTCAAGTAGGATCATTAGCAGCCCACAACAAAATCTTGGAAAATCAAATAGCCCAACAAGCTAGTAGTTCTTACAAATAGGAAAATTACCTGCAAAACCAGAACCAAACCCTAGGGAGCACTGCAATGCTATCATCACTAGAAGTGGGTGACAATTAGAAGAACCCAAAGGGAGAGTTGTGAACAATGAAAAAGAGCCTAATGATGATCATGATAATGAATTAGAGTTAGAAAAATCTTCTGTACATGAGCAAGCCCAAGCTAGTTTGCCACCTCAAAAGGGTGATGAACCAAAAGGTGATGTGCCATGTCAGAATGATGCTTCTAAACCTAATTTACCTCCACCTTATAGGCCACCTATACCCTTTCCCCAAAGGTTAGTGCAAGAAAAGTTAGACAAACAATTTGACAAATTTCTTGAAGTATTGAAAAAGCTTTACATTAATATTCCATTCACTAAAGCTTTATCTCAAATGTCATCATATGCAAAATTCTTGAAAGATATCTTGTCTAACAAAAGAAAAATAGAGGACTATGGTACTGTGGCTTTAACTGATGATTGTAGTGCTATTATCCAGAATAAATTGCCACCAAAACTGAAGGATCTAGGTAGTTTCTCTATACCTTGTTCTATTGGAAGCATAGCTTTTGACCGAGCCTTATGTGATTTGAGTGTCAGTGTAACCTTAATGCCTTTATCTATTTGCAGGAAACTGGACATTGGAGAACTTAAAACAACATCCATATCTTTACAGCTCGTTGATAGCTCGGTAAAGTATCCTATTGGTATTTTAGAGAATGTTCCAATCAAGTTAGGTGAAATTTTTATACCAGAAGATTTTGTAGTCCTTGACATGGAAGAAAATCATAAACATCCTATCATCCTTGGTAGACCCTTTTTGGCTACAGCAGGAGCACATATAGATGTTAAGAAAGGAAAATTCACTTTTGACATTTGTGAAAAAATAATTGAGTTTGATCTTGCTAATTCTTTGAACAAATTTTCATATTCTGGATCGTGTTGTAGTGTTAATATAGTAGATGATGTTGTCATTGATGTTCATAATTTATTTGATGAATCATCTAATATTGAAACTGACACCTTTTTTGAGGATGCAGATAGAGGAATTCAGGAGAAAAGAGATTCAAATTCTAAAAAGAAGAAGAAGAAGTAAAGAAGAAGAAAAGGAAGCTCAAAGTTGCTTGATAAAGGAAAGAAGATCTTGAGTAAATTTGGACATTGTTTCAGGAATGAGCCTTACGTTGTCAAAAGTGGGGCACAAATCAAAGAAAATTCATAGTGGAAATTGAAGAAATCAAGATCAAATCCGAGTGCATAACGGTCAAGCTAATGACCTTTAAACTAGCACTTATTGGGAGGCAAACCAAGCATTCTAACTTTAGTTTGCTCTCTTTTATTTTACTTTATTTTTATTTTTGCTCTTAGAACTAATTTTTCTTTTCTTTTTGTAGGTATAACATGTTTTGGCGAAAATTACGGCACTATCGTAATGAAAATTACGGTACCATTTTTTAGTCTGTTTTTGACTAGAGAGTTGAGATGCCAATATGGCACTGCCGTAAATTTTTTTTTCGAGCCATATTTTGACTCTGAAATCTTCCCTAGAGTTTTTAGCATTTTATGGTAAAGCCGTAATAATTCTCACGGTGCCGTATTTTTGAGCTAATTTTATTTACCTTAAAAAAAATTTCGTGATTATTTTTACGGCACCACCGTAACCATTTTCACGGCACCGTATTTTTGATCGTTTTCTCAGCCGAGAGCAACGAGCATATTACGGTGGTGCCGTAACCATTTTTGTGGTACCGTATTTTCGGTCGAAATTTGACTCGAGATATTTCAGATTTTTACGTTACTGCCGTTTTCAAATTACAGCCCATGTTTTTCGAATCTGTCAAAATACGGCACTACCGTAATGGTTTTTACGGCCGTAATTATGTTTTTGGCACGCGATATCTGTGCCGTCTTTAGGGTTTATGCGGCCGTATTTTTTGGTTTTCTCACGATTCACGCTCGTTCTTGTGTCGTTCTTCAACCTCCGACCTTCTCCGTCAGAGCACGCCGGCGACCCTTCCTAACCTGCTCCGGCCGTCGATTGGGTAATCTCTTCATCGATTTCTCATATTTGGGCGAGTTTACATGATTTTTGCCCCTTTCTTCGTTTCTCCTCGATTCTCAGTCGATTTCTGAAATACTTGTTTCCATTTGCTTCTTAGACGACAGGAGAACATTCCTTGTGTGTTTCCAAAGGTTTTGGATCAGTTTTTGAAAGTGATTTGAGCTTAAATGAGCTAGATTTGTTGAAGTTCTTCAGATTTACTGTTCACCGACGTTCTCTAGCTAAAATTTCGATTTTAAGCTTTGATTGAACTGATTTTTGCTTCTATGATGTTTATTAAATAATGATGTTCATATCTAAGAAGTTGAAAGTGTGATTAGAATACTACATCCTTGCTATATACTTGCTATATTTTGCTATCATCTAAGTTGCAGCTCTAGTTCACCCATGGCACCCAAGATCAAGACAGTAGCGTCAAAGAGAAGAGGCAAAGGACCAGCTACATCTTCCACTCCACCAAATCCCTATGGCATCATCTTTAGGGATGAAATTCAAGAAGAAAGATACAACAAGTTGGTGGAGAGAAGGGTGGTAAATACAAAATATGTTGATAGAAGAACCTTGGAAGCACTTGGCCTATATGATGATGTATTTTGGATGTTTGACCAAATCAAGGCCAAGAAGTTCTTTCAGATGACTCCACAGACATATTTGCCATTGGTACTGGAGTTCTTGAGCAGCTTTGATATGGATGTGCATGAGTTTTCCAATAGGCATGCCGAAGGTGAGATCACCTTCTGCATTGCCAACATTGAGTGGAAGCTTTCCATGAGGGACGTTAGATCTATCTTTCAGCTGGCGTCAGGAGGACACACTAGTGTGTCACATGGTTATGTGGAGAATGTGTTTTGGAATCAGATATCTTCAGAAGTTCACTTTTCTGCAGTCTCAGCCAGAGCATCCAAGATTTCTAACCCCTACATCAAATATGCACATCGAGTCCTTGCTCACACAGTTTTTGGGAGAGGAGACAGTGATGGGATGGTGAGATAGTCTGAGCTTTTCTTTTTGTGGAGTATGCTATATGGTTATCCATTAGATGTTGCTTTCTTCTTTGTTAAGCATATGGATAAGGTAGCAAGGGCCAAAAAAGGTGCCATTGTGAAAAGAGGTTTCATCACACCTATAGCCTTGTTTTTGAATGTGGAACCTTATGGAATTGAAGTGGCCAGAGGGAACTCTAGACTGGATATGGTGGAGTCATGCATGGCCATGAAGATGATAGTTAGAGAAGGTGACATCTTCTCTTTAGTCCTTGGGCCAGGAGGTCAGAAATTGCCATTGCCCAACTTTGAGAAGACCTCTGTGAAGAATCAAGCTAACTGGAAATCGACTCTGAGTGATGCAGATTATGCCATGCCGCCACATCTTGATACCGTACCACCACCACCCACCTGGGGTGGTAATGATGACCCATTTGGTATGGGGATGGATCCGCCATCTCAGGGAGCTGTAGGATCTTCACAACGTGCTACTGATCGATGATGAGCTAGTGCTTTCGACCCAGGCTTCTAGGCTCTTTCTGCTGAGGTGTACCATCAGGGACACCGGATGAAGAAGATGCTTGACTCCATGAGGAGAATGTCTGATACCATGCAACATATTCATCAGGATGTGGAACAGCTGAGCAACTACATGGAAGATATGAGAAATTTCCTTTATGACTACTTTGGTTATGAGGACAGTTGGAGAGGAGGTAACTACGGTGGCTATTATGGTAGTGATCAGTGTGGACAAACTTATGCTCCCATGGATATAGCAGCAGCGGACACTAAGGAGATCAGATCAAATGATGACGAGTAGAGTTTTGTGAGTATCTCTTTCCCTTACTTCTTTGCTATTTTGTTTTTCCTTATCTTATTGATGTTTGATGTTTTATAGGGATGGATGATTCTTCCAAACTCATTGTGTCCGCCATTGCTACCTTGCTCTTCTTTACATGACTATTTCAGTATTCGATATGGTTGTTTCATATTTTGATGTTGATGTTGATTTTGATTGGGTTGTATAACACTCGATGATATTTTTGATTTTGAGCACCTTGTGGAGGTGCATATTGTTGCATGGTGACTTGTATGACTTGAATTCTGAATGAGTATATGCTATTCTTGTTGATATGATTATTTTGTGGCCTAGTCTGTTTTTGAAGAAAATTCTTGTTGATAGTATGATTTTCTTGATGAAGATTTTGTTCATGAATGTGATCAGGACTAGACCTATTATGTTGAATTTATTTCTCTGATATATATATGCCTGATGGAGTTTTTCATTGATTGATGAATAAAATTTTGGGTAGACATGTTATTTGATGAATTTGATTTAAAAGTGAAGCTACTTCTTTAAATAAAATTAGCATATGAGTATGATTTCTGAATTGATATTGATTGATTAATTTAGTTGATGTTCATCCTATCTACTATTTGTTGGGAAGAAAGATTTCATGATCCAAATAAAGAGGGTGATGACTCCATTACTTGGCACTACGCAAAATTGGTAGTGGTGCCAGAGACAAGGATTGAAGTCAAAATGAGAGAAAAAGAAAAATCAAGAGAATGACTCCTCATCTTGGCACCGTGTTGATTTGCGGTGGTACCTAAGTTAAGAGTTGAAGTCCGAAAAGAAAAAGCATGTATCGATGTGGGTACATACCATGAGAGAAAACATAAAAGGGAGGAACAAAAAAAAAATTTCTGAGTGGAAAAAGATCTTGAAATCCTATTCCTATAAAAAAAAGTATGATAGATTTGAAATAAAACTGAATGAAATCTTGAGAATGAAATTCTACTTATTGTACAAGTTGCGAAGTTTTATTTAATTAAGTTGTAGATCTTGAGAATTGAATTCAAAGGATGATATGTCTATTTGAAATTTTATGAAACAATTGATAAAATTTTTCATTGGTGATTGTATTTTAGAAATTTATTCTTCATGAGAAAGTCCTTTCCTTTGATCAATTTTTTATTTTTGCTTGAGGACAAGCAAAGTTTGAGCCTTATGTGTTTGATGACAGGAAAATCTATAGCATAATTTGTGTCATTTCATGAGTATTTTCGTGTCATATTCATGTTCATTTGCTTATTTTTAAGCCTTTTTTTATTAATTATTGCGGAATCTACACATTTCCTAGTTTTTGATGATTTTCAGGTAAAAAGGCACTAATTTTAGTCATTTTCGAGCAAGTTCAAATGCATGGATGAATTCCCACCATCAAGAGAAGATTACTTGTCAAATTTCACGCAAATTGGAGCTTCAAACCAAATTACGACACTACCGTAATCAAAATTACGGTACCGTGGTTTCATTGCACTTACAGAAGAAACCATGGTACTGTCGTAATTTTCGAGTGCTGCCGTATTTTGGGACGATTTTGAACATAAAGTTTCGGACTAATTACGGCACTACCGTAATGGATTTCATGGGCCGTATTTCGAGTCAATTTTTAACCGGAGAGATTTGATGAAAATACGGCACTGCCATAATGGATTTTACAGTACCGTAATTCCGCATGATTTATGTACTGAGAACTTCTGCTGAAATTACGGCACTGTCGTAACTGTTTTCACGGTCGTAATTACAATCCAGATTCGCGACTTTCACGGTCAATTTGAAGCCCAATTTTTGCGGAGATGATTACGAGCGATCTAGGCCACTAAATTGAGATATGTAAGAAAGAGAAAAATAGTTCTGATCGGGAGGGGATGACACACACCAAAAGCCCTAATTTTCATCCACTATCAAGAGAGAAATCGTGATTCTCACCGCCGCCCTAGGGACTACAACAAGTTTTTGGCGCCGTTCCCGGGGACCTTTTTTTTGTCAATATTAAAGATATTGAAAGTATTGCTAGAGTAGGTTTTGTTTCTTGTTTATTTTCTATTTTTCTGTTCTATTGAAATCATTTGATCTATCTACTTTGTATGCGCAAGAATCTCATATCTGGACCACTAGTTCCTTTTGATCCTGAAATAAATAAAACTCTTAGATTGTGCAGGAAACTTAGATTTGAGGAGAGTCAACAAGTAGAAGAAGTTACCATGGCAGAACAGAGATCACTTAGGGATTATGCAGCTCCTAATCCACAGGAGATTCACTCTAGCATTGCTAGACCGGTCATAGAGGCTAATAACTTTGAAATCAAGCCTACTTTCTTGTCTATGATTCAACAGAACCAGTTTGGAGGATCTCCACTTGAAGATCCTAACCAACACATCGCTTTGTATCTTGAATTATGTGATACTATCAAGATAAATGGTGTTTCTAACGATGCATTAAAACTGAGATTGTTTCCATTTTCTCTTAGGGATCGAGCATGCTCTTGGCTTCAAGCTCAACCTACCGGGACCTTCACCACATGGGAACAATTGTCCAATTCCCTCTTGATGAAATACTTTGCACCAAGCAAGAAGACCATCCAATTGAGAAACCAAATCACAAGCTTTGCACAGAGAGATGGTGAGTCTTTTAGCAAGGCATGGGAGCGGTTCAAAGATTTATAACGGAAGTGTCCTCACCATGGCCTTGAAAATTGGGTTTTAATTCATACTTTTTACAATGGTTTGTTATATAATACCAGGCTAACTGTTGATGCTGCTGCAGGAGGAGCTCTCATGAGCAAGACCATTGATGATGCCCTCAAGCTGCTTGAGGAGATGGCTTTAAATCACAATCAGTGGATTTCAGAGAGAGGAGTGTTGTATCGACCTTCTCAAGGTAAGAATGTAAGTGATGGTTGGCGCACCTTGGCAGAAAAGATAGATTCTTTGTGCAACAGATTTGATTCTTTTAAAATGCAAACTGCTGTAGTTTCTTCATCTGTTGTTTGTGATATTTGTGGAAATAATGGTCATATTTCTGAAGAGTGTAAGGTCATTGCTAATCAGGGTAGTGAACAAGTTAATGCATTAGGGAATTTTAATCAAAGTAGAAACAATGATCCCTATTCTGGTATTTACAACCCTGGATGGAGGAATCACCCCAACTTATCTTGGAAAAATAATAACAATGTAGGGGGACAAACTGAAAATAGAGGATACCAACAAAGGCCAAACCAAAATTCCAATGTTGAATCCATGTTAGAAAAGTTTATGGCTAATCAAAATCAGTTCATGCAAAATCAAAACAAAGAAATTGAAGATCTTAAGGGAATGGTTAGTCAACTTGCATCTCAAATAGGATCTCTAGCAGCCCACAACAAAATATTAGAAAATCAAATAGCACAACAAGCAATCACTTCTTACAGACCCCCATGAAAATTACCTGCTAAACCTGAACCAAACCCTAGGGAGCACTATAATGCTATTATCACTAGAAGTGGGAGGCAATTAGAGAAACGTAAAAAGAAATCTGAGGATAATGAAAAAGAGCCTAATGATCAACATGATGAAAAAGAAATATGAGGATAATGAAAAATCTTCTGAGCATGAGCAGTCTCAAACTAGTTTGCCACCTCACCAAGGTGATGAACCTAAAGTTGATGTGCCATGTCAGAATGATATTTCTAAACCTAATTCTCCTACACCTTATAGGCCACCTATACCCTTTCCCCAAAGGTTAGTGCAAGAAAAATTTGATAAATAGTTTGAGAAATTTCTTGATCTTTTAAAGAAGCTTTACATTAACATTCCATTCATTGAAGCTTTATCTCAAATGCCTTCATATGCAAAATTTTTTAAAGAGATTTTATCAAATAAGAGAAAAATAGAGAACTATGGTACTATGGCTTTAACTGAGGATTGTAGTGCTATTATCCAGAATAAATTGCCACCAAAATTAAAAGATCCAGGTAGTTTTTCTATACCTTGTTCTTTTGGAAGCATGGCTTTTGACCGAGCCTTATGTGATTTGGGTGCCAGTGTAAGCCTAATGTCACTATCTATTTGTAGGAAACTAGACATTGGAGAGCTTAAACCAACCTCAATCTCTTTACAGCTCGCTGATTCATCGGTAAAGTATCCTGTTGGTATTTTAGAGAATGTTCCAATGAAAATAGGTGAGTATTTTATTCCAACTGATTTTGTAGTCCATGAGATGGAAGAAAGTCACAAAAATCCCATCATCCTTGGTAGACCCTTTCTAGCCACTGCAGGAGCACTGATAGATGTTAAGAAAGGAAAACTCACACTAAATATAGAAGAAAACATAATTGAGTTTGAATTGACAGATTCACTGAACAAACTTTCATATTCAGGATCATGTTGTAGTGTTGATATAGAAGATAATATTGTTAGTGATGTGCACAATTTATTTGATGAATCTTTTGATATTGAAACTAACACTTTTTCTAAGCCTATGGATAAAGGATTTCAGGATAAAACACATCCAATTTCTGAAAAGAGGAAGAAGAAAAGGCCAAGGAGAAAAAGAGGAACAAAACTATTTGATCAAGGAAGAAAATTTCTGAGTAAAATTGGACACTGTTTCATGAATGAGCCTTATGTTGTCAAAAGTGGGGCACAAACCAAAGGAAAATCAAAGTGGCAACTGAAGAAATCAAGATCAAATCCGAGTGTAGAATGGTCAAGCTAATGACCTTTAAATTAGCGCTTCTTGGGAGGCAACCCAAGCACTCTTTCTTTAGTTTCTTTAGCTTATTCACCCCAACTTATCTTGGAAAAATAATAACAATGTAGGCGGACAAACTGAGAATAGAGGATACCAACAAAGGCCAAACCAAAATCAAAATCAAAACCAAAATTCAAATGTTTAATCCATGTTAGGAAAGTTTATGGCTAATCAAAATCAATTCATGCAAAATCAAAACAAAGAAATTCAAGAACTTAAGGGAATGGTTAGAGAGACCTAAAAAGAAATATGAGGATAATGAAAAAGAGCCTAGTAATGAACATGACCATGAGTTAGACTTAGAAAAATCTTCTGTGCATGAGCAATCCCAAACTAGTTTGCCACCTCACGAAGGTGATGAACCTAAAGGTGATGTGCCATGCCAAACAGATCTTTCTAAACCTAGTTCTCCTACACCTTATTGGCCACCTATACCCTTTCCTCAAAGGATAGTGCAAGCAAAATTAGATAAATAGTTTGGGCAATTTCTTGATGTTTTAAAGAAGCTTTAAATTAACATTCCATTCATTGAAGCTTTATCTCAAATGCCTTCATATGCAAAATTTTTGAAATAGATTTTATCTAATAAGAGGAAAATAGAGGACTATGGTACTGTGACTTTAACTGAAGATTGTAGTGCAATTATCTAGAATAAACTGCCACCAAAATTAAAAGATCCAGGTAGGTTCTCTATACCTTATTCTATTGGGAGTATGACTTTTAACCGAGCCTTATGTGATTTGGGAGCCAGTGTAAGCCTACTGCCACTATCTATTTGTAGGAAACTAGACATTGGAGAGCTTAAACCAACCTCAATATCTTTACAGCTCGCTGATAGCTCGGTGAAGTATCCTATTGGTATTTTAGAGAATGTTCCAATCAAAGTAGGTAAGTATTTTATTCCTATAGATTTTGTAGTCCTAGAGATGGAAGAAAATCATAAAAATTCCATTATCCTTGGTAGACCCTTTCTAGCCACTGCAGGAGCACTTATAGATGTTAAGAAAGGAAAACTCACACTAAATATAGGAGAAAACATAATTGAGTTTGAATTGACAGATTCACTGAACAAACTTTCATATTTAGGATCATGTTGTAGTGTTGATATAAGAGATAATATTCTTAGTGATGTGCACAATTTATTCGATGAATCCTTAAATATTGAAACTAACACTTTTTCTGACTGTATAGATAAGGGATTTCAAGAGAAAACACATCCAATTTCTGAAAAAAGGAAGAAGAAGAGGCCAAGGAGAAAAAGAGGCTTAAAATTACTTGATCAAGGAAGAAAATTTTGAGTAAAATTGGACACTGTTTCATGAATGAGCCTTATGTGATCAAAAGTGATGTACAAACCAAAGGAAAATTAGAATGGCAACTGAGGAAACCAAGATCAAATCCGAGTGCAGAATGGTCAAGCTGATGACCTTTAAATTAGCGCTTCTTGGGAGGCAACCCAAGCACTCTTTCTTTAGTTTATTCTCTTTTATTTTACTTTATTTTTATTTTTTGCTTTTATAACTAATTTTACTTTTATTTTTGTAGGTAAAATTGAGTTTTGGTGTAAATTACGGCACTACCGTAATGAAAATTACGGTGCCATATTTCGTGTTTGTTTTTAACCAAAAGGTTTAGACGATATTACGGCACTATCGTAAGTCTTTTCATGTGCCATATTTTTGCTCCAAAATTGACTCGAGAGTTTTGTTGCTTTTACGACACTACTGTAATCTTTTTTATGGGCCGTATTTTGTGAAATTAATTTTTACCTAAAAAATAATAATAAAAAAAATTAATTAATTTTCTATGATTATTTTTACGGCACCACCATAACAATTTTCATGGCACCGTATTTTTGGTCGTTTTCTCAGCCGAGAGTTTGCACGCTTTTACGGTGGTACCGTAAACATTTTTCCGGTACCGTATTTTCAGTCGATTTTTGACCCCAGAGATTCCAGATTTTTACGGCACCGTCGTATTCAAATTACGGCCCGTGCTTTTCAAATCCGTCAAAATACGGCACAGCCGTAATGGTTTTTACGGCCGTAATTATGTTTTTGGCATGCGATATCTGTGCCGTTTTTAGGGTTTCTACGGCCGTATTTTTAGGTTTTCTCATGATTCACGCTCATTCTTGCGCCGTTCTTCGACTCCGACCTTCTCCGACCGTCAGTGCTTGCCGGTGACCATTCCTATCCTACTCTGGCCGTCGATGGGGTAATCTCTTCATCGATTTCTCTGATTTGGGTGAGTTTACATGATTTTCGCCCCTTTCTTCGTTTGTTTCGTTTCTTGGTCGTTTTCAAAGATTCTTGCTTGCATTTGCTTCGTAAATGATAGGCAATCCTTCCTAGTTTAATTCTAGATATTTTTGACTAATTTATGTTGCGATTTGGGCCTTGAATGAAATGAAGAACAAGTTTTTCCGCTCAGTTTTCTGCTGCACTGTTTTGACGAAAATATATGGATTTAAGTTTTGATTTGGCTGATAATTACTTCTATAGTGATTACTAAGGAGAGATTTCTGGTTTTAACGAAGTTTGAAAGGGGGATTTGTTTTTGAGTTAGTGTTTGCTATATGTGTTGAAATGTTAGCTTGCAGTTTATTTGCTTATCTGAGATGGCTCCGAAAGTGAAGACTGTAGTTTCAAAGAAAAGGGGTAAGGGACCAGCTACCTCTTCAATTTCCCCAAATCCCTATGGCATTCTTTTTAGGGATGAGATACAAGAAACACATTATAATCAGCTTCTTGAAAGAAGGATAGTGAATACCAAGTATGTTGACAGGCGTACTTTGGAAGCCTTAGGATTATATGAGGATGTCTTCTGGATGCTTGAGCAGATCAGAGCTAAAAGGTTTTTCCAGATGACACCACCTACATATTTACGATTGGTTCTAGAGTTTTTGAGTAGCTTGAGTATAGATTTGCAAGAATATTCAAATGGGTTTGCAGAAGGAGATGTTACCTTTTGCCTTGCTAATGAAGAGAGGAAGCTTACACTGAGAGAGATCGGATCTATTTTTCACTTGAGTTCAATAGGTTATACTCAGATTCCAGTTGGCTTTATTGAAAATGTGTTTTGGAACCAGATTACTTCAGAGACACACTTCTCAGCTGTATCTGCCAGAGCTTCAAGGATTATGAATCCTTGTGTTAAGTATTCACACAGGGTGCTTGCTCATACCGTGTTTGGGAGAGGAGATAGTGATGGCATGGTCCGTCAATTTGAGCTTTACTTTTTGTGGGGAATGTTGAATGGGTTTGCAGTGGATGTTGCTTTCTTTTTAATGAAGCACATGGATAAAGTGGCAAGAGCAAAAAAAGGAGTTATAGTGATAGGAGGGCTTATTACTCCTATAGCCCTGCATTTGAATGTTGAACCATATGGGGTGGAAGTAGCAAAGGGAAACGCAAGGCTGGATCTAGAGTCTTGTGTTGCTATGAAGATGTTAGTAAGAGAAGGGGATGTATTCTGCTTGGTCCTTGGACCGAATGCCCCTACCCTACCTCTGCCTAATGTAGAGAAGACCTAAGTGAAAGATAGTGCTAATTGGAAGTTGACATCGAGTGTTGCAGAGACAGCCTTTATACCACCTTTAGACACAATACCACCACCACCCACCTGGGGTGAGAGAGATGATCCATTCGGTATGGAATCACCTCAGCCAACTGGAGCCTCTTCCCATAGAACTCATACAGGATGGTCCAGTGCCTTCGATCTTAGTTTCCAGGCTCTTTTTGCTAAGGTGTACTGTCAAGGACACCGGATGGAGAGGAGGTGACTACGGTGGCTACTATGGTGGTGATCAAGGTGGACAGCCTTATGCTCCCATGGATGCAGCAGCAAAGGACACTGAGGAGATCAGATAAGATGATGACGAGTAGAGTTTTGTGAGTATCTTTTTCCCTTCTTTCCTATTTTGTTTTTCCTTATCTTATTGATGTTTCATATTTTATAGGGAAGGATGATTCTTCCAAAATCATTGTGTCCGCCATTGCTACCGTGCTCTACTTTACATGACTATTTCAGTATTCGATGTGGTTGTATGATATTGATATTGATTTTTGTCATTCGATATGGTTGTATCATAATTTGATATTGATGATGATTTTGATTGGGTTGTATAACACTTGATGATATTTTTGATTTTGAGCACTTTGTGGAGGTGCATACTTGATGACATGATGATTTGTATGATTTTGATAATGAATGAGTATATTTTTGTTGATGTGATTATTTTGTGGCCTAGTCTATTTCTGAAGAAAATCTTGTTGATAGTATGATTCTATTGATGATGAATGAGTTCACACTATGATTATGGATAGACCTATCATGTCGAATTTATTTCTTCAATACATATTTGCCTTCTAAATTTTTCATTGGTTGATGCATGAAATTTTGGGTAGATGTGTTATTTGATGAATTTGATCTTAAATGTGAAATTACTTCTTTAAATAAAATGAGCATATGAGTATAATTATTGAATTGATATTGATTGATTAATCTAGTGATGTTTAGTCTACCTTACAATTTGTTGGGAAGGAAGAATCCATGATCCACAAAAATAGTGAGAGACTACCTTACTTGGCACTGTGCAAAATTGACAGTGGTACCTAAGAGATGAGTTGAAGTCTATATACAAAAAAAGGAGGAGAGGAGGACGGACCAAAAGCCCCAATTTTGATCCACCATCGAGAGAGAAAATGAGTTTTCCACCGCCGTCCTAGGTTTCACTGCCGAGAAGCATACAGTGCATCTCCGGCTGTGAAATTTGAGGGGAAGCTACGCCTAGAAGAGAAGAAGACACCCCATAAGTTTCAGAGCAAAAGGAGGTTGATAGGGGAGAAATCAACGAAACAGTCGACGCTGGCACTGTTCACGCGAGTTCTTGGAGCAAATTACGGCTATAATTTTCATTACAGCCGTGGTGTGTTTAGTAAATTCTCTTTTCTCTTCAATTTTTGATCCGTTGAAACTATGGATTGTTGAAATTCTTTTACCATGCTAGCTTAGATAATTTATGGGACATGAGGGTGTAATCCCCTTAATTTCTAATGACTAGATAATTTTTATTTCGTCAGAATAATTTTGTGTTGATAATTCTACTCATGTGACGATTGCCTTTAATTCTTCATAGTTTTATATTATCATCATGCTTTAGAGTTTTTACGATATGGACTGAAAGGTAACTTGTGAAAACTTGGAACCCTAGAATTGAATGTTAGGAACTCACCGTAAGAAATTAGGTTTGTTCTTATTTCTCGATTTTAGAAGTATTAATGCCATGTTGATAATCTAAATCTAGGATTGACTTACTGTGATAAACGTGAACATACTGCAAGAAATTGAGTATTGGATCGTTGGAGAACCATAAGTAGAACCTGTGTTGAGATTCGGATGCACGAAAGTGATCCTTGAGTTTCCACTTGAGATAATTGACTTAGAATTCGAATGTAAGAAAGTGATCCTTAAGTTCTTTGTTGATGGTTTACTTATCTTCAGCATTGAATAGATCTTGTGCGAAAGTGAGGATCAGTTCTTTGTATGATTGTCTACATGAAAGTGAGACGAATCCTTTATGAAGTAAATTACATCTTTATCATAATAAAATTAGACTGATGAACATCTATCTAGTCATAGAAATTAAGGTAGATGAAACCCTAGTCCCAGTTTCTCTCTCTAGTTTACTTTCATAGTTTACTTTCATATTTCCGGTTGCCTAGCTAGTAAGAAATTAATTGTTTAGTACTTGGCAAACGAGGTCTCTGTGGTTCGATATCTTTTTATTACTTCGAGTATCCGTGCACTTGCGGACACAACACCCGCCTTATGGTTAATCACAAAAGAGTATTGTTGCAAGTACTCCACCCACTTGGCATGCCGGGTACCCAATTTCTTTTGGGCGCTCAAGAAGGATAAGGCCTGGTGGTCACTATATAGGACGAACTCGCAGTGGAGTAAATAGTGCCTCCACTGCCTTAACGATTGGACAATGGCATAGAATTCCTTGTCATATGTGGAGTACCGCTGCCTAACTGCGTTCAGTTTTTCGCTAAAGAAGGCAACTGGGTGGCCTTCTTGACTCAGAGTTCCTCCGATCCTAGTACCGGAGGCATCACATGCAACTTCAATGACTTTGGAAAAGTTTGGAAGTCGAAGAGCAGGGGCTGTGGTCAAGGCGTCCTTTAGGGCGTCAAAGGCACGCTGAGTGGTCGGTGTCCACTCGAAGTCATCTTTCGACAGACGCTGGGTTAATGGGGTAGCAATGGTGCTAAACCCACGTATGAACCGACGGTAGAACCCAGCAAGACCGAAGAAACTGTGCGAGGTTCAGGCCAATGCCGAATGACATCAATCTTGGCGGGGTCAATAGAAAGACCCTGGTCAGACACTATGTACCCCATAAATTGAACTTGGGTGGCCATGAAGGTGCACTTCTTCGTGTTAAGGAAGAGGCGCTCCTTTCAGAGAATCTCAAAGGTAGAGTGAAGATGCTCTAAGTGCTCCTCTCGGGTGCGGCTGAAGATCAGAATGTCGTCAAAGTAGACGACCAGAAATTTGCCCATGTAGGGCTTGAGGACTTGACTCATCAGCCTCATGAAACATGGAGGGGGCATTCATTAAGCCAAAGGGCATGACTATCCACTCGTACAGACCATCCTTGGTCTTGAATGTAGTCTTCCATTCATCACCCTCGCGGATGTGAACCTGGTGATATCCGCTCCGGAGGTCCAACTTTGAAAACCATGATGACCTTGAAACCAAGTCGAGCATGTCATCAAGACAGGGTATGGTGAACCGATACTTGATGGTGATCCTATTAATGGCTCGACTATCTATGCACATGCGCCAAGAGCCATCCTTTTTGTGTGCGAGCAAAGTAGGGACAATGCATGGACTAAGGCTCTCGCGGATGTACCCCTTGGTGAGGAGTTCATCCACTTGACGCTGCAACTCGGCGTGTTCAGTGGGGTTGAGTCTATGGTGGGGCAAGTTTGGGAGAGGGCTCCCGGCACTAAGTCTATCGCATGTTGGATCTCCCTTTCCGGAGGGAGTCCATGAGGCAGATCCTCGGGTGAGATGTCACTAAACTCAAACAAGAGGGGAGTGATGTTGTCTAGAGGGTCCACCGCCTCACACAACATCAGGGCATAGCCCACCTTGGTCTGACTAGCTTCACGGATCAGCGCTGGGGTGCGCATTAAGGACACGACTGCAGCCGATTTCGGGGGCACAATCAAGCCCTTAGACGTTGACGCACGCAACTCTTTGGGTGGGGCTGGGTTGAGCCGGATTTTTTGGTCATTATAGTCGAAGACATAAGTGTTCGACCGGCCATAGTGGACCACGTCACGGTCACATAGCCAAGGGCGACCCAACAACACGTGGGCAACATCCATAGTTGCCACGTCGCACCAAACTTTCTCCTTATAGTCCCCAAAACTAATGGGAACCTAACAATGGTGGGTCACTAGTAGGCTCGATGTGTCGACCCAAGCGATGGAATACAGCTTTGGTAGGGTTTAAGTGCAAGGTTGAACCGGGTGATTGCGGTGTGTGACACCACATTCAAGCTACTACCCCCATCAATAACGATCTTACATGAATGCCCGTTACAATTGATGTAAGTCATGAAAATATTGGTTCGCCTCCAATCCTCAGAGGGAGGGGTTTGCACTAGAGTGCATTGGACAACTGCAAGTGTGGGCTGACCCGACTCATCTTCACTAGTATAGCACTCAGGCTCAATGTCATGCTCAGTGCACTCACGTGTCATTGCAGCCAATCGGGGCTGACTATTGTCAACATGGGCAGGGCACTTGGGCCAATCCTTGGAATAATGGCCAGGTTGGAGACAGTTGAAACAATTCACACGGCTCGTGGACCCATGAGCTGGGGCCTTGCCCTTTTCCTCCCATGAAAGGTGAGGAGGAGGGGCATCGGGTGTGGGACGCCTAGGGAGGTCATGAACAGTGGGATCACGTTGGGGCTCTGTGCGTGCCTCGCAAACAGCTGGAGCGTATCGGGGCTCTGCACGCTCGGCTCTATAATGAATAGGTGGGGGACCGACAGCTGGGGTTCGTCTAGAAGGTACCATCTCGCTGCGACAAGCAGCAACGCGCAAGTCTTGCTCAATGTCTAGAGCATGCTGGAATGTCTGGTCCAAACTCTCCGAGTTATAGGCAGGTAGGGCTCTTCGAATCTCCGATCGGTGTCCATTCTTGAATCTAGACAGGGTAAACTCGGGGTCCTCTCGCAGGTTGCACCTAAGTGCCAATGTGTCAAAGCCTAGTCTATACTCAGCGACGGTACCAGATCCCTGATGTATGCTACAGTATTGGTCCAAGAGGTGCTGCCTATAGGAGGGGGGAACATACCGCTCACAGAGGCGGTACTTCATTTCATCCCACCGTGTAATGGGTGTAAGGGCTTGCTGCTCTAGTTGTTGTTCCACATTTGCCCAATGTAGACGGGCTGGACCCCTCTAGTAGGAGGCACGCAAAGTTGACATGCAGGTGTTGGGGAATGGCACACCACTCAAAATAGTTGTCAATCAACGTGGCCCAATCAAGGAATCGTGTGGGGTCAAGGCAACCGTCAAAGGGTGCAGGTGAAGTACGCACAATGCGACGAAAGTCATCACCCATCCGGTTTCGACCATGTTGGGGTTGGGCTTGGGGCCTTTGTGCGGCCCACACATCATCCTCGTCAAATGGTTCATCCTCTAGAACCGGTTATTCCTCAAAGGGCCTACGCCTAACGGGTTGGGTTAAGGGGGGTTGCTCCCTAGTCGGAGCTCGGTAGGTTTGCGGGGAGGGGTCAACCAGAACTTGGGTTCTACACTCTAAAGACTCGAGGAGATCACTCACGCCCTTGAGAGAAGCCCTGAGTTGATCTATGGACTACGTGAGCAGTCGGCTAAGTTGGTGACAAAAGTCCTCCATTTTGTCTAATCGCGATGACAAGGCATCATTCAAACCAACCTGTCCTTAGACCCTTCCGAAGGTAGGATAGACTCTTGGGAATCTGAGAACTGGGACATGGCTTGTGATTTTGTAGTCATCATGCACAAACAAGGTATGACTCAAAATGCAAATACTGAAAGCGTGCAGAAATATGAAGATGCAACGGAGTTGGATCGTGCGAACAATAAGAATTGAATGTGCAACTCCTCTAATACCATAATTGATGCAGCTACTATAGGTGGGTTAGTCCTTAGCTCCATACTCTAGGGGTTTATGAGACGATGCTCAGAAAACCATGAGAGGGTCTGGAGATGAGGAAAGTAAAACGCATGTCAAAAAATGAGCAACGTAAAAACCAGCGAGAAACAATGCAGAAGACGACGATGAATACGTTTCGGGGCAACACAGAGACGAAGAAACCAACGGCACCCAACTACGCAAATGAACTCACTAACCTCTCTTAGCAAGCGATTTAAGCATAGCACGGCAACAAGACAGCGGAATTAGCGGCGGCTCAGCTCACGCGCCTATGAATCTGCGGTCACACCAAAGCCAAGGAACATCCACGTCTCCGGCATACGGATGCCCGTGGGTAAGGAAATCAAACAAGAACAATATAACCAAATCCGAAAATAGGCGAACCTGACGCATTGGCAATGCGATTTACTTCTTTGAAATAAAAGACGAGTACAACCGAAATGGTGAGGTAGCAAGACCGAGCCAAGTATCACACACCTTGCTCGTCACTCTAGCGCCGCCACTAACTCTTGAGTTGAGCCACCAACCTCACTCTCAAAACACACTGGAGCTAATCTATCACACAAGAAGAGCTAAGGAACAACTAAACTCCAGCTCCCTTTTATAGAGCAAGGGAGGGAATATCACACCACACACATGACTAGAGAATATCACACCACAAGTATGACTAGGGAATAACACACCACAAGTGTGACAACCTACTCTAAGTAACTAAAAGCAGTCAAGATGCTGCTGTTGTAAGCATCTGATGTAAGCGGTCAAGATGCTGCTGATGTAAGCGTCCGATGTAAGCGGTCAAGATGCTGCTGATGTAAGCAATAACTAACTACTACCAACTAAAGTGGATGAGGGAATCTAAAGCTGTGCGCATGGACAGGCCTTTTGCGCTAGGCTGGGCCTTCTGTGCTACGACTAGGCTGTCAAACTAAATCGGAGCATGCAGCGATGAAACAGCAGAATTTGCTGATGGTGGGCTGATTCATCACTGTGCTAGCTTGTTCTTGGGCCGTGTTGGTGAACTGGTTGCGGTAGCGATCGTTGACTGGGTCTTCAGGTGGCCGAGGTGCCAAGCACATTGGCCGCACTACCTCCGTGTGGGCTGATAATGGACTGATGACGCTTGTGTATTGCTCTAATGGTTGACTTGAATGTTGAGAATGCCTTATTGTGATTGCGTCGGGCCCCTTTGAACTTTTTAGGGGAGGTGGAACCTTGTCTGGAGGGAAGTCCACATAATGGCCATGCTTCTCGGGTTCTGGAGCTGCCGTGGAGGGTCCTCCTGCATCACTCGGCGTGCTATCTTTGTAGAGAAAGAATTTCTCACGAAAGAAGTCAGTGGGAGGAAGTTTGACTTGGACGAGGTCCAAGTGTAACCACAGGACAAGGAGATAGAACTTGAGCCGCCTGCACCGGTTGCTAGGCAACCTAAGGCTCCGACACAGGTCCCACGTAGGTCTGGGAGGATTCATTGTGCACCTAAGAAGTATGGGTCGCTGCCGACCCAACACGACGAGATCTTCATCATTGAGGATGAGCCCAGGACTTATGCTGAGGAGGTTGCTGGACTGGACTCTGAGAAATGGCTCGAGGCCATGAAATCTAAGATGGATTCAATGTCGGCTAACCAAGTCTGAGATTTGGTTGAGCTGCCTGATGGGGTAAAACCAATAGGATATAAATGGGTGTTCAAGAGGAAGACCAACATAGATGGCAACATAGTTACCTATAAGGGTAGACTAGTGGCTAAAGGATTCAAACAAGTCCACGGGATGGACTATGATGAAACCTTTTCAGTTTCCATGATGAAATGCATTCGGATTCTGCTTGCTATAGCTGCATATCATGACTATGAGATATAACAGATGAATGTCAAGATAGTGTTCCTTAATAGGAAGCTGACAGATGATGTGTATATGACATAGCCTAATGGCTTCATCCATTCTGCAGATGCCAATAAGGTATGCAGGCTAAAGAAATCTATTTATGGATTAAAGCAAGCATCTCGAAGTTGGAATCTTCGGTTTGCTGAAGCTGTGAGAGATTATGGCTTTATCAAAAGTAAAGATGACACCTTTGTATACAGAAAAATTCAGTGGGAACTTAGTGACTTTTCTGGTCTTGTATTTCAATGACATACTACTCATCAGAAACGACATCCCTAGTCTTCAGTCTGTGAAAACATGGTTGGGGAAGTGTTTCGAGATGAAGGACTTAGGGGAGGCTGCCTATATCTAGGAGTGAGGATCTACCGAGATAGATCCAAGAAGCTCTTGGCCCTTAGTTAGAATACCTACATTGATAAGGTCCTGGAGAGGTTTAACTTGGAGCAATACAAGAAGGGGTACCTTCCAGTGAGACATGGTGTTACTCTCTCAAAGAGTCAGTGTCCAACAACATAGGCTGAGAGGGATGACATGAGTCGAGTGCCCTAAGCTTTGACAGTGGGATCGATCATGAATGCAATATTGTGTACTAGACCAGATGTGGATTATGCTGTGAGCATAACCAACCGATACCAATCCAATCTAGGTCTGCAGCTATGGGTGGCTGTAAAGAACATCCTGAAGTATCTGAGAAGAACTAAGGATTTGTTCTTGGTCTATGGGGGACAGGAAGAGCTCAGTGTTTAGGGTTATACTGATGGGTCATTCCAGTCTGACGCAGACAACTTCAGATCGTAGGCAGGCTATGTGTTCAAGATGAATGAAGGTGTTGTATGCTGGAAGAGCTTCAAGTAATCCACCATAGTTGATTCTACAATCGAGGCTGAGTATGTCGCCGCTTCTGAGGCAGCCAAAGAAGTAGTTTGGATCAAGAAGTTCATATCTGAAATTCAGGTGGTTCCATCTGCTATGGATCTCATTGAGCTCTATTGTGACAACAATGGGGCTATTGCACAGGCAAAGAAACCACGGTCTCATCAGAGATCCAAACACATACTCAGGACATTTCACGTGGTCAGAGAGATCATTGACCGAGGTGATGTCAAGATTATCAGAGTTGATACAGAGAACAATCTAGCAGACCCACTGACCAAGGCTTTGGCGCAGCAGAAGCATGATGGTCATACTAAAGATATGGGGTTGAGGTTGCTCAACTTCTAGGTCGTAGTGCAAGTGGGAGATTGTTGGTGTATATGCCCTGAGACCTAGTTTTGGTCTGTTTTTGTACTACTTAACATAGATATATTTTATATATCATTCTGGCATTGTCATTATCATTGTTTGTTTACATATACAATTGTGCACTTACATGATAATGTCCCTAGAGACAGATCGGATTTGTGCTCAAATGGTTGTCCCCAGTCAATGTACCTTAGAGGATATGGGACAACTATGGTACTTGTGAAACTGTATATGGGCTGGTTAGGCATGAGGTGCTAACACAGATATATGGGTATATCAGTGGTGGATAAACTGGACCGACCCGCTGTGAGGCAATAACTTGGTGTCATGAGTTATCCTCACAAGTGATAGGAGATGCATTGATCCCTTGACTTAAGGTCATTGACTATTCTATATGGTCAGGGACATACTTTGATACAACCTAACACCTCGCCGTAGTTGGGAGGTAATAACGGTTGTCATTGAGCATGTCACAACCCATATGAGAAGGTTAATAGATAGACAAAGGATTTGCCCCTTCCTAAGGGAAGCTTGATATCCACAGGGCTCCCTTATGGTTCTATGACTGAAAGTGTATGGCCATACCCAGGTGAAAACCTGATTTAGTCATGACCATGTGATTGGGGGAAAACAAGTGGGGACACACTTGTCCAATCGGATATCAGTTTGGCAACGAAATTGTAATGCATCTGTTCCTAGTTGCGATGATGGGGATGTCGATGTCGATATTCATTCAGATGACTTGTGTAGCAACGATGAACTGCTAGGTGCCACTCACTGCTTGTGCTGACCTTAGGTCAGCACTGCTAATGTCAGAGGAACCTATAGGGTCACACACATTGATACTCGAGTTCTCGTATTGATCGGGAAGCCTTATGATCGAGTTATTGGATAGCTTGGATCTATTTGTGAGATTTCATCAGCACCAATGGGCCTGATGAGAAGGAAGAGAGTTAGTGGAGCTAAACTTTATTTTTGGCAGGTTAACCCGAAATTGACCAAGATTGCTCACATTTGGATTAGGGTTGCATTGGATTGGATCCAATGACTTAATCAACCCATGCAATGAAGTTTGGGCTAGTTCATTATCCAATGAGGCCCAATAACAAGTTGTCATGAAGGGATAAAAACCCAAAAGGGTATAATGGGGAGAAAAGCCAACCCCATTGGTGCTAAGGGCATAATGGGGTGAGCTTGGCGCAATTTGCTTCTTATGGAAGCAATTGGCGCCTCCCCCTGGTTCTTCGGATGGAATGCTTGCCTCTATGGCAAGTCTTGGGGCTGATATGGCTAGAGGAACTTCTTTGGAAGGTCTTTGGTGCATATGGCTAATGGGAAGGGTTTTATGGAAAACTCTTGGAGAGTTTCCTTAGCCCTAACCTTAATTGCACCCAAACCCTTATTCCTTGCCAATTTATTCATGAAAGTTGCACCCACCTCTTGTATTGCCGCCCCCTCTTGCCTCTCTATATATACATGTGTATATGCGAGAGCTAGATACAATAATTGGCGTGAGCAAAGGTGAGGGGCAAAAGTAATAGATGTTGGCGCAACATCTCTTCCACTTTGAAATCACAAGCATCCTCTCTTCTTCCTCTTTATTTGGCACAAGAAGAAGGATTGCTTGGTGTCTTCTTCACCTTCCAAAAGGCCAAAACACATCTTCTTCTTCTCCTCTTGGGGTAAGGAGGACTTGAGGTTGGCGGCATCATCATCCTCTTCTCTCTACTTGAGGCAACATATGTTGAAGTTGGCACAAGGATAGAAGAAGGTGTTTAAAGGCTTGGATCTTCTTCCCGAGGCTAGCACCAGGCGTAGAAGAAGAGGACTCGAGGCATCCGTGTGGGTGAGACTGCAGAGGGTGAACACTTGGGTGCCTACCTTGACATCGACCTTCACGCTTGCTCTATGTACTTACTATCTCATCGTGTCGACCCCCTCGCAACGATCTTCACTGGGTTTTTAGGACTGGCCTGTTTCGGGGATATTCTTCCACTATGCAATGTATTCTGAAATGTCTACGCCTAAAATTTGTAAAATATCCCTGGGGTTTCCTAACAGCAAGCACCTTTCTTCTTCCTTCCCTTAGTGCAAGTAAGGCAAGGCTTGGCGGCATCCCTTCCTTCTTCTTCCTCTTGGGGCATCCTCATCGTTGTGGGTGGCGCAAGTGATCTAAGAAGAGAACTCAAGCATCGGCTATGTGCGAGACTGCAGAGGGCGCACACTTGGGTACCTACATCACTTTTCTATCTATTGCTTTGAGGTACTATCTCTTACTCACGATGTCAACTCCCTCACTTGACTCAATCTTCTGGGTTTTTGGGACTGGCTTGTTTTGAGGATTTACTTTCGTTGTATGTATGTAATAAAATTTTAAAATCCCTAGGGTTTCCCAACATTAGCACCATGAAGGTGGTGCAACTTCTCCCTTGGAGGTGCCATGGAGAGGAAATAAAAGGTGGGTGGCTAGGTTTCGAGTGTGTAGATGATGATTTTCGACTAAGCCATATATAATTATGAATTTTCTCATAAAATATGCGCCTAGATCCATAATAGAGTAATGGATGTGGGTCCACAACTTAAGTGATGAATATATTTAATATAAATATTCACTTAAGTTGCATGTGACCCCCACTACTTAAGCTGCAAATAAAATGAATATAAATTGTCATTTTAGCACTCAATTCGCAGGCCCCCATGTTACGTTTAAACCAATCGCAAAAAGCCTCCGAATAAAACTCGAGCATAAACCCAACATTTGACCACTTGATAGGACCTAGTCCACTGAGGTCAAACGTGGTCACCTGATGACACCGAAATTTATAGTAAATTCTGTGCCATTTCGTATACCTTTTTGTGTCAAATTCCTGAACATTTACTTATTTTTATGTCTTTTTTTATCAACTATTGCAGAATCTACTTCTTTTTTGGTTTGTCATGATTTTCAGGTTAAAAAGGCATGATTTTCAATGGTTTTCAAGCAAATCAGATGCATGGATGAATTCCCACTATCAAGAGAAGATCACATGACAAATTTCATGCAAAATAGAGCTTCAGAGCAAAATACGGCAGGGCCATAATATATATTACGGTACCGTGGTTTTGTATCAAAACACGGTGCAGATGTAATTTCCAAGTGCTGCCGTATTTTGAGACGATTTGGAACAGAAACTTTTGTGGGAATTATGGCATTGCCGTGAAAATTATTACGGGCCATTTTTTCAGCGTTTTCCCGACCCGAGGGATTTGATGATATTACGGCACTACCGTAAGGTATTTCACGGGCCGTATTTTGGTGCCGTTTTACACCAGAAAGATTTCATGAAATTATGGCACTGCATAAAGAATTACACGGTACCGTATTTCCAGAAGATTCCTGTAGCGAGAACTCGACTGAAATTACGACAGTACCGTAACCAGAAACACGACCGTAATTGTAACTTTGAACGCGACTTTCCCGGTCAACCTTGAAGTCCGATTTTTGCATGGTTGATTGCGGACGATCCAAGCCATAATTCAAAGACCTGTAAGAAGGAAAAGGGGAGCTTTCGATGAGACGAAGAGGAGGAGATGAGAAGCCCTAATTTTCATTCACCACAGAGGGAAAAATCGAGTTACACGCCGCTGCCCTAGGTTTCGCTGGCGGGAAGCGTACAGGCTATCTCCGGCCGTGAAATTTGAGGGGAAGCTTCGTTTGGAAGAAGAGACTGTTGGGGTATGCCCTTAAGGCTAATGTTTGAGGCCTTAGGATGTTATCAGTATCATGTATAAACTGTATATGTTTATAAAGGCAATTGTTGTTATTCAGATTGTTGCATTATCTGCTGTTATATGTATACCTCTGAGTAATGTCTCAATGATGTTCAGCTTTGCTGACATTCAGTGTTGTCCTTAGTCGAGATATCATGGTGAACATGAGACAGCCTTGGTATGATTGAGACTAATATGTGTTCTAATCTTATAGGATGCTTCGAGTATGGAATAAGATTTAGACACATAAGTGCATGGGATGTACTGGACAGACCCTACTTAGGATATTCAATGGTTTGTCACAATGTGAATAAATCCTTATAAGCAAGCAAGTGGTATATTCCCTCTGACTTGAGATCACTTGTATTTCTAAGTGATGATTGACATTATATTGAGATAGTTCAATATCATTTGAAAGATAATGGTTACAGATTATCTTGGATAGTGGGCATGAATCATGTTAGGACACTAGTGATAGATATAGGATTGCCTCTCCTAGTTGGAGAGTGATGTTCTAAAGGGGCCCCCTGGATGAGATGGTTGAGAAAGTGTATGGCCATACCCAGATGACTATGTTCATCTGATCTAACCATTCTCATCATGTTGGAATTACAAGCTTGACAGGCTTGTCCAATGAGAACGTCCAGTGGCAAAGGGAACATGTATACTGAGTGAATTGGATTCACACTTGTGCTGTGGTTTGGGAGTAGTCTTGGAAGACTCTTTCCTTCATATCGGGAGACAGTGATGTGTTGCTAGATACCCCTCTCTGGTTGTGATAATGTAAGTTATCGTTACCGACATTGAAGGAAACCCTTAGGGTCGCACAATTTGATGATATGGCTTACTTATGTCAGATCGTGTGGACTGAATTATTCTGGTTCAGTTTGAAGCAATTTAATCTCTGATTGGAAGTGAGATCTAGTCTGATCATGTTTGATTGATTAGGGCATGTGGTCGGTAAGCTTCGATCGGGAGAATTGATGTTTGATCGTAGAGATCAAGAGGTTCATTGAGATGTGTGGTTAGATCTTGAACCATGAGGTTCAAAGAGATCTAGACCATGGCTGGTTCGATTTGGTCCTTGAACCAAATGGAATTGAACCGGTTCACTTATGTGAACGTATGGTTCAAAGGGGAGAGGAGTTTCGGTTGAAGGCTTCAAGGGGAGTAAAATGAGGAGTTAATGCTTACTATCTTTAGAAGCCGTTTTCCTTGTTGGAAAACCCCCCCACGTTTTCGAACGTGAGAACGCCTCTACGTCTCTCTCGCCTCTTGCTCCTCAAGCTCTCGTCTTTGGTTGTCCTCACGCCAAGAGAGGGAGTTCGGCCAGCAAAAGGAAGAAAACATCTCTTCACACGATCAAGGACTCCGAGTGGCTTTCCTAGCACAAAGTGTACAAGGAAGTAGCCATCATCTTCTTGTGTGCGACTTCTTTGGAGAAGAGCCGCTCGCCCTTTCATCTTCCAAGTCGCCTCTCATGGCCATGGTAACACCCTCACGCTTGTTTTATGCAAGTTTGTTTTATAAGGTTGATCATATCTTCTACATGCGGTCCTCTTGGTAACCTTGTTTTTCCGCTGCTATAATGATCTGGTATGATGCTTATTCGCAAGGTTCACCTGCAGAGACGATACCCAAGAAGTTTCAAAGAGAAAGGATCTCGATTGGAGGAGAAATCAACAAAAGCTTGCCGCCGGCACTCATACGAGGAGTTTACGACTGTAATTTCCATTACAGCTGTGTGGTTATTTGTTCTTCCCCTTCTTTCTTGATTTCTTACACTTTGATAGTGTGGAATATAGTAATCTTTCATCCATGCTAGCTTAAACCTTTTATGGGACATGGGGGAGTAATTCCCTTTGATTTCTAAATGACTAGATAACCTTTTTTCATTACTTCGTCACGTATAATTTTAGCATGATAATTCTACTTGTGTGATAATTGCTCTTTGGTTCTCCTTAGTTTCATGTTATTTATCATGTTTTAGAGTTCTCGCAATCGGCTGAATAGCAACTTGCTGCAGAACTTGGAACCCTAGAATTACATGTTAGGAACTTTCTATAAGAAATTAGGTTAGTTCTTAATTCTTGATTTTAGAGTAATATTTGCCATGATAATGATATAAATATAGGACTGATGTCAATTTGTCAAACATGGAGATCTTCTGCGAAAGCAAGGATCGGAACGTTGGAGAACCATAAGTAGAACTCGTGTTGAGACTCGGATGCACGAAAGTGATCATTGAGATTCCACTTGAGATAATCAACTTAGAATTCAGATGCACAAGAGTGATCATTGAGTTCTTTGTTTGATGATTTACTTATTTTCAGCTTGGGATAGATCTTGCGCGAGAGCGAAGATCGGTCCCTACATGATTGTCTGCAGGACTAAATTATATCTTTATCATGATAGAATTAGACTGACGAACATCTTTTCATATCTAGTCATAGGAATTAAAGTGAATGAAACCCTAGTCCCAGATTCTCTCTCTGATATTTTCGTTAGCCTTCATTCGTTCACTTGCATAGCTTCGATTGCCTAGATAGTAAGAACTCAATTATTCGGTACTTGACAATGAGGTCTCTGTGGTTCGATATCTTTCTTTATTACTTCGAGTATCCGTGCACTTGCCGATTACAACAAGTTTTTGGCGCCGTTGCCGGGGACTTTGGTTTTTATCAATATTAATGATATTAAGAGTATTGCTAGACTAGGCTTTATTTATGCTCTATCTTGGTGTTCTTTTCTGTTTACTTGAGTTACTTGACCCATCTGCTTTAGACTGCACAGGGAATTTAGATCTGATGGTGAACCAAAAATCACTTAGGGACTATGCAGCCCCTAAATCATAGGAGATACACTTTAGCATCGCCAGACCAGTTGTTGATGCTGATAATTTCGAAATCAATCCTGCTTTCTTGTCTATGATCCAACAGAACCAATTTGGAGGATCACCAATTGAAGATCCTTATCAACATTTATATCTTTTTCTTGAATATTGTGATACCATCAAAATTAATGGAGTTTCTGATGATGCATTAAAACTAAGACTGTTTCCTTTTTCTCTTAGGGACCGAGCGCATTCTTGGCTACATTCTTGACCTACCGGTACCTTCACCACAAGGGAACAACTATCAAATGCTTTCTTGATGAAGTACTTTCCACCCGGCAAAACCATCCAGTTAAGAAACCAAATTACAAGCTTTGCACAGCGGGATGGTGAGACTTTTAGTGAGGCATGACAGCGATTCAATGAATTACAATGGAAGTGTCCTCATCATGGCCTTGAAGATTGAATTTTAATTCATACATTTTATAATGGCTTACTTTATAATACCCGTCTGATTGTTGATGCTGCTGCAGGAGGAGCCCTCATGAGCAAAACAATCGAAGATGCTTCTACCCTACTTGAGGAGATGGCCCTAAATCTTAACCAGAGGGCTCCAGAAGAAGGAATGCTATATTGTCATCAACATGGTAAGGATGAGAATGAGGAACGGTGAACCTTGACTAAAGAGGTAAATTCTTTTAGTGTAGGATCCATGCTTGAAAAGTTTATGGAAAACCAAAATAAAGAGATTGAAAATCTTACGGGATTAGTTAATCATCTTACCTTTGTAGTAGGATCCTTAGCTGCTTATAATAAAACTCTAGGAGATCAAATACCTGCTGAACCTGAATTAGATCCTAAGGAACACTGTAATACTATCACTACTAGGAGTGGAAGACAATTATATGGACCCAATGGGAGAGTTGTGAACAACGAAAAAGAGCCTAATGATGATGATGATGATGAATTAGAGTTAGAAAAATCTTCTAGCATGAACAAACCCAAGCTAGTTTGCCACCTCAAAAGGGTGATGAACCAAAAGGGGATGTTTCATGTGAGAAAGATGATTCTAAACTTAATTTACCTACACCTTATAGACCACACATACCCTTTCCCCAAAGTAGTGCAAGCAAAATTAGACAAACAGTTTGGTAGATTTCTTGATGTTTTGATAATCTTTACATTAATATTCCATTTACTGAAGCTTTATCTCAAATGCCCACATATGCTAAATTTTTGAAAGAAATTTTATCTAATAAGAAAAAAATAAAGGACTATGTTACTGTGGCTCTTACTGAAGAATGTAGTGCTATTATCCAAAACAAGTTGCCACCGAAATTAAAAGATCCAGGTAATTTCTCTATACCTTGCTTTATTGGGGGCATGGCTTTTGACCGAGCCTTATGTGATTTAGGTGCTAGTGTGAGTCTAATGTCATTGTCTATTTGTAGGAAATTGGACATGGGAGAGCTTAAACCGACTTCTATATCTTTGCAGCTCGCTGATCGTTTAGTTAAATACCCTGTAGGAATTCTTGAAGATGTGCCTATCTAAGTAGGTAAATATTTCATCCCAGCAGATTTTGTAATTCTTGAGATAGAAGAAGATGCAAGAATCCCCATCATACTTGGTATACCGTTCTTAGCCACAACAAGAGCACTCAATGATGTAAGGAATAGTAAGCTTACACTTACCATTGGGGATGAAAGAATTGAGTATGACTTGAATGAAGCTATGAAAAACCCATCAAATTCTGGATCTTGTTGTAGTGTACATGTTTTAGATGACATTGTCTATGATCTTAATGATTTATTTGTTGAAACCTCTGAAATTGATTCTGATTTAGATTATGCTCTTGATTTTAAGGTAGAAACTAATTCTGAAATTGATGAATTATTAGATTGCAGTGCTTGTGACAATGAAAAGAGTGAAGAATGGAAGGCTCCTAAAGTAGAACATAAAGTTTTACCTAATAACCTTCGCTATGAATTTCTTGGTCCTGATTCCACTTACCCTATTATTGTTGATGCACAGCTTGGAAAAAGGGAGATAGATTTGCTTCTCAAAGAATTAAGAATTCATAGAAAGGTGTTTGGGTACACAATTGATGATTTGAAAGGAATTAACCCTTTTTTTTATATGCACAGGATTTTGATGGAAGAAGAACACAAGCCACATGCAGATTTTCAAAGGAGACTTAACCCCTCTATGAAAGAAGTTGTAAAAAAGGAAATTCTGAAATTACTAGATGCAGGTATTATCTATCTTATCTCCGATAGTAAATGGGTAAGTCCTGTACACTGTGTTCCTAAGAAAGGAGGGGTAACTATCTTGAGAAATATAGACAATGAATTAATTCCTATTAGAACTATTACTAGTTAGCGCATGTGCATAGATTATAGGAAACTAAATGCTGCTACTAGGAAAGACCATTTTCCCTTAACTTTTATTGATCAGATGGTTGAAAGACTTGCAAACCATTCTCACTTTTGTTTCTTAGATGGATATTCTGGTTTTTTTTCAAATTCCTATACATCCTGATGACTAAGATAAGACTACTTTTACTTGCCCTTATGGTACTTTTGCATACAGGAGAATGCCTTTTGGTTTATGTAATGCACCTGCTACTTTTTAGAGATTCATGTTGGCTATTTTTTTAATTTTATTGAGGAGTTTATGGATGTATTTATGGATGATTTTTCAGTTTATGGTTCTTCGTTTGATGATTGTTTGGCTAATTTAGCTCGAGTTTTACAGCGGTGTGAAGAAACTAACCTTGTGCTTAACTGGGAAAAATGTCATTTCATGGTTAAGCAAGGGATAGTTTTGGGGCACTTGGTTTCAGAAAGAGGAATTGAAGTTGATAAAGCCAAAGTTGAGGTGATAGAGAAATTAGAACCACCCACTACAGTAAAGGAGGTCTGAAGCTTTCTAGGATATGCAGGATTCTACCGGCGATTCATCAATGATTTCTCTAAACTTGCTAGACCTCTTACAAATTTACTTTATAAAGATGTTAAATTTTCTTTTGATGAAGATTGTTTATCTGCTTTTCAAGAATTAAAGAAAGCATTGGTTTCGGCACCTATCATTCAGCCCCCAAACAGGGATTTGCCTTTTGAGCTCATGTGTGATGCCAGTGATTATGCAATAGGAGTAGTTTTGGGACAGAGAAAGAAGAAAAAACCTTATGTTATTCATTATGGTAGTAGGACTTTGGATGAGACACAGAGGAATTACACCACCACTGAGAAGGAACTTTTAGCCATAGTGTTTGCCTTTGATAAGTTTATATCATACTTGATTAATTCCAAAGTGGTGGTATACATTGATCATGCAGCTGTGAGATACTTAATGCAAAAGAAAGATAGTAAACCACACTTGCTCAGATGGGTTTTACTCTTGCAGGAGCTTGATTTGAAAATTAAAGACAAAAAAGGATCAGAAAACTTTGTTGTAGATCATCTTTCAAGGATAATGGTGGATACTGAAAAGAATGATGTAATCAATGATTCCTTCCCTGAGGAACAACTCTTGGCCATTGAACAAATCAGAGCCCCTTGGAATGCTGACATAGTGAATTACCTTGTCGCTAATGTTTTTCCTCCTAATCTGAATTACCAAAAAAGAAGAGATTCTTAGCTGAGGTAAAGCACTATTTTTGGGACGAGCCTTATGTGTTTAGAAGATGTGCTGATGGTATTTTTAGAAGATATGTACCGGAGGAGGAAATCACAAATATATTGTTTCAATGTCATGGATCCTCTTATGGTGGTCATGCCGGTACTGAGAAAACTGCTTTCAAGGTGTTACAATCAGGATTTTACTGGCCTTCAATTTTTAAAGATGCTATAAACTTTGTTTCATCTTGTGATAGGTGTCAGAAGATAGGTAACACTAACAGAAGACATGAGATGCCACTGTCCAATATTCTTGAGGTTGAGATATTTGATGTTTGGGGGATTGACTTAATGGGACCTTTTCCATCGTTTGGAGGTAACAAATACATTCTTGTGGCAGTTGATTATGTTTCAAAGTGGGTTGAAGCTCTTGCTTCTCCTACTAATGATTCCAGAGTTATTGTTAAATTGTTCAAAAAGATTATCTTTCCAAGGTTTGGGACACCCCGAGTAGTGATTAGTGATGGAGGCTCACATTTCATAGAGCATAAGTTATCAGCCTTGCTTAGAAAGTATGGGGTGAATCATAGAGTTGCAACACCTTATCACCCCCAAACAAGTGGACAAGTTGAGATATCAAACAGAGAAATAAAAGGCATTTTAGAAAAGACAGTGTCACGCACCAGGAAAGATTGGTCATTGAAACTTGATGATGCACTGTGGGCCTACCGGACTGCTTTTAAAACTCCAATAGGTATGTCTCCTTTTCAATTGGTTTATGGTAAATCTTGTCATCTACCTGTAGAACTTGAGCATAAGGCATTCTAGGCAATCAAAGCACTGAATTTTGACATAAAGAAAGCGGGTGAAAAACGGAGGTTACAATTGAATGAGCTAGACGAGATTAGACTCTCCTCTTATGAAAATGCAAGAATTTACTAGGAGAGAACTAAAAGATGGCATGATCGACATATTTTCAGAAAGGAATTCCAACCAGGTGACTTTGTTCTTCTGTTCAATTCTAGATTAAGACTTTTTCCTGGAATACTTAAGTCTCGATGGTCTGGGCCTTTTCAGGTAAAAAAGACTTACCCCTATAGAGTTGTGGACATATGGAGTGAGGAAACATGAGATTTTAAGGTTAATGGTCAATGATTGAAACATTATTATCAAGAGGAGTAGATTGATTAAAAGGAAAAGTTTTACCTTGACGAACTACGATCAAATATGAGTGCAGAACGATCAAGCTAATGACCATTAAATTAGCGCTTCTTGGGAGGCAACCCAAGCACTCTTTCTTCAGTTTATTCTCATTTAATTTTCTGTATTTTTACTTCTGCTTTTAGAACTAATCCTTCTTCAACTTAGATACCCCAGAAACACAAAAGAGATTGGATCAGATGCTGATGAGCAAAACTTTGTGAGTATTCTTTTTTCTTCACTTATTTGAAATTCATCTTCCCCATCGATGTTTTGTCTTCTAAACTTCCTGTATCCGCTGCTTTCTGATTATTTTATCATGATTCTATAGATAAAATGATTTTCTTGATGACGGATGAGTTCATGCCTGTGACTAGACTAGATCTATCATGTCAAATTTATTTCTCTTATACATATCTACTTTTGAAATTTTTCATTGGTTGATGAGTGAGATTTTACGGAGATATATTGTTTGAAGAATTTAATTTGAAAGTAAAGCTACTTTTTGAATAAAATCAGCATATAAGTATGATTTTTGAATTGATGTGAATTGATTAGTCTAATTGATGTTTATTCTATTTACTATTTGTTGGGAAGAAAGAATCCAAGATCCAAAAATAAGTGAGTGACTCCCCTACTTGGCACTATGTAAAATTGATAGTGGTACCATAGGACATGGGTTGAAGTTTGAAAAGGAAAAAAATAATAGAGAGAAATTGATTCATATTAACTCCGCTGTCTTTGGTAAAATTCTTTCTACTAAAAAGACAAGAGTACTATTACATTGATTATGTGATCAGTGTACTCTAACTTCGTCACCAGAAAAAAGGTGGTAATCGAATTGGAGAATGTGAGCGATGCAAAAAGATTAAAAAGTGTGTATCTATGTGGATACATGCCATCCAAAAAGAAAAAAAAAATTGAGTGGAAAAAGATTTTGGATACTCTACTCCTGTAAACAAAAGTATGATAGATTTAAACTAAAAATTGGGTGAATTCATGAGATTGAAATTCTATTTTTTTGTACAAGTTGCAAAGTTTTATTTGATAAAGTTGTGCATCTTGAGAATTCAATTCAAAGGATGATATGTTTGTTTAAACTTTTATGAATCAATTAGTGAAAATTTTCATTAGTGATTGTATTCTAGAAATTTATTCTTCATGAGAAAGTCTATGCCTATGATCAGTTTTTAATTTTTGCTTGAGGACAAGCAAGGTTTGAGCCTTATGTGTTTGATGACACCAAAATTTAAAGTAAATTATGTGCCATTTTGTATACCTTTTTGTGTCAAATTCCTGAACCTTTGCTTATTTTTATGCCTTTTTTATCAACTATTGCAGAATCTACTTCTTTGTTGGTTTTTCATAATTTTCAAGTTAAAAAGACATGATTTTCAGTGGTTTTCAAGCAATTCAGATGCATGGATGAATTCCCACCATCAAGAGAAAATCACATGACAAATTTCACGCAAAACAGAGCTTCATAGCAAAATACGGCAGGGCCGTAATATAAATTACAGTACCGTGGTTTTGTATCAAAACACGGTGCGGCCGTAATTTCCGAGTGCTGCCGTATTTTGAGACGATTTGGAACCTAAACTTTTGTTGAAATTACAGCACTACCGTGAAAATTATTACGGGCCATATTTTCAGCGTTTTCCCGACCCGAGGGATTTGATGATATTACGACACTACCGTAAGGTATTTCAAGGGCCGTATTTTGGTGCCATTTTTCACCCGAAAGATTTCATGAAATTACGGCATTGCCATAAAGAATTACACGGTACCATATTTCCAAAAGATTTCTGTACCGAGAACTCGACTGAAATTACGGCAGTACCGTAACCAGAAACACGGTCGTAATTGTAACTTTGAATGCGACTTTCCTAGTCAACCTCGAAGTCCGATTTTTGTGCGGTTCATTGCGGACGATCCAGGCCATAATTCAAAGACTTGTAAGAAGGAAAAGGGGAGCTTTCGATGAGATGAAGAGGAGGAGATGAGAAGCCCTAATTTTCGTTCACCATAGAGGGAGAAATCGAGTTACACGCCGCCGCCCTAGGTTTCACCGCCGGGAAGCGTACAGGCTATCTCCGGCCATGAAATTTGAGGGGAAGCTTTGTTTGGAAGAAGAAATGATACCCTAGAAGTTTCTGAGAGAAAGGATCTCGATCGGAGGAGAAATCAACAAAAGCTTGATGCCGGCACTGTTCATACGAGGAAATTACGGCTGTAATTTCCATTACAGCCGTGTGGTTATTTGTTCTTCCCCTTCTTTCTTGATTTCTTACACTTTGATACAATGGAATATTGTAATCCTTCATCCATGCTAGCTTAATCCTTTTATGAGACATGGGGGAGTAATTCCCTTTGATTTCTTAATAACTAGATAAACTTTTTTCATTACAACGTTACGTATAATTTTAGCATGATAATTCTACTTGTGTGATAATTGCTCTTTGATTCTCCTTAGTTTCATGTTATTTATCATGTTTTAGAATTCTCATAATATGCTGAAAAGCGACTTGCTTGAGAACTTAAAACCCAAGAATTACATGTTAGGAACTTTCTATAAGAAATTAGGTTAGTTCTTAATTCTTGATTTTAGAGTAATATTTGCCATGATAATGATATGAATCTAGGATTGATGTCAATTTGTCAAACGTGGAGATCTTGTGCGAAAGCAAGGATCGGAACATTGGAGAACCATAAGTAAAACTCGTGTTGAGACTCGGATGCACGAAAGTGATCCTTCAGATTCCACTTGAAATAATCAACTTAGAATTCGGATGCACGAGAGTGATCCTTGAGTTCTTTGCCTGATGATTTACTTATTTTCAGCTTGGATAGATCTTGCGTGAGAGCGAAGATCGGTCCCTGCATGATTGTCTGCACGAAAGTGAGATGATCCTTTTATGAAGTAAATTATATCTTTATCATGATGGAATTAGACTGACGAACATCTTTTCATATCTAGTCATAGGAATTAAAGTGAATGAAACCCTAGTCCCAGATTCTCTCTCTGATATTTTCGTTAGCCTTCATTAGTTCACTTGCATAGTTTCGATTGCCTAGATAGTGATAATTAAATTATTCGGTACTTGACAACGAGGTCTCTGTGGTTCGATATCTTTCTTTATTACTTCGAGTATCCGTGCACTTGCGGACTACAACAAGTTTTTGGCGTCGTTGCCGGGGACCTTGGTTTTTGTCAATATTAAAGATATTAAGAGTATTGCTAGACTAGGCTTTATTTATGTTCTATCTTGCTGTTCTTTTCTGTTTACTTGAGTTATTTGACCCATCTGCTTTAGACTACATAGGGAATTTAGATCTAATGGCGAACCAGAAATCACTTAGGGACTATGCAGCCCCTAAATTATAGGAGATACACTTTAGCATCGCCAGACCAGCTATTGATGCTGATAATTTTGAAATCAATTCTGCTTTCTTGTCTATGATCCAGCAGAACCAGTTTGGAGGATCACCAATTGAAGATCCTTATCAACATTTATATTTTTTTCTTGAATATTGTGATACCATCAATATTAATGGAGTTTCTGATGATGCATTAAAACTAAGACTGTTTCCTTTTTCTCTCAGGGACCGAGCGCGTTCTTGGCTACATTCTCGACCTACCGGTACCTTCACCACATGGGAACAACTATCGAATGCTTTCTTGATGAAATACTTTCCACCCGGCAAAACCTTTTAGTTAAGAAACCAAATTACAAGCTTTGCACAGCGGGATGGCGAGACTTTCAGTGAGGCATGAGAGCGATTCAAAGAATTACAACGAAAATGTCCTCATCATGGCCTTGAAGATCGAATTTTAATACATACATTTTATAATGGCTTACTTTATAATACATGTCTGATTGTTGATGCTGCTATAGGAGGAGCCCTCATGAGCAAAACAATTGAAGATGCTTCTACCCTGCTTTGGGAGATGGCCCTGAATCTTAACCAGTGGGCTCCGGAAGAAGGAATGCTATATTGTTATCAACATGGTAAGGATGATAGTGAGGAACGACGAACCTTGATTGAAGAGGTAAATTCTTTTAGTGTAGGATCCTTGTTTGAAAGGTTTATGGCAAACCAAAACAAAGAGATTGAAAATCTTAAGGGATTAGTTAATCATCTTACCTGTCAAGTAGGATCCTTAGCTACTTATAATAAAACTCTAGGAGATGAAATACCTGCTGAACCTAAATTAGATCCTAAGGAACACTGTAATGCTATCAATACTAGGAGTGGAAGACAATTATTTGAACCCAATGGGAGAGTTGTGAACAATGAAAAAGAGCCTAATGATGATCATGATGATGAATCAGAGTTAGAAAAATCTTCTGAGCATGAACAAATCCAAGCTAGTTTGCCACCTCAAAAGGGTGATGAACCAAAAGAGGATGTTTCATGTGAGAAAGATGATTCTAAATCTAATTTGCCTATACCTTATAGACCACCCATACCCTTTCCCCAAAGGTTAGTGCAAGCAAAATTAGACAAACAATTTGGGAGATTTCTTGATGTTTTGAAAAAGCTTTACATTAATATTCCATTTACTGAAGCTTTATCTCAATTGCCCATATATGCTAAATTTTTGAAAGAATTTTGTCTAATAAGAGAAAAATAGAGGACTATGGTACTATGACTCTTACTGAAGAATGTAGTGCTATTGGATTAGTCTCATATCAACAACTTCCAAATAAGCAACGAGGATTCTATGCATTCTAGATCCCTTTGCTTAAACTGATATCCTGCCATTGAATTAGTCTCATATTTATTAATCTAATTTATTAGTCATGACTCAAACAGTATGCCCATACATTCCTGTCATGCACCAATGAGGTGGGGCGCCCCAAAGTGGATATCAAACTTCCAATTAAGGAAGGGGCAAATCCTACTATTGGTCATCCATATCCCTGTATGACTTATGATATGTCCAATGATAGCCGTTTCGAACACTCATTTACGGATAGATGTAAGAATGTATCAAAACACATTCGTTATCATATCTAGACATAAATATCTCAAGTCTAAGGATCAATGCAAACCTCTTATATGTGAGATTGACTAGTTGACTAGACAAGTCAATCCTCACAGTGGGTCACTCCAGTGCCGATGCACCTATATGTCTGCATTACTATGCCTCACATTTAACTAGCCCATACACTAGTCACACATATACCAAAGCTGTCCCTTGTCTGCTAAGGTACCTCGACTAGGGATTATTATAAGAATGGATCCAACCAAACTCATGAGATATTATTTATGTAATTCAATACATTAACGCAGGTAAATAAATCTACATAATAACAACCATGCCTTTATTATATCAATTGTATCAAAGTACGATTAAATAATGCCAGACCATGATTATTTATTGGTCTGCAGTGCATAAGCACTAACAATCTCCCACTTGCACTAAGACCAAGGCGAACTGATTTCTTTCAGTCCCATGTCTCTAGTATGACCTATTAGCTTCTGCTGCGCTAGAGGCTTTGTCAGTGGGTCTCCTAGATTGCTATCTGTGTTTATTTCATAAATTTGAACTATTAGTATATATGCCTTGAGACCTAGTTTTGGTCCATCATTTGTACTGCTTAACACAGATATATTTTATATATCATTATGACATTGTCGTTTTCATTGTTTGTTTACGTATGCGATTGTATACTTACATGACAATGTCCCTGGAGATAGATTAGATCTGTGCTCAAACTCTTGTCCCCAATCAATGTACCGTAGTGGATATGGGAGAGCTATGGTACTTGAGTGGCTGGTATATGGACTGGTTAGGCATAAGGTGCTAACGCAGACATATGGGTATATCAGTGGTGGATATACTGGACCGACCCGCTGTGAGGCTATGACTTCGTGTCATGAGTTATCCTCACAAGTGACAGAAGATGCATTGATCCCTTGACTTGAGGTCATTGATTATTCTATATGGTTATGGACAAGCTTTGATACAACCTAAAACCTCGCCGTAGTTGGGATGTCATAACGGTTGTCATTGAGTATGTCACGACCCATATGAGAAGGTCAATGGACAGATATAGGATTTGCCCCTTCTTGAGGGAAGCTTGATATCCATAGGGCCCTCTTATGGTTCTATGACTGAAAGTATATGACCATACCTAGGTGAAAACCTAATTTAGTCACAACCATGTGATTGGGTGAAAACAAGTGGTGACACACTTGTCTAATCGGATATTAGTTTGGCAAAGAGACTATAATGAATCTATACCTAGTTGCGATGATGGGAATGTCGATGTCAATATCCATTTCGATGACTTGGGTAGCAGTGATGCACTGCTAGGTGCCACTCACTGCTTGTGGTGACCTTAGGTCAGCACAGCCAATGTTAGAGGAACCTACAGGGTCGCACACCTTGATACTCGAGTTCTCGTATTGATCGGGAAGCCTTATGATCGAGTTATTAGATAGCTCGGATCTATTTGGGAGATTTCATCTGCGCCAATGGGCCTGATGAGATGGAAAAGAGTTATTGGAGCCAAACTTCATTTTTAGCAGGTTGACCCGAAATTAACCATGGTTAGTCACATTTGGATTTAGGTTGCATTGGATTGGATCCAATGGCTTAATCAATCCTTGTAATGATGTTTGGGCTAGCTCATTGCCCAATGAGGCCCAATAACAAGTTGTCATGAAGAGATATTAGGCTAAAAGGGTATAATGGGAAGAAAACTCCTCCCATTGGCGCCTAGGGGCATAATGGGGAGGAGTAGGCGCCTAATGCTTCATTAGGAAGTAAAAGGCACCTCCCCCTTCTACCTTGGATGGTAACCATGCCTCTATGGCAAGGGATGGGGCGCATGAAGCATGTTGGACATGTATAGAAAGTGCTTGGCGATTAGGAGAGGTTTATGGAAAACTCCTAGAGAGTTTCCTTAACTGTAACCCTAATTGCTACCCCTCTCATACCCTAGCCGCATACCCCCTTCATGAGTTGCGCCCACACCCTAGCCTTGCCGCCCCTTTGCATCTATATATTGTATACATGCGTGAGCTCCTTAGATGATCAATCTATTGGCGTGAGGAACATCAAGAGGGCAAGAGCAAAAAGGGATCTTGGCGCAACTATTCTTCTTCCATCCTCTAGGCCGCAAGTCTTCTACCTCTTCTCCTTCTTCCCTTGGCGCAAGAAGGACTTGAGATTGGCAGCATCATCTCCATCCATCTTCTTCCATTGGCGCATCTTCCTTGAAGGTGGCGCAAGCATAGAAGAAGGTGAACAAAGGCTTGGATCTTCTTCCCGAGGCTAGTATCAGGCATGGAAGAAGAGAGCTCGAGGCATCCGTGTGTGTGAGACTACAGAAGGTGAATGCTTGGGCGCCTACCTCGACATCGGCCTCCTCTTGCTCTAGGTATTTTCTTCTCTCATCGTGTCGACTCCTTCGCAATACGATCTTCACTAGGTTTTTGGGACTGGTCTATTTCGGGGATATTCTTCCGCTGTGCAATTGTAATGTCTGATGAAAAATTTATAAAACATCCCCGGGATTTCCCAACCTAAAATTTCATATCTTAGGTTTTTCATGAGCATATAGAATTGCATGAGTAAGTACCTTGTTTGTGCATGATGTTGTGATCACTAGTCAAGCCTGTTGTGATCCAAAAGGACACACTTATAAATACAAGTAGGTAGACTTATTTAAGGTGTCACGGCCAAAACCTAAGTGTTGGCCCACAGGGCTATTGTCACTCCCTGACATGGCTCCAAAAACTTGTTGTCCCTAAACTTGTAGTGTCCGCAAGTGCACGGATACTCGAAGTAATAAAGAAAAATATCGATCCCACAGAGACCATATTGTTAAGTACCAAATAGTTGTATTCTTACTAGCTAAGCAATCGATTATAATGCAAGTGAACAATAAAAGAGCATAGAGATAATCAGAGAGATAAACTGGGACTAGGGTTTCATCCACCTTGATTTCAATGACTAGATATAAATAAAAGATCGTCAGACTAATTTTATCATGATAAATACTTAATTTACGTCATAAAGGGATCATCTCACTTTCGTGCAGACAATCATGCATGGATCAATCCTCGCTTTTGCGCAAGATCTATCCCAACGCTAAAGATAAGTAAATCATCAATCAAAGAATTCAAAGATCACTTTCATGCATCCGAATTCTAAGTTGATTGTCTTGAGTGGAATCTCAAGGATCACTTTTGAGTATCCGAGTCTCAATACAAATTCTACTTATGGCATTCCGACGACTCGATCCTCACTTTCGTGCAAGATCAAATCAAGTCTAAAATAATAACTCAACCCTAGATTCAAATTATTAACATGACAATAATATCACTAAAATCAAATAATAAGAACTAACCTAAGAAAGTTCCTATCATGCAATTCTAGGGTTCCAAGTTGTCAAGCAAGTCACCTTTTGGTCCTTATTGCGAGAACTCTAAAACATGACTAATAATATTAATCTATGGAGAATCAAAGTACAATTATTCACATAAGTAAAATTATCATCATAAAACTATTCTAACGAAGGTAAAAAGTTATCTAATTATTAAAAATCAGGTGAATTACTCCCCCATGTCCCAAAGATGTTTAAGCTTGCATGGTAGGAAGATTACAATAATTCATATTGAAGGAAATCAAAACAGAGAGAGAAAACAATTTACGGTACAGCCGTAAAGATGTTTACGGCCATAATCTGTGACAAACAGCGGTGACGACTGGTGTTTCCTTGATTTATTCTCCATTGGATCTCCTTTCACTCTGAAACTTCTGATATTTCCTTCTCTCCACCAGGCGAAGCTTCAGTGCAAAAATCACAGCGAGAGGTGCCCTCTACGCCTCTCGGTGCAAGGCCAAACCCTAATCGCCTCTCTATTGATTGCTCCCTCGATACTAGATAAAAATTCATTCTTTCACTTCGTGTGTCTTCTCCTCTTAAGGACGAGTCTGCAGCATCTTTCAGGTCTAAATTGGGAGGTCTGGATCAAAAGATATGGTTCAAGCAAGATTCGGGCTCAAAAAACTCACGTTTTTGAGTTGGAATTACGGCTGTAATGGTATTTACGGCAGTGCCGTAATTTGTGCTATGTGAATTATTTGTCAAGATTACGGCCCGTAAAAATGGTTACGACCGTGCTGTATTTTCTTCTGTATGTTTCTGGACCAAAATACGGCTCGTAAAGATCATTACGGCAGTGCCATAATCTCTGAAATCTCTCGGGTGGAAAATCATCTGGAATTATGGCACCGTAAAGTTGTTTCTGGCAATGCCGTAATCTTCTCAAAAACTCTGGTGGGAAAAGGTCTCAAAATATGGCACCGTAAGGATGTTTACGGCGATGCCGTAATTTCACGAATTTCTCTGTTCTGGAAAAACTCCAAATTACGGTACCTCTCGGGGATTACGGCAGTACCGTAATTTTGATCTGCGAGTGCAGTCAAATTACGGTACCGTAAAATCCATAATGGGGGTGCCGTAATTCGCTGTGAAGCTCCAATTCTCTTGAAATTTGACGTGTGATCTCCTGTTGATGTGGTGAATTCATTCGTGCATCTGGATTGCTTGAAATCGACTGAAAATCATGCCTTTTTGCCAGAAAATCATCAAAAACAGAAAAGAGTATAGATTCCACAAATATTGATAAAAAAGACATAAAAATAAGCAAAGTCTATGAATATGACGCAAAAACACTCATGAAATGGCACAAAAATTACTATATATTTTGGTGCCATCAAATACATAAGGCTCAAACTTTGCTTGTCCTCAAGCAAAAATCAAAAATTGATCATAGACATAGACTTTCTCATGAAGAATAAATTTTTAAAATACAATCACTAATGAAAAATCACACCAATTGCTTCACAAAATTTCAAATTAACACATCACCCTTTGAATTCAATCCTCAAGATCCACAACTTAATCAAATAAAATTTTGCAACTTATACAATAAGTAGAATATCAATCTCAAGACTTCATCCAGTTTCAATTCATAACTATCAACTTTTGTTTACAGGAATATGATTTCTCAGATGTTTTTCCACTCATAATTTTTTTTACATCATCCACATTCTCTAATTCGATTATCACCTTTTTTTTCTGGTGACGAAGTTAGAGTACACTGATCACATAATCAATGTAATAGAATTCATATCTTTTTAGTAGGAAGATTTTTACCAAAGATAGCGGAGTTAATGTGGATCGATCCCTCTCATGACATGCACCCACATAGACACATGCTTTTTCTTTTTCTCTTTTCTCTCTTTTCCTTTTTTTTTTACTTCAACCCATGTCCTTCGGTACCACTATCAATTTTACATAGTGCCAAGTAGGGGAGTCCTCACTTTATTTGAATCAAGGAATCTTTCTTCCCAACAAATAGCAAATAGCATGAATATCAACTAAATTGATCAATCATTACCAACTCAAAAAATCATACTCATATGCTAGTTTTATTCAAAGAATTTGTTTCACTTTTAAACCAAATTCATCAAATATTACATCTACCGAAAATCTCATCCATCAATCAATGAAAAATTTCAAAAGTAGATATTTATTAGAGAAATAAATTCAACATAATAGGTCTTGTCCTAATCTCATGCATGAATTCATTTATCATCAAGAAAGTTCTACACTTTTATAAAAATTTTCAAACATCAATAATGTTAAAATTAAAAAGGTGTGAAACATCAAACTCATATATAGTCAAAAGACGAAAAGTGATAGATCCGTATAATCACATAAGGCTCAAACAATGCAATGGATGTAAAGTGATGGATCTAAGAGAAAAAAAGTGTAGATAATCATATCAAATCGAATAATCACAAGAAAGTGCAACCAATACTCATAAAACTATATGACAAGCTCTAACCGAAAATACATAAGGCTCAGACCAAAAATAGTGTCGGGGCAGATGCTGCAAAGTCCAAAGGTGTGCCTTTTGAAAATTTTACTTGCACAATTTGAGATAAATAAGGCTCAGTTTAAAAATAGTCTCTAAAATAATAATGATAAAAATAATTTTCTCAGAGAATAATAAGAGATATCATCGATGGTCTAGAAGAGCGTTGGTGAAAAGAGCTGATGCAGCTGTGAAGCAGAGGGTGAACAGATGCTAGCTGAAGAGCTGCTAGCAATGATGGTGATGGTGCCAATAGTAGAGTGAGTAATCTCTAGTGGCCTGCTAGAGAATACAGTCCTGGAGGTGAGATCGTCGGCAGGTGGGGGCAAAAGATAGCACTGCATAGATAAAAAAAATCATCAGTCACTAATAAAGAGTCTGCTGTATAAATAAAAAAAATCAATAGAATAAGAGGCAGTAGAAGAAGTAAGAGTCTGCAGATGGTATAATCCAGTGTCGACGGATGGAAACAGTGATGTCAGAGGCAGATGCAGTGGTAGCTAGAGGTGGAAGACTGATTTCTGGATCTGGAGCCAAAAGAAGCTATAACATGTAGAAAGCAAATAGAGCAGCAACTAAATTTTTTATGAAAAGTAGCTATACCCGAAAATAAGATTTAACGATCCAAAAAGAAAATGGACAGAACCATGTAATAGAATAAAACTCATTCTTTTCAGATGTATGAAAATTAAAGGATCAAAATATGTTAGGAATTTAGGATATGAACAGAAAGAAGGCTACTCAGATTACAAAACTGCAAAAACTGTACAAAAGTTAATCAGATTCGAAAAGTTTCCACATGTCCTAGAATGATCAGAAAATATTTTCATGAAAATAACTCATCCACGGGATAGAACGACACACAAAATTCTTATTCCATGTGAAAAATCAGGGTTTCAAGTTATTAATGCATCTTAAAAAGTTGCAGCAAAAATGCTAATCAGAATAGTCAAGAAAAACTACTGCAGAAATTATCAGAATCGAAAAGATGCTATGTGTTTTAGAAATATCCATGGACTTTAAAATTCGGCAAAAATATCCGGATGATAAACAAAGATGAGTACTGCAATGTTGTGCCAAAGATCAAAAATTTTTCCAACCCAGTTTCTTAAAATCGCAGCGAGAAAACACATACTCGGATAAGCAGAAAGCAGTTAGAAAATTATGGGCGTAAAATTCTTTACGGCAGTGTCGTAATGTACAAAGAATTCTCGGATCAGATTATACAGGAAATACGGTACCGTAAAACTGGTTACGGTACTGCCGTAAAATCAGTCACAAATTTTATTTTATTTTATTTTTTTTTCAGAAATTCAAAATTCAAAATTTCACATTTCAAAAATTACGACACCGTAAAAAACATTACGGTACCGCCGTAAATCGTAGAAATTCTCGGGTCAAAAATCTGCAAAATTACGGTACCATAAAAAGGAATACGGTAGTGCCGTAAAACACTAAAAACTCTCGGTAAAGAAAACGGTGAAATTACGGCATCGTAATAATGATTACGGCAGTGCCGTCTTTTTGCGCAAAAATTTGTATTTACCTACAAAAATAGAAGAAAAATTAATCCTAAAAATAAACTAAAATAAAAGAAACTAAGCTAAGTGATAATGCTTGGGTTGCCTCCCAAGAAGCACTAATTTTTAGGTCATTAGCTTGACCAAAAATAAAAAATCATAGTGAAGCAGGTGAAATAGTACCAAAATAAAGAGCAAATAATTTTTTACATTTCGTTTGTCCAAAAAGTCTAGCAACTAATCCAAAAATCCAGAATTGCATATAAATCACAATCAAAGTGGTTTTCTTAAATATGCAAAAATCAAAATCAAAATTTTCAATGATCTTCCTATGTTTGTCAGTGAGCAAAACCATAAGTCCTTTCTTCAAATTTTTATCTTCAATTGCAATAGGACTTTGATAAAAAAATTTAAGCATTGGATCATCAAAATAATTTTTATGTCTCAAATTAGGTTCTCAATAAAGCATAAATTTTCAATTACATTAAAAGATTCAACAATAGATATGGGCAAAACATCAGAGTAAGATTCATCAATCTTTGTAATTTTCAAATCATCTTCAAGTTCCCCATGCTCACAATCAAATAGTTTATCAATTTCAAAATTATCAACAAAATCACAATGAGATTTTTCTAAATCAGTCCCCTCATATCCTTCATCAGATTTAACCACAAATGATATATCATCAAAAGAATCAATTTCACAATTATCATTAGAATCAAAAGATTTTTCAGATTCAATTTTCTCAAATTTTTTCACAAATAAATTCTCAGATAAATCAATTTACAATCATTAAAATCAGAGTGAGATTCATGAATAAACACATAAGGCTCAATATCAAAACAATCATAATCAGTGGGGGAATTTTCTAGATCAAGTTCCTCAGTTTCAAACTCAAATAAACAAGCTTGTTGTGCAATCTGGTTTTCTAAAGTTTCTGTATTAGTAGATAAAGATTCTACATGAGAAGCAAGCTGACTAATTATTCCCTTAAGATCATCAATTTCCTTACTTTGGTTTGTCATGAATTGGTTTTGGTTTGACATGAATATTTCAAGCATGGACTATAGGCTAGATTTTTCAGTGTCCTCAAAGCATGGTTTAGAAACATGATTAAAGCAATCATCATAAAAAGAAGTTTGATTTTCCCAACTAGAATAACATTAATCATCTTGGTAACATGAAGAATTAGAATTTAAAATATGGCAATCAGAAGTACAATGATCAAAACATCCACAAATATCACAACTAGTAGAAGAATAAGATGTTATAGCCAGGTGCATATTAAAAGTGTCAATTATACGAGCTGAAGAATTTACCTTTTCTGCAAGAGTGAACCAAAAATCATCTTCATACTTACCTTGAGGCATGTATACTTTACCCCTTTCAGTTGCCCATGAGTTGTAATTAAAAGACATATCTTCAAATTTATCAAGAACAGAAAGATAATCCAAAACCAATCAATCAAATTGTTTTTTCTTTAGAATATATAACAAAAACAGAAAAAATAAAACACAAGCAAATTCACAAATTTTAGAAAATCTCAGTTCTGTCACAACTTCTGAAAATCCAAAACTGTTACACCTCGAAATTAGGCAATGTGTAAAATCCAATAAGAGCGGAAGAAAACATGTCTTTTATTAAAGCAATTGCAAATCTGACTGACTAATATCCAAGAATATCAAAAAAGGTATACAACTGATTCAATTGACTCAACTAGCTACTACAGAAAACTAAATAACAAGAACAGCTAACAACTAAACTCTATCAGAACAACTAACTCATGGATGCATGCCATCTGAAACACTTCAAGCGTAACTGCGGTTGCGGGGATTTACGGGACGATCTGACTCCTCCTAATCTGCAACTACACAACGTCCAACGGCTACCTGAACCGGCCAGGATTCGACCGAATTAGAGTCGAACCGGACCAAATACCAGATCTGGGCCGAAATTGAAATTGAACCGCCCAAGCTGCTGAATCGGTCCAAATCAATTCCAAACTCAGAGAGCCGGGTTTATTTCAAATAAACCAAACTCAAATCCCAAAATCAGACCGGACTGGCCGCTCGCTCGCGCCGCCCCATCGCCACCGTGCAAGGCGGCCGGACAAACATCCGCCGCTTGCGCCGATGAACTCCTGAGGGTGCGTCGAGTGTCCGTTCGCCATCAGATTTCACCAGAAGAGTTCTACCGTCGCCGAGAAGCTCTTTAGCCTGTTGCGGCGAGCTTTCGACACACGGTTGAAGCGGTCATAGCAGCCGCAGGTATCGAAGGTGGCGCCACCGCCGTCGACACATGCTGACACCAAAATTCATAGTATATTTTGTGTCATTTGATGTGTCTTTTTGTGTCATATTTATACTCTTTTGCTTCTTTTTAAACTTTATTTGTCAAATATTGCGGGATCTACACCATTTCTTGTTTTTGATCATTTTTAAGTTAAAAGTGCTATATTTTGATGGAATTTGAAAGATTTGAGCACACTAATGGATTCCGGATGTCGAAACGAAGCTACCCATCAATTTTCATCAAATTTGGAGCCCATTTGCAAAAATACGGCACTATCGTATTTTCTGGACAATCTATCACGGTACCATATTTTGCATCAGATGATAATCAGAAAATATGGCACTGCCATATACAATTACACTGTACCATATTCTTCAGCAATTTCAACCAGAGAATTCTAGCACAAATACGACACTACCATATTTCTCGGTGAAATTCTCACGGTACCGTATTCTCCATAAAAACTCGACCAAAATACTTTTGCAAAATACGGCACTGCCATATGAAATCCCACTGTGCTGTATTTCCAAACAATTTTTTATAGAACCCCAGAGGTAGAAATATGGCACTACCATATTTTTGAGTAAAACTTCCACGGTGCCGTATTTTCGGAGGATTTTCGCGAGTTTTTCGGGTCCGATTCTTGCGTGGGCCATAACGTTTCATCCATAGGTCCAAATTAAGATCTGAAAGATGCTGCGGACTCGTCTTTAAGAGTAGAAGACACACGAAGTAAAATGAGGAATTTTTATCACCAATTGAGAGAGCAATCATCAGAGAGGCGGTTAGGGTTTGTACTCATGCCGAGAGACGTAGAGGACATCTCATACCGTGATTTTTACACCAAAGCTTCATCTAGAGTAGGAGAGCACGCCCCAGAAGTTTTAGAGTGTTTGGAGTCTGATCGGAAGAGAAATCGATAAAATTGGTGGTGACAACACTGTTCATCGAGTTCTGCTGCAATTACGGTGCTATAATTTCGATTACAGCACCGTGTTCTGTAACTTCTTCCTTTCTTCTTCGATTTCTAACTTTTGAAACTATGATATATTGTAATCTTTCCTGCATGCAAGCTTAATCTTTTTATGGGACATGGGTTGTAGTCCCCTTGGTTTGTTAATGACTAGAAAACATTAATTTTTGTCATGATAATTTTTTTATGATAATTTTACTTTTGTGATTAATTGTCTTTAATTCTCCTTAGTTTTATAAACATCAACATGTTTTAGAATTTGCGAAATAGACCGAGAGGTTGATCGTTTAAAATTCGGAACCCTAGGAATCGTTGAGTTTGGAACTATCGTAAGAGATTAGGTAGTTCTTCAAATTCTGATCTTTAGTGATTTTATTGCCATGTTGAGTTTCTAATACTTTGGATTGAGTTATTGTGTTAGACTTGATTTGATCTTGCACGAGAGTGAGGATCGAGTCGTCGGAAAACCATAAGTAAAACCTGTGTTGAGTTTCAGGATGCACGAGAGTGATCCTTGAGATTCCACTTGAGATGATTGACTTAGAATTCAGATGCACGAGAGTGATCCTTGAGTTCTTTGTTCAATGATTCACTTATCTTTAGCATTGAGAATAGATCTTGCACGAGAGTGAGGATCGGTTATCTACATGATTGTCTGCACGAGAGTGAGACAATACCTTTAAGAAGTGAATTAGGTCTTTATCATAATAGAATTAAACTGACAACCTTTATTTCCTTCTAGTCATTAGAATTAAGGTGGATGAAACCCTAGTCCCAGTTTCTCTCTGATTATCTTTTTCGTGTGTTCTCCATCATTGCTTTTCATCATATTCGATTTTCTTAGCTAGTGAGAATACAACTATTTGGTACTTAACAATAAGGTCTCTGTGGTTCGATATCTATTTTATTACTTCGAGTATCCGTGCACTTGCGAACACAACAAGTTTTTGGCGCCGTTGCCGGGGACCTTAGTTTTGTTAATATCAAAATAGTTGTTAGTATTGCTAGACTAAGTTTTATTTGTTTTAGATTTAACTTTATTTTTTTTTGTTTTTGCTGGTTTTGGATATTCACAGTTGTGACAGAACTGTGAATTCTTAAATTTGTGAATTGCTTGTGTTTTATTCTTTTTAAATTTTTTTAGATATTCTGAAAAAAAAACAGTTCTTATTGATTGGTGTTGGATTATCTCTCTGTTTTTGATAAATTTGAAAATATGTCTTTTTATCACAACTCCTTCGCAACTGAAAGAGGTCAGGTGTACATGCCACAAAATGATTCACGATGCACTCTTGTAGATATATCAAAATTACACTCCTATTTTGTTACATGTAATATTTGTAAATCATCTGATCATTATACTTCTGATTGCAAATTTTTAATTCCTCCAAATTCTAATTCTTCATGGTATCAAGATGATCATTATGAATCTAGTTGGGAAAATCAAACTCCTTTTTATGGTGATTGCTCAAACAATAATTATGAACCATGCTTTGAGAAAATTGAAAAATCTAGTTTAGAGGGCATGTTTGAGAAATTCATGAGTTCACAATTGAAACAAGATGTGAGTGAGACCCTCAAACAAATCAATTCTAAGTTGGATGACAGGGTTGCACACAATGAAATTTTAGAAACCCAATTAGCACAACAAGCATGTTTAGTTGAGTTTGATTTGGAAACTGAAAAGATTGATTTAGAAAATTCTCCCTCTGATTATGATTGTTTTGAGATTGAGCCTTATGTTAATATTCATGAATCTCACTCTGATTTTGATGATTGTAAAATTGATTCCTTTGATAGTTTAGTTGAGGAAAAGTTTGAAGAAATTGAAATTGAAAAACCTTCTTTTGATGATAATTCTGATTTTGATGTAAATTTATATATGGTTAAATCTGATGAGCATGATGAAGGTTCAAAAATTATAGACATTAATGAACCCCACTGTGATTTTGGTGATATTTTTGAAATTAATGATAAATCTCTTGTGGTCAACCCTGATTCTTTTAATTCTTTTTCATATAATTCTAATTTTGACTCTTCTAATGATGAATTATTTGTGGGGAAGCATGAGGAAATTGATTGTGAAGAGTCTCATCTTGATTTTGATAATAATTTTGATATTAATAAATTATTTGATGAAGTGCATGAGGTACTTGATAAAAATTTGAATGTTGCAAAAATTGATGTATCTCACCATGTTGATGTTTTGCCCATATCTATTGCTCAATCTTTTGATTTAATTGAAAATTTGTGCTTTATTGAGGAATCTAATGAAAGACATAACTATTATTATGATGATCCAATGCTTGAATATTTTGATAAAAGTCCTATTGTGATTGAAAAGATAAAGTTGAAGAAAGGACTGATGATTTTACTCTCTAATAAATTTAGGAAGATCATTGAATATCCTTCATGTGAAGATTTTGATTTCTGCATATTTAAGAAAGCCACTTTAATTGTGATTTATATGCAATTCTGGATGTTTGATTTAGTGGCTAAACTTTTTGGACAGCGAAAATGCAGAAAATTGTTTGCTCTTTACTTTGGTACTGATTCACCTACTTCACCATAATATTGATTTTTGGTCAAGCTAATGACTTAAAATTAGCGCTTCTTGGGAGGCAACCCAAGTACTCTATCTTAGCTTAGTTTCTTTTATCCTAGTTTTCTTAGAATTAATTTTTCTGTTATTTTTGAAAAAAAAAAATCTGCATTCCTCTCTGCAGTTTGCTTATTGAGTAGGTGTCTTCTAGTTGCGATTTTAAGAAACTGGATTGAGAAAATTTTTTATCTTTGGCACAGCATTGAACTACTTATCTTTTTCTATCATCTAGATATTTTTTCTGAATTTTATAGTCCATGGATCATTCTAAAACACCTAGCAACTTTTCGATTATGACTAATTTCTGCAGCAGTTTTTTTTTTCTGACTAATCTGATTAGCACTTTTGCAACAAGTTTTTAAGTTGCTTAAATAACTTGAAACCCGGATTTTTCACTTGGAATTGAAAGTTCGTGTGTCATTCTACCTTGTGGATTAATTATTTTTATGAAAATATTTTCTGATCATTCTAGGACACATAGCAACTTTTTGAATTTTATTAACTTTTGTGCAGTTTGTGCAGTTTTTAATCTGAGTAGCCTTCTTTCTGCTGATGCCCTAAATTTCTGATAGATTTTGATCCTTTGATTTTCATACATCTGAAAAGAACATATCTCATTCTATTACATGGTTCTGTCCATTTTCTATTTGGATCATTAAATTTTATTCTAGGGTATGGCTACTTTTCATAAAAAATTTAAAAACTACACAGTTTGCTTTCTACCAGTTATTACTTATTTTGCATCCAGATTCAGAAATCTTCAAGAGCAACTGTTTTCCACCTCTAGCCACCACTGCATCTGCCTCTGATATCACTGTATCCAGCCGTCGACACTAGATCATACCACCAGCAGATTCTTATTTCTTTTGCTGCCTCTTATTCCATGATTTTATTTATTTTTGCAGCAGTTCTTTATTATTGACTCTGATTTTTTTTATGCAGTACTATCTTTTGCACCGGCCGACGATCTCACCTCTATGACTGTATTCTCTAGCAGGCTACTAGAGATTACTCACTCTACTGTCGGCACCATCACCATCATTGCTAGCAGCTCTTCAGCTAGCCTCTATTCCACCTCTGCTCGATTCTTTCTACCGGCATCCTCTTTTGGACCATCGATGATATATCTGATTCTTCTTTTAGAAAATTATTTTTATCATTATTATTTTTAAAGACTATTTTTAGACTGAGCCTTATGTACCTTAAAATTTGCAGGTAAAATTTTCGAAAGGCACATCTTTGAACCTAGCAGCATATGCCCCGACACTATTTTTGATCTGAGCCTTATGTACTTTGGGTCAGAGCTTGCTATATAGTTTTGTGAGTATTGTTAACACTCTCTTGTATTTTATTTCATATGGTTGCATCTTTGATGTGTTATCACTTTACACCCTTTGCATTGTTTAAGCCTTATGTGATTATATGGACCAATCAAGTTACACCTTTGACTATGATTATATGAGTTTTCATGCTTCACACCTTTTGCATTGAATTAGAAATTTTTTATGGACATGATAAGATTAATAAGTTGATGATATGTTTTTCTTAGATGGGTAGATTTTTCTACATTGATTATGAAAGTTCATGCTAATGCCTGTGAATGAAGATATACCTATTATGTTGAATTTATTTCTTCAATATATATCTACTTGTTGAAATTATCCATTGATTGATGCATATGTTTTGGGTAGGTATGTTTTTTGATGAATGTGATCTAAGAGTGAAACATCTTTCTTGAATAAAATGAGCATATGAGTGTAATTTTTGAATTAATGTCAATTGATTTGCCTAGTTAATGTTTGATTTAACTTACTATTTTTTGGGAAGAGAGAATCCAGGATCCACAAAAATAGTGAGAGACTCCCCTACTTGGCACTGTGTAAAATTGACAGTGGTACCTAAGACAAGAGTTGAAGTCTAAAATAAAAAGTATGTATCTATGTGGGTATATGCAGAAATAAAAAAAAAGAGAGAGAAGAGCAAGAAAAGAGAGATTCTGTGTGGAAAAAGATCTAGGAGACTTTATTCCTGTAAACAAAGGTTTGATAGATTTAAACTGAAAATTAGGTGAATTCATGAGACTGAAATTCTTTTCATTATGCGAGTTGCGAAGTTTTATTTAATCAAAGTTGTAGATCTTAAAGATTAATTTCAGAGGACGATGTATTTATCTGAAATTTTGTGCAAAAAGTTAGTGGAGTATTTCATGAGTGATTATATTTTAGAAATTTATTTTTCATAAAAGAGCATTTTTTTCATACCTAGCATTGTTCTTTATTTATTTGCTTGAGGACAAGTAAAGTTTGAGCCTTATGTGTTTGATGACACCAAAATTCATAGTATATTTTGTGTCATTTGATGTGTCTTTTTGTGTCATATTTATACTATTTTGCTTGTTTTTAAGCCTTATTTGTCAAATATTGCGGGATCTACACCATTTCTTATTTTTGATCATTTTCAGGTTAAAAGTGCTATATTTTGATGGATTTTGAAAGATTTGAGCACACTAATGGATTCTAGATGTCGAAACAAAGCTACCCATCAATTTTCATCAAATTTGGAGCCCATTTGCAAAAATACGGCACTACCGTATTTTCTGGACAATCTGTCACGGTACCGTATTTTGCATCAGACGACAATCAGAAAATACGGCACTACCGTATACAATTACACGGTACCGTATTATTCAGCAATTTCAACCAGAGAATTCTAGCACAAATACGGCACTACCGTATTTCTCGGTGAAATTCTCAGGGTACCGTATTCTCCATAAAAACTCGACCAGGATACTTCTGCAAAATACGGCACTGCCATATGCAATCCCATGGTGCCATATTTTCAGATAATTTTCTACAGAACCCCAGAGGCAGAAATACGGCACTATCGTATTTTTGAGTAAAACTTCCACGGTGCCATATTTTCGTAGGATTTTCGCGAGTTTTTCGGTCCGATTCTTGCGTGAGCCATAACTTTTGATCCAGAGGTCCAAATTAAGATCTGAAAGATGCTGCGGACTCGTCTTTAAGAGGAGAAGACACACAAAGTGAAAGTATGAATTTTTATCACCAATTGAGAGAGCAATCGTCAAAGAGACGGTTAGGGTTTGTCCTCGCGCCGAGAGGAGTAGAGGACATCTCAGATTGCAATTTTTACACCGAAGCTTCGTCTAGAGTATGAGAGCACGCCCCAAAAGTTTCAGAGCGTTTGGAGTCTGATCAGAAGAGAAATCGACGAAATCGGTGGTGACAACACTGTTCATCGAGTTCTGCTACAATTACAGTGCTGTAATTTCAATTACAGCACCGTGTACTGTAACTTCTTCCCTTCTTCTTCGATTTCTGACTTTTGAAACTATGATTTATTGTAATCTTTCCTTCATGCAAGCTTAATCTTTTTATGGGACATGGGTTGTAGTCCCCTTGGTTTGTTAATGACTAGAAAATATTAATTTTTGTCATGATAATTTTATTATGATAATTTTACTTTTGTGATTAATTGTCTTTAATTCTCCTTAGTTTTATAAACATCAGTATGTTTTAGAATTTTGCGAAATAGAACGAGAGGTTGATCGTTTGAAATTCGGAACCCTAGGAATCGTTGAGTTTGGAACTATCGTAGGAGATTAGGTAGTTCTTCGAATTCTGATTTTTAGTGATTTTATTGCCATGTTGAATTTCTAATAGTTTGGATTGAGTTAATGTGTAGACTTGATTTGATCTTGCACGAGAGTGAGGATCGAGTCGTCGGAAAACCATAAGTAAAACATGTGTTGAGTTTCAGGATGCACGAGAGTGATCCTTGAGATTCCACTTGAGATGATTGACATAGAATTCGGATGCACGAGAGTGATCCTTGAGTTCTTTGTTCAATGATTCACTTATCTTTAGCATTGAGAATAGATCTTGCATGAGAGTGAGGATCGGTTATCTGCATGATTGTCTGCACGAGAGTGAGACATTACCTTTATGAAGTGAATTAGGTCTTTATCATAATAGAATTAAACTGATAACCTTTATTTCCTTCTAGACATTTGAATTAAGATGGATGAAACCCTAATCCCAGTTTCTCTCTGATTGTCTTTTTTGTGTGTTCTCCATCATTACTTTTCATCATATTCGGTTTGCTTAGCTAGTGAGAATACAACTATTTGGTACTTAAAAATAAGGTCTCCGTGGTTCGATATTTTTATTACTTCGAAGTATCTGTGCACTTGCGGACACAACAACACACCTAAACCTAACTAAACCGAGACAGAACTTCACCGAAACTTCCAGGAAGCAAACTTACCATGCTACGAAGCTATATCGTAGCCCAAAATGAAAGGATCGTTGTCGCTGGCTGCCCAGAAGGTGGAAACGGCTGCAACTCCGGCGAACTCCTTCAAGCTCTGATTTCTCCCTCCTAGAGGCTCGTTGCGGCTCGAAGAGTCTTTAGGTTAGACGACAAACTAGGGCGAATAGAAGCCCCCTTAAATAGACGCGAAGCGCGTCCAAAATCGCGAGGCCGCGACGGCGAGTCAGTCACCGCGAAAGACGGAGACGACGACGAGTTCACTCGTCGCCCGAAAATCAACTAAAACACGAATCAAATAAAATACGCGCGGTTTATTATTGAACCGCAAAGACAGCTTGGTGGTTCGGCTGAACCACGAACAAAGTTGCGGCGCGAGTTCGAGCCTCTGCGAATGCAACTTAAACTTTTAACATTAAAACTATTATTTTGAACTCAAATAAATTCCGATAAATTCCATAAAAATCATAGAAAAATCCTGAAACAAAAATCTACATTTTCTAAAATTATTTTTCAAAAATCTAGGTTATAACATTCTACCACCCTTAAAAGAAATTTGGTCCTCCAAATTTATCTATAACATCATTTTGTACAAATAGAAATAGCATCACAAAAATCTCAACAGGAGAAGTAACAAAATTAAATCAGAATTTACCTGGAATATCTGCCTCAGGATCTTGAGTCTCTTGCCGGGACATAGCAAATATTCTGGCTTCTGATTTGCTCCTCTTTGGGCAATCGATTCTTTGATGACCCAGTTGCTTATAATGAAAACAAACATACTGGCCCTTAGGACACTTAGGGGAAAGATGGTTCTTGTCACCACAGAACTTGCCAAACACAAAGGCTAGAATCAGAAGTCCTAGAGGTTACTTGAGGTGGTCTAACTCCTCCTGAAGTATTCTTAAATCTCTTAGAAGGCACATGCTCTCTATTGGAAGGTTTGGAACCACCTGAAGACTTAGAATCATTAGGTACCCGACCAAACTCAATCCTTGCTTGCTCGGCTAATAGGGCTTTACTTACAACTTCAGCATAAGTATTAAGTTCAAACATGGCTAACCAAGTTCTTAACTCTGGGTTCAATCCTTTAATAAACAGAGCAATCTTTTGAACCTGAGTAGCTACCATCATAGGAGCATAATGACTAAGGCTAATAAACTTTCTATCATATTCCTTCACAGACATTTTACCCTGCTCCAAAGATAAAACTTCCAATAATTTAACAGATCTTACATTGGCAGGAAAGTATTGGGCATTGAAAGCTTCCACAAATTGAGCCCAAGTAATCACAACATCACCATTAACCAAAGTCGCCCTCTGGGTTCTCCACCAAGCATCTGCTTCTCCTTGAAGCATAAAGGTAACATATCGTATTTTATCCTCATCAGTGCATTGCACAAGCTCAAAGGCCTTCTCAACCAATCTTAGCCACTCTTCGGCCTCAGCTTCCCCAGACTCACCCCTAAAGGGTTCTGGACCATACTTCTACAATTCGGTCAACTTAGCATTAGAAGCCGATCCATGAATGGCCTGGGCTATGGCTGTTGCTAATTGCTCAGGATTAGCTGCAGCTTCAGCAGGTCTTCTTCCCCGACGAGCATCCATGATCTAGAAAATCAAAACAGAATTCTTTTTAGACATCCAAAAAAAATTTTCACCTTAGTCCTAATACTAACCCTTAGGTTTAAACATAGGACCTTATGTTTCCTAGAAATTTTCCTCTGATACCAAATGTTACACCTCGAAATTAAGCAATGTGTAAAATCCAATAAGAGCGGAAGAAAACATATCTTTTATTAAAGCAATTGCAAATCTGACTGACTAATATCCAAGAATATCCAAAAAGGTATACAACTGATTCAATTGACTCAACTAGCTACTACAGAAAACTAAATAACAAGAACAGCTAACAACTAAACTCTATCAGAACAACTAACTCATGGATGCATGCCACCTGAAACACTTCAAGCGTAACTGCGCTTGCGGGGATTTACGGGACGATCTGACTCCTCCTAATCTGCAACTGCACAACGTCCCTCACGGGTTAGCACAGAAATGCTAAGCAACCCTCTCCCCAGAAGAAAGGGTAGTCCCTTAGATCGAAAGAAGGGAAAAGTAGCAAAAAGCATAAATGATAAGATGGCAACAAGCTGATTACTGAAAACTGTAAACTGGAGTGTAATCGAAAGAGCTAAATCAATTTGGTTAATAAAAGAAAAGATCAATAATATTATGCAAGGAAACACTATGAGCAATATCTACTGGCTCGTGGGGTCGTCACCCCGAATACGCATGATAAGGTGAATCATTCACCTTACATGGTGAACACACGCGCTATCATGTGTCACGAATCCCGGTGCATGCTAATTTGGGACCCTGATCTGTCCACCGAGTGGATACTACTGGGTATGTGCTCCATAACATGCAATTGTTCACAAATATACTGTCCACAACGTGGATACTGAAAACAATAACTTGCTTGAACATACTTGACTGGTAGTGAACAATTGAAAACATGGCAACACTATAACTGGCAAATCTTTGTTATGCATAGAATACTTACTATTTGAGTCAATGAAAATAATGATAACAAACTTTTATATACAGAAATCTAGTTTGAGGTCTTACCTCCGAAAAGCCAAGAAAAACGATGCAAGCCAAATAGTTGTTCAATCACTCTGAAATACAAATTTGTACAAGAACTCTATCAAATAAGATTCAAACTCAAAAACATAGACTACCAACAGAAGCAAAACATCTCAAAACCTAGGGAACCAACCTTGGATCCAGTGAACCGGACACAGAACCTACTGAACCACCCAGGATTGCAGTGAACCAGTCAGATTCGACCTGAACCAAGCCAAACCGACACTTAAAACCTAAATTACACAAAATATGCGAGTCATCTAAGGACACACAAGATACCATTGGATAGGTATTTCCATAAGCTTTCCAACGGCTACCTGAACCGACCAGGATTCGACCGAATTAGAGTCGAACCGGAACAAATACCAGATCCGGGCCGAAATTGAAATTGAACCACCAAAGCTGTTGAACCGGTCCAAATCAATTCTAAACTCAGAGAGCCGGGTTTATTTCAAATAAACCAAACTCAAATCCCAAAATCAAACCGGACCGGCCGCTCGTTCGCGCCGCCCCATCGCCGCCGTGCAAGGCGGCCGGACAAACATCCGCCGCTTGCACCGACGAGCTCCTGAGGGCGCGTCGAGCGTCCGTTCGCCATCAGATTTCACCAGAAGAGTTCTACCGTCACCAAGAAGCTCTTCAGACTGCTGCGGTGAGCTTTCGACGCACAGTTGAAGCACTCGTAGTAGCCGTAGGTATCGACGGTGGCGCCGCCGCCGTCGACACACCCAAACCTAACTAAACCGAGACAGAACTTCACCGAAACTTCCAGGAAGCAAACTTACCTTGCTATGAAGCTGTATCGTAGCCCAAAATGAAAGGATCATTCTCGCTGGCTGCCCAGAAGGTGGAAACGGCTGCAACTCCGGCGAACTCCTTCAAGCTCTGATTTCTCCCTCCTGGAGGCGCGTTGCGGCTCGAAGAGTCTTTAGGTTAGATGACAAACTAGGGCGAACAGAAGCCGCCTTAAATAGACACGAAGTGCATCCAAAAATCGTGAGGCCGCGGCGGCGACTCAGTCACCGTGAAAGACGGAGATGACGACGAGTTCACTCGTCGCCCGAAAATCAACCAAAACAAGAATCAAATAAAATACGCGCGGTTTATTATTGAACCGCAAAGACAGCCTGGTGGTTCGGCTGAACCACGAACAAAGTTGCGGCGCAGGTTCGAGCCTCTGCGAATGCAACTTAAACTTCTAACATTAAAACTATTATTTTTAACTCAAATAAATTCCGATAAACTCCATAAAGATCATAGAAAAATCCTGAAACAAAAATCTGCATTTTCTAAAATTATTTTTCAAAAATTTGGGTTATAACAAAAACCAGCAAAAACAAAAAAACAAAGTTAGATCTAAAGCAAATAAAACCTAGTCTAGCAATACTAACAACTATTTTGATATTAGCAAAACGAAGGTCCTCGGCAACGACGCCAAAAACTTGTTGTGATCCGAAAAGACACACTTACAAATACAAGTAGGTAGACTTATTTAAGGTGTCGCGGCCAAAACCCAAGTGTTGGCGTACAGTGCTATTGTCACTCCCTGACACGGCTCTAAAAACTTGTTGTCCCTAAACTTGTAGTGTCCGCAAGTGCACGGATACTCGAAGTAATAAAGAAAAATATCGATCCCACAGAGACCTTATTGTTATGTACCAAATAGTTGTATTCTTACTAGCTAAGCAATCGATTATAATGCAAGTGAACAAATAAAGAGCGTAGAGATAATCAGAGAGATAAACTAGGACTAGGGTTTCATCTACCTTGATTTCAATGACTAGATATAAATAAAAGATCGTCAGACTAATTTTATCATGATAAACACTTAATTTACTTCATAAAGGGATCATCTCACTTTCGTGCAGACAATCATGCAGGGATCAATCCTCGCTTTCGCGCAAGATCTATCCCAACGCTAAAGATAAGTAAATCATCAATCAAAGAATTCAAAGATCACTTTCGTGCATCCAAATTCTAAGTTGATTGTCTCGAGTGGAATCTCAAGGATCACTTTCGTGCATCCGAATTCTAAGTTGATTGTCTCGAGTGGAATCTCAATGATCACTTTCGTGCATCCGAGTCTCAACACAAGTTCTACTTATGGCTTTCCAACGAATCAATCCTCACTTTCGTGCAAGATCAAATCAAGTCTAAAACAATAACTCAACCCTAGATTCAAATTATTAACATGACAATAATATCACTAAAATCAAATAATAAGAACTAACCTAAGAAAGTTCCTATCATGCAATTCTAGGGTTCTAAGTTCTCAAGCAAGTCACCTTTTGGTCCTTATTGCGAGAACTCTAAAACATGAATAATAATATTAATCTATGGAGAATCAAAGTACATATTCACATAAGTAAAATTATCATCATAAAACTATTCTGATGAAAGTAAAAAGTTATCTAATCATTAAAAATCATGTGAATTACTCCCCCATGTCCCAAAGACGTTTAAACTTGCATGGAAGGAAGATTACAATAATTCATGTTGAAAGAAATCAAAACAGAGAGAGATAACAATTTACGGTACAGCTGTAAAGATATTTACGGCCGTAATCTATGATGAATAGTAGCGGCGACTAGTGTTTCATTGATTTCTCCTCCGTTTGATCTCCTTTCACTCTGAAAACATCTGGTATGTCCTTCTCTCCTCCAGGCGAAGCTTCAGTGTAAAAATCACGGCGAGAGGTGCCCTCTACGCCTCTCGGCGTGAGGCCAAACCCTAATCACCTCTCTATCAATTGCTCCCTCGATAATGGATAAAAATTCATTCTTTTACTTCGTGTGTCTTCTCCTCTTAAAGGTGAGTCAGTATCATCTTTCAGATCTAAATTTGGAAGTCTGGATCAAAAGATATGGTCCGAGCAAGATTCCGGCCCGAAAAACTCGCTTTTTTGAGTTAGAATTACGGGCGTAATGGTATTTACGGCAGTGCCATAATTTGTGCTATGTGAGTTATTTGTCAAGATTACGGCCCATAAAAATGTTACGGTTGTGCCATATTTTCTTCTGTATGTTTCTGGACCAAAATACGACTCGTAAAGATCATTACGGCAGTGCCATAATCTCTGAAATCTCTCGGGTGGAAAATCATCTGGAATTACGGCCCCGTAAAGTTGTTTACGGTAGTACCGTAATCTTCACAGAAACTCTAGTTGGAAAAGGTCTCAAAATACGGCACCGTAAGGATGTTTACGGCGGTGCCGTAATTTCACGAATTTCTCTATTCTGGAAAAACTCCAAATTACGGTACCTCTCGGGGATTACGGCAGTACCGTAATTTTGATCTGCGAGTGCAGTCAAATTACGGTACCGTAAAATCCATAATGGGGGTGTCATAATTCGCTGTTAAGCTCCAATTCTCTTGAAATTTGACGTGTGATCTCCTCTTGATGTGGTGAATTCATTCATGCATCTGGATTGCTTGAAATCGACTGAAAATCATGCCTTTTTGCCTGAAAATCATCAAAAATAGAAATGAGTGTAGATTCCGCAAATATTGATAAAAAAGGCATAAAAATAAGCAAAGTCTATGAATATGACACAAAAACACTCATGAAATGGCACAAAAATTACTATATATTTTGGTGTCATCAAACCCCCAAAGCATGCCTGTGATGTATTCTTATGCGGCCTACATGCCGCCATTTTTTTTTATTTTGTAAAATTCAAGATGAAGATTAGGGGGCGCATCCTACATGATTCATGGTGCATGCTTGCTTGGTTGCGCATCTTTCATAATGGTGCAACAAGCTTCAAAATAGGTGGCGCATCCTTGCATAAGGGCGCAAGTTTGGGTTTGGTTGAGCTTTGTGCTTGTGTGCTATCCCTCTTGTGGCTTGCAAGGTGGCGCACCTTGCATGGGCGAAGACCCATGGCATTGGCCGAACCATGGGGGTGTGCTTCTAGGGTTTCCCTAGAACTACCTCTAGGGTTTGAGAGCTAAACCATGGTGTGGTAGACCTTGGAGCCAACCTTGAAGATCAAGCTAGAGGTCAGCTAGGCTAGGTCTAGTTTTAGGGGGGGGGGGGGGGGGGGCTTGTGTCCTAGGTCAAGAATTGAACCCCTTTTGGCATGGATTGGTTAAATGTCTTGAATGGGCTATGATCACATCATCCTTTTGCTGCTTTCCTTATCTACTAAAGCATGCCTATGATGTTTTATATTTATGTTATCACTATAGGGTTGCATGCCTGTAATGTTAGACATAAGATAAAACTAAGAGGATGAGTTCTCAAAAACCCTCAATCAAAATATCAAGTCTAGTAGCCTTCTAATGCGTACTCCTCATCAAACTATCGATCAGTGGTGTTGTGCACTGTTTCCCACCCTCGTGGGACACACCCACTTATCTTTAGAAGGTGTGTGGTGACAATGGTTTCCCCAGTCCAGTTTTAACCTGGACGTGCCTTCGCAAGGAAACTCGTTGGCCCTGGGCATAATGGTTAGAAATAGACTTGACTAGGTTTTCATATGTGTTGAGCACATAATGAAGCTCTAGAGGCATCATTGAGAGGTTAGGGTTGCATGTCGTATCCAGCCCTCGCTAGACATAAAATGCCTAGACTATCTCAATAAGGGGAGTTGCCAAGTGCAATCGGCTGGTGTGCCCACCTTAAGAAGCATGGGTCACTTTGTGCATCTCATCCCACCCTCGTGGGACACGAAGCCTCATGTGGAATAAGGATCTCATCTCACTAGGAAATCTCAGATTTCCCGATTGACTTTGTGGGTTGTTAATTTGATTAAAATAGTAAGAGCCATAATCATTTAAAACAAGTCCTGTTTAAATGATTCGAAGTAGTACTAATCTGCTGTTTTTTGGTTGTTGTAGAACAATAGCTACGAACACTAGCGGATTGACACTGTGATCCCTTCTTGAGAAGGACAAGTTAGTTGGATCCAACTTTATGGACTGACATCGGAACTGTTGGGAAACCCCGGGGATATTTTATAATTTTTAGAGTCATATCAACAAATACATTGCACAGCAGAAGCAATATCCCCGAAACGAGCCAGTCCCAAAAACCCAGTGAAGTACGCATGCGAGGGAGTCGACACGATGAGATAGAAAATACCTTATAGCAAGACAAGGCCGATGTCAAGATAGGCGCCCAAGCGTGCGCCCTCTGCAGTCTCACACACATGGATGCCTGGAGCTCTCTTCTTCCTCACTTAGTGCTAGCCTCGGGAAGAAGATCCAAGCCTTGTGATCCTTCTTCAAAGCATGCGCTACCTCCAAGGTCCAAGCGCCAATGAAGAAGATGAGAGGGGGAGATGAGATACCATCAATAGTCTTGCTTCCCTTGCGCCAAGAGGAAGAAGAAGGTTGAAGCTTGCGGCCCTCTAGATGGAAGATGGAAGATGCGCCAATAGCCCTTGCCCTCGTCCTTCAATGTATCCTCACGCCTCCAAGGAGTAGAACACTAGAAAGGGGCGGCAAGGGGTCACTTGAATAGGGCAAGAGGCGGTTAAGGCAAGGGCTAGGATCATGACAAGTGTATGGCTAGGATAAGAGGTCTTGAGGCAAGGAAAGTCTTCAAGACTTTACCATAAACCTCATTCAATCTATCCTTAATTGCCCAAGCACCATATCAGCCCAAGACATGCCTTAAAAGCATTCATACCATCAAAGGAGAAGGGGGGAGGCGCATATTGCTTCCTTAATGAAGCAACTTTGCCAACTTCTCCCCATTATGCCCATAGGCACCTATGGGAGAAGTTTTCTCCCCATTATACCCTTTTTGCCCATTGCCTCTTCATGACAACTTGTTATTGGGCCTCATTGGATAATGAGCTAGCCCAAACTTCATTGCATGGGTTGATCAAGCAATTGGATCCAATCCAATGCAACCCTAATCCAAATGTGAGCAACCATGGTCAAATACAGGTCAACCTGCCAAAAATGAAGTTTGGCTCAAATAATTCTCTTCCATTTCATCAGGCCCATTGGCGCTGATGAAATTTCCCAAATAGATCCGAGCTATCCAATAACTCGATCATAAGGCTTCCTGATCAATACGAGAACTCGAGTATCAAGGTGTGTGACCCTATAGGTACCTCTAACGCTAGCAGTGCTGACTAAAGGTCACCACAAGCAGTGAGTGGCACCTAGTAGTGCATCGCTGCTACCAAGTCATTAGAATGGATATCAACATCGACATCCCCATTATTGCAAATAGGTACAAATGCATTACAGTCTCTTTGTCGAACTGATATCCGATTGGACAAGTGTGTCACCACTTGTTTTCATCCAATCTCAAGGCTATGACTAAAGCAGGTTCTCACTTGGGTATGGTCATACACTTTCAGTCATAGAACCATAGAGGAGCTCCATGGATATCAAGCTTCCCTCAGGAAGGCGCAAATCCTTTGTCTGTCCATTGACCTTCTCCTATGGGTCATGACATGCTCAATGACAACCGTTATGACCTCCCAACTACGGCGAGGTGTTAGGTTGTATCAAAGCATGTCCCTAACCATATAGAATGACCAATAACCTCAAGTCAAGAGATCAATGCATCTCCTATCACTTGTGAGGTTAACTCATGACACCAAGTCATTGCCTCACAGCGGGTCGGTCTAGTGTATCCACCACTGATATACCCATATGTCTACGTTAGCACCACGTGCCTAACCAGCCCATATACTAGTCTCACAAGTACTAGAGCTGTCCCATATCCACTCAGGTACATCGACTAGGGACAACCATTTGAGCACAGATCCAATCTGTCTCCAGGGACTTTTTCATATAATTACATGATCGCAGATGTAAGTAAATAATGATAACGACAATTCTAATATGATATATATATATAAATGTCTGAGTTAAGTAGTACATAGATGGACCAAAAGTAGGTCCTAGGGCATATACACCAACAGGAACTTGAGGATAGCCCTCAAGCTCGAGAAGAAGTTGTACATCCTTGAGTAACTTCTTCCTGTGGCTCTTGCGCCTAATGCCCGAGTGGCAGATAGGGATGCTTTTAGAAAGCATCAGGATGTCTCATGCTAGCCACTATAGCACCTGAACTTTAGGTGCAATATGAGGAGCAGAACGCTTTTTAGATGTAAGCAAATAATGATAACGACAATTCCAATATGATATATATATATATAAATGTCTGAGTTAAGTAGTACATAGATGGACCAAAAGTAGGTCCTAGGGCATATACACCAACAGGAACTTGAGGATAGCCCTCAAGCTCGAGAAGAAGTTGTACGTCCTTGAGTAACTTCTTCCTGCGGCTCTTGCGCCTAATGCCCAAGTGGCAGATAGGGATGCTTTTAGAAAGCATCAGGATGTCTCATGCTAGCCACTATAGCACCTGAACTTTAGGTGCAATATGAGGAGCAGAACGCTTTTTAGATGATTACTCATTTGAAATAGATGTTTGAGGCTCAGGCTAGAACTGAGAGATATGACACTGCCAAAGCAGTCTTTTGGTGCAAGTTATCTGAGGGTGCACCAGTGAGACCCCATGTTCTCAAGTTGATTGGGGATGTGGATCATCTCAAAAGACTGGGGCACACCAAAGATAATGAGCTGGTTGTGGACTTTGTTCTGCAATCCCTGCCCCCTAGCTTCATTATGTTTGTTATAAATTTCAACATGAACCAGATTGAATGCACTCGAGAGAAACTGTTGAATATGCTCCAAATAGCCGAGCGTGAAATGGGCAAGACCAAACCCAATTATGTTCTTTTGGTCTCCAGGACCAACAAGATGAAGAAGAAGGGTAAGGCACGTGCTAAGGGTCCTACCAAAGCACTGAAGAAAAAGGCAAAGATGTCAAAGGAACAGAGGTGCTTCCACTGTGGCAAGCAGGGTCACTAGAGAAGGGACTGCAAGTAGCTTCAGAATGAGGAGAAGAAAGGCAAGGCCTTAGCTTCTTGCTCAGGTATTATGTTACTGATGTCAACCTTTCTACTTCTATGTCATGGGAATTGGATACCGCATGTGGAGCTCATATTTGTACATATATGCAGGGGCTCAAGAAAAGTAGATTGGTGCGGCTTGGAGAGATTGACCTACGGGTTAGAAACTGGGCACAAGTTGCTGCTGTTAATGTAGCAGTTTTGACTCTCTCCCTGCCTTCTGGACTTCAATTAGAACTAGATCATTGCTATTAGAACTTAAGTTTGAAATAAAGGAGAACTCTTGTTCTTTTTTATTTGCAAACATGTTTTATGGAAAGGGTACTTTGTGCAATGGATTATATGTCTTAGACATGGATAGTACTATTTGTAACATAAATAACAAAAGGATCAAACAGAGTAGTTTATTTGGTGCTTTCCTATGGCATTGTCGATTAGCCCACATAAACTAGAATCGAATTTAATAACTCCATGCAAATGGGTTATTGGATTAAAGTTCCTTGGAGGAATTTGATACTTGAGAACCTTATTTATTAGGGAAGATGACAAAGGCACCCTTCACCAAGACTGGTGAGAGGGCAGAAGGTTTATTGGGACTTATACACAGTGATGTGTGTGGGCCTTTCAATAAATAAGCCAGATGAGGGATCAACTACTTCATCACATTTACTGATGACTTCAGTAGATATGATTATGTCTATTTAATGAGACATAAGTCTGAATCCTTTGAGAAATTGAAGGAGTTTAGACATGAAGTAGAGAACCAGCTTGGTAGGACTATCAAAACTCTTCGATTAGATCGTGGTGGAGAGTACCTGAGCGATGAGTTCTTTGACTATCTTAGGGAGTGTGGGATCCTATCCCAACTCACTCCTCCTGGAACACCTCAATGGAATGGTGTGTCTGAGAGAAAAAATCAAACCTTGTAGGACATGGTTTGGTCTATGATGAGTCATGCAATTCTACCGCCCTCATTCTGGGGTTTTGCACTTGAGACAGCTTCTCTTATACTGAATAACGTTCCATATAAGAGTATCTCCAAGATACCATACGAGGTATGGAGTGGGAGACGGCCTAACCTCTCTTTTATCAGGATCTAGGGATGTGAGGCTTATGTCAAATGTCAGGATTCTAGCAAGCTAGAACCTAGATCTGATAAATGTGTGTTTGTGGGGTATCCTAAGGAAACTAAAGGATATTACTTCTATACTCCCACTAAGAACAAAGTTTTTGTTGCTCGGGGTGCTGTCTTTCTAGAGAAAGAATTTCTCATGAAAAAAGTCAGTGGGAGGAAGTTTGACTTGGATGAGGTCCAAGTGCAACCACAAGACATTGAGATGGAATCTGAGCCACATGTACTAGTTGCTAGGCAACTTGAGGCTCACACATAGGTCCCACGTAGATCTGGGAGGATTCGTCATGCACCTGAGAGGTATGGGTTGCTGTCGACCCAACATGATGGAATCTTTATCATTGAGGATGAGCCCAGGACCTATGATGAGGTGGTTGCTGGACTGAACTCCGAGAAATGGCTCAAGGCCATGAAATCTAAGGTGGATTCCATGTCGGCTAACCAAGTCTGGGATTTGGTTAGGTTACCTAATGGGGTAAAACTCATAGGGTGTAAATAGGTCTTCAAAAGGAAAGCAGACACGGATGGAAACATAGTTACCTATAAGCGTAGACTAGTGGCTAAAGAATTCAAACAAGTCCATGGGGTGGACTATGATGAAACCTTCTCGCCAGTTGCCATGATCAAATCCATTCGGATTCTGCTTGCTTTAGCTGCATATCATGATTTTGAGATATGGTAGATGGATGTTAAGACAACATTCCTTAATGGGAAGCTGACAGAGGATATGTATATGATACAACCTGATAGCTTCATCTATCCTGCAGATACCAATAAGGTCTGCAGGCTAAAGAAATCTATCTATGGATTCAAGCAAGCATCTCGAAGTTGGAATCTTTGGTTTGATGAAGCTGTGAGAGATTATGGCTTTATCAAAAGTGAAGATGACGCCTGTGTGTACAGAAAATTCATTGAGAGCTTGGTGACTTTTCTGGTCTTGTATGTCAATGACCTACTACTCATCGAAAATGACATCCTAGTCTTCAGTCTGTGAAGACATAGTTAGGGAAGTGTTTCGAGATGAAGGACTTAGGGGAGGCCACCTATATCCTAGGCTTGAGGATTTACTGGGATAGATCCAAGAGGCTCCTGGACCTTAGTCAAAGTACCTACATTGATAAGGTCCTGGAGATGATTAACTTGGAGCAATCCAAGAAAGGATACCTTCCAATAAGACATGACCTTACTCTCTCAAAGAGCTAGTGTCCCACCACACAGGCTGAGAGATATCACATGAGTCGAGTGCCCTATGCTTCGGTAGTAGGCTCGATCATGTATGCGATATTGTGTACTAGACCAGACGTGGCTTATGCTGTGAGCATATGTTGGGAAACCCCGGGGATATTTTACAATTTTTTAGAGATTGACATTATATATTACATTGCACAGCAGAAGAATATCCCTGAAATAGGCCAGTCCAAAAAACCTAGTGAAGATCGTCAAGCGAGGGAGTCGACACGATGAGATAGAAAATACCTTAAAGCAAGACGAGGCCGATGTCGAGGTAAGCGCCCAAGCATGCACCCTTTGCAGTCTCACACACACGAATGCCTCGAGTCCTCTTCTTCCTCGCCCGGTGCTAGCCTCGGGATGAAGATCCAAGCCTTTGTCACCTTCTTCAAAGGTTGCGCCACCTTCTAGGAAGATGTGCCAAGTAGAAGGAGTGGAGATGATGAATCCGCCAAGCCCTTATTCTTCTTGCGCCAAGAAGAGAAGGAGAAGAAGGGTTGCGGTCCTATGAAGGATGACACCGCCAAGGCATTCCCAACTTGCAGTCGCCCATGCCTCTTGCTCACGCCAAGATGTTGTATCATGAGGGGCTCACACACCCTCTATTATTTAGAAGCAAGAGGCGGTGGCAAAGTAAGGGGTGGGTGCAATTTTCATGAGGAGAAATCGGCTAGGGTTAGGGTATGGGAGAAATTAGGGTTTTAGGTAAGGAAAGTCTCCAACACATTTCTATAAACCTCATTCAACCTTGCCATATGCGCCCAAGAGCCATATCAGCCCCAAGACATCAATGGATGATAGGGTTAGGCGCCAATTGCTTCCTAATGAAGCATTAGGCGCCTACATCACCCCATTATACCCCTTAGGCGCTAATGGGGATGATTTCTCCCCATTATACCCTTTTAGCCTATTATCTCTTCATGACAACTTGTTATTGGGCCTCATTGGGCAATAAGCAAACCCAAACTTTATTGCATGGGTTGATTAAGCCATTGGATCCAATCCAATGCAACCCTAATCCAAATGTGACCAACCATGGTCAAATACGGGTCAACCTGCCAAAAATGAAGTTTGGCTCCAATAACATTCTTCCATCTCATCAGGGCCATCGGCGCTGATGAAATCTCCCAAATAGATCCGAGTTATCCAATAACTTGATCATAAGGCTTCCCGATCAACACGAGAACTCGAGTATCAAGGTGTGCGACCTTGTAGGTTCCTCTGACGTTAGCAATGCTGACCTAAGGTCACCACAAGCAGTGAGTGGCACCTAGTAGTGCATCGCTGCTACCCAAGTCAACGGAATGGATATCGACATCGACAACCCCATCATCGCAACTAGGTACAGATGCATTACAGTCTCTTTGCCGAACTGATATCCGATTGGACAAGTGTGTCATCACTTGTTTTCATCCAATCACATGGTCATGACAAAATCAGGTTCTCACCTGGGTATGGCCATACACTTTCAATCATTGAACCATAGAGGCTATATGGATATCAAGCTTCCCTCAGGAATGGGCAAATCCTCTATCTATCTATTGACCTTCTCATATGGGTCATGACATGCTTTATGACAACCATTATCACCTCCAACTACGGCGAGGTGTTAGGTTGTATCAAAGCATGTCCCTAACCATATAGAATGGCCAATGACCTCAAGTCAAGGGATCAATGCATCTCCTATCACATGTGATGTTAACTCATGACACCAAGTCATTGCTTCACAGCAGGTCGGTCCAGTATATCCACCACTGATATACCTATATGTCTGCGTTTGCACCTTCTGCCTAACCAGCTCATATACCAGTCTCACAAGTACCAGAGTTGTCCCATATCCACTCAAGTACATCGACTGGGGACAATCATTTGAGCACAGATCCAATCTGTTTCTAGGGATATTACCATGTAAGTACATAATCGCAGATGTAGACAAACATAGATAATGACAATGCGAGAATGATATAATAGTATCAATGTTAAGTAGCACAAGGATGGACCAAAACTAGGTCCTAGGGCATATACACCAACAATCTCCCACTTGCACTAAGACCTAGAGGTTGAGGAATCTCAACCCCATATCTCTAACGTGACCATCATGCTCTGTTGTGCTAAAGGCTTGGTCAATGGGTCTGCCAGATTGTTCTCTGTGTCAACTCTGCTAATCTTGACATCACCTCTGTCAATGATTTCTCTGATCAGGTGAAATCTCCTGAGTATGTGTCTGGACCTTTGATGAGACCGTGGTTCCTTGGCTTGTGCAATTGCACCATTGTTGTCACAATAGAGCTCAATGGGATCCACTGCACTAGGAACAACCTGAAGTTCAGAAATGAACTTCCTTATCGAAACAACTTCTTTGGCTGCCTTAGAAGCGGCCACATACTCAGCTTCGTTTGTAGAATTAGCGATGGTGGCTTGCTTGAAGCTCTTGCAGCATATAGCACCTCCATTCATCGTGAATACATAGCCGGCCTGCGATTTGAAGTCATCAGGGTCAGACTGGAACGACGCATCAGTGTAGCCCTACATACTGAGATCTTCCTGTCCCCCATAGACTAAGAATAGATCCTTAGTTCTTCTCAAATACTTAAGGATGTTCTTTACAGCCACCCAGTGCTGCAGACCTGGATTGGATTGATATCGGCAGGTTATGCTCACAGCATAAGCCACATTTGGTCTTGTACATAACATTGAATACATAATCGATCCCACTGCCAAAGCATAGGGCACTCGATGTTGGTGTATATGCCCTAGGACCTAGTTTTGGTCAACTTATGTACTACTTGACATTGATATTTATATATCATTCTGGCATTGTCGTTATCATTGTTTGTCTACACCTGCGATTGTGTACTTACATGATAATGTCCTTGGAGACAGATTGGATCTGTGCTCAAATAATTGTCCCGAGTCGATGTACCTGAGTGGATATGGGATAGCTCTGGTACTTGAGAGACTGGTATGTGGGCTGGTTAGGCACGTGGTGCTAACGCAGACACATGGGTATATCATTAGAGGATATACTGGATAGACCCGCTATCAGGCTATGACTTGGTGTCATGAGTTATCCTCATAAGTGATAGGAGATGCATTAATCCCTTGACTCGAGGTCATTGATCATTCTATATGGTTAGGGACTTGCTTTGATACAACCTAACACCTTGCCGTAGCTGGGAGGTCATAACGGTTGTCATTGAGCATGTCACGACCCATATGAGAAGGTCAATAGACAGACATAGGATTTGCCCCTTCCCTAGGGAAGTATGATATCCATGGAGATCCTTTATGGTTCTATGACTGAGAGTGTATGGCCATACCCAGGTGAGAACCTGTTTTAGTCATAGCCATATGATTGGATGAAAACAAGTGGTGACACACTTGTCCAATCGGATATCAGTCCGGCAAAGAGACTGTAATGCATCTATACCTAGTTGCGATGATGGGGATGTCGATGTCGATATCCATTCCAATGACCTGGGTAGCAGCGATGCACTGCTAGGTGCCACTCACTGCTTGTGATGACCTTTGGTCAGCACTGCCAGCGTCAGAGGAACCTACAGGGTCGCACACCTTGATACTTGAGTTCTCGTATTGATCGGGAAGCCTTATGATCGAGTTATTGGATAACTCGGATCTAATTGGGAGATTTCATCAGCGCCAATGGGCCTGATGAGATGGAAGAATATTATTGGAGCCAAACTTCATTTTTGGCAGGTTGACCCGTATTTGACCATGGTTGGTCACATTTGAATTAGGGTTGCATTGGATTTGATCCAAGTGCTTAATCAACCCATGTAATGAAGTTTGGGCTAGCTCATTATCCAATGAGGCCCAATAATAAGTTGTCATGAAGAGAAGAAAGGCTAAAAGGGTATAATGGGGACAAATCTTCTCCCCTAGGTGCCTATGGGCATAATGGGGAGAAGTGGTGCAATTTGCTTCATAAGGAAGCAATTGGTGCCTCCCCTTTAATCCCTTATGGTATGAATGCCAATATGGCATTGCTTGGGGCGCAAGGCAAGGGCCTTGGCGCACAAAGAAAGGCATGGGCTCTAAAAGGAATGGTTGAATGAGAATTATGAAAATGTCTTGGAGACTTTCCTTATCTCAAACCTTCTCATCCTAGCCGCCCACTTGTCTTAATCCTAGCCTTTCATAAATCGCCTCTTGCCCTATAAAAGAGCACCTAGCCGAGCCCTCTTAAGAGTGATCAATCCTTGAAGGCGTGAACACAAGAAGAGGGGCGAGTGCTAGGAGCAAGGGCGCATCTTCCTTCTTCCATAACCGCAAGCCTCTTCCTCCTTTCCTCTTGGCGCAAGGAACTTTAGTGCTTGGCGGTTTGGGTAGTCTTCCTTCTTCTCTTGGCGCATCATCTCTCTTGGTGGCGCAAGTGAAGTAGAGCATCTCCCTAAGGCTTGGATCTTCTTCCCGAGGCTAGCACCGGGCGTGGAAGAAGAGAACTCAAGAGATCCGTGTGTGTGAGACTGCAGAGGGCGCACACTTGGGCGTCTACATCAGCATCACTCTACATTGCTCTTAAGGTATTTCCTAACTCATCGTGTCGACTCCCTTGCTTGCGATCTGTTGGAGTATGCCCTTAAGGCTAATGTTTGAGGCCTTGGGATTGTAATAAGTATCATGTAAGAAACTCTTGTGTTTTATAAAGGCATGGTTGTTATTCAGATTGTTACCTTGTCTGCTATAATAAGTGTACTTCTGAATAATGTCTCAAAGCTGTTCAGCTGGGCTGACATGCTCTTTGTCCTTAGTCGAGATATCTTGGTGAACATGAGACAACCTTGATATGATTGAGACTAATATGTGTGCTAATCTTATAGGATGCTTCGAGCATGGAATAAGATGTAGACTCATGGGTACATTGGATGTACTGGACAGACCCTACTGGGATATTCCATTGCTTGTCACAATGTGAATGATCCTTATAAGCAGCAAGTGGCACATGTCCTTTGACTTGAGATCACTTGTGTTTCTAAATGATGATTGTCATTGTTTTGAGGTAGTTCAATATCATTTGAAACATAATGATTATAGACTATCTTGGATGGTGAGCTTGAGTCAGGTTAGGGCTCTTGTGATAGATAAAGGATTGCCGTCTCCTTGTTCAAGGAGTGTGATGTTCTAAGGGCCCCCCCCCCCCCCCCGATATGAGATGATTGAGATAGTGTATGGCCATACCCAGATGACTATGTTCATCTGATCTAATCATGCTCATCATATTGGAGTTACAAGCTTGACCCGCTTGTCCAATAAGAACATCCAGTGGCAAAGGACACATGTATGCCAAGTGAGTTGATTCACACTTGTGCTATGGTTTGGGTGGAGTCTTGGAAGACTCTTTCCTTTATATCGGGAGACAGTGATGTGTTGCTAGATACCCCTCACTGATCGTGATAACGTAAGTTATCGTTACCGACATTTAGAGGAAACCCTCAGGGTCGCACAATTTGATGATATGGCTTACTTAAGTCAGATCGTGTGGACTGAACTATTTAGACTCAGTTTAAATGAGTTCAGACTCTGATTGTAAGTGAGATCTAGTCTGATCATGTTTGATTGATTGGGGCTTGAGATCGGTAAGCTTCGATCGAGAGTTTGGATGCTAGATCATAGAGATCAAGAGCATCAAGAGATGAATGGTTAGATCTTGAACCATTTGGTTCAAAGAGATCTAGACCATGGCTTGGGCTGGTTTAATGAACCGAATTGGGTTGAACCTAATTGACTTGAACCGGTTCACATGGGTGAACGTATGGTTCAAGGTGTAAAGGCTTGTTGGGCAGTTTTTCCTTCAAGTGAGCGCATGGCTTGAAAACCTTCCATTTATGGAAGTGTAACGCCATGACTTGATTGGAGAAGGCTTAACGCAAATCGGTTTTACTGAATTGTCATCTTCGTTGGACGAAAGAGGATTCTGGGAGACGGTAGCTCTCGGCCAAGCGCATCTCAACACACGACAAGGACATTGGGATCTCTTGCTAGCACAAGGAAGATCCTAAAGGGTAGCCACCCCTCATCTTGTGTGTGAACTTGAAGAGGAGACCTACTTTGATCTCTTGCTTCCAAGCCGCCACCCTCTTCATGGCTTTGGTATGAGTTCTCATAACTTCAAGTTGATCATATAGTTATCATATTCGATCTTGTTTAGAAACCCTTTTCGCCATGCTTGTTAGAATCGCAAGTTTAGGGTTTCTCCCCCCTTTTGAACTAGGGGTTCCTTCAATTGGTATCAGAGCTGGTTCTTGATATGATCTATATGATTGCTTCAAGTCCTTGTGATCCATACATGTTGCGCTTACTTTTACTTGATGTATGCTTTGTTTACATGTAGTTGCGCTTGTATCATGCTTACATGAAGTTGCGCTTGTATCATGCTTACATCAATTTGCGCTTGTATCATGGTTAGATGAAGTATGCGCTCCCCCTTGAAGGGGACCCCCCTAAAGTTTGCGCTCCCCCTTAAAGGGGACCCCCTTAGATCTAAGGGTTATCAACTTGCAAGCATGTTGTTTGTTTGTTTGTTTGCGCATGTTCTAGAAGTTTTCCAAAACTTATATCTTGCGCGCATGATTAGATCTAAGGTGCCACTATATTAAATCCTTAGATGGGTTGATAGGGTTGAAAGCATCTTCTAGGTTAGATCCAACTAGTCTGATCAGACCATCTGAGAGCCTAGATGGGTTGACCTGATAGCACCTGTGCGCAAGCACAAGGTGGCTATGGGTTGACTGCATCTAGGGCGTGTAGCGAGGTCTGGTTGAGACACTATTGAACACACATGAGTTAGGCCCGGGGTCACACCCGCTTGCCAAAACTCATGAGGGTGGTTCAGCCCTTGGCGCATGCATGGTTGACCATTAGGTCAACACGGGTCAGTTAGGACTCGGTGCATGCAAGGGCAAAGGATCTAACTAGATGGATGAGTGGATCCCCATCAATGGACCATTGTAAGGTTATAGGGCTCATAAGGAAATTAAAATTGATGCCATGGGGTATTTTCAAAAAAAAAATTTATTTCCTGATTGGATCACATGTTGATTGAACCATATGCTTGTTTATTTAGTCTTATGTGGGTTGCCCTATTGTGTGCTGTGCTGGGGCCTGCGTGCCTGGTAATTTATAAGTTAATTTTATTGTGGTCTGCGAATCACTTTTTCATTAATTTATTGTATATTTGACCTACGAGTCAAAGCTTGTCTAGATAGATCAAATTGTATTTGATTAGACAAGAGCACAAATGCACACATCCCAAAGGAGCATTCAGCTGGTGGCGCACCTGAGGTGCTCTTGGCGCTAGGGCCATGGGTTGGACCAGATGACATGCAAAAGAGCTCAAGTGAAGACTTAAGGAAAATTAAGGTCTTACTAGGGTTCATGGGCTTTTACCACATAAGATCATGCTTTCTATTTATTGTTTACATAATTAGAATTGCATGTGTTTATCTTCTGCTATCACCATAGGACTTGAATGATAGTTAAGAAGATAAAAAGACCGTTAAAATCCAACGCTAACATATCAAGCTCGAAAGCCTTCTGACGCGAAACCTCACCGTTCTGACTATCGTTGGAGCCGTGTTGTACCCACTCAGTGGGCACGTCCATCTATCTTCAGACGGTGCTGGATTTCACCTGCGTGTTACAGAGTTGGGATTTATCCCCTCTCGTTGCTCAGCATAGCACGTGGTGGTCCAGGGAGTAGGTCAGGTCAGCTTGACCATGTAGGCTGCATATGTGGCGCATATGGTAGCACATGGAGGCAGCCATCTGTGGGATCAGAGACTGTGTTGTACCAACTCAGTTGGCACAGTCTGCTGGATTGCCCAGATGAAGGGGAATCGCACGGGTTGGCGATTGGCTGGGACAGCCTACCAGAAATTAGTGCTTGTCATCTCTGTGCATCTTATCTCGCCTGAGCGGGACGCGGAGACCAAGTATGAAATCTGGATCCCATCTCACTAAAAGAGTGTTACTCTTTCGGACTGTTTACTGGATTTTTCAGTCAGACAAAATAGTGAGAAAAGAATCTTTCTTAAGTCCTGGACTGATTCTGAACATTGATACTGACCTTGCTGTTCTTGCTTGTTGTAGATTCCTGCAGCAACGAACACCATGAGCTTCAATGTGCGATCCCTACTGGAAAGGGAGAAGTTTGCTGGGCCAAACTTCTCTGACTAGTTTGGACACCTTAAGATCGTTCTTAAGGCAGAGAGGAAACTGTATGTCCTCGAGACGGCGATACCGCCGCAGCCCGCTCCGAACGCCGCAAGGGCGGTTCGGGATGCCTATGAAAAGCACGTCAATGATAGCATTGATGTCGCTTGCCTGATGCTAGCGTCTATGACGCCACCGCTGCAGCGTCAGCATGAGGATATGTCGGCTATAGAGATTATAGCGAACCTCAAGATGCTGTATGCTGCACAGGCGAGGACAGAACGCTATAATCTGACGAAGCTCTTCTTTCAGAGCAAACTGGCTGAAGGGAGCCCAGTGGGAGCTCACGTGCTCAAGATGATTGGGCACAAGGAGGCTCTAGAGAAACTGGGGCATACCATCAACCAGGAGCTTGCTGTGGATATTATTCTGCAATCTCTCCCGCCCTCTTTCGATGCGTTCATCATTAATTTTAATATGAACAAAATCGATTGTACGCCGGCAGAGCTGCTGAATATGCTCTTGACCACTGAGGAAACTCTGAAGGGAAAGCCTTCAACCTCTGTCTTAATGGTTCCTTCTAGGAACAAGAAGAAGGGGAAGAAGGGCAAGGCCCCTGTCAAGAATTACAGCAAGGCTCTGAAACAGAAGGTGAAGCGGTCGAAGGACAACAGGTGTTTCCACTGTGGCCAGCTGGGTCACTGGAAAAAGGACTGTAAAGCGCTCCAAGGAGATAAGAGGGGAAGCATTGCTTCTGGCTCAGGTATATACGTGACAGAAGTCATGGTTTCATCTTCTTCCATTTCATGGGTGTTGGACACTGCATGTGGAGTTCACATTTGTTCAAATGTACAGGAACTCAGGAGAAGAAGGCAGGTGGGACAGCATGAGGTAGACCTACGAGTCGGAAACGGGGCACGGGTTGCTGCTGTTGCTGTAGGAGACTATTTCATTACTTTACCATCTGGCATTGTATTAGAATTAAACAATTGTTATTTTGTACCCAGTATTACCAAGAATATTATCTCTATTCCTGCTCTTGTCAGGAAAGGATTTGCCTTTGAATGCAAGATTTCAAAGTGTGTTTTAACTTATGATAATATTGTGTATGCGACTGGTTCAATTAACAATGGGTTATTCATGTTGGACATGGAACATTCTATGCAAAACATTGATAACAAGAAAGCCAAGTATGCTGATGACAGCACCTTGTTATGGCATAGTCGTTTAGGCCATATAAACGAGAAGCGCATTAAGCGGTTGCATGATCATGGACTGCTGGGATCTTTCTCCTATGAGGAGATTGATACATGCAAAGCTTGTTTGATGGGTAAAATGACGAAGTCTCCTTTTCCTAACAAAGGACAAAGGGCTTCAGGTTTACTTGACCTTATACACAGTGATGTGTGTGGGCCTTTCAGTAAACATGCCAGAGGTGGCTATCAGTACTTCGTTACCTTTACTGATGATTTCAGTAGGTATGGTTATGTCTTTTTAATGAGACATAAAAGTGAATCTTTTGACAAGTTCAAAGAGTTCAAAAATGAAGTACAAAATCAGTTAGGCCGAAATATCAAGGCACTTCGTTCTGATCGAGGTGGTGAATACCTAAGTCGAGAGTTTACTGACTATCTGAAGGAGTGTGGGATTATCTCACAGCTCACTCCACCAGGAACACCGCAATGGAATGGTGTGTCCGAGAGGAGAAATAGAACGTTACTTGATATGGTTCGTTCTATGATGAGTCAGGCTACTCTACCGTACTCCTTTTGGGGTTTTGCACTGGAGACAGCTGCAAAGGTACTAAACCGAGTGCCATCCAAGGCAGTTTCAAAGACGCCATATGAGTTATGGTATGGGAAACAGCCTAGCTTGACATTTATCAGGATCTGGGGTTGCGAGGCTTATGTCAAAAAGCTCGCCTCTGGGAAACTGGAGAGCAGATCTGATAAATGCATCTTTGTCGGTTACCCTAAGGAAACTAAGGGTTATTATTTCTACGATCCCAAAGAGAACAAGGTTTTTGTTGCTCGGACGGCCATATTTCTTGAGAAGGAATTTCTTCTGCAAGAGGCCAGTGGGAGAGAAATAAAACTGGATGAGAATCCAGAGGAAGGACAAAGTGCTCAAGCACAGTTGGATGAGCATGAGCCGGTAGATCAGGTTATTGAACAACCTGAGGCTCAGATATCACGGGAACCGCGAAGATCGGGAAGGATCCGTCGACAGCCTGAGCGCTATGACGGAGTCTACATCATTGATAATGATGAACCCCTTACTTATGCGGATGCGGTCAGTGGACCGGAGTCAGCTAGATGGCTTGAAGCTATGCGAGCCGAGATGGACTCCATGTCAGATAACCAAGTCTGGGATTTGGTTGATCCGCCTTCGGGAGTAATCCCTATAGGCTGTAAATGGATCTTCAAGAAGAAGATTGACATGGATGGTAACGTGGTTACCTATAAAGGCAGGCTAGTTGCGAAAGGTTTCAAACAAATCTACGGGATAGATTATGATGAAACTTTCTCACCTGTAGCCATGTTTAAGTCTATTCGGATTCTTTTCGCGATAGCTGCATATTACGATTATGAGATCTGGCAGATGGATGTGAAGACAGCTTTCCTTAATGGAAATCTGGATGAGGATGTGTATATGACACAACCTGAAGGTTTCACTAATCCATCAGATCGTCATAAAATATGCAAGTTAAAGAAGTCCATTTATGGACTTAAACAAGCATCTAGGAGCTGGAATATTCGTTTTGATGAATCAATCTCTGAGTTTGGTTTCATCAAGAACGAAGATGACCCGTGTGTGTATAAGAGGTTTAGTGGGAGCGTGATTACATTCCTAATCCTCTACGTCGATGACATCTTGATCATTGGAAATGATATTCCTGAACTGCATGCTGTTAAAGCATGGTTAGGAAAATGTTTCCAAATGAAAGATTTAGGAGAAGCAGCCTATGTATTAGGTGTGAAGATCTACAGAGATAGATCTAAGAGGCTTCTCGGGCTGTGCTAGAGTACTTACATCGATAAGGTCCTGGAGAGATTCCATTTAGAGAATTCTAAACGTGGATATCTTCCAGTCAGACATGGTCTGAATCTTTCGAAGAGTCAGTGTCCACAAACACAGACTGAGAAAGATGAGATGGACAATACGCCTTATGCTTCGGCTATTGGGTCCATTATGTATGCGATGTTGTGTACTCGCCCAGACGTCGCTTACGGGTTAAGCGTGACCAGTCGATTCCAAAGTAATCCAGGTTTGGCGCACTGGATTGCAGTCAAGAACATTATAAAATATCTGCGGAGGACCAAAGATATGTTCTTGATATATGGTGGTCAGGAAGAACTCAGTATAGAGGGATATACTGACGCTTCGTTCCAGTCGGACCAGGATGATTTCCGATCGCAATCAGGCTATGTTTTTAGCTTGAATGGTGGAGCAGTGGTGTGGAAGAGTTTCAAACAGTCAACTGTTGCTGATTCCACAACAGAAGCCGAGTATGTTGCAGCCTCGGAAGCATCCAAGGAGGCAGTCTGGATTCGTAAGTTCGTGAGAGAACTTGGTGTCGTTCCTTCGAGTGCAGATCCTTTGGTTATCTTCTGTGATAACACTGGAGCAATAGCACAAGCAAAGGAACCACGGTCGCACCAGAAGTCCAAGCACATACAGAGACGGTTTCACTTGATCCGGGAGATCATTGATCGAGGCGAGATCAAAATATGCAAGGTTCATACAGATGACAATCTGGCAGACCCGCTTACCAAGCCTCTGGCGCAGCAGAAGCATGAGCAGCACTGTAATAATATGGGTTTGAGATTTCTCAACCATTAGATTAAGTGCAAGTGGGAGATTGTTGGAGTATGCCCTTAAGGCTAATGTTTGAGGCCTTGGGATTGTAATAAGTATCATGTAAGAAACTCTTGTGTTTTATAAAGGCATGGTTGTTATTCAGATTGTTACCTTGTCTGCTATAATAAGTGTACTTCTGAATAATGTCTCAAAGCTGTTCAGCTGGGCTGACATGCTCTTTGTCCTTAGTCGAGATATCTTGGTGAACATGAGACAACCTTGATATGATTGAGACTAATATGTGTGCTAATCTTATAGGATGCTTCGAGCATGGAATAAGATGTAGACTCATGGGTACATTGGATGTACTGGACAGACCCTACTGGGATATTCCATTGCTTGTCACAATGTGAATGATCCTTATAAGCAGCAAGTGGCACATGTCCTTTGACTTGAGATCACTTGTGTTTCTAAATGATGATTGTCATTGTTTTGAGGTAGTTCAATATCATTTGAAACATAATGATTATAGACTATCTTGGATGGTGAGCTTGAGTCAGGTTAGGGCTCTTGTGATAGATAAAGGATTGCCGTCTCCTTGTTCAAGGAGTGTGATGTTCTAAGGGCCCCCCCCCCCCCCCGATATGAGATGATTGAGATAGTGTATGGCCATACCCAGATGACTATGTTCATCTGATCTAATCATGCTCATCATATTGGAGTTACAAGCTTGACCCGCTTGTCCAATAAGAACATCCAGTGGCAAAGGACACATGTATGCCAAGTGAGTTGATTCACACTTGTGCTATGGTTTGGGTGGAGTCTTGGAAGACTCTTTCCTTTATATCGGGAGACAGTGATGTGTTGCTAGATACCCCTCACTGATCGTGATAACGTAAGTTATCGTTACCGACATTTAGAGGAAACCCTCAGGGTCGCACAATTTGATGATATGGCTTACTTAAGTCAGATCGTGTGGACTGAACTGTTTAGACTCAGTTTAAACGAGTTCAGACTCTGATTGTAAGTGAGATCTAGTCTGATCATGTTTGATTGATTGGGGCTTGAGATCGGTAAGCTTCGATCGAGAGTTTGGATGCTAGATCATAGAGATCAAGAGCATCAAGAGATGAATGGTTAGATCTTGAACCATTTGGTTCAAAGAGATCTAGACCATGGCTTGGGCTGGTTTAATGAACCGAATTGGGTTGAACCTAATTGACTTGAACCGGTTCACATGGGTGAACGTATGGTTCAAGGTGTAAAGGCTTGTTGGGCGGTTTTTCCTTCAAGTGAGCGCATGGCTTGAAAACCTTCCATTTATGGAAGTGTAACGCCATGACTTGATTGGAGAAGGCTTAACGCAAATCGGTTTTACTGAATTGTCATCTTCGTTGGACGAAAGAGGATTCTGGGAGACGGTAGCTCTCGGCCAAGCGCATCTCAACACACGACAAGGACATTGGGATCTCTTGCTAGCACAAGGAAGATCCTAAAGGGTAGCCACCCCTCATCTTGTGTGTGAACTTGAAGAGGAGACCTACTTTGATCTCTTGCTTCCAAGCCGCCACCCTCTTCATGGCTTTGGTATGAGTTCTCATAACTTCAAGTTGATCATATAGTTATCATATTCGATCTTGTTTAGAAACCCTTTTCGCCATGCTTGTTAGAATCGCAAGTTTAGGGTTTCTCCCCCCTTTTGAACTAGTCTTCCTTCTTCTCTTGGCGCATCATCTCTCTTGGTGGCGCAAGTGAAGTAGAGCATCTCCCTAAGGCTTGGATCTTCTTCCCGAGGCTAGCACCGGGCGTGGAAGAAGAGAACTCAAGAGATCCGTGTGTGTGAGACTGCAGAGGGCGCACACTTGGGCGTCTACATCAGCATCACTCTACATTGCTCTTAAGGTATTTCCTAACTCATCGTGTCGACTCCCTTGCTTGCGATCTTCACTGGGTTTTTGGGACCGGCCTGTTTCGGGGACATTTTTTCGCTGCGTAAAATGTATGTCCATGACTCTGAAAATTGTAAAATGTCCCCGGGGTTTCCCAACAGTGGTATCAAAGCCACTTGCAAGACTCGAATGATGTTTTATGCTTTTCTTTCATGCTCACATGCCATATCTCTATTTTCGTAAATAGCATGATGCACGGCAAACAATTTTTCTAAGTAGGAAAAATTGAGGTTTCTTGTTTCTATCATCCTCTCAATCTCTTTTGGAATTTTGGACTATTTTTCTTGTTTGATTTAAAGATCAAAGGCGCACGTAATTTTGTCAAGTAGGACGGGCATTGTGTCTTCGGACTGGCCAAGTCTCTTGATCTGACAAAATTGCCAGCCGAAAGGATCTATGAAATCATCATGAAAAATAAATTGCAATAAACCAAAAGATTTGTGAGAAGAAGATGAGAAAAAGAGACTAGTTTTATGAAAAAGTAAAATTTCAGATTTTATGTTTTTCATGAGCATGTAGAATTGCATGAGTAAATACCTTGATTGTGCATAATGTTGTGATCATGAGTCAAGCCCCTTTTGCATGCCTGTGATGTATCCTTGTGCGGCCTACGTGCCATCTTTTTCATTATCTTTGTAAAAATTAAGATGAAGATTAAGGGCTAGGCGCATCCTTCTAGGACCTTGATGCTCGCATCTTGCTTGATGGCGCAAGCATGCAAGGTGGCACATGCAAGTTGGTGCTTGGTTGCTTGGTGGCAAAAGAAAGCTTGGCCAAACCTCTTTTGGTTTAAGAGCTAGCCATCTTGGCCCCTTGCATAGTGGCGCACCTTCCTTGGAGGAAGACCATGGCATTGGCCGAACCTATGGGGAACCTTTAAAGTGTACCTCTAGGGTTTGAGAGCTAAACCATGAGAGAATGACCTTGGAGCCAACCTTGAAGTTCAAGCTAGAGGTCGGCTAGGCTAGGTCTAGTTTTTGGGGCTTGAGTTCTAGGACAAGAGTTGAACCTCTTTCATGGCATGGGTTGGTTCAATGTCTTGAATAGGATATGATCACATCATTTTTACTGCTTTTATTATTATCTGCAGAAGCATGCCTGTGATGTTTTATCATTATGTTATCACCATAGGATTGCATGCCTGTAATGATAGACATAAGATAAAACTGAGATGATGAGACCTTAAACAAAAACCCTCAAGTAAAATATCAAGCCTGGTAGCCTTCTAACGCGTAGCCCTCACTAAGCTATCGATTAGTGGAGTTGTGAATTATTTCCCACCCTCGTGGGACACACCCACTTATCTTTAGAAAGTGCGTGGTGGCAATGGTTTCCCCAGTCCAGTTTTAACCTGGGCGTGCCTTCGCAAGGAAACTCGTTGGCCCTGGGCATAACGGTTAGGAATGGACTTGACTAGAAGTTCGCATGTGCTGGGCACATGGTGAAAGTCTAGAGGCATCGTTGAGAGGTAAATGTTTCATGTTGTATCCAGCCCTCGCTGGACATGAAATGCCCAGACTGTCTCGACAAGGGGAGTTGCTTGGAGCAACCGGCCGGCGCGCCCACCTTAGGAAACATGGGTTACTTTGTGCATCTCATCCCACCCTCGTGGGACGCGAAGCCTCATGTGAAATAAGGATCCCATCTCACTAGGAAGTCTTAAACTTCCCGATTGACTTTGTGGGTTGTCAATTCGAATTTAAAATAGTGAGAGCAGTAATCATTTAAAACAAGTCCAGTTTAAATGATTAAGAGTAGTACTAATCTGCTGTTTCTTGGTTGTTGTAGAACAATGGCTGTGAACAATGGCAGATGGTCACTGCGATCTTTCCTGGAAAGGGATAAGTTGGTTGGATCCAACTTAAAAGATTGGTATATGAACTTGAGAATTGTGCTCAAGCTCGAGAGGAAGCTATATGTCCTTGAGAAGCCAATTCCTGAGCCACTTCCATGCTTGGCCTCAGCGGCTGAGAGGGATGCTTATGATAAGCATCAAGCTGATACTTTGGAGGTTGTACAATTGATGCTAACCAACATGTCGCCCGAGCTTAGAGGGCAATATGAATCTAAGAGTGCCTCTGAAATTATTTCTAATCTAAGGCAGCTCTTTGATGCATTGGTTGAGCTCAATCCTCCTAAAGTAGACATTCAGTATGTTGAGCCCAAAGGCTTAACTAATACATTGAAAACAAAGATGGAAAGAGTCAAGAATAATAAGTGCTACTCATGTGGAGGACCACCTCACATGATAAAGGACATAGTACGGCTTCAGAATGAGGAGAAGAAAGGCTTGGCCTTAACTTCTGGCTCAGGTATCTATGTTACAGAAGTCAATCTTTCTACTTCTATGTCATGGGTATTGGATACCGCATGTGGAGCTCATATTTGCACAAATATGCAGGGGCTCAAGAAAAGTAGATCGGTGCGGCTTGGAGAGATTGACCTACGTGTTGGAAACGGGGCACAGGTTGCTGCTGTTGCTGTAGGCGTTTTGACTCTCTCCTTGCCTTCTGGACTTCAATTAGAACTAGATAATTGCTTTTGTGTACCTTCACTTACAAAGAACATTGTATCCATTCCTTGCTTAGCAAGGAAAGGATTTAAATTTGAAATAAATAAGAACTCCTGTTCTTTTTCATTTGCAAATATGTTCTATGGGAAGGGTACTTTGTGCAATGGTCTATATATCTTGGATATGGAAAGTTCTATTTGTAACATAAGCAATAAAAGGACCAAACTGAATGGTTCAGTTGGTGCTTTCCTATGGCACTGTCGATTAGCCCATATAAACAAGAATCGCATCCAACAACTCCATGCAAAATGGATTGTTAGATTCAAGTTCCTTGGAGGAATTTGATACTTGTGAACCTTGTTTATTAGGGAAAATGACAAAGGCGCCCTTCACCAAGATTGGTGAGAGGGCAGAAAGTTTATTAGATCTCATACATACTGATGTGTGTGGGCCCTTCAATAAACAAGCCAGAGGAGGGTACAACTACTTCATTACCTTCACTGATGACTTCAGTAGGTATGGCTATGTCTACTTAATGAGAGATAAATCTGAATCCTTTGAGAAATTCAAGGAGTTCAAGAATGAAGTAGAGAACCAGCTTGGAAGATCCATTAAAGCTCTTCGATCAGATCGAGGTGGAGAATACCTGAGCGGTGAGTTCTTTGAGTATCTGAGAGAGTGTGGGATCATATCCCAACTCACTCCTCCTGGAACACCTCAATGGAATAGTGTGTCTGAAAGGAGAAATCAAACTTTATTGGATATGGTTCGATCCATGATGAGTCATGCAACTCTACCTTCATCATTCTGGGGGCATGCACTAGAAACAGCTTCTATGATACTGAATAATGTTCCATCTAAGAGTGTCTCCAAAATACCATACGAGATGTGGAGTGGGAGACGCCCTAATCTCGCGTTTATCAAGATCTGGGGATGTGAGGCTTATGTCAAACGTCAGGATTCTAGCAAGCTAGAACCTAGATCTGATAAGTGTGTGTTTGTAGGGTATCCTAAGGAAACTAAAGGATACTACTTCTATGTCCCAACCGAGAACAAAGTTTTTGTTGCTCGGGGTACTGTCTTTCTAAAGAAAGAATTTCTTATGAAAGAAGTTAGTGGGAGGAAGTTTGACTTGGATGAGGTCCAAGTGCAAGCACACAAGGAGATGGAATCTGAGCCACCTGCACCGGTTGCTAGGCAACCTGAGGCTCAGACACAGGTCCCGCGTAGCTCTGGGAGAATTCGTCGTGCACCTGAAAGGTATGGGTCGCTATCGACCCAACACGATGGGATCTTCATTATTGAGGATGAACCCAGAACTTAAGATGAGGTGGTCAGTAGACTGGACTCCGAGAGATGGCTTGAGGTCATGCGATCCGAGATGAATTCCATGTCAACTAACTAAGTCTGGGATTTGGTAGAGCTACCTAATGGTTGAAACCCATAGGGTGTAAATGGGTCTTCAAGAGGAAGATAGACATGGATGGCAACATAGTTACCTATAAAGGTAGACTAGTGGCTAAATGATTAAAACAAGTCCACGGGGTGGACTTTGATGAAACCTTCAAGCCAGTTGTCATGATCAAATTCATCCTGCCAAAGCATAGGGCACTCGATGTTGGTGTATATGCCCTAGGACCTAGTTTTGGTCAACTTATGTACTACTTTACATTGATATTTATATATCATTCTGGCATTGTCGTTATCATTGTTTGTCTACACCTGCAATTGTGTACTTACATGATAATGTCCCTGGAGACAGATTGGATCTGTGCTTAAATAATTGTCCTCAGTCGATGTACCTGAGTGGATATGGGACAGCTCTAGTACTTGAGAGACTGGTATGTGGGCTGGTTAGGCACGTGGTGCTAATGCAGACACATGGGTATATCATTAGAGGATATACTGGATAGAGCCGCTATCAGGCTATGACTTGGTGTCATGAGTTATCCTTATAAGTGACAGGAGATGGATTGATCCCTTGACTTGAGGTCATTGATCATTCTATATGGTTAGGTACTTGCTTTGATACAACCTAACACCTTGCCGTAACTGGGAGGTCATAACGGTTGTCATTGAGCATGTCACGACCCATATGAGAAGGTCAATAGACAGACATAGGATTTGCCCCTTCCCTAGGGAAGTATGATATCCATGAAGCTCCTTTATGGTTCTATGACTGAGAGTGTATGGCCATACCCAGGTGAGAACCTGTTTTAGTCATAGCCATGTGATTGGATGAAAACAAGTGGTGACACACTTGTCCAATCAGATATCAGTCCGGCAAAGAGACTGTAATGCATCTATACCTAGTTGCGATGATGGGGATGTCGATGTCGATATCCATTCCAATGACCTGGGTAGCAGCGATGCACTGCTAGGTGCCACTCACTGCTTGTGATGACCTTTGGTCAGCACTGCCAGCGTCAAAGGAACCTATAGGGTCGCACACCTTGATACTTGAGTTCTCGTATTGATCGGGAAGCCTTATGATCGAGTTATTGGATAACTCGGATCTAATTGGGAGATTTCATCAGCGCCAATGGGCCTGATGAGATGGAAGAATATTATTGGAGCCAAACTTCATTTTTGGCAGGTTGACCCATATTTGACCATGGTTGGTCACATTTGAATTAGGGTTGCATTGGATTGGATCCAAGTGCTTAATCAACCCATGTAATGAAGTTTGGGCTAGCTCATTATCCAATGAGGCCCAATAATAAGTTGTCATGAAGAGAAGAAAGGCTAAAAGGGTATAATGGGGACAAATCTTCTCCCCTACGCGCCTATGGGCATAATGGGGAGAAGTGGTGCAATTTGCTTCATAAGGAAGCAATTGGTGCCTCCCCCTTAATCCCTTATGGTATGAATGCCAATATGGCATTGCTTGGGGCGCAAGCAAGGGCCTTGGCGCACAAAGAAAGACATGGGCTCTAAAAGGAATGGTTGAATGAGAATTATGGAAATGTCTTGGAGACTTTCCTTATCTCAAACCTTCTCATCCTAGCCGCCCACTTGTCTTAATCCTAGCCTTTCATAAATTACCTCTTGCCCTATAAAAGAGCACCTAGCCGAGCCCTCTTAAGAGTGATCAATCCTTGAAGGCGTGAACACAAGAAGAGGGGCGAGTGCTAGGAGCAAGGGCGCATCTTCCTTCTTCCATAACCGCAAGCCTCTTCCTCCTTTCCTCTTGGCGCAAGGAACTTTAGTGCTTGGCGGTTTGGGTAGTCTTCCTTCTTCTCTTGGCGCATCATCTCTCTTGGTGGCGCAAGTGAAGTAGAGCATCTTCCTAAGGCTTGGATCTTCTTCCCGAGGCTAGCACCGGGCGTGGAAGAAGAGAACTCAAGAGATCCGTGTGTGTGAGACTGCAGAGGGCGCACACTTAGGCGCCTACATCGGCATCACTCTACATTGCTCTTAAGGTATTTCCTAACTCATCGTGTCGACTCCCTTGCTTGCGATCTTCACTGGGTTTTTGGGACCGGCCTGTTTCGGGGACATTCTTCCGCTGCGTAAAATGTATGTCCATGACTCTGAAAATTGTAAAATGTCCCCGGGGTTTCCCAACACTCGACTCATGTCATCCCTCTCAGTCTGTGTGGTGGGACACTGGCTCTTTGAGAGAGTAAGGCTATGTCTCACTGGAAGGTATCCTTTCTTGGATTGCTCCAAGTTGAACCTCTCCAGGACCTTATCAATATAGGTACTCTGACTAAGGGCCAGGAGCCTCTTAGATCTATCCCGGAAGATCCTCATGCTTAGGATATAGGCGGCCTCCCCTAAGTCCTTCATCTCGAAACACCTTCCTAACCATGTCTTCACAGCTTGAAGACTAGGGATGTCATTTTCGATGAGCAGTATGTCATCGACATACAAGACCAAAAAAGTCGCCAAGCTTCCACTGAATTTTCTGCATACACAGGCGTCATCTTCACTTTTGATAAAGCCATAATCTCTCACAGCTTCATCAAACCGAAGATTCCAACTTCGAGATGCTTGCTTTAATCCATAAATAGATTTTTGTAGCCTGCAGACCTTACTAGCATCTGCAGGATGGATGAAGTCATCAGGTTGTGTCATGTACACATCCTCAATTAGCTTTCCGTTAAGGAACGCCGTCTTCACATCCATCTGTCATATCTCATAGTCATGATATGCAACTAACGCCGTCATCAGGATGAATTTGATCATGACAACTGGCTTGAAGGTTTCATCAAAGTCCACCCCGTGGACTTGTTTGAATCCCTTAGCCACTAGTCTACCTTTATAGGTAACTATGTTGCCATCCATGTCTATCTTCCTCTTGAAGACCCATTTACACCCTATGGGTTTTAACCATTAGGCAGCTCTACCAAATCCCAGACTTGGTTAGTTGACATGGAATTCATCTCGGATCGCATGACCTCAAGCCATCTCTCGGAGTCTAGTCTACTGACCACCTCATCTTAAGTTCTGGGTTCATCCTCAATGATGAAGATCCCGTCGTGTTGGGTCGGCAGCAACCCATACCTCTCAGGCGCACGACGAATCCTTCCAGACCTATGTGGGGCCTGTGTCTGAGCCTCAGGTTGCCCAGCAACCGGTCCAGGTGGCTTAGGTTCCATCTCTGTTTCTTGTGGTTGCACTTGGACCTCGTCCAAGTCAAACTTCCTCCAACTAACTTCTTTCATGAGAAATTCTTTCTCTAGAAAGACAGCACCCCGAGCAACAAAAACTTTGTTCTCGGTGGGAACATAGAAGTAGTAACCCTTAGTTTCCTTAGGGTACCCCACAAACACGCACTTATCAGATCTAGGTTCTAGCTTGCTAGAATCCTGATGTTTGACATAAGCCTCCTATCCCCAGATCCTGATAAATGAGAGATTAGGGCGTCTCCCACTCCATTCCTCGTATGGTATCTTGGAGACACTCTCAGATGGAACGTTCTTCAGTATCAGAGAAGCTGTCTCAAGTGCATGCCCCCAGAATGAGGGTGGTAGAGTTGCATGACTCATCATAGATCGAACCATGTCCAACAAGGTTCGATTTCTCCTTTCAGACACACCATTCCATTGAGGTGTTTCAGGACGAGTGAGTTGGGATAAGATCCCACACTCTCTCAGATAGTCAAAGAACTCACTGCTCAGGTACTCTCGACCACGATCTAATCGAAGAGTCTTAATGGATCTACCAAGCTGGTTCTCTACTTCATGTCTGAACTCCTTAAATTTCTTAAAGGATTCAGACTTATGTCTCATCAAGTGACATAAACATATCTACTGAAGTCATCAGTAAATGTGATGAAGTAGTTGTACCCTCCTATGGCTTATTTATTGAATGGTCCACACACATCACTATGTATGAGATCCAATAAACCTCCTACCCTTTCAACAATCTTGGTGAAAGGCACCTTTGTCATTTTCCCTAATAAACAAGGTTCACAAGTATCAAATTCCTCCAAGGAACCTGAATCTAACATCCCATTTGCATGGAGTTGTTGGATGCGATTCTTATTTATATGGGCTAATCGACAATGCTATAGGAAAGCACCAACTGAACCACTCAGTTTGGTCCTTTTATTATTTATGTTACAAGTAGAGCTATCCATGTCCAAGATATATAGACCATTGCACAAAGTACCCTTCCCATAGAACATATTTGCAAATGAAAAAGAACAAGAGTTCTTATTTATTTCAAACTTAAATCCCTTCTTTGCCAAGCAAGGAATGGATACAATGTTCTTAGTAAGAGAAGGTACATAATAGCAATTATCTAGCTCTAACTGAAGTCCAGAAGGCAGGGAGAGAGTCAAAACTCCTACAGCAACAGCAGCAACCTATGCCCCGTTTCCAACTCGTAGTTCAATCTCTCCACCCCGCACCGATCTACTTTTCTTGAGCCCCTGCATATTTGTAAAAATATGAGCTCCACATGCGGTATCCAATACCCATGACATAGAAGTAGAAAGGTTGACTTCAGTAACATAAATACATGAGCATGAAGACGAAGCCTTGCCTCTCTTCCTCTCATTCTGAAGTCGCACCATGTCCTTTATCATGTGAGGTTGTCCCCCACATGAGTAGCACTTGTTATTCCTGACTCTTTCCATCTTTATCTTCAATGTCTTAGTTAAGCCTTTCGGCTCAACACATTGAATGTCTACTTTAGGAGGGTTGAGTTCAACCAATTCATCAAAGAGCTGCCTTAGATTAGAAATAATGTCAGAGGCACTCTTTGATTCATATTGCCCTTTTAATTCAGGCAACATGTAGGTTAGCATCAAATTAGCAATCTCCAAAGTATCAGCCTGATGCTTATCATAAGCATCCTTCTCAGCTACTAAGGCCGAGCATGGAAGTGGCTCAGGAATAGGCTGCTTAAGGACATAGAGCTTCCTCTCGAGCATGAGCACATTTCTCAAGTTCATATACCAATCCAGTAAGTTGGATCCAACCAACTTATCCCTTTCTAGGGTAGATCGCAGTGACCATCTGCCATTGTTCAGAGCCATTATTCTACTACAACCAAGAATTAGCAGATTAGTACTACTTCGAATCCTTTAAACTAGACTTGTTTTAAATGATTATGGCTCCCACTATTTTAATCGGATTGACAACCCACAAAGTCAATCGGGAAATTTAAGATTTCCTAGTGAGATGGGATCCTTATTCCACATGAGGCTTTGCATCCCACGAGGGTGGGATGAGATGCTTAAAGTGATTCATGCTTCTTAAGGTGGGCACGCCGGTCGGTTGCTCCAAGCAACTCCCCTTGTTGAGATAGTTTAGGCATTTCATATCCAGCGAGGGCTGGATACAGCATGTAACCCTAACCTCTCAACGATGCCTCTAAAGTTTCATTATGTACCCAGCACATATGAAAATCTAGTTAAGTCCATTCCTAAGTGTTATGCCCAGGGCCAACGAGTTTCCTTGCGAAGGCACGCCCAGGTTAAAATTGGACTGGGGAAACCATTGCCACCATGCACTTTCTAAAGATAAGTGGGTGTGTCCCACGACGGTGGGAAACAGATCACAACTTCACTGATCGATAGCTTAGTGAGGGCTACGCGTTAGAAGGCTACTAGACTTGATATTTTAATTGAGGATTTTTGTTTAAGGTCTCATCAGTTTTATCTTATGTCTAACAATACAGGCATGCAATCCTATAATGATAACATAACGATAAAACATCACAGGCATGCTTTAGCAGATATTGAAAGTAGTAAAAGAATGATGTGATCATAGCCTATTCAAGACATTGAACCAACCCATGCCAAAAGGAGGTTCAACTCTTGACCTAGGACTCAAGCCCCTAGAACTAGACCTAGCCTAACCGACCTCTAGCATGGTGTTCAAGGTTGGTTCCAAGGTCCTCCTATCCATGGTTTAGCTCTCAAACCCTAGAGGTAGTTCTAGGGAAACCCTAGAAGCATACCCCATGGTTCGGCCAATGCCATGGACTTCCTCCAAAGGTGAACCGCCACCTTGCAAGGGCCAAGATGGCTAGCTCACAAGCCCTAAGGTTCGGCCATGCCTTCTTGCGCCAACATGCTAGCAAGAGCCACCCTAAATTGAAGCTTGTTGTGCCACCAAGCAAGGTGTGCAAGCTTCATGCTCCAAGTAAATGTGCCCCTAATCTTCTTCTTAGTTAAAAGCGAAAAGAAAAGAGCACGCAAGCCTCACAAGAGTATATCACAGGCATGCAAAAGGGCTTGACTCATGAACACAACATTATGCGCAACCAAGGTATTTACTCATGCCATTCTAGATGCTCGTGAAAAACATAAAATCTGAAATTTTACTATTTCATAAAACAAGTTTCTTTTCCTCATCTTCTTATCACAAATCTTTTAGTTATTCGCGATTAATTTTTCATGATGATTTCATAGATCCTTTCGGCTGGCAATTTTGTCAGATCAAGAGACCTGGCCAGTCCGAAGACACAATGCCCGTACTACTAAACAAAACTACGTGCGCCTTTGATCTTTAAATCAAGCAAGAAAAATAACCCAAAAATCCAAAAGAGATTGAAAAGATGATAGGAACAAGAAACTATAATTTTTCAGAGATTGACATTATATATTACATTGCACAGCGGAAGAATATCCCCGAAACAGGCCAGTCCCAAAAACCCAGTGAAGATCATCAAACGAGGGAGTTGACACGATGAGATAGAAAATACCTTAAAGCAAGACGAGGCCGATGTTGAGGTAGGCGCCCAAGCGTGTGCCCTTTGCAGTTTCACACACACAGATGCCTCGAGTCCTCTTCTTCCTCACCCGGTGCTAGCCTCGGGAAGGAGATCCAAGCCTTTGTCACCTTCTTCAAAGGTTGCGCCACCTTCAAGGAAGATGCGCCAAGAAGAAGGAGTGGAGATGATGAAGCCGCCAAGCCCTTATTCTTCTTGCGCCAAGAAGAGAAGGAGAAGAAGGGTTGCGGTCCTATGAAGGATGATGCCGCCAAGGCATTCCCTAACTCTCACCAAGAGGAAGAGGGAAGGAAGACTTGTGGCTAGGGTTGGATGGAAGAGAACACTTGCGCCACCCTCTTCTTGCACTCGCCTTTGCCTCTTGCTCACGCCAAGATGTTGTATCATGAGGGGCTCATGCACCCTCTATTATATAGAAGCAAGAGGCGCTGGCAAAGCAAGGGGTGGGCACAATTTTCATGAGGATAAATCGGCTAGGGTTAGGGTATGGGAGAAATTAGGGTTTTGGGTAAGGAAAGTCTCCAAGACATTTCCATAAACCTCATTCAACCTTGCCATATGCACCCAAGGGCTATATCAGCCCCAAGACATCAATGGATGAGAGGGCTAGGCACCAATTGTTTCCTAATGAAGCATTAGGCGCCTACATCACCCCATTATACCCCTTACGTGCCAATGGGGATGATTTCTCCCCATTATACCTTTTTAGCCTTTTATCTCTTCATAACAACTTGTTATTGGGCCTCATTGAGTAATGAGCAAGCCCAAGCTTCTTTGCATGGGTTGATTAACCCATTGGATCCAATCCAATGCAACCCTAATCCAAATGTGACCAACCATGGTCAAATACGGGTCAACCTGCCAAAAATGAAGTTTGGCTCCAATAATATTCTTACATCTGTTTAGGCCTATTGGCGCTCATGAAATCTCCCAAATAGATCTGAGTTATCCAATAACTCGATCATAAGGCTTCTTGATCAATACGAGAACTCGAGTATCAAGGTGTGCGACCCTGTATGTCCCTCTAAAGTTGGCAATACTGACCTAAGGTCACCAGAAGCAGTGAGTGGCATCTAGCAGTGCATCGCTACTACCCAAGTCATCAGAATGGATATCGACATCGACATCCCCATCATCGCAACTAGGTACAGATGCATTACAGTCTCTTTGCCGAACTGATATCTGATTGGACAAGTGTGTCATCACTTGTTTTCCTCCAATCACATAGTCATGACTAAATCAGGTTCTCACCTGGGTATTACCATACACTTTCAATCATAGAATCATAGAGGAGATCCATGGATATCAAGCTTCCCTCAAGAAGGGGCAAATCCTCTATCTGTCCATTGACCTTCTCATATGGGTCGTGACATGCTTAATGACAACCGTTATGACCTCCCAACTACGGCGAGGTGTTAGGTTGTATCAAAGCATGTCCCTAACTACATAGAATGGCCAATGACCTCAAGTCAAGGGATCAATGCATCTCCTATCATTTATGAGGTTAACTCATGACACCAAGTCATTGCCTCACAGCGGGTCGGTCCAATATATCCACCACTGATATACCCATATGTCTGCGTTAGCACCTTGTGCCTAACCAGCCCATATACCAGTCTCACAAGTACTAGAGCTGTCCCATATCCACTCAAGTACATCGACTGAGGACAATCATTTGAGCACAGATCCAATCTGTCTCCAGGGACATTACCATGTAAGTACACAATCACAGATGTAGACAAACATAGATAATGATAATGCTAGAATGATATAATAGTATCAATGTTGAGTAGTACAAAGATGGATCAAAACTAGGTCCTAGGGCATATACACCAACAGCATAACCAGCCGATACCAACCTAATCCGGGTTTGCAGCACTAGGTGGCTGTAAAGAACATCCTGAAGTATCTAAGAAGAACTAAGGATTTGTTCTTGGTCTATGGGGGACAGGAAGAGTTCAGGGCTCCACTGATGCATCCTTCTAGTCTAACTTAGACGACTTCAGATCGCAAGCAAGCTATGTGTTCAAGATGAATGGAGGTGTTGTATGCTGGAAGAGCTTCAAGCAATCCATCATAGTTGATTCTACAACCAAGGCTGAGTATGTGCCCGCTTCTGAGGTAGTCAAAGAAGCCATTTGGATTAGGAAGTTCATTTCTGTACTTCAGGTGGTTCTAAGTGCAGTGGATCCCATTGAGCTCTACTGTGACAACAATGTGGCAATTGCACAAGCCAAGGAACCACGGTCTCATCAACGGTCCAAATACATACTCAGGAGATTTCACCTGATTAGAGAAATCATTGACAGAGGTGATGTCAAGATTTGCATAGTTGATACAAAGAACAACCTAGCAGACCCACTAACCAAGGCTTTGGCGCAACAGAAGCATGATGGTCATACTAGAGATATGGGGTTGAGATTCCTCAACTTCTAGGTCTTAGTGCAAGCGGGAGATTGTTAGTATATATGCCCTGAGACCTAGTTTTAGTCCATCCTTTGTACTGCTTAACATAGATATATTTTATATATCATTCTGACATTGTCGTTATCATTGTTTGTTTACATCTGCGATTGTGTACTTATATGATAATATCCCTAGAGACAGATTGGATCTATGCTCAAACTTTTGTCCCCAGTCAATGTACCTTAGTGGATATGAGACAGCTATGATACTTGAGAGACTGGTACATGGACTGGTTAGGCACGAGATGATAACGCAGACATATGGGTATATCAGTAGGACCTAAAGACATGGGTTGAAGTCTGAAAAGAATAACTCCTCTTCTTGGCATTTTATTTGCAATGGTACCGAAGTTAAGAGTTGAAGTTCAATTAAAAAGTATGTATCTATCTGGGTACATGCCATGAGAGAGATTCTTTGACATTAACTCCGCTATCTCAAAAAGATTTCTTCCTACTTAAAGAGATATGAGTTCTATTATGTTGGTTATGTGACCAATATATTCTAAATTTGTCACCAGAAGAAAGGTAGTATTCATTTTAGAAAATGTCAAAGATACAAAAAAAAAAAGAGAAAATTTGAGTGGAAAAAGATTTTGAGGTTCCTATTCCTGTAAACAAAGACATCATGGACTCAAAACTAAAACTAGGTGAACTAATGAGATTGAAATTCTATTTGTGCACATTGCGAAATTTTATTTGATTGAGTCAAGAATCTTAAGGATTGAATTCGGAGGACGATATATTTATTCAAAATTTTAAGTTGTTATTTGATGAGAATTTTTCATAAGTAATTGTATTTTAAAAATTTATTCATCATCTGAAAGTTTATTTTCCATAATCAGTATTGATTTCTTTATTTGTTTGAGGACAAGCAAAGTGTGAGCCTTATGTATTTTGATGACTCTAAATTTCATAGTATTTTTCATACTTATTAACTAGTCTTTTGGAGTCATATTTATGCTTTTTGCTTGTTTTTAAGCCTTATTTGTCAAATATTGCGGAATCTACATCATTTATTGCTTTTGATAATTTTCAGGTAAAAAGTGCCATATTTTGATGGGTTTTGAAAGATCAGAGTGCACCAATGGATTCCAGATGTCGAGACGAAGTTACCCGTCAACTTTCATGCAAATCGGAGCAAGTTTGAAAATTACACCCACGGTTGTAATAAAAATTACACTACCGTAATTTCTTCCCCAGAATGCACAAAAGCAAATTACGGTAGTGCCGTAATAAATTTTACACTACCGTAATTTCTGCCCAGAAATATACAGAAGAAATTACGGCACTGCCGTAATAATTTTCACGGTACCGTAATTTATAGCCTAGTTGCCCGATTCTTCTGCTGGAAACTTAAAAAGACGATTTCTCGAGGTTTAGGGAACCAATTGAAGATCCGTAAAAAGGGAAACAATCAGGATAAAGAGGAGAAGGTTTTTGAAGTGAAAGGACCAATTTTTATCACGGATTCAGGACGAATTTTAGAGAATAGCTGCCGCCTTAAGGTTTGTCAGTTCTCTACGTACAGACCACCTCCGGCCATGAAATTTGAAAGGAAGCGTCGCCTGAAGGAGGAGAACATAGTACAGAAGTTTCAGAGTGAAAGGAGATCGATCGAGGGAGAAATCAACTAAAATGTGGGCACCACTTGAAGGAGGAGAACATACTACAGAAGTTTCAGAGTGAAATGAGATTGTCAATTCTTTGCTTTCGCATTTTCGATTGCCTAGCTAGTAAGAAATTAATTATTCAGTACTTGGCAATCGAAGTCACTGTGGTTCAATATCTTAATTATTACTTCGAGTATCCGTGCACTTGCGAACTACAACATGTTTTTGGTGCTGTTGCTAGGCACCTTGGTTTTTGTCAATATTGAAGATATTGAAAGTATTGCTAGACTAGGTTTTGTTTTATTTACTGTTTTCTATTCTTTTCTGCTTATTTTGAGTTATTTGATCTAACTACTTATGCATGCGCAGGAATCTTAGATCATGACCACTAGTTCCTTTTGATCCTGAAATTAATAAAACTCTTAGATTGCGCAGGAAACTTAAGTTTGCAGAGGAAAGAGAAGAGGAATCAATCATGGCTGAAAGGAGAATACTTAGAGATTATGCAGCCCCGAATACACAGGAAATTCGCTCCAGCATTACTAGGCCAGCAATTGATGCAAATAATTTCCAAATTAAACCAGTCTTCCTGTCAATGATCCAACAGAATCAATTTGGAGGATCTCCTCTAGAAGATCCTAATCAACACTTATCTTTTTTTCTTGAATTTTGTGATACTATGAAAATTAATGGTGTATCTGATGATGATCTTAGACTGAGATTATTTCCTTTTTCCCTTAGGGACCAAGCAAAGGCCTGGCTATATTCACATCCGACTAGAACATTCACCACTTAGGAACGATTGTCAAATGCTTTCCTGCTGAAATACTTTCCACCCAGTAAGATGATTCAATTGAGAAATCAAATCACAGGATTTGCTCAGAGGGATGGCGAATCACTTAGTGAAGTATGGGAGCGCTTCAATGAGTTACAACGAAAGTGCCCTCACCATGTATTAGAAGATTGGGTTTTAATTCAAACTTTTTATAATGGCTTACTCTATAACACTCATTTAACTATTGATGCTGCTACAGGAGGAGTGGAGGAGTCGTCCACGTGGTCGCTGTCCGGACCCAAGTGACGCTACACCATCTCCGAGCAAGCAACCACGAAGCAGCAAAACTTGCTGATGGTGGGCTGGTTCTACACGTTGTTGGCGGTGTCGTGGGCCGAGTTGAGGACCCGGTTGTTGTAGCGGACGGTGGGCTGGTCGTGGTCGGTGGTCGCATCTCGGGGCGGTCTGCGAAGGATGGGTAACGGGTGAAGAGACGTCGTGGAGGCGGGAGAAGCCACGTGGCCGGAGCGGATGGGGCATGTCGTGGCTATCGAAGGGCTCATTACTCCCACAAAACAGTCCGGAGGATGCGAGGACCGCTGAGAACGTCGCACAGGGTGGAGAATCACCGTCTTTGGCTTCCTGGGGCTGATCACGGCCTGGCCGTGCATCTCGTCACGGCCGTGTTCTCTGAGGCCAAAATCCACAGAATGTTGCGCTGATTTTACGGCGGTGCCGTAATCGGTATTACAGACCGTATTCTTCATCACGGCCTGGCCTTGTTCATCGTCACGGCCGTGATTGCAGGAGTCAAAATTTGCCGAACCCGACACGGCGGGTGCCACGGCAGTGTAGCAAACCGTGCTGGCATTCACATCCGGCTTCGACCGTGTCACGGTCGTGTCTGCCGTCACGGCCTGGCCGTGTTCAGGGCGGCAGAGGGCTTCAGTAGCTGAAATTTGTGGGGCGTCTTCGTGGATTCCTGGGGAGTCTTCCCAAGTGTCTTCCAGAGAGGTAGGGCCTTCCCCATAAGCGTCTATGACTCCGTCTCAACTCATGTCTTCGGTACCACTGCCAATTTTTCGCAGTGCCAAGTAGAGGAGTCTTTTGGATTTTGGATTCTTTCTTCCCAACAAATAACACAATAAACCATACATATACAAGGCTAATCAATCAATGTTAATTCAAGAAAATTATACTCATCTACTCAATTATTTGAAAAGGATGTTTCACTCTTGAATCTAATTCCTCAATCATTCTATTTTCTAGAATCTTATGATCAATAAGCGAAAGATCAAATATGAGGATATACATCAAGGAAGTAAATTCATCACATAGAGTAATTAATTCATTCAAGCATTGGTATAAGCATAAATCATCAATGTAAAATCACACCTCATCATCAAAAACATTGTGCATCATATCATAAATCAAAGAGTCAAGAGAAATACAATATCCATGAAATAAATTCTCAAATAAAATATCCTCCCCTACATAAAGAATGCATCGTCCTCGATGCAATAAACAAGTAATCAGAGAGTAGGAGAAAAGATACTCACAAAGTGTTACTCGTCTATACTACTGTCCAAACCATCCTCCTGGCCAAAGATACTCATAAAGAACTCTTGGTAAATGTATCACAAAGTTCCTACACAAAATATAGATAGTGATCAAAAGGGGAAACTATTCTAAAGGCATCAGAAAAGATTCATAGCGCAACTTTCAAAAGCAAATAACTAACTTATACTACCAAGAAGTAAAATAACACAAAAATAAAAACTAAGAATGAAAAATAGAAATAGTGTTTGAGTTGCCTCCCAAGAAGTGCTAGGTTTTAAGTCACTAGCTTGACATAAACTTCTTCATCATGCTTGCGGTAAAGGGTCTGAGAGCTTCTGGTTAACACCTTCTTCAATTGGCTATGCTTTGAGTAATGTTTCAACCGTTGGCCATTAACTTTAAAGTTCCTTGTCTTTTCACACCAAATTTCAATTGCACCATAAGGATAAAATTTGACAACCTTGAAAGGGCCCGACCATCTCGTTCTTAGTTTTCTAGGGAAGAGCCTTAATCTAGAATTGAAAAGCAGAATGAGGTCACCTTCTTGAAAATCTTTAATGACGATGTAACGATCATGCCACTTCTTGGTTCTTTCGTTGTAGATCCTAGCATTCTCATATGCATTCATTCTAATCTCTTCGAGCTCATCAATTTGCAACTTCCTTTTTTCCCCAGCGGCCTTTAGATCATAATTTAAAGTTTTTATTGCCCAATAAGCTTTATGTTCCAATTCAACTGGGAGATGACATGATTTTCCGTATACAAGCTAATAAGGGGACATACCAATTGGAGTCTTGAATGCGGTCCGGTATGCCCACAGTGTGTCATCGAGTTTCATGGACCAATCTTTCCTTGACTTGGAAACTATTTTCTCCAAATTTTTCTTCAATTCTCTGTTAGAGATTTCAACTTGGCCACTTGTCTGGGTGATAAGGAGTAGAAATTTTATGTCTCACCCCATACTTACTCATCAGAGCAGAGAATTTTTTGTTCTATAAAATGCGATCCTCCATCACTTACAACAACCCTTGGAACTCCAAACCTCGGAAATATTACCCTTTTAAACAGTTTGATAACTACTCGGGAGTCATTGGTTGGAGCCGCTACAGCTTCTACCCATTTCGACATATAATCAACTGCTACAAGAATATACTTGTTCCACATGAGGATGGAAAATGACCCATGTAGTCAATTCCCAACACATCAAATATCTCTATTTCTAAAAGATTATTCAGTGGCATCTCATCACGTTTTGATATATTTCCTGACCTCTGACATTCTTCACAAGAGAGAACAAAATTCCAAGCATCTTTAAAGAGTGTTGGCCAAAAGAGACCCGATTGGAGCACTTTAAAAGCTGTCTTAGATGAGCTAGCATGTCCTCCATATGCAGAACTATGGGAATGAAATAGTACATCCTTAACTTCTTCTTCTAGAATACATCTCCTGTATAGTCCATCTGCACATCTCTTGAATAGAAAAGGATCTTCCCAGAAATAATGCTTTACTTCTGACAAAAACCTTTTTCTTTCCTAATAAGTCAAGTCAGCAGGTAGAATATCAGATACCAAATAATTTACAACATCGGCATACCACGGAGCCTCCACCCTTGCAATCGCAAAGAGATGCTCATCTGGAAAAGTATCGTCAATCTCATGTTCAGCAGCTTTTGGCACTCCATCTTCTAGAACAAGGCGCGATAGATGATCAGCAACACTATTTTCCACGCCTTTTTTATCCTTAATCTCTAAGTCAAATTCTTGTAGCAAAAGGACTCATCTGATTAACCTTGGTTTAGAATCCTTCTTATTCATGAGATATCTGATGGCAGCATGATCTGTGTAAACAATCACTTTAGAATCAATAAGATATGATATAAATTTATTGAATGCAAAAACGATAGCTAAAAACTCCTTCTCTATTGTTGCATAGTTGATCTGTGCATCATCCAATGTCCGGCTCACATAATGTACAGCATGCAATTTCTTCTCCTTTCGCTGTCCAAGAACAGCTCCTATCGCATGATCACTGGCATCACACATCAATTCAAACGGAAGTGACCAGTCAGGTGGTTGAATTATGGGTGTTGTGGTAAGAGCCTCGTTGAGTTTCTGAAAAGCAACCATGCAATCTTCATTAAAAACAAATGGAACATCTTTGCCAAGCAATAAAGTAAGAGGTCAACCAATTTTTGAAAAATCTTTAACAAATTGCCTATAAAAATCAACATGACCAAGAAAGCTTCTAATTCCCTTAACAGATGACGGTGCAGGTAGTTTCTCAATCACCTCTACCTTTGCCTTATCCACCTCAATACCACGATTGGAAATTAAGTGCCCTAAAACAATGCCCTCATTTACCATAAAATGACACTTTTCCCAATTTAAAATCAAATTAAATTCTTCATAACGTTGCAACACTCGTGACAAATTAGATAGGCAGGTATCAAAATTAGAACCATAAACCAAAAAATCATCCATGAACACATCCATAATATCCTGAATCAAATCAGAGAAAATCGCCATCATGCAACGCTGAAATGTAGCTGATGCGTTGTAGAGCCCAAAAGGCATGCGGCGATATGCGAAGGTGCCATAAAGACATGTAAACGTCGTCTTCTCCTGGTCCTCGGGGTGAATGGGAATCTGAAAGAAACCAGAATATCTGTCAAGAAAACAGAAATATGAATTACATGCTAGACGCTCTAGCATCTGGTCAATGAAAGGAAGGGGGAAATGATCTTTTCGGGTGACGGCATTCAACTTCCGATAGTCAATGCACATCCGCCACCCTGTTACCGTTCTTGTCGGGATAAGAGTGTTATTTTCATTCTTCACCATGGTAATTCCTCCCTTTTTGGCACCACATGAACTGGGCTCACCCACTAGCTATCGGAGATGGGATAGATCGCTCCAGCAACAAGGAGCTTTAGAACTTCTTTCTTTACTACTTCCTTCATATTCGGGTTGAGCCTCCTCTAGAACTCGATTGAAGACTTGCTTCCTTCTTCTAAAAGTATCCTGTGCATATAGACAGAAGGATTAATTCCTTTGATGTCATCTATAGTATAGCTAATTACTCTCTTGTGTTGCCGAAGCTCATTTAGCAGTCTAGTAGTCTGTCTAGAATCAAGATTTGCATTAATGATTACAGAATAAGTAGCATTCTCTCTAAGAAATTTATACCTGAGGTTATTTGGGAGAGTCTTAAAATCATACCTTCTTGCATCTTCTTGTTTACCTTCTTGCAAACTCAAGTGTCCTTCCTTTTGCTTCTTTGGCTCAAATGGTAGTGCAGAATTCAACAATGCAGAATACAGACTTACTTCCTCTTCTTCATCACTACTATCATCTTCAATGAGACACACTTCTAGAGGGTCCTTGCTCATCCGCCTGGTACTTATGGTCATCAGTGAAAAGTATCCTCCAGGATCTCTATACTGCAGCATGATCCTGCAAAAGAAGGTTTCTTTAAATTTTTGGTCAGGTCCTATCTTAAAAGTGAGCTTCCCATTTTTAACATCTATCATGGCTCCAGTTGTCGCCAAAAAGGGACGACCTAATATAATTGGAAGTCTAGAATCTTCCTCCATCTCGAGGACAACAAAATCAGCAGGTACAAAGAATTTACCGACCTTTATGGGCACATCTTCTAAAATACCTACTGGATGACGGACAGAGCGGTCGGTCAACTGAAGTGAAACAGAGGTAGGCTTCAGATCTCCTATGTCTAGCTTCTTGCACATAGAATGTGGCATCAAGCTGACACTAGCCCCTAAATCACACAAAGCATGGTCAATAGACATGTCACCAATTAAACAAAGGATGGAAAAACTCCTTGGGTCCTTAACCTTAGGTGGCAGCTTATTTTGGATTATAGCACTACACTCTTCAGTAAGTGCGACCGTCCCATGCTCCTGCAACTTCCTCTTGTTGGACAGAATCTCTTTCAAAAACTTGGCGTAGGAAGGCATTTGTGACAAAGCAGCAGTGAAAGGTATATTAATGTAAAGTTTTTTAAGGACCTCCAAAAATTTACCAAACTGCTTATCAATTTTAGCCTTTGCCAATCTCTGAGGGAAAGGTACTGGTGGTTTGTAGGGAGGTGGTGGTACATAAACTGGCTTCGTCTCCCTTTCTTGCAAAGTTGTTTCTCCTTCTTTTCCCTCCTCCTCTGTAGATTCAGAATTCTGCTCTGCTTGCTCTTGTGTGACATCTGGCGCTTTGGGTTCCTCCAACTGTTTCCCACTGCGTGTGGTAATAGCATTGCATTTTTCACGTGGGTTTATCTCTGGTTTCCCCAGTAGTCTTCCTGCAGGTCTGCTTGAAGAGCTAGCCTGTTGAGCTATCTGAGTTTCCAACATCCTTTTATGGGTCTTCATAGACTCCATCTCAGAGCTGAGATTCTTGATAGACTCATTGACATGTTTGAAGTTATCATTCTGCTTCTCAAATTGCTGTATGAACCTTTCATTTTGCTTGGCCTGTGAGGCAATGAAATTTTCCATCATAACCTCCAAGTTAGACTTCTGGGGTACTGGAGGTTAGTTATACTGTCTTGGCTGAAAGTTAGAGGGTTGTCGATTGTTGTTCTGGGGTGCTTGACTTTGATTCTGATTGCTCTTCCAAGAAAGGTTGGGATGGTTCCTCCAACCAGGGTTGTAGGTACTCGAGTATGGGTCATTCTAAGGTCTCCCATTATAGTTCCCAATTGCATTTGCATGTTCAGAGTTGCATTCCCCCTGTGTAGAAACTCCTAAATGACATTCCTCTGCATTATGTCCTGCATTGCCACAAATCTCACACAAAGTAGCATTAATAGTGGCAGAATTAACATTCAAAGAGTTTATTCTATGGGTTAAAGAATCAACTTTAGCGGCAAGCGAAGTTATAGCATCCAAATCATACCTACCAGATGGCTTAGCAGATGGTCCTCTCTCACTTACCCATTGACAATGGTTCAAAGCCATCTCCTCGAACAAATTAATCGCATCGTCCACACTTTTATTCATGATTGCTCACCCGACGGCAGCATCAACTAACATACGAGTATTATAGTTAAGTGCATTATAAAAAGTATGGACTAATACCCACTTCTCAAGGCCATGATGCAGACACATCCTCTGAAGCTCTTTAAATTGGTCACATGCCTCATATAATGATTCTCCTTCCCTCTGAACAAAATTCGTGATCTGGTTCCTTAGATGAGCAGTCTTACTTGGGGGAAAGTATTGTGCAAGAAAGGCATTGGAGAGCTCCTCCCAAGTCGTTATGGAACCAGGTGGTTTTGAATGCAGCCATGCACGAGCCCTGTCCCTGAGAGAAAAGGGAAATAATCTTAGCATCAAGGCATCACTGGAAACACCATTCATTTTTAAAGTATCGCAATATTCAAAAAATATGGAAAGGTGCATATTAGGATCCTCAGAAGGTAGCCCTCTAAATTGGTTCTGCTGAACCATGGATAGCAAATAAGGCTTGATTTCGAAATTATTCGTCTCAATGTTGGGGCGAGAAATGCTAGATCGAACACCTTGATAATTTGGGTTTACATAATCCTTTAGAGTTCATGGTTGCGGGTTTGCGTCGCCCATCTTGGATTCTTTGATCTCATTTGCTAATTGTTTTCTGTGCAAGTGAAACGTTCGTTCTGGTTCCGGATCTTCCTCAAATAGCTTTCTGGAACACCTAGGCATAAACAATCAACAAATTAGACTGAAAAGAAAAGGTAGTGAATAAGTTCAAGAAGCGAACACAAAACAGAATTAAGAAGAAAACAAAAGTCTAGTCTATCAATTCTTAGATTAAATCAATATTAGCGAAATTGGTCCCCGGCAACGTCGCCAAAAACTTGATATGCTCCGCAAGTGTACGGACAAATCGAAGTAATAAAATATCGAATCCACAGGGACCAATGGCTAAGTACTGATTCTTGCTTAGAATCATTAGCTAGACAAATCAGGGAGAAAATGATCTTTATCTCTACTAAAAAACGAAGAAACAATGAGCAGGCTTTGGGTGTAATCAATTTATGAAAAATTAGGATTTAGGGTTCACCACTCTATGTCTCATGACTTGTTAAAATTAAAGATGTCTTAAGAAGGATTTACTATATTGAAGGGGATTTATCCACATGTATAGATTGCCCCTTCTCAGTAGTACAATCTGGTGTTTATCTGAGTTAATCCCCTACTCACGTGGTTATTAACTCAAGATAAACCCAATGAACTCTTGACAAATCAATAAAGTCCTTCAAGTTAATTCGAACTACTCTCGTGTTCAAATTGACTTCTCCAAGTATTGTAGATCCGATGTCTCAATTCACTTTTCAGTACTTCTTGAGACATCTATGACATGAGAATCATGGCCAGTAACTATCATGTGATTAATACAACAATAATTAAATCAAACAAGAGTAAATAACTTCATAAGATGGTATAAAACAATCAAGTCATGAAAACAAAGAGGGCTACGCCCTTAATCCTGAATAAGAGTTTACGCTGACATGTTAAACACGTTCACGGTATAAAAATCCATGTTTTGATTACAAATTGGCAAAATAATTCGAAATAGACAAAGGAAGACAAGGATTGATGTTTCCTGATGAAGATCGTCGCCAACAATCCTTGAAATCGAAGCTTTTTTAGTGTGAAATCGCTGGTCGCCGCCTTGAGCCCTAATTTTCGCCTCTTCCTTGAATCTCATTCAAATTTTGACCAAAAAGTCCCCAAATTCGGCCAAAAGCTCCCTTAAATAGTTCCCCATGCTTGGATTAGGTTTCCCCCAAAATTTGGCTCAAAAACGGATCAAATCGGACGAGAAACGAAGTCAAATCCGAATTTGGCGGAGGAAATTACGGCTGTGTTTCTGGTTACGGCATTGCCGTAATTTCAATCGAACTCTTGGTACAGGAATTTTCTGGAAATACGGTGCTGTGTAAAACATTATGGCAGTGCCGTAATTTCGTGAATGCACTCGGGTGGAAAATGGCTCCAAATTACGGCCCGTGAAATCCATTACGATGGTGTCATAATTTCAGCTAAAATCTCTGTTCAAAATCGTCCCAGAATACGGCCCGTAAAAATGGTTACAGTGGTGTCGTAAATTCTCTGAAATCTTCTGTATGAAAATCACCCAAAATACGGCAGTGCTCTGAAATTACGGTCGTGCCGTGGTTTTCGGTGAAACCACAGCACCGTAATTTATATTACGGTCGTGCCGTATTTTGGTCTGAAGCTTCATTTTGCATGAAATTTGCCAAGTGACTTTGTCTTAGCGTCTGGAATCTATTCGTGCACTCGAATCTTTCAGAATCCATTAAAATTTGGTCGTTTTCACCTGAAATATGACAAAAGTGAAGAGATGTGAACATTCCGAACAAACAAAGAGATTTAAGCCAAAATATGTGAATATATGATAGAAAAGAGAGATAAATGATGGCAAAAGTATACTAAAAATATTATATAAATGCATGTCATCACCCCTCTACCTAGAGAAGGTACTCCCAGAGCCGATTGGCCGAAGGAGCAGCGAGTCGCCGGCTGCGACGAACCCTAGTTTCGTCCACCGCCGCCGTCGACGAGAGAAGGACGGGAGAAACAGACGAACGGCTGAGATTTGTTCGATTAATTCAACGGTCCAAATCCAAGTGAAATCAACGGCTCCGATTACTTACTTGAAATCGGATGGCCGAGATCATTTTGATCAAATAAATTAAATCCAATAGTTCTGATCCATTCAATTCAAATCAACGATCCAGATCTGAATCAGAATCAACGGTCAAGATTTATTCTATTCAAATCCAACGGTCTCAATCATTATGAAATCTAACGGCTTAGATTACTTCACGCGAAATCGGATAGCTGATATCACTCTGATGAATTAAAATTAATCCAATGGAGAAAATTCGTTTACTTGAAATCGACGGTCTAGATCAGAATAAAATCCGACCGCCCAGATCACTCCATGCAAAATCTAATGGTTAAGATCAATTTGAGTTAAAAAATTGAATCCAATGTCCAGATCCATTCAAATTAAATCAACGATCCAGATTTGAATTCAAATCAACGCTCCATATTACTTGAAATTGACATGATCAAGGAGTCGATCCCTATCAAATCAAACTTGGTCTTTCCAAATATGATATCGGATCTTCAATCCAAGACTCGGATTGAAGCGGATCTATGAATCTAAATGAATAGTCATGATGAGTTTGATCAAATATGAAACCAATGGCTGAAATTGATTTGAGCATATCTAAGTCAATCGGATGGCTTCCAAAGTGATCCGGATATTGATCCTACATATTTGGATCAGATCTTTCCAGATCCACCATCGGATATTCGATCAGAGATCTTAATCAATACAGATCTATGAATCAATCTTTCAACGACTGTAATTAATTCTCCTGAATCTCAGCCAATCTAATGACATCCAAAGTGATCCAAACATTGATCCCTTCAAATTTGGATCAGATCTTTCCAGATTCACTCTCGAATTTTCGATCAGAGATCTGGATCAAAGTAGTTCTAGCAATCAAATATTCAGCAGTTGAAATTAATTTTCCTGAATCTCAACTAATCAGATGACTCTCAAAATGATCCGAACATCGACTCTCATCAAATTGAGTTAGATCTTTCTGAATTTGATCTCAGATTTTTTATCAGAAACCCAGATATAAGCAGATTTACAAATTAGCTATCAAATTTTGAATATTTGGTCCCACTGACCCGTTCACCAAATCTTGAATGCTTAGCCCATCGGCTCATTCACCCAACCCATTCATTCAACTCATTCAAACATAGTCATAGACGATAAATGTCTGACGTGTATTGTTAATAATGTTATTTGGGAGGTGCGTACGTCGATACTTCATATCGGGGGCGTAGTTCCTCAATGTTGTTACAACACAACTCAGATTTTTCTCCATGACTTATGACAGATGCATATCAGTTTTGAGAATATTTCTCAAATCAAATATCCAACACGCTATAAGGCCGGATATTCTTCAATTTATCCAACACACCGCAAGGCCGGGTAATTTCTCAATTTAAATATCCAACATACCACAAGGCCGGATATTCTCCAAATTATCCAACACGCCGCAAGGCCGGATATTTTTCAAATTATCTAACACGCCATAAGGCCAGGTAATTTCTCAAATCAAATATCTAACACGCCACAAGGCTGGATATTTTCCAAATTATCCAACATGCCATAAAGTCGGTAATTTCTCAAATCAAATATCCAATACGCCGCAAGGCCGGATATTTTCCTAATTTAAATTATCCAACACGCCGTTGAGGTCGGGTAATCTTTCGAATTAAATATCCAACAAGCCGTCATGGCCAGATATCTATATCCAACAAGCTGTTGAGGCCGGATATATGTCGAATTCAACTGCTCACAAATCGTCAAGACTGAGCATATGTCAAATTCAACTGTTCACAAGTCATCAAGACCGAGCATATGTCAAACTCAAATGCTCACAAGTTGTCAAAATCGAGCACATGTTGAATTCAAATGCTCATAAGTCATCAAGATCGAGCACATATTGAATTCAGATGCTCACAAGTCGTCAAGACCGAGCACATGTCGATTTCAAATGCTCATAAGTCATCAGGACCGAGCACATATTGAATTCAAATGCTCACAAGTCATCAAGACCGAGCACATGTCGATTTCAACCAGGCACACAGGCCCCAGCACAGCACACATTAAAACGGGCAGCCCACATAAGATTAAATAAACATTCATCATGTATACAATTAACATGTGATCCAAACATGAAAATAAAATTTTTGAAAACCCCATTGGCATCAATTTTATTTTCCTTATGTGCCCTACTACCTTACAACGGTCCATTACTAGGGATCCACTCATCAGTCTTAGTCAGATCCACTGCCCTTACATGCACCAAGTCCTAATTGACTTGAGTCGACCAAATGGTCAACCATGCATGGGCCAAGGGCTGAACGACCTCATGAGTTCTGGCAAGCGGGTGTGACCCCGGGCCTAACTCATGCGCGTTCACAGGTTGTCCCAACCAGACATCGCTACACGCCTGTCTGCAGTCGACCTATAGCCACCTCGTGCTTGCGCACAGGTGCCATCTGGTCGACCCATCTAGGCTGTCAGATAGTCTGATCAGACTGTTTGGATCTTAACTAGATGATGACTTCAACCCTAATAACCCGTCTAAGGTTTTATAGCAGGCGCCGCTTAGATCTAATGGTAAGCGCGCAGATGATTTTGTTTTAACGAAAAACAGTCAACCACAATATGAAACATGCGCCACCTTCATACATGCGCCAACATGAATATACAACATGTAATTTTTCGCATGTAACATATAGATCTATCTATGTTGCGCAAACATGGATCACAAAAGCATCAAGCAATCATAAAAACATGCATAAAACCAGCTCTGATACCAATTGAAAGTCCCCTAACATGGGGGCGAAACCCTAATAGGCGCATGTAGAGGATTTAACGCAGCGGAATAGGTTTCTAGATCGATGCATGCAGTATGATCAACTTTAAATTTTCATATACATGAGGATCGATTCTTACCAATGTCATTTCTTGGATGGCGTCTAGGAAGAAGAGAGTCGAATGCTTCTCCTCCAAATGGTGCGCACACAAGGTGATGTCACCTACTCCTTGTTGATCCTTGTGCTAGCAAGGTTCTCCAAGGGTCCTTGTCGTATGGAAGGAAAGAGAAGACAACTTTGCTTGGCGAAACCTCTCCCTTTTCGTCTCAACTTCTCCTCTCGAGAATGTGTGTAGAGACCAAGCCAAAGAGGCGACAAGAGGCGTGAAAGAGAGAACGTGAGGCGTGCCCACGTTTAGAGACATGTTTTCTAAAAATAGAAAAATCTCAACTTGTAATGCGACCATGGGTTTACCCCAATCGCAAATTCCTCTCCTCTTGAACCATGCGCTCACTTGATGAGCCGGTTCAATTTGGTCTGGTTCAAAGACCAATTAACCCAAGCAATTTGGTCTAGATCACAATAAACCCTAAGGCTCCAGATCTAACTGTTCATCTCTTGATGCTCCTGATCTCACTGATCCAGCATCCATTCTCTCGATCAAAGCTTACCGATCTCAAGCCCTAATCAATCAAACATGATCAGACCAGATCTCACTTACAATCAGAGTTTAAATCCCTTTAAACTGAACCCAAACAATTCAGTCCACACGATCTGACTTAAGTAAGCCATATCATCAAATTGTGCGACCCTAAGGGTTTCCTTTAAATGTCGGTAACGATAACTTACGTTATCACGATCAGTGAGGGGTATCTAGCAACACATCACTATCTCCCGATATAAAGGAAAGAGTCTTCCAAGACTACACCCAAACCACAGCACAAGTGTGAATCCACTTCACTAGGCATACATGTTTCCTTTGCCACTGGATGTTCTTATTGGACAAGCGAGTCAAGCCTGTAGCTCCAATATGATGAGAATGATTAGATCAGATGAACATAGTCACCTGGGTATGGCCATACACTTTCTCAATCATCTCATCCAGGGGGCCCCTATAGAACATCACACTCCAAACTAGGAGACGGCAATCCTATATCTATCACTAGCACCCTAACATGACTCATGCTCATCATCCAAGATAGTCTATAACCATTATGTTTCAAATGATATTGAACTACCTCAAAACAATGCCAATCATCATTTAGAAACACAAGTGATCTCAAGTCAGAGGAAGTATGCCACTTGTTTGCATACAAGGATTATTCACATTGTGACAAGCAATTGAATATCCTAGTAGGGTCTGTCCAGTACATCCAATGTACCCATGAGTCTACATCTTATTCCATGCTCGAAGCATCCTATAAGATTAGAACACATATTAGTCTCAATCATATCAAGGCTGTCTCATGTTCACCAAGATATCTCGACTAAGGACAAAAGTGCATGTCAGCCAAGCTGAACAGCATTGAGACATTATTCAGAAGTATATGTATTGCAGCAGATAATATAACAACCTGAATAACAACCATTGCCTTTATAAACATAGAGTTTATACATGATACTGATATAATCCCAAGGCCTCAAACATTAGCCTTAAGGGCATACCCCAACACGTTTGTGCATTATAATTATGATCAAAGTCAAGCCCTTAATTGTCATGTCGATGATGTATTATTGTGAGGCCTGCGTGCCGATTTTCAATTATGTATTTCAATTTAGTATTGTAATTCAAATTGAAGACCAAGAAGACATCATGGCATTTCTTCTCCTTGCGCATCTCTCATGGTGGCGCAAACCCATACCTAGCCGAACCCTAGGTGGCTTCTAGGGTTACCTAGAGGCGCACCTAAAGGGGGTTGGCGGCTAGGGTTAGGTTTGGCGCACCTAGATGATCAAAGGAGATGGTGCAACCTAACCAAGTTAGGGGGGTGATCTTAGTCCTTATCTGAACCATGAGGCCTTCTAGGGTTTCCTAGTTGTGCATCATGGGTTCAAGAGTTGATGATGAAGGTGGCTCACCCTAAGGGGCTGACCTACATCACTAGCTGAACCATGTTAACTTCTAGGGTCACCTAGTAGTCCAACAACGAGTTCATGGACTGATGGAGAAGGTTGAGCACCCTAAGGGGCTGATCAACTTGACTAGCCGAACCATGATGCTTACTGGGCAACCTAGTGGCGCATCTAAGGTTTCATGGGCTGATCAAGATGGTTAGCATACCTAACCTTGGTAAGGGGTTGTTTTCTCTGTTAGTCATGAATGAGAAGGCTCTTAGGGGCACTTCATGCATTAAAGGGCTGAACAAGAGAAAAACAACACCTATACTTGCATGATGACACATCCATGCATAGGGGCGCACCTCATGGGTGGCGCACCTAGCAAGATAGGTGGTGCATCTATCAAGTAAGGTGAGACACATGGAGAGGATGGCACATGAATGCTTGGGCGAACCACCCTGGAAGGAGTCTAGGGTTTGCGAGCTATCTTCCAGAAGGAGATCTGAGTTGGCCGAATCCTAGGAGGAGCCTAAGATTTACGAGCTAGTTCATGGAGGAGACTTGGGTTGGCCGAACCTAAAGGGGATCTAGGGTTTTCCTGGATGGTGTCTTTGGAGTTCGCGAGCTGACCCATGGAGTTGAAGACCTAGGTGACGCACCTCAGGGCTTGGGAGCAGAGCCCATAGGGCACTCAGGGATGGGCAAAGGACTTGTTGGCATGAGCCCATGGCTCATAGCCCTTGGTAGTGCTAGGTGGCTAGGACTAGGTTTAGGGGATTGTTAGCTATGTTATGGGCTTTGATCATATCATATTTACTGTTTATGATTTAGCATGCCTGATGACACCAAAATATATAGTATAGTTTGTATCATTTTATATATCTTTCCATGCTCAATTGAAGATCTTTTGCTTATTTTTATGCTAAATTTACCAAATATTGCAAAATCTACTTCTATTTTGGTTTTTCATAATTTTCAAGTAAAAAGACACTATTTTGAGGTATTTTCAAGCAAAATTGAATACATGGAAGAGTTACCATCATCAAGAAGAGATCACCTAACAAATTTTACGTAAATCGAAGCAACTAACCAAAATATGGTAGAGCCGTATTCTATATTACGGTACCGTATTTCCGTACGCTACCGTAATATCAGAGCACAGCCGTAATTTGGTGGATTTTCCGAACAGAAGATTTTGTGTAAAATACGGCACTATCGTAAAACTTAACACTGCCATATTTTGGAGCGCATTCAGAACAGAGTTAATTGCTGAAATTATGGCACTGCCGTAAACCATTTTACGGGCCGTATTTGCTAGAGATTTTGGACTAGAGAACTCGACTGAAATTATGGCATCGTCGTAATATGTTTCACGGGCCGTAATTTTGACTTACTATGGATTACTGTATTTCTTCCTCCATGCAAGCCTAAACATATTTGGGACATGGGGTGTAATCCCCTTTGATTTCTTAATGATTAGATAACTTTTTATCTTCGTCAGAATAGTTTTATGATGATAATTTTACTTATGTGAATAATTGCACTTTGATTCTCCATAGATTGATGTTATTATTCATGTTTTAGAGTTCTCGCAATAAGGACCGAAAGGTGACTTGCTTGAGAACTTGGAACCCTAGAATTTCATGATATGAACTTTCTTAGGTTAGTTCTTATTTGTTTGATTTTAGTGATATTATTGCCATGATAGATAATTTGAATCTAGGGTTGAGTTATTGTAATAAACATTGATAGGTATTGCATGAAAGTGAGTACCGGTCTGTTGGAAAACCATAAGTAGAACTTGTGTTGAGTCTCGGATACACGAAAGTGATCCTTGAGATTCCACTCGAGACAATCAACTTAGAATTCAGATGCACGAAAGTAATCTTTGAGTTCTTTGATTGATGATTTACTTATCTTTAGCGTTGGGATAGATCTTGCACGAAAGCGAGGATTGATCCCTGCATGATTGTCTACACGAAAGTGAGATGATCTCTTTTATGAAGTAAATTAAGTCTTTATCATGATAAAATTAGTCTGACGACCCTTTTATTTATATCTAGTCATTAAAATCAAGGTGGATGAAACCCTAGTCCCAGTTTCTCTCTGATTTATCTTTTCAACCTTTATATTGCTTACTTGCATTAAAATCGGTTTGCTTAGCTAGTAAGAATACAACTATTTGGTACTTAACATGTAGGTCTCTGTGGGATCGATATTTTTATTACTTCGATAAATCTGTGCACTTGCGGATACTTATCAATGCCTTTTTTGCTTTTGGTTTTATTCTACCATATGATTGTATGCCTGTATTAGTAGAATAAGATAAAAGCTCATGGTGCGGAGACCACAAAATTCCTCACTAAATCATATCAAGTCTCGTTCCTTAGCCTTCTGACGCATAACCCTCGTCAAACTATCGATCGTTGGTGCTGTGCATTGTTTCCACCCTAGTGGACACACCCAGCTATCTTTAGGAGGCGTGCGGTGATAATATTTTCCCTAGTTCAATTAAAATCCTGGACACGCTTTTGCAAGGAATTCGTTGGTCCTGGGTATAACGGTTAGGTTAGACTTGACTAGATTTTTCATATGTGTTGATTCACATAATGAAATTTTTGGAGGCACTATCAGGAAGTTAGGGTTTTGTGTTGTTCTAGCCCTAGCTGGGCACAAAATGCCTGAACTGTCTTGAGAAGGGGAGTTGCCCAGTTGCAAATGGTCGATGAGCCTACCTCAGGAAGCATGTGTAACCTTGTGTTGTACATCCTACCTCAGGAAGCATGCGTAACCTTGTACCTCTTCTCCAAAGAATGAGGTAAATTCTGTTGGGAAACCCCGGGGATATTTTACAATTTTCAGAAATAGAGATTACAACATACATTGCACAGCGGAAGCAATATCCCCGAAACAGGCCGGTCCCAAAAACCCAGTGAAGATCGCAAGCAAGAGAGTCGACACGATGAGTTAGGAAATACCTTAGAGCAAGATGAGGTCGATGTCGTGATAGGCGCCCAAGCGTGCGCCCTCTGCAATTTCACACATACGGATGCCTCGAGTCCTCTTCTTCCATGCCCGGTGTTAGCCTCGGGAAGAAGATTCAAGCCTTAGTTCTCTTCTTGAATGCTTGCGCCACCTCCAAGGTAGAAGCGCCAATTGATGAAGAAGAGAGGAGAAGGGAGAATGCCGCCAAGCCTTTACTTCTCTTGCGCCAAAGGAGGAAGAAAGGAAGAAGCTTGCGGCTAGGGTTTGATGGAAGAAGATGGTTGCGCCAATGCCCCTTACTCTCGCCCTCTTGATGTGTTCACGCCTCCAAGGAAGAACACTTGTAAGAGGGGGCGGCTAGGGTCACATATATAGGGCAAGAGGCGGTTAGGGTAAGGGCTAGGATCATGACAAGTGTAGGGCTAGGATGAGGAGGTTTGAGACAAGGAAAGTCTCCAAGACTTTACCATAAACTCCATTCAACCTATCCATAATTGCCCAAGTACCATATCAGCCCAAGACATGTCATAGAGGCATGCATTCCATCCAAGGAAGAGAGGGGAGGCGCCCTTTACTTCCATAATGAAGCAAAGGCGCCAACATGACCCCATTATGCCCCTAGGCGCTTAATGGTTCATGTTTCTCCCCATTATACCCTTTTAGCCTCTCATCTCTTCATGAGAACTTGTTATTGGGCCTCATTGGATAATGAGCTAGCCCAAACTTCATCACATGGGTTGATTAAGCATTTGGATCCAATCCAATGTAACCCTAATCCAAATGTGACCAACCATGGTCAAATACGGGTCAACCTGCCAAAAATGAAGTTTGGCTCCAATAACATTCTTCCATCTCATCAGGCCCATTGGCGCTGATGAAATCTCCAAATTAGATCCGAGTTATCCAATAACTTGATCATAAGGCTTCCCAATCAATACGAGAACTCGAGTATCAAGGTGTGCGACCCTGTAGGTCCCTCTGACGTTGGCAGTGCTGACCAAATGTCACCACAAGTAGTGAGTGGCACCTAGCAGTGCATCGCCGCTACCCAAGTCATCGGAATGGATATCGACATCGACATCCCCATCATTGCAACAAGGTACAGATGCATTACAGTCTCTTTGCCGAACTGATATCCGATTGGACAAGTGTGTCACCACTTGTTTTCACCCAATCACATGGTTATGACTAAATCAGGTTCTCACCTGGGTATGGCCATACACTTTCAGTCATAGAACCATAGAGGAGCTCCATGGATATCATACTTCCCTTAGGAAGGGGCAAATCCTTTGTCTGTCCATTGACCTTCTCATATGGGTCGTGACATGCTCAATGACAACCGTTATGACCTCCCAACTACGGCGAGGTGTTAGGTTGTATCAAAGCAAGTCCCTAACCATATAAAATGATCAATGACCTCAAGTCAAGGGATCAATGCATCTCCTGTCACTTGTGAGGATAACTCATGACACCAAGTCATAGCCTCACAGTGGGTCTATCCAGTATATCCTCCAATGATATACCCATGTGTCTGCGTTAGCACCACGTGCCTAACCAGCCCACATACCAGTCTCACAAGTACCAGAGCTGTCCCATATCCACTCAGGTACATCGACTGGGGACAATCATTTGAGCACAGATCTAATCTGTCTCCAAGGATATTATCATGTAAGTACACAATCGCAGGTGTAGACAAACAATGATAACGACAATGCCAGAAAGATATATGAATATCAAAGTCAAGTAGTACAAAGATGGACCAAAACTAGGTCCTAAGGCATATACACCAACAAATTATGCCCCAAAGTTTAGTGACATTTGTCACTCATATAATCATCCTATTTTTTTTTTTTTCAAAACAATGAGAATCCTATACTTACCAGGTCGTGCTAAAGAACCTCAATGAAACTCCTTTTAATTATTCATTATATATATAGAGAGAGGTTGTGTCAAAAAGCCTCAACGAAACCCCCTTTTGATTATTCATTTTATATATATATATTCTACCTTGAATTTTTAGAACAATCTTATTTATCCATTCAATAGATTCATGCCTTCTTAAGTGTCTGCGTTCAAGCATACCTTTGCTTGGGTGCTTGAAGTATTGACTTGTGCATGTTCATTTTCATTCCTAAATCATTAGGACATTAAAACTCCTTCCAAATGGCAACATAATTCACTCGACATTATGTTAATCACTCAAGTCAAAGACTTGATCCATTACACATGCTTGAGTGATACTCTAAATCAGATTACTCGTACACTTGTCCGTGTCACTTATTTCAAATTACTAAGCATAAGTAATGTACTTTTCCGTATCTAACAAATTGAATTTTATTGCTATGACAAGCACGGAGAATTATTGGTACATTAGATAACAAGGATGGAGCTTCATCATATTACGCTACCTATACTATTCAAGCAATTTATCTGAAAAAATCTTAAAGTCAACCCTGCATTCTATTAATCTCGCTAGAGCTACCAATGTTTGGCACGAGCTAATTAACAAATTCACTCGAAGATATAAAATATGAATTAGAAAAACTAAAATAGATATGATGCAAATAATAATATATAATTAACACGGAATTTGTTTATTGAATACTTTTTCTGAAAAAATAATATCATTTGAGTTGCCTTCTAAGTTATAAATAATCCAAATATGCATTTGAATCTTCATTACAACACATTTTTTTAAAATAATATTAGCTAATATTTAATATTGACCTAAAGTACACGAATGTTCCATAAACAAAAACCTGAATGATATAATCGCCAATCCATTTAAAAAGATTGAGGGGCTTTCACCGGCATAAGTAAAATATTAAAAAGAAGTGGGACAGAGTAAACTTTCTACATTTCATAAAAGCTTACAGTGAAAAGAAGTTACAAAAGAAAGATTAGGAGCTTGAATAAGATGATGGCATCAATGTGATAACAATCTGCCATGAAGAGGACGCGCGTAAGATTAGTTCCAATTTTGATGTCCAAATAATCACATGTTTTCCACATGAACAAAAAAAAAATACAGTTTACCTTTGTTTTTTCATTTGTACCAATATAGTCGCAGAGTCTCTTGCCTCTAACAAGTTGTTTCCCAGCCCACCATAGCTGCAAGCTCTCTGGTTGCAACGAAGAATTAGTTACAGCTTGGCCACTTAGATATCTTAGACTGTGGTTAGTAACTTGCATTAGAATTGCCAATTGTGCGATACAATCTTTTATCACAAACGGAAAACAGGATAATCACAAGTATGCTCTTATCCACATATGCTTAAATTGCAACTAACTTAAAAGTATATCAATCTATTCCACGAAATGCAACAGCAATCAGCAAAGAAGGATATCTACTTAAAAATGGTAAATAGTTACAAAAAAATATAGTCATTGGATGCCACATAACAAAAATAATATTGTAAAGAAAATATACTTCTTGTTAGTAAAAGTTTATATGATCTATTTAGTAAAAGATTATCAACGGTGGTGGTTCAATCGCCGTGTAGGTGGCCACAAAAATAAATGTTTTTCCCTTACTTTTGATCATAACGTCAAGAAGAAAAGAAGACAATGACTGAATAAAACTGCATGACATCCCATAATTGTTACAAGTTTATCTTAAAAAGCTATACAATCACCCAACTCTTACGGAAAAACACTGAGTTCCTAATCAAGCTATGAATTATGCAAGTACTTATACCAGAATGGTGGGTTCAGTCAAGATTTTAGTCATATTCTAAAAAAAAAAGCGCACACACAGGACACAGCAACCTCTCACAATTTACCTATTACAGTATAAACCCTTATCCCTAGGACAATATTATGTAGTAAGCACTGAGTTATGTTTATAAAAACAAAATAGAGATGGTTCCACAGATCAAATGGAACATGCAAATATGGAACAGCATTCTCCTACTTGTCTATGCTAAATATACACAAATCCTACATGTATAATTTCCTCAAAAAAGTCATCGAATTTGATTACAATAATGTCAAATTTACAAAGTTGCGCATCAAGTAAATATAATGATGGATCTCAGCATCCTAGAAAAACTTCTACTCCATGTATAATACTAGCTCATGCAAATAGGTTATCAGGATCGAGATTCTACCTAAGAATAATAGAGACTTTATAGGATTAGAATGTAGGATTGGATCATAATATCATAAGATCCTACCAAATCACAAAAAATATATATTTTTTTTAAAATATATTCATCTAATTAGACTTAAGAATAAAATAAATATTCTAATAAGTAATAAATAATAAAAAATTAATATATATCTATCTAGTATTATGTACTAAGGTTAAAATATATATATCCAACATTTTATACTATTATTTAAATGTATTAGTTATATAATGTAAAACTATGAAATTGAATATTTGTGACGTGATAATAATGGAGACAAGTTAATTGAAGATTGATACAATAAAGATATACAATGAACTAGAAACAACAAAAACATGTGGAAAGAAGATAACGAGACAAAAGTATGAAAAATAATAAAGATAAAGATATATGATAATGACAATAAAAATGACAATGAAACTGCCAAATAAAAATCACAATGAAACTGCCAAATAAAAAGGACAAAGGTTACAAAGTTGATTATGATAAATAGTCAAAGTAGACAAATATAGTTGTAGATGACAACGAGCTTAAGGTGACGAATACTTTCCAAAGAAAGTGCAAATGATGATAATTAAAAACGAGAAATTGTTATATATACTTTTCGCATAATAGCTTATTGATTTTTGATATAATAGTAACCAAATTTGAACTCATTCTACCTATTAACTAAAGAACAAGTAAGATCGGTGGGATCATGAGATCCTACCCCATCCTAAGACTCATATAGTGGGATCATCAGATCTTACCACAATTCAGATCTTATATTCGTTGTTCGCCTAATTTGGGTCATAGGTAGAGGTGAGCATTCGGTATTTACCGATATCGAATTTATCGAATTTACCGAATTACAATTACTAAAATTTTTTATACCAAAAATTTATAAACTGAAACTGAACCAAATTTCTAATAAAGTGATTTTAAATTACCAAAAATAAAATATAATATTTACAATTTAGTATTAGCATAAATCATAATTACCTAAAGAATATTTACAAAATCAATCCACACAACCTTACACTATAGCACAAACACACAAAATCACAACCACTTAATCAAATTCTAATTTTATTTTTATTTTGATGACATAATAACACATCAATATTAGAAACTTAGAAGTTAGAATATATATATTTATATATATCAATAAATTTGATTTTTTACCGAACCGAAAAGATAAAAACCTAAATCGAAAACCGAACTTCACTAAACTTGAAACCGAAACCAATACATAATTTATTTTTACCAAACCAAATTTACCAAAATGTTCGATAATTGGTAAAAACTAATTTTAATGAACCAAATACTTACCCCTAGTCATAGGATTGGAAGATCCTAAAACTCGGAATGCATTTTTGACAACTTTACGTGTAATCATAATCAAGACATTATAATAGTGTCAATATTAAAATATTGAAAAAGCACCAAAGAGTATATCAGCACCCTAGATAAAACTTCCAATTAACATGGTCAAAATTTTACATTTCATTAAAGCCTTTGTGAATTATTGAGGTAACAACAACAAAGGGTGCAAGCCACCAACCCCTACTGGTTTTTATCCTTCAGCGCATCTGCCTACTGTTCTCCTGCTCATGTTGTTGCATCCTCCACTAGAACGAAGCCTACAACAATGCTAGCCTCTTCCAAATCTACTAACGCATCATTCACTCAATGATTCTTCATTTGACGTGTTATCCTCACCAAATCCATTTTCCAAGTCATTGCCACCTGCACTCTTGAAGCAACTCATGCATGGCACACTACTCATGCATGCTTAAGTGTGCCACTCATTGTTGACATCTAAATAAAGTAGATTTGATTAAAATCTATATGAAGGCACAGATTGCGTTGTGAATGGTGATCCAACATGATTAGACAATCTAATGGGCAAATCAAACTAGGCCAGGCAATTCCAATCCTTTGCACTTTGGCTTAATGAGGAGCTAATTCGATCAAGAGATTTAATCCAGTTAGGTGATGATTAAAGTATCCAACCTAGTTCAATAGTCCAACTCAATTAGTTAGTCCAGCTTGCTTTGGCAATTTTGCCTAATCACTCAATCCAATTGAAAATGAGTGTTCTTCCATAGTCGACTTGTGTTCTTCCATAGTCGACTTTTCCTGGTGTTCTAGCCTGATAAGCAGTCTAATTGTCCTCTTGGGTGGCATGGCTAACTTTACAATCCAACTTCGCAGAGTGATCCAACCTAGTGAGTTGGTCAAGTATATCAAGTTGTTATAATCAGTAAGATAATTAAGTCTGATAACATAATTAATATGAACATATAAATTATAATAGATTACTTCATTAGTTCACTAGTCTTGGCGAATAGCATACAATTTGATTTGGCTTCGTGCCTAACTAAATCTCCCAGTAGGATCAAAATAATAGGCATGATAAGCTTGCCTAAACTTACTAAATACCTAAGTTGAGGTGGCTCAAGTGATTGAATAATTTTGAAGACAAAGTAAGAACTCAATTCGAGTTTAATTTTTGTATAAATTTTATGGAGTCAAGTTCCTCTTATCGTAACCCAAAACCTAAATCCATTTTTTTTTGGAAAATTTCAAGCTTAATCCAATTTTAAAAAGACCGAAATTTATGGGACACATCAGTGCATTGAGTTGGGTCAATGGAAAAGTATTTTGAACCTTCCTTCCATTAGGCAATCTAAATAAATAAGATTTTTTCTCTTTTTTCACATAGGACAAAAATCTTTGTCTCGTTACTGTTAGGTGGCAGTGTTACCATCAAATTCTTTCATAAAGCAGTTGTTTTCTATCGTCTTGTATTTTACAAGAATATATGAAATTAGTGTCGCAACAAAAAAAATCAGCACTAAGACCATTTACATTTAGGAAATTTCACAAAACATACAATTATGCATCCAAAGGGTATAATTACAATGACTAAGTTATACAAAAAACATTATTAACAATCATCATTCATAATTAAAATCCAATAATCAAAACTCATGCTTAATCCCACAATATAAATGGGTTATTAAAATAAATCTATTATCTCTTACATGTTCAAAGCAAAAAAATTCTAATAAACACATCACACATTTATTATGATATAAAATAAAATTATATCGAAGTCATCTAATTCATATTTTTTTATAAATAAAATAAGAATATTCATGTGAAAGTCAAAAAAGAAATCTATAGGCAATACATTTCGACAAAATTCAAGACATGTGCTTCATAGGCAATACATTTTGACAAAATTCAAAACATGTGCTTTATATAGCAAGGCTGTCAAACATGTATTCCTATCTAGGAATGGTGGAGGATCCAAGAACTAGAAACATCAAATTGAAATGTATGATTGTAACTTTAAAAAAACAATGCTTCTAAAAATCCGCAATATGATATAGCGGATTGCGTTGCGGGCAAATAGCGGAAGTCACAGAGTGTTTGAAATATATATTATATACATAAAAATTTAAGTATAATATTTGAAATATATGTTATATATCTAATAAATTAAGCTATATAAAAATAAAATAAATTATATAAAGAAAGATAATATATTACTAACTCAATTCAAGTTATAATTTTAATTTCTCAAACATAAAAATATAATAATGCAGTCTTATTCGCTATAGTGGTGCTATAACGTTTCATAGCAGATTGCTCAAAAACCGTTATGGAAAAACGCTATAGCGCCGCAATTACAGCTATTTAACAACTCTGATCTACATACTAGAATAATATGGACAATATTCTTGATCATTTGAGAAAAGAGAAGAAATGCTTCAAAAGCTATCCAACCACATGAGAGAGAAATTGAGTGGTTGCACAAACTGCAATGGAACAAACTTAAGTGGTTCCAACCAACAATGTTAAAGTAAATAGTTCTACACCAGATGCAATTGTAAGTTAAAGGCACTTAAGTTACATTAGTTCTATAATGAAGCCAATTTCAACGACTGAATGAGTTGGCTAAAGTGAATATCAACTCTTCAATTTCTAAGGTTTTAGAAACTTAAAACAAGTTTTTTGTAACTTCAATGTTGTAGGAATTTATTAATTGAAGGTCATAATATTAGCCTTAACATTATTTCTTAAACATTTTAGTTGAAGGTCAGACTATTGTCGAGCACTTCGGATATGTGACAGGGAATCATGTTTAAGGAAAGATTGAAATAGAAGATTCTCAATTATTCAACTTTATGTATTAGGTGTCTATATATTTGAAATTGCAACTATTCTAATTCATTATATGTTTTATATATGAAGAATGCAATGTGGAATTCACTTTTTCATACTACTGCAGAACTGAACCAAGAGTTTTACTCTTTAGTATATATTTTGAAGAAACAAGTGAAATGTAGAAATTGTTGGTGTACATTTTTAATACAAGAAACTCCCATGTTAGTCGAGGCAAAGGTTTAAAAACTCATTCCAATACCTAGTAGCGGTCCATGCTTGAGCTAGTATGTACCGGTCTATGTAGGGGGAAACTGGATGGAACCAATTGAAAAGGACAAAGAATGAAAAAAAGAAGAAAAAAAAGAAGGCAGAGGCTATTCACTCCTCTGCTCACCATGCGTGTGTCGCCTATGATCACGACATTCCACCCACACTTCTTCTTCTACTATGCGGAAGCTCACAAGCAGAAGAAGAAGAAAAGAATAAGTGAATGTCGTGCACACCACCACTCATCATGCATGCATTCACCTCATGCGTGTCCACCTCATGTGCTCCTTCTTTCTTCATCTTTCTTCATCCACTCTATTTAGGTCAGCAGTCCCTACTTGAATAGGCACAAAACAATCATACCGCCGGGTACAAACCAGTTTCTAAAATATATGTTGAGGCATAGGCCATTATGCCACCACAAAAGAATCAATCACAACTATCAGCATTATGGAAACTAATGTGCAATTAAAATATATAATGTACTTTGCTACCGGTCTTCTATATAGAGAATGATAACTCCATATGGGAGAACTATATGCTTTTGTTACTTCCGCCGGTAATGTGTTTTCACTAAAATCAGCAAGCAAAACTCTTTTCAATCAACAAATTAAATTTTGTGTTTCTATTTTCACTTAATACTTTTTACTCAAATTCTAAATGAATCTTTCACACTTAGAGGCATTTCAAAATGCCCAAGTTGAAACAAACATTTCAGCCAAAAACAAGACAATGGTTGCTAGAACAAGGGGAGACAAAAGTAGCCTTTTGAATACAACTATTAAGGCAAAAAAGAAAAGAAATTCGACACATAAAATTAAAGTAAATTAGTACTACGGCCTACCTATATTCCACAATGTTTTAAGCATCAGTCGCAATTTTAATACTTGAACGTCTATGATAATAAAGCAGACAATCAATTAGGGGTACAAACCTAATATAAGTGATATGCAATCTATCAAGAATTTAAAAAGCAACAAGAAACGACAATCAGAACATTATTATAACTTATATTTCTATGTGAAATAACAAAACAAAAATGTCTTTGAGAGGTAAAATATACTGGACAATGGAATCAACAAGTATACCAGACGAAGGCTGTGGCAAAGTGAAGTCCACAAAACCCTTTGATTGAGCAAACTCTACTTCCTTCTCAATACTCTTGACGTGAGCTTTGAGAGAATGAAATGATAAAAACTTATTGTGCTCTACTTGAACCTGTAAAAAAGTTCAAAAGTATATCATCAATCAATATTGAAAATACCAAAACCACGAGTTAGTGGGATTTTTCTACTTTACTAAAGTAAATAGGGAAAGGGTAGATTTTTCTTCACATTACTAATCGCAATCAATTCGCAGCACAGAAAATACTGTAACTTAACAATAGGATATGGAATGTAACCTTGGACACATAAGTCTCAGCTCCTGACAAACATCTCCCTAGAGCAAGAGCTGCATCTGGATAGCTATCTAAACAAAAGAAGAAAAATAATTAGGAGTAAAACTCGGAAAACAGCTTGATAACTGTCGTGAAAACTGATTCTTCTCCTGGTTTCTTATAGAAAATAGAAAACGCCCGAAAAAATTCGGTAATATCCGAAAAAAATATCATTAATTATTGCCAAACTTATTTCTTTTTTGTTCTTAGCAAAGTTAGTGAAGACACAATCGCCGAAATATCTACGTTTGTATCGAACAAAAGAGAAGTAGAAAAAAGAGGAAGCGGGAGAAGAGAGTTATGGATCACCTGAGAAAGAAGGGCATCCAAGAAGACGTTGCCTGAGAAGGAGTGAGAATCGTTGGATTTGAGACTGCAGGCCGTGGATAGTGAGGATGACACCGGCCATCTCGTCGATGGTCGAAGTGGAGCAGCAGTCGTACAGGAATTGCTGCTCGTCCGCCGCTTTCACATGAACCACCACCATCGCCGCCCTCTACAACTGTTCCTTTTCCAGTGTCCCGTATAAAAAAAGGGTATCTTTTCATAAAACATTCATTCTTTTTTTAATTTAACAAAAAACATCCCGATTTCAGATTTATCATAAGGGCATCCTATTTTTTTAAAAAAAAAAAACCTTTAAAGGCCATTAATAAATAAAGAAGAGGAGGATAAAAAAAAGAATATGCATTGAACAAGAAAAAAAAAAGAAAAGCTATTTTCAATTATTTGCTTCAAATTATAAACAAAAAATGTTATGTAATTAAATTTTAATCTGACCTAAGGTAAGTTTTAAAATGATACAAAATCAATCATGAATTTTATTCAAATTTCCCTAAAAGTAAATTATGTTGTATAAAAAAATTTAAAATTTATTAAAATTTGATTGTTTTATATTTTCGCATGTTATTTAAAAATGAAATCATTAGTAATATGAATATGAATACAAGTTTTATAATGTTAATAAAAACGATACCTTTTTATGTTTGAAAATATATGTTAGGACTCCTGAACCAAATTACTAATTATATTTTTCAAAAAACATAAAATATATAAGCATAATATAGATGGCTATACCCCTGTCTAATATGATCAAAGTGGGATAAGTAAATTAAGGTTAAACTATCCTTCAGCTCCAAAAGTAGGGTGTTCATGCATTGTTCAATCGAACTATGTCAAACCAAGCTCATTTACGTCATAGCCATGATCAGCCTGGTTCACTTGAGCCAATTGTGCATTGTTAGTGAACACCGTCAATTTTGAGCGAATTAAGGTAAAAAGGGGTTCAATCTCCGGGACCTAGATTCAGCCTGTTTGATTAGGTATGTTGTTAATTCGAGAGCATTTTAAAGGGCTTGTCTTGGCCTATATGATTGACTTTGTAACTATGTGGTACCAATTTACATGTTATTTATTTTAGCTTGGTAATCATTTATTTTACATCAAATTTGGTATAAGAGGACAACAATTTTACACATGCATCTACAGTAGATTTGCTTACTAAGGCTAGTTTAAAGCGGCCGGAGATTCTGGCTTTTGGTTGGTTTGACTAGAGCTAGTTTGACTAGAGCTAGTTTAACCAGAGCTAGTTTTTTACCTCTTTCGATTCTTCTTTTCCGGGCATCGATTGATTTGTTTCCAGGCTCAGAAATCTTTGGGGGAGAAAGGAGATCACATTCCAAAAGGATCTAAAGCTCGATCTCAACTCAGAAATCCAGATTCTAAGCTTCAAACCCAGCCTATTTTTCTAGCCGCACGATTTTGGTAACGCCAGTTCCTCAAAGTTTCCCCTGTTGTTCCTTATTTCTTTTTGCACTACAATATGGCACCTACCAAAAAGTTGGAATCAAAGAAGAAAGGAAAAGCCCCAGCTAAAACTCAGATGCCACCACCGAATCCCTTTAGTATCGTGTTTAGGGATGAGGAGCATGAATAGAGATATAACATACTGCTTACTCGACGCATCGTCAAAACAAAATACACTGATATTAGAGCTTTAGAAATCCTTGGACTGAAAGACGCTGTGTTTTGGATGTATGACAGGGTAGGGTTGAGAGAATTTTTTGAGATTACATTTGAAACTTACCTACCTGTTGTTCTAGAAGTTCTAAGCAGTTTAGAGGTCAGTTAGGAAGAATACATGGATCACACCGCCGAAGGAGAAATCAGATTCAGGATGATGAACGAAGAAAGAATGCTCACATTCAAGGAAATTCGACGCATATTCCACTTCCCACAGAAGGGGCGAACAGAACCACCCATTGGATTTCTTGAGCATATCTTTTGGGATCAGATTTCCTCAGACAGCAGGTATTCAGCCTCAACAGCAAGGGCTTCGAAGATTTCGAACCCCTGCATCAGATATGCCCACCGCGTCCTTGCACACACGATATTCGGGCGAGGAGATAGTGATGGTATTGTCACTCACGCTGAATTATATTTACTCTGGAGTATGCTTCATGGTTACACTATAGATATAGCTTTCTTTTTCATGAGACACCTTAGTAAGGTGTCAAGGGCTAAGAAAGGGGCTATAGTGATAGGAGGTTTCCTTACTCCTATAGCACTACATCTTGGGATTGCGCCCTATGGGATCGAGGTTGCTCGAGGCAACTCCAGGATAGATATTGAATCATGCATTGCGATGAAGATGATTCAGCGTGATGGGGGCACTTATAGTTTGATACTTCAGCCAGGTCTTCCCACATTGCCATTGCCTAACCCCGGATGGACCTCAGTACAGAGCCTTGAAAATTGGAAGCTATTACCCAGTTGTATATCCTACGCTACACCTGCACCAGAGACATCATTTCCACCACCACCTCCTGCTTTGGATGATGACCAGTTTGGTATGAATATTGACTCCTCGCCACCTAGAGTCACTGAGCCACCGGATCCTCCTCACATCACGCAGCTCCAGATCAGAGAGATTGGCAGAGTTACCGAGACCCAGGGTTTCATACTATCACTGCACAGTTGTACAGGCAGGAGCAGCGGATGGAGAGGGTGATTGGAGGCATAGGAGGGTTACACGAGCAGATAAGTCACATTCATATGGATATCGAGGCGTTGGGAAACTATATGGAAGACATGGGGAATTTTCTCTATGATCGTTTTGGCTACGAGGACCCCAGGAGAGGTGGTACCTACGGTGATGCAGGTGAGGGAGCATCTCATGATCCCATAGCTGTCACCCCAGCTGAAGAAGACGAGGAGGAGACGCAGTCAGATGAGTAGGATTTTGTGAGTATCTCGTCCCTATTCTCATACTTTGTTTGAGTTCACTAATCCGTGTTGATCTTACCTTCATGTAGAGAAGGATGACTTTGCAAACTTATTGCCTCCTACTGCTACGGATTCTCACTACTTGATTGCTATTGCTTTGAGACTTCAATTTGGTTGTACCGAAATATTTAGAGGATTTGCTATGCTTTCTGTTCAATTTGGTTGTATATGTGATATTTGATGTTCTGGATTGATGCTATGAGTTCGGTATACCATAAGATTTGTTTGGTATTTACTGGTTGTCGTTGATGCACTTGAGTGATTTGTTTATCTAAGAAAATACTGCCATTATCATGCCAAAATTTTTCTTGATGATTTACATGTTGAAAAATTGAAATTAGGATTAGACCTATTATGATGAGTTTATTTCTCTAATACATATCTACCTTTTGAAAATTTTTCGTTGACCAATGGATGGGGTTTTGGATAAACATATTATCTGAGGAATTTGATTTTAAAGGGAAGTTACTTCTTTGAATAAAATCAGCATATGAGTGTAATTCTTGAATTGATATTGATAGATTAATTCAGTTGATGTTCATACTATTTACTATTTGTTGGGAAAGGAGATTCCATGATCCAAACAAAGTGAGAACTCCCCTACTTGGCATTGAGAAAACCACAGTGGTACTAAAGGACATGGGTTGAAGTAATGAATAAAAGATGCATGTATCTATGTGGGTACATGTCATGAGAGAAATCTATTCACATAAACTCTGCTATCCTTGGTAAACCATTCCAATAAGAGGATATGAGTTCTATTGCGTTGGTTATGTGATCAATGCACTCTAATTTCGTCACTGGCAAAAAGGGTGGTAATCGAATTAGAGAATGTGAAAAAAAAAAAAGAAAAAAGGAAAAAGAAAAAAGAGAGATCTTGAGATTATGAGTGGAAAAAGATCTTGGAACCCCTAATCCTGTAAACAAAAGTTAATGGTTATGAATTGAAAGCTAGATAAGGTCTTGAGATTGATATTCCCATTATGCAAGTTGTGAAGTTTTATTTAACTAAGTAGTGAAATTTGAAAATCAGATGCAAAGGATGATATGTCTGTTTGAAATTCCATAGAATGGTTAACGAAAGTTTTCATTGGTGATTGTGCTTTAGAAATTTTTTCGTCATGAGAAAGTTTTCTCCTTTGATCAATTTCTTGATTTTTGCTTGAGGACAAGCAAGGTTTGAGCCTTATGTGTTTGAAGATTCTAAATTTCATAGTATTTTCCGTACTTATTTAGTAATCTTTTGAACCATAATGTTACTCTTTTGCTTGTTTTTAAGCCTTAATTGTCAAATATTGCAGAATCTACACCGTTTCTTGTTTTCGATCATTTTCAGGTTAAAAGTGCTATATTTTGATGGATTTTGGAAGATTTGAGCACACCAATGGATTCTAGACGTCGAAACGAATCTACCCAATAAATTTCAAGGTAAAATACACCTTCTAGCTAAAATACGGCACTACCGTATTTTGCAGAAGATCTCTCACGGTACCATATTTCGCAGCAGACATATTTGGGCGAAATACGACACTGCCGTATGATCTTTCACGGTACCGTATATTGCGAAGATTTTGACCAGACAACTTCATCGGAAATACGGCACTGCCGTGGTCGCATACACGGTGCCGTATAATTGGACGAATTTAACCAGAAAGTTTTGACAGAAATACGGCACTGCCGTGGTCACATACACGGTGCCGTATTATCTGACGATTCTTATCAGAAGCACTTGACAAGAATACGGCACCACCGTATTTACGAGAAATATTCTCACGGCACCGTATTATTCGCCCGGAGCCCACAGAATGAAATACAGCACTGCCGTATGAAGCTTCACGGTACCGTATTGTGGAACTCAAAATTCTAATTTTTTTCGCCCGATTTTTGCAAAGACCGTATCTTTTGATCCAGACATCCAAATTAAGATCCGAAAGAGGTGGTGGACTCACCTTTAAGAGGAGAAGACGCACAAACTAAAAGGAACAATTTTTATCAAGGGTAGAGGGAGAATTCAAGGAAATCATCGCCGTGCTAGGGTTCATTGCCGTTTGCTGCACAGACCATCTTCGACCACGATTTTTGAGAAGAAGCTACGCTTGAGGAAGAAGAACACACCACAGAAGTTTCGACTTGAAAGGAGATCAATCGAAGGAGGAATCATCAAAAACATGTTCGCGACACTGTTCATCGCGAATTCAGAGACAAATTACGGGCTGCAATTTACTTGCAGCCCTGCTTTGTAACTTTTACTCCTTCCTTACTATCTCCAATCATACAAAATCATGTTTTGCTGTGATTCTTCCATCATGTTAGCTTAAACTCTTCTTGGGACAAGGGGGTGTTATTCTCCTGATATTTCAATGACTAGATAACTTTTTCATCAATATGTCTTTGCTTTGGTTATTTTACTCAAGTGATTTATTGCCTTCAATCGCTTTTAGTTTCATGCTTTAACATGTCTTAGAGTTTTATGCTATGGACTGAGAAGATGATATCATAGAACTTGGAACCCTAGAATTTATTGTAAGAACTCATCGCAAGAGATTGGTTGTGCTCTTATCTTTAGATTTTAGAAGTTTATTTCTTGTTATTGTTATGACCTAGAAATTATTGTTGTTACAGACATGATAACGTGCTAGAGATAGACGTTAGATTGTTAGAAAGCCTTGAGTAAAACCTGTGAAACTAAGGTGCGAGAGTGCTTAGTTTTGCTTGAGATCTTGGTATTGAGATAGGATGCACGAGAGTGATCCTTAATCTCTTTAACCGAAATTCACTTATATTTAGCATTGAATTGATCTTGTACGAGAGTGAGGATCGTTCCTTGCAAACTAATTGTGCGAGAGTGAGTTAGTTTGTTTGCCAAGTGAATTATATCTTAACCGTAGCAGAGATAAATCGATGATTCTTTAATCCTATCTAGTTCTGAATATCAAGTTGAATGAACCCCTAGTCCCGATTCTCTCATCCTGATTTACTTCAATTACAGTTCGATTGCTTTTTACACAATTCTCGATTCCCTTAGCTAGTGAAAACTCAATTAGTCGGTATTTAACGACGAAGTCCCTGTGGTTCGATATCTTTATTATTACTTCGAGTATCCATGCACTTGCGGACACAACATAGGCGCACAAGCATGCGCCCTCTGCATTCTCACACACACGGATCACCTCGAGTCCTCTTCTTCTATGCCCGGTGCTAGCCTCGGGAAGAAGATCCAAGCCTTGTACACCTTCTTCAAGTTGCGCCACCCTCCAAGAGTATGCGCCAAGGATGAAGAAGGATGGAGAAGAGGAAAGCCGCCAATCTCTCTGAGAAGAAAGAGAGGAAGTAGAGTACTTGCGGCTAGGGTTTGATGGAAGATGCGCCAATCCCTTGCACTTTCGCCCCTTGATGTTGCTCACGCCTTCTTGAAGTTTTGTATCTCCAAGAGAGGGGTGCCTAGGGGTCTTATTTATAGCAAGGAGAGGCGGTTTATGGATGGCTATGATCAAGCCAAATGGGCAGCTTAGAGAAGAAGTCGAAGTTCTAATTATCTTAGGAATTAATCAAGTCCTAATCCAATTAGGACTCTAATTAATTATTTAAATAATCAACCCTATTAAATCTCCATAAAATAGGACTCTAATTAATTAATTAATCAGCCCCTATTTTATTTCAAATGATTAATTCAAAATCAACTTCGATTAATCATATGAGATATAGGCGCTAACCCTAGTCTAACTAGGGTTAAACTTGCGTCTACCTTTTTCTTCTCTTTAACCCCATTTAACTTATTAATAAGCCCAATTATAAAATTGGCCTAGCCCGAGGTCCATTATGCATATCAATCAACCCATTAGATCTAATTCAATTTAACCCAAGGTCAAACTAGGTTAACCATGGTTAATTTGGTAAATATGCTAAAAATGGAAGTTGGCCCTAATAAGTTTCTTTCATCTCATCAGGCCCATCGGCGCTGATGAAATCTCCCAAATAGACTCGAGTTATCCAATAACTCGATCATATGGCTTCTCGATCAATACGAGAACTCGAGTATCAAGGTGTGCAACCTTGTAGGTTCCTTTGACATTGGCAGTGGTGACCTAAGGTCACCACAAGCAGTGAGTGGCACCTAGCAGTGCATCGCTGCTACCCAAGTCATCGGAATGGATATCGATATCGACATCCACATCATCGCAATCAGGTACAGATGCATTACAGTCTCTTTGCCAAACTGATATCTGATTGGACAAGTGTGTCACCACTTGTTTTTATCCAATCTCATGGTTATGACTAAATCAGGTCTCACCTAGGTATGGCCATACACTTTCAGTCATAGAACCATAGAGGAGCTCCATGGATATCATGCTTCCCTTAGGAAGGGGCAAATCCTATGTCTGTCTATTGACCTTCTCCTATGGGTCGTGACATGCTCAATGACAACCATTATTACCCCCCAACTACGGTGAGGTGTTAGGTTGTATCAAAGCATGTCCCTAACCATATAGAATGGCCAATGACCTCAAGTCAAGGGATCAATGCATCTCTTATCACTTGTGAGGATAACTCGTGACACCAAGTCATTGCCTCATAGCGGGTCGGTCCAGTATATCCACCACTAATATACTCATATGTCCGCGTTAGCACCTCGTGCCTAACCAGCCCATATACCAGTCTCACAAGTACCAGAGTTGTCCCATATCCACTCTAGTACATTGACTGGGGACGATCATTTGAGCATAGATCCAATCTGTCTCCAGGGACATTATCATGTAAGTACATAATCGCAGATGTAGACAAACATTGATAATGACAATGCCAGAATGATATATCTAAATATCAAAGTCAGATAGTACAATAATGGGCCAAAACTAGGTCCTAGGGCATATACACCAAAACTAGGTCCTAGCTCACGAACCCTACGGTTCGGCCAAGCCCTTACTTGCGCCACCAAGCAAGATGCGCCATCATGGTTGAAGCGCCAAGATGCAAGGTCTATGAGGGATGTGCCCCTAATCTTCTTTTGTGCGTTTACAAAACAAAAAGAAAAAGCGGCACGCAGGCCTCACATAAATACATCACAGGCATACAAGGGGCTTGACTATGACCACAACACGATGCACAATCATCTCATGCTTTTCTATATGCTCATGAAAACATAAAACTTTAGTTTTAGTTTCTTTGAAAAACATGTCTTTCAACCTCAACCTCTCTTCACAAATCTAGGATCTTTCGTTTCTCTCAGGAGTCTACAAGTGGCGCATGCATGCTCCAAGCACGCTTGCTGCCTACCCTTGCAATCCGTAACCTACCGAAATTAGGACAATCACCATGCCCCATAATCGTGACAAGTCCCACATAGTAGGTCTATCCTACATGCGTAGGGAGAAATTAATTCTCTCACATATGGGTCTATCCCACCATGTAAAGAAAGTGAAAAAACCAAAGAAATCGAAACGATGTTAGGAATGAAAAACTTACGATTTTTCCTACTTAGAAAAATCCATGCGCATATGAAAATTTTTGAAAAATTTTAGATGGCATGTGAGCATACAATCAAAGCATAAAACACCGTTCGAGTTTGCAAGATGCCTCTGATACCACTGTTGGGAAACCCTGGGGATTTTAAAATTTTTAAAATAAGCACAGCGGAAGCAATCCCCGAAACAGGCCAGTCCCAAAAAACCCAAAAGATCGAGTCATGCGAGGGGATCGACACGATGAGTAGGAGATGATACCTTGTAGCGAAGAAGAAGGATGCGATGCAGGCACCCAAATGTTCGCCCTCTACAGTCTCGCACACAGCCGACGCTCGAGTTCTCTTCTTCCACACCCGGTGCTAGCCTCGGGAAGAAAATCCACACCTCTGGGAGTCTTCCTCAAGATCTTGCGCCACCCAAACAGTGAATGCGCTAAGAGGAGTAGATGGAAGGAAGAATGCCGCCAAGGTCCAACCTTGCAACCGCCCAAGGAGAAGGAGGAAGAGAGAAAACGCCAAGCTCCAAGCTTGCAAATGAAATCTCTAAGAGAGTAATCTTTTTCCTCTCAACCCTCTTAGCCCTTATATAGAAATCACGGTGACCTATGGTATTCTGAAATAAATTCAGAATTAATGTCTGCATTAAGTTCATCATTAATTATAGAATTAAATTTAGAATTAATTATATAATTTAAACTCTGAATTAAAGTCTCATAATGACCCATTAAAACTCTGAATTAAAGTTTCATAATGGTCATTAATAACGTGACTCTTCAAATTTAGAATTAAATTCATATTTAAATTCAGAATTAAATTCACAATTAATCACAGAATTAAATGCAGAATTAAATACAGAATTAATTTCCAAAATTAAATGCAGTATTTAATTCTCATGATTTCCATTTGGCCCAGGTGACTTACCATCATGGCCCATTGGGCCTTACTGCTAATTGGGCCTCACCGCCAATTGGGCCTCATGCCCATATGGCCTCATGGTGTTGGGGTATGCCCTTAAGGCTAATGTTTGAGGCCTTGGGATTCTATTAGTATCATGTATATAAACTCTTATGTTTATAAAGGCAATGGTTGTTATTCAGTATGTTACATTGTCTGCTGCAATAAGTGTGCTTCTGAATAATGTCTCAATGCTGTTTAGCTAGGCTGACATGCTGTATGTCCTTAGTCGATATATCTTGGTGAACATGAGACAGCCTTGATATGATTGAGACTAATATGTGTTCTAATCTTATAGGATGCTTCGAGCATGGAATAGGATGCAGACTCATGGATACATTGGATGTACTGGACAGACCCTACTAGGATATTCAATTGCTTGTCACAATGTGAATAATCCTTGTTTGCAACAAGTGGCACATGTCCTCTGACTTGAGATCACTTGTGTTTCTAAATGATGATTGTCATTGTTTTGAGGTAGTTCAATATCATTTGAGAAATAATGGTTATAGACTATCTTGGATAATGATCATGAGTCAGGTTAGGACACTAGTGATAGATATAGGATTGCCGTCTCCTTGTTTAAGGAGTGTGATGTTCTAAAGGGCCCCCCCCCGAATGAGATGATTGAGAAAGTGTATGGCCATACCCAGGTGACAATGTTCATATGGTCTAATCATGCTCATCATATTGGAGATACAAGCTTGACATGCTTGTCCAATAAGAACATCCAGTGGCAAAGGAAACATTTGTGCCTAGTGAAGTGGATTCACACTTGTGCTGTGGTTTGGGAGTAGTCTTGGAAGACTCTTTCCTTTATATCGGGAGACAGTGATGTGTTGCTAGATACCCCTCACTGATCGTGATAACGTAAGTTATCGTTACCGACATTTAAAGGAAACCCTCAGGGTCGCACAATTTGATGATATGGCTTCTTTAAGTCAGATCGTGTGGACTGAATTGTTTGGGTTCAGTTTAAAGGGATTTATACTCTGATTGTAAGTGAGATCTGGTCTGATCATGTTTGATTGATTAGGGCTTGAGATCGGTAAGCTTCGATCGAGAGAGTTGATGCTAGATCAGTGAGATCAGGAGCATCAGGAGATGAACGGTTAGATCTGGAGCCTTAGGGTTTAATATGATCTAGACCAAGTGGCTTGGCTTAATTGGGGTTTTGAACCAAATCTAATTGAACCGGTTCACTATGTGAACGCTTGGTTCAATTAGAGGAAGTTTCGAGCGTTCACTTGGAGTGAACGCATGAGCCATTAAGACTTACCAATTTTGGAAGGCGGTTTTCTATGTTGAAAACCAAAAACGCCTCCATGTTGTATGTGTCGCTCAATTGAACTTGACGTCTATTGCATTCTCGTTGGAGAAGGTTTTGACGACAAGGGAAGCGCTCTCGGCCAAGAAATCGTCTCCTCATCCCTACCACTCGAGAAGGATACTTGTAGATCCTTGCTAGCACAAGGAGCTTCAAGGAGAAGTCATCTTCACCTTGTGTGCGTCTTCTTTGGAGGAGAGCTTATTTGCCCTCTTTGCTTCCAAGCCGCCTCCTTACTCATGGCCATGGTAACGCATCTTTCACTTGATGTTTTAAGTTAATCATATGACATATAGATCGATTCATGAAACCCTTGCTTCCGCTGCCGAAATGAACAATATGCGCCACCATAGGGTTTCGCTCCCCCTTGAAGGGGACTCCCTACAATTGGTATCAGAGCTGCGGTTCTATATGTGTTCATATGATTGCTTGATGTATTTGTGTGATCCATGCTTGCATTTATGCATAGATCTAAAGTTAACATGCGAAAACACATGCTTGTATGTTTTTACTCATGTTGGTTGCGCATGTTTTATGTTGGCGCATGTTGTTGTTGTTTTGTCAAAAACTCCACTTGCGCGCCCCATATTAGATCTAAGCGCCCACTATAAACCCTTAGATGGGTTGATGGGGTTGAAGTCATCTTCTAGGAAGGATCCAAAAAGTCTGATCAGACCATCTGACAGCCTAGATGGGTTGACCAGATAGCACATGTGCGCAAGCACGAGGTGGCTATAGGTCGACTGCATCAAGGGCGTCTAGCGAGGTCTGGTTGAGACGACTAGTGAACACACATGAGTTAGGCCCGGGGTCACACCCGCTTGCCGAAACTCATGAGGGTTGTTCAGCCCTTTGCGCATGCATGGTTGACCATTAGGTCAACTCAAGTCAGTTAGGACTTGGTGCATGCAAGGGCAGTGGATCTGACTAGATGGATGAGTGGATCCCTATCAATGGACCATTGTAAGGTTGTAGGGCTCATAAGAATATTAAAATTGATGCCAATGGGTTTTCAAAATTTTTATTTTCTTGTAAATGGATCACATGTTGAGTGGATGCCATGTGCTTGTTTATTTCATCTTATGTGGGTTGCCCTTTTAATGTCTGCTATGCTGGGGCCTGCGAGCCTGGATTAAAATTGTAAATTAATTTATATTGTGATCTGCGCATCACTTTTATTTAATTTATAATGTGTAATTGACCTGCAAGTCAATCATGTCTAGATAGATTAAATTGTAAGTTTAATCAGACATGAGCACAGAGCACAGTTGGCAGAGGCGCATGCAGCAGAGGCTTGACCAAGTGGGAGGTCTAGGGTTTGACCCTATGACAGGCGCATCTACCTGGTGGGTGCACCTGAACTGCAGAAGGCGCTTAGGCCCTGGTCTGGGCCAGATGAGAGGCAAAAGACCAAAGGAGAACTAAAGTGAAGACTTAAGTTAACTTAAGGTCTTACTTAGGGTTAATGGGCTTTTACCACATAAGATCATCATGCTTTCTTTTATTGTTTAAATAATTAGAATTGCATGATTTATTTATCTTCTGCTATCACCATAGGGTTTGCATGATAGTTGAGAAGATAAAAGACCGTTAAAATCCAATGCTAAAATATCAAGCCCGTAATGCCTTCTGGCGCGAAACCTCACTGTTCTGACTATCGTTGGGGCCGTGTTGTACCCACTCAGTGGGCACGCCCATCTATCTTCAGACGGTGTGTGATTTCACTTGCGTGTTACAGAGAAGGGATTTATCGCTTCTCGTTGCTCAGCATAGCACGTGGTGGTCCAGGGAGTAGGTCAGGTCAGCTTGACCATGTAGGCTACATATGGGGCATATGTTAGCCATATGGAGGCAGCCATCTGTGGGATCAGAGACTGTGTTGTACCAACTCAGTTGGCACAGTCTGCTGGATTGCCCAGATAAAGGGGAATCGCACGGGTTGGCGATTGGCAGGGACTACCTACCAGAGATTAGTACTTGTACTCTCTGTGCATCTTATCTCGCCTGAGCGGGACGCGGAGACCAAGTATAAAATCTGGATCCCATCTCACTAAAAGAGTGTTACTCTTTCGGACTGTTTTAATGGATTTTTCAGTCAGATAAAATAGTGAGAAAAGAATCTTTCTTAAGTCCTGGATTGATTCTAAACATTGATACTGACCTTGCTGTTCTTGCATTGTTGTAGATTCCTGCAGCAACGAACACCATGAGCTTCAATGTGCGATCCCTACTGGAAAGGAGAAGTTTGCTGGGCCAAACTTCTCGGACTGGTACGGACACCTTAAGATTGTTCTTAAGGCAGAGAGGAAACTGTATGTCCTCGAGACGGCTGTGCCGCCTCAACCCGCTGCGAACGCCGCAAGGGCGGTTCGTGAAGCCTATGAAAAGCATGTCAATGATAGCATTGATGTCGCTTGCCTGATGCTAGCGTCTATGACGCCACCGCTGCAGCGTCAGCATGAGGATATGTCTGCTATAGAAATTATAGCAAACCTCAAGATGTTGTATGCTGCACAGGCGAGGACTGAACGCTATAATTTGACCAAGCTTTTCTTTCAGAGCAAACTGGCTGAAGGGAGCCCAGTGGGAGCTCACGTGCTTAAGATGATTGGGCACAAGGAGGCTCTGGAGAAACTGGGGCATACCATCAATCAGGAGCTTGCTGTAGATATTATTCTGCAGTCTCTCCCGCCTTCTTTCGATGCGTTCATTATTAACTTTAATATGAACAAAATCGATTGTACTCCGGCATAGTTGCTGAATATGCTCTTGACTACTGAGGAAACTCTGAAGGGAAAGCCTTCAACCTCTGTCTTAATGGTTCCTTCCAGGAACAAGAAGAAGGGGAAGAAGGGCAAAGCCCCAGTCAAGAACTACAACAAGGCGCTGAAACAGAAGGTTAAGCGGTCAAAGGAATACAGATGTTTCCACTGTGGCCAGCTGGGTCACTGGAAAAAGGACTGTAAAGCGCTCCAAGGAGACAAGAAGGGAAGCATCGCTTCTGGCTCAGGTATATTTGTGACTGAAGTCATGATATCCTCTTCTTCTATTTCATGGGTGTTGGACACTGCATGTGGAGTTCACATTTGTTCAAATGTACAGGAACTCAAGAGAAGAAGACAGGTGGGACAGCATGAGGTGGACCTACGAGTTGGAAACGGGGCACGGGTTGCTGCTGTTGCTGTAGGGGATTATTACATCTCATTACCATCTGGCATTGTATTAGAATTAAACAATTGTTACTTTGTACCCAGTATTACCAAAAATATTATCTCTATTCCTGCTCTTGTCAGGAAAGGGTTTTCCTTTGAATGCAAGATTTCAAAGTGTTATCTTACTCTTGATAATATTGTTTATGCTACTGGTTCAATTAACAATGGGTTATTCATGTTGGACATGGAATATTCTATACAAAACATTGATAATAAGAAAGCCAAGTATGCTGATGATAGCACCTTGCTATGGCATAGTCGTTTAGGCCATATTAACAAGAAGCGCATTAAGCGGTTGCATGATCATGGACTGCTGGGATCATTCTCCTATGAGGAGATTGATACATGCAAAGCTTGTTTAATGGGTAAAATGACGAAGTCTCCTTTTCTTAACAAAGGTCAAAGGGCTTCAGGTTTACTTGACCTTATACACAGTGATGTGTGTGGGCCATTTAGTAAACATGCCAAAGGTGGCTATCAGTACTTCATTACCTTTACTGATGATTTCAGTAGATATGGTTATGTCTATCTTATGAGACATAAGAGTGAATCTTTTGACAAGTTCAAAGAGTTCAAAAATGAAGTACAAAATCAGCTAGGCCGAAATATCAAGGCACTTCGTTCTGATCGAGGTGGAGAATACTTGAGTCATGCGTTTACTGACTATCTAAAAGAGTGTGGGATTATCTCACAGCTCACTCCGCCAGGAACACCGCAATGGAATGGTGTGTCCGAGAGGAGAAATAGAACGTTACTTGATATGGTTCGTTCTATGATGAGTCAGGCTACTCTACCTTACTCCTTTTGGGGATTTGCACTGGAAACAGCTGCAAAGGTACTAAACCGAGTGCCATCCAAGGCAGTTTCTAAGACGCCATATGAGTTATGGTATGGAAAACAGCCTAGCTTGACATTTATTAAGATCTGGGGTTACGAGGCTTATGTCAAAAAGCTCACCTCTGGGAAACTAGAGAGCAGATCTGAGAAATGCATCTTTGTCGGTTACCCTAAGGAAACTAAGGGTTATTATTTCTACGATCCCATGGAGAACAAAGTATTTGTTGCTCGGACGGCAATATTTCTTAAGAAGGAGTTTCTTCTGCAAGAAGCCAGTGGGAGAGAAATAAAGCTGGATGAGAATCCAGACGAAGGACAAAGTAGTCAAGCACAGTTGGATGAGCCTGAGCCGGTAGAACAGGTTATTGAACAACCTGAGGCTCAGATATCACGGGAACCGCGTAGATCGGGAAGGATTCGTCGACAGCCTGAGCGCTATGACGGAGTCTACATCATTGATAATGATGAACCCCTCACTTATGCGGATGCGGTCAGTGGACCAGAGTCAGCGAGATGGCTTGAAGCTATGCGAGCCGAAATGGACTCCATGTCAGATAACCAAGTCTGGGATTTGGTTGATCCGCCTCCGGGAGTAATCCCTATAGGCTGTAAATGGATCATCAAAAGGAAGATTGACATGGATGGTAACATAGTTACCTATAAAGGCAGGCTAGTTGCGAAAGGTTTCAAACAAATCTACGGGATAGATTATGATGAAACTTTCTCACCTGTAGCTATGTTTAAGTCTATTCGGATTCTTTTCGCGATAGCTGCATATTATGATTATGAGATCTGGCAGATGGATGTGAAGACGGCTTTCCTTAATGGAAATCTGGAGGAGGATGTGTATATGACACAACCTGAAGGTTTCACTAATCCATCAGATCGTCATAAAATATGCAAGTTAAAGAAGTCCATTTATGGACTGAAACAAGCATCTAGAAGCTGGAATATTCGTTTTGATGAATCAATCAGTGAATTTGGTTTCATCAAGAATGAGGATGACCCGTGTGTATATAAGAGGTTTAGTGGGAGCGTGATTACTTTCCTAATCCTCTACGTCGATGATATCTTAATCTTTGGAAACGATATTCCTGAAATGCATGCTGTTAAAGCATGGCTAAGGAAATGTTTCCAGATGAAAGATTTAGGAGAAGCAGCCTATGTATTAGGTGTGAAGATCTACAGGGATAGATCTAAGAGGCTTCTCGGGCTGTGCCAGAGTACTTACATCGATAAAGTACTGGAGAGATTCCATTTAGAGAATTCTAAAAGAGGATATCTTCCAGTCAGACATGGTCTGAATCTTTCAAAGAGTCAGTGTCCACAAACACAGACTGAGAAAGATGAAATGGACAATACGCCTTATGCTTCGGCTATTGGATCCATTATGTATGCGATGTTGTGTACTCGCCCAGACGTCGCTTACGGGTTAAGCGTGACCAGTCGGTTCCAAAGTAATCCAGGTATGGCGCACTGGATTGCAGTCAAGAACATTTTAAAATATCTTCGGAGGACCAAAGATATGTTCTTGATATATGGAGGTCAGGAAGAACTCAGTATTGAAGGATATACTGACGCTTCGTTCCAGTCTGACCAGGATGATTTCCGATCGCAATCAGGCTATGTTTTTAGCTTGAATGGAGGAGCAGTGGTGTGGAAGAGTTTCAAACAATCTATCGTTGCTGATTCCACAACAGAAGCCGAGTATGTTGCAGCCTCAGAAGCATCCAAGGAGGCAGTGTGGATTCGTAAGTTCATTCAGGAAGTTGGTGTTGTTCCTTCGAGTGCAGATCCTTTGGTTATCTTCTGTGATAACACTGGAGCAATAGCACAAGCAAAGGAACCACGGTCGCACCAGAAGTCCAAGCACATACAGAGACGGTTTCACTTGATCCGGGAGATCATTGATCGTGGCGAGATCAAAATCTGCAAGGTTCATACAGATGACAATCTGGCTGACCCGCTTACCAAGCCTCTGGCGCAGCAGAAGCATGAGAAGCACTGTAATAATATGGGTTTGAGATTTCTTAACCATTAGATTAAGTGCAAGTGGGAGATTGTTGGGGTATGCCCTTAAGGCTAATGTTTGAGGCCTTGGGATTCTATTAGTATCATGTATATAAACTCTTATGTTTATAAAGGCAATGGTTGTTATTCAGTATGTTACATTGTCTGCTGCAATAAGTGTGCTTCTGAATAATGTCTCAATGCTGTTCAGCTAGGCTGACATGCTGTATGTCCTTAGTCGATATATCTTGGTGAACATGAGACAGCCTTGATATGATTGAGACTAATATGTGTTCTAATCTTATAGGATGCTTCGAGCATGGAATAGGATGTAGACTCATGGGTACATTGGATGTACTGGACAGACCCTACTAGGATATTCAATTGCTTGTCACAATGTGAATAATCCTTGTTTGCAACAAGTGGCACATGCCCTCTAACTTGAGATCACTTGTGTTTCTAAATGATGATTGTCATTGTTTTGAGGTAGTTCAATATCATTTGAGAAATAATGGTTATAGACTATCTTGGATAATGATCATGAGTTAGGTTAGGACACTAGTGATAGATATAGGATTGCCGTCTCCTTGTTTAAGGAGTGTGATGTTCTAAAGGGGCCCCCCCGAATGAGATGATTGAGAAAGTGTATGGCCATACCCAGGTGACAATGTTCATATGGTCTAATCATGCTCATCATATTGGAGATACAAGCTTGACATGCTTGTCCAATAAGAACATCCAGTGGCAAAGGAAACATTTGTGCCTAGTGAAGTGAATTCACACTTGTGCTGTGGTTTGGGAGTAGTCTTGGAAGACTCTTTCCTTTATATCGGGAGACAGTGATGTGTTGCTAGATACCCCTCACTGATCGTGATAACGTAAGTTATCGTTACCGACATTTAAAGGAAACCCTCAGGGTCGCACAATTTGATGATATGGCTTCTTTAAGTCAGATCGTGTGGACTGAATTGTTTGGGTTCAGTTTAAAGGGATTTATACTCTGATTGTAAGTGAGATCTAGTCTGATCATGTTTGATTGATTAGGGCTTGAGATCGGTAAGCTTCGATCGAGAGAGTTGATGCTAGATCAGTGAGATCAGGAGCATCAGGAGATGAACGGTTAGATCTGGAGCCTTAGGGTTTAATATGATCTAGACCAAGTGGCTTGGCTTAATTGGGGTTTTGAACCAAATCTAATTGAACCGGTTCACTATGTGAACGCTTGGTTCAATTAGAGGAAGTTTCGAGCGTTCACTTGGAGTGAACGCATGAGCCATTAAGACTTACCAATTTTGGAAGGCGGTTTTCTATGTTGAAAACCAAAAACGCCTCCATGTTGTAAGTGTCGCTCAATTGAACTTGACGTCTATTGCATTCTCGTTGGAGAAGGTTTTGATGACAAGGGAAGCGCTCTCGGCCAAGAAATCGTCTCCTCATCCCTACCACTCGAGAAGGATACTTGTAGATCCTTTCTAGCACAAGGAGCTTCAAGGAGAAGTCATCTTCATCTTGTGTGCGTCTTCTTTGGAGGAGAGCTTATTTGCCCTCTTTGCTTCCAAGCCGCCTCCTTACTCATGGCCATGGTAACGCATCTTTCACTTGATGTTTTAAGTTAATCATATGACATATAGATCGATTCATGAAACCCTTGCTTCCGCTGCCGAAATGAACAATATGCGCCACCATAGGGTTTCGCTCCCCCTTGAAGGGGACTCCCTACACATGGTCCTGAAGAGGTTCAACTTGGAGCAATCCAAGAAAGGGTACCTTCCAGTGAGACATGACCTTACTCTCTCAAAGAGCCAGTGTCCCACGACACAGGCTAAGAGGGATGACATGAGTCGAGTGCTCTATTCTTCGGCAGTGGGATCGATCATGTATGCCATGTTGTGTACTAGACCAGATGTGGCTTATGCTGTAAGCATAACCAGTTGATACCAATCCAATCCAGGTTTACAACACTGGGTGGCTGTAAAGAACATCCTAAAGTATCTGAGAAGAACTAAGGATCTGTTCTTGGTCTATGTGGGACAGGAAGAGCTCAGTATGCAGGGCTACACTGATGCGTCATTCCAGTCTGACCCTGATGACTTTAGATCGCAGGCCGACTATGTGTTCAAGATGAATGGAGGCGTTGTATACTGGAAGAGCTTCAAGCAATCCACCACAGCTGATTCTACAACCGAGGCTGAGTATGTGGCCGCTTCTGAGGCAGCCAAAGAAGCCGTTTGGATCAGGAAGTTCATTTCTGAACTTCAGGTAGTTCCTAGTGCAGTGGATCCCATTGAGCTCTACTGTGACAACAATGGAGCAATTGCACAAGCCAAGGAACCACGGTCTCATCCAAGATCCAAACACATACTCAGAAGATTTCACCTGATCAGAGAGATCATTGACAGAGGTCATGTCAAGATTAGCGGAGTTGACATAAAGAACAATTTGGCAGACCCATTGACCAAGTCTTTGGCCTAGCAGAAGCATGATGGTCACGCTAGAGATATGGGGTTGAGATTCCCCAACCTCTAGGTCTTAGTGCAAGTGGGAGTTTGTTGGTGTATATGCCCTAGGACCTAGTTTTGGTCCATCTATGTACTACTTGACACTGATATTTATATATATCTTTTTGGCATTGTCATTATCTATGTTTGTCTACATCTGCGATTGTGTACTTACATGATAATGTCCCTGGAGACAGATTGGATCTGTGCTCAAATGATTGTTCCCAGTCGATGTGCCTGAGTGGATATGGGACAGCTCTAGTACTTGTGAGACTGGTATATGGGCTGGTTTGGCACGAGGTGCTAACGCAGACATATGGGTATGTCAGTGGTGGATATACTGGACCAACCCGCTGTGAGGCAATGACTTGGTGTCATGAGTTATCCTCACAAGTGATGGGAGATGCATTGATCCCTTGACTTGAGGTCATTGGTCATTCTATATGGTTAGGGATATGCTTTGATACAACCTAACACATCACCGTAGTTGGGAGGTCATAACGGTTGTCATTGAGCATGTCACGACCCTTATAAGAAGGTCAATTGACAAACAAAGGATTTGCCCCTTCCTGAGGGAAGCTTGATATCCATGGAGCTCCTCTATGGTTCTGTGACTGAAAGTGTATGGCCATACCTAGGTGAGAACCTGATTAAGTCATAGCCATGTGATTGGATGAAAACAAGTGATGACACACTTGCCCAATTGGATATTAGTTTGGCAAAGAGACTGTAATGCATCTATACCTAATTGCGATGATGGGGATGTCGATGTCGATATCCATTCCAATGACCTGGTGATGACACCAAAATATATAGTATATTTTGTATCATTTTAGATATCTTTTCATGCTAAACTGAGAATCTTTTACTTGTTTTTATGTTGAATACGTCAAATATTGCAAAGTCTACTTCTATTTTGGTTTTTCATGATTTTTAGGTAAAAAGGTATTACTTTGAGGCATTTTCAAGCAAAATCAAAGACATACAAGAGTTACCATCATCGAGAGAAGATCACCCAAGAAATTTCACGCAAAATGGAGCAAATCAGCCAAAATACGGTAGTGCCGTAACCTATTTTACGGTACTGTATTTTCATACGCTACCGTAAAATCCGAGCCCTGCCGTAATTTGGGGAGTTTTCCAAATAGAAGGTTTCCACAATTTTATGACACTGCCGTAAGAAATTACACGGGCCGTATTTTTCCAGACGTTTTCGACCAAAGAGTTCAGCCGATATTATGGCAGTGCCGTAAACCATTTCACGGTACCGTAATTTCGAGACGACATCGGAACAAAACACGCGAGCGATTTTATGGCACTACCATAACATATTACACTGCGTAATTCCTGTTTTGATCACGACGCCCAGGTCAATCTCGACGTCCGATTTTTGCAGAGACGATTGCGGGCGATCCAGATCTTTATATTCAATGCCATAAGAAGCAATCGGGTTTTTTGGACAAGAAGATCAAGTAGACACTGAAAGCCCCGAATCTTGTCCAGTGTCGAGGGAGAAAAAAAGATACATGCTGCCGCCTAGGGTTTCGCCGCCGCGACCAATACAAGGCACCTCCGGCCGCGATTTTAATACTGAAGCTTCGTCTGGAGGAGGAGACAACGTGCCAAAAATTTTAGATCGAAAGGAATTCAATCGGAGGAGAAATCAAGGAAGAGGGAGGCGCCACCACTATTCATCGACACCTCTTGCAAATTACGGCCGTGCTGTATTTTCCTAAAACTCCTTTCTTGTTGATTTTCGATCTACTGGAATTATGGAATATTGTATTTTCTCCACCATGCTAGCTTAAACTGTTTTTGGGACATGGGGGAGTAATTCCCTTTGATTTTCTTAATGACTAGATAATCTTTTACTTTAATCATGATTATTCTACTTTAATAATTTTACCTATGCGATTACTACTCTAAAATTCTCTTTAGTTTATTTCTTGCCATCATGTTTAGAGTTTTCGCAATGAGACTGAAAGGTGATTTGCTTGAGAACTTGGAACTCTAAAATCGATTAATAGGAACTCACCGTAGGAAACTAGGTTAAGTTCTTGTTTCTTTATTTTAGAAAGCTAAATTGCCATGATGATAATAATAAACTTAGGATTGAGTTATTGTGTCAAACGTGGAGATCTTGCACGAAAGTGAAGATCGGAACGTTGGAGAACCATAGGTACAACGTGTGTTGAGTCTCAGATGCACGAAAGTGATCTTTGAGATTCCACACGAGGCAATCAACTTAGAATTCGGATGCACGAAAGTGATCCTTGAGTTCTTTGTCTGATGATTTACCTATCATTAGCTTGGGATGAATCTTGCGCGAAAGCGAGGATTTATTCTTGCATGGTTATCTGCACGAGAGTGAGATAATCCCTTTTTAGGTAAATTATACCTTTATCATATTAGAATTTGATTGATGAATGTTTTATTTCATATCTAGTCATGGAAATTAAAGCGGATGAAACCCTAGTCCCAGTTCTCTCCCAGATTGTAATTTCTTCCGTGTGTTTGCGATATTTACCTGACTTTCATTCGATTACCTAGATAGTGAAAAATCAATTATTCAGTACTTGATAACGTAGGTCTCTGTGGGTTCGATATCTTTCTTTATTACTTCAAGTATCCATGCACTTGCGGAGATAACAACAAGTGTGGTAACTGAATAAGTTTATAGAGCCGTATCAGGGGGTGACAAGTCCCTGTGCGCCAACACTTAGGTTTTGGCTATGACTTTAGAAATAAGTTTTGTTTACCTACTTGTTGGGATATAACAAGTTTTTGGCGCCGTTGCCGGGGACCTTAGTTTTGTCAATATTGAAGATATTGAGATTATTGCTAGACTGGGATCAATTCATGTTTTATCTATCTGTTATTCTCTGTTTACTTGAGTTACTTAATCTGTCTACTTTAGACTATACAGGAAATTTAAATCCAATGGCAGGACAGAGATTACTTAGGGACTACGCTGTCCCTAAGCCACGATAAATACACTCTAGCATTATCAAACCCAGCATTGAAGCCGATAATTTCAAGATTAATCCTGCCTTCTTGACCATGATCTAGCAGAATCAATTTGGAGGAGATCCAATTGAAGATCCCTATCAACACTTACATCTTTTTCTTGAATATTGTGATACCATTAAGATTCATGGGGTTTTTGATGACGCATTAAAACTAAGATTATTTCTTTTTTCACTCAGAGACCAAGCACGATTTTGGCTACATTCTAGACCTACTGGTGCATTTACTAAATGGGAACAACTGTCAAATGCTTTCCTCAAGAAGTGCTTTCCAACAAGTAAAACCATCCAATTGAGAAATCAAATCATAAACTTTGCACAGAAAGATGGAGAATCATTTAACAAGGCGTGGGAGCGTTTCAATGATTTACTACGGAAGTGCCCGCACCATGGCCTTGAAAATTGGACTTTAATTCATACATTTTATTATGGCTTACTTTATGATACCCATCTAATTGTTGATACTTCTATAAGAGGAGCTATCATGAGTAAGACCGTGGAAGATGCTTTTGCACTGTTTGAAGAAATATCCTTGAACCATAACCAATGGAATCCTGAGGAAAGAATGTTACATGGTTATCATCATGGTAAGAATAAGAATGAGGAATTGCAAACTCCAACTGAAGAGGTAAATTCTTTTAGTATAGAATCTTGGCTTGACAAGTTTTTGACTAATAAAACTCAATTTATGCAAAATCAAAACAAAGAAATTGAAAATCTTAAGGGAATGGTTAACCAACTTGCTTCTCAAGTAGAATCTTTAACTGCTCACGAGAACTTCATAGCAAATCAGATGCCTAATGAACATTGCAATGTTGTTGTCACTAGAAGCGGAAAGAAACTAGGAGAACCTAAAGGGAAGGTTGAATTTAGGGAAAAAGAGTTTTATTGTGATCATGATGAGGAATTAGAATTAGAAAAATCCTCTAAACATGAGCAAACCCTACCTAGTCTAACACCTCAAAAGGGTGATGGATCAAAAGGGGATGTGCCATGTAAAGAAGATAATTCTAAGTCTGATTTGCCTCCGCCATATAAGCCACTTATACCTTTTCCTCAAAGGATTGTACAGGAAAAACTAGATAAACAATTTGGGAAATTTTTAGATATTTTGAAAAAGCTTTACATTAACATTCCATTTACTGAAGCTTTATTGCAAATGCCTACATATGCTAAATTTCTAAAAGAAATTCTGTCTAATAAGAGGAAAATAGAAGACAATGGTACTGTGGCTTTAACTGAGGAATATAGTGCTATTATTCAAAATAAGTTTCCACCTAATTTGAAGGATCCAGGTAGTTTCTCTATCCATTGTTTCATTGGTAGTACGGCTTTTGACCGAGCCTTATGTGATTTGGGAGCTAGTGTGAGTCTAATACCATTATCTGTTTGCAGGAGGTTGGACATGGGAGAGCTTAAACCAACTTTAATATCTTTGCAGCTCGCTGATCGTTCTTTTAAATATCCGGTGGGGATTCTTAAAGATGTGCCTGTTCAAGTAGGCAAGTATTTCATCCCAGCAGATTTCGTAGTTCTTGAGATGGAGGAAGATGCAAAAATCCACATCATATTTGGTAGGCCATTTTTAGCCACAGCAGGTGCACTCATTGATGTAAAAAATGGTAAGCTTTCACTCAACATTGGGGGTGAAAAGATTGAGTATAACTTGTTTGAAACCATGAAAAATCCTTCAAATTATGAGTATTGTTGTAGTATACATGATGGAGATGACATTATTTATGATCTTAAAGATTTGTTTGTTAAAACCTCTAATTATGATTCTGATTCTGTTATTAAGGAAGAAACCAATTCTGAAACTAATGAATTTCTAGATTGCAATACTTGTGATGAAAAAGAAAAAACTCCAAAAATAGAGCTTAAGGCTTTACCTGATAACCTTCGTTATGGGTTTCTTGGTCCTAATTCTACTTATCCTGTTATAGTTGATGCACAGCTTGGAAAAAAGGAAACGGAGTTGCTTCTCAAGGAATTAAGAATTCATAGAAAGGTAATTGGGTATTCTATTGATGACCTGAAAGGGATTAATCCTTCTTTTTGTATGCACAGGATCCTGATAGAAGAAGAGCATAAGCCACATGCAGATTTCCAAAGAAGACTGAACCCCTCCATGAAAGAAGTTGTAAAAAAGGAAGTTCTGAAATTACTTGATGCAGGTATTATCTATCCTATATCTGATAGCAAATGGGTAAGTCCTGTACATTGTGTTCCTAAGAAAGGAGGGATAACTTTCATGAAAAACAAAGATAATGAACTAATTCCTGTTACAACTGTTACTAGTTGGCACATGTGCATAGATTAAAGAAAATTGAATGCTGCTATTAGGAAAGACCACTTTCCTTTACCTTTTATTGATCAAATGGTTGAAAGACTGGCAAACCATTCCCACTTTTGCTTCTTAGATGGATATTCTGGTTTTTTCCAAATTCCTATACATCCTGATGATCAAGAGAAAACCACTTTCACTTGTCCCTATGGAACTTTTGCATATAGGAGAATGCCTTTTGGTTTATGTAATGCACTTGCTACTTTCCAAAGATGCATGATGGCTATCTTTTCTAATTTTATTGAAGATTTTATGGATGTATTTATGGATGATTTCTTAGTATATGGTTCTTCTTTTGATATTTGTTTAGCTAACTTATCTCGGGTTTTGCAGAGGTGTGAAGAAACTAACCTTGTGCTTAATTGGGAAAAATGTCATTTCATGGTTAAGCAAGGGATAGTTTTGGGACACTTAATTTCAGAAAGAGAAATTGAAGTGGACAAAGCCAAAGTTGAAGTGATAGATAAATTGGAGCCACCCACTATAGTGAAGGAAATCTGAAGCTTCTTAGGGCATGTAGGGTTCTACCGGCGGTTCATCAAGGATTTATCTAAACTTGCTAGACCTCTTACGCATTTACTTTGTAAAGATGTTAAATTTTCTTTTGATGAGAACTGTTTATCCGCTTTTCAGGAATTGAAGAAAGCTTTGGTTTCAGCATCCATCATTTAGCCCCCAGATTGGGACTTACCCTTTGAACTCATGTGTGATGCTAGTGACTATGCAATAGGAGCGGTCTTGGGGCAAAAGAAAGACAAGAAACCTTATGTTATTCACTATGCCAGCAGAACTTTGGATGAGACACAGAAAAAATACACTACCACTGAAAAGGAATTATTGGCTATAGTGTTTGCTTTTGATAAATTTAGATCATATTTGATTAACTCTAAAGTGATAGTATATACTGATCATGCAGCTGTAAGATACTTAATGCAGAAAAAGGATACTAAGCCACGTTTGCTCAGATGGATCCTACTTCTACGGGAATTTGATTTGGAAATTAAAGATAAAAAAGGATCAGAGAATTTTGTTGCAGATCATCTCTCAAGGATTGTGGTAGACACTGAAGAAAATGATGTAATTAATGACTCCTTCCCTGAAGAACAACTAATGACTGTCGAACAAATCAAAGCCCCTTGGTATGCTGATGTTGTGAATTACCTTGTAGCTAATGTCTTCCCCCCTAATTTGAGTTATCAAAAAAGAAAGAAATTCTTGGCTGAGGTAAAACACTATTTTTGGGATGAGCCTTATGTGTTTAAAAGATGTGCAGACGGTATTTTTAGGAGATGTGTATCTGAGGAGGAAATTACAAATATATTGTTCCAATGCCATGGATCTTCTTATGGTGGGCATGCCAGTGCTGAGAAAACTGCCTTCAAAGTGTTGCAATCAGGATTTTATTGGCCTACAATTTTTAAAGATGCTAGAAATTTCATTTTATCCTGTGATAGGTGTCAGAGGACAGGCAACATTAACAGAAGACATGAGATGTCGCTGTCGAATATTCTTGAGGTTGAGATATTTGATGTTTGGGGAATTGACTTCATGGGACCTTTTCCATCTTCTGGAGGTCACAAATATATTCTTGTAGCGGTAGATTATGTTTCAAAATGGGTTGAAGCTACTGCATCCCCGACCAACGATTCCAGAGTTGTTGTCAAATTATTCAAAAAAATTATCTTTCCAAGGTTTGGGACACCACGAGTTGTAATTAGTGATGGAGGCTCACACTTCATAGAACACAAGTTCTCAGCTTTACTTAGAAAGTATGGAGTAAATCATAGAGTAGCTACACCTTATCATCCTCAAACAAGTGGACAAGTTGAAATATCAAATAGAGAAATAAAAGGGATTTTGGAGAAGACAGTTTCACGCACAAGGGAAGATTGGGCATTCAAACTTGATGATGCATTGTGGGCATACAGGACAGCTTTCATAACACCAATTGGGATGTCTCTGTAGATACCCCTTTCTTGAGGGGGGGCCGAAACCCTAAGTGTGGCGCATATAACATTTTTGCATGGGATGCTAGGGTTTCAACAAATCGCATGTAATATATTCTTATGATCAACTTCAAATGATTGAATGGATCAAGAGGAAGTTCATACCAACGCCATTAGATTGGATGGTGCCTTGGAAGTAAGATTGCGAAAGGGCTTTCCTCCAAAGGTGGCGCACACAAGAAGATGATGGCTACTCCTTGTGTTCCTTGTGCTAGCAAGGCTTCAAGGCTCTTGTCGTATGAAGGAGATGGAAATACACTTTCGGCTAGGGCGATGAAGCTCTCCTTCTTGTCGTCGAGACCAACCTCTTTTTTTTTTCGAATGGATAGACGACCAAGCAAGAAGACAACATGCGTTGAGGCGTTTTCTTAGATGAGGCGTTACATGATTTCCCAATATGGAAAGTCATGAAGCTATCGCCCACTCAAAGCAAACCGCCCTAAAACGCTTCCACCTTGAACCAACCGTTCGCACATATGTGAACCGGTTCAATGGAATTCGGTCTAATGCAAGACCAAACCAAAACAACCCAAGCCATGGTCTAGATCTCTCTCTGAACCAAATGGTTCAAGATCTAACCGTTGATCTCTTGATGCTTCTGATCTCACTGATCTAGCATCACTTCTCTCGATCGAAGCTTACCGATCTCAATCCCTAATCAATCAAACATGATCAGATCAGATCTCACTTACAATCAGAGTTTAAACTCCTTTAAAACTGAACCAAAACAATTCAGTCCACACGATCTAACTTACGTAAGCCATATCACCAAATTGTGCGACCCTAAGGGTTTCCTTTAAATGTTGGTAACGATAACTTACGTTATCACGATCAGTGAGGGGTATCTAGCAACACATCACTGTCTCCCGATATAAAGGAAAAAGTCTTCCAAGACTACACCCAAACCACAGCACAAGTGTGAATCCACTTCACTAGGCATACATGTTTCCTTTGCCACTGGATGTTCTTATTGGACAAGTGTGTCAAGCTTGTTATTCCAATATGATGAGCATGACAAGATCAGATGAACATAGTCATCAGGGTATGGCCATACACTATCTCAATCATCTCATGCAAGGGGGGCCCCTTCAGAACATCACTCTCCAAACAAGGAGACGGCAATCCTATATCTATCACTAGTGCCCTAACCTGACTCATGATCATTATCCAAGATAGTCTATAACCATTATGTTTCAAATGATATTGAACTACCTCAAAACAATGACAATCATCATTTAGAAACACAAGTGATCTCAAGTCAAAGGACATATGCCACTTGTTGCAAACAAGGAATATTCACATTGTGACAAGCAACTGAATATCCTAGTAGGGTCTGTCCAGTACATCTAATGTACCCATGAGTCTACATCTTATTCCATGCTCGAAGCATCCTATAAGATTAGTACACATATTAGTCTCAATCATATCAAGGTTGTCTCATGTTCACCAAGATATCTCGACTAAGGACATATGCGCATGTTAGCCTAGCTGAACAGCTTTGAGACATTATTCAGAAGTATACATATTGCAGCAGACAATGCAACAAACTGAATAACAACCATTGCCTTTATAAACACAAGAGTTTATACATGATACTGTTACAATCCCAAGGCCTCAAACATTAGCCTTAAGGGCATACCCCAACAATCTCCCACTTGCACTTAATCTAATGGTTGAGAAATCTCAAACCCATATTATTACAGTGCTTCTCATGCTTCTGCTGCGCCAGAGGCTTGGTAAGCGGGTCAGCCAGATTGTCATCTGTATGAACCTTGCAGATTTTGATCTCGCCTCGATCAATGATCTCCCGGATCAAGTGAAACCGTCTCTGTATGTGCTTGGACTTCTGGTGCGACCGTGGTTCCTTTGCTTGTGCTATAGCTCCAGTGTTATCACAGAAGATAACCAAAGGATCTGCACTCGAAGGAACAACACCAAGTTCTTGAACGAACTTACGAATCCACACTGCCTCCTTGGATGCTTCCGAGGCTGCAACATACTCGGCTTCTGTTGTGGAATCAGCAACAATAGACTGTTTGAAACTTTTCCACACCACTGCTCCTCCATTCAAGCTAAAAACATAGCCTGATTGCGATCGGAAATCATCCTGGTCCGACTGGAACGAAGCGTCAGTATATCCTTCTATACTGAGTTCTTCCTGACCACCATATATCAAGAACATATCTTTGGTCCTCCGCAGATATTTTAAAATGTTCTTGACCGCAATCCAGTGTGCCTGACCTGGATTACTTTGGAACCGACTGGTCACGCTTAACCCGTAAGCGACGTCTGGGCGAGTACACAACATCGCATACATAATGGATCCAATAGCCGAAGCATAAGGCGTATTGTCCATTTCATCTTTCTCAGTCTGTGTTTGTGGACACTGACTCTTTGAAAGATTCAGACCATGTCTGACTGGAAGATATCCTCTTTTAGAATTCTCTAAATGGAATCTCTCCAGGACTTTATCGATGTAAGTACTCTGGCACAGCCCGAGAAGCCTCTTAGATCTATCCCTGTATATCTTCACACCTAATACATAGGCTGCTTCTCCTAGATCTTTCATCTGGAAACATTTTCCTAACCATGCTTTAACAGCATGCAGTTCAGGAACATCATTTCCAATGATTAAGATATCATCGACGTAGAGGACTAGGAAAGTAATCACGCTCCCACTAAACCTCTTATATACACACGGGTCATCTTCGTTCTTGATGAAACCAAACTCAGAGATTGATTCATCAAAACGAATATTCCAGCTTCTAGATGCTTGTTTAAGTCCATAAATGGACTTCTTTAATTTGCATATTTTATGACGATCTGATGGATTAGTGAAACCTTCAGGTTGTGTCATATACACATCCTCATCCAGTTTTCCATTAAGGAAAGCCGTCTTCACATCCATCTGCCAGATCTCATAATCGTAATATGCAGCTATCGCGAAGAGAATCCGAATAGACTTAAACATGGCTACAGGAGAGAAAGTTTCATCATAATCTATCCCGTAGATTTGTTTGAAACCTTTCGCTACTAGCCTGCCTTTATAGGTAACCACGTTACCATCCATGTCAATCTTCTTCTTGAAGATCCATTTACAGCCTATAGGGATTACTCCCGGAGGCGGATCAACCAAATCCCAGACTTGGTTATCTGACATGGAGTCCATCTCGGCTCGCATAGCTTCAAGCCATCTAGCTGACTCCGGTCCACTGACCGCATCCGCATAAGTGAGGGGTTCATCATTATCAATGATGTAGACTCCGTCATAGCGCTCAGGCTGACGACGGATCCTTCCCGATCTTCGCGGTTCCCGTGATATCTGAGCCTTAGGTTGTTCAATAACCTGATCCACTGGCTCTGGCTCATCCAACTGTGCTTGACTACTTTGCCCTTCCTCTGGATTCTCATCCAGCTTTATTTCTCTCCCACTGTCTTCTTGCAGAAGAAATTCCTTCTCAAGAAATATTGCCGTCCGAGCAACAAATACTTTGTTCTCTTTGGGATCATAGAAATAATAACCCTTAGTTTCCTTAGGGTAACCGACAAAGATGCATTTCTCAGATCTGCTCTCTAGTTTCCCAGAGGCGAGCTTTTTGACATAAGCTTCGCAACCCCAGATCTTAATAAATGTCAAGCTCGGCTGTTTCCCACACCATAATTCATATGGAGTCTTTGAAACTGCCTTGGATGGCACTCGGTTTAGTACCTTTGCAGCTGTTTCCAGTGCAAATCCCCAAAAGGAGTAAGGTAGAGTAGCCTGACTCATCATAGAATGAACCATATCAAGTAAGGTTCTGTTCCTCCTCTCGGACACACCATTCCATTGCGGTGTTCCAGGCGGAGTGAGCTGTGAGATAATCCCACACTCCTTTAGATAGTCAGTAAACTCTCGACTTAGGTATTCTCCACCTCGATCAGAACGAAGTGCCTTGATATTTCAGCCTAGCTAATTTTGTACTTCATTCTTGAACTCTTTGAACTTGTCAAAAGATTCACTCTTATGTCTCATAAGATAGACATAACCATACCTACTGAAATCATCAGTAAAGGTAATGAAGTACGAATAGCCACCTCTGGCATGTTTACTAAACGGCCCACACACATCACTGTGTATAAGGTCAAGTAAACCTGAAGCCCTTTGACCTTTATTAGGAAAAGGAGACTTCGTCATTTTACCCATTAAACAAGCTTTGCATGTATCAATCTCCTCATAGGAGAATGATCCCAGCAGTCCATGATCATGCAACCGCTTAATGCGCTTCTTGTTAATATGGCCTAAACGACTATGCCATAACAAGGTGCTGTCATCAGCATGCTTGGCTTTCTTATTATCAATCTTTTGTATAGAATATTCCATGTCCAACATGAATAACCCATTGTTAATTGAACCAGTAGCATAAACAATATTATCAAGAGTAAGATAACACTTTGAAATCTTGCATTCAAAGGAAAACCCTTTCCTGACAAGAGCAGGAATAGAGATAATATTTTTGGTAATACTGGATACAAAGTAACAATTGTTTAATTCTAATACAAGTCCAGATGGTAATGAGATGTAATAATCCCCTACAGCAACAGCAGCAACCCGTGCCCCGTTTCCAACTCGTAGGTCCACCTCATGCTGTCCCACCTGTCTTCTTCTCTTGAGTTCCTGTACATTTGAACAAATGTGAACTCCACATGCAGTGTCCAACACCCATGAAATAGAAGAAGAAGATATCATGACTTCAGTCACAAATATACCTGAGCCAGAAGCGATGCTTCCCTTCTTGTCTCCTTGGAGCGCTTTACAGTCCTTTTTCCAGTGACCCAGCTGGCCACAGTGGAAACACCTGTTGTCCTTCGACCGCTTCACCTTTTGTTTCAGAGCCTTACTGTAACTCTTGACAGGGGCCTTGCCCTTCTTCCCCTTCTTCTTGTTCCTGGAAGGAACCATTAAGACAGAGGTTGAAGGCTTTCCCTTCAGAGTTTCCTCAGTAGTCAAGAGCATATTCAGCAACTCTGCCGGAGTACAATCGATTTTGTTCATATTAAAGTTAATAATGAACGCATCGAAAGAGGGCGGGAGAGACTGCAGAATAATGTCTACAGCAAGCTCCTGATTGATGGTATGCCCCAGTTTCTCTAGAGCCTCCTTGTGCCCAATCATCTTGAGCACGTGAGCTCCCACTGGGCTCCCTTCAGCCAGTTTGCTCTGAAAGAAAAGCTTGGTCAAATTATAGCGTTCAGTCCTCGCCTGTGCAGCATACAACATCTTGAGGTTTGCTATAATTTCTATAGCAGACATATCCTCATGCTGACGCTGCAGCGGTAGCGTCATAGACGCTAGCATCAGGCAAGCGACATCAATGCTATCATTGACATGCTTTTCATAGGCATCGCGAACCGCCCTTGCGGCGTTCGCAGCGGGTTGAGGCGGTATAGCCGTCTCGAGGACATACAGTTTCCTCTCTGCCTTAAGAACAATCTTAAGGTGTCCGTACCAGTCCGAGAAGTTTGGCCCAGCAAACTTCTCCCTTTCCAGTAGGGATCGCACATTGAAGCTCATGGTGTTCGTTGCTGCAGGAATCTACAACAATGCAAGAACAGCAAGGTCAGTATCAATGTTAAGAATCAATCCAGGACTTAAGAAAGATTCTTTTTCTCACTATTTTATCTGGCTGAAAAATCCAGCAAAACAGCCCGAAAGAGTAACACTCTTTTAGTGAGATGGGATCCAGATTTCATACTTGGTCTCCGCGTCCCGCTCAGGCGAGATAAGATGCACAGAGAGTACAAGCACTAATTTCTGGTAGGCAGTCCCTGCCAATCGCCAACCCGTGCGATTCCCCTTCATCTGGGCAATCCAGTAGACTGTGCCAACTGAGTTGGTACAACACAGTCTCTGACCCCACAGATGGCTGCCTCCATATAGCTAACATATGCCCCATATGTAGCCTACATGGTCAAGCTGACCAGACCTACTCCCTGGACCACCACATGCTATGCTGAGCAACGAGAAGCGATAAATCCCTTCTCTGTAACACGCAGGTGAAATCACACACCGTCTGAAGATAGATGGGCGTGCCCACTGAGTGGGTACAACACGGCCCCAACGATAGTCAGAACAGTGAGGTTTCGCGCCAGAAGGCATTACGTGCTTGATATTTTAGCGTTGGATTTTAACGGTCTTTTATCTTCTTACTATCAGGCAAATCCTATGGCTATAGCAGAAGATAAATAACTCATGCAATTCTAAGTATTTAGAAAATAATAGAAAGCATGGATCTTATGTGGTAAAAGCCCATAGAGCCTAAGTAAGACCTTAAATCAACTTAAGTCTTCACTTGCTCTTCTTGGGTCTTTTGCATCTCATCTGGTCCAACCTAGGGCCCTAGCGCTCAATGCAGCTCAGGTGCGCCCACCAGCTGAATGCGCCTCTGCGATGTGTGCTTTTGTGCTCTTGTCTAATTAAAATACATTTTAATCTATCTAGACAAGCTTGACTCGCAGGTCAATTATACAATAAATTAATTAAAAATGTGATTCGCAGATCACAAAAATAATAATTTACCAGGCTCGCAGGCCCCAGCACAGCACACATTAAAAGGGCAACCCACATAAGATTAAATAAACAAGCATCATGGCATCATTCAATCAACATGTGATCCATTACAAAGAAAATAAAATTTTGAAAACCCATTGGCATCAATTTTAATTTTCTTATGTGCCCTACAACCTTACAACGGTCCATTGATAGGGATCCACTCATCAATCTAGTTAGATCCATGCCCTTGCATGCACCAAGTCCTAACTGACTCGAGTTGACCTAATGGTCAACCATGCATGCGCCAAGGGCTGAACAACCAACATGAGTTCTGGCAAGCGGGTGTGACCCCGGGCCTAACTCATGTGTGTTCGCTGGTTGTCTCAACCAGACCTCGCTACACGCCTGTGATGCAATCGACCTATAGCCACCTCGTGCTTGCGCACAGGTGCCATCTGGTCGATCCATCTAGGCTGTCAGATGGTCTGATCAGACTAATTTGATCTATACTAGATGATGCTTTCAACCCCATCAACCCGTCTAAGGGTTTATAGTAAGCGCCTCTTAGATCTAGTAAACGCGCAAGTCATCAAGTTTTGTGAAAACATCAAGAACAACATGCGCAACTATGTAAGCATCATACTAGCGCCAACATAAATAAATCTCATACATGCGCAACATGAACATACTATCAACTAGTATAATCGCATGAAGAGAAATCTTAGATCTAAGCATCAAGCATACATGGATCACACAAAGCAATCATAAGAACATATAAGAACCTATGCTCTGATACCAATTGTAGATACCCCTTTCTTGAGGGGGGGCCGAAACCCTAAGTGTGGCGCATATAACATTTTCGCATGGGATGCTAGGGTTTCAACAAATCGCATGTAATATATTCTTATGATCAACTTCAAATGATTGAATGGATCAAGAGGAAGTTCATACCAACGCCATTAGATTGGATGGTGCCTTGGAAGTAAGATTGCGAAAGGGCTTTCCTCCAAAGGTGGCGCACACAAGAAGATGATGGCTACTCCTTGTGTTCCTTGTGCTAGCAAGGCTTCAAGGCTCTTGTCGTATGAAGGAGATGGAAATACACTTTCGGCTAGGGCGATGAAGCTCTCCTTCTTGTCGTCGAGACCAACCTCTTTTTTTTTTCGAATGGATAGACGACCAAGCAAGAAGACAACATGCGTTGAGGCGTTTTCTTAGATGAGGCGTTACATGATTTCCCAATATGGAAAGTCATGAAGCTATCGCCCACTCAAAGCAAACCGCCCTAAAACGCTTCCACCTTGAACCAACCGTTCGCACATATGTGAACCGGTTCAATGGAATTCGGTCTAATGCAAGACCAAACCAAAACAACCCAAGCCATGGTCTAGATCTCTCTCTGAACCAAATGGTTCAAGATCTAACCGTTGATCTCTTGATGCTTCTGATCTCACTGATCTAGCATCACTTCTCTCGATCGAAGCTTACCGATCTCAATCCCTAATCAATCAAACATGATCAGATCAGATCTCACTTACAATCAGAGTTTAAACTCCTTTAAAACTGAACCAAAACAATTCAGTCCACACGATCTAACTTACGTAAGCTATATCACCAAATTGTGCGACCCTAAGGGTTTCCTTTAAATGTCGGTAACGATAACTTACGTTATCACGATCAGTGAGGGGTATCTAGCAACACATCACTATCTCCCGATATAAAGGAAAAAGTCTTCCAAGACTACACCCAAACCACAGCACAAGTGTGAATCCACTTCACTAGGCATACATGTTTCCTTTGCCACTGGATGTTCTTATTGGACAAGTGTGTCAAGCTTGTTATTCCAATATGATGAGCATGACTAGATCAGATGAACATAGTCATCAGGGTATGGCCATACACTATCTCAATCATCTCATGCAAGGGGGGCCCCTTCAGAACATCACTCTCCAAACAAGGAGACGACAATCCTATATCTATCACTAGTGCCCTAACCTGACTCATGATCATTATCCAAGATAGTCTATAACCATTATGTTTCAAATGATATTGAACTACCTCAAAACAATGACAATCATCATTTAGAAACACAAGTAATCTCAAGTCAAAGGACATATGCCACTTGTTGCAAACAAGGAATATTCACATTGTGATAAGCAACTGAATATCCTAGTAGGGTCTGTCCAGTACATCTAATGTACCCATGAGTCTACATCTTATTCCATGCTCGAAGCATCCTATAAGATTAGTACACATATTAGTCTCAATCATATCAAGGTTGTCTCATGTTCACCAAGATATCTCGACTAAGGACATATGCATGTCAGCCTAGCTGAACAGCTTTGAGACATTATTCAGAAGTATACATATTGCAGCAGACAATGCAACAAACTGAATAACAACCATTGCCTTTATAAACACAAGAGTTTATACATGATACTGTTACAATCCCAAGGCCTCAAACATTAGCCTTAAGGGCATACCCCAACAGTCTCCTTATTAATTAGTTTATGGCAAGTCTTGTCATCTTCCTGTAGAACTTGAACATAAGACATTCTGGGCTATCAAGGCATTAAACTTTGATTTAAAGAATGCGGGAGAAAAACGAAGACTACAATTGAATGAGCTATATGAGATCAGACTTTCGGCCTATGAAAATGGAAAAATTTATAAGGAAAGAACCAAAAGATGGCATGATCGGCATATTTTTAAGTGTGTATTTCACTACTGAGTGGGAGTGGAATGTCTATCTTGAACATTGTGAAGATAACGAACAGTACACTGCTCTTGTCTTAGAGTGCATGACCCCAGAGGTCAAAGTTGAGTGTGATGAGATGGGGATTTATGATCTTATCATACATCTCAAAGGTCTCTTCACACCATGCTCTATAGACAAAGATCAGGAGAGTTCTGTTGGATCTTCAGAGTATATGCCTAAATCTGAGAATGACCATGGTTCTGTATCTTCGAAGCTAATACTTCGGAAGACTGGGAATGCATGAGTATTTCGAAGAGGATTAATGGCCAAGAAGAGGATGGCAAAGAAGAAGGGATGTAATCCATCCGCTTTAGGTATTGTGTTACCAAGGTCTTTTGTCTACTTCTTATTCATGGGTACTGGGTACTGCATGTGAGGCTCACATATGTTTTACATGTGTAGGAACTTAGAAGAAGTAGGACGATTAGGCTTGGTGGGATCGACTCTCGGGTTAGGGACGGAGCATTGGATGCTGCTGTTGATATCATCTCACTGCCTTGAAGACTTTATCTAGAACTTTGCTATTATGTATCAGCTTATGTATTGGAACATCATTCCTTTTGGAAAGGATTTTAGTTTGAAATAATAAATGATATTTTTCTTTAAATCTGAGATGTTCTAATGAAGTGATACAGTTGATAATAGTTTGTGGTTCTATATGTAACATAAGATCAGATCTAATGATTCAATAAACACCCTCTTATAGCATTGTCTCTTGAGCCATAGAACAATGATCACATCCAAAGGTCCATGGACTATTGGGATCATTATCCTTTCAGGATTTTGATACATGTGAGCCTTGTTCAAAGGAGCAAAATGACAGATGCTACCTTCACCATAAAGGGTGGAAGGGTAAGTGGCTTGTTGGATCTATTACACAGCAATGTGTGTGGACCCATATAAACAAGTACGAAGAGGTGTTATACACTTCATTAGGTGTGGGTATGCCTTATCCAACCTAAGAACTTTGGAGAAATCCAAGAAGTTCAAAATGAAGTACAGAATCAAATTGGAGGATCTATTAAAGCACTTTGATTGGATCAAGGTGATTAGTGGATAATTTGATGACTATCCTAAGGAGTGTGGGGTTATCTCACAGCTTACTTAGAACACCACTGTGTGGTAAATTTCAAAGAAAGAAAAAGGAACACATTGGATGTGGTTCCATCTTTGAATAGTCATGCAAATATACTACTATGATGCCATGCAAACAGATGTACTGCCACTCCATAAGAAAGTGTATAAGTTAGCTTTTGAGTTGCGAACTGCAAATATCCCATTTCTTCAATGGAATTGGGAATGTAATATGCAGTGATCTCAAAAGTATATGTTTGTGGGGCACTGAAGGGTGCTATTTCTATCCCAGGGAGAACAAAATATTTGTTGCTCGAAACTACTATCTCTCTTGAGAAGATATTTCTTTTGAAAGAAGCTAGTGAGAGTAGATTTGATTTGGACAAGGTCCAGAATCAACCACAATACATCTAGACACAAATGGAGAGTGGAATCTCACATACAGGTTGAAAGTCAACCAGAGGTTCAAGTAACATAGGAACCACATAAGTCTGGATGGATTCGAAGTGCTGGGCATGACGAATTTTTCATCAAAGATGAACCTAAGACTTATGAGGAAATAGAAGCGGTCGGTGGACCAGATTCCAGGAAATGGCTAAGCGCCATGAGAACTGTAATGGACTCCATGTCTGCTGATCAAGTCTGAGACTTGGATGAGCCGCCAAAGGGGTTATACCCACATGCTATAAATAAATCTTCTAGGAAGATAGACATGGAAGGTAACATTGTTACCTTGAAAGGCAAGCTAGTGAACAGAAATTTCAGGCAAATCCACTAGGTGGATAATGATAAAATTTTTCACCAATAGCTGAGTTTTAAATCCATTAGGAATCTGCTTGTTATAATTGCATGATCAGTTATGGCACGTTGTTATGAAAAACTGCTTTTCTTGCATGGACGTCTGAAAAGATGTCTATAAGGAAATAGCTAAAAAGTTTTCATATCAAGGCCATAAAGATATGCATGGTGTTATGCAAGCATGTTTAAAAGAGCCTGTGTTTACAAGAAGATCAGTGGGAGCACCATAATAGTTCTTGTTCTAGAAGATTGATGATATTCTCCTCACATGGAATGACATCTCAACTCTTCACATGGTGAAGACGTGGCTTGAGAAGTATTTCGAGAAGAATGATCTAGGGAGTGATGCCTATATCCTAGGCATGAGGATCTATAGATAGAGATCCAAGAAAGTCATTGCCCTTTAGTCAATCTACGTTCATCTAAGAGTTTCTAGAGAGGTTTATATTGGATGATTCCAAATATTGATAACTTCCAGAGAGATATGATCTAACTCTCTCAAGAATGCTATGTCCTATGACACAGCTGGAGAGTAGTAACATGGGTCTATAATCCTGGTACATTGGGTACAAGATAGACCATGTTTTGTGCAAAGTGCACAAGACCATTTTTGGCAAATGCTTGGAGCATAGCCAGCAAGTTTCAATCAGATCCTAGTGTTCAGACACTGGATAACTGTGAAAGCAATCCTTCATACTTGGGAAGTGTAAAGGATTGAATTTTAGTCTGTGATAGATAGGAAGAACTTTGTGTACAGGGGTACACTAACACTTCGTTCCAGTGTAATGACTATTGATCACAGCTAGGATTTGTGCTTTGCCTTGTTGAGATGTTGTGTGCTGGAAGAGCATTAGACAAACCACAGTGGCAAAATTCTACAATTAAGGCTGAGTGCACTGCAGCTTCTTGTGGCAGCCGAGGAAGCAGCTTCATTCACTTGAACTTGATTTAGTTCCTAGTGCTCGATGGTCCAATATAATTCTTATTAGGGTCATAGCATGGAACTTAGCACTCAAGTATGTACTGCAGCAATATCATCTGATCTTAGAGATTATGGATAAAGATGATGATTCAAATTTGTTAAAATAAACACAGATAGCAATCTGGAAAAACCCACTGACGTAGCCTCTGGCACAGCGGAAGCTAAATAAGTCATACTAGAGACATAGGGACTGATTAAACATCAGTTGCCCTTGGTCTTAGTGCAAGTGGGAGATTGTTGGTGTATATGCCCTGCAGACCAATGTATGCACATGGTCAGGCATTGTTTGAATGTACTTTGATAGAACTATTATTCTTTATAGAGGCATGGTCGTTATTATGCAGACTTCTCTACCTACGTTGATGTATTGAGTTGCATATATAATGTCTCAGGAGTTTGGATTGGATCCATTCTCATAAGCTATCCCCAGTCAAGGTACCATAGCAGATATGGGACAGCTTTGGTACATGTAAGACTGGTGTATGGGCTGGTAAGGTGCGGAGCACAGTAATGCAGACATACAGGTGCATTGGATGCACTGGAGTGATCCACCGTGAGGATTGACTTGTCTAGTCAACAAGTCAATCTCACATGCAAGAGGTTTGCATTGATCCTTAGACTTGAGGTATTCATGTCTAGATTTGATGATGGATATGCTTTGATGCAGTCTTACATCTCTCCGTAATTGGGGGACCAAAACGACTGTCATTGGGCATGTCATAAGTCACGTAGAGACATGGATGACCAATAGTAGGATTTGCCCCTTCCTTTAGAGGAAGCATGATATCCACTTTGGAGCGTGCCACCTTATTGGTGCATGACAGGAATGTGTGGCCACACTAGTTGAGTCATGACCAATGCATTGGATTGATAAACTTGAGACTAATCCAATGGAAGGATATCAGTTTAGGCAAAGGGATCTATAATGCAATGGGAATCCTCGTTGCTTGTTAGGAGTTGTTGCCATAATGACTTAAGTCCTATGACATGGGTAGTAGTGATGTGTTGCTAGATACCCTTCACTACTTATGATGTTTACATCGTTGCCATCGTCATTAGGATCCTACGGGGTCACACGCAATAGACTCTTGACGTTGCTTTAATCAGAAACCTTAGGATCAAGTTATTGGATAACTTGGATCCATTTGGAAGATTTCATCAGCGCCAATGGGCCTGATGAGTTGGAAGAAAGTTATTGGAGCCAAACTTCAATTTTAGCAGGTTGACCCGAAATTGACCTAGATTGGTCACATTTGGATTAGGGTTGCATTGGATTGGATCCAATGGCTTAATCAACCCATGCCATGAAGTTTGGCCTAGCTCATTATCCAATGAGGCCCAATAATAAGTTGTCATGAAGAGGAAATTGGCTTAAAAGGGTATAATGGGGAGAAACCCAACCCCATTGGCGCCTAGGGGCATAATGGGGTGTGGGTGGCATAAATTGCTTCCTTTGGAAGGAAGTGGCGCCTCCCCCTTCATCCTTTGATGGTATCTTGCCTCTATGGCAAGTGTTGGGGCTGATATGGCTTGATGGCTCTTTTGGAAAGAGCTTGGGCGCATATGGATAGTAGGGTAAGGTTTATGGTAAGATCTTGGAGACTTACCTTACCTCCAAACCCTAATTCCCCTCAAACCCTTGCTTAGCCGAATGACTCTTGCATGTTGCGCCTAGCCCTTCTCCTTGGATGGAAAGAATGCCTCTAAGGCATGTCTTGGGCTGATATGGCTATTGGGCAAATAAGGATAGGTTGAATGTGGTTTATGGCAAAGTCTTGGAGACTTTCCTTACCACAAACCCCTCTCATCCTAGCCGCCCACTTGGCATGATCTTGGCCCTCCCTAAACCGCCTCTTGGCTTATAAAAGGGACCCTAGCTGCCCCCTCTCAATGGTTCAAATGCTTGGAGACGTGAACATACATAGAGGGGCGAGAGCAAGGGCAAAGGGCGACAACATCAAGGTGGCGCAACCCTTCTTCCTACTAGTGGCCGCAAGTTTTCTCCTTCCTCTCCTCTTGGCGTGACTTGGAGAAGGACTTGGTGGCGCCACTTCCTCTTACTCTTCCTAAGGGCCAAAACTCTTCTTCTCCCTCTTCTCTTGGAGTGAAGAGGATAAGGAGTTGGCGGCATCTTCCTTGCACTTGGCGCATGATCCTTGGAGGTGGCGCAAGAGAAGTGAAGGAACCCTAAGGCTTGATTCTCTTCCCGAGGCTAGCACCAAGCATGGAAGGGAGCAACGTTAAGGAGTCGACGCGTGGATACTTGTAGAGGGCGAGCACTTGATCGTCTTCAACATGGCTTCGGTAACTAGACAAGCAAAAGAGGTACATCTCTAACACATCCTTGTGTCTTCTCTCTCGCATGGATCCTTGGGACCGGAATACGTTTCGGGTGTAATGATTCTTCCGCTGCGTCCTGGGACTGCAAAATTTTAAATTACACCTGGTATTCCCTAACAGCGAGGACCGTTGCATGCGTCGAATGGGATGAAAATTGACCTCCGCGTGTTTTTTGGGACTGAACACGGCCTGTTGGGGTGAACACGGCTGGAGACACGGGTGTGTCGGTGATCTGTGAACTCGTCACGACCGTGTCCATCGACACGGCCTGGCCGTGTTGGGGTCAAATAGATTTCACGGTAGTGCCATGATGGATGTCACAGCCCGTAATATGGGGTCCAAAATCCACATAAGGTTTGGACATGGCCATGTTCCTGGTCACGGCCTGGCCGTGCTAATGTGGGCTGGCGACGGTGGATGGTGGGCTGGTCACGGCCTGGCCGTTCTCCTCGTCACGGTCGTGATTGCTCTGGCCAAAGTCCGCCGAACTTGTCACAGCGGGTGTCACGGGCATGTCGCAGACCGTGTTGGCGTTCGCGTTCTTCCTCGACCGTGTCACGGCCGTGTCCTATGTTACGGCCTGGCCGTGTCGGGGTAGACTGGGTCGCACAGGATCAGCCACGGCTGCGGGAACGGCCGTTCTTCTTGTTACGGTCGTGTCTGCCAACACGGCCTAGCCGTGTTCAGGGCGACAGAAGGCTTCTTGAGCTAAAATTTGTGGGGCATCCTCCTCAGATCCTGGGGAGTCTCCCCAAGTGTCTCTTAGAGGTGTTGGGCCCCCCTCATGTGTGTCCATGACTCCGTCACATATCCACCATGATTCTTGACCAAGGATAAACACAGAGACTAGATAAAATCTATCTCTTAGGGACATTGTGTTGGGGTATGCCCTTAAGGCTAATGTTTGAGGCCTTGGGATTGTAACAGTATTATGTATAAACTCTTATGTTTATAAAGGCAATGGTTGTTATTCAGTTTGTTATATTATCTGCTGCAATACATATACTTCTGAATAATGTCTCAATGCTGTTCAGCTGGGCTGACATGCAGTAAAGTCCTTAGTCGATATATCTTGGCGAACATGAGACAGCCTTGATATGATTGAGACTAATATGTGTTCTAATCTTATAGGATGCTTCGAGCATAGAATAAGATGTAGACTCATGGGTACATTGGATGTACTGGACAGACCCTACTAGGATATTCAATTGCTTGTCACAATGTGAATAATCCTTGATTGCAACAAGTGGCACATTTCCTCTGACTTGAGATCACTTGTGTTTCTAAATGATGATTGTCATTGCTTTGAGGTAGTTCAATATCATTTGAAACATAATGGTTATAGACTATCTTGGATGGTGAGCTTGAGTCAGGTTAGGGCACTAGTGATAGATAAAGGATTGCCGTCTCCTTAATTGGAGTGTGATGTTCTAAAGGGGCCCCCCCTCTGTATGAGATGATTGAGAAAGTGTATGGCCATACCCAGGTGACAGTGTTCATCTGATCTAATCATGCTCATCATATTGGAGCTACAAGCTTGACACGCTTGTCCAATAAGAACATCCAGTGGCAAAGGAAATTTGCATGCCTTGTGAATTGGATTCACACTTGTGCTGTGGTTTGGGTGTAGTCTTGGAAGACTCTTTCCTTTATATCGGGAGACAGTGATGTGTTGCTAGATACCCCTCACTGATCGTGATAACGTAAGTTATCGTTACCGACATTTAAAGGAAACCCTTAGGGTCGCACAATTTGATGATATGGCTTACTTAAGTCAGATCGTGTGGACTGAATTGTTTGGGTTCAGTTTAAAGGGATTTAGTCTCTGATTGTAAGTGAGATCTAGTCTGATCATGTTTGATTGATTAGGGCTTGAGATCGGTAAGCTTCGATTGAGAGAATAGATGCTAGATCAGTGAGATCAGGAGCATCAAGAGATCAATGGTCAGATCTTAAGCCTTAGGGGTTTATTAGAATCTGGACTAATTGCTTGGTTTATTTGGTTATTGAACCAAATCGATTTGAACCAGCTCATTGGATGAGCGTATGGTTCAAGTTGGCATTTGCGATTGGGGTCACTTGAACGTTGAGATGGTTTTGCTATTTTTAGATAGCATGTCACAACGTGACCACATCTCTCTCACGTCGCCCCTCTCTCGCCCTCTTGTCGCCGTTTTGCCTTTGGCTCTACACACATTCGTGTGAGAAAAAAAAGTTGTAGACGAAAGAGAGAAAAATCGCCAAGCAAGGAAAGCTCTCTCTTCCCTTCAAACGATCAAAGACACCTTGGACGATCCTTGCTAGCACAAGGGACGACAAGAAGGAGCAAGCCGTTGATCATCTTGTATGTGACGATTTGGAGGAGACCTCTTTTGTTCTCTTGCTTCCAAGGCGCCATCTAGAAATGGCCATGGTATGAATCGCATTCTTTCTTGCATTCAAAAGTTTTTAATGTTGATCATAATACATGCATCGATCCCATGAAACCCTAGTATCCGCTGCCCATGTTTTGTATGCGCCACTTTAGGGTTTCGCCCCCCCCCCCCCCCTTATTGAAAGGGGACTTTCACATTGTATATGCAAGTGTACATATGTGCAGATGTACAAACTTTTATAACAATGACAATGCCAGGATAATTCATCTATCAATTAGATGTGATACACATATCCCAATGGACCATCCTGAGGTCCTAAAGCATAAACACTAACACTAAGTCCTTCATATCGAAACATTTTCCCAACCATGTCTTCACAGATTGAAAACTATGGATGTCGTTTCCGATGAGCAGTATGTCATCGACATACAAGACTAGAAAAGTTACCAAGCTCCCACTGAATTTTCTGTATACACAGGCATCATCTTCGCTTTTGATAAAGCCATAATTTCTCACAGCTTCATCAAATCGAAGATTCCAACTTCGAGATGCTTACTTTAATCCATAAATAGATTTCTTTAGCCTGCAGACCTTGTTTGCATCTGCAGGATAGATGAAGCCATCAGGCTGTGTCATATATACATCCTCTATCAGCTTTCCAGTAAGGAACGCTGTCTCCACATCCATCTGTCATATCTCATAATCATGATATGCAGCTATAGAAAGTAGAATCCGAATTGATTTGATCATGGCAACTGGTGAAAAGGTTTCATCATAGTCCACCCCGTGGACCCGTCTGAATCCTTTAGCCACTAGTCTACCTTTGTAGGTAATTATGTTGTCATCTATGTCAGTCTTCCTCTTGAACACCCATTTACACCCTATGGGTTTTACCCCATCAGGTAGCTCAACCAAATCCCAGACTTGGTTAGCTGACATGGAATCCTTCTCGGATCGCATGGCCTCAAGCCATCTCTTAGGTTCTAGTCCACTGACCGCCTCATCATAGGTCCTGGGCTCATCCTCAATGACGAAGATCCCATCGTGTTGGTTCGGCAGTGACTCATACCTCTCAGGTGCACGATGAATCCTCCTAGACCTACATGGGACCTATGTCTGAGCCTCAGGTTGCCCAGTAACCGGTGCAGGTGGCTCAAGTTCCATCTCTTTGTCTTGTGGTTGCACTTGGACCTCGTCCAAGTCAAACTTGCTCCCACTAACTTCTTTCATGAGAAATTATTTCTCTAGAAAGATAGCACCTCGAGCAACAAAAACTTTGTTCTCGGTGGGAATATAGAAGTAGTATCTTTAGTTTCCTTAGAATACCCCACAAAGACACATTTATCAGATCTAGGTTCTAGCATGCTAGAATCCTGACGTCTGACATAAGCCTCACATCCCCAGATCCTGATAAAAGAGAGGTTAGGGCGTCTCCCACTCCATACCTTGTATGGTATTGATGACACCAAAATATATAGTATATTTTGTATCATTTTATATATTTTTTCATGCTCAATTGAAGATCTTTTGCTTATTTTTATGCTAAAATTATCAAATACTACAAAATATACTTCTATTTTGGTTTTTCATGATTTTCAGGTAAAAAGGCACTATTTTGAGGCGATTTCGAGCAAAAGAAGATACATGGAAGAGTTACCATCATCAAGAGGAGTTCATACAATAAATTCGACGCAAATCAGAGCAACAAACCAAAATACGGCAGTGTTGTAATCTATATTACGGTACCGTATTTTTACGTGCTACAGTAATATCAGAGCACTGCCGTAATTTGGAGAGTTTTCCGATCAAAGGTTTTCATGAAAATACGGCACTGCCGTAAGAAATTACACGGGCCTTATTTTGGAGCGCTTCAGACTAGAGTCATTCACCAAAATTACGGCACCACCGTAAACTATTTCACGGGCCATATTTTCTAAACGTTTCCGACCAGAGTGTTCAGCCGATTTTATGGCACCAGCGTGAAGCATATTACGGTGCCATGTTTTGTGAAGATCTCAGACCAGAGAGCTCGACCGATTTTACGGCAGTGCCGTGACTTATTACACTACCGTAATTCTCATCTAAAACGCGACTTCCGCATTCGATTTTGAAGTCCGATTCTTCCGGAGATGATTGCGGACGATCCAAGCCTTTAAATTCAAAGCCATCAGAAGAAGAAAGGGATCTTTTCACGAGGAGAACACAAAGACACCAAAAGCCCCAATTTTCGTCCACTATACAGAGAGGAATCACGTTCACCGTCGCCGCCAAGGGTTTCCCCGCCGTGACAAATCCAAAGAATCTCTGGGCGTGAAATTCACACTGAAGCTTCACGTAGAAGAGGAGACAATGTACCAGAAGTTTCAGAACGAAAGGAGATCTCTTGGAGGAGAAATCGAAGAAAAGGGAAGCACCATCACTGTTCATCGATGTCCCCTACAAAATACGGCTGTAATTTGTATTACAGCTGTAGTGTATTTTCTTAATCCCTCTTCCCCTTTGATTTTCGATCTTCTGAAATTATGGGAAATTGTATTTACTTCATGATGCTAGCCTAAACACTCTTTGGGACTTGGGGGGAGTAATTCCCTTTGATTTTCTTAATGACTAGATATTTTTTGCTTTCATCATGATTATTCTACTTTGATAATTTTACCTATGTGATGATTGCTCTAAGGTTCTCCTTAGTTTACTTTTTGTCATCATAATTTAGAGTTTTCACAATAAGGACCGAAAAGTGATTTGCTTGAGAACTCCGAACCCTAAAATTGATTAATAGGAACTCACCGTAAGCAATTAGGTTAAGTTCTTATTTCTTTATTTTAGTAGTTTAACTGCCATGATGATAGTTATGAACCTAGGATTGAGTTATTGTGTCAAATGTGGAGATCTTGCACGAAAGTGAGGATCAGAACATTAGAGAACCATAGGTAGAACTTGTGTTGAGACTCGGATGCACGAAAGTGATCCTTGAGTTTCCACTCGAGGCAATCAACTAAGAACTCGAATGCACGAAAGTGATCCTCGAGTTCTTTGTTTGATGATTTACTTATCATTAGCTCGGGATAAATCTTGCGCGAAAGCGAGGATTGGTCTCTACATGGTTATCTGCACGAAAGTGAGTTAATCTCTTTACAAAGTAAATTATACCTTTATCATAATAGAATTTGATTGATGAATATCCTTATATATCTAGTCATGAAAATTAAAGTGAATGAAACCCCAGTCCCAGTTTCTCTCTGATAGTATTTTCCCGTGTGTTTTCGATTTTTACTTTGCTTTTATTCAATTGCCTAGATAAGAAGAAATCAATTATTTGGTACTTGACAACATAGGTCTCTGTGGGTTCGATATCTTTCTTTATTACTTTGAGTATCCATGCACTTGCGGAGATAACAACAAGTGTGGTAACTCAATAAGTTTTTGGAGCCGTATCAGGGGGTGACAAGTCCCTGTGCGCCATACAATAAGTTTTGGCTGCGACTTCAGAATTAAGTTTTGTCTACCTACTTGTTGGGATACAACAAGTTTTTGGCGCCGTTGCCGGGGACCTTAGTTTTGTCAATATTGAAGATATTGAGAGTATTGCTAGACTAGGTTTTTATTTTCTGTTATTTTTATTTTCTTGAAATTGTTTGACATATCTACTTTGCATGCGTAGAAATCTTAGGTCATGACCACTTGTACCTTTTGATCCTAAGATAAACAAGACACTGAGATTGCGCAAGAGATTGAGATTTGAAGAAAGCCAAGAAATAATAGAAGTAATAGAGATGGCTAAAAGAAGATCATTGAGGGACTATGCAGCCCCTAATCCACAAGAATTTCACTCTAGCATTGCTAGACCCGTCATTGAGGCTAACTATTTTGAAATTAAGCCTACTTTTCTCTCCATGATTCAACAGAACCAGTTTGGAGGATCTCCTCTGGAAGATCCAAACCAACACCTTGCTTTATTTTTAGAACTTTGTGATATTATAAAGATTAATTGAGTTTCTAACGATGCACTAAAATTGAGATTATTTCCTTTTTCTCTTAGGGACCGAGCACGATCATGGCTTCAAGCACAACCCACCAGTACCTTCACAACATGGGATCAGTTATCCAACTCATTTCTAATGAAATATTTTCCTCCAAGCAAGACCATCCAATTGAGGAATCAAATCAAAGCTTTCAACAGAAGGATGAAGAATCATTCAGTGAGGCATGGGAGAGATTTAATGATTTACAACTGAAGTATCCTCACCATGTCCTTGAAAACTGGGTCTTAATTTATACTTTTCATAATGGTTTGTTATATAATACTAGATTAACTGTGGATGCTGCTGCAGGTGGTGCTCTTATGGGCAAAACCATTGATGATGCTTTCAACCTACTGGAGGAGATGGCTCTCAATCATAATCAGTGGACTTCTGAGAGGGGAGTACTTTACAGACCTTCTCAAGGTAAGACTGAGAATGATGGATGGCGCACCTTAGTAGAGAAAGTAGATTCCTTATGCAACATGTTCGATTCTTTTAAAATGCAAACTGCTGTTGTTTCTTCTATTGTTTGTGATATATGTGGTAATAATGGTCATGATGCTGAAAATTGTAGAGTTATTGTAGATCAGGGTAGTGAACATGTTAATGCTGTAGGGAACTACAATCAAAGTAGAACTAATGATTTCTATTCTAGTACTTATAACCCTGGATGGAGGAATTACCTGAATTTGTCTTGGAAAAGTAATAACTACTAAGGGGCGCAAACTGAGAATAAAGGATTCTAAAATAGACAAAATCAAAACCAAAACCAGAATTCTAATGTTGAATCTATGCTTGAGAAGTTGATGGCTAATCAAAATCAGTTCATGCAAAATCATAATAAAGAAATGGAAGATCTTAGGGGAATAGTTAATCAACTTGCATCACAAGTAGGATCTCTAATAGCCCACAACAAAATTCTTGAAAATCAAATTGCCCAACAAGCTAGTAGTTCTTACAGACCCCCTGGGAAATTGCCTGCTAAACCTAAACTAAACCCTAGGGAGCACTGTAATGTTATTATAACTAGAAGTGGGAAACAACTAGAAGAACCTAAAGGGAAAGTTGAACTTAATGAGAAAGAGTCTTATGATGATCATGATGATAAGTTAGAATTAGAGGAGTCTTCTAAACATGAACAAACCTTACCCAGTTTAACACCTCAAAAGGGTGATGAAACAAAAGGGGATGTGCCATGTAAGGAAGATGATTCTAAGTCTAATTTACCTCCACCCTATAGACCACCAATACCTTTTCCACAAAGGTTAGTTCAAAATAAACTAGACAAACAATTTGGCAAATTTCTTGAAGTTTTAAAGAAGCTTTATATTAACATTCCATTCACTGAAGCTATTTCTCAAATGCCATCTTATGCAAAATTTTTGAAAGAGATATTGTCTAGTAAGAGAAAATTAGATGATTATGGTACTTGTATTGTAACTTTGACTGAAGATTGTAGTGCCATCATACAAAACAAGTTACCACTAAAACTGAAAGATCCAGGTAGTTTTTCTATACCTTGTTCAATTGGCACTATGGCTTTTGACCGAGCCTTATGTGATTTAGGTGCCAGTGTGAGTCTAATGCCTCTATCTATTTATAGGAAACTAAACATTATAGAGCTTAAACCTACATCTATATCTTTATAGCTTGCGGATTCATCGGTAATGTATTATCCTGTAGGTATATTAGAGAATGTTCCATTAAAAATAGGTGAATTTTTCTTACCTGCAGATTTTGTAGTTTTAGACTGACACTATCCGCAAGTGCACGGAAATGTCGAAGTAATACAAAAGATATCGAATCCCACAAGGAACAAGGTGAGTACCAGAAAATCTAATTCTTGGAATCTAAGATGATCAAATCGTGGTTTTTGGAACTTAAAAACTAAAACTAAGCGAAATCGTAAACAAGAAATCAAACAACTACGACAGGGAAAATATATGAGAAAGAATATCAGGGCTTTGGCTTCCACCTCTCTGACGATTCTAATTGCGCTAAGAATTAAATATCAGTCACAAGGATCTACAGATATGCATAAGGAATCTACCCTATAGTACAAGGTGCCCTCTTTCGAGTGTACACCTCGGTATTTACCCAGAGCATCTCCTACTTTCGTGGTGGATCATTCTAGATAAACCCAATGGGTTCCGTGGTAGATTATGAACCCTCAAGCGAAGAACAAGCACTTTCGTGTCGAGCCTTCGCAAGATTCACAAAGAGGTTCCGTCGTTACAATCCTACTTTCGTTATGAACTGTAATAACTATAAGATGATACTACTTGGCCAGAGTAAATATCAAGAAATTAATACTTCAAGTGAAATATGCTCATAATATGATCCAGATAACAAGATTAAAACAAGAATTTCAAATAGAAATCGTCAGAGGGCTTCAACCTAGTCCTGAAATAAAGTTTACGCTACAACCATCGTCGAAACGTTAAAAGATCTCCCTTTGTACATAGGAAAATCATAGGAAAAGGTTTCTAAGGGGGAGGAGATGATGAACCGAATGAAATAACCAAGGATTGCTGAGTTCCGACGCTCGAATCTCCAAAAATCACCCCAAAGTCACCTGTTCACTGTGTCCGTCCGCCCTAGCCGCTTCGTCACCCGATTGCTCGATGGTTAGGTCACGGAAATTGGGGCTTTTATACTCTATTTGTTCTCCTTCGAATAAGCTCCATAGAGTCCTCACTTGCTAAATTTGGACTTGAATCGGGCCCGAAATCAATGAAAAATTGAGTGAAGGTCGGGCTGCTGCGATAGTATCACGGGTGAACCCGCCGGGTTCACCTACCAGTGAAGTGCGCGGTAAATTTCTACCCAGGTTTTATCAGACGGAATCACGGGTGAACCCCATGGCGTTCACCTGCTAGTGAAATGCGCGGCGACTCTCGAGTACCCGAACATCATCGGTGAACCCCGCCGGGTTCACCTGGTAGTGAAACACGCGGTGAGTTTCGTCCTTCGGCAAGATCACCGGTGAACCCCGTGGGGTTCACCTGGCCGTGAAGTCCAGAAAAACCTCCGATTGAGCCCAAATTTTACGGGTGGCTTCGTCTTCTCATAAGAAATCACCCCATGCTCTTAGATTCTTCAAAAGGTCTCCAAAATTAGGTGATTTTACCTGAAATTCAATAAGACAGACGAAAAGTGAAGATTCTGAAGTTTTTAACTAAATAAGCCTTAAAGGAGTGTAAAAATATTCAAATAAGCCTAAATTCATCATGGAATAATAATAAGAATCACTACTAAAATGCAATGCATCAAATACTCCTCGACTTAAATCTTTGCTTGTCCTCAAGCAATAAAATAAGTTGAAATACATGCTTGGTATAAGAAAAATCTTTTGTGTTGAAGTTCGCACCCAAGTTTAAAAAAATACTCTTTTTAGCAATCCAAGATCTAATTAGAAGAAATCAACAAAAAGGAGTGTCTTAAGCATTCACCAGTTTAGTCCCACAGTTTTTAGATGTCAACCAATTTAGAAAGCAGTAAACATGGGATATGAAACTCATTCCATTCCTATCCTTCCAATCATAATGTTGGGGTTGACTCAAGTGTTTTATTCGGAATATGAAACACTAATCATTGCATTAGACTTCAACTCATATCCTTAGGTACCATTGCCAATTTTTCACAATGCCAAGTAGAGGAGTCTTTTTTATTTCAATTCACATTTCTTAGATTTCAACTCATATCCTTCGGTACCACTGCCAATTTTGCGCAGTGCCAAGTAGAGGAATCTAAGTGTGATTTTTTTTTTATATAAATAACAGCATATCTTTTCTTTTAACAAATGCAGTGTTTCCCCAATACTAGAAAGGAATTCGAAGTTTGAAAAGAGAATATGTGTCCTAATATGAATCGAATGTAAATTGCAATCCAAAATCAATTGAATAATCATAAAAGCATTTGACCCACTAAATGAACATCCTAAAATCAATCCAATTAGAAAATTTCTAATTCATAGAATATACGGATATGACTATTGAGTAAATTTCTAACAAGTACTACATTCAACATGTCTTGATAAGTTCCAACCAATCATGCATTTAACTTTAAGAATTTTGCAAAGCTATCATTAGACTAGACTAGCGATATATACCTTAAAAAAACTTCATGAAAACACATAGATCTACACATCATGTAACATGTAAAGAGGGTTATAGCATAATACCAAAGCTGAAAAACAAGTGGTTCAAACATGTGTATCATACACTGCAGAGAGTGGGGCCTGTAGATGTGGACCAGGCCCATGAATAGTGGCATATAAGATACAATGCCAATATCAAAATAATATCTATCAGAAAGTGTCATAACAAAACCATGAAGAGAAAAGCAGAAAATCAGGACAACCACAACCAAACATAAGCTGGAGTCAAGACAGCTCACCCGCTCTAAAATGTTGCATAGTCCTCTATGCAATGTCGTATATGTGAGAGGAGAAGGTGGCAATGTCGAGTCGGGATGGAGCTAGCGCCTCTTGCGCGAATGGGAGCTAGAAGCTTGGGAGCTCTTGCCCTTGCCGTGCGAAGTGTGACTTGGCGCTTCCTCCTCATTTGAAGAGATCGGAATCTTCTTTATGTTTTCTTCATTAAGCAAGGCGAACCGGTCATCCATAACACATAGTTTCTCCCAAATCGAACCCAGCATCTTGTGCTGCTGTCGTTGCATCCTAGCCTCATTAGCTTCCCAACGGGAAGCTTGCTCCTAGCAAATAAAGGAGATGGAGGAATCCATCTGATCAATGAGCTCGCGCTGCTGAAGCTACTCCTCCCTCATCTCCTGAAGAATGGTCAACATAGAATCGGAGGAGGAGCCACCAAAGAAGAACACGCCTAGGGCTGGTGGTGCAGTGTCCACAGGGTCTGGTTGAGGGTCAGCAATTGGCTTGATGCGCCAGTTCTTTTGAACATGCACAGTGGTGCGCTCTGGATTAGGCAACGGCATGCAGAACTGGCTATCTTTAAACGTCATACAGTAAGGCAACGACATGCAGAACGGCATGCATCACCCCGGCGGACGATGAGTTTCATGGAAACGCACGACTCGATCTCGAGTCGGTTGTTTCCGCTAGCCTCGGCCGTGCCATAGGGAACCACCCTAAGAGATACTGCAAGAGGGGTGATAAGACCGCCAATGACAATGCGTGATGCGGTTGAATTGCTTTGCCATGTAGAATCCAGAATCGACCCTGAAAGAGTAAAGCATGCACCATAAGTAAAATAACTCTGACTGGCGTACCATACCGTCGCTCTCCCCCTCGCCTGAAGATGGTATGGGCGAGCACACGATGGACATATCTGATGGTCGGGTTGCAAATACTTGAAGCCCTGGCTACTCTGGCTGAATAGAAGTGCTCATTCGTAATTGATGCCCAAAAAACTTGCTCATTAAACTCCACCGGAACTTTGCGTGTGCAAGGTTCTGGGAAGCCATAAATCTGGCGAAGCTAAGAAAGGGATAAGCTGTGCTCAATATTCCCCATCCGGAAGGAGATGCGCCCTGGGTCTTCATCGACTACTGCGGCGGCTTTCACGTCCAAAAAGCTGAGGCACTCCAATGTAACTCCGATGTATGTGGGTGAGGCTAGCCATAGGAACTGCTCCCATCCAACATTTGAATACATCCATTTGACATCATCCCAGAGCCCTAGCATAACAAGAGTGTTTCGGTCCAAGTATCTGGTGTTGGTTATCTAATGATGGAGAAGCTGCTCATAGTTTTGTTGATGCTCTGCAATTCTGAAGACGATGCCGAATTCATTTGGCGGAGATGTATAAGCTTGGGGCTGCCGAGAAGATGAGCGTGGTGGGTTTCTGGAAGAGGAAGGTTGTGTCGGCTGACTAACAGGAGTGGCTTGTGGTGGCGGAGATCGTCCGTGCGGGATGAAGTCATCGTCGTCAGTAGAAGATTCAGATACAGGTTGCGGATTGCGGCGACAGAAGGCAAGCACCTTGCGCCTTGGTGCCATTAGGTCAGATTGCAAGAGAAGATCCAAAAACCCGTAGAGATTTGCACGAAAACAAGATAGCAACCGATCGAGGAGGCAAAAGCAGAGAAATCGGCGAGCAGGGAAAACTAGAATAATAATAGCAAGGAGCGGATCGGGTTGTTGCGAACCTCCTCGGAGGTGCAGATCGAGAAGAGGGGGGTCCGTCGAAGACTTGAGGGCATGAGATTATCGGGGGAATCAGGGATCTAGAGTAGATGGAGCGGCGGCGGTGTGAAGTCGCGAGCCCTACCCGTGGTTTAGGGCAAACACGGGTAATGTTCCAAGAGAAACACGGGTGAACCCAGCTGGGTTCACCTAATCATGAAGCACACTTTAGGGATGCGCCCGGTCAGATTTAGTTGTCTTCACGGGTGAACCCCATCGGGTTCACCTAGCCGTAAAGAGCACGGAGAGTCTCTGAAAATCTAGAAATAATGTGCACACTTCAATATTGCCGGTTCCGACTTTATCTAACAAGAATATCTTCTGAAAAACTGCTCGTCAAGATGCAAAAGTGTACTTCACGGGTGAACCCCGCCGGGTTCACTTGGTCATGAAGTGCAATGAGCTGCAGTAAAAATCCCGCAAAAATCTCCTGTATGCATGGCGCCTCTGCATCCCAAAAAAATAAACCTCAAATCAGTGTATATCAAGATCGAGATTTCCTAAGACAAGCTAGATAAGTAATAGAGTGAAGCAATCGACGATGATAAACTAAAAACTAAATGACAACTAATGAAAATGAAAACAGCGAGAAAACTTGGGCTGCCTCTCAAGAGCGCTAGTTTTAGGTCAATAGCTCGACCATAGAAGTGTTATTCATAAATTAGAATGAAGATGAAATTACTAAGTGGTTCATACCTTGAAGGGTCAGAAAATGATTTCAAGCTTATTTTACTTTCATCAGTTACCTTGGTTGTTTCCTTATGCAAATTTTCAAATTGTACCTTCCTCAAGTTGACTAGTTCAGTTGAATCAAAGAGTTTCACAAAAGCTTTAGTTCCTCATTATCCTTCACCTCATCTTCAGCTGCAAAATAGATTTTTATAGGATCCACAAATAATTCACTAATCACTTCTTGGTTAACCACTTCCTCAACAACATCAACCTTATGACAAGACCCTACAAAATAAGATATATCCTCAAGTGGTTTCTCATGTTCTATCTCCTCTTTTGATTGTTCAGGTTGAAGTGTCTCAGGAGATTTAATCTCAGTGTCATGTGCAGGCATCCTAGGCTCCTCAAGTTCTTTGCCGCTCCGAGTGAAGATTTCATTGCAATGCTCCCTCGGGTTAACTTCTGGCAGTGATGGAAGCTTCCCTAGCGCTCTAGAGGATGAGTTGGCTTGCTCGGCAAGCTGGCTCTCCAATATTTTATTGTGCGTCTCCAAGGAGTCCATCCTTGTCCTCATCAGTTTCATCATATCAGTCAGCCCTTCTATTTACTTACTCAGTTGAGAGTCTTGGGCCGGTCTTGGTGGAGGATTGAAATTTGCTTATTGAGAGGGGGGGTTGTAGTTTCTCTATTGGAACCCAGGTGGCTGCCTGTAATTTTCTTGTTGTGGCGGCCTGAAGTTCCCTTGTTGTGGTTGAACTAGTGGTGGTGCTTGCCCTAGTTGTATAGGCTGCGTGGTACGGTAGGAGAAGTTCGGGTGGTTGCGCCAGCCAGGGTTGTAATAGTTGGAATAAGGGTTGTTCATGGAGTTCATATTTCCAACTGCATTAAGATGTTCAGGCTGACTTTGGACCACTTGTTCATCTCCTACTCGGCACTCGACACCTACATGTCCTGCAACGCCACACAACTCACAAGATAATGAATTAGTGTCTACAGAATTAATAAACCATGAATCAAATTTCTTAGTCAGATTGTCTACATTCATAGTGAGAGCAGTTAGTGAATCAAGATCGAATTTACCTGCTTTCCTGGAAGGTGTACCTCACTCAGGATTTCATTGATGATAGTTCAAAGCCATGTCCTCCAGGAGGTTGATCGCATCTTTAGGTATTTTGCTCATCAATCCCGATCCTCTAGCAGCTGCATTGACTGTGAGTCTAGTATTGTACTCCAATCCCATATAGAACGTATGTACTAGAACCCAAGTCTCGATCCCATGGTGTAGGCATAATCTTTGAAGCTCTTTAAATCTTTCCCAGGCTTCGTACAAAGACTCTCCATCCTTTTGCATGAAGCTCGTTATCTGGTTTCTAGGGTGGATTGTCTTTGAAGGAGGAAAATACTTCGAGAGGAAAGCTTGAGACAGTTCATCCCATGTCTGTATTGAAGCTGAGGGAATCGTGTGGAGCCATGCCCTTGCTCTGTCCCTCAAGGAGAAGGGAAACAAACGCAACCTGATAGCATCAGAAGTAGCTCCATTAATCTTTAACATATTGCAATATTCCAAAAATATAGACAAATGCATGTTGGGGTCCTCCAGAGGAGAACCACCAAATTGACTTTGTTGTATCATGGAAAGTAGAGCAGGTTTAATTTCAAAATTATTGGCCTCGACACTAGGCCGAACGATTCCTAATTGAAACCCATGTGTAAAAGGTGCTGCATATTCTCGCAGTGTTCTGGCATTGTTGTTGTTCACAGGTTGAGGCGCTGGTTCGTTCTCCATAGCGATTTCAATGTGTTCCATCTGTTCTTGACTTTCCTTTTTCTTTGTTTGCTCTAACTTTCTCCTTTGTCTGAAAGTCTGTTCTATCTCAAAGTCGATTTCAAAGAGTGGTCCTGCCCTAGAACTTCTTTGCATAAAAATTTGTCAGATCCAATTATGAAATTCAGGCAGTTAATACAAGCAGAAAACAGCATGAAACAGAAAAAAAGAAAGAAAAGAAAACTAACTAAAGCTTAGTCTACCAATTCTTAGAAATATACTGATATCAACCATTGATCCCCTGCAACGGCGCCAAAAACTTGACACTATCCGCAAGTGCACGGAAATGTCGAAGTAATACAAAAGATATCGAATCCCACAGGGAACAAGGTGAGTACCAGAAAATCTAATTCTTGGAATCTAAGCTGATCAAATTGTGGTTTTTGGAACTTAAAATCTAAAACTAAGCGAAATCGTAAACAAGAAATCAAACAACTACGGCAGGGAAAATATATGAGAGAGAATATCAGGGTTTTGGCTTCCACCTCTCTGACGATTTTAATTGTGCTAAGAATTAAATATTAGTCACAATGATCTACAGATATGCATAAGGAATCTACCCTATGGTACAAGGTGCCCTCTTTCGAGTGTACACCCCGGTATTTACCCAGAGCGTCTCCTACTTTCGCGGTGGATCATTCTAGATAATCCCAATGGGTTCCGTAGTAGATTATGAACCCTCGAGTGAAGAACAAGCACTTTCGTGTCGAGCCTTCGCAAGATTCACAAAGAGGTTCCGTCGTTACAATCCTACTTTCGTTATGAACTGTAATAACTGTAACATGATACTACTTGGCCAGAGTAAATATCAAGAAATTAATACTTCAAGTGAAATATGCTCAGAATATGATCCAGATAACAAGATTAAAACAAGAATTGCAAATAAAAATTGTCAGAGGGCTTCAACCTAGCCCTGAAATAAAGTTTACGCTACAACCATCGTCGAAACATTAAAAAATCTCTCTTTGTACATAGGAAAATCACATGAAAAAGTTTCTAAGGGGGAGGAGACGATGAACCGAATGAAATAACTAAGGATTGCTGAGTTCCGATGCTCGAATCTCCAAAAATCACCCCAAAGTTGCCTGTTCGTCATGTCCGTCCACCCTAGCCGCTTTGTCACCCAATTGCTTGATGGTTAGGTCACAAAATTTGGGGCTTTTATACTCTATTTGTTCTCCTTCGAATAAGCTTTCCATAGAGTCCTCACTTGCCAAATTTGGACTTGAATCAGGCCTGAAATCGATGAAAAACCAAGTGAAGGTCGGGCTGCTGCGATAGTATCACGGGTGAACACCGCCGGGTTCACCTACCAGTGAAGTGCGCGGTAAATTTCTACCCAGGTTTATTAGACGGAATCACGGGTGAACCCCATGGGGTTCACCTGCCAGTGAAATGCGCGGCGACTCTCGAGTACCCGGACATTATCGGTGGACCCCGCCGGGTTCACCTGGCAGTGAAACGCGTGGTGAGTTTCGTCCTTCGGCAAGATCACCAGTGAACCCCGTGGGGTTCACCTGGCCGTGAAGTCCAGAAAAAGCTCCGATTGAGCCCAAATTTTGCGGGCAGCTTCGTCTTCTCATAAGAAATCACCCCATGCTCTTAGATTCTTCAAAAGGTCTTCAAAATTAGGTGATTTTACTTGAAATTCAATAAGACAGATGAAAAGTGAATATTCTAAAGTTTTTAACTAAATAAGCCTTAAAGGATTGTAAAAATATTCAAATAAGCCTAAATTCATCGTGGAATAATAATAAAAATCACTACTACAAGGCATCATAGACATGGAGGAAAATCACAAAAATCCTATAATTCTTGGTAGACCACTCTTAGCCACTACAGGAGCATATATTGATGTTAAAGAGGGAAAAATTAGTTTTAAAATTTGTGAAAACATTATTGAGTTTGATCTTAATGATTCTTTGAATAAACTTTCATACTCTGGATCATGTTGTAGCATTGAAGTAGTTGATGATACTGTTATTGATGTTTGCAGTTTATTTGATGAAACCTCAAATTTTGGAACTAATAATCTTTCTGAGGATGTTGATAAAGGATTACAGGAAAGAAGAGATAAAATTTCTGGAAGAAGGAGGAAAAGAAGAAGAAAATCTAGGTTGTTTGACAAAGGAAAGAGGATCTTGAGCAAATTTGGAGATTGTTTCAAGGCTAAGCCTTATGTGGTTCAATGTGATGGCCAACCTAAAGAAAGATCAGAAGGGCAATTGAGGAATTCACGATCAAATCCGAGTGCAAAAGGGTCAAGCTAATGACCTTTAAATTAGCGCTTCTTGGGAGGCAACCCAAGCTTTCTAACCTTTATTTATTTTCTTTTATCTTAGTTTTTTATTTGGAACAAATTTTTCTTATTTTTGCACGTGAAACAAGATTTGGTGCAAATTACGGCACCATAATTTCGTCCGTTTTTGACCAGAGAGTTGTGACGAAATTACGGTACCGCCGTAAGTTTTTACACTGTACCATATTTTGTGTCCAAAATCTTCCCGAGAGCATTTTCAATTTTACGACACTACCGTAAGATTTTACACGGGCTGTATTTTTGTGAGATTTTCTGATGAAAAGTTTTCGAAGTTACCCCTAAATTACGGTAGTACCGTAATATATTTTACGGGTGTAATTTTTGAGTTTTCGATTTAAAAAAAAATTGCTGGTTGATTTTACGGCGGTACCGTAAACTATTACACTGCACCGTATTTTTAAGTTATTTTTGACCCGAGAACAATCGTGATTTTATGGCGGTACCAAAAGATTTTACACTGCCGTAATTTTAATTCTAGCACACGAGTCCTGTGCCGTTTTTAGGTTTTCACGGGCCGTTTTTAGGGTTTTTCCACTCGTTCTCTCTCGTTCTCGTGCCGTTCTCACGTCTCTGACCACCTGAGTACATTGGCGACTCTTCCTGTGAACTTCAGACCGTCGATTGGGTTACTCTCTTCACCAATTTCTCCACTTTGGCGAGTTTACATGATATTCGCCCCTTTCACTTGTTCTTCCTCATTTCTTAATTGTTTTGAGAAATTTTTGTTCGCATATGCTTATTAGAGGATAGGCTACGAATCCTAGTTCGATTTTGGAATTTTTGGAACAATTTATCGAGTGTATTGAGCAAGATTGAACTCACACACAGATTTTCCACCCTGTTTTCCACCCAATTTTCCACTGTTCTATTTTGATGAAAAATTTCTTGAGTTTTGAGCTGTGATTTAACTGTAAGACATGTATACATTGCTTAGATTGAATAATTATATTGATATATGGTGCATTGAATTACTGGTTTGCATTTTGTTTAAAATGACACCAAGAACAAAGTCAATATTTCCAAGAAGGAAGGGAGAAAGCCCCTGCTGAATCTTCCCAACCTCAGAATCCACATGGTATCATGTTTAGGAATGAAATGCAAGAAACAAGGTATAATCAGATTTTAGAAAGGAAGGTTATCAATACAAAGTATGGTGATAGAAGGACCTTAGAGGCCTTGGGACTGTATGAAGATGTGCTTTGGATGTTTGTTAGAGTCAAGGCCAAAGAATTCTTCCAGATGACTCCTCACACTTATTTGCCACTAGTTTTGGAGTTTTTGAGTAGTTTAATCATAGATTTGAAGGAGCATTCACATGGACCTGCAGAAGGAGAGATCACATTCAGACTAGCTAACCAAGAGAGGAAACTTACATTGTAGGAGATCAAGGATATTTTTGGTTTGAGTACAGGAGGATACACTCAGATGCCCTTGGGATTTATTGAGGGCATGTTCTGGAATCAGATTACTGATGAGAGTCATTACTATGCTGTGTCTGCTAGAGCTTCCAAAATTTTGAATCCATGCATTAAGTATGCGCATAGGGTGCTTGCACACATTGTATTTGGGAGAGGTGATAGTGACGGCATGGTCCGTCAACATGAGCTTTATTTTCTTTGGGGGATGCTTAATGGTTTTGCTGTGGATGTTGCCTTCTTTATGATGAAAGATATGGACAAAGTTGCTAGGTCAAAGAGAGGCACTGTAGTGATAGGAGGATTGATCACTCCTATAGCCCAGTACTTGGGAATAGAGCCTTACGGGGCAGAACTTGCAAAAGGGAATGCAAGACTTGATTTTGAGTCTTGTAAAGCTATGAAGATGATTGTGCGAGAAGGAGACACATATGTTGGTGTATATGCCCTTGGACCCGTTGTTGGTCCATCTTGTACTACTTGATATTGATATTGATATTTAAATATATCACTCTGGCATTGTCGTTATTATGCTATGTTTACATCTGCGATTATGTACATGGATAATAATGTCCCTGGAGACAGATTGTATCTGTGCTCAAACGGTGTGTCCCCAGTCGAGTACCTAAGTGGATAAGGGACATCTCTGGTACATGTGAGACTGGTATATGGGCTGGCTAGGCACGGGGTGCTAACGCAGACATATGGGTATATCAGTGGTGGATATACTGGACCGACCCGCTGTGAGGCTCTAACTTGGTGTCACGAGTTAAGCTCACAAGTGACAGGAGATGCATTGATCCCTTGACTTGAGGTCATTGACTCTTCTATATGGTTAGGGACATGCTTTGATACAACCTAATGCCTCGCCGTAGCAGGGAGGTCATAACGGTTGTCATTGGGTATGTCATGACCCATATGAGAAGATCAATGGACAGACATAGGATTTGCGATTTCCTGCAGGAAACTTGATATCCATGGGGCCCCCTATGGTTGCATGACTGGAAGTGTATGGCCATACCCAGGTGAAAGCCTGATTTAGTCATGACCATGAGATTGGGTGAAAACAAAGTGGTGACACACTTTGTCCAATCGGATATTAGTTTAGCAAAGAGACTGTAATGCATCGGTATCTTGTTGCGATGATGGGGATGTCGATGCTGATATCCATTCCGAAGACTTGGGTAGCAGCGATGCACTGCTAGGTGCCACTCACTGCTTGTGATGACCTGAGTTCATCATTGCCAACGTTAGAGGAACCTACAGGGTCGCATAACTTGAAACTCGGGTTCTCGTATTGATTGGGTAGCCTATTGATCAAGTTATTGGATAACTCGGATCTGATTGGGAGAATCCATCAGTGCCACTATGCCTGATGAGTTGGAAGGGACTTATTGGAGCTAACTTCTTTTTTGGGCCAGATGGGCCAATTGGGCCCAACTAGCTAAATGGGCCAAATAGGCCCAACATGCTATTTGGATCAAGTAGGCCCAACATGATATTTGGATCAAATAGGCCCAACAGGCTATTTGGATCAAATGGGCCCAATAAGCTAATTGGACCAAATGGGCCCAACAGGCCAAATGGGCCAAATGGGCCAATTAAGCCCAATGGGCTGGCTAATTGGACCAAATGGGCCCAAATGAAGTGGGAGGTATTTGGAGTTGGCGCCATCCTCTTGTGAAGAGGGGGCACCTTTTCACTTGTGAAGGGTTGCGCCTCTTCACTTGTGAAGAGATGCGCCCATTAAGAAGAGGTGCGCCCCTTGTGAAGAGGTGCGCCCCTTGAGAAGAGTTGCGCCTCTTTACTTGTGAAGAGTTGCGCCTCTTCTCCTGAATAAATACCTCCTTGGCGCCCTCCCTCAGGTGGTTGGTTGATAAGAGAAAGCGTTCACAAGGTTGGACCTTGGCAATTTCTCCACCTCCTCTCCTCTTCCCTCTCCTCTTGGCGCTCACAAGGTTGGACTTTGGTGAGCTTCCATCTCCTCTCCTTGGCATCTTCCCTTGGAAGTTGACCCAAGTGCTTGAGGAATTCTCCCAGAGGCGTGGATCTTCTTCCCGAGGCTAGCACCGGGCGTGGAAGAAGAGAACTCGAGGTTCGGCTGTGTGCGAGACTGCAGAGGGCGAACATTTGGGTGCCTGCATCGCATCCATCTTCTTCATTGCAAGGTATCATCTCCTACTCACCATGTCGATTCCCTCGCAAGACTCGATCTTCTGGGTTTTTGGGACTGTCCTGTTTTGGGGATTGCTTCCGCTGTGCTTGTCTGTAAAATTTTAAAATCCCCGGGGTTTTGTTCTGGAATCAGATTACTGATGAGAGTCATTACTATGCTGTGTCTGCTAGAGCTTCCAAAATTTTGAATCCATGCATTAAGTATGCGCATAGGGTGCTTGCACACACTGTATTTGGGAGAGGTGATAGTGACGGCATGGTCCGTCAACATGAGCTTTATTTTCTTTGGGGGATGCTTAATGGTTTTGCTGTGGATGTTGCCTTCTTTATGATGAAACATATGGACAAAGTTGCTAGGTCAAAGAGAGGCGCTGTAGTGATAGGAGGATTGATCACTCCTATAGCCCAGTACTTGGGAATAGAGCCTTACGGGGCAGAACTTGCAAAAGGGAATGCAAGACTTGATTTTGAGTCTTGCATAGCAATGAAGATGATTGTGCGAGAAGGGGACACATATTGTTTGGTCCTTGGGCCAAATGTCCCTACTCTACCTTTCCCCCACATTGAGAAGACCACAGTCAGAGAAAGAGTAAATTGGAAGTTATCTCCTAGCAACGCCGAGGTAGCCTTCACACCACCACTTGACACCGTTCCACCACCACCCACATGGGGTGGAAGGGATGATCCCTTTGGCATGGAGTCACCCCATCATGATTCTTCACACCCTGCTGGTGATTCTTCATACGCACCTAGAGGATGATTTCCTAGTGCTCATGATCCAGGGTTCCAGGCTCTTCATGCACAGATGTATAATCAGGAGCACCGCATGGAGAGGGTGATTGACTCCTTAGGGAAGGTGACTGACTCTCTTGGGCACCTCCACCAGGATGTGGAAAGACTAAGCAATCATATGGAGGACATGGGAAATTTCCTCTATGATCGATTTGGGTATGAAGACCAGAGGAGATATGGCTACCCTGGTGATCAAGGAGGGCAACCACACTATGATGTTGAGGCTATGCATCCTGATGATGAAGAGTAGATTATTTTGTGAGTATCATCTTCCCTTATCCCTTTGCTATATCATTTTTTCCATATCTTATTGATGTTGCCTGTTTTAAAGGGAAGGATGATGCTTCTACACCTCTATGACCACCGACACTGCTATTCTGTTTCACATACTTATCTTTCTTTTCGATGTGGTTGTATGATGATTATGATGATACTGATTTTCACTATTTTGAAGGGGTTGTATTATGATATTTTGATATTATGATGATTTATCTTCGATATGGTTGTATTACACATGATGATGTATTTAGTATTTTTGATGATATGATATTGCGATATTTGAAGATGATGATGAGTATACTCTTGGTTTTTATTGTTGATGACTTGATTAATTGATGATGAATAAATTCAAATTCATGATTAGAGACAAACCCTATCATGTTAGATTTATTTCCTTGATGCATATCTATTTTTGAAATTTAACATTGGTTGATACATGAAATTTTGGATAGATATATTATTTGAGGGATAAGATCTAAAGGTGAACCTATTCTTTTAAATAAAATGAGCATATGAGTATGATTTGTGAATTGATATCAATTGATCAACCTAGTAGATGTTAGGTCTATTTTGCTATTTGTTGGGAAAGAAGAATCCAAGATCCATGAAAATAGTGAGAGACTCCCCTACTTGGCACTATGTAAAATTGATAGTGGTACCTAAGACATGGGTTGAAGTCTATCTTAAAAAAAATGATGAGAGTGAAAAAGAATAAGACTCCTCTACTCGGCACTATGCAAAATTGATAGTGGTACCGAAGATAAGAGTCAAAGTCAAAATAAAAAGCGTGTATCTAAGTGGGTACATGTCATCTATGCAAAAACAACAAAATATATGAAAATGAATAAAAAAAATATGTGTGGAAAAAGATCTTGTAAACAAAAGCATGATAGATTTGAACTGAAATTGGGTGAAATCATGAGATTGAAAATTCTATTTATTATACAAGTTGCAAAGTTTTATTTGATTGAGTTGTGAATCTAGAGGGTTGAGTTCTAAGAATAATATGTCTATTTGAAGTTTTATGAAACAATTGATGGAATTTTTCATTAATAGTGGTATTTTAGAAATTCATTGAGCATGAAAAGGTTTATCTTTTAATCAAATTTTTATTTTTGCTTGAGGACAAGCAAAGTTTGAGCCTTATGTATTTTGATGACACCAAAATATATAGTATTTTTTGTATCATTTTATATATTTTTTCATGCTCAATTGAAGATCTTTTGCTTATTTTTATGTTAAAATTATCAAATACTGCAAAATCTACTTCTATTTTGGTTTTTCATGATTTTCAGGTAAAAAGACACTGTTTTGAGGCATTTTCGAGCAAAATAAAATACATGAAAGAGTTACCATCATCAAGAGGAGTTCATACAACAAATTCCACGCAAATCAGAGCAACAAACCAAAATACGGCAGTGCCGTAATCTATATTACGGTACCGTATTTTTATGTGCTGCCGTAATATCAGAGCACTACCATAATTTGGAGAGTTTTTCGATCAGAAGGTTTTCGTGAAAATACGGCACTGCCGTAAGAAATTACACGGGCCATATTTTGGAGCGCTTCAGACCAGAGTCATTCACCAAAATTACGGCACCACCGTAAACTATTTCATAGGCCGTATTTTCCAAACATTTCTGACCAGAGTGTTTAGCCGATTTTACGGCACCGGCGTGAAGCATATTACGGTGCCGTATTTTGTGAAGATCTTAGACCAGAGAGCTCAACCGATTTTACGGCAGTGTCATGACTTATTACACTGCCATAATTCTAATCTGAAATGCGACTTCCGCGTTCGATTTTGAAGTCCGATTCTTTCGGAGATGACTGCGGACGATCCAAGCCTTTAAATTTGAAGCCGTCAGAAGAAGAAAGGGAGCTTTTCACGAGGAGAACACAAAGACACCAAAAGCCCAAATTTTCGTCCACTATACAAAGAGAAATCACGTTCACCGCCGCCGCCAAGGGTTTCGCCGTCGTGACAAATACAAAGCATCTCTGGCCGTGAAATTCATACTGAAGCTTCGCCTGGAAGAGGAGACAACGTACCAGAAATTTCAGAACAAAAGGAGATCACTTGGAGGAGAAATCGTAGAAAAGGGAAGCGTCGTCACTGTTCATCGATGTCCCCTACAAAATACGGCTGTAATTTGTATTACAGTCGTAGTGTATTTTCTTAATCCCTCTTCCTCGTTGATTTTCGATCTTCTGAAATTATGGGAAATTGTAGTTACTTCATGATCTAGCCTAAACACTCTTTGGGACTTGGGGGGAGTAATTCCTTTTGATTTTCTTAATGACTAGATATTTTTTGCTTTCATCATGATTATTCTACTTTGATAATTTTACCTATGTGATGATTGCTCTAAGATTCTCCTTAGTTTACTTTTTGTCATCATAATTTAGAGTTTTCGCAATAACGACCGAAAGGTGATTTGCTTGAGAACTCCGAACCCTAAAATTGATTAATAGGAACTCACCGTAAGAAATTAGGTTAAGTTCTTATTTCTTTATTTTAGTAGTTTAACTGCCATGATGATAGTTATGAACCTAGGATTGAGTTATTGTGTCAAACGTGGAGATCTTGCATGAAAGTGAGGATCGGAACATTGGAGAACCATTGGTAGAACTTGTGTTGAGACTCGGATACACAAAAGTGATCCTTGAGTTTCCACTCGAGGCAATCAACTAAGAACTCGGATGCACGAAAGTGATCCTCGAGTTCTTTGTTTGATGATTTACTTATCATTAGCTTGGGATAAATCTTACGCGAAAGCGAGGATTGGTCTCTGCATGGTTATCTGCACGAAAGTGAGTTAATCTCTTTACAAAGTAAATTATGCCTTTATCATAATAGAATTTAATTAATGAATATCCTTATACATCTAGTCATGAAAATTAAAGTGAATGAAACACTAGTCCCAGTTTCTCTCTGATAGTATTTTCCCGTGTGTTTTTGATTTTTACTTTGCTTTTATTCGATTGCCTAGATAGGAAGAAATCAATTATTTGGTACTTGACAGCATAGGTCTCTGTGGGTTCGATATCTTTCTTTATTACTTCGAGTATCCGTGCACTTGCGGAGATAACAACAAGTGTGGTAACTCAACAAGTTTTTGGAGCCGTATCAGGGGGTGACAAGTCCTTGTGTGCCATACAATAAGTTTTGGCTGCGACTTCAAAAATAAGTTTTGTCTACCTACTTGGGATACAACAGGTATCTTGGAGACACTCTTAGATGGAACGTTATTCAGTATAAGAGAAGCTATCTCAAGTGCATATCCCTAGAATGAGGGTGGTAGAGTTGCATGACTCATCATAGATTAAACCATATCCAACAAGGTCTGATTTCTCCTCTCAGACACACCATTCCATTGAGGTGTTCCAGGAGGAGTGAGTTGGGATATGATCCCACACTCTTTAAGATAGTCAAAGAACTCACCGCTCAGGTACTCTCCACCATGATCTGATCGAAGAGTTTTAATGGATCTACCAAGCTAGTTCTCTACTTCATGTCTGAACTCCTTAAATTTCTCAAAAGATTCAGATTTATGTCTCATCAAGTAGACATAACCATATCTACTGAAGTCATCAATAAATGTGATGAAGTAGCTGTGTCCTCCTCAGGCTTATTTATTAAATGGCCCACACACATCAGTATGTATGAGATCCAACAAACCTTGCACCCTCTCACCAGTTTTGGTGAAGGGTGCCTTTGTCATTTTCCCTAATAAACAAGGCTCACAAGTATCAAATTCCTCCAAGGAACTTGAATCTAACAACCCATGTGCATGGAGTTGTTGGATGCGATTCTTGTTTATATGGGCTAATCGACAATGTCATAGGAAAGCACCAATTGAACCACTCAGTTTGATCCTTTTGTTATTTATGTTACATATAGAACTATCCATGTCCAAGACATATAACCCATTGCACAATGTACCCTTCCCATAAAACATGTTCGCAAATGAGAAAGAACAAGAGTTCTCCTATATTTCAAACTTAAATCCTTTCATTGTCAAGCAAGGAATGGATATAATGTTCTTAGTAAGGGAAGGTACATAGTAGTAATTATCTAGCTCTAACTGAAGTCCAGAGGGCAGGGAGAGGGTCAAAACTCCTACAACAACAATAGCAACTTGTGCCCCGTTTCCATCCCATAGGTCAATCTCTCTAGGCCATACCGATCTACTTTTCTTGAGCTCCTACATATTTGTACAAATATGAGCTCCGCATGCGGTATCCAATACCCATGACATAGAAGTAGAAAGGTTGACTTCGGTAACATAAATACTTGAGCATGAAGACGAGGGCTTGTCTCTCTTCTTCTCATTCTGAAGTCACACCATGTCCTTTATCATGTGAGGTGGTCCTCCACATGAGTAGCACTTGCTATTCCTAACTCTTTCCATCTTTATTTTCAATGTCTTAGTTAAGCCTTTCAGCTCAACACATTGAATGTTTACTTTAGGAGGGTTGAGCTCAACCAATTCATCAAAGAGCTGCCTTAGATTAGAAATAGTCTCAGAGGCACTCTTAGATTCATATTGCCCTCTAAATTCAGGCGACATGTTGGCTAGCATCAAATTAGCAACCTCCAAAGTATCAGCCAGATGCATATTATAAGCATCCTTCTCAGTCGAGCATGGAAGTGGCTCAGGAATAGGTTGCTCAAGGACATAGAGCTTTCTCTCGAGCTTGAGCACGATTCTCAAGTTCACATACCAATCCATCAAGTTGGATCCAACCAACTTGTCCTTCTCAAGGATTGATCGCAGTGACCATCTACTATTGTTCATTGCCATTGTTCTACAACAACTAAGATTCAGCAGATTAGTACTACTTCAAATCATTTAAACTGGACTTGTTTTAAATGATTATGGCTCCTGCTATTTTAATCGAATTGACAACCCACAAAGTCAATCGAAAATTTAAGATTTCCTAGTGAAATGGGATCCTTACTCCACATGAGGCTTCACATCCCATGAGCGTGGGACAAGATGCACAAAGTAACTCATGCTTCATAAGGTGTGCACGCCGGCCGATTGCTCCAAGCAATTCCCCTTATTGAGACAGTCTAGGCATTTCATGTCCAGCGAGGGCTGAAAACAGCATGAAACCCTAACCTCTCAACGATGCCTCTAGAGTTCCACCATATGCCTAGCACATGTGGAAATCTAGTCAATTCCATTCCTAACCATTATGCCCAAGGCCAATGAGTTTCCTTGCGAAGGCACGTCCAGGGCAAAACTGGACTAGGGAAACCATTGTCACCACACACCTTCTAAAGATAAGTGGGTGTGTCCCACAAGGGTGGGAAACAGTTCACAACACCTCTGATCGATAGCTTGATGAGGGCTACGTGTTAGAATGCTTCTAGACTTGATATTTTGAGTGAGGGTTTTTGAGGTCTCATCAACTCAGTTTTATCTTATGTCTAACATTACAGGCATGCAATCCTATAGTGATAACATAACGATAAAACATTACATGCATGCTTTGCTTTAGTAGATAACGAAAGCAGAAAAAGGATGATGTGATCATAGCCAATTCAAGACATTGAACCAACCCATGCCAAAAAGAGGTTCAACTCTTGACCTATGACACAAGCCCCTAAAACTAGACCTAGCCTAGCCGACCTCTAGCTCGATCTTCAAGGTTGGCTCCAAGGTCCATCACATCATGGTTTAGCTCTCACACACTAGAGGAAGTTCTAGGGAAACCCTAGCAGCAAGCCCCTAGGTTCGGCTAATGCCATGGGCCTCCTCCAAGGAAGATGCGCCACCAATGTTGGTGCATGTTGTGCCATGAGGAGAGATGCGCAACCAAGCAAGCATGCTCCAAGACATCTTGTAGGATGCGCCCCTAATCTTCATTTTGAATTTCATAAAGAAAAAGAAAAGCGGCACGCAGGCCTCACAAGAGTACATCACAGGCATGCTTAGGGGCTTGACTAATGATCACAACATCGTGCACAATCAAGGCACTTACTCATGCAATTCTACAAGCTCATGAAAAACATAAAATCCGAAATTTTATATTTTCATAAAATGAGTCTTTTTTTCCTCATCTTCTTATCACAAATCTTTTGGTCATTTGCGATTAATTTTTCATGGTGATTTCATAGACCCTTTCGGCTAGCAATTTTCTCAGATCAAGAGACTCGTCTAGTCCGAAGACACAATGCCCGTCCTACTTGACAAAACTACGTGCGCCTTTGATCTTAAATCAATCAAGAAAAATAACTCCAATTTCCAAAAGAGATTGACATAGAGGATAGGAACAAGAAACTATAATTTTTCTACTTCAAGAAAAATCATGCGCCAAGTTAATATGCAATTTGTGAAAATTGAAACATGGCATGTGAGCATGGAAAAGCATGAAAATACATCATTCGAGGCTCGCAAGTCCCTCTGATACCACTGTTGGGAAACCCGGGGATATTTTACAAATTTTCACAGAGATTACATTGCAAACGCAGCGAAAGAATATCCTCGAAACAGGCCAGTCCCAAAAACCCAGTGAAGATCTCTTGCGAGGGGATTGACACGATGAGTTAGTAAATACCTAGAGCAAGGCGATGCCGATGTCAAGGTAGACGCCCAAGCGTGCGCCCTCTGTAGTCTCACACACACGGATGCCTTGAGCTCTCTTCTTCCTCGCCCGGTGCTAGCCTCGGGAAGAAGATCCAAGCCTTTGTTCACCCTCTTCTATGCTTGCGCCACCTTCAAGAGAAGTTGCGCTAATGAAAGAGAAGGAAGAGGGAGATGCCGCCAAGTCCAAAGCTTCCTTGCACCAAGAGGAAAGGAGAAAGGATGCTTGAGGCTTGATGGAAGAAGGATGCGCCACTCTCTGATGCATTGCATTTTGGTAGTGTTTTTCCATTGTATTTCATGTCAAATCGAGGCTTATTTTAACACTTTATACTCATTATAGCCTTATTTCCTTCATATCTTCGGAATCTTCACTTTTTGGTACTTTTATGCAATTTTAGGTAAAAACACCCTTTTTTGACATATTTTGAAGATTCTGAGGCCATGGGACGATTTCTCGTGTGAAGACGAAGTCACAAGTCAAATTTGGGCTTAAACAGAGTTAGCCTCAAAAATACGGCCAGGTGTGAACCCCATGGGGTTCACCAGATTCTTCGCCAGGCTACAGAAAACTTATAGAGAGAATCACGGCCCCCATGGGTTTCACCATCCCGGTCGCCAGCCAGCAAAATTCGTAGAAAGCTTCACAGCCAGGTGAACCCCACCGGGTTCACCGGATTTCTTGAAAACTTCAACCGAAACCAGTCCAGAGGGAAGCACGGACGGGTGAACCCCAGGGGGTGCACCACACTTCTATTTGCCCGAATTTACAGAATGAATCATGGGCAAGTGAACCTGGCGGGGTTCGCCCGTGATTCCAACTCGGGCGCGAACGAGACCGAGTTCCATTCGGTTTTTCCATGATTTCTCACTCGTTTGGAGTCCAAATTTAGCAAGTGAGGTGTCTATGGAAAGCTCTTCTAGAGGCGAATAGATGGAATATAAAAGCCGTAATTTTTATGCCCTAGGGATCAAGCATTGACGTGAAGAAGCAGCGTAGATGGAAGAACTCGGCGACAGAGGCGATTTTTGGAGATTTTCGGAGATTGAGACACATGATCATCACGATTTCTTCAGGATTCCTTCGGTTCATCGTCTCCTTCCCCTTAGCTTCATTTTCTTATACTTTTTATTTCATTAAAAGAGAGATTTTGAGCATTTCAATGATGATTGTAGCGTAAACCCTATTTCAGGACTTGGTGGAAACCTTTTGAAGATTTTAATTGCAAACTTTGTATCTATTTATGTTATTTGGTATGAATTGTGAGCATATTTTACTTTGATGTATTTATTTCATGGTTTTACCTTGGCCGAGTAATATCGCGTGTTAGCCGTTACGATTCATATCGAGAGAAGGATCGTAAGGGTCGAACCTCTGAGTAAAACTTGCGAGACCCCGACACGAGAGTGCTTGGTCTTCGCTCGAGGATTTCATAGTCTGCCATAGAACTCAATGGGTTCGTCTTAGAACGATCCACCGCGAGAGTAGGAGGTCAGTCTAAAATGAACACCGGGGTGTATCACTCGAGAGAGGGCACCTTGTACCCTAGGGTTAGACTCCTTGTGCAAAACCAATAAACCAAATAACTAATATCTTTCTTGTGCGATTAAGATTATCATCGTGGTGGAAGCCGTAGCCCTGAATTCTCTCTTATATCTTTTCTCTACTGAATTAGTTGCACTTGTTTGTTTTCGATTTCCGTCTAAAAAAAACCCACGTTTCGATTCGCCTAGCTATTAGGACTCGGACTTTCTAATACTCAACCTTGTTCCTTGTGGGATTCGACATCTTTTATATTACTTCGACATATCCGTGCACTTACGGATCGTGTCAAGTTTTTGGCGCCGTTGCCGGGGAACAACGTTTGATATTAGAATATTTCTGAGAATTGGTAGACTAGGCCTTAGGTTAGATTTTCCTTACTGCACTGCTATTTTCTTTTCTTTTTATTGATTTACCGTCTTAGAACTTTATAATTTTGACTGACCATTTTATGCAAAGAAGTTCTAGGGCAGGTACATTCTTTGATATTGATCCAGAGATCGAGCGCACCTTGAGGACAAGAAGGAAGCAAACTCAAATCTAGAAGAGGGAAATCATGAACCATCCAGGAGAAGACAATCAGATGGAACACATTCAACTTGATGTGAACAATGACCGAGTACAACAACCAATGGGGAATAACTATAACAACAGGACATTGAAAGATTACTCGACACTTTACACTTACGGTTTTCAATCCGGAATTGCTAGGCCCGCTGTTGAGGCCAATAACTTTGAAATAAAACCTGCTCTTCTTTCTATGGTGCAATAAAACCAATTTGGTGGTTCTCCTCTTGAGGACCCCAACATGCACCTTTCTATTTTTTTGAATATTGTGACATGTTGAAAATTAACTGTGTGTCTGCTGATGCTATCAGGTTGCGACTATTTCCCTTCTCTCTGAGGGATAGGGCGAGAGCTTGGCTGCACACACTACCTGCTGCTTCGATAAGAACATGGGTAGAGCTTTCTCAAGCCTTTCTCTCCGAGTACTTCCCTCCATCAAAGACAATCCAATTGCAAAATCAGATAACGAGCTTCATGCAAAAGGATGGAGAGTCTCTATATGAAGCTTGGGAGAGGTTTAAGGAGCTCCAAAGGATGTGTCCACACCACGGTGTTGAGACTTGGGTTTTGATCCAAACGTTCTACAGCGGTTTGGATTACAACACGAGGCTTACAATGGACGCTGCAGTAGGAGGTGCTTTGATGAATAGGAGAGTGGAAGATGCAATAAACCTTCTCGAGGATATGGCAATTAACCATCACCAATGGACATTTGAGAGAGGTACTTCTGCCAAGAAGTCAGGTAAGTATGTGTTGGGAAACCCCGGGGATATTTTATAATTTTCACAGAGAATACAATACATGCGCAGCGGAAGAATATCCCCGAAATAGGCCAGTCCCAAAAAACCCAGTGAAGATCTCTTGTGAAGGGGTCGACACGGTGTGATAGTAAGTACCTTTAAGCAATTAGAAGCCGATGTCGAGGAAGGCGCCCAAGTGTTCGCCCTCTGCAGTCTTGCACAAACGGATTCCTCGAGCTTTCTTCTTCCTTGCCCGGTGCTAGCCTCGGGAAGAAGATCCATGCCTTAGGAGAGTCCTCCAAGAACCTTGCGCCACCACCAAGATGTGATGCGCTAAGGAGATGGAAGGAGAAGGGAACGCCACAAGCCTTCTTGTTCCTTTGCACCAAGGAAAGGAAGAGGAGGAAGATGAAGGATGCTTGCGCCCTTGATGGAAGAAGAAGAGCTCTAAGCTCTCCAAGCCGTCGCCCTCTAATGCTTCACGCCTCCAAGGAATAAGCATCATGAAGAGAGGGGGCGGCAAAGGCTTATTTATAGGAGCAAGAGGCAGTTAGGGGAGAATGGCAAGTGTTGACAATTAGGGCATGATTCTAGGAGATTATCCAATCAAATATATTGGTCAAATCTCCACTCCCATATGCGCCTAAGACTTGCCAAAGCAAGTATCAGCCATATGCGCCCATATCATGCCATATGAGGCATTAATCCCATCCATGCGCCTAGACCTAGTCAAGGCAATATGATGGATTGCCTAATGTGGCTTGGGCGCAAGTCCTAATCCAATTAGGACTCTAATTATGTTAATAATCAGCCCACAATTGTCAAACACAATCCAATCAATTATCTTGTGTGATTTAATCAAATCCAATTTGATTTAATCACCTAAGAGATACCAAACAAGGCATAGGCGCAAATCCTAGTCCAACTAGGATTCCATATGAGCCTATCCTATTAATTCATCCTTATTATACCCTTCAAGCCTCTTAGCCCTTCAATACAACCTATTAGCAAGCCCAACTAAGCAATGGGCCAAGCCCAAAGTCCATTATGCATGTTAACCAAGCTATTGGATCCAATCCAATTTAACCCATGGTCAAATGAGGCTAACCATGGTTAATTTGGTCAATATGCCAAAAACGGAAGTTGGCCCCAATAAGTTTCTTCCATCTCATCAGGCCCATTGGCGCTGATGAAATCTCCCAAATAGATCCGAGTTATCCAATAACTCGATCTAAAGGCTACCCGATCAATATGAAAACTCGAGTATCAAGGTGTGCGACCCTGTAGGTTCCTCTAACGCTGGCAGTGCTGACCAAAGGTCATCACAAGCAGTGAGTGGCACCTAGCAGTGCATCGCTGCTACCCAGGTCATTGGAATGGATATCGACATCGACATCCCCATCATCGCAACTAGGTACAGATGCATTACAGTCTCTTTGCCGAACTGATATCCGATTGGACAAGTGTGTCACCACTTGTTTTCACCCAATCACATGGCTATGACTAAATCAGGTTCTCACCTGGGTATGCCCATACACTTTCAGTCATAGAACCATAGAGGAGCTCCATGGATATCAAGCTTCCTTCAGGAAGGGGCAAATCCTTTGTCTGTCCATTGACCTTCTCATATGGGTCGTGACATGCTCAATGACAACCGTTATTACCCCCCAACTACGGCGAGGAGTTAGGTTGTATCAAAGCATATCCCTAACCATATAAAATGGCCAATGACCTCAAGTCAAGGGATCAATGCATCTCCTGTCACTTGTGAGGATAACTCATGACACCAAGTCATAGCCTCACAGCGGGTCGGTCTAGTATATCCACCACTGATATACCCATATATCTGCGTTAGCATATCGTGTCTAACCAGCCCATATACCAGTCTCACAAGTACCAGAGCTATCCCATATCCACTCAGGTATGTCGACTGGGGACAATCATTTGAGCACAGATCCAATCTGTCTCCAGGGACATTATCATGTAAATACACAATCGCAGGTGTAGACAAACAATGATAACGACAATGCCAGAATGATGTATATGAATATCAGAGTCAAGTAGTACAAAGATGGACCAAAACTAGGTCCTAGGGCATATACACCAACAATCTCCCACTTGCACTAAGACCTAGAGGTTGAGCAACCTCAACCCCATATCTCTAGTACGACCATCATGCTTCTGCTGCGCCAAAGCCTTGGTCAGTGGGTCTGCTGGATTGCTCTCTGTGTCAACTCTGCTAATCTTGACATCACCTCGATCAATGATCTCTCTGATCAGGTGAAATCTCCTGAGTATGTGTTTGGACCTTTGATGAGACCGTGGTTCCTTAGCATGTGCAGTTCCCATTGTTGTCATAGTAGAGCTCAATGGGATCCATCGCACTTGGAACCACCTGAAGTTCAGAAAAGAACTTCCTAATCCAAACTGCTTCATTGGCTGCCTCAGAAGCAACCACATACTCAGCCTCGGTTGTAGAATTAGCTAAGGTGGATTGCTTGAAGCTCTTCCAGCATACAGCACCTCCAACCATCTTAAACAAATAGCCGGTCTATGATCTGAAGTCGTCAGGATCATACTGGAACGACTCATCAGTGAAGCCCTACACACTGAGCTCTTCCTGTCCCCCCGTAGACCATATAGAATAAATCCTTAGTCCTTTTCAGGGTACTCAAGGATATTCTTTACAGCCACCCAGTGCTGTAAACTAGGATTGGATTGGTATCGGCTGGTTATGCTCACAACATAAGCCACAACTAGTCTAGTACACAACATTGCATACATGATTAATCCCACCGCCGAAGCATAGGGCACTCGACTCATGTCATCTCTCTCAGCCTCTGTGTTGGTACACTGGCTCTTTGAGAGAGTAAGGCCATGTCTCACTGGATGGTATCCCTTCTTGGATTGCTCCAAGTTGAACCTCTCCGGGACCTTGTCAATGTAGGTACTCTGACTAAGGGCCAGAAGCCTCTTGGATCTATCCTAGTAGATCCTCACGCCTAGGATATAGGCGGCCTCCCCTAAGTCCTTCATCTGAAGCATTTCCCTAACCATGTCTTCACAGCTTGAAGACTAGGGATGTTGTTTCTAATGAGCAGCATGTCATCGACATACAAGACCAGAAAAGTCATCAAGCTCCCACTGAATTTTCTGTATACACAGGCGTCATCTTCACTTTTGATAAAGCCATAATCTCTCACAGCTTCATCAAACCGAAGATTACAACTTCGAGATGCTTACTTTAATCCATAAATGGATTTCTTTAGCCTGCAGACCTACTGGCATCTGCAGGATGGATGAAGCCATCAGGTTGTGTCATATACACATCCTTAGTCAGCTTCCCATTAAGGAACGTTGTCTCCACATCCATCTGTCATATCTCATAATCATGATATGCAGCTATAGCAAGCAGAATCGGAATGGATTTGATCATGGCAACTGGCGAGAAGGTTTCATCATAGTCCACCCCGTGGACTTGTTCGAATCCTTTAGCCACTATTCTACCTTTATAGGTAACTATGTTGCCATCCATGTCTGTCTTCTTCTTGAAGACCCATTTACCCCCTATGGGTTTTACCCCATTAGGCAGCTCAACCAAATCCCAGACTTGGTTAGCCGACATGGAATCCATCTCGGATCTCATGGCCTCAAGCCATCTCTCGGAGTCTGGTCCACTGACCGCCTCATCATAAGTCCTGGGTTCATCTTCAATGATGAGGATCTCATCGTGTTGGGTCGGCAGCGACCCATACCTCTCAGGTGTACGATGAATCCTCCCAGACCTACATGGGGCCTATGTCTGAGCCTTAGGTTGCCTAGCAACCGGTGCAGGTGGCTCAGGTTCCATCTCTATGTCTTGTGGTTGCACTTGGATCTCGTCCAAGTTAAACTTCCTCCCACTAACTTCTTTCATGAGAAATTCTTTCTCTAGAAAGACAGCACCCCGAGCAACAAAAACTTTGTTCTCGGTGGGAACATAGAAGTAGTAACTCTTAGTCTCCTTAGGGTACCCCACAAACACACACTTATCAGATCTAGGTTCTAGCTTGCTAGAATCCTGACGTTTGACATAAGCCTCACATCCCCAGATACTGATAAAAGTGAGATTAGGGCGTCTCCCACTCCATACCACGTATGGAATCTTTGAGACACTCTTAGATGGAACATTATTCAGTATTAGAGAAGCTGTCTCAAGTGCATGTCCCCAGAATGAGGGAGGTAGAGTTGCATGACTCATCATAGACCGAACTATGTCCAACAAGGTTCAATTTCTCCTTTCAGATACACCATTCTACTGAGGTGCTCCAGGAGGAGTGAGTTGGGATAGGATCCCACACTTACTCAAACAGTCAAAGAACTCACTGCTCAGGTGCTCTCCATCACGATCTGATCGAAGATCCTTAAAGGATCTATCAAGCTGGTTCTCTACTTCATGTCTCATCATGTAGACATAACCATATCTACTGAAGTCATCAGTAAATGTGACGAAGTAGTTAGACCCTCCTTTGGCTTGTTTATAGCCCACACACATCACTATGTATGAGATCCAACAAACCTCCTGCCCTCTCACCAGTCTTGGTGAAGAGCGCCTTTGTCATTTTCCCTAATAAACAAGGCTCACGTGTATCAAGTTCCTCCAAGGAACTCGAATCTAACAACCCATTTGCATGGAGTTGTAGAATGCGAATCTTGTTTATATGGGCTAATCGACAATGCTGTAGGAAAGCACCAACTGAACCACTCAGTTTGGTCCTTTTATTATTTATGTTACAAATAGAGCTATTCATGTCCAAGACATGCGGACCATTGCACAAAGTACCATTCCCATAAAACATGTTTGCAAAAGAAAAAGAACATAAGTTCTCTTTTATTTCAAACTTAAATCCTTTCTTTGCCAAGCAAGGAGTGGATACAATGTTTTGGTAAGGGAAGGTACATAATAGCAATTGTCTAGCTTTAACTGAAGTCCAGAAGGCAGGGAGAGAAACTCCTACAGCAACAGCAGCAACTTGTGCCTTGTTACCTATCCGTAGGTCAATCTCTCTAGGCCTTACCGATCTACTCTTTTTGAGCCCTTGCATATTTGAACAAATATGAGCTCCACATGCGGTATCTAATACCCATGTCATAGGAGTAGAAAGGTTGACTTCGGTAACATAAATACGTGAGCATGAAGACAAGGCCTTGCCTTTCTTCTCCTCATTCTGAAGTTGCAACATGTCCTTCAACATGTGAGGTGGTCTTCCACATGAATAGCACCTGTTATTCCTGATCATATCCATCTTTAATTTCAGTTCCTTGGTCAAGCCTTTCGGCTCAACACACTGAATATCAACTTTAGGAGGATTGAGCTCAACCAATTCATCAAAGAGCTGCCTTAGATTAGAAATAATCTCAGAGGCACTCTTTGATTCATATCACCCTCTAAATTCAGGTGACATTTGGTCAGCAATCTCCAAAGTATCAATGATGGAGGGCCAAACACAGCTCTTAGAAGATCCACTAGGGCTCGGAGGAAGCCCATCAGGTATGGTTTCACTTAGAGTCCACTTTCCTTTTCAGTACTTTCCTTATTTGCATTGCATAGCATGATAGGTTAGTTCCACCCCAAAGTCTATCATGTAGTTTATTTTTATGAATGTTGTTGGTAGGTTGTGCATTGTAATGTCATGGTAGGTTAGTGCATGTAGTTTGGATGCATTTAAAGATGGCTCAAGGGATACAAGTTAGCTAGCTCACTCTACTCCAAGAAGCTAGTTCCCATTATGGAAAGGTCACTTCAACCTAGCTCAAAGGGGGACTTTCAACTCAACTCCACTTCAAAGCCCCACCCCAAGGCCCTTTCCAATTGAAGAAGATATCAGCCCATGGATTTATTTGCGCCATCCTCAAGCAACAAATGGAAGCAGGGCTCAATCTAGATCCATAAATCAAGGGGCGCCACTCTAGATCCACAAATCAAGGGGTGCCTAATCTAGATCCACAAATCATGGTGAATCCCTTCCTTCCTCTCCTTGCCGCTCAAGCCAACTTGGAAGGATTTTGAATTCAGCCAACTCTCCACCCATGCGACATCAACACAAGGAAGAAAGCCAATTTCGAAATTCAAAAGCTTTCCTTTGAAGACTCTCCAAAGAAGACAACAATATCAGCCATTTAATGCCTTTCTTCATTTTCGAATTATCACCAAGAATGTAAGGGGCGCAAGGGACCAATGACCACCTTGCCCTCACCTTATCCTTATCCCTAAGCCGCCTATAAATGTATCCCATCGCATCATGTGCATAAGCATTGTTGAAATATATTGTTGACTAGTTTCCTAGCCAAAGAAAGGGTGCTTGTGTCGCCTTGGGTGCTTGTGTCGCCCACCACTTCTCCTTTGGGTGCTTGTGTCGCCCAAGCCTCTCCATCTTCCCCCTCTTCTCTCAAGAGCCGAGCCTCCTCTTCTTCTTTTCCTCGTCCTCACTCCATCCAAGCAAGGCCGAGAGTCTCCATCATCAAGGCAAAGCACAAGAACTCAAGATGGCGCCAAAGAACATGGAAGCATCCTTGATCTCCCTCAAAGCGCATCTCTAAGTTAAGTGCTCTTTCTTCTTGTGTTTTCTCTTTACACATCTCAAGAACATCTTACTACACAATTCTTGGACTTGTAGGACTTGGCGCAAGGAAGTGGCGCATCCCCCCCTCTCTCTTGATCTCCCCTCTTTAGTTAGTCCCTTGTCTTGTTAGCAAGAGAACTTGGAGGATTAGCCTCCCTCTTGACCTTGATTATTGTTATATTTTAATTCTGCATTATAACTCACCCACGCCTGTGTGGGGTTGCTGAATGCCCTGTGTGTAACCTGCACCTTCCATCAGAGTAGGACCGGTGAAGAACGGGAAGGACGGTCCTTCTATTCTCAAGGGCCGCACTGTAAGTCTTCTTTAAAATTATTGTCATTTCTTTTCTTGCAAGTAGTTAACTTTCGGATTTCCTATTTAAAATACAAAAACACTATTTTTTTCAACCTCGTTAGTGTAATTCGGATTTTCCTCTAGTTTATGATAATACCAAAATATTTTTGAAAATCGTTGTTTGCATGCTTGTGACTTACCCCTACATCATCTTTGGTATCAGAGCTTAGGCTCCTAGATTAGAATTTTAAGCCTTCAAAACTTAATTTTCTAACTTCTAGGCGATTTTTGGAACTAGGTTGTTTGAGACAAAAGATTTTCATAATTGGCTATCCTATCTAGTAGCCCTATATTTTTTCTATAAATCTTTTTCAAAATCAACCATGCAGACTAGATCTAAGGCTCAAAGCTCCCTACCCATGACCTTGGAAACTTTAGCTGAAATGATTGCATCTTTAACTCAAAGGTTGGACAATGTAGACACCAACATAAATCAACTCCATGATAAGGTGCAAGAAATAGAAGAGTCTCATAGGAGTAGATCTCCTAGCCACCCTCCTAGTGAACACCATTCTAGAGATCCTTTGGAGCCTATGCCAAGGCAACAAACCCCAAGGAATAATCCTAGGAACAATCATCAAAACTTTGATTGGGAAGGACACCCTGTCCAAAACAATCACAACCCTCGACCTAGGGATGACTACACACATGCTGTGAAACTTAACCCGCCCACTTTTAATGGATCCCTTGATCCTAGAAATTACTTAGACTGGGCAACCAAACTCGAGCAATACTTCGAATGGAGTATGATGCCCGAGCACTCTAAGGTTAGGTTTACCAAATGCCTACTTGAAGGTTCTGCTAGACTCTATTGGAGCAATGTAGAAAGAAGCCTGCAGAGGTCTAGACAACCCCCCATTACAAGATGGGAAGAGATGAACACTAGACTAAGAGAAAAGTATGTTCCCTTAAACTTTCACCATAAGCTTCTTGACCAAACTAGTAGCCTTACCCAAGGAAACTTAACTGTAGAAGGATACATGGTAGAATTTGATGAGCTTTTGCTAAGGAGTGAAATGGATGAAGACCCAATGTTTACCCTGAGTAGGTTCAAAAATGGTCTTAAACCAGAGATCAAAAGAGGACTTGCCTTCTACCAAATAGACACCATAGAAGAAGCTTACCAAAGAACCCTTGAGGTCCAACATCAACTTAAGATTAGGAAGGAAGCTATAACCTCAAAATCAACCTATAAGCCCTCTCCTAGTAGTTCACACTCCAATTCCTCAACCCCTAAACCCAAGCCAACCCAAACTTCAGTTGTCTGCCATAACTGTAAACAACCAGGCCACCTTATAAGGAACTGTCCTAAAAAGATAATGGTTATGACTGAGGAACATGTAGACCCAGAAGCTGAACCTGAAGAGACCTTAGAACAAGATCCTAACTGCTGTAATGTTGAGGTAAATGACTGTGATAGTGAAGAGGATTTTTTCCTCAACACTTTGGGAGTAGTCAGGTGCACCCTGATCAACCCCACCCCTACTGAAGACTGGCGTAGAACCAGCATCTTCCACACTTACTCAAAATGCCATGGTCACATGTGCAAGGTAGTAATTGATGGAGGAAGCAGTTTGAATGCCGTCTCTCAAGTAGCAGTCACTAAACTCAATCTTAAGGCAGAACCTCACCCTAAGCCTTATAGTATTTCCTGGGTCAACCAGACTAGCGTTCCTGTTTCCCATAGGTTCCTTGTCCCACTCCAATTTGGTGCCTACCAAGGAGAAATATGGTGTGACGTCATCACAATGGATGTCGCCCAAATTCTCCTAGGACGCCCTTGGATTTTTGACATGGATGTTGTCCACTATGGTAGGACCAACACTTATGTCTTCAATCACAACAGGCAGAAAATCAGGCTTAAACCCTCCTTACCTAAGGAACTTAGAGCCTCCACTAGCAAAGGTAAGATAGAAGAACCCAAACAACTAAAGCCAACCATCCAACTTATCCAACCCCAAACTTTTGTTAAGGAATACTTAGAAGACCAACCTCTTTATACCCTTATCATTAAAGAGGCCACACCTGAGACTGAGACCAAAACCCCTCCTGAGGTAGAAAGCATCCTGGAAGACTATAGTGAGCTTGTCCCAGAAGACTTACCTAATGGCCTACCCCCACTTAGGGATATCCAACATGTTATAGACCTTGTCCCTAGATCCACTTTACCCAACCTCCCTCATTATAGGATGAACCCTACTGAGCACACCGAACTTAAAAGACAAGTAGATGACCTGTTAGCCAAGGGTTACATTAGGGAAAGCCTTAGCCCATGTGCTGTTCCAGCCCTCTTGACCCCCAAGAAGGATGGCAGTTGGCGCATGTGCATAGACTGCCGTGCCATAAACAAGATAACTGTGAAATATAGGTTCCCTATTCCTAGGTTGGATGATATGTTAGACATGCTAGTTGGGTCTAGATGGTTCACCAAACTTGATCTTAGGAGTGGATACCATCAAGTTAGAGTTAGAGAAGGAGATGAATGGAAAACCGCTTTCAAAACGAAAGATGGTTTATATGAGTGGTTAGTGATGCCCTTTGGCTTAACTAATGCCCCTTCCACTTTTATGAGGCTAATGACACAAGTCTTGAAACCATATATAGGTCGATTCCTAGTTGTTTATTTTGATGACATCTTAATTTTTAGCAAAACTAAGGAAGCTCACCTAGATCATCTCAGAAGAACCCTTGATGACGGGGTCACCAAGCATGCAACATTCAAACAACGCACTTCGAAAACATTTTGATAAATAAGTATAGCTTAGTAAACCCTTTAAGCTATCGTAGTTCGAAATTAGTTTGTTTTGGTATGTAATAGTGGAAACCGAAACTACATTTAGCAACTAATCTTATCATGCACTTCTAATAAAGAGGAACGCCTAACAAGAGCTTGACATGCGGTTCTACAACATCAAATAAACCTAGGCATGCGGTTCTACCATAAGAAAATAGGGCTAATCTAGGGGAGGAACTCACCTTGCACCCTTTGAGAATAGAAAGGGTGACCTTCCCGTTCTTCACCGGTCCAATGGTTGAATCTCACGAAGTAGGGCCCTATGAGCTTACACACATGGCATTGCAGCATCCCACACATGCGTGGGTGAGTTTAAAAGAATATTAAGAGGCCATTCACATAAACACACTCAAGGGGGAGGATAGCCTCCAAATTCCCTTGCTAACATTTTGAGACTAACTAATTAAGAGGGGAAAGGGGGGGGGGAATGAACTTGTAAGCCTTCCTTGACCTTGCGCAACCTGAGAAGTGACCTTAGTGAGTGTAGATGGAGGTTCAGAAACTTCAAGAAAACATCAACCAAGGTAGTAGAAAGACTTAGCTAACTTAAGGTGATGGCTTGATCTCGGCATGGGATTAAAGACACCATCTTGAGTCTCGGCTGGTCCAGCTCCTCCTCTTGGGCTGAGGACTTGTCAAGGCTAAGGGGGAGGGAGTGGCGTGAGCTCCCTTCTTCAAGACAAGCGCAAAGGGTGGAAGATGATTGAAGAGCAAGAGGGGGTGGAAAGACACTCTCGGCAATGGTTGGAAGAGGGGAGGGGGCAGGTGACACACACCTTTTGAAGACACACTTCAGCAATTTGAAATTTCATTCAACACTAAGAAACTTCACTTTACAAGAGGAATACATCATATAGGGGGCTGCCAACGGTTGCCTCTCTTCATGACAAGTTGAGGGGACAAGAGCAGGTTGCATCCCCTTCCCTAAGTGCATGACATGTTGACTGACAGGAGCAGTTGGCTGGCGACTTTGAAGGAGCTGAAGGAGTTGTCATTCTTCAGTCAATAGATGCAGCATCTAGGAGATTGGAACTCTGCATTGTGGTGGCGTATGCAGGTTGAAAGAAGTTGTGATTCTGCAGGGAATGGGGACAGCTTCTTGAGGCTGAATTTCTGCAAAGTTGCTGGCGCATGATGGCTTGTAAGGGGCTGCAAAAGCTGGTGCAGGAATGGTCTTGTCCTTCTTTGCTTCAAAGAGGAAGGGGCGGTTGGAGGTGGAGACAAATCCCCCTCATGGCTGCCAACTAGGATGGTGGAGTGTTGGGTACTTGTGGTGATGTCCCTTTGAGTTGGATGGGCTGATTTTCTCTTGAGTTGGGCTGATGGGCTCATGGCATTTCTTGGAATTGTCTTGGCTTGATTTTGACTTGTAACCCAAGATAGAGTTGACCTAAACTATTACATCAAATTCATGCACTAACCTACTATACATAAGTGGCGGATCCTAGGCATGTAACTACATGGTGTAATGGGAGGGTGGATCTAACCTACCATATGATGCACCCTAGTCTAAGACAAAATAAGCAACAAAAAGGGGGTCCTAAGGAAGCCATATCTAAGGGCTAGGATAGCCATACCGAGAGGGCTTCTTTCGGACCCGAGTGGACCTCCGAAGGTCCTGCTTTGGTCCCACATCAGCTCTCCCGGGGTGGGAAAAATTCTCCTCTGGAGAATTATTTTTGTACCCTTGGAGAAGCTCGGGTGCGGACCTAGCAAGCTCAGCCTCGGGGAGCCAGGCCTCCTCACCATCAGTAAATTTGATGCGGTAATAAAGCTGTACCTCATCAGGGGTGAGTCGGGTCTGGTCCTCGAGTATAGCCTCAATCTCTGAGTCGTGGCAAGTGTCTGGTTCTTGTATGGAGAGAGGCGGATGATACAGCGTCAGATCCTCCACATTGATGGTGGAGGATATCCCCAGTTCTGGTGGTAGGTCCAGGAGATAGGCATTATTGTTGACCTTCTTCAGAATAGTGAAGGGCCCGATGCCCTTGGCGTCCAACTTGCGGCCGGGTCCTTGGATGCGCTCCTCACGGACCCGCAACATTACCTGATCCCCTACAGAAAATACCTTCTCTCGGCGATGTTTATTAGTATCATCACGATATTGATTGACAGAGTCCTGAATCTTACTGAATAGCTCATGATGTAATTGCGAAATATGAAAAGCATAATCTCGGGCCGAAATAGAGGTCTTGCAATGTTTAGGGGCAGAAAATAGGTCAATAGGCTTGTTAGGTTGGTATCCTAAGTTTGCTTGGAAAGGAGACAAACCAGTAGTCCTGTTTGGCACACTATTGTAGGAAAACTCAGCTGTAGGTAACAGCTTGTCCCAATCACTGGGGTGTTCTCCTACGAGGCTCCTAAGGATGCTCCCAAGTGATCTGTTGACCACTTCGGTCTGCCCATCCGTCTGGGGATGGTAGGCCGTTGAGAACTTCAGTTTTGTGCCTAATAGGGCCCATAGAGTCCTCCAGAAATGGCTGACAAACCTGGTGTCTCTATCCGAGACTATAGTGAGAGGGGTACCATGCTGCCTAACAATGTCTCTAAAGAAGATCCTAGCCATATGTGAGGCATCGGTAGTTTTAGTGCAAGGTATGAAATGAGCCATTTTTGTGAACCGGTCTACCACAACATAAATGGAGTCATGCCTAGCAGCAGTCCTAGGCAATCCTAGAACAAAGTCCATACTAATGTCCTGCCACGGTGCCTGGGGAATAGGCAGAGGGGTGTACAGTCCAAAATTGTGCTTCTGGACTTTAGTGGATTGACAGGTTCCACAGTGCCTAACTACCTTGGCCACATCTCGGTAGAGTTGAGGCCAAAAGAATCTTTCCTTGACCAAGGCACGGGTCTTCTCTCGACCATGGTGCCCAGCAGACCCTCCTCCATGGAGTTCCCAAATTAGGAAATCCCGGATTGAGGACTTAGGCACACAGAGTGTTGGCCCAAGGAAGAGATACCCATCCCTAAGGGTGTACATGGGGTGACTCATAGGATCTCTAGTCATATCATCATAAATAGCAGAAAAGTCAGGGCAATCTAGGTAAGCAGTTTTCATATGTTCAAATCCTACAAGTTCAGCATGCATAGTTTGTAAAATGAAGACTACCCTACTGAGAGCATCAGCAACTTTGTTGTTAGATCCAGATTTGTGTTTTAAGACAAAAGTGTACTGTTGTAAATATTCTACCCATTTGGCATGTCTAGCATTGAGTTTCCTTTGGGCACTAAGGTAAGATAGGGCTTGGTGGTCACTATTTAAGGTAAACTCATGGTGGAGAAGGTAGTGCCGCCAATGCCTTAAAGATTGAACTACGGCATAGAATTCTTTGTCATAGGTTGAGTATTTCTGCTTGGCCTCATTCAGTTTTTCACTGAAGAAGGCAATAGGGTGACCTTCTTGGCTGAGGGTCCCACCTATGCCAATGCCAGAAGCATCACAATCAACCTCAAAGACCTTGCCAAAGTCAGGCAATCTTAAAACAGGGGCAGAGGTCATCCTACTTTTAAGCTCAGTGAAAGCCCTATTGGCAGACTTGGTCCAACTAAAGTCCCCTTGTTTCATGCAATTGGTGATAGGAGCTACTATGGTGCTAAAATTCCGTATGAACCTACGGTAGAAGGTAGCAAGGCCATGAAAACTCCTAACTTCAGTAAGGGTCTTGGGCTCTGGCCAGTCTAATATGGCTTGGACTTTAGATGGGTCAGCTTGAAGCCCAAGGTCAGAAACAATAAACCCTAGAAAGACAACTTTTGGAGATAGAAAAGAACATTTCTTCAGGTTGACATAAAGCTTTTCATCTCTAAGAAGGGTTAAAGTCTGCCTTAAGTGTCCTAGGTGCTCCTTTTGTGACTTACTATAGATAAGTATGTCATCAAAGTATACAACTAGGAACTTCCCTATGTAGGGTCTAAGCACTTGGGTCATAAGTCTCATAAATGTGGAAGGGGCATTGGTTAGCCCGAAAGGCATGACTAACCATTCATATAAGCCGTCTTTGGTTTTGAAGGCGGTCTTCCACTCATCCCCTTCTCTAATCCTAACCTGATGGTATCCACTCCTGAGGTCAAGCTTGGAAAACCATTTGGACCCTACTAACATATCTAGCATGTCATCAAGCCTAGGTATGGGGAACCTATACTTGATGGTAATCTTGTTAATAGCTCTACAATCTATACACATGCGCCAGCTGCCATCCTTCTTTGGGGTAAGAAGGGCTGGGACGGCGCAGGGACTTAGGCTTTCCCTGATGTAACCCTTACACAATAAATCATCTACTTGTCTTTTGAGCTCCTCATGCTCGGTAGGGTTCATCCTATAGTGGGGTAGGTTGGGAAGAGAGGATCCAGGAACTAGGTCTATGGCATGTTGTATATCCCTAAGGGGTGGCAGTCCTTCAGGGAGGTCCTCTGGAGTGAGCTCACTAAACTCTTGGAGCAAGGATTCTACTTCTGGGGGAGGCTTCTCATCCACTTCAGGGTTGGTTTCTTTGATGACTAAGGTGTAAAGGGGTTGATCTTCTATAATTTCCTTAGTGAAGGTTTGAGGCCTTATAAGTTGAATGGTAGGCTGGTCTTTCTTGGGTTCCTCTATCTTACCCTTACTAGTTGTGGCTCTAAGTTCTTTGGGGAGAGAGGGTTTGAGCCTAATCTTTTGATCTTTATGGGTGAAGACATAGGTATTGGTCCGACCGTAGTGGACAACATCCATGTCATACAGCCAAGGGCGTCCTAAGAGGATTTGGGCTACATCCATAGTAAGGACATCACACCAGATCTTGTCCTCATATGTTCCAAACTGGATAGGTACGAGGCACCTATGGGTCACAGGGACACTGGTTTGGTTAACCCAAGAAATATTGTAAGGACTAGGTCGGGGTTCCATCTTGAGGTTCAGTTTTGTGGCAGCTATGTGGGAGACAGCATTGAGGCTGCTTCCACCATCAATGACCACCTTGCACATGTGACCATGGCATTTGGTGTAGGTGTGGAAGATACTGGTTCGGCGCCAGTCCTCAGTGGGGGTTGGTTTGACAAGGGTGCACCTAACTACCCCTAAGGTGTTGAAGATATCATCACTACTGTCATAGTCATTGACTTCAACCTCTTGATCAGGGTCTTCCTCAAAGGTGGGCTCAGGGTCTATGTCTTCTTCAGCTAGGACCATGACCTTCATAACCTTCTTAGGACACTCTTTTGCAAAATGTCCCTTCTGCCTACAGTTATAACAAGTGGGGATGGAGTTGTCTGTAGTTTGAGCAGTTCTTGGTTTTGGGTTTGAGCTAGAAGGCAAGTGCATAGGAGCTGGCCTATAGATGGGCCGGGGAGGGAGGGCTTCCTTTCTATTCTTAAGTTCTTGTTCAACTTCTAGGGCCCTTTGATAAGCTATCTCCGGGGTATCTAGTTGAAAATAGGTCAAGGCCCTCTTAATGTCAGGTCTAAGGCCATTCTTGAATCGACTTAGGATCATACCTTGGTCTTCTTTGGCTTCACACCTAATGAGAAGTTCTTCAAGCTTAGATTGATAGGTTTCTACAGTAGAGGAGCCTTGAGTGTGACTATTAAGTTCATCCTTAAGCTTTTGCATGAAACCAGGTGGGACATACTTTTGCCTAAGTAGGTATTTCATTTCATCCCAAGATTCAACGGGTGGCTTACCATCCCTTTCTATAGTTCTTTCGACATGGGTCCAGTAGAGTCTAGCGGATCCTTCTAATAGGCACTTTGTGAACCTAACCTTACTTTCATGGTGCATAAGGCTATATTCAAAGTATTGGTCTAACTTTGTGGCCCAATCTAGGAACTCCTTGGGGTTAAGAGACCCACCAAAAGTAGGGGGGTTGATCTTGATGGCACGTTGCACATCATACTCTCTAGGTCTATGATAGGGGGCTTGTGGGGCATGAGGCCCTTCCCATTCGGTTTGAGCATGATTGACTCTAGGGGTGTGTGAAGGAGATCCTTGAACATTTGGTTCCCTTGGGTGGGATCCACTATTAGGTCGGCTAGTAGTTTGGGGATCCATCTTAGAGTTAGACTCTAGGGTGTTAAGCCTATTGTCTATGACACCTATGGAGTGTTGAAGGGTTGCTAGGGTTTCTCTAAGGGAGGCCATTTCAATTGAGAGGGCACTCACCTCATGGTCAATAGCTTGATTGAGACCATAGGGGGCACCGGATCTAGTAGCCATTTTCGAAATGAGTAAAGTTTTTGAAAATAGACCCTAAGGTGATACAATATAGTTAATCAAATTCTTTCAAACACCTAGGTCCAAAAATCGCCTTAGTAGTAGGAAAATAAAGTTTTGGTCTTATAAAATCCTACTCTAAGAGCCTAAGCTCTGATACCAAGATGACGGGGTCACCAAGCATGCAACATTCAAACAACGCACTTCGAAAACATTTTGATAAATAAGTATAGCTTAGTAAACCCTTTAAGCTATCGTAGTTCGAAATTAGTTTGTTTTGGTATGTAATAGTGGAAACCGAAACTACATTTAGCAACTAATCTTATCATGCACTTCTAATAAAGAGGAACGCCTAACAAGAGCTTGACATGCGGTTCTACAACATCAAATAAACCTAGGCATGCGGTTCTACCATAAGAAAATAGGGCTAATCTAGGGGAGGAACTCACCTTGCACCCTTTGAGAATAGAAAGGGTGACCTTCCCGTTTTTCACCGGTCCAATGGTTGAATCTCACGAAGTAGGGCCCTATGAGCTTACACACATGGCATTGCAGCATCCCACACATGCGTGGGTGAGTTTAAAAGAATATTAAGAGGCCATTCACATAAACACACTCAAGGGGGAGGATAGCCTCCAAATTCCCTTGCTAACATTTTGAGACTAACTAATTAAGAGGGGAAAGGGGGGGGGGGGGAATGAACTTGTAAGCCTTCCTTGACCTTGCGCAACCTGAGAAGTGACCTTAGTGAGTGTAGATGGAGGTTCAGAAACTTCAAGAAAACATCAACCAAGGTAGTAGAAAGACTTAGCTAACTTAAGGTGATGGCTTGATCTCGGCATGGGATTAAAGACACCATCTTGAGTCTCGGCTGGTCCAGCTCCTCCTCTTGGGCTGAGGACTTGTCAAGGCTAAGGGGGAGGGAGTGGCGTGAGCTCCCTTCTTCAAGACAAGCGCAAAGGGTGGAAGATGATTGAAGAGCAAGAGGGGGTGGAAAGACACTCTCGGCAATGGTTGGAAGAGGGGAGGGGGCAGGTGACACACACCTTTTGAAGACACACTTCAGCAATTTGAAATTTCATTCAACACTAAGAAACTTCACTTTACAAGAGGAATACATCATATAGGGGGCTGCCAACGGTTGCCTCTCTTCATGACAAGTTGAGGGGACAAGAGCAGGTTGCATCCCCTTCCCTAAGTGCATGACATGTTGACTTTGAAGGAGCTGTTTGCTGGCGCATGTTGACTGACAGGAGCAGTTGGCTGGCGACTTTGAAGGAGCTGAAGGAGTTGTCATTCTTCAGTCAATAGATGCAGCATCTAGGAGATTGGAACTCTGCATTGTGGTGGCGTATGCAGGTTGAAAGAAGTTGTGATTCTGCAGGGAATGGGGACAGCTTCTTGAGGCTGAATTTCTGCAAAGTTGCTGGCGCATGATGGCTTGTAAGGGGCTGCAAAAGCTGGTGCAGGAATGGTCTTGTCCTTCTTTGCTTCAAAGAGGAAGGGGCGGTTGGAGGTGGAGACAAATCCCCCTCATGGCTGCCAACTAGGATGGTGGAGTGTTGGGTACTTGTGGTGATGTCCCTTTGAGTTGGATGGGCTGATTTTCTCTTGAGTTGGGCTGATGGGCTCATGGCATTTCTTGGAATTGTCTTGGCTTGATTTTGACTTGTAACCCAAGATAGAGTTGACCTAAACTATTACATCAAATTCATGCACTAACCTACTATACATAAGTGGCGGATCCTAGGCATGTAACTACATGGTGTAATGGGAGGGTGGATCTAACCTACCATATGATGCACCCTAGTCTAAGACAAAATAAGCAACAAAAAGGGGGTCCTAAGGAAGCCATATCTAAGGGCTAGGATAGCCATACCGAGAGGGCTTCTTTCGGACCCGAGTGGACCTCCGAAGGTCCTGCTTTGGTCCCACATCACTTGACCTACTTAGGAAAGAGAAGCTTTACATCAACTTGAAGAAATGTTCTTTCCTCTCTAGCAGTGTTGTCTTTCTAGGGTTCATAGTGTCTGAGCAGGGCCTTCAAGCTGACCCCTCTAAGGTCCAAGCTATCCTAGATTGGCCAGAACCCAAAACTCTAACTGAAGTTAGGAGCTTCCATGGCTTAGCTACCTTCTACCGAAGGTTTATTAGAAACTTCAGTACTATTGTTGCCCCTATTACTAGTTGCTTGAAACTAGGAGATTTTACTTGGACTAAACCTGCTAGCCGAGCCTTTAGTGAACTCAAAACTAGAATGACCACAGCCCCAGTCCTCAGACTCCCTGACTTCAGCAAAGTCTTTGAGGTTGACTGTGATGCCTCTAGGATTGGCATAGGAGGGACCCTCAGTCAAGAAGGTCACCTTGTTGCCTTTTTCAGTGAAAAACTCAATGAGGCAAAACAGAAGTATTCAACTTATGACAAGGAGTTTTATGCTGTAGTTCAATCTCTTAGATATTGGAGGCATTACCTGATCCATAATGAGTTTATCCTTAATAGTGATCATCAGGCTTTGTCCTACCTTAGTGCTCAAAAGAAACTGAACTTTAGGCATGCCAAATGGGTAGAGTATATCCAGCAATACACCTTTGTCTTAAAACACAAGTCAGGAAAAGAAAACAAAGTAGCTGATGCTTTGAGTAGGGTTACTTTACTTATGCAACAATTACATGTTCAAGTTACTGGCTTTGATAACATGAAAACTGCTTATATTGATTGTCCTGACTTTGCTTCTATACATGCTGAGCTTAGTGTTGACCCCCTAAGTCATCCTTTGTACACCCTTAGGGATGGGTTCTTATTTCTTGGACCTATACTTTGTGTCCCTAAGACCTCAATCCGAGATTTCCTCATTTGGGAATTGCACGGAGGAGGGTCTGCAGGTCACCATGGTCGGGATAAAACCCAAACCTTGGTTGAGGAGAGGTTTTATTGGCCGAACCTCAACAGGGATGTTGTTAAGGTGGTTAGCCACTGTAGGACATGCCAGATAACTAAGACCCATAAGCATAGTGCTGGCCTCTACACCCCGCTACCCATTCCTCAAGCTCCATAGCAAGACTTAAGCATGGATTTCATCCTAGGGCTGCCCAGAACATCTAGCAAACATGACTCCATCTTTGTAGTAGTAGATAGATTCACTAAGATGGCCCATTTCATTCCCTGCTATAAAACCTCTGATGCATCTCACATAGCCAAATTATTCTTTAAGGAGGTTGTTAGGCTACATGGTACCCCCCTTACCATAGTTTCTGATAGGGACACCGGGTTTGTTAGTTATTTTTGGAAGACCTTGTGGACCTTACTAGGCACCAAACTAAAGTTCTCTACAGCCTATCATCCCCAAACGGATGGTCAGACTGAGGTGGTCAACAGATCACTGGGGAACATCCTTAGAAGCCTTGTAGGTGAACATCCTGGCACTTGGGACAAACTTTTGCCCACTGCCGAATTCTCTTACAATAGTGTTGTTAATAGGACTACAGGTCTGTCCCCCTTTCAGGCCAACTTAGGGTATCAGCCTAAGAAACCCATTGATCTGATTGCCTTACCCAAGCATTTAAAACCTTCTTTATCAGCTCGTGATTATGCTTTCAATATTTCCCAAATACACCATGAGATCCTTAGAAAAATTCTAGACTCTACTGTTTCATATTGCGAAGCTGCTAACAAGAAACGCCGAGAAAGGTTATTCAATGTAGGTGATCAGGTGATTCTGCGAGTCCGCGAGGAGCGTATCCAAGGACACGGACGCAAGCTGGACGCAAAGGGATTGGGACCCTTCACCATAGTGGGCAAGATCAACAACAACGCCTACGTACTTGATCTGCCTCCAGACTTGGGGATCCCCACCACAGTTAACGTGGAGGATCTCACAGCTTACAAGGAGCCTCTCTCACTCCAAGAACCAGAGGCCCCCTTCGATCCAGAGATAGTGGATATCCTTGAGGACCAGACTCGACTCACCCCTGACGAGGTACAGCTATTTTACCGCGTTAAGTTTTCTAATGGTGAGGAGGCATGGCTCCCCGAGGCAGAGCTAGCCCTGGCTGCCCCAGATTTGCTCCAAGGATTCAAAGATAATTCTCCTGAGGAGAATTTTTCCAACCCGGGGAGAAATGATGGAGGGCCAAACACAGCTCTTAGAAGATCCACTAGGGCTCGGAGGAAGCCCATCAGGTATGGCTTCACTTAGAGTCCACTTTCCTTTTCAGTACTTTCCTTATTTGCATTGCATAGCATGATAGGTTAGTTCCACCCCAAAGTCTATCATGTAGTTTATTTTTATGAATGTTGTTGGTAGGTTGTGCATTGTAATGTCATGGTAGGTTAGTGCATGTAGTTTGGATGCATTTAAAGATGGCTCAAGGGATACAAGTTAGCTAGCTCACTCTACTCCAAGAAGCTAGTTCCCATTATGGAAAGGTCACTTCAACCTAGCTCAAAGGGGGACTTTCAACTCAACTCCACTTCAAAGCCCCACCCCAAGGCCCTTTCCAATTGAAGAAGATATCAGCCCATGGATTTATTTGCGCCATCCTCAAGCAACAAATGGAAGCAAGGCTCAATCTAGATCCATAAATCAAGGGGCGCCACTCTAGATCCACAAATCAAGGGGCGCCTAATCTAGATCCACAAATCATGGTGAATCCCTTCCTTCCTCTCCTTGCCGCTCAAGCCAACTTGGAAGGATTTTGAATTCAGCCAACTCTCCACCCATGCGACATCAACACAAGGAAGAAAGCCAATTTCGAAATTCAAAAGCTTTCCTTTGAAGACTCTCCAAAGAAGACAACAATATCAGCCATTTAATGCCTTTCTTCATTTTCGAATTATCACCAAGAATGTAAGGGGCGCAAGGGGCCAATGACCACCTTGCCCTCACCTTATCCTCATCCCTAAGCCGCCTATAAATGTATCCCATCGCATCATGTGCATAAGCATTGTTGAAATATATTGTTGACTAGTTTCCTAGCCAAAGAAAGGGTGCTTGTGTCGCCTTGGGTGCTTGTGTCGCCCACCACTTCTCCTTTGGGTGCTTGTGTCGCCCAAGCCTCTCCATCTTCCCCCTCTTCTCTCAAGAGCCGAGCCTCCTCTTCTTCTTTTCCTCATCCTCACTCCATCCAAGCAAGGCCGAGAGTCTCCATCATCAAGGCAAAGCACAAGAACTCAAGATGGTGCCAAAGAACATGGAAGCATCCTTGATCTCCCTCAAAGCGCATCTCTAAGTTAAGTGCTCTTTCTTCTTGTGTTTTCTCTTTACACATCTCAAGAACATCTTACTACACAATTCTTGGACTTGTAGGACTTGGCGCAAGGAAGTGGCGCATCCCCCCCTCTCTCTTGATCTCCCCTCTTTAGTTAGTCCCTTGTCTTGTTAGCAAGAGAACTTGGAGGATTAGCCTCCCTCTTGACCTTGATTATTGTTATATTTTAATTCTGCATTATAACTCACCCACGCCTGTGTGGGGTTGCTGAATGCCCTGTGTGTAACCTGCACCTTCCATCAGAGTAGGACCGGTGAAGAACGGGAAGGACGGTCCTTCTATTCTCAAGGGCCGCACTGTAAGTCTTCTTTAAAATTATTGTCATTTCTTTTCTTGCAAGTAGTTAACTTTCGGATTTCCTATTTAAAATACAAAAACACTATTTTTTTCAACCTCGTTAGTTTAATTCGGATTTTCCTCTAGTTTATGATAATACCAAAATATTTTTGAAAATCGTTGTTTGCATGCTTGTGACTTACCCCTACATCAATCAACCTGATGCTTATCATAAGCATCCCTCTCAGCCGCTGAGGCCGAGCATGGAAGTGGCTTACGAAAAAGACGCTCAAGGACATAAAGCTTCCTTTCGAGCTTGAGCACGATTCTCAAGTTCATATACCAATCCAGTAAGTTGGATCCAACCAACTTATCCCTTTCCAGGGTAGATCGCAGTGATCAACTGCTATTGTTCATAGCCATTGTTCTACAACAACCAAGAAACAGCAGATTAGTACTAATTCGGGTCATTTAAATTGGACTTGTTTTAAATGACCATGGCTCCCAATATTTTTAATTGAATTGACAACCCACAAAGTCAATTGAGAAATCCAAGATTTCCTAGTGAGATAGGATCCTCATTCCACACAGAGCTTCGCGTCCCACAAGGGTGGGATGAGATGCACAAAGTGACCCATGTTTCCTAAGATGGGCCCGCCGGCCGATTGCTCCAAGCAATTCCCCTTATTGAGACAGTCCAGGCATTTCATGTCCAGCGAGGGCTGGATACAGCATGAAACCCTAACCTCTCAATGATGCCTCTAGAGTTTCATCATGTGCCTAGCACACATGAAAATCTAGTCAAGTCCATTCCTAACCGTTATGCCCAGGGCCAACGAGTTTCCTTGCGAAGGCACGCCCAGGTTAAAACTGGACTGGGGAAACCATTGTCACCACGCGCTTTCTAAAGATAAGTGGGTGTGTCCCACAAGGGTGGGAAACAGTTCACAACTCCACTGATCGATAGCTTAGTGAGGGCTACGCGTTAGAAGGCTATTAGACTTGATATTTTAATTGAGGGTTTTTGTTTAAGGTCTCATCATCTCAGTTTTATCTTGTTGGGAAACCCCGGGGACATTTGACAATTTTTCAAAGTCATAGACAAACATACATATATTGCACAGTGGAAGAATGTCCCCGAAACAGGCCGGTCCCAAAAACCCAGTGAAGATCGCAAGCAAGAGAGTCGACACGATGAGTTAGGAAATACCTTAGAGCAAGATGAGGTCGATGTCGTGACAGGCGCCCAAGCATGCGCCCTCTGCAGTTTCACACACACGGATGCCTCGAGTCCTCTTCTTCCACGCCCGGTGCTAGCCTCGGGAAGAAGATCCAAGCCTTAGTTCTCTTCTTGAATGCTTGCGCCACCTCCAAGGTAGAAGCGCCAATTGATGAAGAAGAGAGGAGAAGGGAGAATGCCGCCAAGTCTTTACTTCTCTTGCGCCAAAGGAGGAAGAAAGGAAGACGCTTGCAGTTAGAGTTTGATGGAAGAAGATGGTTGCGCCAATGCCCCTTACTCTCGCCCTCTTGATATGTTCACGCCTCCAAGGAAGAACACTTCTAAGAGGGGGCGGCTAGGGTCACATATATAGGGCAAGAGGCGGTTAGGGTAAGGGCTAGGATCATGACAAGTGTAGGGCTAGGATGAGGAGGTTTGAGACAAGGAAAGTCTCCAAGACTTTACCATAAACTCCATTCAACCTATCCATAATTGCCCAAGTACCATATCAGCCCAAGACATGCCATAGAGGCATGCATTCCATCCAAGGAAGAGAGGGGAGGCACCCTTTACTTCCATAATGAAGCAAAGGCGCCAACATGACCCCATTATGCCCCTAGGCGCTTAATGGTTCATGTTTCTCCCCATTATACCCTTTTAGCCTCTCATCTCTTCATGAGAACTTGTTATTGGGCCTCATTGGATAATGAGCTAGCCCAAACTTCATCACATGAGTTGATTAAGCATTTGGATCCAATCCAATGCAATCCTAATCCAAATGTGACCAACCATGGTCAAATACGGGTCAACCTGCCAAAAATGAAGTTTGGCTCCAATAACATTCTTCCATCTCATCAGGCCCATTGGCGCTGATGAAATCTCCTAATTAGATCCGAGTTATCCAATAACTCGATCATAAGGCTTCCCGATCAATACAAGAACTCGAGTATCAAGGTGTGCGACCCTGTAGGTCCCTCTGACATTGGCAGTGCTGACCAAATGTCACCACAAGCAGTGAGTGGCACCTAGTAGTGCATCGCTGCTACCCAAGTCATCGGAATGGATATCGACATCGACATCCCCATCATTGCAACAAGGTACAAATGCATTACAGTCTCTTTGCCGAACTGATATCCGATTGGACAAGTGTGTCACCACTTGTTTTCACCCAATCACATGGTTATGACTAAATCAGGTTCTCACCTGGGTATGGCCATACACTTTCAGTCATAGAACCATAGAGGAGCTCCATGGATATCATACTTCCCTTAGGAAGGGGCAAATCCTTTGTCTGTCCATTGACCTTCTCATATGGGTCGTGACATGCTCAATGACAACCGTTATGACCTCCCAACTACGGCGAGGTGTTAGGTTGTATCAAAGCAAGTCCCTAACCATATAGAATGATCAATGACCTCAAGTCAAGGGATCAATGCATCTCCTGTCACTTGTGAGGATAACTCATGACACCAAGTCATAGCCTCACAGCGGGTCGGTCCAGTATATCCTCCAATGATATACCCATGTGTCTGCGTTAGCACCACGTGCCTAACCATCCCACATACCAGTCTCACAAGTACCATAGTTGTCCCATATCCACTAAGGTACATCGAGTGGGGACAATAGTTCGAGCACAGATCCAATCTGTCTCCAGGGACATTATCATGTTAGTACATATGCGCAGATGTAAACAAACAATGATAACGACAATACCAGAAAGATATATGAATATCAGAGTCAAGTAGTACAAAGATGGACCAAAACTAGGTCCTAGGGCATATACACCAACAATCTCCCACTTGCACTAAGACCTAGAGGTTGAGCAACCTCAACCCCATATCTCTAGTACGACCATCATGCTTCTGCTGCGCCAAAGCCTTGGTCAGTGGGTCTGCTAGATTGCTCTCTGTGTCAATTCTGCTAATCTTGACATCACCTCTGTCAATGATCTCTCTGATCAGGTGAAATCTTCTGAGCATGTGTTTGGACCTTTGATGAGACCGTGGTTCCTTAGTCTGCAAAATAACGACCATGCCTATATAAAGAGTAATAGTTCTATCAAAGTACATTCAAACAATGCCTGACCATGTCCATACATTGGTCTTTAGGGCATATACACCAACAAGGTGCACGACGAATCCTCCCAAACCTACGTGGGACATGTGTCTGAGCCTCAGGTTGTACAGCAACCGGTGCAGGTGGCTCAGATTCCATCTCTTTGTCTTGTGGTTGCACTTGGTCCTCATCCAAGTCAAACTTCCTCCCACTAACTTCTTTCATGAGAAATTCTTTCTCTAGAAAGACGGCACCCCGAGCAACAAAAACTTTGTTCTCGGTGGGAACATAGAAGTAGTAACCCTTAGTCTCCTTAGGGTACCCCACAAACATACACTTATCAGATCTAGGTTCTAGCTTGCTAGAATCCTGACGTTTGACATAAGCCTTACATCCCCAGATCCTGATAAAAGTGAGATTAGGGCGTCTCCCACTCCATACCTCGTATGGAATCTTTGAGACACTCTTAAATGGAACATTATTCAGTATTAGAGAGGCTATCTTAAGTGCATGTCCCCAGAATGAGGGAGGTAGAGTTTGCATGACTCATCATAGATAGAACTATGTCCAACAAGGTTCGATTTCTCCTTTTAGACACACCATTCCATTGAGGTATTTCAGGAGGAGCGAGTTGGGATATGATCCCACACTCTCTCAGATAGTCAAAGAACTCACCGCTCAGGTACTCTCCACCACGATCTGATCGAAGAGCCTTAATGGATCTACCAAGCTGGTTCTCTACTTCATGTCTAAACTCCTTAAATTTCTCAAAGGATTCAGACTTATGTCTCATCAGATAGACATAACCATATCTACTGAAGTCATCAGTAAACGCGATGAAGTAGTTGTACCCTCCTCTGGCTTGTTTATTGAAAGGCCCACACACATTAGTATGTATGAGATCTAATAAACCTCCTGCCCTCTCACCAGTCTTGGTGAAGGTTGCCTTTGTCATTTTCCCTAATAAACAAGTCTCACATGTATCAAGTTCCTCCAAGGAACTCGAATCTAACAACCCATTTGCATGGAGTTGTCGAATGCAATTCTTGTTTATATGGGCTAATCGACAATGCCGTAGGAAAGCACCAACTGAACCACTCAGTTTGGTCCTTTTATTATTTATGTTGCAAATAGAGTTATCCATGTCCAAGACATGCGGACCATTGCATTAAGTACCCTTCCTCTAAAACATGTTTGCAAAAGAAAAAGAACATAAGTTCTCTTTTATTTCAAACTTAAATCCTTTCTTTGCCAAGCAAGGAGTGGATACAATGTTTTGGTAAGGGAAGGTACATAATAGCAATTGTCTAGCTTTAACTGAAGTCCTAAAGGCAAGGAGAGAAACTCCTACAGCAACAGCAGCAACTTGTGCCCTATTACCTATCCGTAGGTCAATCTCTCTAGGCCTTACCGATCTACCCTTTCTGAGCCTTTGCATATTTGTTCAAATATGAGCTCCACATGCGGTATCCAATACCCATGTCATAGGAGTAGAAAGGTTGACTTTGGTAACATAAATACCTGAGCATGAAGACAAGGCCTTGCCTTTCTTCTCCTCATTCTGAAGTTGCAAGATGTCCTTCAACATGTGAGGTGGCCCTCCACATGAATAGCACATATTATTCCTGATCATATCCATCTTTAATTCCAGTTCCTTGGTCAAGCCTTTCGGCTCAACACACTGAATATCAACTTTAGGAGGATTGAGCTCAACCAATTCATCAAAGAGCTGCCTTAGATTAAAAAATAATCTCAGAGGTACTCTTTGATTCATATCACCCTCTAAATTCAGGTGACATGTTGGTTAGCAACCTCCAAAGTATCAACCTGATGCTTATCATAAGCATCCCTCTCAGCCGCTGAGGCCGAGCATGGAAGTGGCTCAGGAAAAGGACGCTCAAGGATATGAAGCTTCCTTTCGAGCTTGAGCACGATTCTCAAGTTCATATACCAATCCAGTAAGTTGGATCCAACCAACTTATCCCTTTCCAGGGTAGATCGCAGTGACCAACTGCTATTGTTCATAGCCATTGTTCTACAACAACCAAGAAACAGCAGATTAGTACTACTTCGAGTCATTTAAACTGGACTTGTTTTAAATGACCATGGCTCCCACTATTTTTAATCGAATTGATAATCCACAAAGTCAATCGAGAAATCCAAAATTTCCTAGTGAGATGAGATCCTCATTCCACACAGGGCTTCGCGTCTCACGAGGGTGGGATGAGATGCACAAAGTGACCCATGTTTCCTAAGGTGGGCGCGTCGACCGATTGCTCCAAGAAACTCCCCTTGTTCAGACAGTCTGGGCATTTCATGTCCAGCGAGGGCTGGATACAATATGAAACCCTTACCTCTCAACGATGCCTCTAGACTTTCACCATGTGCCCAGCACATGTGAACTTCTAGTCAAGTCCATTCCTAACCGTTATGCCCAGGGCCAACGAGTTTCCTTGCGAAGGCACGCCCAGGTTAAAACTGGACTGGGGAAACCATTGCCACCACGCACTTTCTAAAGATAAGTGGGTGTGTCCCACGAGGGTGGGAAATAATTCACAACTCCACTGATCGATAGCTTAGTGAGGGCTACGCGTTAGAAGGCTACTAGACTTAATATTTTAATTGAGGGTTTTGTTTAAGGTCTCATCATCTTAGTTTTATCTTATGTCTATCATTACATGCATGCAATCCAATGGTGATAACATAATGATAAAACATCACAGGCATGCTTCTACAGATAATAATAAAAGCAGTAAAGAATGATGTGATCATATCCTATTCAAGACATTGTACCAACCCATGCCATGAAAGAGGTTCAACTCTTGTCCTAGAACTCAAGCCCCAAAAACTAGACCTAGCCTAGCCGACCTCTAGCTTGAACTTCAAGGTTGGCTCCAAGGTCCTTCTCTCATGGTTTAGCTCTCAAACCCTAGAGGTACACTTTAAAAGTTCCCCATAGGTTCGGCCAATGCCATGGTCTTCCTCCAAGGAAGGTGCGCCACTATGCAAGGGGCCAAGATGGCTAGCTTTTAAACCAAAAGAGGTTTGGCCAAGCTTTCTTGCGCCACCAAGCAACCAAGCACCAACTTGCATGCGCCACCTTGCATGCTTGCGCCATCAAGCAAGATGCGAGCATCAAGGTCCAAGAAGGATGCGCCTAGCCCTTAATCTTCATGTTAATTTTTTACAAAAATAATGAAAAAGATGGCACGCAGGCCACACAAGGATACATCATAGGCATGCAAAAGGGGCTTGACTCATGATCACTACATTATGCACTATCAAGGTATTTACTCATGCAATTCTACATGCTCATGAAAAACATAAAGTCTGAAATTTTACTTTTTCATAAAACTAGTCTCTTTTTCTCATCTTATTCTATCAAGGTATTTACTCATGCAATTCTACATGCTCATGAAAAACATAAAGTCTGAAATTTTACTTTTTCATAAAACTAGTCTCTTTTTCTCATCTTATTCTCACAAATCTTTTGGTTAATTGCGATTTATTTTTCATGATGATTTCAGAGATCCTTTCGGCTGGCAATTTTGTCAGATCAAGAGACTTGGCCAGTCCGAAGACACAATGCCCGTCCTACTTGACAAAATTACGTGCGCCTTTGATCTTTAAATCAGACAAGAAAAATAGTTCAAAAATTCAAAAGAGATTGAGAGGATGATAGAAACAAGAAACCCTAATTTTTCTACTTTTAGAAAAATCGTTTGCCATGCATCATGCTATTTACGAAAATAGAGATATGGCATGTGAGCATGAAAGAAAAGCATAAAACATCGTTCGAGTCTTGCAAGTCCCTCTGATACCACTGTTGGGAAACCCCGGGGACATTTTACAATTTTTCAGAGTCATAGACATACATACATATATTGCACAGCGGAACAATGTCCCCGAAACAGGCCTGTCCCAAAAACCCAGTGAAGATCGCAAGCAAGAGAGTCGACACGATGAGTTAGGAAATACCTTAGAGCAAGATGAGGTCGATGTCGTGATAGGCGCCCAAGCGTGCGCCCTCTGCAGTTTCACACACATGGATGCCTCGAGTCCTCTTCTTCCACGCCCGGTGCTAGCCTCGGGAAGAAGATCCAAGCCTTAGTTCTCTTCTTGAATGCTTGCGCCACCTCCAAGGTAGAAGCGCCAATTGATGAAGAAGAGAGGAGAAGGGAGAATGCCGCCAAGCCTTTACTTCTCTTGTGCCAAAGGAGGAAGAAAGGAAGACGCTTGCGGCTAGAGTTTGATGGAAGAAGATGGTTGCGCCAATGCCCCTTACTCTCACCCTCTTGATATGTTCACGCCTCCAAGGAAGAACACTTCTAAGAGGGGGTGGCTAGGGTCACATATATAGGGCAAGAGGCAGTTAGGGTAAGGGCTAGGATCATGACAAGTGTAGGGCTAGGATGAGGAGGTTTGAGACAAGGAAAGTCTCCAAGACTTTACCATAAACTCCATTCAACCTATCCATAATTGCCCAAGTACCATATCAGCCCAAGACATGCCATAGAGGCATGCATTCCATCCAAGGAAGAGAGGGGAGGCGCCCTTTACTTCCATAATGAAGCAAAGGCGCCAACATGACCCCATTATGCCCCTAGGCGCTTAATGGTTCATGTTTCTCCCCATTATACCCTTTTAGCCTCTCATCTCTTCATGAGAACTTGTTATTGGGCCTCATTGGATAATGAGCTAGCCCAAACTTCATCACATGAGTTGATTAAGCATTTGGATCCAATCCAATGCAACCCTAATCCAAATGTGACCAACCATGGTCAAATACGGGTCAACCTGACAAAAATGAAGTTTGGCTCCAATAACATTCTTCCATCTCATCAAGCCCATTGGCGCTAATGAAATCTCCTAATTAGATCCGAGTTATCCAATAACTCGATCATAAGGCTTCCCGATCAATACGAGAACTCGAGTATCAAGGTGTGCGACCCTGTAGGTCCCTCTGACGTTGGCAGTGCTGACCAAATGTCACCACAAGCAGTGAGTGGCACCTAGCAGTGCATCGCTGCTACCCAAGTCATCGGAATGGATATCGACATCGACATCCCCATCATTGCAACAAGGTACATATGCATTACAGTCTCTTTGCCGAACTGATATCCGATTGGACAAGTGTGTCACCACTTGTTTTCACCCAATCACATGGTTATGACTAAATCAGGTTCTCACCTGGGTATGGCCATACACTTTCAGTCATAGAACCATAGAGGAGCTCCATGGATATCATACTTCCCTTAGGAAGGGGCAAATCCTTTGTCTGTCCATTGACCTTCTCATATGGGTCGTGACATGCTCAATGACAACCGTTATGACCTCCCAACTACGGCGAGGTGTTAGGTTGTATCAAAGCAAGTCCCTAACCATATAGAATGATCAATGACCTCAAGTCAAGGGATCAATGCATCTCCTGTCACTTGTGAGGATAACTCATGACACCAAGTCATAGCCTCACAGCGGGTCGGTCCAGTATATCCTCCAATGATATACCCATGTGTCTGCGTTAGTACCACGTGCCTAACCAGCCCACATACCAGTCTCACAAGTACCATAGTTGTCCCATATCCACTAAGGTACATCGACTAGGGACAATAGTTCGAGCACAGATCCAATCTGTCTCCAGGGACATATCATGTTAGTACATATGCGCAGATGTAAACAAACAATGATAACGACAATGCCAGAAAGATATATGAATATCAAAGTCAAGTAGTACAAAGATGGACCAAAACTAGGTCCTAGGGCATATACACCAACATATCTTATGTCTATCATTACAGGCATGCAATCCTATGGTGATAACATAACGATAAAACATTACAGGCATGCTTTAGCTTTTATAAAGAAAGCAATAAAAGGATGATGTGATCATAACCCATTCAAGACATTGAACCAATCCATGCCAAAAAGGGGTTCAACTCTTGACCTAAGGTTCAAGCCCCAAGACTAGACCTAGCCTAGCCGACCTCTAGCTCTATCTTCAAGGTTGACTCCAAGGTCCTTCTCTCATGGTTTAGCTCTCAAACCCTAGGGGTACACCCACAAGGTTCGGCCAATGCCATGGTCTTCCTCCAAGGAAGGTGCGCCATCTAGCAAGCCACAAGAGGGATAGCACACAAGCATAAGGCTCGGCCAAACCCTAACTTGTGCCCCCATGCAAGGATGCGCCACCTTTGAAGCTTGTTGCGCCATCAGGCAAGAATGCGCAACCAAGCAAGCATGCACCTTGCTCCAAGTAGATGCGCCACCCTAATCTTCTTCTTAGTTAAAAGCAAAAAGAAAAGCGGCAGCAGGCCTCACAAGGATACATCACAGGCATGCTAAGGGGCTTGACATATGACCACAACATCATGCACAATCAAGTACTTACTCATGCAATTCTACATGCTCATGAAAAACATAAAATCTGAAATTTTACTTTTTCATAAAACATCTCTCTCTTCCTTCCCTTCATATCACAAATCTTTGATTCTAAGTTTCTCTCAGGAGTCTACAAGAGGCATACCAGTTGCCCTCCTTGCAATCCCTAACTTGTTAGGATAATGGCAATCACCCAGTCCATGCCCTATCCCAACAAGTCTCTCAAGATAGGTCTATCCTATTATGAGAGGAGAAATTTTCTCTTCCACGTATGGGTCTATCGCATCACATGAAGAGAGCAAAGAACCACAAGAAGTTAATTAGAAGTAAGAAACAAGAGACCTACAATTTTTCTACTTAAAGAAAAACCATGCGCCAACATCTATGCAATATGCGAAAATGTAGATATGGCATGTGAGCATGAAAAGCATGAAAGAACATCGTTCGAGGCTCGCAAGTAGCTATGATACCACTGTTGGGAAATCCCGGGAATATTTTACAATTTTCACAGAGAATACAATACATGCGCAGCGGAAGAATATCCCCGAAACAGGCCAGTCCCAAAAAACCCAGTGAAGATCTCTTGCGAGGGGGTCGACACGATGTGATAGTAAGTACCTTTAAGCAATTAGAAGTCGATGTCGAGGAAGGCGCCCAAGTGTTCGCCCTCTGCAGTCTCGCATACACGAATTCCTCGAGCTTTCTTCTTCCTCGCCCGGTGCTAGCCTCGGGAAGAAGATCCATGCCTTAGGAGAGTCCTCCAAGCAACTTGCGCCACCACCAAGATGTGATGCGCTAAGGAGATGGAAGGAGAAGGGAACGCCGCAAGCCTTCTTGTTCCTTTGTGCCAAGGAAAGGAAGAGGAGGAAGATGAAGCATGCTTGCGCCCTTGATGGAAGAAGAAGAGCTCTAAGCTCTTCAAGCCGTCGCCCTCTAATACTTCACACCTCTAAGGAATAAGCATCATGAAGAGAGGGGGCAGCAAAGGCTTATTTATAGGAGCAAGAGGCGGTTAGGGGAGAATGGCAAGTGTTGACAATTAGGGCATGATTCTAGGAGATTATCCAATCAAATATATTGATCAAATCTCCACTCCCATATGCGCCTAAGACTTGCCAAAGCAAGCATCAGCCATATGCGCCCATATCATGCCATATGAGGCATTAATCCCATCCATGCGCCTAGACCTAGTCAAGGCAATATGATGGATTGCCTAATGTGGCTTGGGCGCAAGTCCTAATCCAATTAGGACTCTAATTATGTTAATAATCAGCCCACAATTGTCAAACACAATCCAATCAATTATCTTATGTGATTTAATCAAATCCAATTTGATTTAATCACCTAAGAGATACCAAACAAGGCATAGGCGCAAATCCTAGTCCAACTAGGATTCCATATGCGCCTATCCTATTAATTCATCCCCATTATACCCTTCAAGCCTCTTAGCCCTTCAATACAACCTATTAGCAAGCCCAACTAAGCAATGGGCCAAGCCCAAAGTCCATTATGCATGTTAACCAAGCTATTGGATCCAATCCAATTTAACCCATGGTCAAATGAGGCTAACCATGGTTAATTTAGTCAATATGCCAAAAACGGAAGTTGGCCCCAATAAGTTTCTTCCATCTCATCAGGCCCATTGGCGCTGATGAAATCTCCCAAATAGATCCGAGTTATCCAATAACTCGATCTAAAGGCTACCCGATCAATATGAAAACTCGAGTATCAAGGTGTGCGACCCTGTAGGTTCCTCTAACGCTGGCAGTGCTGACCAAAGGTCATCACAAGTAGTGAGTGGCACCTAGCAGTGCATCGCTGCTACCCAGGTCATTGGAATGGATATCGACATCGACATCCCCATCATCGCAACTAGGTACAGATGCATTACAATCTCTTTGCCGAACTGATATCCAATTGGACAAGTGTGTCACCACTTGTTTTCACCCAATCACATGGCTATGACTAAATCAGGTTCTCACCTGGGTATGGCCATACACTTTCAGTCATAGAACCATAGAGGAGCTCCATGGATATCAAGCTTCCTTCAGGAAGGGGCAAATCCTTTGTCTGTCCATTGACCTTCTCATATGGGTCGTGACATGCTCAATGACAACCGTTATTACCCCCCAACTACGGCGAGGAGTTAGGTTGTATCAAAGCATATCCCTAACCATATAGAATGGCCAATGACCTCAAGTCAAGGGATCAATGCATCTCCTGTCACTTGTGAGGATAACTCATGACACCAAGTCATAGCCTCACAGCAGGTCAGTCCAGTATATCCACCACTGATATACCCATATGTCAGCGTTAGCACCTCGTGTCTAACCAGCCCATATACTAGTCTCACAAGTACCAGAGCTGTCCCATATCCACTCAGGTACATCGACTAGGGACAATCATTTGAGCATAGATCCAATCTGTCTCCAGGAACATTATCATGTAAGTCCACAATCGCAGGTGTAGACAAACAATGATAACGACAATGCCAGAATGATGTATATGAATATCAGAGTCAAGTAGTACAAAGATGGACCAAAACTAGGTCCTATGGCATATACACCAACAGTATGACCGTGACTCTCTTACTGCACTCACGGCTAAGGTTGATAATCTGACTAGAAAGATTGATTCTTGGTCTATTAATTCTATGGATGTTAACGCTATTTCTTGTGAGGTCTGTGGAATTGTAGGTCATGCAGGGGCAGATTGTCAGGCGGGAGATGGACAGATGGCTGCGGCTCATCCTGAGCAATTGAATGCAGTTGGAAATTTCAACCAGAACAATAACCCTTATTCCAACTACTACAATCCAGGATGGCGCAACCACCCAAATTTCTCTTACCGGACAACTCAGCCAATTCAGCCTGGACAAGTTCCACCATAGCAGACTCAGCCCCCACAAGAAAACTTTAGGCAACCCCAACAGAACAATTTCATACCACCAAGATTCCAGGCCAGAAACTACAATGCACCGCCGCCACAACCACAACAGCCACGACCCAACAATGATTCAAATTTGGGCATGCAACTTGAAGGACTTACAGACATGATGAAGATGATGATGACCAGGATGGATTCCCTAGAGACACACAATAAAATGCTGGAGAGTCAGCTAGCCCAGCAAGCTAGCTCATCATTGAGAGTACCAAGGAAGCTACCATCCCAACCAGAAGTAAACCCGAGGAAGCAGTGCAATGCAATCTCCACTCGGAGCGGCAAGCAATTAGAAGACCCGAAGATGCCGACAGATGACAAGATAGAAGAGTCAATACCAGAACCTGTGGAACCGCATACTGATGTGACACCAGTGGCACCTGAGCTAGTTGAGATGGAGCGGCCCTATGTGGGACCGCCAGCATATAAGCCACTGATTCCCTTTCCACAGAGGCTTGTCAAGGCTAAATTGGACAAGCAGCTTGGTAAGTTTTTAGAGGTTTTAAAGAAACTTTATATTAACATCCCTTTCGTTGATGCTCTTTTGCAGATGCCAACTTATGCGAAATTCCTAAAAGATATCTTATCAAACAAGAGGAAGCTAGAAGATCAAGGGACCGTTGCACTTACTGAGGAGTGCAGCGCCATCATCCAGAACAAGCTCTCTCCTAGCCTTATCAGCCCCTAGACTTGCCTAAGAGGCAAACATACCATCAAGGAACAAAGGGGGAGGCATCCTTTACTTCCTAATGAAGCAAAGGCGCCAAGCATCACCCCATTATACCTAAAGTTACATATCAAAAATTTTGATCTAAATTTTGACTACAAAATCGAACCCTAGCTTAATATTAAAAAATCCCATGTTAGTGCTCCATGTCAAAATTTTAAAATAAAATAGAGGAATCTAATACCATTCTCATTATCAAACGTTATTTGATTTAGGCAGGCCCAATATAGGCAATCATTAGAATTTTAGACCCACATATAGACACCTTGGGCATATTATATGCATATTTTCTAACCAAAAGATTCTTCTAGAGTTTGTTGTGACGATACTATGTTTTTTTGGAAGAAAAATAAAATTAAAAAAAAAATTCAACTTCTGTATTGTTTTCTTGTGCAGACTAATATAGAGAAAAAAAAATGAGATAATTTTTTTTTATTTTTTTTCTCTCCAAATAATAAAGAAAAAAGAAAAGAAAAGCTCGTCAATTCACTTGCACGCTCACTCCCTCATTTCAATTGTCTCTCCCTCGCTGTTTGCTCCCTTACAACCCCCAACCAACCGCTCTCACGTCTGCCACCCACCCCTGCCACCACGAGCTTGCCCCACCCTTGTCATCATGAGCTCACCTTGCCCTTGTCGCCACCTTCCTCTGCCTATAGCTCACCTTTGCCCCTACAAGCTTGCCTCACACCCATATTCCTCCCTGCACCTCCCGCCTTCCTGTCAAGCTCATGCTAGTCTCCCACCTCCAGTATGAGCTCGTTATCAGGGATTAGAGGAAATGGGGTGTACAACTGCATTTATGATATTGTGCCAATCTTCCACCTCATGCCAACCTTCTGCCTCCTATAGAGCTCACACCCTTGCTCCACTACCACCACCAGTGCCTCAGTGCCTCTACTCTACTGCCGCTACCTACACCCCTATTGTTACCCACCCCTACTCTCCTACTACCCCTCTCCACACTGTACACTTTCTCACTCTGTGATCACGTGCATTATAAGTGATTTTTTTTTTCTTTCATCTATGTTTTTTTCTTTCCTTTGGTTTTTTTCTCACAATCTATGTTTTTTTCTTTCCTTTGGTTTTTTTCTCACAATTTTTATTTTCTCTGCAAGAAAACACACCCAGCGATTCATATACAGAGATAGAACGAACAATTGCAAATTGCTTGATTTCTCATATTCAGAAACGTGGTTCAAGAGATACACGAATTCACAAAAAAAATAAATACAACATTAGTCAATATTACATGGAGAAATAATTACATCTTAAATAGCTAAAACATGAAAGAATTATTTACACTACGGCGTGTATGCAAATTATACAGCATTTCCAACGTTCAACTGCATGAAATGGGTGCACAAAATAATTGACTACATAGCAAACAAGACAAGTGAACACCTACAACTTCAGTATAACTGTACATAGCTACTCTAATAATTGGAAAATCGAGATGAAACACACTTCGAATGAGCATTCAACTTTGTACAGCTTGTGGCTAAAGGTTGTGACTTGTGAGTTCGTTCTGTGAAAATTTACAGTGCAGCTCAGAGCTATACAACCCGGGTGCCGGACTTGCAGCGCATTTGTGTTTCCACCTTTCAGAAACCATGGGTTTTTCAAAGAAATCTATGGATATGATTTGGACTCGTCAAAAGTCTATGTAACAGAGGCACTTTAGTTTAGTCGTACGAAGATGACTGGTATCGTGAAGAGTTTAAGTTGACTGTATTGACCGCAGAGGTAACAGCAGGTTCAATATTTTCATTAACGCTCTTTGTTGGTCTTCTTATTCTTTTTGGTCTCTGTTGCTGTACATGATCTTCCTCCAACCCATTTGGACTGGGTTCATCAGTTTCCTGCGACAGATCTACGTCTACAGCAGTTCTGTGAGGGTTCTGTGACTTCGATGAATTATGCTTCTGGAAATTTGACTTTCTCTAGGCATAAGAGAGCCAACAAAAAAAAGATACACAATTAGATCTCCTATTTGATCAATAAAGTGCACAAGGGCATCTAAACATGAAAGCATTTGAAGAATAATTTTGGGTAACAGAGGTATTTTGCAAATGTCCATGTTTGATGCATGGGTCTGTGACTGCTTCAGTTGTTCATATACTTCTTTAATCCATGCTAGTGATGTTTTAATCCTACGATTCTCATACGGTGTTGCATATGGGGATATTGACCATTTACTACCATACCTTGTACAAAACAGCATGCTTCCTCTTCTTGTTGTTGATATGATCAAAGGAATTAGATATAGCTTAGTTGACATCAATAAGGTTCCGACGGATCATAATATGGGAATATCGAATATCCAATCCCCACTCTAATATTATATATTGTAGAAAGCAGCATGCTAAACCTTCGTCTGTTCCTTATATGATCAAGAGAAATAGATATTTTTCTACAGGGATCAGATGACCCAAATTAGGAAACTAATAGGACAGCAACCTGGATTGTATGTTTCAGAAGTCAACAATTCTTTCATTAGGAGGGCCAGATTCCCAAAAGAGCCCGTCATTGTTTAAAAAGTTAATCTCTACAACCGGTTTATACCAGTCTGCTACATCAGTACTGGTAAATAGTTGGTACAATTATATATACTACATATGAAATATATATATAATTAAAACTAATCGGTACCATCAATATAGGCCAATAAAATCAACTGGTTCAGCTCATATAATATGTGCTGGTATTTAAAATCATGGCTCCAAGAAGTATTTTAATTTCATATCTTTTCCATAGATCTATAAATTTTAAATTCAGAAATTGATTGTGGTTTCGTAAGTTTTCTGGAATACAAGTGAAAAATTAAAACAATATGAACCACAAATGACTAAAACACAATTTCTTTTCAAATTGCCCACCGAAATTAAATTAGATTAAATCATGATTCATGTTACAGTCAAAATTTAAAATAATTCATAATTCAAACATTAAAATTTTGCATTTACAATTTTCACAAGTCCACGTAATTCTTTGTTTAGGTTGGTCATATTCCCTAAAGAGCTGCTGGCATTGTTTAGAAAAACAGTCCCTACAATGAGTTTATAGTTTATAATAGTACTAGTACTAGTATATAATTGGTGCCATCATACATATATGTGTTGGTATTTAAAACCATAGCTCTTCCAAGTATTTTGAGTTCATATCTTTTCCATAGATATTCTATAAATTTTAAATTGTGGTTCCATTAAGTTTTCTATATCACAAGTGAAAAAATAGAACATGAACTACAGATTAATAAAAAATAATTCCTTTTTCAAACTGCATTCCAAAATTAAATTAGATGAAGTAATGATTCATGTTACTAAAAATAGATAATGAACAGTTAAATTATAAGAAAATCAGTCCTAATTTAAAAATAATTCATAATTCAAACACTAAAATTTTACATTTACATTTTTCACAATTAATCTTAGAAATGTACTATGTGCATAATCCTACGCCTAAATATCTAATATTCATTAAGCACATTTACTTACTTTTACCGAGCAACTTTGGGTTCGTTTGGAGCTGCGGGCCAGCAGCTTATGTGGGTGCGGCCCGCTATTTTTGAGAAGTTCCGTCATTTGGCCCGCAGCTTCTTGGGCGTGGCCCGAACAATTCTACTGTAGCTAGCCAGCTGAAAGAAGGCAGCTTCTTGCGCCCGTTGGCCAGCCTATTCCTTTGTCCCTCTTCTTCAATCGTACACTCCTCCTCCAGCTCTCCACTAGATCGTCCTTCTCTCTAACCTCCGCAACGACCTCACCTCTCCGCTATCGTCTCCATCGCCGGACACCAAGACTGCCGGCGACCCCTCTCCCCCACTAGTTGCGCATAGTGCATCCTCAACTCCGGTGTTGTCCCTCCCCCCATCCTCTCCTCCCTCCTCGATGCCTTCCGGTGCCGTTATGAGAGGCGATGAACTCCGGCAGCACCTTGACGAGCACCCTACCGTCACTCCCCTTCATGTGCTCGAATGGGGACTGCTCGCACGGGGGGAGGAGGAAATAGGTGCGGCCTGGGAGGAGCTTGTTGCCAAGGGCGAGGGCAGGGACAGGGCGCCGAGGAAGAATGAGTCACCATCGCAGTTTGCATAGTTGAACCAACTTGGCAATTTATCCAAACAATCTAAACTCCCATAGCCCCAAACTAGCCTATAAGCTCCCATAGCCCCAAATTGGCCCTTTGTTCTAAATTTAGCATATTCAGTCTTAGGACAAATTGGCCAAAAATCAAGTAATGACAACAAATATGAAAATTAGATGATAAACTGTGGATATAGCATTGTAAAATAAAGGATAATTAAACATGATGATTTCAATAGTAGTGTTCCACAACATAAATACTGATCTTAACATGTCTTAACCCATTAAGGCCCCTTAGACATAAAAGATCTAAAAAGCTACTAAAAGTAGAAGTAATATAATAATAATATGTATTCCAACACTTCCCCTCTAGCCAGAGCATAAATGTCGATCATGCCCAACTTATTTGTGGTAAACCTGCGATAATAGAGAGCTTTTGGGAAAATATCTATAATCTAATCTTCAGACCTAGTGTAAGGAGTACAAATCCTTTGACTAAGAACACCATCTCTTACAAAGTGACAATCAACCTTGATATGATTTGTGATCTCATTAAACATAAGATTATTGGCAATGAATATAGCACGGTTCCAAACCATAGGAGTAGGGCACATCAGACCAAGGTCTATAAGAAGATTTTAAATCCACAACATTTCACAAGTAGCCTGCTCGTCGCTCTGTACTCTGCTTCACAACTGGATTTCGCAACTAAGACTATTTTTTTACTCTACCAAGTGATAAGGTTACCACCAATATAGGTGCAAAATCCTTAATAGATACTATCATCCGCATTACTTGTATAATAATCAGCATTAGTATAGGTACCACAAACATAACTTTGTCCTTGGTACTATAATCCTTGGCCTAAAGACCTTTAATGTATTCCATAACTCTCAATGCAGCCTCCCAATGACATTTCCTTAGTTTTAATATAAATTAACTTATCATCTCTCCTGCATAAGAAATATCAAATCTAGTAACAATAAAATAAATTAATTTTCCAATTAATCTCCGATATTTAGTTGGATCGACCATCTTCGAATTGATGTGAACACTATATTTTACTCCTTAAGCAATAAGAGTTTCAGCTGGCTTGCAACCAATTAACCCTATCTCTTCAAGAAGTCTTCTACGATAGAGATATATCATTATCTTTATATGTTATCTCAACACCAAGTAAATATTTTGATTTTCCTATATCATTGAGATTAAAATGGTTTTCCAAATATTATTTAATATTGAAGATGCCTAATTATCACTTTCTGTTAGCAACATATTAACATATATGATGACACCTACAATATTAGAGTTGGATTTTCTAAAAGCATAGAATAATCTATTTTGCTATACTTAAATCCGGTGGCCATGATTTCCTGAGAGAATTTCTTAAGCCAAACTCAAGGACTCTGTTTTAGATCATATATAGCTTTGTCAAGCTTGCATACTCTCCCCCAGCAACATATCCTCGAGGTTGCTCTATGTACACTATATCACTCAAATCAATATATAAGAAGACATTTTTAACATCTATTTTGGTAAGTGACATAGATAGAATAATGGTAGGGATGGTCCTTAGCTCTGCCTCTAAGCGTAGGTGACCATGCAATGAAGGAAAATGTGAGAGGGTGTTTAGACAAGAGAGATGAAACGTGTTCGGAGGGAAAACCGAGCAAGAAAGCAATACAAAAATTTTGTCGAGATCCGTATTTAAGCAAGACCGTATAACGATATCAACAGCACCCAAATTACTAAAAATTAATGTACTAACCTCACACAAGCAAGTCAATTTTCGCTCTTAGCACAAACATTATGGCAGTCACACAATCCAACAAATAGCTCGGTGCCTTTAGGCCTGAACAAAAGAGGACAAGAACTTCCCACATCTCCGGCATCCAAATGAACAAGTAGCGTCGCAAAAGAAAGAACAGAAGAATCGTGAATAAAGACGCTGTGTAAAGAAACAGTAATTACCCTCAAGCACACGAGGCCCGAATTACTTTCTTAAATATGGAAAACAAAATGTTACAAAACCAAACCCCTAGAGGTTATCTACGCCTCCAAGCTACAAGCATTCACAACTCTACAAAGTGAATTTTCTCTCTAAGCAAGCTAAATTCTACCTCTCCCTAGCCTCCTTTTATAAGTTAAGGGGGTGGGAAGTTAACAACCTAAAACCTGAAAAGTAAAATAGGGAATAAAATCCCAACAACTAAAGTAAAGTATCTAAACTTTAACTGAGTGGGCGCCTGGGCTGAGCCTTGATGGGCTGAATGGCCCATCTACACCATCTTTGAGCACGCCATGACGAAGCAACAGAATCCAATCCACTAATGGTTGGCTGATTTATGGTGGTGTTGGCGGACTCTTGCGCTAAATTTAACAATAAATTGTTATACCAAACAGGGTGTGGTTCTTCAATCTGTCATGGGAGCAAACACATGGGTTGAATGGGCTTTATATGGGCCAAAGAAGGGTTGATTACTCCCATATAATGCTCTTGAGGCATGTTGAGGCATTGTGATTGTCGAAGAGCCTTCAAAGGAGGCTGTTGTGGCTTTTTCCGGATAGCCACAGCCTGGCCGTGATCTTGGTCATGGTCGTGATGGGCTCGACATGGTTGTTTCTATACTTCTGAGGACGTCATAGCTTGGCCATGAACTGAGTCATGACTGTAATGTTGTTTGCATCAGGTCGTTCCATCTTCGCCTATCATGTTCGAGAGCTTCATGGGCCGACCATGACATGCAATCGCATTCTTCCGAGGCCATCACGAGCAAGCCATGAGCATTATGGTCATGATAGGAAGTCATCAAATCTACAAAACACTTCATAGGTTGGCCATGATCAGGGTCAGCCTGATCGGCCATTAAGGGCAAGCCGTGATGAGTTTCACAACTATAATAGCTTCAAAGTTTTTTTTTTTCCAAACTCCACATATTGCTTCACGGTCAGTCCATGATCTTAGTTATAGCTATGATCAGCCGTCCCGTGCAAGCCGTGATAAAATTCATAGCCATGACGTGTAGAAAATTTTTGGGGGAGAGGGACTTCTACTTCCCCAAGTTAAGCTCTCAACCCAAGTTAATAGCAAGGAAAAATAGAATACGAACAAGCCACCAAAGAGAAAATATCAAAATAACCCCATGGGTCTGAGTGAAACCTTCAACAACCAAATGAGCTTTATGCCGAGCCACTGAACCATCAAGATTATATTTTATTGCGTACACCCAGTTACAAGCAACAAGATGAACACCATGTGGGCAAGGAACTAATGTCCAATTACCATGAGAAATTAGAGCTTTCATTTTGTCATCCATAGCCTTCTTCCATACGAGATCTAGCAATGTCTCATGATAATTTTTAGGAATAAAAGATGTCAATAGTGATGTTGCAAACATACAATAAGAGGTAGTCAACCTACTATACTGACACAATTAGTTACAGATAAGCAGTACTTGATGTACTACCTGATGGTCAACCAACCAAAGATGTTAAGTTGGTGGACAGCAAACCTATAGAGAAAGATGGAAGCATTGGGTATCAAAAGCCTGATGGAGACCGACATCGCTTACAGACCTATAAAATAGAATGTGAAGGCCCGTACAAGGAACTAGCTAAACAGCGACCCAACGTCTTAGTGTCCGAAAGAAGATCTAACAAAATCAGTAGTGATATATACATGAAGAATCAAACATGGTTTTCGACTCGATAAAATATGGGTCACATTAAAAAAATGTGATATCATAGGAGAAGAGCATGCATCTAGTTTTTGGATCATAATGTCAATACCCCTTTTGTGTTCTTGAGTATCCAAGAAAGACAATGAGTTGCACAAGGAGCAAGTTTGTTAGAACCAAGACCAAAGGCATAACAGTAGCACAAACAACTAAAGACACATGAAGTGAAGAAAATAGTATAGAAAGGGAGTAGAGTTCTTTAAAATAGATGGAGATCGATTAATTAAATGACAAATAGTCAAAATAGCATCACCCCAAAATCAGTGAGGAATAGGCATATGAAAAAGCATTGTCCAAGCAACATTTATCAAATGGAGATTTTTATATTCAACAAAACCATTTTTTTATGATGTATAAGGATAGATTATCTAATATAAGATACATCGACTAGAACAAAAAAGACAATATGATCTATATATATTTGGAAGCATTATCATAACGAAGAATTTTCAAAGAAAGACTAAACTGATGTTTAATTTCTTTATAAAATAATTAAAATATAGAAAGTACATCAGACAAACTCTTAAGCAAATAAACTCACTATATGCGAGAGCAATCATCAATAAATGTAACAAAGTAATGAAAACCACTTTGAGTGGATACATGACTTGGATATACGATAGTGACTAGAGGGAGAACAGATGCTAAAGATATTGAGACAGATGTCTAAGCGATAGTGCCTCTGATAAGTAGTGGATAGAGCAAAGGACACTATATTGGGCTCATTAGAAAGAAGATAGCTCCACCAGCCTCACGACCCCCACTAATCACCTTTTTGTCTTAAGATATTTAAAGAGACAAGAAGATAAGACTTCATTTGGTATTCCTAAAACTTTTAGCTTTTGCTGGTTGAAAAAATATTAGTTAGAAAAGTAGCTAGTTGAAAAAGTTAAAAGATGTTTGGGTAAATTGATATGCTTGTCATTTTTTAAAAAAAGGAAAAATATTTTTGAAAAAAAAAAGTTTTTAAAAGGATTTTTAAAAATAAAATTTTAAAATAATAGTAATAAATAATTTTAAAATTTAAAGTTAAATTTAATATTAATAATTTTAATAAAAATAATAATATTTTTTTGCTATAATTTTTATAAAAGGGAAATTTTAAAATAATAATAGAAAATAATTTTAAACTTAATAATTTTTATCAAAATAACAATCTTTTTCCAAAAAAAAATTGTCATCTAAAGGCCGCACAAATATAGGTGCGAACATTTTACATGGGATGCAAACGGAAAAATTTTACTATAGCCAGAAAGTAGCCAAAAGCAACTTTCTCCTAGCTTTTTCAAACTCATGCTACTTTTGGTTTTAGAACCGAGAAGTAGCTTATCAAACACCTTAGCTTTTCAAAATTTTGTTATGTTGACAAGCAAAAGCAACTAACTAGTTGTGTCAAATAGGGTCAAAGAAATCAAGTTAGCACATGACAGTGTTTTAGTAAGTATATATATGAAAAGTAAGTTCATAGGATATTTAGGTATGTAAAGGCATTTGACAAAGTGAGGCAGTGGTTAATGCAGATAGTACCAACACCACAAACAAGGGCAAAGGTACCATATGCAGTAGGGGATGATTCATGTCTATTGAGTGCAGTAAATAACTGCATGTTACTAGTCATGTGAGGCAAAGCACCAAAATCAAAAATCCAAAGCGCTTGAGATGATGTGATAGTGGCAATACCAGGTCAGGTGCTGAAGATACAAGTAACAATAGCATAGAAGATCCAAGTTGAGCAAAGGAGATGATCAAGCTCCACACTAGTGAGTGTATAAGTAATTGCATCAATAGTGAAAGTCACAGCAGATGAATCCATAGTGGGTGCAAGACAAGCAGTATCAAAAGAAACCATAGCTTGTGAATCTGCTGCAATTAGTGCATGTAGTAGCTATCAAATTTTTGCCAACATCTCTTAGAAGAATGATTAGACCACTTACAATACCCAAGGCTGTGTAACAAGTGTTGCACTTTTAGAAGGGGTAGAGAAGGAAGAACGAGTGGACGAAATTTGTGCCACTCGAGAATAGGCATCCGCAAACAACATAGTCCAACAATATAAGTGCTCTAGCAAATGAGCAAGGAGCATCAAACCTGGAGAGAAATTTAGTCACCATAAGCTTTATGCATTGTTGCTGAATAATTTGTAAGTTTGGTGGCGTGTGAATGATATTCAAAGAGTTTGTCCCACATATTTAAAGTTCCATATGTATTCGTCTAGTTTATAACACAGAAATTATTCCAGACCCATAAGTGATAGCTAAAGAATTTAATATAGCTTGGATGTGTTATGAAATATGACATAAAGTAATTCAAGGCTCTATACTATTGAGAAGATACATTATAACATCAGTATCAGATCAGCACCATGTAGTATAGGTAGGATCTGTAGCTACTGGTGGAGTACTAGTAAGATATTGATCTTTGCCAAGGGAAGTAAGAAAAAACCTTATTGTACGAGCCCATAACATATAATTGGTACTATCTAGTTTAATGGTAGTACCTAAGGTAGAAGTTGGCTTCCGACTTAAGTTAGGGAAAAACATTCAACTATCAAAAAATACCGAAAAAATTTTGAAACATGGACTTGGGAATTCTGAAAATTTCCTTCAGACAACTCGGATAAGATGGTCAACAAGATGTAGAAAGTACTTACATTAGAGTTCACAATAGTATGGAGCAGATTGTGGAGATGCCTACAAAAGCTCTGTGCCGTCCGCTCGTTGCTACCCACTGTCAAGTCCATATGCACTATTGTGGAGAAGTCTGATGGAGAGTTCGATCACACAAATACTCGCAGGGGACAGATGGAGAGTTCGATCACACAAATGCTCGCTAGGACAGCAATCTCTACTGCAATCAAGGCTTAGAAAGGCTAAGATTGATGAGGCATCTCCTCCCTTTCGCCCTGTCTCACTCCCCCTCACCGTAAGGTAGCAAGAAGACACGAGAAAGATGATGCAAGTGATGAAGACATTGCAGTTGTCCAATGTAATCTCTACTAAAAAGACGTTGCAGGTAACGAAGAGGATGATGGTTGCATTGTCAATTAGAGAGATATTGCTTCTGGCAACGAGAGGATGATGGCAGGATCGTCAACTAGAGAGACGTTGCTCTTCTGCCAAGTCCCGGGAAGGGGAAACAGACGTTCTCTTTGACCTACACTGGCGTCAGAAGCAATGCTCCAGGAGGTCTCAACAATAGCAAGAAAGGAAGGTCACTGTGGTAGGTGACTAGGGCTTCTCATCCCCTGATACCATGTAAAATAAAGGATAATTAAACCTTGATGCTTTCAATAGTATGGCGTTCCAAAACATAAATACTAATGTCTTAACCCATTGAGGCACCTTCGACATAAAAGATCCAATAAGCTATTTAAAGATAGAAGTACCATAATAATAATATATATTCCAATAAGCATAATGACAATTGGCCATGTGGACTGCATGCTGATAGAAACAATGTTGGATCTAAATTCAAACCACAAACATTCAAATCTAATATTAAAGCCATCCACTGTATAAGTGGCCAATGGGTCATGTTAGTATGACCAGACTGAGCCAAGCACGGCACTAGAAAATATTTGCTTAGCCCAACATAGCACAAGGACTCAATCAAGCCAGGCCAGTCAGGCATGGGCAATGCCGAAAAAAATTTGCTCTGCACAACACGGCATAGGAAAAAATTTTCTCAAAGCAGCATAGCACATGACACAATGTCAAGCATGGTATGAGGGAAAAAATAATAGAAATAAAGAAAAATCAGAAACAAAAAATTTTAAAAATATAGGAAAAAGGGGAAAATCCAAGGAAAAAAATCTAGAATGATAAAAACAAAAACATTGAGAAAAATAAAAAAATAAGACAATCATGAAAAAATGAAAAATTAGGAGCCTTAAACACATGATACACATCTATTATAAAATTAAATTAAATTAAATTAGATTAGAAAATTTAAATAAAACAACATATCTATTATATAGATGGAATATAACCGGCATATTTAAACTTGCTCACATGACTAAAGTCTAAACTAACTTGATTAAACTGTACATTTATAAATTATATAGTACAACTTAAACCATCTAGTAGACAAAGCTTGACCTATAGCCAACGATGCAGGCAACCATCGTGGAAGATGTGCGAGCACAACATCAGGCATCTTTGTTCTCTCTACCCCATCTTCTCCAAGCATATGACCCACACAATGCAATGCTAGTAACTGTCTCCTTCAATAATGAAAAACTCATGATGTTAGCACATTATCAAAGCCCCACATCTGTTCTTGGTCCTGTTCCGTATGTTATTTTGCCTCATCATTGAAAGTGTCACCAACTCACCATTGTCACTATCATTACATTAAAAGTCCTCAACCTTTAAGAGGGATAAGAGTTAAAGATTGGTGTTTCGCACAGTTAGATAAGTGGAGAATGTGTTCATCCAACCTGTACACATTGACATATTCAATAATATTTAAAACTATGATTCACTATTGTTCATTATCGAAAAAAGTTAAAGTGGACACAGAAGATCAAATGTCGGGAATGTGACAAAATGAAAACTATCTCCAATCTCATATTATTTATCATTTTTCTTTTCACCTCTCAACTCTATCCACAGATCTTTAAACTTAGCACAATTAAGAAAATAATTAAAACTCAAGAGATTAATAGAATATTAAAAGGAATTTAAGCAAAATTAATTAGAACAAAAAAAAATTATTTGAAAAAATAGGGACCATGGGAAATTTATAAAGATAAATTATGTTTAAAATTATAAAATTTTTGAATAGGGTAAAATAGAAATTTTATAATTTAAAGATATTTATACTCTTATTTTTACATTTTTAAGATTCTTTATAAGGTAAATAGGTAAAGAACTTATTTGAAATTTGAATTTTTTTAAATTTAAATTTTTTTAAATTAAAAAATTAAATCAGCAAGTCATGTTGTGCCTAACCCACGTGGATGTCATGCCTAGCCTATGTGCTTGGACACCTTGGCCTAGCCCGGCCAACAACCAAGACAGCCCTTTGGTCACCTCTAATCCACTGCTCAATTTAGAGAAGCAAATTTTGAAGCTTAAAATAACTTGATGTTAGATAGGAATACCTTTTTATTCTGTGCATTTTCTTTCTCCAATTCATTTTCAACAGCAGTACTATTTGTTAAGTCTTCCAATGATACATCACCTTCCACACCAACTCGTATTCCTTTCACTCGCTTTTTCTTTTGCTTGTCCTTCGCCTGCTAAGGAAATCACAAGAACCATACTCAGACACAAGATGAGCAGACCTGTTATGCGCAAATGACTAAGCCCAGACTGTGAATATCTATGGCAAGAAGATTCAATAATGATAACTGAAGGTATGTGTTTTACACAGCGACATAGTAATTTAGAAATGCAGGGTGTACTGACATAAAACAATTAAGACAAAGCATATCAATATAACCACTATAGATTCTGATCGTCTGACTAAAACCAAAGTAATATTGCAGTTTAAGGAATAGCCACCTGCTGTGGTATTTCTCTTAGTTTTTGCTCCAACTGAGCATCATCAAGGAGAAGCGAAACTACGTCCTCAGGTTTCAAAAGATCACCCTGAACATGGCCGCCTGTCATGACCAGCTGCTGCACAGTATTCTTCTGACTCGCCCTTTGCAGAATTTTCTCTTCCACTGTTTCTTTGCAAATGAGTCTATATACGGTAACCTAAAAACAGAATGACAAATATCACATCAAAAGGCATACGAGTATGAAACAATCCTAGAGAAGCACAACAGCAAATGTCAGTGAAACTTGAACCCGTGAGCCAACTATAACTGATCAAAACAAAAGGCCTACATTTATTTTTTGTGGAAACAATATCGGACCAACCTAACCAGTCAAAAAACAGTATTTGATCAATATTTGGAAAACCTTAGTGAGAAGGAAGAAAAGAATTGGAAATTGAACTGGTTATTTATCGAACTGGTTATTTATCAAACATATAAAACTGCTCCATCAAGGATAGAGAAAATTTCCTAATTAATAAAATACTAAGTTCTAAGTTTGGAACCAAATCATTCAAATTCTGAACAAATTAGCTTGCCAAAAATTAACGTCAGCCTTGAAGAGATCATCAAGGTACATCATAATTCCACATCCCAAAATTAGTTTTGAGATAATAGTATTTTTTGTTATAAACTTTTAAGAAATTCGCCCATTAAGTCCCATAGAAAGCTTATAATAACTAGCTTACACCATAAGTGTACCCCGATATATGGGCCCAATGCCTCAGGAAATATGAGAAATTGCAACTTAAAGCAACCTAGCAATTTTTAAAATTTCAAACCTAAAAACAATATTCCATTCCCAAAATTAAAAGAGCTTTTAATTCCAATCAAACAAGAAGTAACAACTGAAATACTAAAGTCATTTTATCACACGAGAACATTTATTGAAATGCTCCGGCTGCAGATACAAGTACAAGATTTGTGCAATCAACAGAAATAGCAAACATGAAAATAGATTTATGAGATCACATTGCATATGAGACTTGTCAGTTGGCCACTAAGACACTACCCTACGACAAGGATGAACTTGGATTGCATGCAATCCTATTTGCTAGGGTGAACATTATTCGATAGTTACCAATTTTACTAAAGAAATTAGCTAACTCAATTTGACAAATTCGGACACAATAATGGCGTCTCTATAAAAAAAAATTGTTATTCAGTATTCAATAATGATAACGGTAAAAAAAATTCAGTTCCATAATTTACCGAATTACTAATATTTATATAATTAAAAATCAACACACCAACAGTCCATCTAGCCTGCCCAACTACTATAGCACTACCCAAAACTCTCCAATCCCTAGGCCTAGCCTTAGCCAGCCTAGCCTAGACCTGCGCTCAAGCATTAGAGGCTCTCACCTCAACTGAGCAACCAACAGCCCCCAACAATTGCTTCAAGCCTCCACATCTTCTCATCTCGCAATCACTATGCGCATCTACCCCAACTCCCGACTATGAGTGAAATGCAGGATGTCGATTTCCCCACTACCTCACCTCAATCTTCTCTAGAGTTGCTCTCGTGCTCATTGGCTCATTAGCTTAGCTCTCTAGGCCCTCCGCTCTCTCCTCAAAGCCAAACCTTGCCATCTGTCATTGCCCTCAACTTCTCACCGTTAACATCAACTGATGGCACACCATTGATCACTCCTCATCAGCCCCAACCAGCCAACCTTGGGTCTGCACCCTCGATAGTTCAGCACCCTCAGCCTCGACAGCTCAGTCTATTACTGGTTGGTAAATTTAGATTTTCTTATTCGGTTCCAGAACAGTAATAAACATTTTGGTTTGGTAAATTCAATAGCCAGTAAATAGTAATTCAAAAATTAATGAATGCTCACTCCTACTATTTGCTATAAGAGCTTTTCAATTATGAACTAACTTTTCATCCCTTAAGATCCAGTTTCTTATTGCAAAAATTGTCAAATTCATTTTGCACATCTTGGAAAGGGAGAGTAAGTGGAGCATAGATTCCATGATTTTCGTACTCCGAAATTCAAATGCGTAAGTGTTGAATATGGACCCAGATCCGGGTTCGGATCCTTATTAGTTCTTGTATATAAACATAACATGTATAGTGCCCTAGCTCTCTCGATTGAAGAATACGAAGGACATCTTTCTCTTCTACATGGTATCAGAGCATACGGCGCTCGACGCTCGCCGGCGCTCGACGCTCGCCGTTCATTTGTTCCTTCAAATTCCCACCTCAATCTGTTGTCTGCTTTCTTCACCCCTTCTCATTCTCGTCAACCCTAGACGCCAGGCGGAAACTCTGGGCAGAAGATTGCCACTGACATAGCACGCACCGCTCGATGGAAATCATGGGCGGAAGTTGGTGCAGGCGGGAGCTTTGATGCCTTCCTCTTCCGCCAACGTCTGAGATCAACGTACCTAGCGGAAGCCCTCTGGTGTTCGTCGCTCTGCTTGGCGTCAGCACACGAACCTTTCCTTTGGTGAAGAAGCTATTGCGCGGATATTGGTGCTGCTACTGTTGGTAACTTCTTCCTGGTTCTTGAAGTTACCGTGTTTCATTGTCTTTCTTCTAGTTTTTTGTAACGCTTCAATGGATTTGACTCTCACTACTACTGAAACCAAGTTCGTGGCCTTTGCTAGCACATCTGTAAAACTTAATGGCACAAACTATCTTCTTTGGGCAAAATCAATGCGTTACATTCTTGGCTCATATGGGAAGGAGCAACATATTATTGGACTCCCCCCAGTCTCCTCATATCCATCCTATGAAAGCTGGCGTAGATCGGATTTAGTAGTTTTTAACTCCATATTGACCAGAGTGAACCAGAGATTGCTAATACCATTATGTTTCTTGACCTATCCAAAGAACTTTGGGACTCCTTTGCTATTATTTATGCTCCTCAAGGGAATATATGTCAAGTGTATCGCCTGTATGAAGAGATTATCAATATGAAACAGGGAAAAAGATCTCTTCAAGAATACTATAGTCTGTTGAAGGGAAAATGGGACCAATTGTGTCAACTTCATCCGGCAGTTGCCGGCATTGCAATTGTCCTTCAACAACGTCAAGAATTTCTTGTAGCTAAATTTCTATCTAGTCTGAATGACAATTACTCCGCTGCTCGAGCTCAGCTTCTTGTGGATCCTTCCATTCCCAACATTCAAAATACTTTTTCTCAATTATTACGTGTTTCAACATCAAATACTACCACTGATACAGATAGTGCACTAGTTGCACCTCGACTAGAGGATCGTGGAAGAGGAAGAAGGGGTATTGGCTGCGGACAAGGGCGTGGTTGTAGTTTTTCCCCAATTGAACATTGTGGTAGCAAGAATTACACACCTGATCAATGCTGGAAAAAATTTGGAACATCTCATGCTCACAATGCATCTGTGACATTATCGGCCGAAAGCACCTCTGTTAAGAATCACACCTGATCAATTCCTCTATGGTTGCCTCCAATGGACTCCCATCTGATATAGCCACTCTTGCCTCAACCACCTCTTGGATATTAGATTTAGATACTTCTTCTCACATGACAGGTAACAGATCACTGTTTACATCACTACGTCGTCTCTTACCTGTCTCCATTGTTAATGGCTCCCTTATACCTACTCTAGGAATTGGCACTGTCCACTTAACCTCCAAATTAAAACTATCTCATGCTCTTTATGTGCCTAAATTTCCTGTCAATCTTCTATTTATATCTACCTTAACTACTGAGTTAATTCGGTAACCTTCTTCTCTTTGCATTGTCTTTCAGGACCTAAAGGCGACGATTGGTGGGGGGCATAAGCAGGGCCGAGTGTATGTCTTCTCAAACTTCACTTCATCAGCTCATCTATCCTCACATAACACTGTCTATCAGTGGCATTGCTGTTTGGGTCATCCTTCCTTGGTTACACTACGTTTGTTTGTCTAGACTAAATTCTCAATTTCATTGTAATGCATATCAACTTGAAAAACATTTTCGTTCTTCTTTTTAATTAAAGGATCATGTTTTGAGTGATGCCCCGTTTAGTCTAGTTCATTCTGATATATGGGGGTCAAGTCCTATACTCAGTAATGATGGTCATCGATATTTTGTCACCTTCATTGATGACCATTCTCGTTTGTGTTAGGCTTTTTTTTGTTGAAAATCATTCTGATGTATTTTCTATTTTTCAAAAATTCTATACTGATGTGAAGAACAGTTTGATACTTCTCTAAAAATTCTCCGTACTGACAATGCTTTGGAATATACAAGTTCTGAGTTTTTCAAGTTTTGTGTCTCTCATGGAATTATACATCAAACATCATGTTCTTATTCCTCTCAACAAAATAGGGTGGCTGAACGTAAGAACCGTCATCTACTTGATGTGGGGACTTTGTTATTCCACATGAATGTGCTTAAATACTTTTGGACAGATGCAGTTCTTACTGGCATCTTTTCTCATAAATCGAATGACATCATCTGTGTTAGGAAATAAGTTTCCCTTCTCAATTCTTTTTCCTTCTCATAAGGATTTTCCTCTTATCCCTCGTGTTTTCAGATCACTGTGTTATGTTCATATTCTTGGTCCGAGATTAGACAAACTAAGTCATCGTGCAGTTAAGTGTATTTTTATTGGCTACTCACGTACCCAAAAGAGTTATCGATATTTTGATCCACACTCTCGCTGCACATTCGTCAGTGCTGATGTTATCTTTTGTGAGTCTGTTCCCTATTATCATGAGCAACATGCATCATCTCAAGATACATCTCTAGAGCTTCCTTTACTGACACCTGTTAATTTAGACATTGATACCTCTCCAAGGGAAGAACATCTATCACCATTGTTACAGGTTTATCAACGCAGGAGACATACACAAAGCCAACAAATGCCTATCACAGCGTTGTCTCCATCCAGAGGTCCGCAGCTTGACACATCTAACCTTCCTATTACTCTTAGGAAGGATCGTAGATCTACGACCACTTATCATATTTCCAAGTACATTTCATACTTTTGCTTATCTTCATCCTATCTTACATTTCTTACAGCTCTTTCATCTACCACGCTTCCTAGACATTTCTCAGTGGTTATTACCATTCCAGAGTAGAAGGCTACCATGGATTAAAAAATGAAGACCTTACAGACTCGGGGAACTTGGTCCCTTGTCAAACTACCTCTTGGTGCGAAACCAGTACAATGTCAGTGGGTTTATACCATTAAACATAATCCAGCTGGATTCAGACAGCGGTACAAAGCTCGATTGGTAGCGAAAGGCTTTACATAGGTTTATGGCATTGATTACCTAGACACATTCTCTCCTATGACCAGATTCAACACGGTTCGACTTTTATTCTCCTTGGCTATTAATCTCAGTTGGCAACTCCATCAGTTGGATATTAAAAATCTCTTTTTATATGGAGATCTTACTGAAGAAGTGTCTATGAAGCAACCTCTGGGGTATACTCGACAGGAGGAGCTCGTGTGTAAGTTACACAACGCAATTTATGATCTTAAGCAAAGCCCCCGTGCCTGGTTTCTTAAGTTAGCCCAGATAATGAAGTCAGCAAATTTTCACCACGTTAAGACTCACAATTCAGTTTTCCTCAAGCACTCCAACTCAAGTGTCATTGTTATGGCCGTCTATGTTGATGATATCCTTCTAACTGGAGAAACCAAAACATATCTACAATCACACTTCGAGCTCCGAGACTTGGGTAGACCTAGATATTTCTTAGGGATTGAAATAGCATATCACAACTCAACAATATCGTTGTCTCAACATAAGTACGTTCTCGATCTCTTACAATAAACGAACTTGCTGGATTATAAACCCGCAATAACCCCTATGGTGCCAAATATGAAACTTAGCTGTAATATTGAATCTGAGGATATTGAACCTACTCGGTATTGTCAATTGGTAGGGAAACTCATCTACCTCACGATTACTCGTCCTGATATTTCTTACGCTGTTGGAGTCGTCAGTCAATTTATGCAGAAACCCAAATGTTATCATTGGGAGGCTGCCATTCTTATTCTCCGATATCTTAAGGGTTATTGTATAAGAATAATGGTCATACCTTAGTTGAAGCATACACTGATGTAGATTATGCTGGAAATATTGATGACCGTAAGTCTACTTCAGAGCTGTGCACATATGTGGGAGGAAGTCTTGTTACTTGGAAAAGTAAGAAACGAAGTATTGTGGCTAAATCCAATTGTGAGGCTGAATATCGTGCGATGGCTGACACCACTTGTGAATTGATGTGGTTAAAAGGTTTTCTCTAAGAACTAAATATTATCTGTCACACTCCCATAGAATTACACAGTGACAATCAAGCAACTATATTTATTGCAAACAAACCTGTGTTTCATGAACGGACTAAACATATCGAGGTCGACTGTCACTTTATTAGGGAAGTTGTTCTCAACAATCAAATTTCCACTCGTCACACTACATCTGAAGATCAGATAGCAGATATCTTTACAAAGACTCTTAATTCTATTAGATTTTGTACCTTGTGTAACAAGTTGGGTTTATACAATATTTTTTCTCCAACATGAGGGGAAGTGTTGAATATGGACTCGGATCCACTTGCTATTGGATCCAGGTTCGGATCCTTATTAGTTCTTGTATATAAACATAACATGCCCTAGTTCTCTCGATTGAAGAATACGAAGGGCATCTTTCTCTTCTACAGTAAGAATATTCACAAGTCACAAGTTTTATCTGGAGCATCAATCAAGGTTCTAATTTGATTACTGTGAGAATTGGAACCTGATGTGTATTCTCTATCAGGTCATGACCCCATCTGCAGTATTTGTGAAATACATAGCCACCGTCCCATCCCCCTATGATGACTAATGGCTTGGACAGTTCACCGGAATGGAGTTACCACTGTAACAATGCTCATGAATTCCTTGGCATGCAAACATCAGGCAAAACCAAATTAGATATGGAATAGCAGTTTTCTTATGGAAACTCATGACTATATTTATGTTATTTTTAAGAATTAAACACTTCACTTTCCTTAGCCAACACCTAGTTTTAGGTTTTTTAGAACTTGGGGGCTTAAAATGCCTAGCCCCTTTAGCAGCACCGTAGCAATAAGCCAAGTCAGGAAGATAGAGATTCAAGACCGTATTAGGTTCTTTAATGTATTAGAAACTGATGTATGAAAACCAAACAACCATATTCCTTATATTCTAGGGTGAAGGTAAAAATTTCTGACCTCTTTCGTCTGTCCCAACCGGTGTGCCCTATCCATTGCCTGTAAGTCTAAAGTTGGATTCCAGTCACTCTCATAGAAGATGACAGTATCAGCAGCAGTTAAATTAATACCAAGTCCTCCAGCTCTTGTACTTAACAAGAAAACAAATATATCATTCCTGCAAAAGAAATGGTATCATGGTCAAAACTGAAGCAAAATGCCAGTGAACTTCAACATTAAATGCCTTGGATCTAAAACACTAATACTAAATAGTTTACTTATAACACACTATTGAAAGGACAGACACATACCTCCGCTGAAAGTCTCTGACCATGTCACGACGATCCATAATAGTAGATGATCCATCCAATCGAAAATACTTGTACTTTCTATAGTTCATATAGTCCTGCAAAGTGTTTTATAATTCTTATCTGGAAGAAGTATGCACAGTGAAAAAGATAAGTGGCAACCATTAACCGCTAATTAAATGTTAATGGAAATTTAGGACCTAAAAGCTCTGTTCCAATCAAACAAGGCAGACAGCCAAATATTAAGCACATGATATCATTAAAATACACTTCACTATAAGTACTCAATAATCATTTAACATATAGTCCTGCATAGTTTGGTCTCTATATGCATGCCCGAAATCACTTTCTCTGTATGCATCATATACAATGCAAACTTCGTAAACTAAATTCAAGCTAAAGTATTGCCAATGTAGTGTCAGAACAAGCCAAAGAAACTCCAAGATAGTCGGAGAAAGCTACATGGTTGCAATTCACTTCATTGACAAACATGCAAGGATTAACATGTGAGATATTAATGTGAGATTGTAACATCTCCTTTCCATTTTCAGATTGAAAACTTTCCGTTGAAGCACTAGATAGACTCTGTTTGGAGCTCATTGATGTTCTGCTGTGTTGTGAAAAATGTATTATTTTGGAAATAATTTTAAACAGAAAATTATTTGGTAATCATTCATAAAAAATTGATGTCAATAGTCTTGTGGACCAGAAGGCAATTAGGAACAACGCAATAGCAAGTGCAATAGTGCATCATACATTAATTATATTTTGAATATATTATTAAAACCAAAATAACTACAATCAAAATAAATATTTTTTATAATTAAATTAATAAATTATAATGTCATTATTGATAAAAATAAATTAATGTGCATCATATTATGTTAATGATAATAATTATATACCATATACTTTATATATATTATATAAATATATTATTTTTATTTTTACTGTGTAGCCACTAAAAGAAAAGCATCATTTCTTAAAAGCAAATTTCACCTATGCAACACAGGAGGCACGCAACAGTCCCAAACAATGCCATAGTCAGTTGCACCGAACTGATATTAGCTGATAACTCAGATAAGCATGGCTGAAGAACAAAATCACATGAACCTTTTGTTAAAGAGCGTACAAGTATGTTTCCTTAGGCTAGAGGACCATTCTATAGCACAGTTTGCCATATGAAATCAACAAGTAGCATGACACAACTTGTTTGTTCATGTTCAATAATGATCAACTTGCAATCACATGAAAATTTAATCAAAGCAAAATTCTAAACTTTATCCTTTCAGTTTATAAAATTATAGGAGCATTTTTTTATAAGAAATCTTACGCTTTTCATTGCTTCTTTAATTCAAAGCGAGGCGAAGCCCAGTTTAGAATTGGTTAAAATAAATTAAGAAAATTCAGCATCATAGGCTTTTCTCGTCTCTTATCTTCTTCCTCTCTCCCTCTTATCCCTTTTTTCTTCCAAGCTGTCATGAAACCGCACCACAGTCCCTCTTCCTCTCCCTCTCCCTCTCCCTCTCTCCACATCTTTGTATCTCCCTTGTACAGCTCTCAACTTCCTGGTGTCTCATTCCCACCCTGTGCATGTCCTCAACCCACTACCAAAATTATTATAGCATCTTGACAACTTCCAATAACTACTACCAAAATTATCAAACTCAATGATTGTAGCCGACTTGTTGCCTCTCAACCTCTAACAAAAATCCAACTCCAGCCTTCATCACTCGCTAACATACATGCATATATACATACGTACATGTACATATATAATAAACTAGTCGATACATGTTTTGGTACTGACTAGTCGGACCTGCACACAAGTACTGCATCTTCATCCTCATCTAGATCTAATCACTTATTTGGTCAACACCTATGTTCATGCATCTCATATTCAAAGCCAACATTCATAGCATCTCGTATAACAACTTCATCCTCACTTCCAATTAGCAATATCCCTTGAATGATTCCATTGCAAGTGCCTATGTTCCAAATTGGATCCCTGATTAGAGCTTTTGCAACCACAAATAATGTCACCCTTTTCTTCTTCAATGTTGCAACCTTTCATAAATAAATGCCCTAATGACCCCTTTTCTCACCCTAAGCCCTCCTTGGTGAATAGGTATTTTAGCCCAAGTAGAACGAAGCTTCAATATCCTAATAACCTTACCCATCTCTGGTTCAATGGGTGGTCTATGCTAGTTGCAGAGGAACAACCCACCTCCTTACAACACCCACTTACAACAATCTATGCAAACAAGGATGTAGCTCTATGCCAAGTTAACCCCTCCTAGAATAATCAATGCAACTAGAGAAAAGCATCAGAAGCATCCAGCACCTATGATCCAATGACCCATGCCAACCCTATCTCCAAGCTAGGAAACAAACATAGATGAGTTTATAACCCTTAATGGGTTTGGGTTAATGTGCAGAATAGTTAACCAAGCTATCACACACTGTAGAAGACCCAGGTTTGATTTTCCAGTTGGCATTTGTTTTGTAAGCTCTACCCAGAGCTCTCGCCAACGCCAGCTTTCACTTGCCTCAATCCTGCTTTCACTTTCTTCATTGCCTCCACGTGTGCCTTCACGGCCATATAAAGCTTTCTATTTACTCTCTTCTGCTTCCCTCCTCTGCTTGAGTGGCAACAAATGCTTTGTGCTAACTCTCAATGCATCTTCAGACATCTTCCTCGCTTGATGTCTATCTCCACCGCTCACCCCTTTTCTTCATGTTGTAAACTAGTTCCTCATTTGACACCCCTCTACACCTGGGTTAGGATTGCTGTTGGATGCACTTGTAACGGAGATACAATGCATTATAAATGGCAGAAATGGCTTCCACCATCAGAAATCTCCCTCGATTACTGCAGTATTGCTCTACCACTGGTGGTAATTGAAACTCTCATGACGCCGGACGTCTCACTGTCACATACCTTGCCTCTTTACCATCAATTGTCTATAATAGCGGTTTTTCTCCACCCTACGCTTCTTGCCTCCAAGCTACCTCTCTGTCAACCCTCCAGAATTACCTAAAGTTGTTCCCTTGCCCTCAACTGTCAGCTAATGCTTCCTGCTAGACTATTCCATTGCAGTAGCTTGATTGATAAGCTAACAGTTAACTCTAACCTTTTGATCCTCACTATATCTCTTGAAATCTGCAATCTACAATGACTCAAATCAATTGCTTCCATACTAGCATTTGTGAAATAATTCTCACATGCAGACGTGTAAGAATTTGTATTCTTGATGCATCATAGCACCACTAGTATAGTGTGGTAGTGGTAGACAGTAATGCATCAGGTGTGGAGTGGCACTGTGATATATCAAGAAAATAAATTCCTTCATGTCTAATCCCCCACCAGCTGTTGCCTTTGTCTTCAAATCCTAAAAAACACAATACGTGGATGAAAAGCTCACAATACTACCGGATGTTTGTGTAAATGTGCAAATAGAGAATAGGTTAGCTGAAAATTGTAGGGCATAAAGAACATCATAAAGAGTACTAGTGAATGTAAATGGAATGGATCCAATTCGTGCTACTGAGATGAGAGATGAAAGATTCATCTCTTATAGATACTAGAGGATGATTCATCAATAGTTGAGGAGAACAAAGTCTAGTTATCGGTCGTGTGAAGGAGGCACTAGAATCTATTATCCATGATTGGCTAAAGAATGCAAAAGAGGCTGTACTAGTACCAGATATGGTAGCTGCAATAATGGAAGGGGAAGCCAAGGATAAAAAGGCAAACTATAGAATCCCTCGTACTTAGATGCTGAAATAGTGATTGTTCATTCATTGGTTTTATTCTGTGAGAGCAATAAGATCCATTCTTGACAATGAGATGTGAGAATTATTTCACAAGGGCAAGTATGTAAGCAATTGATTTGAGTCACCTTAGGCAACTAAGATTTGACAAGACTACAAGAGATACAGTGAGAATCAAAAGGTAAGAGTTAACTCTGAACCAACTAATCAACCAAGTTGCTATTGTAGAATAGTCTAACAACACAAGGATAACCAAGGTAATAATGTGATAGTGGTAGAGTCTAGGGGGGTAAACATCAGAGTGTGATAGTGGTGGAGTCTATTGGGTTCCTATCCATCTAATTCAAATGTTTAGAGTTCTAGCCCCTTTCTTTTAGAACATTCCACTGTTGAGGGGTCAAGTCCTATTTTTGGGTAACGATATTCATCAATATTTTGTTACATTTAGTTATTTCAAAGCTCTAGCCCCTTTCTTTTGAAACATTCCAATGTTGAGGGGTCAAGTCAAGAAGGAGAAGATTCTTCTCCTTTGTGGTTCTAACTTTAATTCCTTTTGATAGTATCATGGTATCATTCACCGGACTATGTATGAAGAAGAAGAAGAAAAAGACTCTTCTCCTCCTTCGCGATTCTAAATTTAATTCCTTTTGTTAGTCTCATGCCATCATTCACCATACAATGTATCCATGCACATCCTCTCAAAATGGTGTTGCTAAAAGGAAGAATCATCTTTCGTTACTCTCATAGCATCATTCACTGGACTATGTATCTATGCACATCCTCTCAAAATGGTATTGCTAAAAGGAAGAATCAACATCCTCTTGGCATTGCCTATACAGTACATTAGAAATAATAATAAGAAGAACAAGGAGAAGACTTCTTCTCCTTCTCCTTTGTGGTTCTAACTTTAATTCCTTTTGTTAGTCTCATGGCATCATCCGCCAGACTATGTATCTATGTGCATCCTCTCAAAATAGTGTTGCTAAAGGAAAAAATCGATTTCTTGGCATTGCCTATACAGTACATTATTACTTCACATACAGATCTACTCATATTGGATCTCATCAATCATGTTTCCCTTTCCACCCCAATGGCAAATCCTTTTACTCCATGCATTTTTTTGATGAGTTTCAAACCTTTTAGGCTGAACTAAAAAATCAATTTAGTATATCTATGCATGTTTTATGTTCTAATAATGCTCTCAAATACATTAGTTCTAACTTTAATTACTTTTTTTTTAGTTTCATGGCATCATTACCAATCTACATATCCATGCACATCCTCTCAAAAGAGTATTGCTAAAAGGAAGAATAGGCATCTTCTTGGCATTGCCGGTACAGTAAATTATTATTTCACATATAGGTCCAGATCATATTGGACCGATGTCATTCTTAGTGTTGCATTTCTTAGCAATCATGCTCCCCTTTCCACCCCGATGGCAAGTCCTCTTACTCCATACATTTCTTGATGAGTAAAAAATCAATTTGGTATATCTCTACATGTTTTCCGTTCTCATAATGTTCTCAATACATTAGTTCTAACTTTAATTCCTTTTGTTAGCCTCATGGGATCATTCACCGACCAACATATCCACATACATCCTCTCAAAATGGTGATGCTAAAAGGAAAAATCAACATCATCTTGGTGTTACCCATATACTACATTATTATTTCACATACAGGTCTCACTTATTGGACCAATGTCCCTCTTACTATTGCATTTCTCATCCATCATGTTCCCCTTTCCACCCTCGATGGAAAGTTCAATTTTTTATTTCCTTAGGTTCTATTTTTCCTTACTCCATGCATTTTTTTATGTTTGTGTTATGTTCCTGTATCACATCCTAGATTGAACTTGTTGTGTATTCCTTGGCTACTCCCACACTCAAAAAGTGTATTGCAATTATCCTACGCCATGTTATCTTTCATGAAAATTACTTTGTCTTTTTCGTAAGTCACCCAACATTCATGATGACATTATTCATCCTCCTCTCCATAACACTGCACACTTCACCGTACAGGCAAGATTTGAAATTTCAGTACCGAAATTTATTTTATAAATTTTTGGGTACAAACTAGTTCCAACTAGTTTTTCAAACCTTGCTTACAAGTATATCAATGATGCTCATGCCCCTCCAATCGTGTTACCCCGTGTCTATAGGTCCCTCCAATTCAAATGATCTCCCTGATGCTCTTTGTGAAGGTAAGGGTGCGTTTGGAGCTGTGGGCTAGCAGCTTCTATAGACGCAGCCCACTATTTTTAAGAATCTATGTTGTTTGGCCTGCAGCTTCTCGGGTTGCGCCCGAGAATTTTCACTGTAGCTGGCCATCCGAGTGAATCAAGCTTCTTCCACCGGCTAAAGCTCCCGCCTCTTCTGCCAAAGTTCCTTCCGCCGAAACACTCCCTTAACCCCACACCTGCTTGGCTGCTCCATTCGACTAGGTTCTGTACTAAACCCTTTCCCCTCTCTTGCGGCAATGGCAGAGGCTCAACTTTTCTGCCTCACTTTCACTTGCCCCCAAATTCTTGCGAAGCCTAATCCCTCGGCCATCTCCCCTAATCCATCTCTGCGATTCCCAGTCCTCATGCGGAGTACAGCTCTTGCACTGAGGGCGACAGCATTGCGAGTTCCCCACGCTACCGTCTCCTCTGCCGATGCCCTGGCGACGACCAATTTCTGCCATTGTTTCACCAAGGGCGAGGATGGGTTTCTATACTGCGAGGGCGTGGGCGTCCTGGATGTCAGGTACGCCATCAAGACCAATAACAACTTCAAGATCTTGGAGCACCTCAGGGACTTAGGATGCGGTGCTGTGCTCGTGAGTGGTAACGAGCTCAGGCTTAGCCTTGTGAGCTGGATTTGATCCCACCAGGTGATATGTTAGCCGATTGTTGAACATTCTTCAAATTCTCATAGTGAAAGCAACAAAGAAGTACTAGTTGTATGTGCTTCTTTTGTTGTTAAAGTATCAATGATGTGTTCATTCATGACCTTGTAAGGGGGAAGATTCTTAAAAAGCTGTTTGTAGTAAGAATTAATTGGGAGCTCAGTTACTAATTTAAATAGGGCCCAATATGCATTTATCATTTGTAACTTCTCCTTATAAGTAAAACCAAGGGCATCTATTGTTGAATAACTTTACTATGGAGTCAAATCATTAATTTATGGAAATAAGTATTTACCAGTCTACCAGAGTGAGTAATATAAGAATAGACAGTGAGGTAGGATTCATTGGTTTATGCTAGGAAAGGACCTAATTTAGAGAATTCTATGCAGATGTTTTTAAAATATTTTATTTGTGTCATAGATTGCTTAATTTTAAATGCACATATAAATTTTTGCTTAATAGAACAGCACAGCATTTCTACACTGCTTAGTAACTCAGCAATTTATCCAATAAGTCTTAAGCAGTTTATCCAAACAATCTTAAGCAGTTTATCCAAACAGTCTTCAGCTTATCCAGCCAGCTCTGGTCAAATCAACTCTGGTCAAACCAGCAAAAGCTAAAAGCTCCCACAGCCCCAAACTGGCCCTAAATGTGGTATAATATTAAATCATATTCTATTTTTGTTTCCTATACTCACTCATCTCCTACATATCGAGCATACCACTCAACCATACCACTATTATTTCCTCCATTGTGCCACCATATAACAATTTAAGGCTATGCTTGTACCATATTAAAAGACAACTATAGATGAAAAAATTACAACACTCTACTCTTGTCATACTTAAACTCTAGTTTCCCTTCAAGCTCGAGCTGGCCTGTTCCATATCATTGGGTATTCATGGTCAAACATAACCAAATGGATCTATAGACAGGTAGATCGCTTAGTGGCTAAGGATTTTTCTCTGACATACAGTGCAAATTATCTTGACACCTTTCCCTTTTTGCCCATCTAGAATGCACTATCTTAACACATTCCCCTGCTGTCCATCTCGATTCCATTCAAGCTTTGTTCTCCGTTGTAGTTAATCTACATTGAAAACTGCTTCAAATGGATGTTAAAAGTGCATTCCTAATTATTTGTCTAAATGGAGCAACCTTTGGTATATTTATAAGGGGGAGTTAGTATACATATTACACAAAGCTATCGATGGCCTGAAGCAAAGTCCACATGGATGGTTTTATAAGTTTTATAAAATAATGACAGCAAATGGATATCAACTGAATAAAGCTAATTCCTATATGCTTATGATATTAATAGAATGTGGTATACTATTCCTAGCCGAATGATATACTTCTCACAAACAATGATATACTTCTCACAAACAATGATATAAAAGGTAAAAACATATCCACATTATCAATTTCAACTTAAAACCTTGGGAAACCAAAATATTTCTTGGGAATTAAGATTGCCTATAAAAGGTGGTATGTTTCCTTATCAAAATGAAAGTATGTATTAGATCTATTAAATGAGAGTGATGACATATTGCAAACCTATATATCCAAATTAAAAACAATACAACTGTTAATCTAAATTTGTGGATGTAACCAGTTTTCTACATCTAATCGGTAAACTGAATTACTCATGGCTACAAGACTAGATATATCTCATGTAATAGGAATTGTTAGAATGCCACCAGGCAATGCCATCTAGATGCAATTAGACAAATATTACAATACATCAAAAGTGCTCCCATAAAGGATTTGCCATAGGAGAGCAATGGGCATATAAAAATTGAGAACAATTGGAAATGTGGATGATAGAAAATCCCTCTCTAAATTTTGTATCAATCTAGGTGGCAACTTGGTGACATGGAAAAGCCAGAAGTGGTTGCTCGATCTAGTTGCAAACTAGAGTATAGAGTTATGGCTCATATTACATGTGAAATATTGTGGCTAAAGGAATTTCTATAAGAATTGAATCTCATATGTCCAACTTCAATAGATATACAATGTGAATGAATCTGCAATCTTCATTGCAAATAATCCATCATTCATGAAAAGACAAAACACATTAAAATCAATTGTCACTTCATTAAAGGAGGTATCACAAACAAACTAATTTATACATCATATACAAAGTTAGAGGCTCCAGATCAAACACAATTTTCTAACTTATATAATAAGTTGGATTTAATAAATATTTATACTCTTGCTAAAGGAGTGTTAATGGGTTTGGGTTACCAAGTAGAACTAAAGTTTGAAAAATCAGTCCAAACCGATGTACCAGTCTAGTTTTGGACTAGTTTACAATAGTGAAACCGACACTGTACTATAGTGTGCTACAGTGACACTGACTGCACTGACAAAATACTATAGTAAAATTTCTAATCTCGGACCATTACAAACCAAAAATTTTGATTAGTTAGGACCAAAATTTTAATTTTTGGGTAAAACAATTAACCCAAGCTATAACATTCTACTATTATTGAAGATGTAAGCTTGGTTTTCCCTTCTTGATTCAACTATGATGGTGTCATTTTGTAAGCTCTAACTATAACCTTAAGTGCTTAAGGGAACACCAAAGGGAAAAGGAAACAAAATAATAAATAAAAACAAAAGCAAAATAGCAAATAGGGAAGAAGTGAAACAAAAAAGTAACAATGTGACAAGAATCAAATTCCTTTAATTTACTATTTCTTAGTTGCTAATATTAATCAGGCACCTAGGGCTTTGCCTCTAGTGACATGGATTGTAGTTAATCTAGGGTAGTAGTTGTCTCAACGATTCAGGTATTGCTTGGATAGACCCTAGATATACTTCCAGCAATTCCTCCACCTCGAGAGTGTTTAGTAGAGTTATTTCTTTTACCTATGCTTCAAATAGTGTCTTTACGTCTTGCTTAATTGGCATCTAGCTATTAAAATGTGATTATTCAAATTTACTTCTTAGGCCGACAAACATATTATCACTTAGGTCCACACACAGAAAACCTCCCTCCTCATCATAGCAATTGATTTATTTGAACCCTTAAAAAATAAGTTCCTGTAACTTCAAGACAGCTACTGATATTTCAGCAGTTTTAAACCAAAGAAAAAAATGGTAAATGTTAATCCACAATAAAAAATAAGATGCTTCAAGTACCTCAAGAATATTCAGCATTTTTGTCATTTGTGCAAATAGAAGCACACGATGATTTTCAGCCCGTAGACGTTTTAAAAGTATATCCAGTGTTTGAAGTTTCCCAGAATCCTAAGGAAATAGAATATGGAGAACAGCAACATCCGACAGAATCAGAAAAATACAGCAACATCATATCACAATATTTACATTGACCTCTAACATGCCTAGAAGCCATCTATCATTTTAATTGTTCCAAGAATGAAAAATACAAACCGTGAGCATTTTAGCAGGATCGAAGCTTTGCATGGGTGGAGAAGAACCAAAAATCCTGTATGGGAGCTGAAATATGGGTTCAATGGTTTTTGGTTCTGAAATCTCCTCAATCAACTGACAAGAATGAATAGGTTTTCTAGGGCCATTAAACTCAGAGATGCGAGCAAATCCAAGAAACAATTTCATCATCCAAGGATGACGAAGTTCTTCTGCAACTTGGTAGGCAAAGCTTATGTCTGAACATTGTGCATATATCTGTGTCGACAAGAAAATTGTTAATGCCAAAATGAATTGCCTCAATACAAGGAAGCCAACGACAATTATACACAAGATAGAATAATACAATTTCCGGGCAATTGCAAATAAAAATAGAGAAACGGCAAACTTACTGGAGGAGCTCTGGCTAGTGGAATGAATGCATGCATTGCACGCAAAAGCCTGACATTGGATATAAACCTATCTCTGTGAGAGGTAATCAAAGCCTCATATGGAGCATCATCCATACCAATTGCAAACCTTCTTCTTAGTATGCTTGCTTCAGATTTTGTTGGTAATAATAACATTCGAGCAATAGTTCTAATATTTTGTTTATCCATGTGGCAGCTCTCAAGACGAGCACCTTCTGTGTCCATAAACAGATCCAAGGTATCCTCTATAAACTGTCTATCCCACCTTACTATGGAAAACATCAACCTCTCGAGTATAGAACACTTGGCTAAAAAGGAGACTTCTGCAGGGGATAAATCTATTAGGCGTGTAAATCCAAAGGTTCCACTAACTTCACAAGTCTCTTTTTCATGCTGAGCCAATACAGAATGATGAATATTTTCCAATGAAAATATATCAAAAAGGCGCTCAAAATTTCCACAGAGGACACCTCGTCGAGCAACAGAAGTAGGTGTTGCAGTATTTCGAATAATTTCTTGATGGACAAGCTTTGGCACCTGAAATATGAAAAATATTTAACAAAGGACAAATGATTAAATAAGCAAGATACCTAGAAGATCAAAGTGCATGAAAAAATGGCCAAAAAAAATGGAAAAGAACCTTATATGTTATTGGGTTCCAGTTTCCTGCATAGTGAACATCTAATCCTCCAAATGGAGAAGGAATAAGAGAGTTTGGTATCTCAGCAAAGTAGAAATATGAACTCCCTTCATTACGCTCAAACAACTCAGGATGGTTGCATACCTACAATTCCAAAAAGAACATGTACTGTTCTCAAATTGCAAGCTTCATCATTTCACAATAATTTATCAGTTATATATTTCAGTAGTGCATTCGACATATCAAAGGATCCAAAAGAAGCTCCACGGTGCAAAAAGAATATGACTGCAAATAAGTTGTAAAAAGGGAAAACAATACCTTTCTTAATTGTATTACAATATTCATCAAGTTAACTATTTTCTTCTCATTTAGATGGCCTCGACTTCCATCAAAGAGTTCATTTAGGGATATTTTGTTCTTTATAGCACGATAAAAAGCCTGTTGTCGAGAACTCAATTTACAGTGAACTGTAACTTCCGTCTTCCCTGTCATCTCCGATATAACATCTTTCTTTACACGTCTCAACATGAAAGGTTTCAAAACTGCATGCTGAAGAAATATGCAGATAAATCACTTACTCCAATAAAGAACATGTCCATTTAGAAAAAAAGAAAAAACAAGGACAACAGTTAGCTGAGATTTGCATTTGGCTGAAAAAATATATAAGGAAATCTAACCTTTCATATAAATAGCTATGGCTTGCACTTGAGGTAATTGGCAATAATAATCAAAAACAACATACAGATTATAGTTCTTCAAGCAAGGCTCATTGCAGAAAAATTAAAGTGGAAGTATAAAACTACAATTATCAGAAAAATGGTTGAAAGACAATATTATAAATACAGTAGTGAATAATGTAACAAAATCACCTAGATCAAAGATACCTTTGCCCCACAAGTCATGAGTTATAACTTAGGTAAGAATCTCTATAGAAGTCTCTTCTTTTAACTTTGGTACTTAGTACATCCATAGTATTGGTGTAAATTATGAAAATGTATATCATACTATAAGAAATATATCTTTATATCAAATTAATTTATACCAGAAATCTACAATAAACACTTGAGAATAAAACGAAAACAATGGATTAAGTGCAGACTGATCAAGTTATTTTATCTGGATTAAGTCCATACATATCAAATCAAAAGATGAACGGATACATGTATAAGGTTTATAAAACAAATCAGTACCTTATCTGTACAAGATTGGTATATTGATTCATTACCAGCACATACCGGCTAGTGCAAGTCTGTTGTGACACATGATGCTCATAGTACCAATTTTATGAATGTTCAAAACAAGCATAACCTAAGTCTTGTGAATCTACTTTAGAATGTGTTAATACTTAATACTATGGTAGACTATCACCTCATAACCAGGCTTAGCTCTTCTAAGGCATATATTACAATAAAAGAAAGCAACACAAGTTCAAAAAGACATGCTTTTATTGTTATTAGCAATATTGTAAAAAGCCCATTCCTGGCCTAAGGATCATCTCATAGTATCATAAGTTTTAAATATCAGTCCACTTACGTACGGTTACATACTAGTAGATACTATTAATAACCTTGTATCAGTACTAGGTCAACCTGATACATACCACCCACACCAGGGGGTACTAGCGGGTACAAATCGTATCAGCAAACATAAGATTCATTGATGGGATCACTGTTTTAAATCGTATAATCAATAAGATCGAGTACATGATCACTGTGCATTTTGAAGCTTGGACCACCATCTGAATACTTTTGTGACTTAGAATAACGTTGCAAAATAGTTTATGGTTGACACTTGATACATTAACTTGTTTCTTTATCCTTATTTAAACTTATTGTGTGAGAATGTTTGAAGTTAATTTCTTTTTAGGTTGCATGGTATTTGGTATTGATACAATATATAGATTATTGATTGCTACTACTGTAGTTTATCTTCAATTTACTTGTAGTATGTGAATATATTTTTAGGCTATTTAGTAGGTTATATGATCCTATGCTCCAATCCTAGACAATCTTGGTTAAGTAATAAAGACATCATTCAAATAAAAATAACAATAACAGTATACTCACCAGTCTGTTCAGCTGATGTTCATTTAGAGTCCCTCCATGTTCTGCATGGCTCTCAATACTGAAAAAAAGTGGAAATAAGAAAGAGTACAAAAACAAATACTTGAACAACAAATAACCTCCAAAATGATACCCTTTTGAAAACCACTCATTGAACTGCTCATGACTGTCAAACAAGGTGGGCATAATAAAGTGAAGAAGAGCCCATAGCTCAGCCATGTTGTTCTGTATTGGTGTACCAGTCAGAAGCAAACGATTTCTACAGTTGAAGTTGAGTAAAGTTTGCCATCGTATACTACAATAACAAAACAATAGAATTTACATGTGAGTTAGAGAGGCGTGCTTCTACATAAATAAGGAAATAACAGATGAAAAACCATATAAAGATAACAATATCTACTTAAATAGAATTTATGTTGCCAGAAAAAAGTAAGTGGGTTGTGTATCAAACTAAAACAACCACCAGTTTTGCAAAAAATATATAGAAAAATAAAAGAACAAAAACAATGCATCTACCTGTTTGAACTTTTTATTGCTTGTGCTTCATCTAAAACCATATATTGCCATTTCAGACGTCGCAAGTACTTCTCGTCAGCCACAAGTAATTGGTAGCTAGTAATTAATATGTGGAATCTAGCCTCCCTGAAGGAAAAGAAGCTGATAATGACCACCATGACATAATAATGAAGGAAAAGGTAACCGGTCTGGAAAAGAAATATATCCACAAGCCACGAATTACTTACTTTCTGTAGAGCCTCTTTGGGTTGATGTTCTTCCTTAGTACTTGTCTTTCTGAAACCCCACCCCAATACGGAAGTGTTCTAAATTCAGGACAAAACCGACTAACTTCATCAGCCCAATTATTCAAGACAGAAGATGGAGCAACGACCAGAAATGGACCCCAAATATTCTTTTCCTGGTCACACAATAATCAGATGTAAAATAATATGCAGAGGTATAGCTGTTGAAAAATTAAAAAAAACAAAAAATAAATACTCTAGCACATGAATATAAAATTATATTTTCTAAATCAAAAAACTAAACATACATCTTATAGACCAACATATATAACACAAAAGTGAATCAAATCTAGAAGCAAGAAGCCACAATAATACTCTGAGGGTCAGTTAGATTGTGTTTTAAATAACTGGATTAAATTACATGGACCACGTACTATAATCAATTATCTATATCCTAACAAGCAAACTGATTATTATACTCATCCCATAGAGTAAAACTACTGCTAATTCCACTTGCCAGTTAATCCATCTTCATTCTAATGCATTAGCCAGGTTAATTAATAAATATCAGTTTATCCCCACTCTAGAACCAGATAGCCTAAACTAAAGCAAATATATATTATTATTTTTTTGCCAAGGGTAAAGCAAATATTCAAAAATGTGCCAATCTAAAAAGTTTAGCCGTCATTCCACAGTAAATCACCAACCTCAGCTAAATGAGCCAGGAAGGCCATTGCCTGAATTGTCTTTCCAAGGCCCATTTCATCAGCAAGAATTCCATTCAAACCCTGTGCCAAAATGGAAAAGTAACTAAGGTAATCTAACATAGGATTGTGAAAACATGTGATCACCAACTCTTAATAGCATTGTTGAAAGAGACTACTTACCTGCTCATAACAGTTAACTAACCATTGTAATCCTTTCAGCTGATATTCTTTAAGGTGCCCTTTAAACATCTCTGGTGTTTGCACGGTTGATGTTACAGGCATTGTTGAGCTGAAAATACATAGTTGTGATTCATGTGAGCTTACATGGTAATAAAAATTTATCTAAACTACGGAAAAATGCTGTTTTTGTTTTTTAAGAAAAATATAGATAATACTTGTGAGAGTGAATTTACGGATTCAGAAGATCAATGTTAGTGGACCCTGCAGCCAATAAGTCATTTCCTTGATCGGCAGAATCAACTTGTCGCAGCTTCAAACAAGCATTATCGAATTCATTTGTAATCATTTTTTGCTGAGAAACAGCCTGTTTAGCTGCTCTAAGAGCTTCCTTCTTCAGTTCAGCTTCCTCTGGATCCTCTTCCTCCCCAGGTATAAAATCAGGAAAAGCTGATTCTTCATCAGGAAGTTTGGTGTCATCTTCCAGCACTGATGAAGCCTTGGCAGGTTGTGCTGAAGACTTATTCCCCATGAAATGACTGTACAGTTCTGTCTGTGATATGAGAAAGTTAAGCCGTTGCTGTTGTCTCTTAGCTTCACGTAACTCTTCCTCACGCTTCAAAGCTTCAGCTGCATCCCTTTCCTCTTTCTTCCTCAGCTCAGCCTAGTAATGTGATTTCAGTCAGATATCAAGAATTCAAGTAATCCATAGATGTTAGGATTTAAATCTCATTCTTTTTACTGGGTAAACAAGGAAGATTTACTCTTCCGTTTGTCTGTACTCAGCACACAAATGTCAGTATGTTTGTAAGTACGTTGGTAGCTTCAAGTCAGTACAGTAATACATATTAATCGGCAGCAATGCAAATATCAAACATCGGCATCATGTACTCCTTCAAGTAGAAAATGGCAATGCGATGCTTCAAGAAAAACAGATCTTGCAGTGTACAAAATATCTAGCTATATAATTAAAATAAAACAAAAGATAATCCTCATTACCAAATATAATTTCCTGAAAAACAACAAGTGAACGCTTGACAAATTTGTTACATGCAACTAACAAATATTAAATAAAATATCATTCTAGAGCAGTTGCATGGACCTATAGCAAATTCTAAATCTGCAAAAATAATAAAGGGAAATCTGAGGCCATTTAGCAATTTAGCTGCTACATTTCCAGACTCTCTCTTGTAAACATCACAACTATTAATGTTTCATCAAATGAATTAGCTCTGTGGTGATTAACAGCAGATCTCCCATGTCCCAGAAAAGGAAACCACTCTTTCATAAGTTTATACATTGTTTTCTATCTAGATATCTTAGAACTAATTTCCCAGAACTTAAATGACCAATTAAGGTATTATACAATAAAATAAGAATTATACAATAAATCACTAATGCAATCAGTTTCACTATAACTAAATAGTTATTTTTCATTATGTGAACTTTGAGCTGGAGGGTCAGTTGCACAAATAACAAAGAAAATATGCATCCTCACACGCGCATAAACTTTAGGTGAATAACAGATTAAGGTGGATACAAATAACAAATTCAACTGTTGCCACTTTTAAGTATATCTCTTAGAGGCGGTCATATAGACAATATACGTATTTATGCCACATGACATATGTGGTGCAAGAAGCAAGAGAGTTCCAAGAACAAAATGTGGTGCAAAAGATAATTTAAGTAAGAAAATTGTTACGTAGCAAAATAACTTTGTCAAAACAATGGAACCACCTACTGAGCAGTATGCTCAATATGCAGCAACCAATAAGTTGCCAATACTCGGTGCTACTCCAGTGTTAGGGTCATTTGTACCATTGAGAGTAGTCTAGACACCAACATTTGCAACCTTGTCAAAACAATACCATTGATCTATTGCACAACATGAAATAAAGAAGACAAAAGGTGAATTGAACACACTCAACTACTCAAGTATAATCGTCACATCATGGACTTAAAAATTTGTCCATAGCAATGCTTGGCACGAATAGTATGTACTAATCTAACAATTGAGTAATACAATGAATTACCATGTACTCAGACCAGTCTAATAGTGAACATACGTACTAGTATGAAGCAAAATTTAAAACTGTGCGTCACACAAAAGAAAAATAACTCAAACAAGTCAAAGAAATGTCAAATAGATGAGAGAAAGACAACAACCTGCTCCTTGTCTACTTTCTTCCATAATATCAACATGTCTCTAGCCAACCTTCTAGTTCGAACCGCTGCACTTCTCATAAGTCTGAGGGACCTGCTGACTTTGAATTTTACCTGCATACAATTAATTGCAAATAGATACAAATAGAACAAGAGAGAATCATCAATAAATCTCAACAAAGAGTAGAATGACATATCTGAGGGAGACGTCAATACCTCTCTCTGACAAGTCTCTGAAAAGCGTTTGGCATCGGCTAGTTGTTTTTTGTGGAGATTAGTAAATATCTTATGTTGCTTTGGGATATCTCTTCTTACAATATTAACCCAGGCTTTCCCGAGCTTCTCCATTGCTTCCTTCAAAATTTCAGAAGGATCTTTCACTCTTTGCTTCTTTGGTAAGCTACGTTCAATAATCTGAATCAAGTAAAATATTATTCAAAATAAAAAAGAGAACAAATATGCATTTAACTAATAGTGCACATATGGTTCACAATCAACAAATTTTAGGTAAAAGATAACCTCATAAGTATCTCCTTTCTCCAAGACCTTTACATAATATACTTGTAATGTACAAGCATCTGACATAATTAACCGGCGGATCCTACCAGCTGCACCTTCCGGAATTGAAAATGGATCCAGATCAATGTTGGAAACTTGAAGTGTAAAATTTTGATCTGAATTGCCAGATGCAAGTGCCTTTAACCTTGCCTGAAGCGATTCATATTGTGGCAAAGGCTCACCCAATCCACCTCGGTTTCTCGTGTCAAGCCTCCTATCAGAAGCAATCATGGCAGCCAAAGACCGCAAATCCAGAGGACCTCGGAGGAAGTTCTCCTCAACTTTAATGTCAGCAATGCTTGGCAAGTTCAGTGAAGGTGCAAGTTTATCATAAGTTGGAGGTATGCGATAAGTGATACCCTCACCAATGTCCAAATAACCAGAATCCATAGAGATTGAAAACCTATTAACCCCATCATAATCCACATCGAATTCTGTTCCATAATATTGTGGTGATATGTCCATCTCGTGTAATGTCATTTCATCCTTAACAGCAAGTAAAGGCTCATCAGTAAATTTCCTTTTCCTACTAACATAACTTCTCTTGGTACTTATTGGAATTCGAGTTGAGGCAGAACCTGACGACTCTTTAGACCTGATTCTCCTGTACTTTTGTACATGCTCACTAAGCATGGCTCGGTATCGCTCCTCCGATATGCTATTGTCATAATCCCCATCAATCTCATCATTACTGTCAGTTTCATTCCTCGCAGCTGAGTTTATCGTAACAGCCTCAGAATCAACAACACGCCCCTGCCTTTTCCTGATCAACTCTGGAGATTTTTCACCATTGCAGTTCTCAAAAAGGCCTTCCTGATCTGATTAACAAACAAACCATGAAAAAGATCCATAACGGAAGAAGATAAATAAGAAGCAAAAGTAAAAAAAAAAAAAAAAAGGAAACTCAATGCAACTTAAAAGATGCTATGCCTGACAGGGAACGAAAACAACCGGTGCCTAAACTCCAATCTTACTCATTATCCTTATAATATCTATCAGGCGACAAAAGAGTACAAAAACACTCATATATATAATATAAAAGGACTACCTTGACTGCTTCTGTTCTCATCCTGACTGCTATCTCCATAATTGTGAAAATCATCATCGGGTCGTGGGACTTGAAAGCTCATCAATGGCTACAAGCAAAACCAAGAACATCAAGAACAATGCATTGAAGCGCGCCCCCCCCCCCCCCCAAAAAAAAAAAAAAGAAAAAAAGAAAAAAAGGAAAAACGAATCAGCACAAACATCAACAAGTAAGAAATAAAACATTTTCCTAAAATCAAACAGCAGAGGGATTAAGTTGAAGAAAAAAGAAACTCGATCAGGATCAATCAATCCTAATAGCTAATTATAGTTACAGTAGAACAACAGTACTAAAACTATCATAACGAACACGAATCTATATCAATAGAAGGCTGGGGCCAATGCCAGCAACCTAATACAGGGAAAGAAAATTTGCGCCCTTAAAATCGCCAGGAATAATCAACTTGCGTATTGGAATGAGTTTAGGTCGCTGAAGCGAGAGGCAAATCTCGAGCAACAACCAATAGAAAGCAGCGAAAGGAAAACCAAAGGAATATATAGTAAATACCTCGAGGTTAAAGAGATTGGAGTAGGAGAGGCCGTTCTTGGAATGTTGGCGCCGCGGCTCCATTGGGATGGGGCGGCGGCAAGGGCGGGTGCAGCCAGGAGAAGGGCGGTGAGGATGCGAAACCCTAGGATTCGCCCTAGAATAATAAGCGGAGGAGACGAGTCAGCACGTGCAGGGCGAGTGCGAGGTGGTGAAGGGGGGAGGAAGGAGGCGTTGTCGGGCAAATGCATGGAGAGATGGCGACTCGGCGGAAGTTGCTACTATGGAAAAAGTGAGGGGCGACGACTAACGTGCGCCGAGGAGTTCGGATGGTTCACTTTATTGCTTTGCCTCATATATATATATATAAAGCGTCACTCCAAGAGTTGTTTTTTTAAGCCAAAGGTTCGATATAGATCTCGTTTAGCCCAATTTTAATGCGGTTTTTGAGGCAAAATATGTGAGAAGTCAGAAATTTTGGCTATCATAATTTTTGATTTTCTAAATTACTTTTTTGCCTTAAACTCTGTATAAAGCGAGGCCAAACAAGGCTATAATTTGGTGATTCCATGATTATATTTATTGCAATATACATTCCAGTAGTCACTACTGTGATGCGTTGAGAACCCACATGCCAAGTAATCAAGCTCCATAGATCCATACACTATAAATTGGGTTTTTTGTCTGCATATAATAAGTGTCACATGTAATTTTTCTTTTAAATAAAAATGTTACATCAAGTCCGGCAAAATTTCTTTTGAAACCCCTAAGCCTTAATCTAGAGTGAAGGATCCAATCATGGATACTTAAGCGGAAAGCACCAGGACTCTCAAATTCTCTACGCCCAGGAGGGGTTCGGTGACTCACCGCCCCTATGAGTACGCTCACAGATAAATACACCTAAATACCCACGTATGAGAGTGGACGACTCGTCACAAACTCTCAATGCTCACAGAATCTCTCAGCTGCACTCCTCACTCGTCGTAATACCCAACTGAGTCGACGGAACAATAGCGATACATATGCGCAAAGAGCAAGCAAGGCCAACCCTTCGAGTGTGGGCGTCTTCTTCATACAAGCTTGCCGAGCTTCAGCATGTCCTCCTACATTCACTATCCTACATACGCCGTCGGCCACTACTGGTCATCCAGCCGACCGTCGATGGATTTGTCGGAACCCTAGCGCCACCCCTGCCGTAGAGATTCGGAGCCATAGCATCACTTTTGGGTTCGGCCGCCACCTATCGTAGCTTCACGTCGGTAAGGACACGCAACGCCAGGAAGGAATCACAATGCTGTCGGACATCGACACCGAGCCACCTAGGAGCTTCTACCGGCGAGGACGAGGTCACCAACGCCAAGGACAAGCCACCTACTCATTTGACATCGCCACGAGGGACCTGTGTCTGACCCTCTGGTTGCTCAACAACTGGTGCAAGTGGCTCAGGTTCCATCTCTGTGTCTTGTGGTTGCACTTGGACCTCGTCCAAGTTAAACTTCCTCCCACTAACTTCTTTCATGAGAAATTTTTTCTCTAGAAAGACAGCAGCCCGAGCAACAAAGATTTTGTTCTCGGTGGGGACATAGAAGTAGTATCCTTTAGTTTTGTTTAGGATACCCCACAAACACACATTTATTAGACCTGGGTTCTAGCTTGTTAGAATTCTGACGTTTGACATAAGCCTCACATCCCCAGATTCTAATAAAAGAGAGGTTATGGCGTCTCTCACTCTATGCTTTGTATGGAATCTTAGAGACACTCTTAGATGGAACGTTATTCAGTATAAGATAAGCTATCTTAAGTGCATGATAGAACGTTATTCAGTATAAGATAAGCTATCTTAGAGACACTCATCATAGATCGAACCATGCCCAACAAAGTTCGATTTCTCCTTTCAGACACACCATTCCACTAAGGTGTTCCAGGAGTGAGTTGGGATACGATCCCACACTCTCTAAGATAGTAGAAGAACTCACTACTCAGGTACTCTCCACCACGATCTGATCGAAGAGTTTTAATAGATCTACCAAGCTGGTTCTCTACTTCATGTCTGAACTCCTTGAATTTCTCAAAGGATTCTGACTTATGTTTCATCAGATAGACATAATCATATCTACTTAAAATCATCAGTAAATGTGATGAAGTAGTTGTACCCTCCCCTGAATTGTTTACTGAATGGCCCACACACATCACTGTATATGAGATCCAATAAACCTCCTGCCCTCTCACCAGTCTTGGTGAAAGGCGTTTTTGTTATCTTCCCTAATAAACAAGGTTCACAAGTATCAAACTCCTCCAAGGAGCTTGAATCTAACAACCCATTTTGCATGGAGTTGTTGAATGCGATTCTTGTTTAAATGGGCTAATCGACAATGCCGTAGAAAAGCACCAACTGAACTACTCAGTTTGATCCTCTTATTATTTATGTTATAAATTGAGCTATCCATGTCCAAGACATATAATCCATTGCATAGAGTACCCTTCCCATCAAACATATTTACAAATGAAAAAGAACAAGAGTTCTCTTTTATTTCAAATTTAAATCCTTTCCTTGCCAAGCAAGGAATGAATATAATGTTTTTAGTAAGTGAAGGTACATAATAGCAATAATCTAGCTCTAACTGAAGTCTAGAAGGCAGGGAGATAGTCAAAACTCCTATAGCAATAGCAGCAACTTGTGCCCCGTTTCCAACCCGTAGGTCAATCTCTCAAGGCTGCACCGATCTATTTTTCTTGAGCCCCTGCATATTTGTACAAATATGAGCTCCGCATGCAGTATCCAATACCCATGACATAGAAGAAGAAAGGTTGACTTCGATAACATCAATACTTGAGCATGAAGACGAGGCTCTGCCTCTCTTCTTCTCGTTCTAAAGTCACATCATGTCCATCATCATGTGAGGTGGTCCTCCACATGAATAGTATTTGTTATTCCTGATCCTTTCCATCTTTATCTTCAATTCCTTGGTCAAGCCTTTCGGCTCAACACACTGAATTTCTACTTTTGGAGGATTGAGCTTAACTAATTCATTGAAGAGCTGCCTTAGATTAGAAATAATCTCAGGGGCACTCTTCAATTCATATTGCCCTCGAAACTCAAGCGACATGTTGGTTAGCATCAAATTAGCAACCTTTAAAGTATCAGCCTGATGCTTATCATAAGCATCCTTCTCAGCTGTTGAAGCCGAGCATGGAAGTGGCTCAGGAATAGGTTGCTCAAGGACATACAGCTTCCTCTCGAGCTTGAGGACTATCCTCAAGTTTATATACCAATCCAATAAGTTGGATCCAACCAACTTATCCTTTTTAAGGATAGATCACAGTGACCATCTGCTATTGTTTGTTGCCATTGATCTACAACAACCAAGAAAAGCAGATTAGTACTACTTCGAATCATTTAAACTGGACTTGTTTTAAATTATTATGACTCACACTATTTTAATCAAATTGACAACCCACAAAGTCAATCAGGAAATCCGAGATTTCCTAGTAAGATGGGATCATTATTCCACATGAGGCTTTGCGTCCCACGAGAGTGGGATGAGATGCACAAAGTGACCCATGCTTCTTAAGGTAGGCACGCCAGTCAATTGCACTTAGTAACTCCCCTTATTGAGACTGTCTAGGCATTTCATGTCCAGCAAGGGCTGGATACAATATGAAACCCTAACCTCTCAACAATGCCTCTAGAGTTCCACCTAGAGATAAATAAGAAGCGATCAATCCTCTCTTTTGCATGAAATCTCGCCGAAAATCTGCTCTGGAAGTGAATTTCGCCCTAGCCGCTGCCTCTGAGTGTGTTCGTCCATTGAAAGTCTCCTATCTTTTATAATCTAATCGGTTTGGAACCCATCAAGGAAGAATTATAGAGAGTTTGGTTCAATTCTGGTTCGATTTGGAGTTGAATCAAGCGAAAAACACGAAAGGGCGGAAAAACTCATGGCTCGTTAACAGTTTACGGCTGCGGCCATAAATGTTTCTATGACAAAATTCCTGTGTACACAGAAAGATTCATGGCCCATGAAGGATTCACAGCCTCACATGTGAAAGTTTCTATGAACATTTTTACTTAGCCACGTTTTCATCCTTCGAACGCGAAACTCACAGTTGGCTGAAAAACTCACGGCCAAAGCTGTGAAAGTCGCATTTGACACTATTTTCGTTTCAAATTTGATGTATAACCTCGTAATTTTCTTGGGAATTATGCTATGGCTTCAAAACCTACAAAATCCATCATTTTTATATCATTTTGCCTGCATTTTCATAAAAACTAAAGAAAGTGAAGATTTCATACCAAGTGAAGTAAAAACATAAAAAATTAGTATAAATTCATAAAATAAGCCCAAAATATCATATAAAATACAAGCAAAAATATGATATAAATGCAACGCATCAATCACCCAGTCCATGCCCCGCATAATCTCAACAAGTCTCACATAGTAGGTCTATCATACTATGCGAGGAAAAATTATTTCTTCCACATATGGGTTTATCCCACCATGTGAAGAAAGTGAAAAACCAAAGGAGATCGAATAGAAGTTAGGAACGAGAGACTCTACAATTTTTCTAAACACCATTCGAGTTTCGCAACCTCGCTCTGATACCATTGTTGGGAAACCCTGGGGATTTTAAAATTTTAATACTAGTACAACGAAAGCGATCCCCGAAACAGGCCGGTCCCAAAAACCTAAAAGATCTATCATGCGAGAGGGTCGATACAGTGAGTAAGAGATGATACCTTGTAGCAAAGCGAGATGATGTTGATGTAGGTGCCCAAGCATGTGCCCTCTGCAGTCTTACACACAGCCGATGCTTGAGTCCTCTTCGCCCAAGCCCGGTGCTAGCCTCAAGAAGAAGATCCACGCCTTAGGAGTCCTCCTTGTTAGTGTTTTTGCCCTGCAGACCAATAAATAAAAATGGTCCAGCATTATTTAAATGTACTTTGATAAAATTGTTATAATCAATACAGACATGGTCATTATTATGCAGATTGCTTTACCTACATTAATGTACTGAATTGCATAAATAATGTCCCATGAGTTTGGTTGGATCCATTCTCATAGTAATCCCCAGTCGAGGTACCTTAGCAGACAAGGGACAGCTTTGGTACATGTGAGACTGGTGTATGGGCTGATTAGTGCGAAGCACAGTAACGCAGACATACAGGTGCTTCAGCATTAGTTGCACTGGAGTGACCCACTGTGAGGATTGATTTATCTAGTTAACAAGTCAATCTCACATGCAGAAGGTTTGCATTGATCCTTAAAGTTGAGGTATTCATGTCTGGATATGATGACGGGTATGTTTTGATACAGTCTTACATCTCTCAGTAAATGGGTGATCAAAACGGCTGTCATTGGGCATATCATAAATCATATAGAGATATGGATGACCAATAGTAGGATTTGTCCCTTCCTTAATTGGAAGCATGATATCCACTTTGAGGCACCCTATCTCATTGGTGCATGACAGGAATGCATGACCATACTGTTTGAGTCATGACCAATAAATTGGATTAATAAATATGAGACTAATCCAATGGCAGGATATCAGTTCAAGCAAAGGGATCTAGAATGCATGGGAATCCTCATTGCTTGTTAGGAAGTTGTTGCCAGATGACTTTAGTCATATGACTTGGGTAGTAGTGATGTGTTTCTAGATACCTCTCACTACCTATGATGTTTTATCATCATTGTCATCGTCATATGGATCCTACGGGGTCATACGTAATAGACTCTTGACGTTATATTTTGATTTCGATATCTTGGAATGTATTTGAGTTCAATCTGATTCTGAGTCCAAGATAGATTCATGGTCGAATCTGAGTCCAATCAGGATTCATGGATTTATAAATAAATTTGAGTCAAATTTGTACTCTATATCTGGGTTAAATTTGGACTTGGAATTATAAACCATGTTGGATTCAAATCCTAATCCAATTAGGAGTTAGAATCCTAATCCTACTTGGATTCAAATCCTAATCCAATTAGGAGTTAGAATCCTAATCCAACTAGGATTCAAATCGTAATAAGAATTGGATTTGGATTAGACCCATAGTGGTGGGCGCAAATCCTAATCCAATAAGGATTTAAATCAAAGGCCTAATTAGAGTTGAAATCCAATTCCAATAAGGAGTTGTGGATTAAATCTAATTGAGGCAAGTTGGAATTCTAATCGGAGTTGGATTTACACTTGGCGCACGGCATAATTCCATGTATGGAATTTGCGCCATTGATGTGTATGAATCCTAATGAAATTTGGTTTTCATAATTGGAAATAATCTTGGACGCATGAGGCTGATATGTTGGAGAGCAAGGCTTGATTAATTCAAGCAACCATTGAGCCAATAATATATGGTAAGTCCAAATAAGAATAGAACTCAAACTACCTCTCTTGATAAGGCAAGAAGCATGATTGTTTCCAAGCTTCTTCTTGTGCCAATTCAAGAGAGGAGGTGGCAGAACTCTTATGGGAATTCCTTGGAGGAATTGCGCCAAGAGCACATATGGAAGGAAAGGGGTGGTGCATAGCTATAAAACAAAGGGGTATGCACCCCTCTTATCAACCAGAATTTTTCTTCAAGGCAAAAGGCAACTTCTACTTGAAGTTGTGGAAGCTCCTGCAGCCCTAGCCGCCTTCTTCCTATTGTGTTGCGCCACCTTTTATCCTCTTCCTCTTCTTGTTTTGCCGAGAGTCTCCAAGCAAGGAGACTTGTTGGCATGAAGAACCAAGGAGGAAGAAGAAGGAGAATCCAAGAGGTGATCTTCTCTTCCCAAAGCTAGCACCAAGCGAGGAAGGAGCAACGTTGAGAAGGTCAACGCGTGGATACTTGTAGAGGACGATGAGTTGATCGTCTTCAACTTGGCTTCATCAACTTGACAAGCTATAGAGGTACAATCTCTAACACATCTTTGTGTTATTCTCTCGCATGGATCCTTGGATAAAAGAATATGTTTCTAGTGTAATGTGTCTTCCGCTACGTCCTTGGACTGCAAAATTTTAAAATTACACATGGTATTCCCTAACACTCCTACACCACTTACGCCACCCTCAAGGAAGGATGCGCCAAGGAGAAGGAAGGAGGAGGGAGTATCCATCAAGCACAAGTACTTCTTGCTCCAAGAGGAGGAAGAAAAGTATGCTTGCGGCTTTATTGATGGAAGAAGACTTATGCCTATACAATAAAGCTCTCGCCCTTCTCAAGCTTGCTCACGTCCAAGGCAATTCGCATGTCAAGAAGGGGCAGCAATATATCATAATATAGGCCAAGTGTGTGCCAAGAGGAGATAAGGCATGTGGCTAGGGTAAAGAGAAGGTGGCGATTAGGGTTTAGGATAAAGGTAAGAATCCAAACTCTTTCCTTATCTTCTTAACCCAATTCCATATGCGCCAATCCCTTTCCAATAACCAAGGCATCAGCCATATGTGCCCCCAAAGGTATCCAAAGAAGAAAACGTTCCTTCCATGCGCCTAGACCAAGTCCAAGGCCAAGAGCAGTTGCCTAATGAGGCAATGGCGCCACTCCTAATCTAATTAGGAGTCATATGCGCTTAGGGCCATGACAAGCATGCCAAGAGGTTGCCAAATATGTCCACATGATTTCCCTAGAAGGAAATCTTCTCCTCTATGCTTTTAGACCATGTCCACTCGCCAAAGACTTACCATAATGGGCTATAGGTGCCAATCCTGCATGAATTAGGATTCCAAGCACCTAGCCTCCCCATTATGCCCTTGTGCACTTATTCCTCTTTATGATCACTTATTAGTAGGCCCCATTAAATAATGGGCTAGCCCAAACTTCATTACACAAATTGATTAAGCCATTTGACTCAATCCAATGCAACCTAAGTCAAATGTGGCTAACCATGGTCAGCTCTAGGTCAACCTGCTAAAAATAAAGTTTGGCTCCAATAAGTTTCTTCCACCTCATCAGACACATCGGTGCTAATGAAATCTCCCAAATAGATCTAAGTTATCCAATAACTCGATCATAAGACTACCCGATCAATACGAGAACTCGAGCATCAAAGTGTGTGATCCTATAGGTTCCTCTGATGTTGGCAGTGATGAACTAAGGTCATCACAAGCAGTGAGTGACACCTAGCAATGCATCGCTGCTACATAAGTTTTCAGAATGGATATTGACATCGACATCCCATCATCGTAACAAGGTACCGATGCATTATAGTCTTTTTGCCAAACTGATATCCGATTGGACAAAGTGTGTCACTACTTTGTTTTCACCCAATCTCATGGTTATGACTAAATCAAGCTTTCACCTGGGTATGGCCATACACTTTCAGTTATGCATCCATAGGGGGCTTGTGGATATCAAGCTTCCCTCAGGAAGGGGCAAATCCTTTATTTGTCCATTAATCTTCTCATATGGGTCGTGACATACTCAATGACAACCGTTATGACCTCCCAACTACGGTGAGGTGTTAGGTTATATTAAAGCATGTCCCTAACCATATAAAAGAGTCAATGACCTCAAGTCAAGAGATCAATGCATCTCCTGTCACTTGTGAGGTTAACTCATGATACCAAGTTAGAGCTTCACAGCGGGTCGGTCTAGTATTGTAACGTCACCTCAGAATAATCCCCAAACACAGGCAGAAACCGCGGAAGATAGGGAACGTCACACACAAATAACAAGACAGATGCTAGGGAATAATAGCATACAGAAAACGGTTCAGAAAATTTCGGCAGCATGTCCCCAGGAAAACTAAGGAAATTCCTGTACATGTTCCATAATATAGCAATATGGGTCGACATACCGACCTCAAACTAAAACACGCCATTTCGAAACAAAATTCTCAAAACATTATCACATCATCAAGTTAATAAACCACGGTAATCAAATAATGCTGGACAAAACAGACTTCACCGAAAACAGGCTTAAGCCCTCGGTTTAACCGTCGTATCAGAAACAAATGCCAACCCGGCAACAATATCACAGTAATCGAGAAAGAAACAGCCACATCCGGCTAACATGTCCATGAACCAAAAATCATAAAAAAAAAACTTGGCCACATCCGGCCCTCAAAATAGCACAGGCTCGCAGGCCCCAACATATCAAGTCAGAAAACTGAATATCCGCTCAGGCTGTAGGCTCCTGCCCTGCATCTGGAAATATCGTGAAATGAGCTACACGGCTCAGTGAGTAGATAGTCTTGTTCGACCATCCACTAATATGCAATCAAAAATAGATGCAGATATCTTTTCAAAACTTTTAACGGAAGATGCCAAAGTATGATACATAATAAACCGACAACCATAAATCACAGTCATGATCAGAAAACAATACACCCACAACCCCGGGCAACAAGATCACAAACAGCCTAACCGACTAACAGACTAAGAATCATACAACTATTGTCCAGTGATTTCAGAATTGACCCCAAGGGTCCAACCCGGCCCTCGTTAAGGCACTGAGAGTAACTTGCAACAAACAATGGTGAGGCGTAGATTCAAGAGGTGGCCCCCGCCAGATCACGACGTGGCACTTTGCTCTACGACCCTCAACCACACCCCCTTACCGGGAACACAAACAGAACAGAACGGAAGGTGAATGAATTCAAGAGGTGGCCCCCGTCTGACCAAGACGTGGCACTTTGTTTCAAACACCCAACTCTCAAAAGGTTTATCACTTGGACAAAATACCCTTAACACAAACCAGAAACCTGAACCTCTAACCTGGTCACTAGACTCTAGAACAGTCCCTCCATTACCGGAAACAAATCAGAATAGGTTGGGTGGATTCTCCAACCCCAAATCAGAATGACTGTTCACTGAGTGCTCTAGTTGACCCTTAGGTTCAGTCCACACAAGTCTAGGACCCTTATCGAGTGCATACAACACGAACATTGTCTCGAACATCACATCACTCAAGTTCAGGAAAGGTCCTTAAATTTCATGCAAACATGGTTTAACCTTTTCTAAGTTATCATCCAAGGTTATCATTCAATATTTCACATCAATACTTCCTACATACACCATTCAACTAAAAATACATATTAGTACCGAAAATTCACCAAATTTCATCCGCAGATAACATAAATACAGGAAATCACAAATTCATAGTTTTCTCCTAGTTCTTGTAACAAAAGACAGAAATGCCCCTAGTTCAAAGTTTAAGTCATGCATGAAAACTTATCCAAAAATTTCGTAAAAATAGTCATTACATCCCTCATGATCCTTAGATTCGTAATTTCAAGTTTTCCCCCAATTTAACTAGAAAATTTACCGAATTACCCCTAGGTCAATTTCAGTCAACAGAAACTTTTATTTCCAAAAATTCCCAAAAAATTACAGTAGAGTCCTCATATACCTAATTTCATGAAAATCAGGTTTGCCCCAATTCTTACCCACACATTTGGGCGTAATTTCATGAAGAAGGGGCGAAATTCTCAATCTAGCCCTAATCTTCATGCCATTGAAAATCTAAAGTCACATACATGATTAATCAAGGTCTAATTGATGATTGGAAGTCTTAGAGATGAAAAACCCTAATTGTCATGCAAACTAGGGTTTCGAAATTTAGGGAAAAAACAAAGAAACGTGTACAACTTGAAATCAAGAGTGCATACCATATTCCTGTGCATTAATCTACTCTAAAACAAGCAACACATACAATATTCGTGAACTAGGTGAAGGAGAAGATCCACTCACTTTAAATTCGGTTCTTCCAAGCCACACTTCCCCACGCCTTCCCTCACGCCACACACGTCGCCGGAAACACCCAAGAGCCGCCGGAAGTCGCCTCCACCACCACTTGCCGCCGGCCACAAGAAGAGGAGAAGGAAGAAGAAGGCAAGCCGCCACCTTCACCAAGGAAGGATCGTGAGCAACGAGCAAAGAGGGAAAAAAACGTGAGTGAACCCTCAAAACTTTCGTTTTCTACCCACTAAGCTTCCAAAGAAACCAAACCCAATAGCAAGCATAAGTGGAAGATCCAATAACCCTTTAGTATAAGTTATTCTCCACCTCACCCTTAACAAGTGCTCTTACCCTTTTCTAATAGATAGACACCACTAGCCTAGTGGCGTGCAGCACACACTCTACACCTTAAGTTGCAGGTTCGAATCCTCTCTGCGACACATATTTTTACATAGCAGGAAAATACACAAATCGATACATTATCTCATTGAAAAACTTCCACAAAAATGCTAGATAACCAAAACTTTATTTTTCTTACCTGCTAATAAATTTCCGGATCTTACAAGTATATCCACCACTGATATACCCATATGCTTATATTAGCACCTCATACCTAATCAGCCCATATACCAGTCTCACAAGTACCAGAGTTATCCCTTATCCACTCAAATACTTGACTGGGGACATAAGTTTGAGCACAGATACAATATGTCTCCAGGGACATTATCATGCATGTACATAGTCGCAAATATAAACATGACATAATAATGACAATGTCAGAATGATATATAAATATCAATGTCAAGTAGTACAAAAAATAGACCAATAACGGGTCCAAGGGCATATACACCAATAACTTGTACCAATCACTCTTGTGCCTATGCCAACAAGCTGTCCACTTGACCGCAAGGAGTGGGAAGCACTCCCACTTGTGCCAAGTGATGATGAGGAAGAAAGAGGGATGCGCCAAGGAGAGGGGAAGTGTTGTGTCCGCAAGTGCACGGATACTCGAAGTAATAAAAGATATCGAACCCATAGGGACCTACATGTTAAGTACCGAATAATTATTTTCTTACTAGCAAAGAAAATCAAATATGATGTAAACAAATGAAAGAAATTGTAACGGATTTATCAGAGAGAAAGATTGGGACTAGGGTATCATCCACCTTAATTTTAATGACTAGACAGAGTAAGTGTTCATCAGTTTATTTTTAATATGATAAAGATATAATTTACTTTAAAAAGAAAATTGCCTCGCTCTTGCGATGACAATTTACAAAGAATAACCCTCGCTCTCGCGACAGATGATTCAATGTTAAAAATAAGTAAACTTGACAACATTTTGCCTCTGTGATTTATTTGCTTTGAAATTATTATTTGCATGTCTTAGGGTTTGTAATATGGACCGAGAGGTGATTTACAAACCTGGAACCCTTAGATTAGATCTAGAAACCTAGACTATGAGAGTAGCTAAGTCTTAGAACGCTAATTTATTATGCTTATTTTACATATGAATTTTGATTCCATTGTTTCAGACATGATAATATGGACCGAGAGGTGATTTTGATTCTCAGAACCCCTTATGCAAAACCTATGAAATTAAGATACGAGAGTATTTAATTTTACTTGAGAAGTAGACTTTGAGAGCTAAATATGGACTGATAGGTGATTTTAATTTTCTTTGTCTGGATTACTTTTATTTAACACTGAGCAGCAAGTCACGAGAGTGAAGGCTATTCTCTGTAAATTGTTGTCGCGAGAGCGAGACAATTTCTTTATAAGTAAATTTTTTTTTATCATAATTTGAATAACTAATAGAATCTTTATTATGTCTAGTCATGAGAATTAAAAAGTGATGAAACCTTAGTCCCAGTTTTCTCTCTCTGATCTTCTACGTCAGTTTTCGCTATTTCGTTCTTCTATACCCATTGTACACCGATCGCTTAGCTAGGAAGAATTCAACTATTCGGTACTTAACACGTAGGTTTTTGTGGTTCGATATCTTTTATTACTTCGAGTATCCGTGCACTTGTGGACACAATAATGTGTGCCAACCCTAACTCTAGCCGCCAACCCCTTGGATACGCCTCTAGGTAAACCTAGAAGCCACCTTGGTTTCGGCTAGGTCAAGAGTTGCGCCACCTTGAGAAGATGCGCAAGGGAGAGAGAGGAGGAACACCATGAGATGTCTTCCCTAATCTTCAATCGATTACAAAACAAAATTAAAATGCAAGAATTGAAAATTGGCACGCAGGCCTCACAAGAATACATCACAAGCATGGCAACAAGCTGACGGATGTGAAGAGTGTACCTTTTATATAATTTTTGGAGCAAACCGATGATGAAGACGTGCACGTGAACGCCCTTTGCAATTGCGCACGCACGGGCTCCTCGAGCCCTCTCCAACCTCCATGCTTGGTGCTAGCCTCGAGAGGTGAGATCCATGGATTGGAGTCTTGCTTGATGCTTGTGCCAATGATAGCATGCAAATATATGATATATCGTGACTTATTTTTACTATTATTTTGGAGTAAATTGCATGTTTTGTCTCAATTATTTGCCCAAATACTTTATGTTATTCAGAATCTTCACTTTTTCTTGGTTTCATTGAAATGTAGGGATTTCTCCCTAAAATCGGTAGAATTTGGAAGATCTGAAGGCATGAGATGATTCTTCATGATGAGACGAAGCTACACATCAAATTTCAGCTTAATCAAAGTTTCCTACGCCCTTCACAGGTATGGCCGTGTATGAGCCTGCTTTCCCAGACTGCGCCGAGCCGTTCACAGGCACACTCGTGCATCCATGCATGGCCGTGAAGGGTTCAGCCGACTTTTCCAGAACTAGACGAAACGTTCACAGGCACACCCGTGAACCCATACATGGCCGTGAAGAGTAAGTTTTGTAGAAAATAAACCTCGACAAGTCGTTCACGGCCGTCATCGTCCCACCCTATTCGACACCCGTTTAGTTTTTCGCTCGTTTCTTACTATTCTTGGAGCAGAATTTGCTAAAAATATATGAAGACCTTCCTAACTTGGCAACGGACGTTTTGGGATGAAAATCATGTGATTTGGGCAAGCAGTTGAGGAGAACGAACCAAAGAGGCGACAACTAGGGTTTCCTAGCGATTTTCTTGATGGCGGGACTATTCTGGCCGATTTCTACTTCGTTTTGATGCTAAGGATCGTGCTCTACCTTCTCCCATCAAGGATCTAACTTTTCCCCTAGTTTGATTTGATTTGTACGAGAGATTTCAGGTGTTTAACGATGTATCTTGTAGTGTAACTTTATTTTCGGGGTTTGGGCCTAGCCCACTATAAGAATGTTGATTGTTAATGTTTGATCTACACTTTATCTAAAACTTATCTTTGTTCTTATTCATGTCTAGGAAGTTTTAATTTATGATTATGTACTGGCCCTGCATATTTATGTTTTAGACGTTATGGGAAGGACTGAGAAGTGAACCACAATCGTCGGATCCCCTTAGACTGGACTGGTGATTTCAGCCACGAGAATTGTCGAAATCACTCGAGGAGCAATAATTCTTCACAGAACCCATTGGGTCCGCTTAACCTGGTAAGCCATGAGAGTAGGAGACTTGGGTTAAGTTGGATACTAGACCGTGTCCTGAGAGGGAGCGTGTCTGTACCTTAGGAAGGATTACCTTAAGAACATAGGTAAAAACTTATTTAACATTTCAACATTAACTTTCCTGCATGCTTCAGTGTGGTGAAACCTGAAACCCCGATCTTCTCTCAAAGATCTCAAAACCCCGATTGCTTGCTTTCTGTTCTGTTTGCTCTTGATTAGCATTAGTTTACTTTCTTGTATTAGGATTTTGTGACACTCCTACGCTTATTTGGTCACCTAGCTATTAATTAACTGATTAGTTAGTACTTGACCCTAGTCCCTGTGGGATCGATACTTTCTTATTATGCGATAGGCCGTGCACTTGTGGGCACCTATCAGCCAATCACCAAGAGGGAGGCGCTAACAAGCTGTCCCCTTTTGGTCGCAAGGAGTGGGAAGCACTCCCACTTGCGCCAATGGGTGATGAGGAAGAAGGGGAGATGTGCTAAGGAGAGGGGAAGCCTCTACAACTTGCGCAAGGCCTTCAAATACCTTGTTGTCCTCTTTCTCAAAGAGGCGCCATCACAAGAGGGAGAAGAGGGCGATGGCTCCAAGAAGAGGGTGGCTAGGGTTCCAAAGAAGAGGAGGGCGGCTAGGGCTTCTTGTACAGGCCTAGGGCTTGATTGTTTGTGTATACAACATGCGCCTATGCCCCTCCTTATATAGAGAATTAAGGTGGGTCTCGTCACTTAAGTTTACGAATATAAATATTCAATTTATTCACTTAAGTTATGGGTAGCCCCCATAACTTAAGTTACAAATAAATATTCATTTTAATCACTTAAGTTGCAAGCGGCTCCCACGACTTAAGCTATGAATAAAATGAATATAAATATTTATTTTAGCGCTAAAGTCGCAGGCCCCTCATGTTACATTTAATTAAGTTGTAAAAGCCTCCAAATAATTCCTGAACTAAAATACAACTTTGACCCATCGACTAAACCCAGCCTATCGAGGTCACCGGAAGGTCAATCAGGCTCAAAACGTAACCAATCTTCATGTGATCATCTCAGTCTCATCAGATGCATCCACAATGCATCAGACTACCAAATAGATCCGAATTAACCAAATGGCTCGATCTAGGTTATCCGATCAGTATAAGAACTCGAGTGTCTAGGTGTGCAACCCTATAGGTTCTTCAAAAATTGGTAGTGATAACCTCAAATCATCACAAGCAATGAGTATCATTGCTACCTAAGTCATCATAATGGAGTCATCATCGACATTGCCTAAAACTGTGATAAAGTACATGTATGCCTTTTGTCCTTTTGCCAGGCTGATGTCTAGATTGGACAAGTATGTCACACTTGTTTATCCCAATCAAATGGTCATGACTAAATCAGGTTCTCACCTGGGTATGGCCATACACTTTCAGTCATGCAATTATATAGGGGTGCCATGGACATTAAGCTTCATCGCAAGGAAGGGACAAATCCTTTATTAGCTCATTAAATCTCTCATATGACTTATCATACACCCAATAATAACCATTATGACTCCCTTGCTATGGCGAAGTGTTAGGTTATATCAAAGTATATCACTTACCATATAGAGATGTCAATACCCTCAAGTCAAGGACAAATATACCTATATCACTATGATATTCATCTTGTGACACCAAGATGAATCCTCATGGTGGATTGGTCCAGTATATCTCCCTTGATATATCCATATACCTGAGTTAGTAACCCGTGCTCAACTAGCGCATATACCAGTCTCATATGTATCATAGCTATCCCATATCCACTATGATACTCGACCAGGGACTAATACAGAGACTAGATAAAATCTATCGCTAGGGACATTGTCTATGCAATTGTACATATACGGCAAATGTATAAGATGCATAACAACGACCATGTCAGGATGTGTCATCTATCAAACATAGATGTCACACACATCACACTGGGCTAAACATAGGTCCTAGGGCATCAACACTAACAGAAAAGGGTTCAAGGTATAGTCTAAGGGAAAATTTCTCAAGAAGGGAAAGGATCTAGCATCATCAATGCTAGGTTTTCTTGCTTTGACTTGTAAAATGCGCCTAGGGAAATGTCTCTCATCCCTTAGTCACTTGCCCTATAATTTTGTAACTGCATCATGCATCAAGGGATATGAAATAGTTGCTAGAAAATTTATGATACTTGTGTCATCATTTACTTTCTTATTGGCGCAAACACTTCCCCTCCTCTTCTCTAATGCCAAGACCTCCTCTTACTCTTCTCATCCTTTCCTAGCCAAAAGTTCAAGCCTCTTCCAGTCTCCTGAACCGCAAGTGAACTTCAACAACTTTGGTGGAGGAACACTTCTCAAGGCCGAGACCCCTTTCTTAGAGAAGACCCTCAAACAAGCTAAGTCCCCTAGCCGGCCTTGTAATGGTTTTCCTTCCTTCTTTATTAAGCATTTTACTACACTTGGCTATGGTGTTTGTAGGTTGCGCAAGGGAGTAAGGAGCTGGTTGCGGCTTTTCATCTTCTTCCCCTTCTCATTTAGTTAGTCCCTCTATTTGTCTAGCGTGAGAACTTGGAGGATTAGCCTCCCTCTTGATTTGATATTTGTAAAGGTCTTAACTTAATCCTTTAATCACTCACCCACACATGTGTGGGCCTGCTGCAATACCTGTGTGTAACCTGTTGGGGTATGCCCTTAAGGCTAATGTTTGAGGCCTTGGGATTATATCAGTATCATGTATAAACTCTATGTTTATAAAGGCAATGGTTGTTATTCAGGTTGTTACATCATCTGCTGCAATATGTATACTTCTGAATAATGTCTCAATGCTGTTCAGCTTGGCTGACATGCAGTTTTGTCCTTAGTCGAGATATCTTGGTGAACATGAGACAGCCTTGATATGATTGAGACTAATATGTGTTTTAATCTTATAGGATGCTTCGAGCATGGAATAAGATGTAGACTCATGGGTACATTGGATGTATTGGACAGACCCTACTTAGGATATTCAATTGCTTGTCACAATGTGAATAATCCTTATATGCAAACAAGTGGCATATTTCCTCTGACTTGAGATCACTTGTGTTTCTAAATGATGATTGGCATTGTTTTGAGGTAGTTCAATATCATTTGAAACATAATGGTTATAGACTATCTTGGATAATGAGCATGAGTCATGTTAGGGCACTAGTGATAGATATAGGATTGCCGTCTCCTTGATTGGAGTGTGATGTTCTATAGGGGCCCCCTGTATGAGATGATTGAGAAAGTGTATGGCCATACCCAGATGACTATGTTCATCTGATCTAATCATTCTCATCATATTGGAATTACAGGCTTGACACGCTTGTCCAATAAGAACATCCAGTGGCAAAGGAAACACATATGTCAAGTGACTTGGGTTCACACTTGTGCTGTGGTTTGGGTGTAGTCTTGGAAGACTCTTTCCTTTATATCGGGAGACAGTGATGTGTTGCTAGATACCCCTCACTGATCGTGATAACGTAAGTTATCGTTACCGACATTTAAAGGAAACCCTTAGGGTCGCACAATTTGATGATATAGCTTACTTGAGTCAGATCGTGTGGACTGAATTGTTTTGGTTCAGTTTAATGGGATTTAAACTCTGATTGTAAGTGAGATCTGGTCTGATCAAGTTTGATTGATTAGGGCTTGAGATCGGTAAGCTTCGATCGAGAGATTTGATGCTAGATCGGTGAGATCAAGAGCATCAAGAGATGAATGGTTAGATCTTGAGCCTTATGGTTTAATTTGATCTAGACCAATGCTTGGTTTAATTTGGTCTTTGAACCAAATGTAATTGAACCGGTTCACTTAGTGTGAGCGCATGGTTCAAGTCAAGGGAGGAAATTGCGATTGGGGAAAACGCATCTTGCGTTGGAGAAGTGGCTTGCTATTTTTGGAAATTGGTTTTCCAAAATGGGGAACGCCTCCACGTTCGAAGTGGTCACGCCCTATTCTCGCCTCTTCACCTATTGTCGCCTCTTCTCTCTCGTGGGTGAGTCTTGACGCCAAGGAGAGGACTTGACAAAGCCAAGAGAGCATCTCATCTTCCCTTCAAGCGATCAGGAGACTTGGAGAGCCTTGCTAGCACAAGGAACAACAAGGAGTAGGCGATCACCCATCTTGTGTGCGTCACCTTTGGAGGAGAGCCGCTCGCCCTCTTGCTTCCAAGACGCCATCCAAGAAATGGCATTGGTATGATCCCCTTCTTGATCTATACATGTGATTAAGTTGATCATATATTCATACATGCGATCCTAGGAAACCCTAGATTCCGCCCATGCAAGTTTTATATGCGCATGCTTTAGGGTTTCGCCCCCCCTTTAGGGAACTTTCATAACCAACATCATCCATCAGAGTACGACCGGTGAAGAATGGGAAGGTGATCCCTTTCCAACTCAAGGGATCACCTGTAAGTCTCCTTTACTTGTTCAACACTTTCAATTTTGCAAGTAGAAGAAATTTTGACTTTGATTATAAAACTAAAAAAAAAAAATCTACTTTCAAATCTGTTAGCATAATCTCAGTTTCCCTAGTATTACTATATAACAAAATGGTCCTCAAAATACATTGTTTGAATGCTTTCATATTTCCCACCCCCACCACACACTTATCCAATTAGGATATCAGCCTAGCAAAGGGACTATAGTGCACAAGCATTTTGTTGTAGTTTAGGGGATATCGATGATGATAGCCTTTCCGATGAATTGGGTAGTAGGGATGTATTACTAAGTGTCACTCATTACTTGTGATGATGGTGTAAGGTCATCACTGCCAACGTCAGAAAAATCTACAAGATCTCACACGTAGACATTCGAGATCTTGTATTGATCAGATAGTCTTAGATCGAATCATGATTCAGATCTGTTTGGGCGTTTAATGCGTTTGATGAGATGGAGAATATCATTTAGAGCTAGACTTCACTTTGACATCAATTGACCTATTGGTGACCTTATTTGACCTCAGTTAACTAGGTTTTAGTCAATGGTTAAGTGATAGAGAATGCACCGAATGGATATGGTGGCTTATTGACTTGATTCAATGCAATCTAGAATGGTCCATGGGCTAGGAATATATTTGAATATATTAATATTCAAATAAATAAATAATTAATTAATTTATTCATGACTTAAGTCATAGGACCCACCTCTATTACTCTATATAAAGCGGCAAAGGCTAGGTGCATATTGCATGCATTGAGTTTGCTTTCTCAAACCCTAGCAACCCAAGAGTATTCTCCTCTCAAACCTAGCGGCCACCTTCTTGCTCTTGGCATCACTATCATCAAAGCTCAAGCGCTTCTTGCTTGAGAATGACGAGAAGGAGAGGTGATCCTCTGGGTGGCTTGCTTTCTCCTTGGTGCATCTTCTTTTAAGATTGGCACAAGTTGAAGAAGGCAACTCCATCACCTTCATAACTTCATGAGGTTGGCGCAAGCTTAGTGATTCTCCCATAGATGTGGATCTTCTTCTCAAGACTAGCACTAGGCGTGGAAAAAGGGATCTTGAGGAGTCAATTGTGTGCGCAATTGCAAAGAACGCTCACTTACGCATCTCATCATCATCACCCACCTCTTCGCTTGCAATAAAAGGTGCTTATCTCTTTCACACTCGTTTGGTTTCTCTTATAAGAGTGATTCTTTTGGTTTTTGGTGAAATCTATTTCGGGTCATCGCTTTTGCTATCATGTTTTAAATTTTAAATTGGCTCAGGATTTCCAAACACCCCTAAGGTCAGCCATCCTTCACAACTAGAAGTCCATATAACAAGTACATGTCCAAAGTCAAATTATAATATTATCTAACTACCCCCATCATAAAACAAAATATCCAAAGCTTTAGATAATTTCTATTGTTATCTATTAGTCTCTAGCTGGAGCTGTCGGAACCTAGAGGTAAAACAAAGAGAGTTTACAGAATGTTAAGTAGGAATCATAACAAGATAATGTCATGCACCAAAGACAAAATAATTAACTTATATAACTACATGCTATATACCATAATACAGAAAGTACAATATCATAAAAAAATACTTCCAAACATAATTTGTGAAATCATGCTGCAACCACAAATCCTCATTACGAGCTGCACTATTGGGTAGAGTATTTCCACTACTAGCTCTCATAGTTGAAAAACTATCTAAAGACAACCAAGTGCTGTTGCGTCCAACACTTGGCGACCCCAACATTATCCAACAGCAACCTGGTGGTAAGCCCTAGCTGGCTCTGATGGCGAATCAATAACTATAGCCTAAATTGTTGTCCACTAGTCCTCAACTTGACTAGCCTATAAGATCATCAAAGCCACGACATTTTCATGCACACATCAATACCAATGTATAAATAATCATAACTTAACAAAAATACATAAATATCCAATGTATCAACTATTTTAACAATCATATAAATGGAGTGTCAATGTGTAGTACAAATAATGTAACTTAAAATGCAAATATTCATTTACATGCTTCAATAAATCAAAATAAGGAGCACAAAGGAACTAGTCACAATAAGAATATCATGGTATCACATCTAATAATACTTAATAACATGATTTACAAATGTAGAACAAGATTCTTACCTTTAGGTTACTCGGAAGTTTCACTTGTTACCCAAATCAATTTCTTCCATACTATATACATATGACAAGTTATCATTAACTACCTCCTATTAACTTAACTCATATATAAAGCACCATTGTAATTACTTTTTGTACCACTCATCTCTGGTATATATGTGTATCCTTACACATATAAATGTCTATACATGTTCACACAAATATGTAAACAAATATATATAAACTTGTATTTTTATATGGTGTTTAAATTATGGATTTAAAATTCTCTCTACACCATCTAATAACGGACATATCAGTCCAATCTTATATTGATACACTGGTGGACGTGCATACAGACACATTGATAAGCATTATTAGTACTTTATATCAGTGCAGACTTGTATATATTGATGCACAACGGTTAAAAAGAGGGTCGGATCTTAGTATAATCTTTTAATATAAAAAGATATTTTTTCTTATGAAATATATTTTTAAGATTCTAAAATAATAATTTTAAAATTTAGAATGGGCCACAAGAGTCTTAATATATAAAAATAGCAAATGCACGTTCTAATTTACAATTATGGTCAATAAGACATATTTTATAAGTGGTGAAACCTAATGATGACTATTAATCTTAAATCGTGTTAGTGTTAAGCCCAGCTCCTGGCCTGAGCCCAGGCCCAAGCCCAGCCGTGTGGCCCAACCCATTTGCTTAAGTGAAGTGGGTTATCGGGCTTGCGGGCGCGGATCCGAGCGGCTTAACGGGTCTGCGATCCGTTTGGAGAAAAGGGGATTAGGGCTACAGTGCCCTCCCGGATCTCTCACACGCGCGATGCGTTCGTGTAACGCGGATGGCGAGCAGTGGCGACGCCTTCCTCCCTCGATCTTCTTCTCCAGCCGTCGAGCGGTCTCCGGTAGCGGCGGCGGCGTCCTGCGGTCCCGGTGGTGTGGGTGTGGCGGTTCAGGGCGTAGCAGGGCAACGGGGCGGCGTCCCCTCTTCGGCGTCGCCTATGGTGGTGCGTCAGTAGACGTCCGCCGAGGTACGTCTTCTACCTCCTCTCGTTCCGGCTCCGTCCGGCAGCTAGGGTTTTCAGTCGATGAGAGTCGCCGATCCCTTTTCTCCTCCCTCGTCGCGCCTTTCCTTCCTCGCTCGCTTCCGGCGAGATCTGCAGTCATCCAGCTAGGATGAGGCGTCGGCCTCTTTTCCGGGCGACGTCCGGTGAGCTGCGGGTGGCTTGCCGGCGTCTCCAGTGGTTCTGGAGAACTGGGTTCGTCCGGACGCATTTGGGCTGGGTTCGGCCCTTGTTTGGGTGGCATTCGACGACCGTGAGGTGGTTCGCCAGCGCTTCCTTGTTTTCCGGCGAGGTTGGGCTCAGCCGAAGGCAGGTTTCCAGCGTGTTCCGGCCGTTGGTCCGTGATGACTCTAATTTTCATAGTGTTTTTGATACTTATTTGGTAGTCTTTTGAGCCATAGTCTTACTCTTTTACTTTGCTTTTATACCCTTTTTTTTACCAAAAGCTTCGGAATCTTCACCATCTTTGGTTTTAATCAATTTCAGGCAAAAAGGTATATTTTTTCACCGGTTTTCAAGCAATACAAATGCATGAATGAGTTCTAACCATGAAGAGGAGTCTCCCCATCAAATTTCAAGTCAAAAGGATGCTCCTGGCAAAAATATGGCACTGCCGTATTTTGCCCCAGAACTTTCACGGTACCGTATTTTTCATCGATTTTGACCAGAGAGGTTTTGGCACAAATACGGCATTGCCGTGGGAAAATACACGGTGCCGTGTTTTCTGCCCGGATTTCACAGAAAGAAATATGACACTACTGTATTTTTAAGAAAAACTCTCACGGCACCATATTTTGTGCCCGGAACTCACAGAATAAAATACGGCACCGCCGTATGAATCTTCACGGTGCCGTATTTTGGAACTCAGAATTCTGATTTTTTTTGCCCGATTCTTGCAAAGACCATATCTTTTGATCCAGACCTTCAAATTGAGATCCGAAAGAGGCGGTGGACTCGTCTTTAAGAGGATAAAATACAGAAAGTAAAAGCAATAAATTTTATCACGAATCCATGGAGAAATTGAGGGAGAGGCATAATTGTTAGGGTTCATCGGTTCTCCACCTACAGACCACCTCTGGCCATGAAATTTGACAGAGAGCTTCACCTGGTGAAGGAGAACACACATCTCAAGTTCCAGAGCATTTGGAGTTGAATTGAAGGAGAAATCGACACAACAGTGGTGACAGCGCTGTTCAAAGCATATTACGGGCTGTAATTTCATTACAGCCCTGTTTTGTAATCTTTCTTCCCTCTTTTCAATTCCTTATCACTCTGAGAACATATTTTATTGTAATCCTTTCATCATGGTAGCTTAATCTTTTTATGGGACATGGGGGTGTAATCTCTTTGTTTCTTAATGACTAGAAAATCTTAACTTTATCAAACTAATTTCTTTATGATAATTTTATCCTTGTGATTGATAGTTCTTTGATTCTCCTTTGTGTCTTAAATATCAGCATGTTTTAGAGTTTTGCAAAATAGACTGAGAGGTTGATTGTTTGAAATTCAGAACCCTAGGAATTGTTGAGTTTGGAACTATCGTAAGAGATTAGGTAGTCCTTCGAATTCTGATTTTTAGTGATTTTATTGCCATATTGAATTTCTGATACTTTGGATTGAGTTAATGTGTAGACTTGATTTGATATTGCAAGAGATTGAGTATCAGTCACTGGAAACCCTTGAGTAAAACTAGTGTTGAGACTCGGATGCACGAGAGTGATCTTTGAGTTTCCACTTGAGGTGATCAACCTAGAATTCGGATGCATGAGAGTGATCCTCGATTTCTTAGTTGATGATTTACTTATTATCAGCATTGAATAGATCTTGCACGAGAGTGGGGATCGGTTCTTTGTATGGTTGTCTGCGCGAGAGCAAGATAATTTATTTATGAAGTAAATTATACCTTTATCGTGATAGAATTAGATTGATAGACACTTATCTTAATCTAGCCATTAGAAATTTAAAGTAGATGAACCCCTAGTCCCAGTTTCTTCTCTGATATTCTCTCCGTGCTCTTTTCGATAGCTTGATTTACTATTTTTCGATTGCCTAGCTAGCAAGAAATCGATTATTCAGTACTTGGCAACAAGGTCTCTGTGGTTCGATAATTTTTATATTACTTCAAGTATCCATGCACTTGCGGACACAACAGTCCGCCACCTCGGGTTGCGTGCATGTGCGTTGGTTAGCGTGCACGGGCCTCGTTTTCTATGCGCGTGCCTCTAGCGGGTTCCGGACGCGGTTCTCGTTCCTGGCCGATCAGCTACCCTCAGTCGGCGTCTTCCTTTCTCCGGCTCCCTGAGCTTCGTGCTCCCGGCCGGGTTGTCCTACTCGGTCGGCGATCCCTCGCCCCTCTCCGTGTTCCGGTCATGTGCGCCGGCCATGTGTGGTGTGCCCAGCGTTTGCCAGTTTGTGTATTTTGGACGTCTGCGAGACGTCCCTGTTGGGCGATTGTGAGTCTGGCCGCCTGCGTGCGGTCTAGTTGGAGTTAGGGCATGTGCCCAGCATCCTGCGTGACGTCGTCTCTTGCGCGAGTGTGCGCCTCCGCCTGCGTGCGGATTTGCTTCTTTTCCGGTGTACCGGACTCGTATGCGCGTTGCGCCACTGTCGAGTCTCAGGTTATGTATTTTGGTGGACAGTGGAGCTGGATCGTGCAGCGGTCCTCAGTGGGCACGTGGTGGTCGATGACTCGTCGAGACGAGAGTCAAGGTGGCCGCATGGGTTAGGCTGAGGAACATGTCGAGGACGTGCTCCTGCCGGTTGCGCCTGGATCAGTGGTTCAACCACTTGGCCCCTGCGTGGGCGTGCTTGGGTGCGAGTCAAGTGTCGACTCCAAGTGTAATTTATTTTAAAAATTTGTTTACCCTAATCCTAGGCGTGACAAACTGGTATCAGAGCCTATGTTCTGCATGTTCCAACTTGTACGCTGATTTTGTACACCTGTTGGACAAGGCCAGAGGTGGCCATAAGGACTGTCGTGCAACGACATGTCCCGAGGGTAGTCGAGTGTGCCTATGGGATAATCGTGCGGCGATGTATCCCGGACATCAATCGATGATGTCATAGGACAGTCGTGCGGCGACTTGTCCTGGAGAGTGGTTGATGGTTGTTGAGGGACAATCGTGCGACGATGTGTCATGGACACCAGCCAATGTCTCCATGGGATTGTCGTGCGACGACATATCCAAGAGACCGGCCGATGGCGGCCAAATAACTGTCGTGCGATGACATGTTTTAAGAACTGAGGGCATTGTGACCCGAGAGATATCGTGCGATGATATTTGGGATTCCGGCCAAGATTGGCCATGTGACCGTCGTGAGACGGCGGGTTCACAAGGTAGCACCCATTTCAGTGGTTTGCTACACTGTGGAAGTTGAGGACTTTCTACGGGGGTATTGGAACTATATTTCCATAATACCCAGGTTCCTACTGAGGAGCAGGTGCAAACCTGTATCGTGTATCTCTTTAGAGATACAAAGCTGTGATGGCGGACTTAGTCTGCACATAGTCCTTTTTGGGGTTTAATCCGACCCTTAAGCTCTCGTGGGAAAATCTCAACTAAATGAGATCAAGAGTTAGTTTCTACTTGGGAAACTTATCGTGGGTTGCGTGAGGCATCCTAAAACGACTAAGACATACTGGGCCATGCGGGACTATATCCGGCGGTATGCCCAGGTGATGCTGGAAACGAGGGGTTTCCATTATCAACAATACCCTAGCAGTAGGGTTTTGCCCTAGAGAGAGACAAGGGTTGACGATTCTCCTTGCGAAGGAGAGGTCCCTTCGAAGGTGAAGGTTTGGTTGGAAGAGTTATCCTCGGAGCTTCCTAAATACCTTCCCCTAAGGAGAGAGATCGATCACAAGATTGAGCTTGTGACAGGATCCACTCCTCCACTAAAGACTTCATACCGTATTTCTCCAACGGAGTTGGTCGAGCTTCGTTAGTAATTGAGTGGATTGCTCGAAGCCGGGTTCATTCGGCCTACGGTATCGTCTTATGGAGCCCCGGTTCTCTTCCAAAAGAAGAAGGACGGGTCGCTAAGGTTCTGGGTTGGCTATCGAACCTTAGATAAAATAACGGTGAGGGATTGTTATCTTATACTGCTTATCCCTGATCTGGGAGATCGACTAGGGAAAGCATTGGTTTTCTCTAAGCTAAACCTGAAGGTAGGTCATTTGCAAATTCGTCATGCCGAGGGCAACGAATAGGAAAACCATATGGGTGACCCGATATGAGTCCTTGAGTTCAAAGTGATGCCCTTTGGACTACTAAGCCCCCTTCTGCGTTTAGTCATCTAATGAATAAGTGTTGACCCCTTTTCTTTGATGACTACGTAGTTGTATATCTGGACGATATCATGGTGTTGAGGGAAAAACCAACTGTATTTGAAGTTGGAAGAAATTCTCATTTGTGGTGAATGAGATTTCTTTCCTTGGTCTTGGGATGGACCATGGATAAGTGCGCATGGATAAGGTAAAGGTCCAAGCCATTGCGGAATGGTGCGCCCCCTCAAATTGAACTGAGTATGGAGTTTTCTCGGTGTGGTGAACCTCCATTGAAAGTTCATCAAAGGCTGTTCGAGGATAGCCTTACCCTCAGTAACCTGCTGAAAAGGGAACTCGAAATAGGAGTGGCTTGATCGATATCAGTAGGCCTTCTATAGTGAAGGTCCATATCGCCTTTGAACCGATCCTGAAGTTGCCCGACTTCAGTATGCCTTTCGAGTTTCACACCGATGCTTCGGACCAAGCTATCGGTGGTATACTTTTATAGTATGAGCATCCTTTAGCTTATGGGAGTTGGAAGCTAATAGGACTGAGAGACGGTATTTGGCCACGAGAAGGGAAAAGTGGTGGGAGTCCACTATCTCCGGACGCGGAGAACCTTCTCGAGGTTATGAAGACCGACAGCATTTCACCACCTAAAGTAGTTGTCGGCAAAATAAACACGTTGGCCGGAATTCTAGGATGAATTCTAGTTCCATGGGGAACACAAATTGGGTAAAGGCAACGTGTTACCTTACAAGCTCAGTAGACTAAATGCCCTTGTGTGCTGTACCCTATCCAGAGTGAAAAGGGATCTGCTAGTCAGATAAAAAGCAGCCTCAGCTTTTGATAGGGAGGATCAAAAGCTAAGTTCAGCAGGTTATGTCAGATAAAAAGCAGCCTCAGCTTTTGCACTGCTATCTCTTGCACCACCGGCCGACGATCTCACCTCCAGGACTGTGATCTCTAGCAGGCCACTAGAGATTACTCACTCTACTGTCGGCACCACTACCATCATTGCTAGTAGCTTTTCAGCCAGCCGCTGTTCCACTTCTGCTTCTTGCCTGCATCTACTGCTTCACCAGCACACTTTTGGGACCACTGATGATATCTATTATTATTATTATTTTTTAAGACTGTTTTTGATATGAGCCTTATGTACCTTAAATTTTGCAGAAAATTTTCAAAAGGCACATCTTTGGACCCAACTGCATTGGCCTGACAATGATTGAGCATGATCTATATAGTTTTGTGAGTATCACTTGCACTCTCTTATTAATGACTATTCCTTATAGTGCATCTTTGACTTTATCATATTTATACTACTCATTAGTTTTCTCTTGAAAAATGATTTTATGGATATATGGAACTCACTGTTTTGATGATGATATTATTCAAATTTATTGTTAAGATTGATGAAAGCATTTGATCCACTTTCTACTATATGATGGCATGATTTCTATTGATAAAATATCTTCCTTGATGATATGAGTATTTATACTTGTGATTAGAGAAAAACCCTATCATGTTAGATTTATTTCTTCAATGCATATCTATTTTTGAAATTTGACATTGGTTGATGCATGAAATTTTGGATAGATGTGTTATTTGAAGAATAAGATCTAAAGGTGAAACTACTCCTTTAAATAAAATGAGCATATGAGTATGATTTGTGAATTGATATCAATTGATCAACCTAGTAGAGGTTTAGTCTGTTTTGCTATTTGTTGGGAAAGAAGAATCCAAGATCCACAAAAAGAGTGAGAGACTCCCCTACTTGGCACTATGTAAAATTGATAGTGGTACCTAAGACATGGGTTGAAGTCTATGCATGAAAAATAATGAGAGTGAAAAATAATAAGACTTCTTTACTTGGCACTGTGTAAAATTGACAGTGGTACCGAAGACAAGAGTTGAAGTCAAAAATAAAAAGTGTGTATCTAAGTGGGTACATGCCATCTTTACAAAAACAAACAAAATACATAAAAAAAAAATCATGTGTCGAAAAAGATCTTGGAAAACTAATTCCTGTAAATAGAAGTATGATAGATTTGAACTGAAAACTGGGTGAAATCATGAGATTAAAAATTCTATTTATTATACAAGTTACAAGGTTTTATTTAATTGAATTGTGGATCTAGAGGGTTGAGTTCTAAAGATAATATGTTTATTTGAAGTTTTGTAAATCAATTGGTGGAATTTTTCATTGATGGGTTGTATTTTAGAAATCTATTGAGCATGAAAAGGTTATTCTGATGATCAATTTTTGATTTTTTGCTTGAGGAGAAGCAAAGTTTGAGCCTTATGTATTTGATGACACCGAAATTTATAGTAAATTTCATGCCATTTTATATTTTTTTTCGTGTCATATTTATTAACTTTTGCTTGTTTTTAAGCATTATTTGCTAAATATTATGGAATCTACATAATTTCTTATTTTTCATGAATTTCAGGTTAAAAGTTCCATATTTTGATGGATTTTGGAAGATCTGAGCGCACCAATGGATTCCAGACGTCGAAACGAAGCCGCCCGCCAATTTTCATGCAAATCGGAGCGAGTTTGAAAAATACACCCCGGGTGTAATGGATATTACGGGTGTAATTTCTGCCCAAAAATATGGCAGTGCCGTAAAAAATAACACGGGCCGTAATTTAGAGCAATTTCTGACCAGAAAGTTCAGTTGATTTTACGGCACTGCCATAATTTATTTTCGACCGTAATTTGCACCTGGTTGCGCGACTCTTACAGGCCCAAAACTTGCGAGGGCCATAACTTTTGATCTAGAGCTCCAAATCGAAATCTGAAAGTTGCTGCGGACTCGTCTTTAAGAGGAGAAGATGCACGAAGTGGAAGGGGGAACTTTTATCACGTATCCAGGGAGAAATCTCCAGAGAGCCGGCTAGGGTTTGTTCTCATGCCGAGAGGCGTAGAGGGCACCTCAGGCCGTGATTTTCACTCAGAAGCTTCACCTGGAGGAGAGAAAGACGCCACAGAAGTTTTAGAGCATTTGGAGTCCGATCGGAGGAGTAATCAACAAAACAGCGGTGACAGCGCTGTTCATCACGAAATTATGGGTGTAATATACATTACACCAGTGTTGTAACGTTGTTTTCTCCTTCTTCTCTGATTTCTAATTGTTCTGAACTATGCCTTATTATAATCCTTCCTCCATGCAAGCTTAAACATATTTTGGGACATAGGGTTTAATCCCTTTGATTTTTAATGATTAGATAACTCTTTCTTTTGTCATGATAATCTTCGTTGTGATAATTTTACTCTTGTGATAAATTGTGCTTAGATTCTCTATAATTGCATGTTATTAATTTTGTTCTTAGAGTTTTCGCAATGAGACTGAAAGGTGATTTACTTGAGAGCTTGGACCCCTAGAATTGCATATTAGGATCCCTTCCCTAGGTTAGATCTAATTTGATCTGTTCTAGTAAATTAATTGCCATAATTATAACATGAATCTATAGATCGAGTCTATTTGTCAAACGTGAAGATCTTGCACGAAAGTGAGGATCGGAACGTTGGAGTTCCATGAGTAAAACTAGTGTAGAATCCGGATGCACGAAAGTGATCCTTGAGACTCCACTAGAAATTATCAACTTAGAATCCGGATGCACGAAAGTGATCCCTGTAATCTTTGATTGATGATTTACTTACCTTCAGCATTGAAAATAGATCTTACATGAAAGTGAGGATCGGTTATCTGCATAATTGTCTGCACGAAAGTGAGACAATACCTTTATCAAGTAAATTAGGTCTTTATCATAACAAGATTTGATTGACGACCCTTTTTATTTATATCTTATCATTAGAATCAAGGAGGATGAAACCCTAGTCCCATGTTTATCTCTCTAATTATCTCTTTAGCATATTCTCTACATAGTTACTTCTGTCAAATTCGGTTTACTTAGTTAGCGAGAAAATGATTATTTGGTAATTAACAATAAGGTCCCTGTGGATTCGATACTTTTCTTTTTTACTTTGATAGTTCTGTGCACTTGCGGAAGCCTATCAACAAGTTTTTGGTGCCGTTACCAAGGATTAGTCCAAGGTACACGCGTGCCAGACTTGTAGTATTCCCTTTCGGGCTATCAGACGTCCATTAAGAAAAGCAATTTTCATAACAGGCTATAACAGAATATGAAATTATAACAAGTAGATACCTAATGGACTCAGACACAGCTATTGATGACAAATTTCATTACTATCCACCCAGTGGGTATGGCTGAAATTTCATTCACTAGCCTGTCATCCTAGGTAACAATGTTACCTTCCATGTTTATCTTGCTAGAAGATCCATTCACAGCCTTTGGGTGTTACCCCTTTGGCGGCTCAATCAAGTCCCACACTTGATTAGCAAATATGGAGTCTATTATGGTCCTCATGGCGCTCAGTCATTTCTTGGAATCTGGTCCACTGACCGCTTCCATTTCCTCATAAGTCTTTAGGTTCATCCTAGATGAAAAATTCGTCATGCCCACAACCTGTGAGAGCATTTCGAATCCATTCAGACTCATGTGGTTCCTGTGTTACTTGAACCTTAGGTTGACTTTCAACCCGTATGTGCGATTCCACTCTTCACTTGTGTCTAACTGTATTGTGGTTGATTTTGGACCTTGTCCTAATCAAATCTACTCCCACTGGCTTCTTTCAAAAGAAATATCTCCTCAAGAAAGACAACAGTTTGAGCAACAAATATTTTGTTCTCATCGGGATAGAAATAGCACTCTTAGTGCCCTACAAACACACACAATGGAGTGTCAGAACAGTTGCTTGCATGGCCTCCAAAGGAAGTAAATTTGCATGACTATTCAAAGATGGAACCACATCTAATGTGTTCCTTTTTCTTTCTTTGAATTTCACCATATAGTTGTGGTGTTCCAAGTAAGCTGTGAGACAACTCCACACTCCTCAAGATAGTCATCAAATTATTTTACTTCCCACTTTGATCCAATCAAAGTGCTTAATAAATCTTCCAATTTGATTCTATACTTCATTTCTTAACTTCTTGGATTTCTCCAAAGTTATGTGTTGGATATGACATATCGCAACCTAATGAAGTATACCACTTGGTGCTTGTCTCCATGACACACATTGCTGTGTACAAGATCCAACAAGCATCTAACCCTCTCTCCCTCCTATATGAAGGTAGCATCTGTCATCTTGTCCATTAGACAATGCTCACATATATCATAACCCTGAAAGGATAATGATCCCAATAGTCCATGTACTTTTGGATGTGACTTTTGTCCTATGGCCCAAGAGACAATGCAAAGAGATGGTGTTGGTTGAATCATTGGATTTGATCTATTTAGTGTTACACATAGAACTACAAGCTATTACCAATTGCACCACTTCTATAGAACATCCCAGATATAAAGAAATACCAATTTATTTCAAATTGAAAATCCATTCAAAATAATGGACATAATGTTCTAATACAAAAGCTGGTACATAATAGCAAAGTTCTAGTTGAAGTCTTGAAGGCAGTGAGATGACATCAACAGCAGCATCTAATGCTCCGTTCCTGACTCGAAAGTCGATCCCACCAAGCCTTATTATCCTACTTCTTTTGAGCCCCTGCATATGAAAAACATATGTAAGCTCCTCATGCGGTACCCAGTACCCATGAATAAGAAGTAGACATAAAGACCTCAGTAACACAATACCTGAAGCAGATGGATTACATCCCTTCTTCTGTGCCACGCTTTTCTGGGGCCTTAATCCATCCTGAAATTTTCATGCATTCCCAGTCTTCCGAAGTTTTAGCTTCGAAGATACGGAACCATAGTCATTCCTGGATTCAGGCAAACACTCAAAAGATCCAACAACACTCTCTTGATCATTATTTTAAGTGCCTGGTGTGAAGAGACCTCGAAGATGTATGATGATATCATAAATCCTCATCTCATCACACTCAACCCGAACCTCAGGGGTCATGCACCTTAAAACAAGAGCAGTGTAATGTTCACTATCTGCACGATGTTCAAGATAGACATTCCACTCCCACTCCGTACAAAAATATATACAGGGCTGGGTTGGAGGTCTTTCAAGAAGATACACCATATTCTCATGTTCTAAAAGTTTGGACAAAAGTTTGAACCATCTTGTCCAATTTGTTTCATCCAGTTTATTTTTACAAAGTTTCAATCTAGGTTCAGGAGATGGAATCATCTACAATAAGCAAACAAGCAAAATAAGTACTATGATAAAGCATTTAACAAGGACTTTGGTTTAAATGCTATGCTCCCACTACTTCCTAAACAAGTTGAGAACTCTCAAACTTAACATGGAAATAAGTGAGTAGGATCCTAATTTCACATGAGGTCTCCGCGACTCACGAGGGTGAGTTGGGATGCACAGAGAGTCTCATGCTTCCTTAGGTAGGCATGCCAGCCAATTGTGCCGCGCACAACTCCTCTTAGTTAAGACAGACTAGGCGCCCTGTGTCCAGCGAGGGCTAGATACAACACAGAACCCTATCCTCTCAACAGCTGCCTCTAGTGATTCATCATGTCAGTGACATATGAAAAACTAGTCAAGTCTGGTCATAACCGTTATGCCCAGGGCCAACGAATTTCCTTGCGAAGGCACGCCCAGGTTAAAACTGGACTGGGGAAATCATTGTCACCACACACTTCCTAAAGATAAGTGGGTGTGTCCCACGAGGGTGGGAAACAGTTCACAACACCACCGATCGATAGTTTGATGAGGGCTACGCGTTAGAAGGCTATCGACTTGATATTGTATTGAGAGTTTTTGCATGTTTGTTTTATTCTTTTCTAGCATGCAGTTTTCCTATGGTTATGGCAGCAAAAGGAAAAACATCACAGGTATGTTATGGACAGAATAATAAACCATCACAGGCATGCTAGTTTGGTTGATATGGTCATAGCCCTTTTCATACACATAACTTGTCACGAGCCATGTGACATGTTATCGTGCATCCAAGGGTTGCGAGTCCCTTTAGCAGATCAGCCCATGCCAGAAGCCAAAAGCAAGCATCCCTTCCTCCAACCGCAAATCCATCACCACGCTTCCAAAGCTGGCGCCACTCTGAAATCGATTGAAGAAGACACCTTGTTGTCTTTGATGAACCTTAACCTATCTTATGAAAACAATTCTACATCTATTCTAAAGAAAGATGAAAATTTTTACATCAAGAAAGGGGGAGAACCACACGCGGGTGGTAGAAAGATTTTACAAGCATTCATCATAAGTGAAAACATGCTTCCACATCACAACACTGGAGGGCACTCGCTATGACCATATCAACCCATGGAAGAGACAAGTGGCGCATATATAAAATTTGAAAAACCGGAATTATCAAATTTTATCCCCTTATGCGCCAACAACATCCAAAGCATTCTCTCTATCAAATTTATGCTAAAATTGAGATTCAGTTTCATGATGATTTCATGGACCCTATCGGCTGGTAATTTTGTCAAATCAAGAGACCCGGCCAGTCCGAAGACACAATGCCCGTCCTACTTGACAAAACTATGTGCGCCTTTGGTCTTAAATCCATCATAAACACAATCCAAATTTCGACCATAAAAATCGATAAGAGAAGTTTGGATGAAAGCGCTTTCTAGGTGAAACGCGCATGAAGGAAAGAAAAATTTTCAAAAAATTTTTCACACAAGCATATGTACACCTTGTGTTTCTCGCAAGTAGCTTTGATACCACTATTGGGGAATGCCGGGTGTAATTTAAAATTTTTTGCAGTCCCAGGACGCAGCGGAAGAAGCATTACACCCGAAACACATTCCTTTCCCAAGGATCCATGCAAGAGAGAGAACACAAGGATGTGTTAGGGTTAGTACCTCTATTGCTTGTTAGGATGAAGGTGCCAAGTTGAAGACGCCCAAGTGTTCGTCCTCTACAAGTATCCACGCGTCGACCTTCTCAACGTTGCTCCCTTCCACTCTCGGTGCTAGCCTCGGGAAGAGAAGATCACCTCTTGGAATCTCCTTCTCCTTCCTCGTTTGTTCTTCATGCCAACAAGACTCCTCCAAGGAGACTCTCGGCCAACAAAGAAGAGGATGAAGGAAGGTGGCGCAACTAGAAAGGAAGAGGGCGGCTTGGATATCCAAAGCTTGCGCAACTCCAAGTTGCCTTGCTTTGGCGAATTGAGCAACATAAGAGAGAGGCGTATACCCTCTTCTTTTATAGCCTTTCAAGCCTCCACCGCCCATTCCCTTTCCATCTATGGATTGGTGCAATTCCTCCAAGGAATTTGCCCTAATTGATCAGCCGCCACTAGCCTTGAATATGCGCAAGAATAAGGCTTAGAAAGTATCAAGCTTCTTGCCAATTTAAGAGCTAGACTTTGAGATCAATTAATTTGGACTTGCCATATATGCTCTTGGCGCAATTCCTCCAAAGAATTGCCACAAGACATCAGCCACCATATCTCTTGAATTGGCGCATCATGAAGCTTGGAAAGAATCAAGCTTCTTGCCATATCAAGAGGAGTAATTTGAGTTCCAATTTAATTAGGACTTTTCATATATAATTGGCCAAATCTTTGCTTGAATAAATCAAGCCATATTTGCCAACATATCAGCCCCACATGTCCAAGAGAATTTCCAACTATGGAAACCAATTTCCATTAGGATTCATACACCCAAATTGGCGCAAATTCCATATATGGAATGATCCCATGCGCCAAGTGTATTTTCAACTCCTATTAGGATTCAAACTTGCCTCAATTAGATTTAATCCACAATCCTTAATTGGATTTGGACTTTAATACTAATTAGGCCCATGAATTAAATCCTTATTGGGTTAGGATTTGCACCCACAAATATGGGCCTCATCCAACTCCAATTTCCATTAGGATTTGAATCCTAGTTGGATTAGGATTCGCGCCCAACCACTATGGGCCTTATCCAAAACCAATTCTTATTAGGATTTGAATACAACTCCTAATTAAATTAGGATTCCAACTCCAAGTTGGATTAGGATTCCAATTCCTAATAGGATTAGGATTCCAACTCCTAACTAAATTAGGATTCCAACTCTAAGTTGGATTAGGATTCCAATTCCTAATAGGATTAGGATTCCAACTCCTAACTAAATTAGGATTCGAATCCAACATGGTATATAATCCCTTGTCCAAGTCCAACTTGACTAGGACATATATACAAACCCATGAATCACAATTGGACTCAGATTCAACCATGAATCTGTCTTGGACTCAGAATAATGAACTCAAATATATTCCAAGATTTCCAGATCATAAAACAATGTCAAGAGTCTATTGTGTGTGACCCGGTAGGATCCTAATGACGATGGCAATGATGATTGAATATCATCATAAGTAGTGAGAGGTATCTAGCAACACATCACTACTACCCATGTCATAGGACTTAAGTTATCTGACAACAACTCCCTAACAAGCAACAAGGATTCCCATGCATTCTAGATCCCTTTTCCTAAACCGATATCCCGCCATTGGATTAGTCTCAAGTTTATTAATCCAATCTATTAGTCATGACTCAATCAGTGTGACCACACATTCCTGTCATGCACCAATGAGGTGGAGCGCCCCAAAGTGGATATCATGCTTCCAATTAAGGAAGGGGCAAATCCTACTATTGGTCATCCATATCTCTACATGACTTATGATACGTCCAATGACAGTCGTTTTGATCACCCATTTACGGAGTAACGTAAGACTGTATCAAAACATACCCATCATCATATCTAGACATGAATTCCTTAAGTCTAAGGATCAATGCAAACCTCTTGCATGTGAGATTGACTTGTTGACTAGACAAGTCAATCCTCACAGTGGATCACTCAAATGCATCCAATGCACCTGTATGTCTGCGTTACTGTGCCCTGCACCTAACCAGCCCATATACCAGTCTCACATGTACCAAAGTTGTCCCATATCTGCTAAGGTACCTTGACTGGGGATAGCTTATGAGAATGGATCCAATCCAAACTCCTGGGACATTATTTATGCAACTCAATACATCAACGCAGGTAGAGAGGTCTGCATAATAACGACCATGCCTCTATTAATAATATTATTTATATCAAAGTACATTCAAACAATGTCTGACCATGTCCATACATTGGTCTTCAGGGCATATACACCAACATGGAATGCTTACACCTTGCAAAGGTTGTCATCCACAAGTCCCACCTCATTTGAGCTTCGAGTTAGTGTTAGGGAGTCAGCCCCTAACCCCCGTTGATGTGGTACAAAGGGATTCCCATGGGAAGTGCCCTATGACTCAACGGAATGCTCGGGAACAAATCAATTCACTCCGAGAGGCTAGAGGTAGCTTGGAGTTGGTTGTACAATTGATGCAAAGGTATGCATACCGTCGTTGTTGGAAAGAAGAATCAGTCATGGGCGACTTTGTTCTTCTCCGACTTACCTCACATATCTGTAGGAAGATTCAGGTGAGGGAGGCTCACCGGGGTCTTATCCGAAGATACGACGGTCCGTGTGGGATACTGAGTCGAGTGTTCTCAGTAGCATACCGTTTGAAACTCCAATAGAGAATGTAGATGTACCCTACATTCCATGTGAACTTGAGGAAGTTTCACAAAGATCCGGATGATCCTTCTCGGTCATTGTCTTACAAAGCCACACCGATGGTTCGAACGGAATTCAACTGAGGGATACGTGATATTTTATATCATTGGGTGTTGGGGCAAAGTAAGCTGAACCGACATACGAAGTTTCACATCCGATTGGATGAATCCCTAATGAGGGAAGCAACCTGGCACAAGGCTTCCAAATTATACTTCTCCGATTTCGGATGAGGTTCGATCTAAGAATTGTCGAGATTCGAGGTTATCGACTCTTAGGTCGTTGTTGGATGAGTAAACAGTGAGTGTTTCTCATTCATTGGGAGAGAGATATGCTTGAGGACAAAGCTCTTTGGTGAGAGGCTTCAGAGTTTTGGTTTACGAGGTTGTAGCTGAGGAGCTTCCTCGAGTCGCCGAGGACGGTGACCACCTCAGGTGGGGGAGAATGTTAAGCCCAGTGCCTGGCCTGAGCCCAGGCCCAAGCCCAGCCGTGCAGCCCAACCCATTTGCTTAAGTGAAGCGGGTTATCGGGCTTGCGGGCGCGGATCTGGGCGGCTTAACGGGTCTGCGATTCGTTTGGAGAAAAGGGGATTAGGGCTACAGTGCCCTCCCCGATCTCTCACACGCGCGACGCGTTCGTAAAACGCGGATGGCGAGCGGTGGTGACGCCTTCCTCCCCCGATCTTCTTCTCCAGCCGTCAAGCGGCTTCCGGCGAGCGGTCTCCGGTAGCGGCGGCGGCGTCCTGCGGTTCCGGTGGTGTGGGTGTGGCGGTTCGGGGAGTAGCAGGGCAACGGGGCGGCTTCCCCTCTTCGGCGTCGCCGATGGTGGTGTGGCGCCAGACGTCCGCCGAGGTACGTCTTCTACCTCCTCCCGTTCTGGCTCTGTTCGGCGGGTAGGGTTTTCGGTCGGTAAGCGTCGCCGACCCCTTTTCTTCTCCCTCGCCGTGCCTTTCCTTCCTCGCTCGCTTCCGGCGAGATCTGCTGTCGTCCGGCGAGGCTGAGGTGTCGGCCTCTTTTCTTGGCGACGTCCGGTGAGCTGCGGGTGGCTTGCCGGCGTCTCTAGTGGTTTCGACGAACTGGGTTCATCCGGACGCGTTTGGGCTGGGTTCGGCCCTTGTTTGGGTGGCGTCCGACGACCGTGAGGTGGTTCGCCGGCGCTTCCTTGTTTTCTAGCGAGGTTGGGCTCAGCCAAAGGTGGGTTTCCAGTGCGTTCCGTCCGTTGGTCTGCTGCCTCGGGTTACGTGCACGTGCGTTGGTCAGCGTGCATGTGCCTCGTTTTCTGTGCACGTGCCTCTAGCGGGTTCCGGACGCGGTTCTCATTCCCGGCCGATCAGCTGCCCTCGGTCGGCGTCTTCCTTTCTCCGGCTCCTTGAGCTTCGCGCTCCCGGCCGGGTTGTCCTACTCGGTCGGCGATCCCTCGCCCCTCTCCGTGTTCCGGTCATGTGCGCCGGCCATGTGTGGTGTGCCCAGCGTTTGCCGGTTTGTGTATTCTGGACGTCTGCGAGACGTCCCTGTTGGGCGAGTGTGAGTCTGGCCGCCTGCGCGCAGTCTAGTCGGAGTTAGGGCATGTGCCCGGCGTCCTGCGTGACGTCGTCTCTTGCGCGAGTGTGCGCCTCCGCCTGCGTGCGGATTTGCTTCTTTTCCGGTGTACCGGACTCGTACGCGCGCTGCGCCGCCGTCGAGTCTCAGGTTATGTATTTTGGTGGACAGTGGAGCTGGATCATGCAGCGGTCCTCAGTGGGCACGTGGTGGTCGATGACTCATCGAGATGAGGGTCAAGGTGGCCGCCTAGGTTAGGCTGAGGAACACGTCGAGGACGTGCTCCTGCCGGTTGCGCCTGGATCAGTGGTTCAACCACTTAGCCCCTGCGTGGGCGTGCTTGGGTGCGAGTCAAGTGTTGACTCCTAGTGTAATTTATTTTAAAAATTTGTTTATCCTAATCCTGGGCGTGACATTAGATACTTGGCTTAACTAAATCGACTTCTTAGAAGTTTAAACACCTAATTAGCTATATAATAGATTTATGTTTTATGAGTTAGATTCCAGTTTAAATATATGAGCATTTAAAATATGATACCTTATTAAAAATAAAAATAAAATTTATCTTAATTTTTTAACAAATTATTCATATTAAAAATAAGTATTATATAAATAGATAAAATTATATTTTATAAAAGAATTTAAGATAAAAGTAAAAAAAAAATTAAACATTTAGTTTTATTAATTTTACTAGGGTCTGATTCAAAGTTAAAATTATATAAAATGTCCTAACTTAAATATTTACTAAATTATCAATATATATAATCTGGTTAAATAAATTAACGTGATGTGGATACGAAAAAATTTTCGCAGCGAGGTACCTTGCTGAAAAGTTTACAGCAGGGTATTTATTTCATACAACAAGATTATATTATCGTATAACGTTATACAAAATTTTTTCATATTATACAAAATCAGATATATAAAAATATAGTCATATTTTATAGCTAATTTTTTTTATATATAATATGAATAAATTTTATATAAAGATATATAAAAATATATTAATATTATATATAATATTTTTATATGATAATATATTAATATTATATAAAATATAGTCGTATTATAAAAAAAAATTAGTGTTATAAGAAATTTGATTTCCTATAACAAGATTATATTATACGATATGGGTAGAAAAATTTGCAGCTAGGTTACCGCTGCTAAATTTTTTCCACCGGATGAGCTTATGAACAACATGCTTGCAAGCCATAGTCGACGTGGAAGGCTGTTATTGGTCAAATTGACGTGTATTGTTCCGAAATGAATCCCATGATAAAACATAATTTGCGTACCAAATCTATTACCCTTTGTTGTGAAAGAGGTACCTTCACACGCTTTCCCCTGGGTCCACAACGGTGATCCAATTGCAATACCGGTAGATCTCTGACATAACCACAGATCGTGCAAGCAAAATTCAAAGGTCTAAGCGTTCCCTAGGCTTGCTTCACTCCAATTGGAAACCGAAACTAAAATAGAGAAATTGGGAAAATGAGAATAGAAACGGGATCTTGAACAGCTACGAACTTCCCCCTCCAGAATCGAGGGGCGCGGATTTATCTTTGTTCTTATTTTCGGCCGCCGCCGCCGCCGCCACCTACTCAATCTTCATTCCTCCTTGACTGCTCGCTTTGGGTGAATCCGTGAGCCATCTCGATGGTGGCGCGGATCCGATACTCCGCCGTCGCGGCGGTCCTGCCGGTTCTCTTCTTGCACCTGCTCTCCGCCGGCCACCGATCGGTTGTTTCCGCCCAAGGTGCTTTACCATGGTTGCTTTTTTTGTTTCGCTTTATTCGTTGATCGGTTTCTCTCGATAGATCGTGATTCTAGATTGACATGTCAAATGTGGTATTTATGCCTATTTGTAACCATTTGGGCTCATTGTAGATCTCATGGTTCTTTTAGTTTATGTAGTCTTCTACTATTCTATTGTGGTGCTCATTGAGAAAATCAAATTTCTTGTGGATAGATGGCTAGCGATATGTGATCTGTTCGGACAGAGACCACTAAAACAATTTAATAAACTTTACCAAGTAAATAAAGACATTGTTTTGTACTTGGCCGAAAAGATTGGAATGTTATGGTCTTTGGTAAGTTTATCTTATTTTCTTTTGGAGTGTCGGCTCATACGTTTCATCTCTCTAAATTTCCATACATTTGCTGTATATTTAATCATTGTAAAATAAAATAATAGGTTGCCGAACGTTCCGTTTAACTTTTGGAGTTAGTCGGTTTCTCTTGTTTAACAGGCATAGGATGTATATTATCTAACAATGTTCCAACTCATTTATAAATTAGAGAGCAGGTCTGTCATGAGACAAACATATTGGGTATAGTTTAAATTGTTGTAATAAAAGTCTATAACATACTGTGGTTTCTTAGCCTCAAAGAGTGCAACTTTGTCATCTACTCCATCCACTTTCCTAGTTCTTCTACTCCTTTATTATTTTCTTTCATTTCTTTCTCATTTTTTACAAACATCTACACATACTTATGTACAATTTTATAATCCTATATCCATGGTTGTGTAATTCCACTTAACACGGTTTCAGAAAACCAATCAGAAAACGCTGTACGCTTATCAAAAAGAGCCTCTGAAATGATAAATCTGAAACGATATAGTGAAGCAATTGGACTTCTAAATGCTGCAATAATAGCAGATCCAAATCTTTCAGAAGCCTACCAACAGCGAGCTACAGCTTTGCGCCACCTTTGTAGGTATGTTTTTATCCAAATTTGTAATGTATTTTTTTCTCCTGATCTTTAATCATCTTACTATCTTAGGTAATTTTATTGGCATTGTTGGTCATGAGCAAATGACACAGTTAATGCAATCATAAATCATGCTTTTATTTGCAGTTATATTTTGAATGGATTTTGATTTGGTAGACAATAATGATAAAGCAGTAATTTAAAGATGATGCACATCTACTTAGCATCAAAAGGTGGCAGAAGATACGAGCTAAACTAAATAGCGCCTGTCTTTTTCATGGTAGGAAATACAAAAAGAAAGAAATATTTTTAGTTGATTAATGTATTTGATGATCACTAATCATGTAAATCAGATTAGTTGTTAAATCTACATATTTGTGAACAGAAAATTTATCAAAATTATGCATGAGTAGATTTTTTCAAAACTGAGTGAATATTTGACCATCACAGATTTGAGGACTCTGGAAAAGATTACAAGATGTTCCTGGAATTACATCCTGGATTTTCTTCAGTTGAGAAGGATCTTTCTCAAACATTGCAGGCTCAAGATGCATTAAATTCTGCGTACAGTCATTTTGACTCTGGTGACTATTCAAAAGCTCTAGAGTACATTAACAAAATTGTCCTTGTCTATTCACCAAATTGCTTAAAGGTACTTTATTGGTGCATATGACGTTCAGCTATTCACACCAAAAATGATATAACGTATTTACTGGACAATGCTAGCTTAAGTTTGTTATTTACAGGCAAAAATTCTTAAAGTGAAACTAATGTTGGCTATCAAAGACTATTCAAGTGTTATTACAGAGGCTGGCTATATCCTAAAAGAAGATGAGGATAACTTGGAGGCACTTTTACTGCGAGGTCGTGCATATTATTATCTCTCTGATCATGATGTTGCACTCAGGTCTCTGTCCTTAATTGCTTTTGGAATTTTTATTTAAGGATCCACCATAGCTTCTAAACTTTTAAGTGTGATTTTCAGGCACTATCAGAAAGGATTGCGTCTAGATCCAGAGCATAATGAACTGAAGCAAGCATATTTTGGACTGAAAAAATTGCTAAAGAAGACGATGAGTGTAAGTTGGAAATGAGAAATTACAATTACTCTATAATGTTGAAATGTTTGTGGCAGTAACTAGTATTAGCTACTGGATGACTGTACAGGCAGAAGATAATGCTGCTAAGGGAAAGCTACGTGTGGCAGTTGAAGACTTCAAGGCTGCCCTTTCATTAGATCCCAAGAATACTGCACATAACGTGAACCTTTATCTTGGACTATGCAAGGTTCTGATTAAACTGGGCAGAGGAAAGGATGCTATCAGCAGTTGCACAGAAGCGCTTACTATTGATGATGAGCTTCTTGAGGCCTTGGTTCAGGTTTGTTATGCCCTTTTGAGTCCCTATATCAACAAGCCATTCTCTCCCTCTTAAGACTAAAATGAAAAAAAGTAGGGCAAAATATATAGGATTATTTGAAACTTCACATTCAGAAATCATATATATATATATATATATATAGTCCAGTTTTTCCATGGCCCAAATTGGAACTTGATCTAACCCTATCCTTCCCCACCAATGAGGCCTATTATTAAAATATTTTCTTGTTCCTACATTTGTTGGATGCTTTTATCATAGAAAACAATTTCCAATCTTTATTACTGTGATGATATTATTAGATTATGATGTACAATATTAAATTGATCTGATACTAGTAATCTGAAAATTTAGATTTTGAAACTTAGCCTATGCAGTAGTAAGTGGCGGTTTTCTGGTCAATGTTCAATGGCCTTGTCTGCTAGTGAAGGTTTTCCTAGTACTGCGTCTCACAATCTATATTGTATTTTGATTATATGTGCTTTATTTAGCATGTTTCTTTTTTTTATGACATGTAATTTCTTTCCTCACTTGTCATTGTAAAATTGAGTAGCAGGAATAAGTATCTAATATGGCTCTATTTGAAATGATCTTTAGTTATATTTTATATAATATTTTCTTTAAGATAAGCAATACTTGTACCACTTTTGTGCCCTAGAAATTCCTCAGCTAGTGTGCAATCGTAGTTCTATAAGTTGTCATTTTTATTGGAATATTTTTCTCATTTAATTAATAACATAATTTAGTATCCTTCTTTCAGTAGTTGCGTGTTTGCATAAAGTTTCAAGAATTGGCCCAAACCCATCTACTAGTATTGAACTAGACTAATATGATCTAATATATATTGTACACTAGCACCATATATGCATGCATGCATGTGTGCGTGTATATATATATATATATATATATATATATATATATATATATATGTGTTTATGCATAAATATGTATACATATATACTCATACACACATATATAGTACCAGCGTGAGCCATGTACTAAAGTAGATTTGTAGATACAGGGCTCACTTTCTAGTATGAACTAGAATTAAAATCATGGTTTTTTCATTAGCACCATATATGCATGCATGCATCCGTGCGTATATATGTATGATGTATGTCTATGTATGCGTTTATGCATAAATATGTATATATATAGAATAGTACCAGCGTGAGCCATGTACTAAAACTAGATTGGTAGATATACGGCTCACTTTCTGGTATGAACTAGAATTAAAATCTGAGTATATATGCATATATGCATGCATGTATATATATATATATATATTAGTACCAACGTACCAACGTGAGCCATGTACTAAAACTAGATTAGTAGATACAGGGCTCACTTTCTGGTATAAACTAGAATTAAAATTGGTAGATACAAGGCTCACTTTCTGATATAAACTAGAACGGTTGTTCCCCATAGTTGCATGGTGGCTTTTCTTAAGTGTCAGCTACTTTTGTTCTTGTTTTCAGCGAGGAGAAGCTAAACTTTTGACAGAAGATTGGCAGGGAGCGGTAGAAGACTTAAAAATAGCAGCTGAAAAATCTCCCCAGGTTCTCAATATTCTGAACCTTTGCGATGTGTCCATTCATGAAACAGATAACTTCTTTTTGTTACTGATTTCTCAGTTCTTACATGTTTATGTTAGGCATATTCAATCAATTATAAAATGAATATTGTCACTTGTTTGTCTTCTTCTTTGCTTCTAGACAGTTATTAAATTGCACTGAACCATCTGGTCCAATATGAAATTTATTGGACCAATTGGAAGTCTGGTTCTACTGACGGACTTTATTAGATCTGTAATGAATAAAATATCCTCACCATTTATTACTCGAAACAGCTGCAAAATTTCTCAGTCTAGGTGTCGTCTAGTATATTTCTGTCAACTAGTCCACTTTATTGTCTGTATTTATGTCTATTATTTAATAAAATAGTTTGTTATTGTTTATATATTTAATGATGATTTGACCATTTGACCATGTGGTCCAACTCTAGTGGTGACTACTTGAAAACTAAACAGGTGTTGCTCTACCCACTTTATGTTTTTTAACATTTGAACAAGGTCTTGGGGCTTAATTACTTATCAACAGCAAAAAAAAAAATGAAATTTACATGATAAAAGATATTTCTTTTCTTCAAAAGAATAACAAAAACAAGTTTTTAATTTTATTTTCTTATGATTCAAATTGTTATAGTTTTTGAATGCTTGGGTTAACGTGGGAACTCATACATGCTGACTTTTATATTTTGTGTTAAATTCTTTAAGCAAATAAACATTTTGTGTTAAATATGTTCATATGACAACTAAAAATTTGGATACTGAATTTAAACGGTTGTTTGACATGAAAAAGTTGTTATTTAGATAAGATGACTTTTTCCATGCATCAATAAAACTCATTGTATCATCATTCTGCATCATTTTAAATGAACTATAGGGTTCAGGCTATAATAATCAGGTAAAAAGGGAAGAAAAGAAAATAAATCTTATATCTCACATGTCATGCGGGGTGAAAACTTTAATGACTTATCATGCTAAAGCCTAAGGTTTATGGACTTCATATCACAAGAAAAAAATTTGGATACTGAAGTCAAATAGTTGTTTGACATGAAAAAGTCATTTGTAAGACAAGATGACTCTTTCCATGCATATATGAAACTCACTGCACGGCAGCATTTTCAAATGAACAACAAGAGTCTTCAATAAGCTACATTAATGAGCATTAAATTATTATTAAGGTGAAAAAAAGGAAGAAATAAAAAGAAAGCTTATAGCTCATATATAGGGCTGGCAATTTGTGTTTCGCGTGTCATAACAGATTGTATCATACTTGACACGCGACACGATTATGCTTGACATGAACACAACCCGTTTATGTATATGGGTCAATATACAAAATACAAACACGATCCACTTATTTTACATGTGACACGACACAGACACGAATAATATAATTAATAAATAGATCATGTCACACGACATAATATGACACGATATAATACGCTATAATACAAATTATGTTACACAACACGATATGAAATTTGGCGGGTTATAAATGAGTTATATATATTATATATTATTTATTTATATAATATATATATTATAATATATAATATATAATATATATATATATATATAATATTATATGGGTTACACAGGTTGACCTGCCAACATGACACGAAATTTGGTGGGTCATAAACGGGTCAACACGTTTATCTCGTGTCGTGTCGTGTTATATTTTGCCAGCCCTACTCACATGTGATATGGGGTGAACACTTTAATGGCATACCATTTTAGTCTAAGGATTAAGGACTTTATATCACAAGAAAAAAATTGGATGAAGTCAAATAGTTATCTGACATGAAAAAGTTATCGAGAAAAGATTCTCTTTCCATGCATCAATGAAATTGACAATATTGCAGCATTTTCATATGAATGACAATTAAGCTGACAAAAACAGGAAGAAATGAAAAGAAATCTTGTATCCCACATGGGATGTGGGGTGAACACTATAATGCCATGATGCTAAGTAGGCCTAAGGTTTAAGGACCGGTCTTGTATCCTTTCCAAAACATGTACTACATTATATTACAATGTACAAAATTTATTCAAATGCTGTATTCTTAATAGTGGATCTATACGAAACGTTAGTGTATACTAGTATATAACTGGTATTATACAATGTACTGTTTTGATGGAAGACTAGTATAGATATAGCTATTAAGGATTGGTGACCTAAAACCTCGAGGATCAGGCTGTTAGTGTACCTGATCATGATTAGTTTCAACCACTCATTCTTTCTGCCAATCCATAACCTCCGACCAAAAGGTTTTTAGATTACTCATAAGGTCTCCTTGCCCCTCCTCTAGCTGAGAATCCTTTGCCTATGACCATAGCACATTGAAATTTCATTTTCCTTGTTTATTGCTTGTGAGGAAGATGAAGAAGCACTTTCTTGAGTCAACTAATTTTTGAAGACCAAAGTTTGATCAGCTATTAAAATGTGACTTGACTGAGGTCTAATTAACTTATATGGTTAAATGGATTGATTAAGTGAAATTGAACTTAATTTTATTGAACCATGAATCTTTTTTTAGAAAAGTCAAGTAAATAATCCAATTCAATTTAGACCTGAACCATATTAGATTTGTAATTTTTTAAGAAATTATACATTTTCAATAATTATGAACTAATAAAGTATAGGGCTCTAGAGATGTCTAAATTAAGATCCAAAGTGTTCATTTAACTATTTTGGACATGAAATTTCTAGATCTAGCCTTAGATTTGACATTATAATTTCTAGATAAATGCATCCTTATTAACTTATGACACCCAAGTTAAGTTCGGTCTAGTACATCTATGTACCCATGTGTTTGGTGCTAAACATTAACTAGCACGTACTAGTCTCTCATGAATTAAAGCTGTCTTTATCTGCTAAGGTACTAAACTTAGGACAACGAGAATAGCTAAAGCTAATCTCCAAAGACATCATTTAGGAAACCTACACAAAATGCAAATGCAGCAATAGCGTCCAGGCTAATCTCCAAAGTCATCATCAAGCAATCCAGAACTAGCTGCATGTACTACTTTATATCAGTACTAGTGAAAGGTTGGTATTCTATATATACTTATATATATATAATTTAATGGTACCAATTAGTACCAAGGTCTAAAATTTTATTTTGAACTGGTTAAAATTTTTAATTTGTACTAGTCCAAGATGAGTCTGCAAGTTACATTAATAGTGTGTCAGTATAGTCGGTTTCATTGTAAAATACTGGTCTATGATTATCCCTTTTTTTAAACCTTGAGTAGTACCATTAGTACTATGTGTATTGGTACTATGTGTCAGATTGGCACATATCGAACCAATAGTAGACCGGACACTAATATGGACAGATATTTAAAACCTTGACTTATGATACAAAATCTAAGGAGATAATATTACTAGAATATTCTTGCTAAAAAGTTTAAATACTTTGAGAGAGGTGGAGATGATGCTAGGCTTTATGTGGAAGAACTAACTTGTGTATATTCTTGCTCCAACATTATATATACTGCAGTAAAATAGCACTGGAATATCTTATTCCCTAAATATACAAGTGCAAGTGTAGAGCAGAAACAATTTCTTTTGTTTGTATATGTGAGTTACAATGTTATTATCGGATTAAGGTTACAAATCTTTTATTATTGTGTCAAAACATCTGAGATCTTCCACTTCTTCGATGAAAAATCAGAGTCTAGATTTGAAAAGATCAAGTCAGGTTTAGTCTAACAGCCAGTTGGATTCAAATTTTCCATAGGAATTGTTCAAGATTAATTCAATAAAACCTTTGCCTTTGAATTCCATTAAACACATTTTTATCTGCAATCAGATTCGCTATGTGCGATAGGTATGCAGCAGGTGTGGTTGCACAAGGTACTTGATCAATCTCCAAGTAATCCACTAATCAAGATACATTTCTACTGTGTACTGCAAGAATATAGTTGATATGAACAGAGATGATCGGGAAATAGAAGTCAGAAATCAAATGGAAAAGAGGACAATTTGCATTATCAATAGTGCTTGCAACAGTCATCTGGCTTCCTGTTTGGATGTGTGTAAATGATGAACCTTTCATTCAGTCCTCGACAACTTACACCAGTGGCTTCTTGATGATCGCACAATGATAGATTCATGCACTTGCTAGCATCTGGTATCTCATGTCTTGCTGCCAAGAAAACACACTTTCATTCAGTCCTCAACAACTTACACCAGTGGCTTCTTGATGATGGCACAATGATGGATTCATGCACTTGCTAGCATCTGGTATCTCCTGTCTTGCTGCCAAGAAAACACTAATGAACGCAAACGTGCAGTAACTCCCAAAGCTTTATTATTATCCTTTACACAAAATCACCAGCCGGCAACATAATTGTATTTATAGTGGATTCTACCTTAGGAAGTGTGTCATTTGGCAGTCTTCAATGGCAAAGGTAGTTTAAGGGCTTTTAAGATGGAATAAGGTAGTTTAATTTCCACCTTTACATTTTACAAGAAAGAATCCTCTCTTCTAAAATGTAAAAGGACTACTCGTAGTATAATTTTACTCATGCCTCTGCTTATCTTTTTGATTATTGCTTTGCCCTTCGATTATATATTAACACTTGCCACTGAGCTCCTGATCCCTTTCATGAAATCTTGTTGGAATTGGAAGCTGTAGAATGACTTCCATTCTGTCACTTCCATCATTTTGAACTGTTTGCTTATTTGACATTCTATATAATTACTTTGAACTACTTGATGTCATCTTATTTGGCTACATATCTTATATTATTAGTGCTGCTTATAGGACATGAAAATTCGAGAAGCATTGATGAGAGCTGAAAAAGCATTAAAGTTAAGCCAACGAAAGGACTGGTACAAGATCCTTGGTGTTTCAAAAACTGCATCTATTGCAGAGATAAAGCGGGCATACAAGAAGCTTGCACTACAATGGCATCCTGATAAAAACGTTGACAACAGAGAGGAAGCTGAGGCCAAGTTCAGAGAAATTGCTGCTGCCTATGAGGTAAAATACCTGCAATCAGTGTTATTTTCCTTCTTAGATGGCTTTATTTTTAAAAAATAAAGAGGTGCAAGAAATTACTACTGCCTATGACGTAATACATAATTTTGGACAATTTATGTAATTGTAATGATGACAATGACATGTTGAGTTATTAACAGAAATTTGGGCAGTTAGAGTTTATAGTTTACTCTCCAAGTTGTTAGACCTAATACTTCTAGTTATTGTCCAAGATGAACTGTTTGAGGGATTGTCAAACAAGCTTTCAATATCACTTTTAGATGTCACAATCTGCAACAAATCCAAATATTCATTTCATTGTAATTTGCATATGAAGTTAGCGAAAAGCTTTGTGAATTTTTAGAACGTCAGTTCTGGTTCTTCATGTTCACTGTTGACAACATTATAGCATGTATTTTCATTTTTTTTTCTTGAACTACACGTACCAACATGGGAAACTGTTACGATTAAACTTACCAAGCTACTAGAGCCTAGGAAATCATCCTGTACCAGCATTTTAGTAATACATGTTCTGAAGACAAATCTTTCAGCGTCTGCTGTCATGTTCAGAGGCACAAAAAACATATTATCTTTGCAGAACTTTCAGTTCATTTATTTTTTATGTGCATAGTATTCGTACAGCGGCTCCTTGAGTTTGTTGTAATCAATAGCGGAAGATGACGAGTAAAAAACCTGATAAACTAAGAACCTAAAGAAAAAAGTTTAAATGCCTATTATTTCATGCCTAGAGTCATACCGATTCTGTGTGTAGCCATACGAAGCCCCATCTCATTCCTAAAACTTAATACATAAATAATATAGAATGCATTACTAAATATTAATTTCATTTATAGTCTATTAAATTGTTTTCTAGATGAGCATTTTCCATTTATATGATCTTCCACTATCAAATTCTATTTATTTGGGCTCCATTAGTTTCTGGAATTGTTTGAATCCTTCACATTGTTCCAAAAAAAAAGGATCCTATAGTGCTGGATGATATTTGTAGCCGATTGTTTGCTATTTATTGAAGCTGTGCTCTTAAGCTATAGTTGCGTCCTCACTGAATTGCAAGAACTGCCGCAGCTGTCAGGAGTTATTGTTAATAATTTTCACGTACCAAATACCAATCTTTGTTAATTTTGATATATGTTAGACGTATTCTAAAGATGTCATCATTTGCTATTTTAATCAAGTCATCTGTTTTTTAAACCCTGGCATCTGATATTGAAGCAATCTTTTATGTAGGAGTCATCGTTTCTTTTTCTTTAAATATGGGTTTATAGGTACTTGGTGATGAAGACAAGCGTGTAAGATATGACAGAGGTGAAGATCTTGAAGAGGGTGTGGGGATGGGAGGTGGAGGTTTTAACCCTTTCGGTGGCGGTGGTCAACAGTTCACTTTTCACTTTGACGGTGGATTTCCAGGTGGTGGATTCCCTGGAGGGTTTGGATTCAACTTTTGATCCACAAACTCGGAGTTAAATCTAATCTTGGATCCATTTGGTCATGGTTAATGTTTACAACCAACTCTAGGAAAGCAGAAAGTAAGCAACCGGAAGCAAGTCGGAACTAATTAGTTGAGATTTCAGAGCTAACAAAGCCACCAAAATGCTAGGTCGTCCTTACCAGCAACGAGGTGACGTAATTTCTTGGTGGTTCCGCGTGTGGGAAGGATTACCAATCAGTGTATTATTATTTTTTTAATCAAGGTCCCTTGTTACAGAAAAACAAAATTTTGCAAAAAAGAACACTGATTTTTTATGTTTACACAATTTTCATTAAGATTTGTTCTTCGACATGTTTTTCATATAATTTTCATATGAAATTTATGCACCTGGCCTGTGTGCTTATTTATCCTAAGATTTTAATAATAATGCCGTTTTTAAAACAAAAACTAAAAACATGTATGTGATATTCAATTTTTTATGTTTTCTTTTACTGCTTATGTCTTTGGAGATGAAAGCAATATACTGGTTCTGCTGGGGTATGCTTCTTTAAATGGTTGATACGATTGTGAACTAATGGTTGATATCTGTGACAGAATGCATTAGCTAATGAATTATCGAAGGGAATATTTGATGGGTTTTTGTAATATCGATTAGACTACGTTTTCGTAGTTTTGGATATAATTAATATTATTTCCCTTGTTTAATCACGAATTTGTGTTCCACAGAATTTTGGAGGTAGATGTGTTGAATAACCATCTAGAAACGTCCTAATAGTATATATATGATATACATCCGCATTTGTGTTAAAAAATAGTAAAAATAAAATTTTAAAATATTTATTTACTAAGATTCGAAGCCAGGTCACTAGTTGCAAACTCAAAAATTCAAACTGTTGATTTTGAAATTGATTCAGTTACAAGAGAATGAAATGAAACTTTAAATAGCTATTAATCGGTTCTGATCTCTACCCTAAACATGTGTCTCCTATTTGTAATTTTTAGCGCACTACTACTCGTTTGGAGGCCATGAGCATTGAGAGCACTCCCTCTCTCCTATGTATACTTCGTCACTTCCCTTATCCTTCAATCGTAACCATCTCACTCTAACAGCAATGCGTTGTAAGTTGTTCTTGTCACTATCAGCCAGCGTGAAGCAGTGTTCAGATCTTCCTTTCCACTATTGATTATGCTAACACTGTATATATAAAAGAGGATAGAAAATCGAAGGAAAATAAATAGAAAAGAAAAATTAGAAGAAAAATGAATGGAAGAGAAAAATATGATTTTTCTTCCAATTTGAAGGTATTGAGTTTGGAAAGAAAACTAAAGAATTTTCCTTCCTAAATTTTTTTTTCTCTTCCGATAAACAAAGGAAAATCAAAGATATTTTTCTTTTTCTCCCTTTCCTCTCTTATATACACGGCCTAAATGTCATGCCCAAAATAAATCAGCCCATCCACGTAACCCACTTGCCTCTTACTGTGTGCCCAAATCCACTCGAAAACGAAATTCACAAATTCGATTTCGAATTCGCAATGTAGTCGCGCGTAGATTTTGACCCCAACCATTGACTGCCTTGAATCAAATGCTGAACATTCGATCTCGCCGTCTTCACACGGCTATGAACAAACGCCACCTGTGTTCGTTCGTCGGCCGTCGTCGCCGGAGGAGGTGAGTGGGTGGACGGAAGTCAGACGTATGGTAGGATTGAGCAACACCTGCTCAGCCCTCAGCCTCGTCACCGGAAGTCGCCATTGCCGGGGATGGTGGAGAAGGAGATGTTGCTAGGAACCACAAGGGAAGAGGAGTTCACCGGAGAAGACACTGGATAAGGGAAAATTTCCGTTCGATTTGTTCAGGACCGAACCTACATAAAACCCTTATGGATCTCTCCCAGATCTCACACAGATCCGCTCGTTGGATACTCCTCTCATTCCTACCGTCGACTACATTCACTCACAGGCCTCGCATGGGGGAGGTGGTGGAAGCACGCCGCCCGTAATTCCGAACTTGCCTCCCCCTCTTCCTCTTGAATGGAGCTAGAAAGCGCTGTACGCTCGGCTTTGCGTCGGCAATCCTCGGAACAGGGGAAGCCACGCTTCCTACCCCCCCTTGTCATCAACGACTCCAATTCTTAAAGGCAAGGCACATTGCCTCCTTTGGAAAGCCAGCAGACGTCCATTCCGAAATCACGCCCGCGTCCTCCTTCCTTCCGAATGGAGCCACCCGTGAATCACGCCGCCACGCGTGATTCGCTCGCTTGATGCATCGTTTACCTTCGTCACCAGCAGACTCTGTCGTCGATCCCGCTGTTGTCATCCCCGCTGGAGCAGGCGCCACTGTCTCTGTCGAAGATTATGCTGGGGAAGGCACCGGGAATGCATCGTCACCGAAGCCAGCCAGGCCACCCGCCTCGCATGCATGATTCGCTTGAAGGATTCGGGCTTGAAGTGGGATTAGGCCGCCACCCAACCCGTTTGTCCTCTGGCCCGACCCAAGAGGAGATGGGCGTCACATTTCTCCCCCGCCTAAACTGGACGTCGCCCTCTACGTCCTCTTCGGGGTCAGACGCTGATGCCTCAACCACGTCCACAGCCTAGAGTCGGGGCTGGAAAACACCCTCAGCCCATGCCTGTTTCTCTGAAAACAGGGGATCTGCCACGCATGAGTCTCCTTCCTCGTCACCGGCCAGATTTGTCTCCCGTCGTTGCTGACACGGCGGATGAATAGGAGGGGTTGTCTTTAAATCAATAATCTAAGGAGGTGGTGACTATGATGTAGAAAACCGTTAGAGGGTCTTTGATGTAGGGGGCAAACACAGGATTAGAATTTTTATATTTTATTGAAGAAAGATCAACCAAAGTCAATTAGCAACTATAAATTCATGACTGCAGAAAATTATCATTTACGAATAGTAGCCATGTATGAGAATAGGTTCCAATGATCTATAATGAAAAATGATAATGCCAATTGGTAGAATGAAATTTGTTCTTTTCAAGCGTATAAAATAAATGAAGTGTCATTCTCAGTCAGTCTAATAGGGCATCTCCAAGAAAATAGATAATCAGATCAGTAAGGAAAATCAACACAAAAATTTTATCAAACAGCGTAATTTGCTTGGATGCGTAGGTTGATCTGTTGGCGCTCGGTTGAAATTAAGTCGTCCAGGATGAAGATCAAGACATGTTCTTCCAAGTTGTATAGAGCGTCAGGTGTTTCAGTGGCCCCTAGCCTGTTAATTACCTGCATTAAAAATGCTAATCAAATTAAACAAAATGCAGGAATGTGAACAGTAACAGTCTCGGCTGAGTTCTCATGAAGCAGCAGGGAATCGGGGGGATGAGCTAGTCGACGTTGGTGGCTGCAGAGGCGTGGGGAAGGGTGGCTCGAGGCTGTAGGGACGCATTCCGGCGTGACGGCCGGCCGGCGGTGGCGCCTGAGCGCTAGGAGGCGGGTGGCGCTAACACGGGCCTGCTTCTGGCGGAAACAGGGGATGACGTGCGAGGATGCAGGGGCTGCCGGTGATCATCGGAGACGGCATGAACTCCCGACCTGCTACAACTGGGAGTTCCCCTGAGTACGGAGAACTAGTGGCTAGAGCTTGGGAATGGTCGGTGGCTGGTCAGAGGAGATCGACGGCGATCAGTGGAGAAGGGCGGAAGCAGGGGCGTGAGCTGAGGCGTCACCGGAAATCTTCCGATTCCGGCGATCCAGACGTCGGATGGGGCGATCCCTCCGGTTCTGGGTTCGACCTGAAAGGGAGGATCAGAGGCTGGAGTTTGGGGACGATCCGTCGGTCGGATCGTCGCCGGCGGTGAGGCGAACGGAGAGTCCAGATCTAGACTCGGCAAGCAAGCAGGCATGGATTGCGACAGCGATGGAAGGAAGCTTGGCTGGAAGAGGGGAACGGGTGATCGTTTTGAAGAGGGGCAAGGTACTCGGCACCTAGAGAAGAAGAGGGGAAGACTGTGGCGACACAAGCGCCGGAGGAGGAGGAGGAGAAAGCATCCGATAAAAGGAAGATACGAAAACTATTTCATTCATTGTCAAACTTCAACTTCTGTTTTTACAAAAAGGAGACACAGTTTTATAAAGAGGGGGCTGATAATAATGCCATTGCTCCTTTCTTCATCTTCACGCCAGCTGCAACGGGCAGCTCTTCTGTGTAAGTAGCTTGATGGAGATGTGCTTGAATGTTGCTGGCACAAGGTTGACTTCATGTGGACGTTGTGGATGCAGCCCAGATTTTGCAGGAATTTGTTTGAATAGATGCAGCTGATGATAATTGCTTGGCACGCATTGAGTTGACTTCTCGACTTCTCGTTGGAGTGCATTGAGTTGATTTGATGAGCTTGCCTCTGGAGTTTTCTTCTTCAAGTAAGTTGCAACGTTCAGCATCTCTTTCTGGGGCTTTGGATATCTTTGGGCTCCAATTTGAGCCTTCTTATGCTGCTCGATTTGAGTTTGATCTAGGCTTGATGTGTGCACCCAATTGACTTGATCTCATGTTGATTACATGGCAAATGAAATATAAGGATTAGTGCCTCATTAAAATTTAGAATTGCATTCCAATCAAAGTCAAAATTTAGACATAAATGTTGACTAAGTCTAGGTTCAATCATGGTTTAAAACAATCATGCAAAATTTGACCAAGTCAAAATTAAGTCTAATATGTCACACTGCTCCTACATCATACACCCCCGGTTCAAATGTTTCTACTCCTGGAGAAACTTAGGTTAATTAAAATGACTAGCAACAATTAAACTACTAGCATGGAAATTAACAATTTATCACGCTCAGGTGGAGGCCTATAGGTGTATTCATCTTTGAGGATAGGTAGGAAGAGAAGTTGATCATGCATAAGTTGAGTGGGTTGTCTTGTTTTAACCCCTAATGTACTTCTCACAATCAATAAGCTAGGTGAAAGAAAATTCAGATTTAAACAAGACATATTAGCAAGCTCATGTAGTCCATTATAGGATCTAAGAGAAGGAAAGATAAAATCAATATGTTCAACTTGCAAAAGAGGTAAAGCACTCATGTTTTCACTTTGTTTGATTGACCTTACAGGTGGCTTAGGAGCGTGGGTAGTTGGATCTAAGAGGCATGACTCAAGGATCATGGGATCATGGGTCAAGTCTTCTAAGCCTTCAAGATGTGGTTCTCTTAATGATTGAGACTTGGGGTCTAGGTCAATGGCAAAAGGATCTAACATTGGTTCAAAGTGTGGTTCATCATGATCTATGGATGTGGATTCAACTTGGCTATCTAAGTCATCAATGATAAATGTTCCAAACTTAAGTTGTTTTATGCCTAATGGAGTCTCTATGGGCAATTGATTCTCACATGTGTTAATAATGGGTTCCTTAGTTGGAATAGATGTGCTAGAGTCAAGTTGAGGCATGTTTTCTAAAGGACCTATGGGTATGGGCCCTAAAATTGAAGGTAATGGTACTTCATGATTTATTTCTTCAAATTTAGTGGTTTCATCAAGACATGGTTTAGGTTCTAAAGTAGGCTTTAAGGTTTGGTTGAACTCTAGAGGATTAGGATTCCTATGTCTAACTTGTAAGTGGTGTTTTCCTATTCCCTCTATAAGTTGTTGATTCCTTTTCATTAGCTCTTTGAACTCATCATAAGGGTGGATTATGTGTGGCATCCCTTTATGAATAAAACTATAACTCCAAGGGTTGTGAAAATAATGTCCTTGATAATCACGCATGAATTCATTCCCTAATAATATGTCAAATCCTTCTAAACTCATTACATCACACCAAATTTCAGTTTTCATATTGCCTAATTGAATAGGAACTAAGCATTGAAAGTCAACTAAAGTTGAAGTCAAATCATCCCAAGTTATGCAATAAGGGCTAGGATTTTTTTCTATGGTAAGGCCAAAATTTTCAAGGGATCTAGGAGATATGATATTGTACTTGACAAAATGATCAATAATAGTTTTACATTTAAAACCAATGCACCAAATATGTGTAGTAAAACTATTAGGCCCATGTGTGAGAACCCTACATTTTTGTTTTATAGAACTATTAGGCCTATGTATAAGAGTCCTATAGTATTCCCTAATAGTTATTAATTCTGTTCTAGCTATAACTTCTTGTTGAGTAAAATAACGCATGATGATAAACAAGAAAATTAATGTTAGAAATGACTATTGTTTAAGTGCAGTGCAGGAATACTATCTCAGCATGTAGAAGAACCGTTTATCAGGGCCAATTCAAAAATAATTGCAGCATTTATATGTTCAGAAAATAATGCCAGTTGAAGACTGCAATTTGATACAGGTTAAGCACAGAGACCAGGCTGAAAATAGATTAGAAAATTTCAGCATTCAAGTGCAGAATTTAGAGTCATAATCAATGAATAAGTAGCTGCCTTATGGGTGCTTTAGACTGAAATATGCTGATGGTAATCCAAGTTGCAGTTTGATAGGGATTAAGTGTAGTATACAGGCTAAAAACCAGATTTTTTTTAAACCAAGAAGTCAAGGTGCAGAATTTAGCATGCAGGAAATAAAATCTGAGAACCAAAACTCAGCACTTAAAGGTTCTAAGCAGATTAAACATTGATACTAGCTGCAAGTTCAAAAGTCATTCAACAATATCCAGAATTTTGAATCAACTTAGAGATCTTAGTTGTGCAGAATTAAGAAAGGCTGATCAAAACTTGCGAGAAGATGTAGTAGTGTGCAGAATTGATTAGAACTTTGCAAAAATTCAAATGCAGTTTTCTTTGGCAAATTGTTCAATGCAAGCAATTTTTTTTAATCAATAAAGAGCAAACAACTTAACTAAGATGCAAAAGCAGTAAACAACTAAACATGAAAGCAAAAACTAAGAATGTTTTTTTTTTTAAATGCAAAGAGCAAAGCAAGGATCGTGTGAGCAGACAAGAGTTGCTCACAACCTCGCTCTGATACCAAACTGATGTAGGGGGCAAACACAGGATTAGAATTTTTATATTTTATTGAAGAAAGATCAACCAAAGTCAATTAGCAACTATAAATTCATGACTGCAGAAAATTATCATTTACGAATAGTAGCCATGTATGAGAATAGGTTCCAATGATCTATAATGAAAATTGATAATGCCAATTGGTAGAATGAAATTTGTTCTTTTCAAGCGTATAAAATAAATGAAGTGTCATTCTCAGTCAGTCTAATAGGGCATCTCCAAGAAAATAGATAATCAGATCAGTAAGGAAAATCAACACAGAAATTTTATCAAACAGCGTAATTTGCTTGGATGCGTAGGTTGATCTGTTGGCGCTCGGTTGAAATTAAGTCGTCCAGGATGAAGATCAAGACATGTTCTTCCAAGTTGTATAGAGCGTCAGGTGTTTCAGTGGCCCCTAGCCTGTTAATTACCTGCATTAAAAACGCTAATCAAATTAAACAAAATGCAGGAATGTGAACAGTAACAGTCTCGGCTGAGTTCTCATGAAGCAGCAGGGAATCGGGGGGATGAGCTGGTCGACGTTGGTGGCTGCAGAGGCGTGGGGAAGGGTGGCTCGAGGCTGTAGGGACGCATTCCGGCGTGACGGCCGGCCGGCGGTGGCGCCTGAGCGCTAGGAGGCGGGTGGCGCTAACACGGGCCTGCTTCTGGCGGAAACAGGGGATGACGTGCGAGGATGCAGGGGCTGCCAGTGATCATCGGAGACGGCATGAACTCCCGACCTGCTACAACTGGGAGTTCCCCTGAGTACGGAGAACTAGTGGCTAGAGCTTGGGAATGGTCGGTGGCTGGTCAGAGGAGATCGACGGCGATCAGTGGAGAAGGGCGGAAGCAGGGGCGTGAGCTGAGGCGTCACCGGAAATCTTCCGATTCCGGCGATCCAGACGTCGGATGGGGCGATCCCTCCGGTTCTGGGTTCGACCTGAAAGGGAGGATCAGAGGCTGGAGTTTGGGGACGATCCGTCGGTCGGATCGTCGCCGGCGGTGAGGCGAACGGAGAGTCCAGATCTAGACTCGGCAAGCAAGCAGGCGTGGATTGCGACAGCGATGGAAGGAAGCTTGGCTGGAAGAGGGGAACGGGTGATCGTTTTGAAGAGGGGCGAGGTACTCGGCACCTAGAGAAGAAGAGGGGAAGACTGTGGCGACACAAGCGCCGGAGGAGGAGGAGGAGAAAGCATCCGATAAAAGGAAGATACGAAAACTATTTCATTCATTGTCAAACTTCAACTTCTGTTTTTACAAAAAGGAGACACAGTTTTATAAAGAGGGGGCTGATAATAATGCCGTTGCTCCTTTCTTCATCTTCACGCCAGCTGCAACGGGCAGCTCTTCTGCGTAAGTAGCTTGATGGAGATGTGCTTGAATGTTGCTGGCACAAGGTTGACTTCATGTGGACGTTGTGGATGCAGCCCAGATTTTGCAGGAATTTGTTTGAATAGATGCAGCTGATGATAATTGCTTGGCACGCATTGAGTTGACTTCTCGACTTCTCGTTGGAGTGCATTGAGTTGATTTGATGAGCTTGCCTCTGGAGTTTTCTTCTTCAAGTAAGTTGCAACGTTCAGCATCTCTTTCTGGGGCTTTGGATATCTTTGGGCTCCAATTTGAGACTTCTTATGTTGCTCGATTTGAGTTTGATCTAGGCTTGATGTGTGCACCCAATTGACTTGATCTCATGTTGATTACATGGCAAATGAAATAATAAGGATTAGTGCCTCATTAAAATTTAGAATTGCATTCCAATCAAAGTCAAAATTTAGACATAAATGTTGACTAAGTCTAGGTTCAATCATGGTTTAAAACAATCATGCAAAATTTGACCAAGTCAAAATTAAGTCTAATATGTCACACTGCTCCTGCATCAGTCTTGAGGTGAGGGAAGGAAAATCGCATTGGAGGGAAACCCGGGAAAATCGATGAAAACTGTGCCACTGAGATGCGTCTTGAGCAATACTGGTGAGTCGAGGATGTGTTCCAAGGCGGGCACGGATGTAGACAAAATGCACAGGAGAGAGCAGATGCAACTAAGGGCGTTGGCAACGACATTGTCCTTACCGGTCTTGTGGTTGATCACGAAGGTATATTGCTGATGGAACTCAACCCACTTCGCATGGTGAGGGGTGAGCTTCTTCTAGGCATTAAGGAACGAGAGGGCCTGGTGATCACTATAAAGGATAAACTCGGTATGGAGGAGGTAGTGACACCACTGCCTAAGTGACTGGACAATCGCGTAAAACTCCTTGTCATACGTGGAGTAACACTGGCGCACCTCGTTCAACTTCTCACTGAAGAAGACAACGGGTGGCCTTCCTGGCTAATCGTACACCCGATGCCGGTGCCGGAGGCATCGCAGGTGACCTCGAAGACTTTCGAGAAGTCAGGGAGGCAAAGGACAGGGGCATAAGACATGATGTCCTTCAAGGCGAGGAATGCACTGTTGGTGTATATGCCCTAGGACCTAGTTTTGGTCCATTATTGTACTACTTGATACTGATATTTATATATCATACTGGCATTGTCGTTATCATTGTTTGTCTACATCTGTGATTATGTACTTACATGATAATGTCCCTGGAGACAGATTGGATCTGTGCTCAAATGATCGTCCCCAGTCGATGTACCAGAGTGGATGTTGGACAACTCTGGTACTTGTGAGACTGGTATATGGGCTGGTTAGGCACGAGGTGCTAACACAGACATATGGGTATATCAGTGATGGATATACTGGACCGACCCGCTGTGAGCCAATGACTTGGTGTCACGAGTTATCCTCACAAGTGATAGGAGATGCATTGATCCCTTGACTTGAGGTCATTGGCCATTCTATATGGTTAGGGACATGCTTTGATACAACCTAACACCTCGCCGTAGTTGGGGGGTAATAACGGTTGTCATTGAGCATGTCACGACCCATAGGAGAAGGTTAATAGATAGACATAGGATTTGCCCCTTCCTAAGGGAAGCATGATATCCATGGAGCTCCTCTATGGTTCTAGGACTGAAAGTGTATGGCCATACCCAGGTGAGACCTGATTTAGTCATAACCATGAGATTGGATAAAAACAAGTGGTGACACACTTGTCCAATCGGATATCAGTTCGGCAAAGAGACTGTAATGCATCTGTACCTGATTGCGATGATGGGGATGTCGATGTCGATATCCATTCCGATGACTTGGGTAGCAGCGATGCACTGCTAGGTGCCACTCACTGCTTGTGGTGACCTTAGGTCAGCACTGCTAACGTCAGAGGAACCTACAGGGTCGCACACCTTGATACTCGAGTTCTCGTATTGATCGAGAAGCCTTATGATCGAGTTATTGGATGACTCGGATCTATTTGGGAGATTTCATCAGCGCCGATGGGCCTGATGAGATGGAAGAAACTTATTAGAGCCAACTTCCATTTTTGGCATATTGACCAAGCTAACCATGATTAACCTAGTTTGACCTTGGGTTAAATTGGATTAGATCCAATGGGTTGATTGACATGCATAATGGACCTTGGGCTAGGCCCATTCTATAATTGGGCTTATTAATAAGTTAAATGGGCTTAAGGAGAAGAATGTGTAGGCGCATGTTTAACCCTAGTTAGATTAGGGTTGGCGCCTATGACACATATGGTTAATCTAAGTTGATTTAATCATTTGTGGGCTAATTAATTAATTATTTAAATAATTAATTGGAGTCCTATTTACTAGGGATGATTATTTAAATAATTAATTAGAGTCCTAATTGGATTAGGACTTGATTAATTCAATTTCCTACTTCTTCTCCTAGCCGCCCACTTGGCTTAATTGTAGCCATCCATAAACCGCCTCTCCTTACTATAAATAAGACCCCTAGGCGCCCCTCTCTTGGACACACAACTTCAAGAAGGCGTGAGCAATATCAAGGGGCGAAAGTGCAAGGGATTGGCGCATCTTCCATCAAACCCTAGCCGCAAGTGCTCTACTTCCTCTCCTTCTTCTCTTGGCGCAAGAAGGACTTGAGAGATTGGCGGCTTTCCTCTTCTCCATCCTTCTTCATCCTTGGCGCATACTCTTGGAGGGTGGCGCAACTTGAAGAAGGTGTACAAGGCTTGGATCTTCTTCCCGAGGCTAACACCGGGCGTGGAAGAAGAGGACTTGAGGTGATCCGTGTGTGTGAGACTACAGAGGGCGCACGCTTGGGCGCCTACTATGACATCAACCTCGCCTTGCTCAAGGTATCTTCTATCTCATCGTGTCGACTCTCTCGCATGCGATCTTCATTGGGTTTTTGGGACCGGCTTGTTTCGGGGATATTATTCCGCTGTGCATTGTATTTGTTTCTGAAAAATTTGTAAAATATCCCCGGGGTTTCCCAACAGTGGTATCAGAGCGACTTGCGAGACTCGAACGATGTATTTTCATGCTTTTCCATGCTCACATGCCATATCTCAATTTTCGCAAATTGCATGATCACATGGCAAACGATTTTTCTAAAGTAGAAAAATTTAGGGTTTCTTGTTTCTATCATCTTTTCAATCTCTTTTGGATTTTTGGGTTATTTTTCTTGTATGATTTAAGGATCAAAGGCGCACGTAGTTTTGTCAAGTAGGACGGGCATTGTGTCTTCGGACTGACCGGGTCTCTTGATCTGACAAAATTACTAGCCGAGAGGATCTTTGAAATCATCATGAAAATTAATTGCGAATAACCAAGAGATTTGTGAAAAGAAGATGAGGAAAAGAGACTAGTTTTATGAAAAATTAAAATTTCAGATTTTATGTTTTTCATGAGCATGTAGAATTGCATGTGTAGATACCTTGCTTGTGCATGATGTTGTGATCACGAGTCAAGCCCCTTTGCATGCCTGTGATGTACTCTTGTGAGGCCTGCATGCCGCTTTTCTTTTATTTTTAATAAGAAGAAGATTAGGGTGGCACTCATCACTTGAAGCATTGGCGCATGGAGCACTCTTGCTTGATGGCGTATGGAGGAGTGGCGCAAGATGGCATGGCCGAACCTAGCGTTTGAGAGCTAGCTATCTTGGCTCCTTGCATGGTGGCGCATCATCTATGAAGAAAGATCCATGGCATTGGCCGAACCCATGAGGGACACCTCTAGGGTTTGTGAGCTAAACCATGGTGAGAAGGACCTTGGAGCCAACCTTGAAGCTCAAGTTAGAGGTCGGCTAGGTTAGGTCTTGTCTTTGGGGCTTGAATCCTAGGTCAAGAGTTGAACCTCCTTTTAGTATGGGTTGGTTCAATGTCTTGAATAGGCTATGATCATATCATTTTTTTACTGTTTTCATACATACCTGCTAAAGCATGCCTGAGTTGTTTTTATCGTTATGTTATCACTATAGGATTGCATGCCTGTAATGTTAGACATAAGATAAAACTGGTGAGACCTCAAAAACCCTCACAAACAAATATCAAGTCTAGCAGCCTTCTAACGCGTAGCCCTCACTAAGATATCGATCAGTGGTGTTGTGAACTGTTTCCCACCCTCGTGGGACACACCCACTTATCTTTAGAAAGTGCAAGGTGGCAATGGTTTCCCCAGTCCGTTTTAGTCGGGCGTGCCTTCGCAAGGAAACTCGTTGGCCCTGGGCATAACGGTTAGGAATGGACTTGACTAGAATTCCATATGTGCTGGGCACATGATGAAACTCTAGAGGCATCGTTGAGAGGTTAGGGTTTCATGCTATATCCAGCCCTCGCTGGACATGAAATGCCTAGACTATCTCAATAAGGGGAATTGCTTGGAGCAGTCGGCCAGCGTGCCCACCTTAGGAAGCATGGGTTACTTTGTGCATCCCATCCCACCCTCGTGGGATGCGAAGCCTCATGTGGAATAAGGATCCCATCTCACTAGGAAGTCTTAAACTTCCCGATTAACTTTGTGGGTTGTCAATTCGATTTAAAATAGTGGGAGCCATAATCATTTAAAACAAGTCCAGTTTAAATGATTTGAAGTAGTACTAATCTGCTGTTTCTTGGTTGTTGTAGAACAATGACAACGAACAATAGCGGTTGGTCACTGCAATCTATCCTTGAGAAGGACAAATTGGTTGGATCCAACTTGATGGATTGATATATGAACTTGAGAATTGTGCTCAAGCTCGAGAGAAAGCTCTATGTCCTTGAGTAGCCTATTCCTGAACCACTTCCATGCTCGGCCTCAGCGGCTGAGAGGGATGCTTATGATAAGTATCAGGCTGATACTTTGGAGGTTGCACAATTGATGCTAACCAACATGTCGCCCGAGCTTCAAGGGCAATATAAATTGAAGAGTGCCTCTGAGATTATCACTAATCTAAGACAGCTCTTTAATGAATTGGTTAGGCTCAATCCTCCTAAAGTTGATATTCAGTATGTTGAGCCGAAAGGCTTGACCAAGGAACTGAAATTAAAGATGGAATGGATCAGGAACAATAAGTGCTATTCATGTGGAGGGCCACGTCACATGTTGAAGGACATGGTGTGACTTCAGAGTGAGAAGAAGAGAGGCAAGACTTCGTCTTCATACTCAGGTATTTATGTTACAGAAGTCACGTTTCTACTTCTATGACATGGGTATTGGATACCGCATGTGGAGCTCATATTTGTACAAATATGTAGGGGCTCAAGAAAAGTAGATCGGTACGGGCTGGAGAGATTGACCTACGAGTTGGAAACGGGGCACAGGTTGCTGTTGTTGCTGTAGGAATTTTGACTCTCTCCCTGCCATCTGGACTTCAGTTAGAGTTAGATAATTGCTATTATGTACCTTCGCTTACTAAGAACATTGTATCCATTCCTTGCTTGGCAAAGAAGGGATTTAAGTTTGAAATAAATAAGAACTCTTGTTCTTTTTCATTTGCAAATATGTTCTATGGGAATGGTACTTTGTGCAATGGTCTATATGTATTGGACATGGATAACTCTGTTTGTAACATAAATAGTAAAAGGACCAAACTGAGTGGTTCACTTGGTGCTTTCCTATGGCATTGTCGATTAGCCCATATAAACAAGAATCGCATCCAACAACTCCATGCAAATGGGTTGTCAGATTCAAGTTCCTTGGAGGAATTTGATACTTGTGAACCTTGTTTATTAGGGAAGATGACAAAGGCGCCCTTTACCAAGATTGGTGAGAGGGCAGGACGTTTATTGGATCTCTTACATAGTGATGTGTGTGGGCCATTCAATAAACAAGCCAAAGGAGGGTACAACTACTTCATCACATTTACTGATGACTCCAGTAGATATGGTTATGTCTACTTGATGAGACATAAATCTGAATCCTTTGAAAAATTTAAGGTGTTGAGGCATGAAGTGGAGAACCAGCTTGGTAGATCCATTAAAGCTCTTCGATCAGATCGTGGTGGAGAGTACCTGAGCGGTGAGTTCTTTGACTATCTGAGAGAGTATGGGATTTTATCACAACTCACTCCTCCTGGAACACCCCAATGGAATGGTGTGTCTGAAAGGAGAAATCAAACTTTGTTGGACATGGTTCGATGTATGATGAGTCATGCAACTCTACCTCCTTCATTCTGGGGATATGCACTAGAGACAGCTTCTCTAATACTGAATAATGTTCCATCTAAGAGTGTCTCAAAGATTCCATACGAGGTATGGAGTGGGAGACGCCCTAATCTCACTTTTATCAGGATCTAGGGATGTGAGGCTTATGTCAAATGTCAGGATTCTAGCAAGCTAGAACCTAGATCTGATAAATGCGTGTTTGTGGGGTCCCCTAAGGAAACTAAGGGTTACTACTTCTATGTTCCTACCGAGAACAAAGATTTTGTTGCTCGGGGTGCTGTCTTTCTAGAGAAAGAATTTCTCATGAAAGAAGTTAGTGGGAGGAAGTTTGACTTGGATGAGGTCCAAGTGCAACCACAAGACATAGAGATGGAACCTGAGCCAACTGCACCGGTTGCTGGGCAACCTGAGGCTCAGGCACAGGCCCCGCGTAGGTCGGGAGGATTCGCCGTGTACTTGAGAGGTATGGGTCACTGCCGACTCAACACGATGGGATATTCATCATTGAGGATGAACCCAAGACTTATGATGAGGCGGTCAGTGGACCGGACTCCGAGAGATGGCTTGACGCCATGAGATCCGAAATGGATTCCATATCAGCTAACCAAGTCTGGGATTTGATTGAGTTACCTGATGGGGTAAAACCCATAGGGTGTAAATGGGTCTTCAAGAAGAAGACATACATGGATGGCAACGTGGTTACCTATAAAGGTAGACTAGTGGCTATGGGATTCAAACAAGTCCACGGGGTGGACTATGATGAAACCTTTTCGCCAGTTGCTATGTTCAAATCCATTAGGATTCTGCTTGCTATAGCTGCATATCATGATTATGAGATATGGCAGATGGATGTGAAGACAACTTTCCTTAATGGGAAACTAACTGAGGATGTGTATATGACACAACCTGATGGCTTCATCCATCCTACAGAGGCCAATAAGGTCTGTAGGCTAAAGAGATCCATCTATGGATTAAAGCAAGCATCTCGAAGTTGGAATCTTCAATTTGATGAAGCTGCGAGAGATTATGGCTTTATCAAAAGCGAAGATGACGCCTGTGTATACATAAATTTCAGTGGGAGATTGGTGACTTTTCTGGTCTTGTATGTCGATGACATACTAATCATTGGGAACGATATCCCTAGTCTTCAAGCTGTGAAGACATGGTTAGGGAAGTGTTTTGAGATGAAGGACTTAGGGGAGGCTGCCTATATTCTAGGCGTGAGGATCTATAGGGATAGATCCAAGAGGCTCCTAGCCCTTAGTCAAAGTACCTACAATGATAAGGTCCTGGAGAGGTTCAACTTGGAGCAATCCAAGAAAGGGTACCTTCTAGTGAGACATGACCTTACTCTCTCAAAGAGCCAGTGTCCCACCACACAGGCTGAGAGGGATGACATGAGTCGAGTGCCCTATGCTTCGGCAGTAGGATCGATCATGTATGCAATGTTATGTACTAGACCAGATGTGGCTTATGCTATGAGCATAACTAGCCGATACGAATCCAATCCTGGAGTGCAACACTGGGTGGCTGTAAAGAACGTCCTTACGTATCTAAGAAGAACTAAGGATCTGTTCTTGGTCTATGGGGGACAGGAAGAGCTCAGTATGCAGGGCTATACTGATGCGTCTTTCCAGTCTAACCCTGACGACTTAGATCGCAGGCCGGCTATGTGTTCAAGATGAATGGAGGCGCTGTATGCTGGAAGAGCTTCAAGCAATCCACCATCGCTGATTCGACAACCGAGGCTGAGTATGTGGCCGCTTCTGAGGCAGCCAAAGAAGCCGTTTGGATCAGGAAGTTCCTTTCAGAACTTCAGGTGGTTCCTAGTGCAATGGATCCCATTGAGCTCTACTGTGACAACAATGGAGCGATTGCACAAGCCAAGGAATCACGATCTCTTCAAAGATTCAAACACATACTTAGGAGATTTCACCTGATCAGAGAGATCATCGATAGAGGTGATGTCAAGATTAGCAGAGTTGACACAGAGAACAATCTGGCCAACCCATTGACCAAGGCTTTGGCGCAGCAGAAGCATGATGGTCACGCTAGAGATATGGGGTTGAGGTTCCTCAACCTCTAGGTCTTAGTGCAAGTGGGAGATTGTTGGTGTATATGCCCTAGGACCTAGTTTTGGTCCATTATTGTACTACTTGATACTGATATTTATATATCATACTGGCATTGTTGTTATCATTGTTTGTCTACATCTGCGATTATGTACTTACATGATAATGTCCCTATAGACAGATTGGATCTGTGCTCAAATGATCGTCCCCAGTCGATGTACCAGAGTGGATGTTGGACAACTCTGGTACTTGTGAGACTGGTATATGGGCTGGTTAGGCACGAGTTGCTAACGCAGATATATGGGTATATCAGTGATGGATATACTGGACCGACCCACTGTGAGGCAATGACTTGGTGTCACGAGTTATCCTCACAAGTGATAGGAGATGCATTGATCCCTTGACTTGAGGTCATTGGCCATTCTATATGGTTAGGGACATGCTTTGATACAACCTAACACCTCGCCGTAGTTGGGGGGTAATAACGGTTGTCATTGAGCATGTCACGACCCATAGGAGAAGGTTAATAGATAGACATAGGATTTGCCCCTTCCTAAGGGAAGCATGATATCCATGGAGCTCCTCTATGGTTCTATGACTGAAAGTGTATGGCCATACCCAGGTGAGACCTGATTTAGTCATATCATGAGATTGGATAAAAACAAGTGGTGACACACTTGTCCAATCGGATATCAGTTCGGCAAAGAGATTGTAATGCATATGTACCTGATTGCGATGATGGGGATGTCGATGTTGATATCCATTCCGATGACTTGGGTAGCAGCGATGCACTGCTAGGTGCCACTCACTGCTTGTGGTGACCTTAGGTTAGCACTGCCAACGTCAGAGGAACCTACAGGGTCACACACCTTGATACTCGAGTTCTCGTATTGATCGAGAAGCCTTATGATCGAGTTATTGGATGACTCGGATCTATTTGAGAGATTTCATCAGCGCCTTTGGGCCTGATGAGATGGAAGAAACTTATTAGGGCCAACTTCCATTTTTGGCATATTGACCAAACTAACCATGGTTAACCTAGTTTGACCTTGGGTTAAATTGGATTAGATCAAATGGGTTGATTGACATGCATAATGGACCTTGAGCTAGGCCCATTCTATAATTGGGCTTATTAATATGTTAAATGGGCTTAAGGAGAAGAATGTGTAGGTGCATGTTTAACCCTAGTTATATTAGGGTTGGCGCCTATGACACATATGGTTAATCTTAGTTGATTTAATCATTTGTGGGCTAATTAATTAATTATTTAAATAATTAATTGGAGTCCTATTTACTAGGGCTGATTATTTAAATAATTAATTAGAGTCCTAATTGGATTAGGACTTGATTATTTAAATAATTAATTAGAGTCCTAATTGGATTAGGACTTGATTAATTCAATTTCCTACTTCTTCTCCTAGCCGCCCACTTGGCTTAATTGTAGCCATCCATAAACTGCCTCTCCTTGCTATAAATAAGACCCCTAGGCACCCCTCTCTTGGACACACAACTTCAAGAAGGCGTGAGCAACATCAAGGGGAGAAAGTGCAAGGGATTGGCGCATCTTCCATCAAACCCTAGCCGCAAGTGCTCTACTTCCTCTCCTTCTTCTCTTGGCGCAAGAAGGACTTGAGAGATTGGCGGCTTTCCTCTTCTCCATCCTTCTTCATCCTTGGCGCATACTCTTGGAGGGTGGCGCAACTTGAAGAAGGTGTACAAGGCTTGGATCTTCTTCCCGAGGCTAGCACCGTGCGTGGAACAAACGTTCCTTATGCAAAATGTCGAAGGTCAAGCAGAGGTGCTCAAGGTGGTCGGCGTTGGTGTGGCTGTAGATGAGGATGTCATCAAACTAGATGACCAGAAATTAATCATAACAAGAGGGAATCACACACATTCAACAGTAAAACTATATGTTTAATTATGCATCAGAATACACCTAAACAAGGTGCTCAATCTCAAGCATATCATCAAATATCATACAACTCAATTGCATCAATATCAAAAATTCAAACTCAGAATATATCGGTACAAACCAATCAAATCAATATCAATATCTGAATATCATACAACCCAATCGAATGATGAAGCAGTCAAGTAGGAACAAGGCAAAATAGCGTGGGCAGACATAACGAGTTTGGAAGAGTCATCCTTCCCTATAAGAGTGTGAAACATCAATAAGATAAAGAAGATGAAATGCAATAAGTAAGACAAAGATACTCACCGAGCTCTACTTGTCCGTGTCAGATCCAATCTCCTCCGTGTCCTCGGGTTCGGACCATTATTTTTGACGAAGAATTACGGTACTGTAATAATGGTTACGGTACGGCCGTAATTTTCGTAAAAATTCAAAACTCTCGGACTAAAAAAAGAGAAGAAAAATTAACTCTAAAAATAAACTAAAATAAAAGAAACTAAGCTAAATAAGAGTGACTTGGGTTGCCTCCCAAGAAGCGCTAATTTAAAGGTCTTTAGCTTGACCGTTCTGCACTCAGATTTGATCGTGGTTCATCAAGACGAAAATTTTCCTTTTCTTCAATCAGTTCTTCTAGATAATAATGCTTCAATCTCTGACCGTTAACTTTAAACTCTCCTGTTTCATTACTCCATATATCCACAGCTCCATAGGGATAAGTTTTCTTCACCTGAAAAGGTCCAGACCATCGAGACTTAAGTTTACCAGGAAAAAGTCTCAATCTAGAATTGAATAAAAGAACAAAGTCACCTGGTTGGAATTCCCTTCTGAAAATATGTCGATCATGCCATCTTTTAGTCCTCTCCTTACAAATTCTTGCATTTTCGTAAGTAGAGAGTCTAATCTCATCTAGCTCGTTCAATTGTAACCTTCATTTTTCACCCGCGTTCTTTAAGTCAAAGTTTAATGCTTTGATTGCCCAGAACGCCCTATGCTCGAGCTCTACAGGTAGATGACAATGTTGGGAAACCCCGGGGACATTTTACAATTTTTCAGAGACACATACATACATTGCACAGCGGAAGAATGTCCCCGAAACAGGTCCGTCCCAAAAACCCAGTGAAGATCGCATGCAAGGGGGTCGACACGATGAGTTAGAAAATACCTCAGAGCAAGATGAGGTCGATGTCGTGATAGGCGCCCAACTGTGCGCCCTCTGCAGTCTCACACACACGGATGCCTCGAGTCCTCTTCTTCCACGCCCGGTGCTAGCCTCGGGAAGAAGATCCAAGCCTTAGGGAGATGCTCCAACCACCTTGCGCCACCAAGAGAGAAAGATGCGCCAAGTGGTAAGGAAGGAGAAGCTTGCGGCCACTTGATGGAAGAGGAAGAGATTGCGCCAAAGCTCCTTGCTCTCACTCCCTTCTTATGTTCACGCCTCCAAGGATGAATCATATAAGAGGGGGCGGCTAGGGTCACATATATAGGGCAAGAGGTGATTAGGGCAAGGGCTAGGATCATGACAAGTGTAGGGCTAGGATGAGGAGGTTTGATGCAAGGAAAGTCTCCAAGACTTTACCATAAACTTCATTCAACCTTTCCATAATTGCCCAAATTCCATATCAGCCCAAGACATGCCTTAAAGGCATTCATACCATCAAGGGAGAAGGGCTAGGCGCAAATTGCTTCCTTAATGAAGCAATTTTGCCACCCTAACCCCATTATGCCCCTTAGGCGCCAATGGGGTTGGGTTTCTCCCCATTATACCCTTTTAGCCTCTCTTCTCTTCATGAGAACTTGTTATTGGGCTTCATTGGATAATGAGCTAGCCCAAACTTCATCCTATGGGTTGATTAAGCATTTGGATCCAATCCAATGCAACCCTAATCCAAGTGTGACCAACCATGGTCAAATACGGGTCAACCTGCCAAAAATGAAGTTTGGCTCCAATAACATTCTTCCATCTCATCAGGCCCATTGGTGCTGATGAAATCTCCCAATTAGATCCGAGTTATCCAATAACTTGATCATAAGGCTTCTCGATCAATACGAGAACTCAAGTATCAAGGTGTGCGACCCTGTAGGTTCTTCTGACGCTGGCAGTGCTGACCAAAGGTCAGCACAAGCAGTGAGTGGCACCTAGCAGTGCATCGCTGCTACCCAGGTCATTGGAATGGATATCGACATCGACATCCCCATCATCGCAACTAGGTACAGATGCATTACAGTCTCTTTGCCGGACTGATATCCGATTGGACAAGTGTGTCACCACTTGTTTTCATCCAATCACATGGCTATGACTAAAACAGGTTCTTACCTGGGTATGGCCATACACTCTCAGTCATAGAACCATAGAGGAGCTCCATGGATATCATACTTCCCTAAGGAAGGGGCAAATCCTATGTCTGTCCATTGACCTTCTCATATGGGTTGTGATATGCTCAATGACAACCGTTATGACCTCCCAACTACGGCGAGGTGTTAGGTTGTATCAAAGCAAGTCGCTAACCATATAGAACGATCAATGACCTCAAGTCAAGGGATCAATGCATCTCCTGTCACTTGTGAGGATAACTTATGACACCAAGTCATAGCCTCACAGCGGGTCTTTCCAGTATAACCTCCAATGATATACCCATGTGTCTGCGTTAGCACCACGTGCCTAACCAGCTCACAAACCAGTCTCACAAGTACCATAGCTGTCCCATATCCACTAAGGTACATCGACTGGGGACAATAGTTTGAGCACAGATCCAATCTATCTCCAGGGACATTATCATGTCAGTACATGTGCGCAGATGTAAACAAACATTGATAATGACAATGCCAGAATGATATATATAAATATCAAAGTCAAGTAGTACATAAGTGGACCAAAACTAGGTCCTAGGGCATATACACCAACAATCTCCCACTTGCACTAAGACCTTGAGGTTGAGAAATCTTAACCCCATATCTCTAGCGTGACCATCATGCTTCTGCTGCGCCAAAGCCTTGGTCGATGGGTCTGCCAGATTGTTCTCTGTGTCAACTCTGCTAATCTTGACATCACCTCTTTCAATGATCTCTCTGATCAGGTGAAATCTTCTGAGTATGTGTTTGGATCTTTGATGAGACCGTGGTTCCTTGGCTTGTGCAATTGCTCCATTGTTGTCACAATAGAGTTCAATGGGATCCACTGCACTAGGAACCACCTGAAGATCAGATATGAACTTCCTTATCCAAACGGCTTCCTTGGCTGCCTCAGAAGCGGCCACATACTCTACTTCGGTTGTAGAATCTGCTATGGTGGATTGCTTGTAGCTCTTCCAGCATACAGCGCCTCCGTTTATCTTGAACACATAGCCGGCCTGCGATCTAAAGTCGTCAGGGTCAGACTGGAATGATGCATCAGTATAGCCCTGCATATTGAGCTCTTCCTGTCCCCCATAGACCAAGAACAAATCCTTAGTTCTCCTCAGATATTTTAGGATGTTCTTTACAGCCACCCAGTGCTGCAGACCTGGATTGGATTGGTATCGGCTGGTTATGCTTACAGCATATGCCACGTCTGGTCTAGTACACAACATTGCATACATGATCGATCCTACTGCCGAAGCATAAGGAATTCGACTCATGTTATCCCTCTCAGCCTGTGTTGTAGGACACTGGCTCTTTGAGAGAGTAAGGCCATGTCTTACTGGAAGGTATCCTTTCTTGGATTGCTCCAAGTTAAACCTCTCCAGGACCTTATCAATGTAGGTACTCTGACTAAGGGCCAGGAGCCTCTTGGATCTTTCTCGGTAGAACCTCACGCCTAGAATATAGGCGGCCTCCCCTAAGTCTTTCATCTCAAAACACTTCCCCAACCATGTCTTCACAGCTTGAAGACTAGGGATGTCGTTTCCGATGAGCAGTATGTCATCGACATACAAGACCAGAAAAATCACCAAGCTCCCACTGAATTTTCTATATACACAGGCATCATCTTCGCTTTTGATAAAGCCATAATCTCTCACAGCTTCATCAAATCGAAGATTCCAACTTCGAGATGCTTGCTTTAATCCATAAATGGATCTCTTTAGCCTGCAGACCTTATTAGCCTCTGCAGGATGGATGAAACCATCAGGTTGTGTCATGTACACATCCTCAGTCAGCTTCCCGTTAAGGAACGCTGTCTTCACATCCATCTGCCATATCTCATAGTCATGATATGCAGCTATAGCAAGCAGAATCCGAATGGACTTGATCATGGCAACTGGCGAGAAGGTTTCATCATAGTCCACCCCGTGGACTTGTTTAAAACCTTTAGCCACTAGTCTACCCTTATAGGTAACTATATTGCCATCCATGTCTGTCTTCTTCTTGAAGACCCATTTACATCCTATGGGTTTTACCCCATCAGGCAGCTCAACCAAATCCCAGACTTGGTTAGCCGACATGGAATCCATCTCGGATCGCATGGCGTCAAGCCATCTCTCGGAGTCCGGTCCACTGACCGCCTCATCATAGGTTCTGGGTTCATCCTCAATGATGAAAATTCCATCGTGTTGAGTCGGCAGCGACCCGTACCTCTCAGGTGCACGACGAATCCTCCCAGACCTACGTGGGACCTGTGTCTGAGCCTCAGGTTGTATAACAACCGGTGCAGATGGCTCAGATTCCATCTCTTTATCTTGTGGTTGCACTTGGACCTCATCCAAGTCAAACTCCCTCCCACTTACTTCTTTCATAAGAAATTCTTTCTCTAGAAAGACAGCACCCCGAGCAACAAAAACTTTGTTCTTGGTTGGGACATAGAAGTAGTATCCTTTAGTTTCCTTCGGATACCCCACAAATACACACTTATCAGATCTAGGTTCTAGCTTGCTAGAATCCTGACGTTTGACATAAGCCTCACATCCCCAGATCCTGATAAACGTGAGATTAGGGCGTCTCCCACTCCATACCTCGTATGGTATTTTGGAGACACTCTTAGATGGAACATTATTCAGTATCAGAGAAGCTGTCTCAAGTGCATGCCCCCAGAATGAGGGAGGTAGAGTTGCATGACTCATCATAGATCGAACCATATCCAATAAAGTTCGATTTCTCCTTTCAGACACACCATTCCATTGAGGTGTTCCAGGAGGAGTGAGTTGGGATATGATCCCAGACTCTCTCAGATAGTCAAAGAACTCTCCACTCAGGTATTCTCCACCTCGATCTGATCGAAGAGCTTTAATGGATCTTCCAAGCTGGTTCTCTATTTCATTCTTGAACTCTTTGAATTTCTCAAAGGACTCAGATTTATGTCTCATTAGGTAGACATATCCATACCTACTGAAGTCATCAGTGAAGGTAATGAAGTAGTTGTACCCTCCTCTGGCTTGTTTATTGAAAGGCCCACACACATCAGTATGTATGAGATCCAATAAACCTCCTGCCCTCTCACCAATCTTGGTGAAGGGTGCCTTTGTCATTTTCCCTAATAAACAAGGTTCACAGGTATCAAATTCCTCCAAGGAACTTGAATCTAACAATCCATTTGCATGGAGTTGTTGGATGCGATTTTTGTTTATATGGGCTAATCGACAGTGCCATAGGAAAGCACCAACTGAACCACTCAGTTTGGTCCTTTTATTACTTATGTTACAGATAGAACTTTCCATATCCAAGATATACAGACCATTGCACAAAGTACCCTTCCCATAGAACATATTTGCAAATGAAAAAGAACAAGAGTTCTTATTTATTTCAAACTTAAATCCCTTCTTTGCTAAGCAAGGAATGGATACAATGTTCTTAGTAAGTGAAGGTACACAAAAGCAATTATCTAGTTCTAATAGAAGTCCAGAAGGCAAGGAGAGAGTCAAGACGCCTACAGCAACAGCAGCAACCTGTGCCCCATTTCCAACGCGTAGGTCAATCTCTCCAGGTCGCACCGATCTACTTTTCTTGAGCCCCTGCATATTTGTACAAATATGAGCTCCACATGCGGTATCCAATACCCATGACATAGAAGTAGAAAGATTGACTTCTGTAACATAGATACCTGAGCATGAAGACGAAGCCTTGCCTCTCTTCTTCTCATTCTGAAGTCGTACTATGTCCTTTATCATGTGAGGTGGTCCTTCACATGAGTAGCACTTATTATTCCTGACTCTTTCCATCTTTATTTTCAATGTTTTAGTTAAGCCTTTGGGCTTAACACATTGAATGTCTACTTTAGGAGGGTTGAGCTCAACCAATGCATCAAAGAGCTGCCTTAGACTAGAAATAATTTCAGAGGCACTCTTAGATTCATATTGCCCTCTTAGCTCGGGCGACATGTTGGTTAGCATCAATTGTGCAATCTCCAAAGTATCAGCTTGATGCTTATCATAAGCATCCTTCTCAGCTGCTGAGGCCAAGCATGGAAGTGGCTCAGGAATTGGCTTCTCAAGGACATATAGCTTCCTCTCGAGCTTGAGCACAATTCTCAAGTTCATATACCAATCCTTTAAGTTGGATCCAACCAACTTATCCCTTTCCAGGGTAGATCGCAGTGACCATCTGCCATTGTTCATTGTTCTACAATAACCAAGAAACAGCAGATTAGTACTACTTCGAATCATTTAAACTGGACTTGTTTTAAATGATTACTGCTCCCACTATTTTAAATTCGAATTGACAACCCACAAAGTCAATCGGGAAGTTTAAGACTTCCTAGTGAGATGGGATCCTTATTTCACATGAGGCTTCGCGTCCCACGAGGGTGGGATGAGATGCACAAAGTAACCCATGTTTCCTAAGGTGGGCGCGCCGGCCGGTTGCTCCAAGCAACTCCCCTTGTTGAGACAGTCTTGGGCATTTCATGTCCAGCGAGGGCTGGATATAACATGAAACCCTAACCTCTCAACGATGCCTCTAGACTTTCATCATGTGCCCAGTACATGTGAATTTCTAGTCAAGTCCATTCCTAACCGTTTATGCCCAGGGCCAATGAGTTTCCTTGCGAAGGCATGCCCAGGTTAAAACTGGACTGGGGAAACCATTGTCACCACACACTTTCTAAAGATAAGTGGGTGTGTCCCACGAGGGTGGGAACCAGTTCACAACTCCACTGATCGATAGCTTAGTGAGGGCTACGCGTTAGAAGGCTTCTAGACTTGATATTTTATGAGGGTTTTTAAGGTCTCATCAGTTTTATCTTATGTCTAACAATACAGGCATGCAATCCTATAGTGATAACATAATGATAAAACATCACAGGCATGCTTTTAGCAGATAAGGAAAGCAGTAAAAGATGATGTGATCAAAGCCCTTTCAAGACATTGAAACAACCCATGCCAAAGGAGGTTCAACTCTTGACATAGGACTCAAGCCCCTAAGAAAGACCTATCCTAGCCGCCCTCTATCTTGGTCTTCATGGTTGGCTCCAAGGTCCTTCCTTCATGGCTTAGCTCTCAAACCTTAAGGGTAGACCTCAAAGGTTCGGTCAATGCCATGGTCTTCCTCCAAGGAGAATGCGCCACAATGAAAGATGCCAAGTTAGCTAGCTCTCAAACCCAAGGGTTCGGCCATGCCTAACTTGTGCCATCAAGCAAGGTTGCGCCTTTTCCTTGATGCTTGTTGCGCCACCATCCAAGGTGCGCCAACTCCATGCATGCGCCAAGCTCCAAGTACATGCGCTACCCTAGTCTTCTTAAAAGCAAAAAGAAAAGCGGCACGCAGGCCTCACGAGGAAACATCACAGGCATGCAAAGGGGGGCTTGACTAATGATCACAACATTATGCACAATCAAGGTATTTACTCATGCAATTCTACATGCTCATGAAAAACATAAAATCTGAAATTTTACTTTTTCATTAAAACCAGTCTCTTTTTCTCATCTTCTTCTCACAAATCTTTTGGTTAATTGCGATTTATTTTTCAAGATGATTTCAGAGATCCTTTCGGCTGGCAATTTTGTCAGATCAAGAGACTTGGCCAGTCCGAAGACACAATGCCCGTCCTACTTGACAAAACTACGTGCGCCTTTGATCTTTAAATCAGACAAGAAAAATAGTCCAAAAATCCAAAAGAGATTGAGAGGATGATAGAAACAAGAAACCCTAATTTTTCCTACTTAGAAAAATCGTTTGCCATGCATTATGCTATTTTCGAAAATAGAGATATGGCATGTGAGCATGAAAGAAAAGCATAAAACATCGTTCGAGTCTTGCAAGTCGCTCTGATACCACTGTTGGGAAACCCCGGGGACATTTTACAATTTTTCAGAGACACATACATACATTGCACAGCGGAAGAATGTCCCCGAAACAGGTCCGTCCCAAAAACCCAGTGAAGATCGCATGCAAGGGGGTCGACACGATGAGTTAGAAAATACCTCAGAGCAAGATGAGGTCGATGTCGTGATAGGCGCCCAACTGTGCGCCCTCTGCAGTCTCACACACACGGATGCCTCGAGTCCTCTTCTTCCACGCCTGGTGCTAGCCTCGGGAAGAAGATCCAAGCCTTAGGGAGATGCTCCAACCACCTTGCGCCACCAAGAGAGAAAGATGCGCCAAGTGAGGAAGGAGAAGCTTGCGGCCACTTGATGGAAGAGGAAGAGATTGCGCCAAAGCTCCTTGCTCTCGCTCCCTTCTTATGTTCACGCCTCCAAGGATGAATCATATAAGAGGGGGCGGCTAGGGTCACATATATAGGGCAAGAGGTGATTAGGGCAAGGGCTAGGATCATGACAAGTGTAGGGCTAGGATGAGGAGGTTTGATGCAAGGAAAGTCTCCAAGACTTTACCATAAACTTCATTCAACCTTTCCATAATTGCCCAAATACCATATCAGCCCAAGACATGCCTTAAAGGCATTCATACCATCAAGGGAGAAGGGCTAGGCGCAAATTGCTTCCTTAATGAAGCAATTTTTCCACCCTAACCCCATTATGCCCCTTAGGCGCCAATGGGGTTGGGTTTCTCCCCATTATACCCTTTTAGCCTCTCTTCTCTTCATGAGAACTTGTTATTGGGCTTCATTGGATAATGAGCTAGCCCAAACTTCATCCTATGGGTTGATTAAGCATTTGGATCCAATCCAATGCAACCCTAATCCAAGTGTGACCAACCATGGTCAAATACGGGTCAACCTGCCAAAAATGAAGTTTGGCTCCAATAACATTCTTCCATCTCATCAGGCCCATTGGTGCTGATGAAATCTCCCAATTAGATCCGAGTTATCCAATAACTTGATCATAAGGCTTCTCGATCAATACGAGAACTCAAGTATCAAGGTGTGCGACCCTATAGGTTCTTCTGACGCTGGCAGTGCTGACCAAAGGTCAGCACAAGCAGTGAGTGGCACCTAGCAGTGCATCGCTGCTACCCAGGTCATTGGAATGGATATCGACATTGACATCCCCATCATCGCAACTAGGTACAGATGCATTACAGTCTCTTTGCCGGACTGATATCCGATTGGACAAGTGTGTCACCACTTGTTTTCATCCAATCACATGGCTATGACTAAAACAGGTTCTTACCTGGGTATGGCCATACACTCTCAGTCATAGAACCATAGAGGAGCTCCATGGATATCATACTTCCCTAAGGAAGGGGCAAATCCTATGTCTGTCCATTGACCTTCTCATATGGGTCGTGATATGCTCAATGACAACCGTTATGACCTCCCAACTACGGCGAGGTGTTAGGTTGTATCAAAGCAAGTCGCTAACCATATAGAACGATCAATGACCTCAAGTCAAGGGATCAATGCATCTCCTGTCACTTGTGAGGATAACTTATGACACCAAGTCATAGCCTCACAGCGGGTCTTTCCAGTATAACCTCCAATGATATACCCATGTGTCTGCGTTAGCACCACGTGCCTAACCAGCTCACAAACCAGTCTCACAAGTACCATAGCTGTCCCATATCCACTAAGGTACATCGACTGGGGACAATAGTTTGAGCACAGATCCAATCTATCTCCAGGGACATTATCATGTCAGTACATGTGCGCAGATGTAAACAAACATTGATAATGACAATGCCAGAATGATATATATAAATATCAAAGTCAAGTAGTACATAAGTGGACCAAAACTAGGTCCTAGGGCATATACACCAACAGACAAGACTTACCATAAACCAATTGAAAAGGAGACATACCTATTAGTGTTTTAAAAGCACTCCGGTAGGCCCACAGTGCATTATCAAGTTTGGATGCCCAATCTTTTCTCGTGTGTGACACTGTCTTTTCCAAAATTCCTTTGATTTCTCTGTTTGATATTTCAACTTGTCCACTTGTTTGGGGGTGATAAGATGTTGCAACTCTATGATTTACCCCATACTTTCTAAGCAAGGCTGAGAACTTATGTTCTATGAAGTGTGAGCCTCCATCATTAATCACTACTCGTGGTGTCCCAAATCATGGAAAGATAATATTTTTGAACAGTTTAATAACAACTCTAGAATCATTAGTAGGAGAAGCAAAAGCCTCGACCCACTTTAAAACATAATCAACTGCCACAAGTATGTATTTGTTACCTCCAGAAGATGGAAAAGGTGCCATGAAATCTATCCCCCAAACATCAAATATCTCAATCACAAGAATAGTAGACAGTGACATTTCATGTCTTATGTAAATGTTCCCTGTTTTTTGACATCTATCACAAGATAAAATAAAATTTCTAGCATCTTTGAAAATTGAAGTCCAATAAAATCCTGATTGCAAAACTTTGAAAGCAATTTTCTCAGTACTAGCGTGCCCTCCATAAGAGGATCCATGACACTGAAATAATATATCTGTGATTTCCTCTTCAGGTATACATTTTCTAAAAATTCCATCTGCACATCTCCTAAAAACATAAGGCTCATCACAAAAATAATTCTTTACCTCTGCCAAGAATCTCTTCTTTCTTTGCTAATTTAAATCAGGAGGAAAAACATCAGCTACTAAGTAATTTACTATGTCAGCATACCATGGGGCTCTGATTTGTTCAATGGCCAAGAGTTGTTCTTCAGGGAAGGAATCATTGATTATATCATTCTTTTTAGTATCCACCATTATTCTTGAAAGATGATCTGCAACAAAGTTTTCTAATCCTTTTTTATCTTTAATTTCTAAATTAAACTCTTGCAAGAGTAAAATCCATCTAAGCAAGCGTGGTTTACTATCCTTTTACTACATTAAGTACCTTACTGCTGCATGATCAGTGTATACCACCACTTTAGAATTAATCAAGTATGATCTAAATTTATCAAAGGCAAACACTATGGCTAAAAGTTCTTTCTAAGTGGTGGTGTAATTCCTCTGTGTCTCATCCAAAGTCCTACTAGCATAATGAATATCATATGACTTCTTCTCTTTTCTCTGGCCTAAAACTGCTCCTATTGCATAATCACTAGCATCACACATGAGCTCAAAGGGTAAATCCCAATCTAGAGGTTGAATGATAGGTGCTGAGACCAAAGCTTTCTTGAACTCCTGAAAAGCAGATAAACAATCTTCATCAAAAGAAAATTTAACATCTTTACAAAGTAAATTTGTAAGAGGTCTAGCAAGTTTAGAGAAATCCTTGATGAATCGCCAGTTGAATCCTGCGTGTCCTAGAAAGCTTATGACCTCCTTTACTGTAGTGGGCGGCTCTAACTTTTCTATCACTTCAACTTTGGCTTTGTCAACTTCAATCCCTCTCTCTGAAATCAAGTGCCCCAAAACTATCCCTTGCCTAACCATGAAATGACATTTTTCCCAATTAAGCATAAGGTTAGTTTCTTCACACCGCTGCAAAACTCGAGATAAATTAGCCAAATAATCATCAAAAGAAGAACCATAAATAGAGAAATCATCCATAAATACATCCATAAAGCCCTCAATGAAGTCAAAAAAAAATAGCCATTATACACCTCTGGAAAGCAGCAGGTGCATTACATAAACCAAAAGAGATTCTCCTATATGGAAAAGTACCATACAGGCAAGTGAAAGTGGTCTTATCTTGGTCATCAGGATGTATAGGAATTTGGAAAAACCCAGAATATCCATCTAAGAAACAAAAGTGAGAATGGTTTGCAAGACTTTCAACCATCTGATCAATAAAAGGTAAGGGAAAATGGTCTTTCCCAGTAGCAGCATTCAATTTCCTATAATCTATGCACATGCACCAACTAGTTACTTTTCTAACAGGGATCAATTCATTGTCTTTATTTTTCATGACAGTTACTCCTCCTTTCTTAGGAACATAATGCACAGGACTTACCCATTTACTGTCAGAGATAGGATAGATAATACCTGCATTGAATAATTTCAGAACCTTCTTCTTCACAACTTCTTTCATAGAGGGGTTAAGTCTCCTTTGAAAATCTGCATGTGGCTTATGTTCCTCTTCCATCAATATCCTGTGCATACAAAAAGAGGGGTTAATTCCTTTTAAGTCATCAATTGTGTACCCAATTACCTTCCTATGAATCCTTAATTCTTTGAGAAGCAAATCTGTCTCCCTTTTTCCAAGATGTGCATCAACAATGACAGGTTAAGTAGAATTAGGACCAAGAAATTCATTACGAAGGTTATCAGGTAATGCCTTAAGTTCTACTTTTGGAGCCTTCTCTTCTTTACTCTTTTTGTCATCACAAACAATGCAGTCTAATAATTCATTATTTTCAGAACTGGTGTATACATTAGAATCAAGAACAGAATCTAAATCAGAATCATATTCAGAGGTTTCAACAAATAAGTCTCTAAGATCATAAACAGTGTCATCTACAGCATGTATACTACAACAAGATCCAGAATTTGATGGGGGGTTTTATGGCCTCATTCAAGTCATACTCAATTCTTTCATCTTCAATGTTAAGTGTAAGTTTACTGTTCTTTACATCAATAATTGCCCCTGCTGTGGCTAAGAACGGTCTACCTAGTATTGTTGGTGTATATGCCCTAGGACCTAGTTTTGGTCCATCTATGTACTACTTAACATTGATATTTATATATCATTCTGGCATTGTCGTTATCATTATTTGTTTACATCTGCAATTATGTACTTACATGATAATGTCCCTGGACACAGATTGGATCTGTGCTCAAATGGTTATCCCTAGTCGATGTCAGTTCGGCAACGAGACTGTAATGCATCTGTACCTAGTTGCGATGATGGGGATGTCGATGTCAATATCCATTCCGATGACTTGGGTAATAGTGATGCACTGCTAGGTGCCACTCACTGCTTGTGGTGACCTTAGGTCAGCACTGCCAATGTCAGAGGAACCTACAGGGTCGCACACCTTGATACTCGAGTTCTCGTGTTGATCGGGAAGCCTTATGATTGAGTTATTGGATAGCTCAGATCTATTTAGGAGATTTCATCAGCGCCAATGGGCCTGATGAGATGGAAGAATGTTATTGGAGCTAAACTTTATTTTTGGTAGGTTGACCCGATTTTGACCATGGTTGGTCACATTTGGATTAGGGTTGCATTGGATTGGATCCAATTGCTTAATCAACCCATGTAATGAAGTTTGGGCTAGCTCATTACCCAATGAGGCCCAATAACAAGTTGTCATGAAGAGAGAATAGTCTAAAAGAGTATAATGGGGAGAACTCTCCCCCCATTGGCGCCTAAGGGCATAATGGGGAGGAGTGGGCGTATGTTGCCCCCTTTGGAAGGAATTGGCGCCTCCCCCTTTGTGCTTGGATGGAAAGCATGCCTCTTTGGCAAGGCTTGAGGCATCTAAGGCATGATAGACTTCTATGGTAAGTCTTGGGCGATTTGGATGGGTTTATGGAAATGGCTTGGAGTCTTGCCAAAACCCTAAACCCTAATTGCCACCCATTAACCCTAGCCACCCCCTCTCTTTGATATGCGCCTAGCCCTTGCATTGCCACCCCTTGCTCTATATATCCTTGTGATATGCGAGAGCCTTGATATATACAATCATATTGGTGTGAGCACATCAAGTGGCGAGAGCAAGAAAGGCTTGGCGCATCCCTTCCACACCCTAGCCGCAAGTGACCTTCCTCCTTTCCCTTTGGCGCAAGGAGCATTGGTGCTTGGTGGCTTCCTTTTCTCCATCCTTCTCTTGGTGCATCCTTCCCCTTTGTGGTGCAAGTGAAGTGGAGATTATCCCTGAGGCTTGGATCTTCTTCCCGAGGCTAGCACTGGTCGAGGAAGAAGAGAGCTCGAGGCATCCATGTGTGTGAGACTGCAGAGGGTGGACGCTTGGGCGCCTACCTTGACATCAACCTTCTCGCTTGCTCTAGGTACTTACTATCTCATCGTGTTGACCCCTCGCAAGAGATCTTCACTGGGTTTTTGGGATTGGCCGTTTCGGGGATATTATTCCGCTGCGTTTGTAATATATTTTCTGTGAAAAATTGTAAAATATCCCCGAGGTTTCCAACAAGTATAATAGGGATCCTTGCATCTTCCTCCATCTCAAGAACTACAAAATATGCTGGATTGAAATACTTACCTACTTGGATGAGCACATTTTCCAGAATCCCTTAAGATCTTCAATCTCCTTATTTTGATTTGTCATGAATTGATTTTGACTAGCCATAAACTTTTCAAGCATGGACTCTACACTAAAAGAGTTTACATTTTCAGTCAAGGTTCGCCATCCATCAGTCTTATTCTTACCATGTTGATTACAATATAGCATTCCTTCTTCAGTACACCATTGGTTATGGTTCAGGGCCATCTCCTCAAACAAGGTGAATGCATCTTCAATTGTTCTACTCATGAGGGCTCCTCCTGCAACAGCATCAATAGTCAGTTGGGTATTATAAAGTAAGCCATTATAAAATGTATGAATTAGAACCCAATTTTCAAGGCCATGGTGAGGACACTTCCGTTGTAATTCGTTGAAATGCTCCCATGCCTTGCTGAAAGACTCGCCATCCTTTTGTGGAAAGCTTGTAATCTGGTTTCTCAACTGAATGGTCTTGCTGGGTGAAAAGTATTTCATCAAGAAAGCATTTGATAGTTGATCCCATGTAGTGAAGGTCCCGGTAGGTCGAGATTGTAGCTAAGAACGTGCTCGGTCACTAAGAGAAAAAAGGAAACAATCTTAGTTTTAAAGCATCATCAGAAACACCATTAATTTTAATGGTGTCACAATATTCAAGAAAGAGATATAAATGCTGATAAGGGTCTTCAAGTGGTGATCCTCCAAACTGATTTTGCTGTATCATAGATAGGAAAGCTGGCTTGATTTCAAAGTTTTTAGCCTCGATAGCTGGTCTGGCAATGCTAAAGTGTATCTCCTGTGGATTAGGGGCTGTATAGTCTCTAAGTGATCTCCGTTCTGCCATAGCTACTTCTTCTTCTTGTCTCTCTTCAAACCTGAGTTTCCTGCGCAGTCTAAGTAGATAGATCAAATAATTTCAATATAAGCAAAAAAATAACAAAAAATATAAAATAAAACCTAGTCTAGCAATATTTCAATATCTTCAATATTGACAAAAACCAAGGTCCCTAGCAACGGCACCAAAAACTTATTGTGTCCGCAAGTGCATGGATACTCAAAGTAATAATTAAGATATCGAACCACAGAGACCTCGTTTGTCAAGTACTGAATAATCGATTTCTCACTAGCTAGGCAATCGAAAATTGATGTTAGTAAACGGTCGAAAAGTGCACAAAAAGTTAGAGAGAAAAGCTGGGACTAGGGTTTCATCCATCTTAATTTCTATGACTAGAAAGAAATAAGCGTATCATCAGTCCACTCTTATTATGATAAAGATAAGATTTACTTTATAAAGAAATTGTCTCGCTTTCACGCAGACAATTTACAAAGAATCAATCTTCACTTTCGCACAGGATTTATTCAATGTTAAATGAAAGTAAATCATTGACAAAGAACTCAAAGATCACTTTCGTGCATCCAAATTCTAAGTCAATCATCTCAAGTGAAAACTAAATACTTTCATACTTTAATTTTCACAGGTTCTACTTAAGGTTCTCCAATGATCCGATATTTAATTTCTTACAATATCATCATGTTTAATTCAATAATTTCTTACAATATCATCAATAGACTTCTAAAATGTAGAAATAAGAATAAACCTAATTTCTTACGATGAGTTCCTAAATCATGATTCTAGGGTTCCAAGTTCTCGCAAGTCACTTTTCAGTCCATATCACAAAAACTCTAAAACATGTTGATAATATGAAACTAGAAAGAATTAAAGGCAATCATCTCTTAAGTTGAATTATCATAACAAGAGTTCCCTAACGAAATAAAAATTATCTACTCATTCAAAATTAAGGGGATTACACCCCCATGTCCCAAAAAGAGTTTAAGCTAGTATAGTTGAAGAATTACAATAAACCATGGTTCCAAAGGGTCAGAAATCAAAGAGAAAGAGAAAATCTACTAACAGTACGGTTGTAATGAAAATTACAGCCGTAATTTCGTGTGATGAATAGTAACGACGATGCCTATTTTATTGATTTCTCCTCTGATCGATCTCATTTTGCTATGAAACTTCTGGGGTACGTTCTCCTCCTCTAGGCGTAGCTTCCCTTCAAATTTCACGGCTGGGATGTACTATACGCTTCCCGGCGATGAAACCTAGGGCGATGGTAAGAATCATGATTTCTCTCTCGAGCGTTGATAAAAATTGGGGCTTTTCATGTGTGTCTCCTCGCCTCGATCTGACGAGTCTTTCCCTTTTTACGGATCTCCAATTGATGGTCTAGATCATCCACAATCAACCGCGCAAGAATCAGGCTTTAATAAGTCCGAGAAAATCAGCCGTCCAGGATAGAATTATGACTATGTAAATCGTTACGGTAGTGCCGTAATTGCTGCTAAGTTCTTGATATAGAAATCGACCTGAATTACTGTACCATAATATGCATTACGGCAGTGCCATATTTTCTGTAAATCTTTCTAGTTAGAAATCGCCTCAAAATACGGCCCGAAATATTGTTTACGGCGGTGCCGTAAAGTCTGCAAACTTTCTGTACGAAATTTATCCCAAATTACGACAGTGCTCTGAAATTACGGTAGTGCCGTGGTTTGTTCTGTAGGTTCAGTGAAACCACGGTACTGATGACACAAAAATATATAGTATATTTTGTATCATTTTATATATCTTTTCATGCCAAATTGAGATTCTTTAGCTTATTTTTATGCCATAATTATCAAATATTGCAAAATCTACTTCTATTTTGGTTTTTGACGATTTTCAGGTAAAAAGACATATTTTGAGGCATTTTCGAGCAAAATCAAATACATGAAAGAATTACCATCATCAAGAGGAAATCACAGGACAAATTTCACGCAAATCGGAGCAACAAACCAAAATACGGTAGGGCCGTAGTATTTATTACGGTACCGTATTTTCGTACGCTGTCGTAATATCAGAGCCTTGTCGTAATTTGGTGATTTTCTAACCAGAAAGTTTTATGAAAATTACGGCACGGCCGTAAGAATTTACACGGTACCATAATTTGGAGCGCCTTCAGACCAGAGATACTTGCTGATTTTATGGCACTGCCGTAAGAAATTACACGGGCCATAATTTTCAAACATTTTCGACCAGAAAGTTCAGCCGATTTTACGGCATTGCCGTATGCCATATTACGGTGCCGTATTTGCTAGAGATTTCGGACCCGAGAACTCAACTGATTTTACGGCAGTGCCGTAACATATTACATTGCCGTAATTCTATCTCAGAACGCGACTTCCACGGTCAAATTTGAAGTTCAATTTTTGCAGAGAAGATTGCAAACGATTCAAGCCTTTATATTCGAAGCCGTAAGAAGAAAAAAGGGAGCTTTTCGCGAGGAGAAGAGGAGGACACCAAAAGCCCCAAATTCCATCCACCATACAGGGAGAAATTGAGTTTTTTGTCGCTGCCGAGGGTTTTGCCACCGTGATACACACAGTGCATCTCCGGCCGTGAAATTTGAGGAGAAGCTACGCTCGGAGGAGGAGAACACGCCCCAGGAGTTTCAGAGCGAAAGAAGATCAATTGGAGGAGAAATCAAAGAAAAGGGAGGTGCCGACACTGTTCACAACAACTCCTACACAAATTACGGCTGTAATTTATATTATAGCCGTGGTGTATTTTCTTAAACTCTCTTTTCCCTTTGATTTTCGATCTTCTGAATCCATGGAACATTGTATCTTCTTCACTATGGTAGCTTGAACCTATTTGGGACATGGGGGAGTAATTCCCTTTGATTTTCTTAATGACTAGATACTTTTTACCTTCATCATGGTAATTCTATTCTTGATGATTTTACTTATGATATTATTGCTCTAAAATTCTCCTTAGTTTACTTTTTGTCTTCATGATTTAGAGTTTTCGCAATATGTACTGAAAAAGTGATTTGCTTGAGAACTTGGAACCCTAAAATTGAATAATAGAAACTCACCGTAAGAAATTAGGTTAAGTTCTTATTTCTTGATTTTAGTAGTTTAATTGACATGTTGATAATTATGAATCTAGGATTGGGTTATTGTGTCAAACGTAGAGATCTTGCATGAAAGTGAGGATCGGAATGGAGAACCATAAGTAGAACTTGTGTTGAGACTCGGATGCACGAAAGTGATCCTTGAGTTTCTATTCGAGACAATCAACTTAGAATTCAGATGCACGAGAGTGATCCTTGAGTTCTTTGTTTGATAATTTACTTATCATTAGCTTGGGATAAATCTTGCGCGAAAGCGGGGATTGGTCCTTGCATGGTTGTCTGCACGAAAGTGAGATAATCCCTTTATGAAGTAAATTAAGTCTTTATCGTGATAGAATTTGATTGATGAATATTTATTTATATCTAGTCATGAAAATTAAAGTGGATTGATTATATTTTTCTGTGTGTTTTCGGTTATTGCTTGACATCGTTCGATTGCCTGGATAGAAAGAAGTCAATTATTCGGTACTTGACAATATAGGTCTCTGTGGGTTCGATATCTATTTTATTACTTCGAGTATCCTTGCACTTGCGGAGATAACAACAAGTGTGGTGACACAATACGTTTTTGGTGCCAACCAGCCGGTCTTGGCCGCGACACCAGAAATAAGTTTCTGTCTACCTACTTGTTGGGATACAACAAGTTTTTGGCGCCGTTGCCGGGGACCTTGGTTTTTGTCAATATTGAAGATATTGAGAGTATTGCTAGACTAGATTTAATTTATGTTTTATCTTTCTGTTCTTTTCTGTTTACTTGGGTTATTTGATCTATCTACTTTAGACTGCACAGGAAATTTATATCAGATGGCAAACCGAAAATCACTTAGGGACTATGCAGCCCCTAAACCACAGGAGATACACTTTAGCATCGCAAGACCAGCTATTGGTGCTGATAATTTCAAAATCAATCCTGCTTTCTTGTCCATGATTCAGCAGAATTAGTTTGGAGGATCACCAATTGAAGATCCTTATCAACATTTATATCTTTTTCTTGAACTTTGTGATACCATTAAAATGAATGGAGTTTCTGATGATGCATTAAAATTAAGATTGTTTCCTTTTTCTCTCAGGGATCGAGCGCGCTCTTGGCTACATTCTCGACCTACCAGCACCTTCACCACATGGGAGCAATTGTCCAATGCCTTCTTGATGAAGTACTTTCCACCCGGCAAAACCATCCAGTTGAGAAACCAAATTACAAGCTTTGCACAATAGAATGGCGAGACTTTTAGTGAGGCATGGGAGCCATTCAATGAATTACAACGGAAGTGTCCTCACCATGGCCTTGAAGATTGGATTTTAATTCAAACATTTTATCATGGCTTACTTTATAACACCCGTCTGATTATTGATGCTGCTGCAGGAGGAGCCCTCATGAGCAAAACAATCAAAGATGCTTCTACCCTGCTTGAGGAGATGGCCATGAATCTTAACCAGTGGGCTCCGGAAGAAGGAATGCTATATTGTCATCAACATGGTAAGAATGAGGATGAAGAATGGCGAACCTTGACTAAAGAGGTAAATTCTTTTAGTGTAGGATCCATGCTTGAAAAGTTTATGACAAACCACAATAAAGAGATTGAAAATCTTAAGGGATTAGTTAATCATCTTACCTCTCAAATAGGATCCTTAGCTGCTTATAATAAAATTCTAGGAGATCAAATACCTGCTGAACTAAGTTAGATCCTAGGGAACAATGTAATGCTATTATCACTAGAAGTGGGAAACAATTAGGAGAACCTAAGGAGAAAGTTGAAAATAATGAAAAAGAGCCTAGTGATGATCACGAAAAGGAATTAGAGTTAGAAAAATTCTCTAAACATGAACAAACCCAACCTAGTTTGCCACCTCAAACGGGTGATGAACCAAAAGGGGATGTGCCATGTAAGGAAGATGATTCTAAGTCTAATTTACCTCCACCTTTTAGGCCACCAATACCTTTCCCCAAAGGTTAGTACAAGAAAAATTAGACAAATAATTTGGGAGATTTTTAGATGTTTTGAAAAAGCTTTACATTAACATTCCATTTACTAAAGCTTTATCTCAAATGCCCACATATGCTAAATTTTTGAAAGAAATTTTGTCTAATGAAAGAAAAATATTGGACTATGGTACCGTGGCTTTAACTGAGGAATGTAGTGCTATTATTTAGAACAAGTTGCCACCTAAATTGAAGGACCCAGGTAGTTTCTCTATCCCTTGTTTTATTGGCAGTATGGCTTTTGACCGAGCCTTATGCTACTTAGGGGCTAGTGTGAGTTTAATGCCGTTGTCTATCTGCAGGAGGTTGGACATGGGAGAGCTTAAACCAACTTTAATATCTTTACAGCTCGCCGATCGTTCAATTCAATATCCTGTGGGGATTCTTGAAGATGTACCTATCCAAGTAGGTAAATATTTCATTCCAGTAGACTTTGTAATCCTTGAGATGGAAGAAGATGCAAAAATCCCCATAATACTTGGTAGACCATTTTAGCCACTGCAGGAGCACTTATTGATGTAAATAATGGTAAGCTTTCACTTAACATTGGGGATGAAAGGATTGAGTATGACTTGCATAAAGCAATGAAAAACCCTTCGAATTCTGAATCTTGCTGTAGTATACATGATATAGATAACATTGTCTATAATCTTAGTGATTTATTTGTTGAGAACAATGATACTGATTTGAATTTTTCTCTGGATTCTAAAGTAGAAACAACCTCTGGGACTGATGAATTATTAGATTGCAATGTTTGTGATAATGGAAAGAGTGAAGAAGGAAAGACTCCAAAAGTAGAACTTAAAGCTTTACCTGATAACCTTCGTTATGAATTTCTTGGTCCTGATTCTACTTACCCTGTCATTGTTGATGCACAGCTTAGGAAAAGGGAGATAGAATTGCTCCTCAAGGAATTAAGAATTTATAGAAAGGTAATTGGGGTACTCAATTGATGACTTGAAAGGAATTAACCCCTCTTTTTGTATGCACGGGATCTTGATGGAAGAAGAGCACAAGCCACATGCAGATTTTCAAAGAAGGCTCAACCCCTCTATGAAAGAAGTTGTAAAGAAAGAGGTTCTGAAATTACTTGATGCAGGTATTATTTATCCTATCTCTGATAGCAAATGGGTAAGTCCTGTTCATTGTGTTCCTAAAAAGGGAGGGGTAACTGTCATGAAAAATAAGGACAATGAATTGATTCCTGTTAGAACTGTTACTAGCTGGCGCATGTGCATAGATTATAGGAAATTGAATGCTGCTACTAGGAAAGATCACTTCCCTTTACCTTTTATTGATCAGATGGTTGAAAGACTTACAAACCATTCTCATTTTTGTTTCTTAGATGGGTATTCGGGTTTTTTTTTCCAAATTCCTATACATCTTGATGACCAAGAGAAAACCACTTTCACTTGCCCATATGGAACCTTTGCTATAGGAGAATGCCGTTTGGTTTATGTAATGCGCCTGCCACCTTTCAGAGATGCATGATGGCTATTTTTTCTAACTTTATTGAGGACTTTATGGATGTATTTATGGATGACTTCTCAGTATACGGTTCCTCTTTTGATATTTGTTTGGCTAACTTATCTCAGGTTTTACAGAGATGTGAAAAAACTAACCTTATGCTTAATTGGGAAAAATGTCATTTCATGGTTAAGCAAGGGATAGTTTTGGGGCATTTAATTTCAGAAAGAGGAATTGAAGTAGACAAAGCCAAAGTTGAGGTGATAGACAAATTAGAACCTCCCACCACAGTGAAGGAGGTCCGAAGCTTTCTAGGACACGCATGATTCTACCGGCGATTCATCAAGGACTTTTCTAAACTTGCTAGACCTCTTACAAATTTGCTTTGTAAAGATATTAAATTTTCTTTTGATGATGATTGTTTGTCTTCTTTTCAGGAATTGAAGAAGGCTCTAGTTTTAGCACCTATCATTCAGCCCCCAGATTGGGATTTGCCCTTTGAGCTCATGTGTGATGCCAGTGATTATGTAATAGGGGTAGTTTTGGGACAAAGAAAAGATAAAAAACCTTATGTTATTCACTATGCCAGCAGGACTTTAGATGAGACACAGAAGAATTACACTACTACTAGAAAAGAACTCTTAGCTATAGTATTTGCTTTTGATAAATTTAGATCATACTTGATTAACTCCAAGGTGGTAGTGTATACTGATCATGCAGCTGTAAGGTATTTAATGCAGAAAAAGGATACTAAGCCACGCTTACTCAGATGGATCTTACTTCTGCAAGAATTTGATTTGGAGATTAAAGAAAAAAAGGGATCAGAGAATTTTGTTGTAGATCATCTTTCAAGAATTATGGTAGACACTAAAAAAAATGATGTAATTAATGATTCATTTCCTGAAGAACAACTCTTGGCCATCGATCAAATCAGAGCCCCTTGGTATGCTGACATTGTGAATTACCTTGTAGATAATGTTTTTCCCCCTGATTTGAGTTACCAGAGAAGGAAGAGATTCTTGGTTGAGGTAAAACACTATTTTTGGGATGAGCCTTATGTGTTTAGAAGATGCGCGGATGGCATTTTTAGGAGATGTGTACTTGAGGAGGAGGTCACGGATATATTATTTCATTGTCATGGGTCCTCTTATGGTGGTCATGCCAGTACTGAGAAAACTGCTTTCAAAGTATTACAATCAGGATTTTATTGGCCTACAATTTTCAAAGATGCTAGAAACTTTGTTCTATCTTATGACAGATGCCAAAAGACAGGTAATATTAAAAAAAGACATGAGATGCCACTGTCAAACATTCTAGAGGTTGAGATAACAAGTACATTCTTGTGGCAGTTGATTATGTTTCAAAATGGGTTGAGGCTCTTGCTTCCCCTACTAATGATTCCCGAGTTGTTATTAAGCTATTCAAAAAGATCATCTTTCCACGGTACGGAACACCACGAGTAGTGATTAGTGTTGGAGGTTCACATTTTATTGAACACAAATTCTCAGCTTTGCTCAGGAAATATGGGATAAACCATAGGGTTGCAACACCTTACCACCCCCAAACAAGTGGACAAGTTGAGATATCGAACAGAGAGATCAAAGGAATTTTGGAGAAGACAATGTCACGCACTAGAAAGGATTGGGCATTCAAACTTGATGATGCATTGTGGGCCTACAGGACTGCTTTCAAAACACCAATAGGTATGTCCCCTTTTCAATTGATCTATGGAAAATCATGTCACCTTCTTGTAGAGCTCGAGCATAAGGTGTTCTGGGCAATCAAAAATCTGAATTTTGATTTGAAAAACGTGGGTGAAAAACGGAGATTACAATTGAATGAATTAGATGAGATTAGACTCTCTGCATATGAAAATGCAAGAATTTACAAGGAGAGGACTAAAAGATGGCATGATCGACATATTTTTAGAAAGGAATTCCAACCAGGTGACTTTTATTCTTTTATTCAATTCTAGATTAAGACTTTTTCCTGAAAAACTTAAGTCTCGATGGTCTGGACCCTTTCAGGTGAAGAAAACCTATCCCTACAGAGCTGTGGACATATGGAGTGAAAAAACAGGAGAATTTAAAGTTAATGGTCAAAGATTAAAGCATTACTATCAAGAAGAGAGGATTGAAGAAAGGGAAAGTTTCTACCTCGATGAACCACGATCAGATCCGAGTGCCGAACGATCAAGCTAAAGACCATTAAATTAGCGCTTCTTGGGAGGCAACCCAAGCACTCTTTCTTTATTATCAATTACTTTTTTGTATTTTTACTTTCACCTTTAGAACTAATTTTTCTTTTCTTTTTAAGAGAAGAGAGAATCTATTGTTTCCACTATGCACACCACGCCCAATCCTAAGCCAACAAATCCATCCCCTAAGAGATGAAAGAGATTAGACTCGACGATAATAACGAGTAGAATTTTGTGAGTATCACTTTCCCTCGTTACTTTACATATTATTAATGTTTCATGTTTTATGGGAAAGATGATTCCCACGAACTTTTGTGTCTGCTATCACTATCTTACTACATTTTAATGACTAATTCGACACTTTGAGCACCGTGTGAGGGTGCACGCATGCATGCTTAATGATATATTCTGACTTCGCGATTTGGTGAATGCCATTCTTATTGACACGATTGATTTATGACTTAAGTCTCTTTATAAAAGGTAGTATTAATTCCTTGTTTGACCCTTATTGATGATGAATAAACCTGTATTCATGATTAGAGGGAAACCTATCATGTTAGATTTCTTTCTTCAATGCATATCTATCTTTTGAAATTTGACATTGGTTGATGCATGAAATTTTGAGTAGATGTATTATTTGAGGAATAAGATCTAAAAGTGAAACTACTCCTTTAAATAAAATGAGCATACGAGCATGATTTGTGAATTGATATCAATTGATCAACCTAATAGATGTTTAGTTTATCTTACTATTTGTTGGGAATGAAGAATCCAAGATCCATAAAAATAGTCAGAGACTCCCCTACTTGGCACTATGTAAAATTGATAGTGGTACCGAAGACATAGGTTGAAGTCTGTATCTAAAAAAATAATGAGAGAGAAAAAGAATAAAACTCCCCTACTTGGCACTGTGTAAGATTGATAGTGGTACCGAAGACAAGGGTTGAAGTAAAAATAAAAAGTATGTATCTATTTGGATATATGCTATCTATGCAAAAATACATTTTGAAAAAAAATTCATGTGTGGAAAAAGATCTTAGAAACTTAATTCCTGTAAACAAAAGTATGATAGATTTGAACTGAAATTGGGTGAAGTCTTGAGATTGAAAACTCTACTTATTATACAAGTTGCGAAGTTTTATTTGATTGAGTTGAGGATCTAGAGGGTTGAGTTCTATGAATGATATGTTTAAAGTTTTGTGAAACATTGATGGAATTTTTCATTGATGATTGCATTCTAGAAATTTATTGAGCATGAAAAGGTTTATTCCTTAATCAATTTTTGATTTTTGCTTGAGGACAAGCAAAGTTTGAGCCTTATATATTTTGATGACACCAAAATATATAGTATATTTTGTATCATTTTATATATCTTTTCATGCCAAATTGAGATTCTTTCGCTTATTTTTATGCCATAATTATCAGCTATTGCAAAATCTACTTCTATTTTAGTTTTTTGACGATTTTCAGGTAAAAAAGCATATTTTGAGGCATTTTCGAGCAAAATCAAATACATGGAAGAATTACCATCATCAAGAGGAAACCACAGACAAATTTCACGCAAATCGAAGCAACAAACCAAAATACGGTAGGGCCGTAATATTTATTACGGTACCGTATTCTTGTACGCTGCCGTAATATCAGAGCCCTGCCATAATTTGGTGATTTTCTGACCAGAAAGTTTTATGAAAATTACGGCACAGCCGTAAGAATTTACACGGTACCGTAATTTGGAGCACCTTCAGACCAGAGATACTTGCTGATTTTATGGCACTACCGTAAGAAATTACACGGGCCGTAATTTCCATACGCTTTCAACCAGAAAGTTCAGTCGATTTTACGGCACTACTGTATGCCATATTACGGTGCCGTATTTGCCAGTGATTTCGGACACGAGAACTCGACCGATTTTACGGCAGTGCCGTAACATATTACACTACCGTAATTCTATCTCAGAACGCGACTTCCACGGCCAAATCTGAAGTCCAATTTTTGCGGAGAAGATTACGAACGATTCAAGCCTTTATATTCAAAGCCGTAAGAAGCAAAAAGGGAGCTTTTCGTGAGGAGAAGAGGAGGACACCAAAAGCCCCAAATTCCATCCACCATACAGAGAGAAATCGAGTTTTTCGTCGCCGCCGAGGGTTTCGCCGCCGTGATACACACAGTGCATCTCCGGCCGTGAAATTTGAGGAGAAGCTACGCTCGGAGGAGGAGAACATGCCCCAGGAGTTTTAGAGCGAAAGGAGATCAATTGGAGGAGAAATTGTTGGGGTATGCCCTTAAGGCTAATGTTTGAGGCCTTGGGATTATTTCAGTATCATGTATAAACTCTATGTTTATAAAGGCAATGGTTGTTATTCAGGTTGTTACATTATCTGCTGCCATATGTATACTTCTGAATAATGTCTCAATGCTGTTCAGCTTGGCTGACATGCAGTTTTGTCCTTAGTCGAGATATCTTGGTGAACATGAGACAGCCTTGATATGATTGAGACTAATATGTGTTCTAATCTTATAGGATGCTTCGAGCATGGAATAAGATGTAGACTCATGGGTACATTGGATGTATTGGACAGACCCTACTTAGGATATTCAATTGCTTGTCACAATGTGAATAATCCTTATATGCAAACAAGTGGCATATTTCCTCTGACTTGAGATCACTTGTGTTTCTAAATGATGATTGGCATTGTTTTGAGGTATTTCAATATCATTTGAAAGATAATGGTTATAGACTATCTTGGATAATGAGCATGAGTCATGTTAGGGCACTAGTGATAGATATAGGATTGCCGTCTCCTTGTTTGGAGTGTGATGTTCTATTGGGGCCCCCTGGATGAGATGGTTGAGAAAGTGTATGGCCATACCCAGATGACTATGTTCATCTGATCTAACCACTCTCATCATATTGGAATTATAGGCTTGACACGCTTGTCCAATAAGAACATCCAGTGGCAAAGGAAACACATATGTCAAGTGACTTGGGTTCACACTTGTGCTGTGGTTTGGGTGTAGTCTTGGAAGACTCTTTCCTTTATATCGGGAGACAGTGATGTGTTGATAGATACCCCTCACTGATCGTGATAACGTAAGTTATCGTTACCGACATTTAAAGGAAACCCTTAGGGTCGCACAATTTGATGATATGGCTTACTTAAGTCAGATCGTGTGGACTGAATTGTTTTGGTTCAGTTTAAAGGGATTTAAACTCTGATTGTAAGTGAGATCTGGTCTGATCATGTTTGATTGATTAGAGCTTGAGATTGGTAAGCTTCGATCGAGAGAATTGATGCTAGATCGGTGAGATCAAGAGCATTAAGAGATGAATGGTTAGATCTTGAGCCTTATGGTTTAATTTGATCTAGACCAATGCTTGGTTTAATTTGGTCTTTGAACTAAATGAAATTGAACCGGTTCACTTAGTGTGAGCGCATGGTTCAAGTCAAGGGAGAAAGTTGCGATTGGGGTAAACGCATCTTGCGTTGAAGTAGTGGCTTGCTATTTTTGGAAGTTATGTTTTCTAAAATAGCGTGGACGCCTCACGTTCGAAGTGGTCACGCCCTATTCTCGCCTCCTCACCTCTTGTCGCCTCTCCTCTCTCGGGTAGAGAGTCTTCACGCCTTGGAGAGAGTTTGGCCAAGCAAAGACGTCATCTCAATCCCCTTGACGCGATCAGGAAACTTGGAGATCCTTGCTAGCACAAGGAACGACAAGGAGTAGTCAACTCTCATCTTGTGTGCGCACGTTTTGGAGGAGAACCATTTCGTTCTCTCTGCTTCCAAGTCGCCATCCAGGCAAGGGCAATGGTATGAATCTTTTCGATCTATACAAGTATTAACAAGTTGATCATTTGACATGCTGTTGATCCTTTAGAAACCCTAGCTTCCGCTCAATGCAAAACCTCTGATATGCGCCCATTAGGGTTTCGCCTCCTTTAATGGAACTTTCAATTGGTATCAGAGCCATAGGTTCTGGTATGTTCATATGATTGCTTGACATGTGTGATTCATGTTTGTATGAATAGATCTAATGGTTATCTTCATGCGAAACTACATGCTTATTTTCGAAAATAGATGTATGTTGGCGCATGTATCTATGTTGGCGCTTGTTGTAGTTTTTTCTCAAAACGTAATTACTTGCGCGCCCCTCATTAGATCTAAGCGCCTGCTTTAAAATCTTAGACGGGTTATTAAGGATGAAGTCATCGTCCAGTCTAGACCCAACAGTCTGATCAGACCATCTGACAGCCTAGATGGGTCGACCAGATGGCACCTATGCGGAAGCATGTGGTGGCTATTGGTTGACTGCAGAAAGGCGTGTAGCGATGTCTGATTGAGACAACCAGTGAACGCTCATGATTAAGGCCCGGGGTCACACCCGCTTGCCAGAACTCATGAGGGACGTTCAGCCCTTAACGCATGCATTGTTGACCATGAGGTCGACTCAAGTCGGTTATGACTTGGTGCATGCAAGGGCAGGGGGTCTGACTAGGTCTGATGAGTGGATCCCTATTAATGGACCGTTGTAAGGTAGTAGGGCACATAAGGAAATAAAATTGAAGCCAATGGGATTTTTGAAAATTTTATTTTCTTGGATGGATCACATGATGTTTGTATAACATGATTGAGTGTTTATTTAATCTTATGTGGGCTGCCCAAATTTAATGTGTGCTGTGCTGGGGCCTCCGTGCCTGGATTGATATTGTAAATTATTTATTGTGATATGCGCATCACATTTTTAATTAATTTATAAAGTGTAATTGACCTGCGTGTCAATCATGTCTAGATAGATTAAATTGTAATTTAATCAGACATGAGCACAGAGCACACATGGCAGAGGCGCATGCAGCAAGTGGCTTCACCAGTGGGAGGTCTAGGGTTCGACTCTAGGACAGGCGCATTTTACCTGGTGGGCGCATCTGAGCTGTAGTGGGCGCTTGGGCCCGGGTTGGGCCAGATGAAATGCTAAAGACCCATGAAGAGCTCAAGTGAAGACTTAAGTTAATTAAGGTCTTACTTAGGCTTAATGGGCTTTTACCACATAAGATCATCATGCTTTTAATTTACTGTTTAAGTAATTTAGTAACTGCATGATCTATTCTTCTGCTATCACCATAGGATTTGCATGATAGTAAGAAGATAAAAGGACCGTTAAAATCCAACGTTAAATATCAAGCACGTAAGCCTTCTGACGCGAAACCTCACTGTTCTGACTATCGTTGGGGCCGTGTTGTACCCACTCAGTGGGCACGCCCATCTATCTTCAGACGGTGTGTGATTACACCTGCGTGTTACAGAGAAGGGATTTATCGCTTCTCGTTGCTCAGCATAGCACGTGGTGGTCCAGGGAGTAGGTCGGGTCAGCTTGACCATGTAGGCTACATATTGAGCATATGGTAGCTATATGGAGGCAGCCATCTGTGGGATCAGAGACTGTGTTGTACCAACTCAGTTGGCACAGTCTGCTGGATTGCCCAGATGAAGGGGAATCGCTCGGGTTGGCGATTGGCAGGGATTGCCTACCAGAGATTAGTGCTTGTACTCTCTGTGCATCTTATCTCGCCTGAGCGGGACGCGGAGACCAAGTATGAAATCTGGATCCCATCTCACTAAAAGAGTTTTACTCTTTCGGGCTGTTTTGCTGGATTTTTCAGTCAGATAAAATAGTGAGAAAAGAATCATTCTTAAGTCCTGGATTGATTCTAACATTGATACTGACCTTGCTGTTCTTGCATTGTTGTAGATTCCTGCAGCAACGAACACCACAAATTTCAATGTGCGATCCCTACTGGAAAGGGAGAAGTTTGCTGGGCCAAACTTCTCAGACTGGTACGGACACCTTAAGATTGTTCTTAAGGCTGAGAGGAAGCTGTATGTCCTCGAGACGGCAATACCGCCTCAACCCGCTGCGAACGCGCAAGGGCGGTTCGGGAAGCTTATGAGAAGCATGTCAATGATAGCATTGATGTCGCTTGCCTTATGCTTGCGTCTATGACGCCACAGCTGCAGCGTCAGCATGAGGATTTATCTGCTATAGAAATTATAGCAAACCTCAAAATGCTGTATGCTGCACAGGCAAGGACTGAACGCTATAATTTGACTAAGCTTTTCTTTCAGAGCAAACTGACTGAAGGGAGTCCAGTGGGAGCTCACGTACTCAAGATGATTGGGTACAAAGAGGCTCTAGAGAAACTGGGACACACCATCAATCAGGAGCTTGTTGTAGACATCATCCTGCAGTCTCTCCCGGCTTCTTTTGATCCGTTCATTATTAATTTTAATATGAACAAAATCGACTGTACGCCGGCGGAGTTACTGAACATGCTCAGTACTACAGAGGAGACTCTTGAGAAGGGAAAGCCTTCATCCTCTGTCCTAATGGTTCCTTCTAGGAACAAGAAGAAGGGGAAGAAGGGCAAAGCCCCTATCAAGAGCTACAACAAGGCTCTAAAACAAAAGATAAAGCGGTCGAAGGAATACAGATATTTCCATTGTGGCCAGCTGGGTCACTGGAAAAAGGACTGTAAAGCGCTCCAAGGAGACAAGAAGGGAAGCAAGACTTTCACTTCTGGCTCAGGTATTTTCGTGACAGAAGTCATGGTTTCTTCTTCTATTTCATGGGTGTTGGACACTGCATGTGGAGTTCACATTTGTTCAAATGTACAGGAACTCAAGAGAAGAAGACAGGTGGGACAGCATGAGGTGGACCTACGAGTTGGAAACGGGGCACGGGTTGCTGCTGTTGCTGTAGGAGAATATCACATCTCTTTACCATCTGGTTTTGTATTAGAACTGGACAATTGTTATTTTGTACCGAGCATAACTAAGAATATTATCTCTATTCCTGCTCTTGTCAGGAAAGGGTTTTCCTTTGAATGCAAAATTTCAAAGTGTTATATTTCTTTTGATAATATTGTTTATGCTACCGGGTCAATTAACAATGGGTTATTCATGTTGGACATGGAATGTTCTATACAGTAGATTGATATTAAGAAAGCCAAGTATGCTGATGACAGCACCTTGCTATGGCATAGTCGTTTAGGCCATATTAACAAGAAGCGCATTAAGCGGTTGCATGACCATGGACTGCTGGGATCATTCTCCTATGAGGAGCTTGATACATGCAAAGCTTGTTTAATGGGTAAATTGACGAAGTCTCCTTTTTCTAATAAAGGTCAAAGGACTTCAGGTTTACTTGACCTCATTCACAGTGATGTGTGTGGGCCATTTAGTAAACATGCCAGAGGTGGCTATTCATACTTCATTACCTTTACTGATGATTTAGTAGATATGGTTATGTCTATCTAATGAGACATAAGAGTGAATCTTTTGACAAGTTCAAAGAGTTCAAGAATGAAGTACAAAATCAGCTAGGCCGAAATATCAAGGCACTTCGTTCAGATCGAGGTGGAGAATACTTGAGTCGAGAGTTTACTGACTATCTGAAGGAGTGTGGGATTATCTCACAGCTCACTCCGCCAGGAACACCGCAATGGAATGGTGTGTCCGAGAGGAGAAATAGAACCTTACTGGATATGGTTCATTCTATAATGAGTCAAGCTACTCTACCTTACTCCTTTTGGGGATTTGCACTGGAAACAGCTGCAAAGGTACTAAACCGAGTGCCATCCAAGGCAGTTTCAAAGACTCCATATGAGTTATGGTATGGGAAACAGCCGAGCTTGACATTTATTAAGATCTGGGGTTGCGAGGCTTATGTCAAAAAGCTCGCCTCTGGGAAACTAGAGAGCAGATCTGAGAAATGTATCTTTGTCGGTTACCCTAAAGAAACTAAGGGTTATTATTTCTACAATCCCAAAGAGAACAAAGTATTTGTTGCTCGAACGGCTATTTTTCTTGAGAAGGAATTTCTTCTGCAAGAGGCCAGTGGGAGAGAAATAAAGCTGGATGAGAATCCAGAAGAAGGACAAAGTGGTCAAACTCAGTTGGATGAGCCTGAGCCAATAGAACAGATTATTGAACAACCTGAGGCTCAGATATCACGGGAACCGCGAAGATCGGGAAGGATCCGTCGACAGCCTGAACGCTATGACGGAGTCTACATCATTGATGATGAACCCCTCACTTATGCGGATGCGGTCAGTGGACCGGAATTAGCGAGATGGCTTGAAGATATGCGAGCCGAGATGGACTCCATGTCAGATAACCAAGTTTGGGATTTGGTTGATCCGCCTCGGGGAGTAATCCCTATAGGCTGTAAGTGGATCTTCAAGAAGAAGATTGACATGGATGGTAACGTGGTTACCTATAAAGGCAGGCTAGTTGCGAAAGGTTTCAAACAAATCTACGGGATAGATTATGATGAAACTTTCTCTCCTGTAGCTATGTTCAAGTCTATTCGGATTATTCTTGCGATAGCGGCATATTATGATTATGAGATCTGGCAAATGGATGTGAAGACCACTTTCCTTAATGGAAAACTAGAAGAGGATGTGTATATGACACAACCTGAAGGTTTCACTAATCCATCAGATCGTCATAAAATATGCAAATTAAAGAAGTCCATTTATGGACTTAAACAAGCATCAAGAAGCTGGAATATTCGTTTTGATGAATCAATCTGTGAATTTGGTTTCATCAAGAATGAAGATGACCCGTGTGTATATAAGAGGTTTAGTGGGAGCGTGATTACTTTCCTAGTCCTCTACGTCGATGATATCTTGATCATTGGAAACGATATTCCTGAAATGCATGCGGTCAAGGCATGGTTAAGAAAATGTTTCCAGATGAAAGATTTAGGAGAAGCAGCCTATGTATTAGGTGTGAAGATCTACATAGATAGATCTAAGAGGCTTCTCGGGCTGTGCCAGAGTACTTACATCGATAAAGTCCTGGAGTGATTCCATTTAGAAAATTCTAAAAGAGGATATCTTCCAGTCAGACATGGTCTGAATCTTTCAAAGAGTCAGTGTCCACAAACACAGACTGAGAAAGATGAAATGGACAATACGCCTTATGCTTCGGCTATTGGGTCCATTATGTATGCGATGTTGTGTACTCGCCCAGACGTCGCTTACGGGTTAAGCGTGACCAGTCGATTCCAAAGTAATCCAGGGAAGGCACACTGGATTGCGGTCAAGAACATTTTGAAATATCTTCGGAAGACCAAAGATATGTTCTTGATATATGGAGGTCAGGAAGAACTCAGTATTGAAGGATATACTGACGCTTCGTTCCAGTCTGACCAGGATGATTTCCGATCGCAATCAGGATGATATATGAAGGAGCAGTGGTGTGGAAAAGATTCAAACAATCAATTGTTGCTGATTCCACAACAGAAGCCGAGTATGTAGCAGTGTAATACCCCGAGTATAGTCCCACATTGCAAGTGGGAGAAACTATTATGTGGTTTATAAGGCTTAGTGGGCTTGCTATTGTTAACTTGGGCTTAAGCATTTTAATAGATTGAGCCACGTTGCAAATCGGCTCACCAAGTTAATAAATAGTTTGCTTACTAAGCGGGTCGTTACAAATGGTATCAGAGCAAAACTTAGTCCTAAGCATGGTGAGAAGCCAATAGGAAAGGGCTACCGAGGATGGTGGAGCCACCTTTGAGCTGACCTCACATGCTGCCGACTAAGGGATGATTCTTGGGCATGTGTTAAGGTTTGGGCTTGACGAGGACGTCAAGTCTTAAGTGGGGGAGATTGTAATACCCCGAGTATAGTCCCACATTGCAAGTGGGAGAAACTATTATGTGGTTTATAAGGCTTAGTGGGCTTGCTATTGTTAACTTGGGCTTAAGCATTTTAATAGATTGAGCCACGTTGCAAATCGGCTCACCAAGTTAATAAATAGTTTGCTTACTAAGCGGGTCGTTACAAGCAGCCTCGGAAGCATCCAAGGAGGCAGTGTGGATTCGTAAGTTCGTTCAAGAACTTGGTGTTGTTCCTTCGAGTGCAGATCCTTTGGTTATCTTCTGTGATAACACTGGAGCAATAGCACAGGCAAAGGAACCACGGTCGCACCAGAAGTCCAAGCACATACAGAGAAGGTTTCACTTGATCCGGGAGATCATTGATCGTGGCGAGATCAAAATCTGCAAGGTTCATACAGATGACAATCTAGCTGACCCGCTTACAAAGCCTCTGGCGCAGCAGAAGCATGAGAAGCACTATAATAATATGGGTTTGAGATTTCTCAACCATTAGATTAAGTGCAAGTGGGAGATTGTTGGGGTATGCCCTTAAGGCTAATGTTTGAGGCCTTGGGATTATTTCAGTATCATGTATAAACTCTATGTTTATAAAGGCAATGGTTGTTATTCAGGTTGTTACATTATCTGTTGCCATATGTATACTTCTGAATAATGTCTCAATGCTGTTCAGCTTGGCTGACATGCAGTTTTGTCCTTAGTCGAGATATCTTGGTGAACATGAGACAGCCTTGATATGATTGAGACTAATATGTGTTCTAATCTTATAGGATGCTTCGAGCATGGAATAAGATGTAGACTCATGGGTACATTGGATGTACTGGACAGACCCTACTTAGGATATTCAATTGCTTGTCACAATGTGAATAATCCTTGTATGCAAACAAGTGGCATATTTCCTCTGACTTGAGATCACTTGTTTTTCTAAATGATGATTGGCATTGTTTTGAGGTAGTTCAATATCATTTGAAACATAATGGTTATAGACTATCTTGGATAATGAGCATGAGTCATGTTAGGGCACTAGTGATAGATATAGGATTGCCGTCTCCTTGTTTGGAGTGTGATGTTCTATTGGGGCCCCCTGGATGAGATGGTTGAGAAAGTGTATGGCCATACCCAGATGACTATGTTCATCTGATCTAACCACTCTCATCATATTGGAATTATAGGCTTGACACGCTTGTCCAATAAGAACATCCAGTGGCAAAGGAAACACATATGTCAAGTGACTTGGGTTCACACTTGTGCTGTGGTTTGGGTGTAGTCTTGGAAGACTCTTTCCTTTATATCGGGAGACAGTGATGTGTTGATAGATACCCCTCACTGATCGTGATAACGTAAGTTATCATTACCGACATTTAAAGGAAACCCTTAGGGTCGCACAATTTGATGATATGGCTTACTTAAGTCAGATCGTGTGGACTGAATTGTTTTGGTTCAGTTTAAAGGGATTTAAACTCTGATTGTAAGTGAGATCTGGTCTGATCATGTTTGATTGATTAGAGCTTGAGATTGGTAAGCTTCGATCGAGAGAATTGATGCTAGATCGGTGAGATCAAGAGCATTAAGAGATGAATGGTTAGATCTTGAGCCTTATGGTTTAATTTGATCTAGACCAATGCTTGGTTTAATTTGGTCTTTGAACTAAATGAAATTGAACCGGTTCACTTAGTGTGAGCGCATGGTTCAAGTCAAGGGAGAAAGTTGCGATTGGGGTAAACGCATCTTGCGTTGAAGTAGTGGCTTGCTATTTTTGGAAGTTATGTTTTCTAAAATAGCGTGGACGCCTCACGTTCGAAGTGGTCACGCCCTATTCTCGCCTCCTCACCTCTTGTCGCCTCTCCTCTCTCGGGTAGAGAGTCTTCACACCTTGGAGAGAGTTTGGCCAAGCAAAGACGTCATCTCAATCCCCTTGACGCGATCAGGAAACTTGGAGATCCTTGCTAGCACAAGGAACGACAAGGAGTAGTCAACTCTCATCTTGTGTGCGCACGTTTTGGAGGAGAACCATTTCGTTCTCTCTGCTTCCAAGTCGCCCTCCAGGCAAGGACAATGGTATGAATCTTTTCGATCTATACAAGTATTAACAAGTTGATCATTTGACATGCTGTTGATCCTTTAGAAACCCTAGCTTCCGCTCAATGCAAAACCTCTGATATGCGCCCATTAGGGTTTCGCCTCCTTTAATGGAACTTTCAGAAATCAAAGAAAAGGGAGGCGCCGACACTATTCATAGCAACTCCTACACAAATTATGGCTGTAATTTATATTACAGCCGTGGTGTATTTTCTTAAACCCTCTTTTCCCTTTGATTTTCGATCTTTTGAATCTATGGAACATTGTATCTTCTTCACTATGGTAGCTTGAACCTATTTGGGACATGGGGGAGTAATTCCCTTTGATTTTCTTAATGACTAGATACTTTTTACCTTCATCATGATAATTCTATTCTTGATGATTCTACTTATGAGATTATGTTGGGGTATGCCCTTAAGGCTAATGTTTGAGGCCTTGGGATTATATCAGTATCATGTATAAACTCAATGTTTATAAAGGCAATGGTTGTTATTCAGGTTGTTGCAATATCTGCTGCCATATGTATACTTCTGAATAATGTCTCAATGCTGTTCAGCTTGGCTGACATGCAGTATTGTCCTTAGTCGAGATATCTTGGTGAACATGAGACAGCCTTGATATGATTGAGACTAATATGTGTTCTAATCTTATAGGATGCTTCGAGCATGGAATAAGATGTAGACTCATGGGTACATTGGATGTACTGGACAGACCCTACTTAGCATGTTCAATTGCTTGTCATAATGTGAATAATCCTTATATGCAAGCAAGTGGCATATTTCCTCTGACTTGAGATCACTTGTGTTTCTAAATGATGATTGGCATTGTTTTGAGGTAGTTCAATATCATTTGAAACATAATGGTTATAGATTATCTTGGATAATGAGCATGAGTCATGTTAGGGCGCTAGTGATAGATATAGGATTGCCTTCTCCTAGTTTGGAGTGTGATGTTATATAGGGGCCCCCTGGATGAGATGGTTGAGAAAGTGTATGGCCATACCCAGATGACTATGTTCATCTGATCTAACCACTCTCATCATATTGGAGTTACAGGCTTGACATGCTTATCCAATAAGAACATCCAGTGGCAAAGGAAACAAGTATGCCTAGTGAATTGAATTCACACTTGTGCTATGGTTTGGGTGTAGTCTTGGAAGACTCTTTCCTTTATATCGGGAGACAGTGATGTGTTGCTAGATACCCCTCTCTGTTCGTGATAACGTAAGTTATCGTTACCGACATTTAAAGGAAACCCTTAGGGTCGCACAATTTGATGATATGGCTTACTTAAGTCAGATCGTGTGGACTGAATTGTTTTGGTTCAGTTTAAAGGGATTTAAACTCTGATTGTAAGTGAGATCTGGTCTGATCATGTTTGATTGATTAGGGCTTGAGATCGGTAAGCTTCGATCGAGAGAATTGATGCTAGATCGGTGAGATCAAGAGCATCAAGAGATGGATGGTTAGATCTTGAACCTTTTGGTTCAATATGATCTAGGACAATGCTTGGTTTAATTTGGTCTTTGAACCAAATTCAATGAACCGGTTCACTTAATGTGAGCGCATGGTTCAAGGGGAGAAGAGAAGCGATCGGTTCACTTGGGGTGAACGCATGGGTGATCGCATGATCGCATGAACGTTGAGGGTTTACTATTTTTGGAAGTCATGCTTTCCAAAATAGTCTTCACGCCTCCACGTTCGAGAGCATTGCTCTATACTCGCCTCTCCTCTCTCGTGTTGTGAAGTTTTTTCTTCATGCCAAGAAGAATTCGACAAGCCAAGAGATCTCATCCCTTCATTCGATCAGGAGACTTGGAAATCCTTGCTAGCACAAGGAACGACAAGGAGAAGCCTCTCTCATCTTGTGTGCGCACGCTTTGGAGGAGAGCCGCATCGTTCTCTGCTTCCAAGTAGCCATCCAAGCAATGGCATCGGTATGATCTTGTGTTGATCTTTACAAAGTTTTAAGTTGATCATATATTTGCATACCAATCGATCTTGTAGGAAACCCTAGATTCCGCTTTGCGATTTTATATATATGTGCATATTAGGGTTTCCCCACCCCTTTAGTGACTTTCAATTGGTATCAGAGCGAAGTTCTGGTATGTTATATGATTGCTTAATGTGTGATCCTTGTTTGCGTTTGTTTAGATCTAAAGTTAACATGCGAGAATACATGCTAGTTATTAGATGTTGGTGCATGTATGATGTTTACTTGTTGCCGCATGCTACAGATTTTTGTCAAAAACTTATCTTGCGCGCATCCACTAGATCTATAAGCGCCTGCTTTAAAACTTAGACGGGTTATTAGGGTTGAAGTCGTCGTCCTGTCTAGACCCAACAGTCTGATCAGACTATCTGACAGCCTAGATGGGTCGACCAGATGGCACCTATGCGCAAGCATCAGGTGGCTATAGGTCGACTGCAGAAGGGCGTGTAGCGATGTCTGATTGAGACAACCAGTGAACGCTCATGATTAAGGCCCGGGGTCACACCCGCTTGCCAGAACTCATGAGGGACGTTCAGCCCTTAAGGCATGCATTGTTGACCATGAGGTCGACTCAAGTCGGTTATGACTTGGTGCATGCAAGGGCAGTGGGTCTGACTAGGTCTGATGAGTGGATCCCTATTAATGGACCGTTGTAAGGTAGTAGGGCTCATAAGGAAATAAAATTGATGCCAATGGGATTTTCAAAAATTTTATTTTCCTGTTTGGATCACATGTTGTTTGTATAACATGAATGAATGTCTATTTCATCTTATGTGCGCTGCCCAATTAATGTGTGCTGTGCTGGGGCCTGCGTGCCTGGATTAAATTGTAAATTTTATTGTGATCTGCGCACCACATTTTAATTAATTTATAAAGTGTAATTGACCTACGTGTCAATCATGTCTAGATAGATTAAATTGTAATTTAATCAGACATGAGCACAGAGCACACATGACAGAAGCACTTGCAGCAAGTGGCTTCACCAGTGGGAGGTCTAAAGTTTGACTCTAGGACAGGCGCATGCTACCTGGTGGGTGCATCTGAGCTGCAGAGGGCGCTTGGGCCTAGGCTGGGCCAGATGGATTTGCAAAAAGACCCATGAAGAGCCCAAGTGAAGACTTAAGTTAAATTAAGGTCTTACTCAGGCTTAATGGGCTTTTACCACATAAGATCATCATGCTTTCAATTTACTGTTTAAGTAATTTAGTAACTGCATGATTTATTCTTCTGCTATCACCATAGGATTTGTATGATAGTAAGAAGATAAAAGGACCTTTAAAATCCAACGATGAATATCAAGCACGTAAGCCTTCTGACGCGAAACCTCACTGTTCTGACTATCGTTGGGGCCGTGTTGTACCCACTCAGTGGGCACGCCCATCTATCTTCAGACGGTGTGTGATTACACCTGCGTGTTATAGAGAAGGGATTTATCGCTTCTCGTTGCTCAGCATAGCACGTGGTGGTCCAGGGAGTAGGTCAGGTCAGCTTGACCATGTAGGCTACATATTGAGCATATGGTAGCCATATGGAGGCAGCCATCTGTGGGATCAGAGACTGTGTTGTACCAACTCAGTTGGCACAGTCTGCTGGATTGCCCAGATGAAGGGGAATCGCACGGGTTGGCGATTGGCAGGGATTGCCTACCAGAGATTAGTGCTTGTACTCTCTGTGCATCTTATCTCGCCTGAGCGGGACGCGGAGACCAAGTATGAAATCTGGATCCCATCTCACTAAAAGAGTTTTACTCTTTCGGACTGTTTTACTGGATTTTTCAGTCAGATAAAATAGTGAGAAAAGAATCATTCTTAAGTCCTGGATTGATTCTAACATTGATACTGACCTTGTTGTTCATGCAATGTTGTAGATTACTGCAGCAACGAACACCACAGCGTTCAATGTGCGATCCTTACTGGAAAGGGAGAAGTTTGCTGGGCCAAACTTCTCAGACTGGTATGGACACCTTAAGATTGTTCTTAAGGCTGAGAGGAAACTGTATGTCCTTGAGACGGCAATGCCGCCTCAACCCGCTGCGAACGCCGCAAGGGCGGTTCGGGATGCTTATGACAAGCATGTCAATGATAGCATTGATGTCGCTTGCCTTATGCTTGCGTCTATGACGCCAGAGCTTCAGCGTCAGCATGAGGATTTATCTGCTATTGAAATTATAGCAAATCTCAAGATGCTGTATGCTGCACAGGCAAGGACTGAACGCTATAACTTGACAAAACTTTTCTTTCAGAGCAAACTGACTGAAGGGAGTCCAGTGGGAGCTCACGTACTCAAGATGATTGGGTACAAGGAGGCTCTAGAGAAACTGGGACACACCATCAATCAGGAGCTTGTTGTAGACATTATCCTACAGTCTCTCCCGGCCTCTTTTGATCCGTTCATCATTAATTTTAATATGAACAAGATCGACTGCACCCCGTCAGAGTTACTGAACATGCTCTATACTACAGAGCAGACTCTTGAAAAGGGAAAGCCTTCATCCTCTGTCTTGATGATTCTTCTAGGAACAAGAAGAAGGGGAAGAAGGGCAAAGTCCCTGTCAAGAGCTACAACAAGGCTCTGAAACAAAAGATCAAGCGGTCGAAGGAATACAGATGTTTCCATTGTGGCCAGCTGGGTCACTGGAAGAAGGACTGTAAAGCGCTCCAAGGAGATAAGAAGGGAAGCAAGCCTTTCACTTCTGGCTCAGGTATTTTCGTGACTGAAGTCATGGTATCTTCTTCTTCTATTTCATGGGTGTTGGACACTGCATGTGGAGTTCACATTTGTTCAAATGTACAGGAACTCAAGAGAAGAAGACAGGTGGGACAGCATGAGGTGGACCTACGAGTAGGAAACGGGGCACGGGTTGCTGCTGTTGCTGTAGGACAATATAACATCGCTTTACCATCTGGTCATGTATTAGAACTGGACAATTGTTATTTTGTACCAAGCATAACCAAGAATATTATCTCTATTCCTGCTCTTGTCAGGAAAGGGTTTTCCTTTGAATGCAAAACTTCAAAGTGTTATATTTCTTTTGATAATATTGTTTATGCTACTGGGTCGATTAACAATGGGTTATTCATGTTGGACATGGAATGTTCTGTACAACAAATTGATAATAAGAAAGCCAAATATGCTGATGACAACACCTTGCTATGGCATAGTCGTTTAGGCCACATTAACAAGAAGCGCATTAAGCGGTTGCATGAACATGGACTGCTGGGATCATTCTTGTAAGATCCAAGGATCTTAAGTCCTGGTAAGCATTATTTTTGATTTAAATAAAATTATTGACTGAGTTATTATTCCTGAGTATTGATAGTTAATTTATGATAAATTAACTAGAGATTTTGTTGTTAATTAACTGGTTTATTGCTTGTTAAATTATTGTAAGTAATTAATTAGAATTTATTGGTTAATTAATTGGGCTTATTGGTTAATTAAATCCTTATTGGATGTTAATTAAAATCCTTAATGGATTTCGTTTAAGTGAATGGTTATTGGTTAAGTTAATTAAATTAATTGGTTAATTATGAGATATTGGGTTGGCGCTAATTGGATTTGAAATTCAAATTTATTAGCTAAATAAATTAAACCCTATTTGAATTAATGGGTTAATGGGTTTAAAATTTTAAAATCCAAAGTTTAAGTGGGATTTGCGCTTAGGGTAAGAGTTTTTGGCGAAATTCTAGCTTGGAAGAACCCTAGGCGACGGCTTGAAAGAAGAAGGCGATTCTTGGAAGCTTGGAGGCGATTTTCTTCTTCCTTTTGACGAAATTCTTTGAGGTGGAACTTCCTTGGTGAATTCTTGGAGATTCCTTAGGCGACTTAAAGGCTTTAGGCGATTTTGTGGAGGATTTTTCACCATAGTATTTTCGGTTCAAGGTGAGTGGAAGGTCTTGTTTGATCTATTAGATTGGTTGTGATTGTATTATATGATGCAATTGGATTCTTGGGAAAATTACCATGTTTAAAATCGAATTCTTGGGAAAATTGCTATGAAAACCGAATGTTGGTGTTGACTATGAGAAACGAAACAATCTCGAAAACTATTGTAAAAATCGAATTAATTTGATGATTGTTTAACCGAAAATTTGTATGAAATTTAAGGTATTTTGGTAGCGTTAAATCATCGAACATTGAGCATGAATTTCTTGTTAATTAGATATTTTATAGAGAATTTTGGCAATATTAAACCAATGATTTTTGTAGCCGAAACCTTGTTAATTGTAGTTAAACCGAAATTTGATATTGTGGTTAACATGTTTCCATGTGAATTAAATCTTGATATTTCTCCATGAAAAGTTAGTTTAGGGTATTTTCCATGAAAACCGAATTTAGGGTAATTATTGTGTGGAGTTCAGGAAGCATTAAATCATTGATCTTAAGTATGAAATTCTTGTTAACTAAGGTGTATTTTTAAATTGATATTATGTTTGAAACCGTGGGTTACATGTGTGATTTGTAAAGCAATTATGCTTTAATTTTATATTGATTTTGGGGCGCATGATAAATGTTATATGTCGAATTTTATGGATGCTTGATAAATTGCCAATAATGTTATGTTGTAAAACTCATGTTTATTTAATTAAGATCATGTAATTATGTTTGAAAACATTGGGTGATAATTTAGCAAAATTACACTGAACTGACCAGCCTGAAATTTAAGGACTACACAATATTCGGTGAAAATATTATGTGTTATGTTATATGATTTTGAACAATATGTGTGACTATGTGATTTTGAACAATAAGTGTTATGTGATGGGTTTTGTGAATTTGGAAAATTATGGGTTATGTGAATTTGGAAAATTATGTGATTATGTGATGGTTAGGACTAAGGCTAGGTGTAACTATGAACTCAAGGGGATAGTCCTTATGTGTTATGTTAAGGGTTTGAATTTCAGCCCTGTATTGTGATATGTGAGGAGGTTGATGTTCAGCCTGCCTATTATGATTATTGTGATGGGGGTTGATGTTCAGCCTGCCCGATATGATTTTTGTGATGACTATCCTAGAGTCTAGTTGACACTTAGGAGTCCACCTTTGTGAAATATGTTCACCTATGTGAAATATGAATTAAGATGTGTCTGTTGTCCAGTAGGAACCTTTTGGGAGAACGGGTTTTGACCCAAAGTGCCATGTCTTGGTCAGACAGGGGCCACCTCTTGATGTCACTACTCTTTTTGTGATGGGGTAATATAAGACCCAAAGTGCCATGTCTTGATCAGACAGGGGCCACCTCTTGATGTCATTACTCTTTATGTGATGGGGTGATATAAGACGCAAAGTGCCATGTCTTGATCAGACAGGGGCCACCTCTTGATGTCGTCACTCTGATGTGTTATGGGGTGAGGGACCAAAGTGCCACGTCGTGACCTGGCGGGGGCCACCTCTTGATTCTACTCACTATCCATGTTTATGTGTTGCATGCGGCTCCCAGTGCTTTGGCCAAGCCGGGTTAGACCATATTGGTCACTACTGAATATGCTGGACAACTAGGTTGATTATGTGTTGGTGTGTTTAGTGGTTTAGAGTATGACTCTAGAACCTGAGTTTGTGAACCTAAGTTATATGTGTTTAGTTGGTTTAAAATATATGTGTTTAATTGGATTAGAGTAAAACTCTAGAACCTGAGTTTGTGAACATGAGTTTGTTATATGCTAGTGTGTACATCTGACTGTCTATATGATTTCTATTTCTTGATTTTGTTATATGTTGACATAATGTTCTTGCTAAAGATTTTTAAAATAATCTGCCTAAATTTTTGAGTGTATGTTATGGATGGTCGATTTAGACTATCCACTCACTGGGCTGTGTAGCTCACCCCTCATTATTTTCAGGTATAGAGCAGGGGCGCAGTTAGCATGATATTGATGTTGTGATTTATGCTTATAATGCCGGTTGTGGCCCTATGTTTATGCTTAATTAATTTGAGGCCGGCTGTGGCCGAATATGAATTTTATGAACTATGTGAACCATGTGATGTGAACCATGTGAACTATGTGAATTTGTGTTGCCTGATTGTGGCAATTAAATGAGTTTGATTTTTGTGTCACCGCGGGCTTCAGCCTGGTTTCGGTGTTTGGTATGAGTTTATAAAATCGATTTTGTGATTTTGTTTTGAATTTCGGCTTGTTGTATATTCTGTGAAATCGGTTTTGATATACCCTGTAACTTGCATATGTCTAGTGCAAGTATTGCCTGGTGGCAGGTACCTTAATGGATTTTATGAATTTGAATCGGATTTGATATAACTGTTGCCTTGCATATGTCTAGTGCAAGGATTGCGTGGTGGCAGGTACCCTTATGTGATTTATGATAATTGGGTTTTGTGGATATTTATGTATGGGTTTTTGGAAATTTTCAGATCGTGTTTTTTTTCTTGAACTCGGTTTTACCTAGCATATGATCGATCTTATACGAAACATCCTGTTTCTTTTATGAAATGTGCCATTTGTTTGGGGTTAAGAATGTGGGATGTTACAATTCTCCTATGAGGAGCTTGATACATGCAAAGCTTGTTTAATGGGTAAAATGACGAAGTCTCCTTTTTCTAATAAAGGTCAAAGGGCTTCAGGTTTACTTGACCTCATTCACAGTGATGTGTGTGGGCCATTTAGTAAACATGCCAGAGGTGGCTATTCATACTTCATTACCTTTACTGATGATTTCAGTAGGTATGGTTATGTCTATCTAATGAGACATAAGAGTGAATCTTTTGACAAGTTCAAAGAGTTCAAAAATGAAGTACAGAATCAGCTAGGCCGAAATATCAAGGCACTTCGTTCAGATCGAGGTGGAGAATACTTGAGTCATGAGTTTACTGACTATCTGAAGGAGTGTGGGATTATCTCACAGCTCACTCCGCCAGGAACACCGCAATGGAATGGTGTGTCCGAGAGGAGAAATAGAACTTTACTGGATATGGTTCGTTCAATGATGAGTCAGGCTACTCTACCTTACTCCTTTTGGGGATTTGCACTGGAAACAGCTGCAAAGGTACTAAACCGAGTGCCATCCAAGGCTCTTTCAAAGACTCCATATGAGTTATGGTATGGAAAACAGCCGAGCTTGACATTTATTAAAATCTGGGGTTGCGAGGCTTATGTCAAAAAGCTCGCCTCTGGGAAACTGGAGAGCAGATCTGATAAATGTATCTTTGTCGGTTGCCCTAAAGAAACAAAGGGTTATTATTTCTACGATCCCAAAGAGAACAAAGTATTTGTTGCTCGAACGGCTATTTTTCTTGAGAAGGAATTTCTTCTGCAAGAGGCCAGTGGGAGAGAAATAAAGCTGGATGAGAATCCAGAGGAAGGACAAAGTAGCCAAGCACAGTTGGATGAGCCTGAGCCAATAGAACAGGTTACTGAACAACCTGAGGCTCAGATATCACGGGAACCGCGAAGATCGGGAAGGATCCGTCGACAGCCTGAGCGCTATGACGGAGTCTACATCATTGATGATGAACCCCTCACTTATGCGGATGCGGCCAGTGGACCGGAATCAGTGAGATGGCTTGAAGCTATGCGAGCCGAGATGGACTCCATGTTAGATAACCAAGTCTGGGATTTGGTTGATTCGCCTCCGGGAGTAATCCCTATAGGCTGTAAATGGATCTTCTAGAAGAAGATTGACATGGATGGTAACGTGGTTACCTATAAAGGCAGGCTAGTTGCGAAAGGTTTCAAACAAATCTACGGGATAGATTATGATGAAACTTTCTCTCCTGTTAGCGTTGGATTTTACCGGTCTTTTATCTTCTTAACTATCATGCAAGTTTCTATGGTGATAGCAGAAGATAAACTCATGCATTTCTAATTATAAAACAATAAAGAGAAAGCATGCTGATCTTATGTGGTAAATGCCCATGAACCCTAAGTAAGACCTTAATTTTACTTAAGTCTTCACTTGAGCTCTTTTCGCATCTCATCTGGTCCAACCCAGGGCCCTAGCGCCAAGAGCACCTCAGGTGCGCCACCAGCTGAATGCCCCTCTTGGATGTGTGCCTTTGTGCTCTTGTCTAATCAAAATACATTTTGATCTATCTAGACAAGCTTTGACTCGCAGGTCAATTATACAATAGATTAATGAAAAATGTGATTCGCAGATCACAATAATATTAACTTATAATTAACCAGGGACGCAGGCCCCAGCACAGCACACATTAGGGCAACCCACATAAGATTAAATAAACAAGCATATGGTCTCAATCATCATGTGATCCAATCAAGAAATTAAATTTTGAAAACCCCATAGGCATCAATTTTAACTTCCTTATGTGTCCTACAACCTTACAATGGTCCATTGATAGGGATCCACTCATCCATCTAGTTAGATCCCCTGCCCTTGCATGCACCGAGTCCTAACTGACCCGAGTTGACCTAATGGTCAACCATGCATGCGCTAAGGGCTGAACAGCTTTCAAGAGTTCTGGCAAGCGGGTGTGACCCCGGGCCTAACTCAAGAGTGTTCACTGGTTGTCTCAACCAGACCTCGCTACACGCCTAAGATGCAATCGACCTATGGCCACCTCGTGCTTGCGCACAGGTGCCATCTGGTCGATCCATCTAGGCTGTCAGATGGTCTGATCAGACTAATGGATCTAACCTAGAGGTGACTTCAGCCCCATCAACCCATCTAAGGGTTTATAGTAGGCGCCACTTTAGATCTAGTTATAGGCGCGCAAGTTAGGTTTTGTTTGGAAAAACAACATAAACAAAGCGCCAATAGAAGACATGCGACATCATGAACAAACTACATGCGCTAAGAGAAGTAAACATCTTACTTTCGCATGAAGAAATAACATGTCAATTTTCGCATGTGAACAAGATCTAAGCATAAGCAAACATATAGATGCGCAAACATGGATCACATCATATATTAAGCAATCATATTAACATGCTTCAACTTGCCTCTGATACCAATTGAAGGGTCCCCTTCAAGGGGGAGCGCAAGCAGATAAAACCCCTTTCAAGAGGGGGGCGAAAACCCTAAGGGGGTGGCGCATGAAAAATCGCAAGCGGAAGCAAGGGTTTTCAAGATCTTAGCATGAACACATGATCAACTTTGATGAAGTTGAGATCCATACCATAGCCATCACGGTTAGATGGAATCTTGGAAGCAAAGGCGCAAGTGCTCCTTCTATCTCCCACTTGCACTTAATCTAATGGTTGAGAAATCTCAAACCCATATTATTACAGTGCTTCTCATGCTTCTGCTGCGCCAGAGGCTTGGTAAGCGGGTCTGCCAGATTGTCATCTGTATGAACCTTGCAAATCTTGATCTCGCCACGATCAATGATCTCCCAGATCAAGTGAAACCGTCTCTGTATGTGCTTGGACTTCTGGTGCGACCGCGGTTCCTTTGCTTGTGCTATAGCTCCAGTGTTATCACAAAAGATAACCAAAGGATCTGCACTCGAAGGAACGACACCAAGTTCTCTCACGAACCTACGAATCCACACTGCCTCCTTGGATGCTTCCGAGGCTGCAACATACTCGGCTTCTGTTGTGGAATCAGCAACAGTTGACTGTTTGAAACTTTTCCACACCACTGCTCCACCATTCAAGCTAAAAACATAGCCTGATTGCGATCGGAAATCATCCTGGTCCGACTGGAACGAAGCGTCAGTATATCCCTCTATACTGAGTTCTTCCTGACCACCATATATCAAGAACATATCTTTGGTCCTCCGCAGATATTTTAAAATGTTCTTGACTGCAATCCAGTGCGCCAAACCTGGATTACTTTGGAATCGACTGGTCACGCTTAACCCGTAAGCGACGTCTGGGCGAGTACACAACATCGCATACATAATGGACCCAATAGCCGAAGCATAAGGCGTATTGTCCATTTCATCTTTCTCAGTCTGTGTTTGTGGACACTGACTCTTCGAAAGATTCAGACCATGTCTGACTGGAAGATATCCACGTTTAGAATTCTCTAAATGGAATCTCTCCAGGACTTTATCGATGTAAGTACTCTGGCACAGCCCGAGCCCGAGAAGCCTCTTAGATCTATCCCGGTAGATCTTCACACCTAGTACATAGGCTGCTTCTCCTAGATCTTTCATCTGAAAACATTTTCCTAACCATGCCTTAACAGCATGCAGTTCAGGAATATCGTTTCCAATGATCAAGATATCATCGACGTAGAGGATTAGGAATGTAATCACGCTCCCACTAAACCTCTTATATACACACGGGTCATCCTCGTTCTTGATGAAACCAAACTCAGAGATTGATTCATCAAAACGAATATTCCAGCTTCTTGATGCTTGTTTCAGTCCATAAATGGACTTCTTTAACTTGCATATTTTATGACGATCTGATGGATTAGTGAAACCTTCCGGTTGTGTCATATACACATCCTCATCCAGATTTCCATTAAGGAAAGCTGTTTTCACATCCATCTGCCAGATCTCATAATCGTAATATGCAGCTATCGCGAAAAGAATCCGAATAGACTTAAACATGGCTACAGGTGAGAAAGTTTCATCATAATCTATCCCGTAGATTTGTTTGAAACCTTTCGCAACTAGCCTGCCTTTATAGGTAACCACGTTACCATCCATGTCAATCTTCTTCTTGAAGATCCATTTACAGCCTATAGGGATTACTCCCGGAGGCGGATCAACCAAATCCCAGACTTGGTTATCTGACATGGAGTCCATCTCGGCTCGCATAGCATCAAGCCATCTAGCTGACTCCGGTCCACTGACCGCATCCGCATAAGTTAGGGGTTCATCATTATCAATGATGTAGACTCCGTCATAGCGCTCAGGCTGTCGACGGATCCTACCCGATCTTCGCGGTTCCCGTGATATCTGAGCCTCAGGTTGTCCAATAACCTGCTCTACCGGCTCAGGCACATCCAACTCTGCTTGACTACTTTGTCCTTCCTCTGGATTCTCATCCAGCTTTATTTCTCTCCCACTGGCCTCTTGCAGAATAAATTCCTTCTCAAGAAATACGGCCGTCCGAGCAACAAATACCTTGTTCTCCTTGGGATCGTAGAAATAATAACCCTTAGTTTCCTTAGGGTAACCGACAAAGATGCATTTGTCAGATCTGCTCTCTAGTTTCCCAGAGGCGAGCTTTTTGACATAAGCCTCGCAACCCCAGATCCTGATAAATGTCAAGCTAGGCTGTTTCCCATACCATAACTCATATGGCGTCTTTAAAACTGCCTTGGATGGCACTCGGTTTAGTACCTTTGCAGCTGTTTCCAGTGCAAAACCCCAAAAGGAGTATGGAAGAGTAGCCTGACTCATCATAGAACGAACCATATCAAGTAACGTTCTATTTCTCCTCTCGGACACACCATTCCATTGCGGTGTTCCTGGCGGAGTGAGCTGTGAGATAATCCCACACTCTTTCAGATAGTCAGTAAACGCATGACTCAGGTATTCACCACCTCGATCTGAACGAAGTGCCTTGATATTTCGGCCTAGCTGATTTTGTACTTCATTTTTGAACTCTTTGAACTTGTCAAAAGATTCACTTTTATGTCTCATTAAATAGACATATCCATACCTACTGAAATCATCAGTAAAGGTAATGAAGTACTGATAGCCACCTCTGGCATGTTTACCAAAAGGCCCACACACATCACTGTGTATTAGGTCCAGTAAACCTGAAGCCCTTTGACCTTTGTGAGGAAAAGGAGACTTCGTCATTTTACCCATCAAACAAGCTTTGCATGTATCAATCTCCTCATAGGAGAATGATCCCAGCAGTCCATGATCATGCAACCGCTTAATGCGCTTCTCGTTTATATGGCCTAAACGACTATGCCATAACAAGGTGCTGTCATCAGCATACTTGGCTTTCTTATTATCAATATTTTGTATAGAATTGTCCATGTCCAACATGTATAACCCATTGTTAATTGAACCAGTTGCATACACAATATTATCACGAGATAAAACACACTTTGAAATCTTGCATTCAAAGGCAAATCCTTTCCTGACAAGAGCAGGAATAGAGATAATATTCTTTGTGATACTTGGTACAAAATAACAATTGTTTAATTCTAATACAATGCCAGATGGTAAAGAAATGAAATAGTCTCCTACAGCAACAGCAGCAACCCGTGCCCCGTTTCCAACGCGTAGGTCTACCTCATGCTGTCCCACCTGCCTTCTTCTCTTGAGTTCCTGTACATTTGAACAAATGTGAACTCCACATGCAGTGTCCAACACCCATGATATAGAAGAAGATGAAAACATGACCTCAGTCACATATATACCTGAGCCAGAAGCGATGCTTCCCCTCTTATCTCCTTGGAGCGCTTTACAGTCCTTTTTCCAGTGACCCTGCTGGCCACAGTGGAAACACCTGTTGTCCTTCGACCGCTTCACCTTCTGTTTCAGGGCCTTGCTGTAATTCTTGACAGGGGCCTTGCCCTTCTTCCCCTTCTTCTTGTTCCTAAAAGGAACCATCAAGACAGAGGTTGAAGGCTTACCCTTCAGAGTTTCCTCAGTTGTCAAGAGCATATTCAGCAGCTCTGCCGGCGTACAATCGATCTTGTTCATATTAAAGTTAATGATGAACGGATCGAAAGAAGGCGGAAGAGACTGCAGAATAATGTCCACAGCAAGCTCCTGGTTGATGGTATGCCCCAGTTTCTCCAGAGCCTCCTTGTGCCCAATCATCTTGAGCACGTGAGCTCCCACTGGGCTCCCCTCAGCCAGTTTGCTCTGAAAGAAGAGCTTCGTCAGATTATAGCGTTCAGTCCTCGCCTGTGCAGCATACAGCATCTTGAGGTTCGCTATAATTTCTATAGCCGACATGTCCTCATGCTGACGCTGCAGCGGTGGCGTCATAGACGCTAGCATCAGGCAAGCGACATCAATGCTATCATTGACGTGCTTTTCGTAGGCATCCCGAACCGCCCTTGCGGCGTTCGGAGCGGGCTGCGGCGGTATCGCCGTCTCGAGGACATACAGTTTCCTCTCTGCCTTAAGAACAATCTTAAGGTGTCCGAACCAGTCAGAGAAGTTCGGCCCAGCAAACTTCTCCCTTTCCAGTAGGGATCGCACATTGAAGCTCATGGTGTTCGTTGCTGCAGGAATCTACAACAAGCAAGAACAGCAAGGTCAGTATCAATGTTCAGAATCAATCTAGGACTTAAGAAAGATTCTTTTTCTCACTATTTTGTCTGACTGAAAAATCCAGTAAACAGTCCGAAAGAGTAACACTCTTTTAGTGAGATGGGATCCAGATTTCATACTTGGTCTCCGCGTCCCGCTCAGGCGAGATAAGATGCACAGAGATGACAAGCACTAATTTCTGGTAGGCTGTCCCAGCCAATCGCCAACCCGTGCGATTCCCCTTCATCTTGGCAATCCAGCAGACTGTGCCAACTGAGTTGGTACAACACAGTCTCTGATCCCAGAGATGGCTGCCTCCATGTGCTACCATATGCGCCACATATGTAGTCTACATGGTCAAGCTGACCCGACCTACTCCCTGGACCACCACGTGCTATGCTGAGCAACGAGAGGGGATAAATCCCAACTCTGTAACACGCAGGTGAAATCCGGCACCGTCTGAAGATAGATGGACGTGCCCACTGAGTGGGTTCAACACGGCTCCAACGATAGTCAGAAAGGTGAGGTTTCGCGTCAGAAGGCTTACGAGCTTGATATGTTAGCGTTGGATTTTAGCGGTCTTTTATCTTCTTACTATCAGGCATATCCTATGGCTATAGCAGAAGATAAACATAAACATGCAACTCTAATTATTTGCAATAAGTAGAAAGCATGATCTTATGTGGTAAAAGCCCATGAACCCTAGTAAGACCTTAATTTTACTTAAGTCTTCACTTGAGCTCCTTGGCATCTCATCTGGTCCAACCTAGGGCCCTAGCGCCAAGAGCACCTCAGGTGCGCCACCAGCTGAATGCCCCTTTATGATGTGTGCATTTGTACTCTTGTCTAATCAAAGTACATTTGATCTATCTAGACAAGGTTGACACACAGGTCAACAACATTTCATAAATTAAAACAATGTGATTCGCAGATCACAAATTAATTTACAATTTAAACCCAGGCACGCAGGCCCCAGCACAGCACACAATAGGGCAACCCACATAAGACTAAATAGACAAGCATCATGGCATCAAATCATCTTGTGATCCAATCAAGAAATTAAATTTTGAAAAACCCCATGGCATCAATTTTAATTTCCTTACGAGCCCTACAACCTTACAATGGTCCATTGATAGGGATCCACTCATCCATCTAGTTAGATCCTTTGCCCTTGCATGCACCGAGTCCTAACTGACCCGAGTTGACCTAATGGTCAACCATGCATGCCCCAAGGGCTGAACCACCCCATGAGTTTTTGGCAAGCGGGTGTGACCCCGGGCCTAACTCAAGTGTGTTCAGTAGTTGTCTCAACCAGACCTCGCTACACGCCCTAGATGCAGTCAACCTATAGCCACCTTGTGCTTGCGCATAGGTGCCATTGGGTCAACCCATCTGAGCTGTCAGATGGTCTGATCAGACTTGGATCTAACCTAGTGGTGACTTCAACCCCATCAACCCATCTAAGGGTTTAATGTAGTGGCACCTTAGATCTAATTATGCGCGCAAGATGTAAGGTTTTAGAAAACATTTAGAACAAGCGCAATGATACAAACAAACAACATGCTTGCATATAACCCTTAGATCTAAGGGGGTCCTCTTCAAGGAGGAGCGCATACTTTAGGGGGTCCCCTTCAAGGGGAGCGCATACTTTATCAAAGCCATGATACAAGCGCAACTTAAAGCATGATATCATGCGCAACTTCATGAAAGCAAGATACATGCGCAACCTCATGAAAACAAGATACATGCGCAACCTCATGAAAACAAAATACATGCGCAACTTGAATGTATGGATCACAAATAAGCAATCATATAGATCATATCAAGAGCCTAGCTCTGATACCAATTGTAGGAACCCCTAATTATAGGGAAGAAACCCTAAACTTGCAATTCTAACAAGCTTTGCGGAAAAAGGGTTTCAAGATCGCATATGAATCTATAAGATCAACTTATGTTATGAAAAGGAATCATACCAACGCCATGGATTTGGAAGTCGGTTTGGAAGAAGAGATCAAACTAGGTCTCCTCCACAAGCCCACACACAAGATGAAGATGCTCACTTCCTTGAGATCTCTTGTGCTAGCAAGACCCTCAAGCCTTCTTGTCGAATGGAAGGGGATGATGAATCTCCTTGTTGCCGAGAGCTTCACTTGCCTAGCCTCTCCTTCTCGTCGTCAACCACACCTCCACGAAATTGTCCAAGGCGTTCAAGAGAAGAGCACAAACGCTTATGCGTTTAGGCGTTTTTTGTGAAACCGGCCATGATGACTTTCCATAAATGGAAGCTCATCATGCCATGCGCTCAAGCCAACCTCAAACGCATTTGAGCATTGAACCATGCGTTCACAATTGTGAACCGGTTCAAGCTAAACCGTTTCAATCGACTTTGGTTCATGAACCAAACCGAAATGGCTCAAGCCATGTGGTCTAGACCATATTGAACCCCAAGGCTCATGATCTAACCGTTCATCACCTGATGCCCTTGATCTCTTCGATCTAGCATCATCTCTCTCGATCCAAGCTTACCGATCTCAAGCCCTAATCAATCAAACATGATCAGGCTAGATCTCACTTACAATCAGAGATTAAATCCCCTTAAACTGAACCCAAAGAATTCAGTCCACACGATCTGACTCAAGTAAGCCATATCATCATATTGTGCGACCCTGAGGGTTTCCTCTAAATGTCGGTAACGATAACTTACGTTATCACGATCAGTGAGGGGTATCTAGCAACACATCACTGTCTCCCGATATAAAGGAAAGAGTCTTCCAAGACTACTCCCAAACCAAGGCACAAGTGTGACTCTATTCACAAGGCATACATTTATCCTTTGCCACTGGATGTTCTTATTGGACAAGCATGTCAAGCTTGTAACTCCAACACGATGAGCATGATTAGATCAGATGAACATAGTCATCTGGGTATGGCCATACACTTCCTCAATCATCTCATATAAAGGGGGCCCTTTAGAACATCACACTCCTTAAACAAGGATACGGCAATCCTTTATCTATCACAAGTGCCCTAACCTGACTCAAGCTCACCATCCAAGATAGTCTATAATCATTATGTTTCAAATGATATTGAACTACCTCAAGACAATGACAATCATCATTTAGAAACACAAGTGATCTCAAGTCAGAGGACATGTGCCACTTGCTGCTTACAAGGATCATTCACATTGTGACAAGCAATGGAATATCCCAGTAGGGTCTGTCCAGTACATCCAATGTACCCATGAGTCTACATCTTATTCCATGCTCGAAGCGTCCTATAAGATTAGCACTCATATTAGTCTCCATCATATCAAGGCTGTCTCATGTTCACCAAGATATCTCGACTAAGGACATACAGCCTGTCAGCCTAGCTGAACAGCTTTGAGACATTATTCAGAAGCACACTCATTGTAGCAGACAAGGTAACAACCTGAATAATAACCATGCCTTTCATAAACATAAGAGTTTATTACATAATACTTTTACAATCCCAAAGGCCTCAAACATTAGCCTTAAGGGCATACTCCAACAAATCGCACACAAGGTGAAGATGGCTTCTCCTTGGATCTCCTTGTGCTAGCAAGGATCTACAAGATGTCCTTGATCGAATGGTAGGATGATGAGATGCTTCCTTGGCCGAGCGCTCTTCCTTGTCGTTCACTTCCTTCCACACGAGATGGCAAGCAAGCAATGTCCAAGACCAAAACGCAAATGCGTTTAGGCGATATTATGAAAATGGCGTTACATGACTTCCCAAAATGGAAAGTCATGAAGCCATGCTTCAACGCCAAAACGCCTCCCTTCATGAACCATGCGTTCACATAGTGAACCGGTTCAATCTATGGTTCAATTCGATTTGGCTCAAAGACCAAAATCAAACCAAGCCAAGCCAATACATGGTCTAGACCTTCTATGAACCTAATGGCTCAAGATCTAACCGTTCATCTCCTGATGCTCTTGATCTCACCGATCTAGCATCTCCTCTCTCGATCGAAGCTTACCGATCTCAAGCCCTAATCAATCAAACATGATCAGACCAGATCTCACTTACAATCAGAGTTTAAATCCCTTTAAACTGAATCAAAACAATTCAGTCCACACGATCTGACTCAAGAAAGCCATATCAACAAATTGTGCGACCCTGAGGGTTTCCTTTAAATGTCGGTAACGATAACTTACGTTATCACGATCAGTGAGGGGTATCTAGCAACACATCACTGTCTCCCGATATAAAGGAAATAGTCTTCCAAGACTTCACCCAAACCATGGCACAAGTGTGAATCAAACTCACGAGGCATGCATGTTTCCTTTGCCACTGGATGTTCTTATTGGACAAGCATGTCAAGCCTGTAACTCCAATACTATGAGCATGATTAGATCAGATGAACATAGTCATCTGGGTATGGCCATACACTATCTCAATCATCTCATACAGGGGGGCCCTTTAGAACATCACACTCCTTGAACAAGGAGACGGCAATCCTTTATCTATCACTAGTGCCCTAACCTGACTCAAGCTCATCATCCAAGATAGTCTATAATCATTATGTTTCAAATGATATTGAACTACCTCAAAACAATGACAATCATCATTTAGAAACACAAGTGATCTCAAGTCAAAGGAAAATGTGCCACTTGCTGCTATCAAGGATTATTCACATTGTGACAAACAATTGAATATCCTAGAAGGGTCTGTCCAGTACATCCAATGTACCCATGAGTCTACATCTTATTCCATGCTCGAAGCATCCTATAAGATTAGCACACATATTAGTCTCAATCATATCAAGGCTGTCTCATGTTCACCAAGATATCTCGACTAAGGACATATAGCCTGTCAGCCTAGCTGAACAGCTTTGAGACATTATTCAGAAGTACACTTATTACAGCAGACAAGGTAACAACCTGAATAATAACCATGCCTTTATAAACATAAGAGTTTATTACATGATACTTATACAATCCCAAGGCCTCAAACATTAGCCTTAAGGGCATACCCCAACAGGATGTACTGGACAGACCCTACTTAGGATGTTCAATTGCTTGTCATAATGTGAATAATCCTTATATGCAAGCAAGTGGCATATTTCCTCTGACTTGAGATCACTTGTGTTTCTAAATGATGATTGGCATTGTTTTGAGGTAGTTCAATATCATTTGAAACATAATGGTTATAGATTATCTTGGATAATGAGCATGAGTCATGTTAGGGCGCTAGTGATAGATATAGGATTGCCTTCTCCTAGTTTGGAGTGTGATGTTATATAGGGGCCCCCTGGATGAGATGGTTGAGAAAGTGTATGGCCATACCCAGATGACTATGTTCATCTGATCTAACCACTCTCATCATATTGGAGTTACAGGCTTGACATGCTTATCCAATAAGAACATCCAGTGGCAAAGGAAACAAGTATGCCTAGTGAATTGAATTCACACTTGTGCTATGGTTTGGGTGTAGTCTTGGAAGACTCTTTCCTTTATATCGGGAGACAGTGATGTGTTGCTAGATACCCCTCTCTGTTCGTGATAACGTAAGTTATCGTTACCGACATTTAAAGGAAACCCTTAGGGTCGCACAATTTGATGATATGGCTTACTTAAGTCAGATCGTGTGGACTGAATTGTTTTGGTTCAGTTTAAAGGGATTTAAACTCTGATTGTAAGTGAGATCTGGTCTGATCATGTTTGATTGATTAGGGCTTGAGATCGGTAAGCTTCGATCGAGAGAATTGATGCTAGATCGGTGAGATCAAGAGCATCAAGAGATGGATGGTTAGATCTTGAACCTTTTGGTTCAATATGATCTAGGACAATGCTTGGTTTAATTTGGTCTTTGAACCAAATTCAATGAACCGGTTCACTTAATGTGAGCGCATGGTTCAAGGGGAGAAGAGAAGCGATCGGTTCACTTGGGGTGAACGCATGGGTGATCGCATGATCGCATGAACGTTGAGGGTTTACTATTTTTGGAAGTCATGCTTTCCAAAATAGTCTTCACGCCTCCACGTTCGAGAGCATTGCTCTATACTCGCCTCTCCTCTCTCGTGTTGTGAAGTTTTTTCTTCACGCCAAGAAGAATTCGACAAGCCAAGAGATCTCATCCCTTCATTCGATCAGGAGACTTGGAAATCCTTGCTAGCACAAGGAACGACAAGGAGAAGCCTCTCTCATCTTGTGTGTGCACGCTTTGGAGGAGAGCCGCATCGTTCTCTGCTTCCAAGTAGCCATCCAAGCAATGGCATTGGTATGATCTTGTGTTGATCTTTACAAAGTTTTAAGTTGATCATATATTTGCATACCAATCGATCTTGTAGGAAACCCTAGATTCCGCTTTGCGATTTTATATATATGTGCATATTAGGGTTTCCCCACCCCTTTAGTGACTTTCAGATTAATGCTCTAAAATTCTCCTTAGTTTACTTTTTGTCATCATGATTTAGAGTTTTCGCAATATGGACTGAAAAGTGATTTGCTTGAGAACTTGGAACCCTAAAATTGAATAATAGGAACTCACTGTAATAAATTAGGTTAAGTTCTTATTTCTTGATTTTAGTAGTTTAATTGACATGTTGATAATTATGAATCTAGGATTGAGTTATTGTGTCAAACATAGAGATCTTGCATGAAAGTGAGGATCGGAACGTTGGAGAACCATAAATAGAACTTGTGTTGAGACTCAGATGCACGAAAGTGATCCTTGAGTTTCCATTTGAGACAATCAACTTAGAATTCGGATGCACGAGAGTGATCCTTGAGTTCTTTGTTTGATAATTTACTTATCATTAGCTTGGGATAAATATTGCGTGAAAGCGGGGATTGGTCCTTGCATGGTTGTCTGCACGAAAGTGAGATAATCCCTTTATGAAGTAAATTAAGTCTTTATCGTGATAGAATTTGATTGATGAATATTTATTTATATCTAGTCATGAAAATTAAAGTGGATGAAACCCTAGTCCTAGTTTCTCTCTAATTATATTTTCCCGTGTGTTTTCGGTTATTGCTTGACATCGTTCGATTGCCTGGATAGAAAGAAATCAATTATTCGGTACTTGACAATATAGGTCTCTATGGGTTCTATATCTATTTTATTACTTCCAGTATCCGTGCACTTGCGGAGATAACAACAAGTGTGGTGACACAATAAGTTTTTGGAGCCGTGTCAGGGAGTGACAAAGTCCCTGTGTGCCAACTAGTCGGTCTTGGCCGCGACACCAGAAATAAGTTTTTGTCTACCTACTTGTTGGGATACAACACGTACCGTAATATTAATTACGGCCCTGCTGTAATTTGGTTTGAAGCTTTGATTTGCGTGAAATTTGACATGTAATCTTCTCTTGATGATGAGAATTCATCTATGCATCTTAATTTGCTTGAAAACACCTTAAAATAGTGCCTTTTTACCTGAAAATGATAAAAAATCAGAAAAGGTGTAGATTCCACAATATTTGATAAATAAGGCATAAAAAATAAGCAAAAGAGCATGAATGTGACCCAAAAAGACCTATAAAATGACACAAAATATATTATGAATTTTTGAGTCATCAATGACGAGAAATTTCCCCATGTATGGTTTGAGGACTTGGCTCATGAGGCACATGAAGGTGGAGGGGGCATTGGTGAGGCCGAAAGGCATCACTAGCTGTCCTTCATCTTGAAGGCCATCTTCCACTCATCCCCTTCGCGGATGCGAACTTGGTGGTAGCCGCTCAGAAAGTCGAGCTTGCTAAACCAACAGGACCCGGATATAAGATCAAGCATGTTGTCGAGTCACGGGATGGAAATAAGTACTTAACGGTGATGCGATTGATTGCCCGGCAGTCAATACACATCCGCCAAGATCCGTCCTTCTTAGGCATAAGAAGAGCCGGGACAACGCATGGGCTAAGGCTCTAACGGATGAAGCCTTTGGTGAGGAGGTCATCAACCTGCCTCTTGAGGAGATGTTGAGGTAAGTTGGTCAAGGACACCCTAGGAACAAGATCAATGACATGCTGGATGTCTCGAGCCGGTGGAAGCCTGGTCAGAAGGTCGATAGGAGAGAGGTCCATAAATTCAGTTAAGTGGGCGGTGGCCTCCTTGGGCACCGCAGGTGCCGGAAGGGGTGGGTCGCCGAATACCTCGCGTACCATGAGGGCATAAATGACCTTGGCCTCATGGGCCTTGTGGATGATCGAGCTGGGCCACACAAGGGTAACCGGTGTGGGTGCAGGATGGGCAGACTGAGTGGGCGTGATAATGCCCTTGGATGTGGAGGCCTGCAACTGTAATACCCCGAGTTTAGTCCCACATTGCAAGTGGGAGAAACCATTATGAGGTATATAAGGCTTAGTGGGTTTGCTATTGTTAACTTGGGCTTAAGTATTTTAATAGATTGGGCCACATTGCAAATCGACTCATCAAGTTAATGAATAGTTTGTTTGCTAAGCTGGTGATGAATCCAAATTTCATAGTATTTTTCACACATATTTTCTAGACTTTTGAGTCATAATCTTGTTCTTTTGCTTTATTTTTACACCTTATTTGCCAAATACTTTGGAATCTACACCATTCTTGGTTTTTGATCAATTTCAGGCAAAAGGGCACCAAAATCTCCAGTTTTCAAGCACTTTCAATACATGAACGAGTTCTGATTATCAAGGGGAGCTTACACACCAAGATTCAAGTCAAAACAACCCTTCTAGCAAAAATATGGCACTACCATATTTTTGGTCCCAACTACGATGGTACCATAATTTTTTAGATTTTCCAAAAGTTTCAGCAAAAATACGGCACTGCCGTAATTTGGGCCACAGTACCGTAATTCCGGTCAAAATCAACTAGAGGCTTATGGGCAAATTACGGCACGACCGTAATAATTTCCATGGTGCCGTGATTTCAGTCACTTTCCCACAGAAACTTTCAGAGGAAATTACGGCAGTACCGTGAGGTTTTCCATGGTGCCATAATTTTTCCCAGGATTCACAGAAGGAATTACAGCACTGCCATAATTACTTTACGGTACCGTTTATTTGCGCCCAGAATTCTAATTTTTCTGCCGAAACTTTAAAAACACGATTTCTCAAGATTTTGTGGACCAATTGAAGATCTGTAAAAAGTGGAAGACTTAGAATAAGAAGGCGGAGGGTTGCGAAGTGAAGGGAACAATTTTTATCAAAGATTCACGACGAATTCGAGAGAAGGGCGGCCGCGCTATGGTTCATCGATTCTCAGCCTACAGACCACCTCCGACCACGAAATTTGACAGAGAGCTTTGCCTGGTGAAGGAGAACGTGCATATGAAGTTTCAAAGCAAAAGGATTCCGATTGGAGGAGAAATCAATGAAACAGCGGTGATAGTGCTGTTCTAGGCAATTACGGTGCTGTAATTTCATTACAACACTGTTTTGTAAGTTTTCTTCCCTCTTTTCAATTTCAATTCATAATGAAACATGTTTTATTGTTATTCCTTCATCATGGTAGCTTAATCTTTCTTTGGGACATGGGGGGGGTGTAATCTCTTTGTTTCTTAATGACTAGAAAACCCTAATTTTGTCAAACTAATTTTATGATGATAATTTTACTTTTGTGATTGATTGATTCTTTAATTCTCCTCTATTTCTTAATATCAGCATGTTTTAGAATTTTGCAAAATAGACTGAGAAGTTGATTGCTTGAAAGTCGGAACCCTAAGAATTATCGAGTTTGGAACCATCGTAAGGATTAGGTGGTTCTTCGAATTCTAATTTTTAGGAGATTTTAATGCCTTGTTGATTTTATGATTCTTTGGATTGAGTTAATATTTTAGACTTGATTAGAAATTGTAAGAGATTAAATTTCTGATCATCAGAGAACCCTGAGTAAAACTTGTGTTGAGACTCAGATGCACGAGAGTGATCTTTGAGTTTCCACTTGAGGTTATCGACTTAGAATTCGGATGCACGAGAGTGATCCTTGAGTTCTTAATTGATGGTTTACTTATTTTCAGCATTGAATAGATCTTGCACGAGAGTGGGGATCGGTTCTTTGTATGATTGTCTGTGCGAGAGCGAGACAATTTCTTTATGAAGTAAGCTTTGCCTTTATCATGATAAGATTAGATTGACAATCACATTTCCAAATCTAGTCATGAGAAATTTAAGTAGATGAACCCCTAGTCCCAGTTTCTTCTCTGATATTTTCTCCATGTTCCTTTCGATAGTTTGATTCACTATTATTCGATTACCTAGATAGTAAGTGAGAGTCCCCTAAAGGGGGGGGGGGGGGCGAAAACCCTAAAGCATGCGCATATAAACTTTTCTAGGGTTTTAACAAGATCGCTTGCATGAATATATATGATCAACTTTGATTATGTTGCAAAGATCAAGTTAAGATCTTTTACCGTAGCCATGATGAAGGAGGCGACTTGGAAGCAAGAGGGCGAATTGGCTCTCCTCCTAAGAAGACGCACACTAGATGAGAGATGGCTACCTCTTTGGACGTTCCTTGTGCTAGCAAGGATCTCCAAATTTCCTTGTCGTGTGAAGAAGATGAGATGAATCCTCTTGATGGCCGATCCTCTTTTTCTTTCGTCAAGGAAGAAGACACCACGATGATAGCTTCACGACTCGAGAAGGGGGCGAACACATTACAACATGGAGACGTTTTCCTTTTTGAAAACCGAACTCCAAAAATAGCAAGTCTTCAAAGCTTCATGCGTTCACCTCAAGTGAACCATCGAAACTCCCCTCCTCATTGAACCATACGTTCACATAGGTGAATGGGTTCAATTGCAATCGGTTCAAAGGGATTTGGTACAAAGACCAAATCAAACCAAGCCAAGCCATGGTCTAAATCTTATATGAACCATGAAGGTTCAAGATCTAACCGTTCATCTCTAGATGCACTTGATCTCACCGATCTAGCATCAATACTCTCGATCGAAGCTTACCGATCTCAAGCCCTAATCAATCAAACATGATCAGACCAGATCTCACTTACAATCAGAGTTTAAACTCCTTTAAACTGAACCAAAACAATTCAGTCCACACGATCTGACTTAAGTAAGCCATATCATCAAATTGTGCGACCCTGAGGGTTTCCTTTAAATGTCGGTAATGATAACTTACGTTATCACGATCAGTGAGGGGTATCTAGCAACACATCACTGTCTCCCGATATAAAGGAAAGAGTCTTCCAAGACTACACCCAAACCATAGCACAAGTGTGAATCCACTTCACTAGACATACATGTTTCCTTTGCCACTGGATGTTCTTATTGGACAAGCGTGTCAAGCTTGTAACTCCAATATGATGAGCATGATTAGATCAGATGAACATAGTCATCTGGGTATGGCCATACACTTTCTCAATCATCTCTTCCAGGGGGCCCCTTTAGAACATCACACTCCTAAACAAGGAGACGGCAATCCTTTATCTATCACTAGTGTCCTAACCTGACTCATGATCATTATCCAAGATAGTCTATAACCATTATGTTTCAAATGATATCGAACTACCTCAAAACAATGACAATCATCATTTAGAAACACAAGTGATCTCAAGTCAGAGGAAATATGCCACTTGTTCACATACAAGGATTATTCACATTGTGACAAGCAATTGAACATCCTAGTAGGGTCTGTCCAGTACATCCAATGTACCTATGAGTCTACATCTTATTCCATGCTCGAAGCATCCTATAAGATTAGAACACATATTAGTCTCAATCATATCAAGGCTGTCTCATGTTCACCAAGATATCTCGACTAAGGACTTAACTGCATGTCAGCCAAGCTGAACAGCATTAAGACATTATTCAGAAGTATACATATGACAACAGATAATGCAACAACATGAATAACAACCATTGCCTTTATAAACATGAAGTTTATACATGATACTGATACAATCCCGAGGCCTCAAACATTAGCCTTAAGGGCATACCCCAACAGTAAGAAATCAATTATTTGGTACTTGACAAACGAGGTCTCTGTGGTTCGATATCTTTCTTTATTATTTCGAGTATCCGTGCACTTGCGGGCTACAACAAGTTTTTGGCCCATAGAAATAATTGATGATGAAGTTGTTTGTGACATGCATAGTTTATTTGATGAACCTTTTGATTTTGAAATTGATAAATCTTCCGAGTGTGCTAATAAAGAATTTCAGGAAAGAACAGCGAAGAAGAAGAGAAGGAGACAAAAGAGGAAAGAAAAATCAAAAGTGCTTGAGAAAGGAAAAACATAAGTAAATTTGGACAACACTGTTTTAGGTCCGAGCCTTATGTTCTTGAGAGCCCTGAACGAGACATAGAGAAATCAGGATGGCTACCAAAGACACGATCACGATCAAATCTGAGTGTTGAACGGTCAAGCTAAAGACCATTAAATTAGCGCTTCTTGGGAGGCAACCCAAGCATTTTTTTCTTTTCTTTTTTCCTTTGTTCTTGGTTTGTTTTTGTCTTAATTTGTTTTGTTTAGGGGTAATCTTTCTTTTTCTCATTTTTTTTAATGAATTTTAAATGATTTTTAGCATTTTTGGACAAATTACGGCACTGCCATATTTTTAGGTCATATTTCGACGGTACCGTAATTCTTGTCAACTCTTCACAGAAAAATTTTGCAAATTACGGCAGTGCCGTGGGAAGTTTTACGGTACCGTATTTTCGTCAGTTTTCATACAGAAAGTTTTTGAGTTTTTGAGCATTTTATGGTAGTACCGTGGAATGTTTTACGGTACCGTATTTTAGAACGATTTTGACCATAAAAGTTTTCAAGTTTTTATGAAAATTACGGTAGTGCCGTGATGAATTTCACGGTGCCGTAATTTGAAGATTTTCCATACATAAACTTTTGGAATTTTTCGAACAAAATACGGCACTGCCGTAAAATCCTTCACGGTACCATAATTTGAAGATTTTCTGGGCCGAGAGTCTGTTGCCAAATTATGGCACGACCGTAATCTCATTACGGTGCCATATTTGTCCCGACCCCATGACTTTCACGTGTTGTATTTAGGGTTCGGCTACGCGTTTTTAGGGTTTCTTCACCCGATTTCGAGCCGATCTCTTAGATTTCTCTGAGTTCTTGCCTCCTAAACCCTTTTTCGGCCTTTCCTTGCGATTTCCACCAAATTTCTAGCAGAGATTTGGGCAATTTCAAGCTCGATCGAGCGTTCCTGCTGCTGTTTCGCCGCTATTTTTGCCCCCCCTCGTTTTCTCTCGTCCGTAGTGGATGATGTTGCGGTCATAGAGCCAGGGCCGGCCGAGGAGGACATGGGCGACATCATGGAGGTGACATTGCACCACACCTTGTCCGTGTAATCCCCGAAGTAGATGGGGACTTGGTAGTGGTGGGTGATGGGTAGGCTGGAGGCATCGACCCAAGCCATCGAGTAGGGCTTGGGGTGTGGTTCCAAGGTGAGGCCAAAGCGGGTGACCGCAGATTTGGACACGACATTGAGTCTACTACCTCCGTCGATCACAATCTTGCATGAGTGACCATTACACTTGATGTATGTGTAAAAGATGCTCGTGCGTTTCCAATCTTCAGACGGAGGAGAGGTGTGGACGAGGGTGCAATGCACCACCACCATGGTAGGTCGAGGACTCAACTCATCGTCTGAGTAACACTATGGGCCAACCTCTTGGGCCGAAGGTGGGCCGCGAGGCGCAAGGGGCTGAGGGTCGCGTCGCTCGGGTGCGATGTGCAAAGAGCGACATGGGCAATCCCAGTTGAAGTGACCGGTCTGATGGCAATGGCGACAGGGGCTGGGGGAATGGCTACGAGAGGAGCCTTGCCCTTCTTGTCCCAGGTCAAACGAGGTGGGGGTGCCTTGCGGGGTGCATCCCGGGAAAGCCGGTGAGGACCAGCAGGTGGCGGATGTGGTGGGACCTCGAAACGAGGGGGTTGGACGGGTGCCCGAGGTGCATAGGCGGGTCGGCGCACGGGCAAAGGCTCGACACGATGGGAATGGGAGTGCAGGTCCTGCTCTACCTCACGAGCATGGTGGAGTATGAGTATGATCGTGTCAAGGCCATAGGTAGGCAAGGCACGCCGGATTTCCTCACGGAGGCCATTCCGGAATTGAGAAAGGGTAAACGCTGGGTCCTCCTTAAGGTTGCAGCGGATGCCGAGCTCGTCGAAACGAGTGTAATACTCATCGACGGTGTCGGATCCTTGGGAAATGGCACAATACGAGTCAAGGAGGCGCTGTCGATACGTAGGGGGAACGTACTCATCCTTAAGTCGGTAGCACATCTCCTCCCATCGAGTGATGGGGGGAAGGTGTTGATCGATGAGTTGACGCTCCACATTCGTCCAATACAACTGAGCAGTGCCGGTCAATAGAAGACGGATGTAGCTGACCTTAGGGTGTTCCAACGTGGCGCTCCATTCGAAATAGTTATCGATGGCCGCTGCCCAATCAAGGAAGACATGGGGGTCTAGGCTACCATTGAAGATTGGCGGGTCAATGCGTGTGAGCTGGCGGACCTCATCGTCCTCGCGGCTACGCGGAGCTGGGCGTTGCGGGGGAGGAGCATCCTCAGCCCACGTGGATTCATCCGGAGTTTCACAACATGGTCCGAGAGATCCTAGACCATGGACACAAGGCACTGAACCAAAAGCTCCATCGCTTCAAAGCGCGTGGACAGGGACTCAACTGACTCTACCCTAGATGGAGTACCTTCTTTGTTCGTAACGGGCACTTGTGTAGGGGGACTCCTGATCTAGTTGTCATGCTAGAAGAAAATGCAGGATGTATGCTAAAAACAAAGCCGAAGATCGGTATGAAATGCAGTGGGAGAGACCGGAGAAGCTAGACAAGAGTTAGCTTCAAACTTCCTCTGATAGCAATTTTGACAGAGTGGATGAATAGGAGGGGTTGTCCTTAAATCAGTACTCTAAGGAGGTGGTGACTATGATGCAGAAAACCATTAGAGGGTCTTGAGACGAGGGAAGGAAAATCGTGTCGGAGGGAAAACTGGGAAAACCGATGAAAATCGTGTCGCTGAGATGCGAGTTGAGCAATACCGGTGAGTCAAGAAAGCCAAAGGCACGACTACAACTGAAAATCACTAACCTTTCTCATATATCCAATTTTTCTTGCATGCACGCGCAATTGGTTTCTTTCACGATGCTATGAAAGGGAGGGCGTTCGTGCACATAGGACGAGATAGCTAGCCGGGGTGTGAGGGGTGGCTGCTTGAGCGAGGAGGGAGTTGGATCACACAAGGCATAGAAATTGGAGATGAATAGGAGCCTGGCACGATTCTAGTCGTGCCGGCACACTTTGATTGATGAACTGAAATGGAAAGTACAAGGAGGCGAGAGGCGCGCACAGCTGAGGCTCTCGGAGTTTTCTGGACCTAGACCTTCGCATGGGGGAAGGTGTCTACTACAACAAAGTTGAAAACAAACTAGCCCTCAGCCCTCTTTTATAGATCAAGAGGGAGGGGAGAACACATACAAAACACATGAGAGTTGTTGGATAAGCCAGCAACCTCTAACTTCCTAAAAGAGGGTCAAGATGCCCTCTAACAAACAAAAGGGGATGCTACCAGCTCCAGCAGGGAATTTGTAGTGGAGGTTGGCGTATGGGCCAACTTCTTGGGCCGCTGTCCAGGCTGGTTTTGATGCGCTAAACCATCTCGGAGCAGGCTGCCACGAAGCAGCAAAACTTGCTGATTGTGGGCTAGTTCTGGACGTTGTTGGTCATCTCCTGGGCTGAGTTAAGGACCCGGTTGTGGTAATGGTCCGTCATGGGCTCTTGTGGTAGTACTTGGGGAAGGTTCGCCGTGTGGATAGGGTGGAGGGACTCCATTGATTTAGTAGATGGACTGAGGATCCCCACATAACGGTCAGGAGGGTGTGAGGAACATTGTGAACGTCGAACATCTTGAAGTACGAAGCTTTTCTGCCATTTCTGCATTTCTGGGCACTTCCACGGCAGGGCTGTGGAATTTTCCACGGCTGTGATTTCTGCTGGAGTTTGGCCAGAGACTTTTATGGCAGTGCCATGGGATTTTTCACGGCCGTAATCCTGGGTCACAGCTTTTACGGTCGGGACCGTGGGGATTTCCACGGCCGTAAAGTCGGAGCTTTTCTGGGCAGAGAGTTTTACGGCACGGGGCATGGGAATTTCCACGGCTGTAATGTTGGTCGGATTCTGAGCAGAGTGCTTCACGGCAGGGGCGTGCATCGGGTCATGGGTGTGATGGTGTGGATAGGTTTGTGCCGAGCGCATCACGGCAGTGGTCGCGGCCGTGTTTGGGGCCGTGCTCTCATTCGCACGATGGGGCGACCGTATCATGGCCGTGATCTCCTTCATGGCCTGGCCGTGATTGATAGTGCAGACGTCCGCTTGGGCTGAAATTTTTGGTGTAGCCTCCTTGGATCCTGGGGAGTCTTCCTAGTGTGTTCCAGGGGTGTTTGGTCATACCCAAATGCTTCTATGACTCCATCAGTCGCCCTCCTGACGACGACATCAGAGCCCTCTACTCTAGAAAGGGGTCTCGCAGACTCCTCGTTGGCGTCTCGCAAATGCCGGAACACCTTGTCCCTTGCTTGGCGACGGCATCAGAGCCTACTCCGGGAGGTCTCACAGACCTGACGTCGATGTCCCATCTGACATCGAAATCTCATCGCCCTCCTGGCAATGGCATCGGAGCTCGCAGCTCTGGGAAGGGGCCTCGCAGACCCCTCATTTGTGTCCCGCCTGGTGCCGAAATCCTCATCACCTGCCTGGTGATGGCATTAGAGCCCATTGCTCTTGGGATGAGATCTCGCAGACCTCTCGTTAGCATCTCACAGACGCTGGAATCCTCGTCACTGACCTGATGAAGGCATCAGAGCCCGCTACTCTAGGAAGAGATATTGCAGATCTCTCATCGGCATCTCACAAACGCCGGAATCCTCATCACCCACCTAGTGATGGCATCAGAGCCCGCTGCTCTGGAAGGGGGGGGGGCACCTGTTGGGGTATGCCCTTAAGGCTAATGTTTGAGGCCTTGGGATTATATCAGTATCATGTATAAACTCAATGTTTATAAAGGCAATGGTTGTTATTCAGGTTGTTGCATTATCTGCTGCTATATGTATACTACTGAATAATGTCTCAATGGTGTTCAGCTTGGCTGACATGCAGTATAGTCCTTAGTCGAGATATCTTGGTGAACATGAGACAGCCTTGATATGATTGAGACTAATATGTGTTCTAATCTTATAGGATGCTTCGAGCATGGAATAAGATGTAGACTCATGGGTACATTGGATGTACTGGACAGACCCTACTTAGGATATTCAATTGCTTGTCACAATGTGAATAATCCTTATATGCAAGCAAGTGGCATATTTCCTCTGACTTGAGATCACTTGTGTTTCTAAATGATGATTGGCATTGTCTTGAGGTAGTTCAATATCATTTGAAACATAATGGTTATAGACTATCTTGGATAATGGGCATGAGTCATGTTAGGGCATTAATGATAGATATAGGATTGCCTTCTCCTTGTTTGGAGTGTGATGTTCTAAAGGGGCCCCCTGGATGAAATGGTTGAGAAAGTGTATGGCCATACCCAGATGACTATGTTCATCTGATCTAACCACTCTCATCATATTGGAGTTACAGGCTTGACACGCTTGTCCAATAAGAACATCCAGTGGCAAAGGAAACATGTATGTCATGTGAATTGGATTCACACTTGTGCTGTGGTTTGGGTGTAGTCTTGGAAGACTCTTTCCTTTATATCGGGAGACAGTGATGTGTTGCTAGATACCCCTCTCTGTTCGTGATAACGTAAGTTATCGTTACCGACATTTAAAGGAAACCCTTAGGGTCGCACAATTTGATGATATGGCTTACTTATGTCAGATCGTGTGGACTGAATTGTCATGGTTCAGTTTAAAGGAGTTTAAACTCTGATTGTAAGTGAGATCTGGTCTGATCATGTTTGATTGATTAGGGCTTGAGATCGGTAAGCTTCGATTAAGAGAAATGATGCTAGATCGATGAGATCAAGAGCATCAAAAGAGATGAATGGTTAGATCTTGAACCTTTTGGTTTTATATGATCTAGACCAAGGCTTGGCTTAATTTGGTCTTTGAACCAAATGTATTTGAACCGGCTCATCATAGTGAGCGCATGGTTCAATGGGAGAGGAAAATGCGATGGTTCACTTGGAGTGAACGCATCACACGTTGAGGGCTTACTATTTTTGGAAGTCATGCTTTCCAAAATAGTTCACGCCTCTACGTTCGTGTGTTGGGCGCTATTCTCATCTCTGGCCTCTTCCTCTCGACGCCTCCTCTCTCGTGTGGTGAGTCTTCATGCCAAGGAGAGTTTGGACAAGGAAAAAGACATCATCTCTAATCACCTTCATGGGATCAGGAGACCTTGGATCTTTGCTAGCACAAGGAACGCCAAGGAGAAGCCATCAATCACCTTGTGTGCGGTTCCTTTGGAGAAGAAGCACACGCTTCTTTGCTTCCAAGTCGCCATCCAAGAAATGGCATTGGTATGATCTCTCTTTTGATCTATACAAGTTTTACAAGTTGATCATATTCATCATCATGGCGAAACTACATGTTAAACATTAGATGTTTGTTTTCTGATGTTGGCGCATGTATGATGTTTATTGTTGGCGCATGTTGAATGTTATTTTATCAAAACTTATAACAACTTGCGCGCATCCACTTAGATCTATAAGCACCTACTTGAAAAACTTAGACGAGTTATTAGGGTTGAAGTCATCAGTCTAGTCTAAACCCAACAGTCTGATCAGACCATCTGACAGCCTAGATGGGTTGACCAGATAGCACCTATGCGCAAGCATGAGGTGGCTATAGGTCGACTGCAGAAAGGCGTGTAGCGATGTCTGATCGAGGCGACCAATGAACGATCATGATTAAGGCCCAGGGTCACACCCGCTTGCCAGAAATCATGAGGGACGTTCAGCCCTTAAGGCATGCATAGTTGACCACTAGGTCGACTCAAGTCGGTTATGACTTGGTGCATGCAAGGGCAGTGGGTCTGACTAGGTCTGATGAGTGGATCCCTATTAATGGACCGTTGTAAGGTAGTAGGGCACATAAGGAAATAAAATTGATGCCAATGGGATTTTCGAAAATTTTATTTTCTTGATTGGATCACATGATGTTTGTATAACATGATTGAATGTCTATTTCATCTTATGTGGGCTGCCCAATTTTAATGTGTGCTGTGCTGGGGCCTGCGTGCCTGAATCAATATTGTAAATTATTTATTGTGATCTGCGCATCACATTTTAATTAATTGATAATGTGTAATTGACCTGCGAGTCAAATCATGTCTAGATAGATTAAAATGTAATTTAATTAGACATGAGCTTAGAGCACACATGGCAGAGGCGCATGCAGCAAGTGGCTTCACCAGTGGGAGGTTTAGGGTTCGACTCTAGGACAGGCGCATTTTACCTGGTGGGCGCATCTCAGCTGCACAGGGCGCTTGGGCCCGGGTTGGGCCAGATGAAATGCTAAAGACCCATGAAGAGCTCAAGTGAAGACTTAAGTTAATTTAAGGTCTAACTTAGGCTTAATGGGCTTTTACCACATAAGATCATCATGCTTTCTATTTACTGTTTAAGTAAATTTAATATCTGCATGATTTATTCTTCTGCTATCACCATAGGATTTGCATGATAGTTAAGAAGATACAAGGACTGTTAAAATCCAACGATGAATATCAAGCACGTAAGCCTTCTGACGCGAAACCTCACTGTTCTGACTATCGTTGGGGCCGTGTTGTACCCACTCAGTGGGCACGCCCATCTATCTTCAGACGGTGTGTGATTACACCTGCGTGTTACAGAGAAGGGATTTATCGCTTCTCGTTGCTCAGCATAGCACGTGGTGGTCCAGGGAGTAGGTCAGGTCAGCTTGACCATGTAGGCTACATATTGAGCATATGGTAGCCATATGGAGGCAGCCATCTGTGGGATCAGAGACTGTGTTGTACCAACTCAGTTGGCACGGTCTGCTGGATTGCCCAGATGAAGGGGAATCGCACGGTTTGGCGATTGGCAGGGATTGCCTACCAGAGATTAGTGCTTGTACTCTCTGTGCATCTTATCTCGCCTGAGCGGGACGCGGAGACCAAGTATGAAATCTGGATCCCATCTCACTAAAAGAGTTTTACTCTTTCGGACTGTTTTACTGGATTTTTCAGTCAGATAAAATAGTGAGAAAAGAATCATTCTTAAGTCCTGGATTGATTCTAACATTGATACTGACCTTGTTGTTCTTGCAATGTTGTAGATTACTGCAGCAACGAACACCACAGCGTTCAATGTGCGATCCTTACTGGAAAGGGAGAAGTTTGCTGGGCCAAACTTCTCAGACTGGTACGGACACCTTAAGATTGTTCTTAAGGCTGAGAGGAAACTGTATGTCCTTGAGACGGCAATACCGCCTCAACCCGCTGCGAACGCCGCAAGGGCGGTTCGGGATGCTTATGAGAAGCATGTCAATGATAGCATTGATGTCGCTTGCCTTATGCTTGCGTCTATGACACCAGAGCTTCAGCGTCAGCATGAGGATTTATCTGCTATTGAAATTATAGCAAATCTCAAGATGCTGTATGCTGCACAGGCAAGGACTGAACGCTATAACTTGACAAAACTTTTCTTTCAGAGCAAACTGACTGAAGGGAGTCCAGTGGGAGCTCACGTACTCAAGATGATTGGGTACAAGGAGGCTCTAGAGAAACTGGGACACACCATCAATCAGGAGCTTGTTGTAGACATTATCCTGCAGTCTCTCCCGGCCTCTTTCGATCCGTTCATCATTAATTTTAATATGAACAAGATCGACTGCACCCCGGCAGAGTTACTGAACATGCTCTATACTACAGAGCAGACTCTTGAAAAGGGAAAGCCTTCATCCTCTGTCTTGATGTTTCCTTCCAGGAACAAGAAGAAGGGGAAGAAGGGCAAAGCCCCTGTCAAGAGCTACAACAAGGCTCTGAAACAAAAGATTAAGCGGTCGAAGGAATACAGATGTTTCCATTGTGGCCAGCTGGGTCACTGGAAGAAGGACTGTAAAGCGCTCCAAGGAGATAAGAAGGGAAGCAAGCCTTTCACTTCTGGCTCAGGTATTTTCGTGACTGAAGTCATGGTATCTTCTTCTTCTATTTCATGGGTGTTGGACACTGCATGTGGAGTTCACATTTGTTCAAATGTACAGGAACTCAAGAGAAGAAGACAGGTGGGACAGCATGAGGTGGACCTACGAGTAGGAAACGGGGCACGGGTTGCTGCTGTTGCTGTAGGAGAATATCACATCTCTTTACCATCTGGTCTTGTATTAGAACTGGACAATTGTTATTTTGTACCGAGCATAACTAAGAATATTATCTCTATTCCTGCTCTTGTCAGGAAAGGGTTTTCCTTTGAATGCAAAACTTTAAAGTGTTGTATTTCATTTGATAATATTGTTTATGCTACTGGGTCAATTAACAATGGGTTATTCATGTTGGACATGGAATGTTCTGTACAACAAATTGATAATAAGAAAGCCAAGTATGCTGATGACAGCACCTTGCTATGGCATAGTCGTTTAGGGCACATTAACAAGAAGCGCATTAAGCGGTTGCATGACCATGGACTGCTGGGATCATTCTCCTATGAGGAGCTTGATACATGCAAAGCTTGTTTAATGGGTAAAATGACGAAGTCTCCTTTTTCTAATAAAGGTCAAAGGGCTTCAGGTTTACTTGACCTCATTCACAGTGATGTGTGTGGGCCATTTAGTAAACATGCCAGAGGTGGCTATTCATACTTCATTACCTTTACTGATGATTTCAGTAGGTATGGTTATGTCTATCTAATGAGACATAAGAGTGAATCTTTTGACAAGTTCAAAGAGTTCAAAAATGAAGTACAAAATCAGCTAGGCCGAAATATCAAGGCACTTCGTTCAGATCGAGGTGGAGAATACTTGAGTCGAGAGTTTACTGACTATCTGAAGGAGTGTGGGATTATCTCACAGCTCACTCCGCCAGGAACACCGCAATGGAATGGTGTGTCCGAGAGGAGAAATAGAACCTTACTGGATATGGTTCGTTCAATGATGAGTCAGGCTACTCTACCTTACTCCTTTTGGGGATTTGCACTGGAAACAGCTGCAAAGGTAATAAACCGAGTGCCATCCAAGGCTGTTTCAAAGACTCCATATGAGTTATGGTATGGGAAACAGCCGAGCTTAACATTTATTAAAATCTGGGGTTGCGAGGCTTATGTTAAAAAGCTCGCCTCTGGGAAACTGGAGAGCAGATCTGATAAATGTATCTTTGTCGGTTACCCTAAAGAAACTAAGGGTTATTATTTCTACGATCCCAAAGAGAACAAAGTATTTGTTGCTCGAACGGCTATTTTTCTTGAGAAGGAATTTCTTCTGCAAGAGGCCAGTGGGAGAGAAATAAGGCTGGATGAGAATCCAGAAGAAGGACAAAGTAGTCAAACTCAGTTGGATGAGCCTGAGCCAATAGAACAGGTTACTGAACAACCTGAGGCTCAGATATCACGGGAACCGCGAAGATCGGGAAGGATCCGTCGACAGCCTGAGCGCTATGACGGAGTCTACATCATTGATGATGAACCCCTTACGTATGCGGATGCGGTCAGTGGACCGGAATCAGCGAGATGGCTTGAAGCTATGCGAGCCGAGATGGACTCCATGTCAGATAACCAAGTCTGGGATTTGGTTGATCCGCCTCCGGGAGTAATCCCTATAGGCTGTAAGTGGATCTTCAAGAAAAAGATTGACATGGATGGTAACGTGGTTACCTATAAAGGCAGGCTAGTAGTGAAAGGTTTCAAACAAATCTACGTGATAGATTATGATGAAACTTTCTCTCCTGTAGCCATGTTCAAGTCTATTCGGATTATTCTCGTGATAGCGGCATATTATGATTATGAGATCTGGCAAATGGATGTGAAGACCGCTTTCCTTAATGGAAAATTAGAAGAGGATGTGTATATGACACAACCTGAAGGTTTCATCAATCCAACAGATCATCATAAAATATGCAAATTAAAGAAGTCCATTTATGGACTTAAACAAGCATCGAGAAGCTGGAATATTCATTTTGATGAATCAATCTGTGAGTTTGGTTTCATCAAGAATGAAGATGACCCGTGTGTATATAAGAGGTTTAGTGGGAGCGTGATTACTTTCCTAGTCCTCTACGTTGATGATATCTTAATCATTGGAAACGATATTCCTGAACTGCATGCCGTTAAGGCATGGTTAAGAAAATGTTTCCAGATGAAAGATTTAGGAGAAGCAGCCTATGTATTAGGTGTGAAGATCTACAGAGATAGATTTAAGAGGCTTCTCGGGCTGTGCCAGAGTACTTACATCGATAAAGTCCTGGAGAGATTCCATCTAGAAAATTCTAAAAGAGGATATCTTCCAGTCAGACATGGTCTGAATCTTTCAAAGAGTCAGTTTCCACAAACACAGACTGAGAAAGATGAAATGGACAATACGCCTTATGCTTCTGCTATTGGGTCCATTATGTATGCGATGTTGTGTACTCGCCCAGACGTCGCTTACGGGTTAAGCGTGACCAGTCGATTCCAAAGTAATCCAGGAAAGGAACACTGGATTGCAGTCAAGAACATTTTGAAATATCTTCGGAGGACCAAAGATATGTTCTTGATTTATGGAGGTCAGGAAGAACTCAGTATTGAAGGATATACTGACGCTTCGTTCCAATCTGACCAGGATGATTTCTGATCGCAATCAGGCTATGTTTTTAGCTTGAATGGAGGAGCAGTGGTGTGGAAAAGTTTCAAACAATCAATTGTTGTTGATTCCACAACAGAAGCCGAGTATGTTGCAGCCTCGGAAGCATCCAAGGAGGCAGTGTGGATTCGTAAGTTCGTTCAGGAACTTGGTGTTGTTTCTTCGAGTGCAGATCCTTTGGTTATCTTCTGTGATAACACTGGAGCAATAGCACAAGCAAAGGAACCACGGTCGCACCAGAAGTCCAAGCACATACAGAGAAGGTTTCACTTGATCCGGGAGATCATTGATCGAGGAGAGATCAAGATCTGCAAGGTTCATACAGATGACAATCTAGCTGACCCGCTTACTAAGCCTCTGGCGCAGCAGAAGCATGAGAAGCACTGTAATAATATGGGTTTGAGATTTCTCAACCATTAGATTAAGTGCAAGTGGGAGATTGTTGGGGTATGCCCTTAAGGCTAATGTTTGAGGCCTTGGGATTATATCAGTATCATGTATAAACTCAATGTTTATAAAGGCAATGGTTGTTATTCAGGTTGTTGCATTATCTGCTGCTATATGTATACTACTGAATAATGTCTCAATGGTGTTCAGCTTGGCTGACATGCAATATAGTCCTTAGTCGAGATATCTTGGTGAACATGAGACAGCCTTGATATGATTGAGACTAATATGTGTTCTAATCTTATAGGATGCTTCGAGCATGGAATAAGATGTAGACTCATGGGTACATTGGATGTACTGGACAGACCCTACTTAGGATATTCAATTGCTTGTCACAATGTGAATAATCCTTATATGCAAGCAAGTGGCATATTTCCTCTGACTTGAGATCACTTGTGTTTCTAAATGATGATTGGCATTGTCTTGAGGTAGTTCAATATCATTTGAAACATAATGGTTATAGACTATCTTGGATAATGGGCATGAGTCATGTTAGGGCATTAATGATAGATATAGGATTGCCTTCTCCTTGTTTGGAGTGTGATGTTCTAAAGGGGCCCCCTGGATGAGATGGTTGAGAAAGTGTATGGCCATACCCAGATGACTATGTTCATCTGATCTAACCACTCTCATCATATTGGAGTTACAAGCTTGACACGCTTGTCCAATAAGAACATCCAGTGGCAAAGGAAACATGTATGTCATGTGAATTGGATTCACACTTGTGCTGTGGTTTGGGTGTAGTCTTGGAAGACTCTTTCCTTTATATCGGGAGACAGTGATGTGTTGCTAGATACCCCTCTCTGTTCGTGATAACGTAAGTTATCGTTACCGACATTTAAAGGAAACCCTTAGGGTCGCACAATTTGATGATATGGCTTACTTATGTCAGATCGTGTGGACTGAATTGTCATGGTTCAGTTTAAAGGAGTTTAAACTCTGATTGTAAGTGAGATCTGGTCTGATCATGTTTGATTGATTAGGGCTTGAGATCGGTAAGCTTCGATTAAGAGAAATGATGCTAGATCGATGAGATCAAGAGCATCAAAAGAGATGAATGGTTAGATCTTGAACCTTTTGGTTTTATATGATCTAGACCAAGGCTTGGCTTAATTTGGTCTTTGAACCAAATGTAATTGAACCGGCTCATCATAGTGAGCGCATGGTTCAATGGGAGAGGAAAATGAGATGGTTCACTTGGAGTGAACGCATCACACGTTGAGGGCTTACTATTTTTGGAAGTCATGCTTTCCAAAATAGTTCACGCCTCTACGTTCGTGTGTTGGGCGCTATTCTCATCTCTGGCCTCTTCCTCTCGACGCCTCCTCTCTCGTGTGGTGAGTCTTCACGCCAAGGAGAGTTCGGACAAGGAAAAAGACATCATCTCTAATCACCTTCACGCGATCAGGAGACCTTGGATCTTTGCTAGCACAAGGAACGCCAAGGAGAAGCCATCAATCACCTTGTGTGCGGTTCCTTTGGAGAAGAAGCGCACGCTTCTTTGCTTCCAAGTCGCCATCCAAGAAATGGCATTGGTATGATCTCTCTTTTGATCTATACAAGTTTTACAAGTTGATCATATATTCATGCTAATCGATCCTTAGAAACCCTAGCTTCCGCTATGCAAAATTTTATATGCGCATCCTTTAGGGTTTCACCCCCTTTCAGCACCCTCGCCACTACCTTGTTGGTGTGCCACCTGCGCACCTGCTACCTGCCCTAGTAGCACCGCCATCTCCTTGCATCACCATAATCGCTGGCAAAATCAGCTTTGATACCATTGTCACATCCAAAATAAACCAGCCCATCCACATCACCCACTTGCCGCTTTCTGTGTGCCCAAATCCACCCGAAAATGAAATTCATGAATTCGAAATAGAATTCGCAATTCAACCGCGTGTAGATTTTGACCCCAACCATTGACCACCTCAAATCGAACGCTGAACGTTCAATCTCACAATCTTCACGAGGCTTTGAACAAACGCCGCCTGTGTTCATTCATCAGCTATTATCGCCGGAGGAGGTGAGTGGGTGGACGGAAGTCAGATGTGCGGCAGGACTGAGCAACACCTACTCAGCCCTTAGCCTCGTCACCGAAAGTTGCCATTGCCAAGGATGGTGGAGAAGGAGACGTTGTCAGGAACCTGATGACACGAAAATTCATAGTATATTTTATGTCATTTGATTGGTCTTTTGTGTCATATTTATATTCTTTTGCTTATTTTTGAGCCTTATTTGTCAAATATTCAGAATCTACACCATTTATTATTTATCATCATTTTTAGGAAAAAGTGCCATATTTTGATGGATTTTGAAAGATCTGAGTGAACGAATGGATTCCAGATGTCGAGACGAAGCTGCCCATCAATTTTCATGCAAATCGGAGATAGTAAGAAAATTACACCCTACCATAATTATTTTTACGGGTGTAATTTTCTCCCCAGATTACACCACTGCCATAACAATTTTTATTGGCCATAATTTCTGCCCAAAAATACACAGAAGAAATTACGGCACTGCCGTAATTATTTTTACAGGCTGTAATTTTGACCCAGAATTCACAGAACCAAATTACGGCAGTGCCGTAATCAAAATTATGGGCCGTAATTATGTTTTTGAATGATTCTTCCGCCGCCTCCAAAAGCTCAATTTTGCGACGCTGATGACACCGAAATTTATCGTAATTTCTATGCCATTTTGTTGATGGTTTTGTGTCATATTCATAGACTTTGCTTATTTTTATGCCATTTTTTATCAATATTTGCAGAATCTACACTCTTTTCTATTTTTAATGATTTTCAGGCAAAAAGGCATATTTTTCAGTCGATTTCAAGCAATCCAAGTGCATAATTGAATTCACAACATCAAAAGGAGATCACATGTCAATTTTCAGAAGATTTGGAGCTTCAGAGAAAATTACGGCACCCCCAATATATCCTTTACGGTACCACAATGTGGAGGTTTATCGGGCAGAGAATCAATGAACGTTACGGCACTACCGTAAATATCTTTACTGTGCCATAATGAGCAAACATTTTTGGACAGAAACTTTGAGACGCTTACGGCACTACCGTAATCATCTTTACGTCATCGTAATTGGAGACGATTTTCCACCCGAAAGATTACTCACATTACGGCACTACCGTAAAGAACAATACGGTACCGTAATTCCAGAAGAATTTCATCCGAGAGCTCGCTGACCAGTTTACGGCACCATCGTAAGATTCATTACGGCCGTAATTGTGATGCTGCTCGCGACTCCCGGTCAACTCCGAAGGCCGATTTTTACGTGGTTGATTGCGGATGATCCAGTCCCTGATATTGAAAGCTGTAAGAAGGAAAAAGGGAGCCATCGACGAGACGAAGCCAAGCACACCAAAAGCCCTGATTTTCATCGACTAGAGAAGGAGAAATCGAGTTTCACACATCCGCCTTAGGGTTCACCGCTGGGAAGCCTCTAGCGCATCTCCGAGCGTGAAATTTGAGTGGAAGCTACGCATAAAGGAGGGGAAGGTGTCCCAGAAGTTTCAGCATGATTGGAGATCCGACAGAGGAGAAATCAACACAAATCGGAATGCCGCCGCTGTTGCGCCCAGATTACGGCCGTAAACTGCTTTACGGCCGTACCGTAATTTTTCCTTCTTCTTTGTTTTCGATTTCCTTCAACATGAATTATTGTAATCTTCCTTCCATGTAAGCTTAGACACTCTTTGGGACATGGGGGAGTAATTCACTTGAGTTTTAATGACTAGATGACTATCTTTTCTTATTTCATCTTATTTAATCTTAACATGATGATTTTACTCATGTGATATTCTGTTCTTAGACTCTCCTTAGATCTATATTATTATTTATGTTTTAGAATTTTCGCTATTGACTGAAAAGTAATTGCTTGAGAATTTGGAACCCTAGAATTGCATGAAAGGAACCCTTTTTAGGTTAGTTCTTGTTTGTTCGATTTTAGAAAGCTAACTGCCATGATGATAATATAAATCTAGGATTGAGTCTAAGCTTTCAAACGTGGAGATCTTGTGCGAAAGCAAAGATCAGAACGTTAGAGAACCTTGAGTAAAACTAGTGTCGAGATTCGGATGCACGAAAGTGATCCTTGAAATTCCACTAGAGATTATCGACTTAGAACTCGGATGCACGAAAGTGATCCTTGAGTTCTTAGTTGATGATTTACTTATCATTAGCATTGGGACAACTCTTGCGCGAGAGCGATGATTTATCCCTGCATGGTTGTCTGCACGAAAGTGAGATAATCCTTTATTCAAGTAAATTGCATCTTTGTCATGTTGAAATTAAACTGATGAAATCTCTATTCATGTCTAGTCATAAAAATTAAAGTGAACGAAACCCTAGTCCCAGCTTCTCTCTCTGATAATTCCGTTTTAGCTCTTTGGTCTTCGTTTGCTAGTTTACACTCTTTCGATTGCCTAAATAGTGAAAAATCAATTATTCGGTACTCAGCAGCATAGGTCCCTGTGGATTCCATACTTTCTTTATTACTTCAAGTATCCGTACGCTTGCGGACACAACAAGTTTTTGGCGCCGTTGCCGGGGACCTTAGTTTTTGTTGATATCGAAGACATTGAGATTATTGTTAGACTAGGTTTCATTTATGTTTTATCTTTTTATTCTTTTCTTTTTACTTACATCATTTGATCAGTTTGCTCTAGTGTGCACAGGACATTCATTTCTAATGGCTGATCAAAGATCACTGAGGGACTATGCAACCCCTAATCCTCAAAGGATGCAATTTAGCATTGCTAGACCTGCAATTGAGGCCTCCAACTTTGAAATTAACCCTGCCTTCTTGTCTATGATCCAGCAGAACCAGTTTGGAGGATCATCAATCGAAGATCCTTATTCATATTTATATATCTTTCTTGAATATTGTGATACCATAAAAATTCATGGAGTTTCTGATGACGCACTAAAACTGAGATTGTTCCCTTTTTCTCTCAGGGATCAAGCACGATCTTGGTTGCATTCTCGTCAACCCAATACCTTCACAACATGGGAATAATTATCAAAAGCTTTCCTGATGAAATATTTTCCACCGAGCACGACTATCCAATTGAGGAATCAAATCATGAACTTTCAACAGAAAAGTGGAGAATCACTCAGCGAGGCATGGGAGAGATTCAATGATTTACAGCGGAAGTGTCCTAACCATGGCTTCGAAAATGAGTTTCTAATTCAGACATTTTATTATGACTTAGTTTATAATACCCGGCTAATTATTGATGCTGCCGCAGGGGGAGCCTTGATGAGTAGAACATTTGGCGATGCTTTCAAGTTACTTGAGGAGATGTCCTTGAATCATAGCCAATGGGCTCCAGATGAAAGAATGTTATATTGTCATCAACATGGTAAGAATGAGAATGAGGATCAGCAACCCTTGACTGAAGAGGTTAGTGAACCCATGCTAGAGAAACTTTCAGCTAGCCAAATTCAATCATTGCAAATTCAAAACACAAAAAAATTTGAGGATCTTGAGGAAACTGTTGGTCACCTTGCTTCTCAATTAGAATCCTTAGTGGCGTACAATAAAATTCTAGAAGAACAAATATCTAGATTAAGCTCTGGGGAACATTGCAATGCCATTATCACTAGAAGTGGGAGACAATTAGGAGAACTTAAGGAGAAACAGTCTATTAATGATCATTATGAGGAATTAGAATTAGAAAAATCTTCTGAACATGAACAAACCCTACCTAGTTTAACACCTCAAAAGGGAAGTAAACCAAAAGGGGATGTGCCATGTAAAGAAGATGATTCTAAGACTAATCTACCTCCACCCTATAGACCACTAGTACCTTTTCCCCAAAGGATAGTGTAAGAAAAGTTAGATAAGAAATTTGGTTAATTTCTTGATGTTTTGAAAAAGCTTTACATTAACATACCATTTACTGAAGCTTTATCTCAAATGCCCATATATGCTAAATTTTTGAAAGAAATCTTGTCTAACAAAAGAAAGATAGAGAACTATGGTACTATGGCTTTAACTGAGGAATGTAGTGTTGTTATTCAAAACAGGTTACCACCAAAATTGAATGATCCATGTAGTTTTTCTATCCCATGTTTTATTGGTAGTATGGCTTTTGACCGAGCCTTATGTGATCTAGGGTCTAGTGTAAGTCTTATGCCTTTGTCTGTGTGCAGGAAATTGGACATGGGAGCTCCTAAGCCGACTACAATTTCTTTGCAGCTCGCTAATCGATCGGTAAAATATCCAGTGGGTATTCTAGAGGATGTTCCTATACAAGTTGGTAAATACTTCATACCTGCTGATTTTGTGGTACTTGAAATGGAAGAGGATGCCAAGATTCCTATTATTTTGGGTAGGCCGTTCTTAGCCACTGCTGGAGCCCTTATTGATGTACGGAATGGTAAACTTGCTTTAAGAATTGGCAATGATAAGATTGAGTTTGATTTGAATAATTCATTGAAAAAACCTACATATGCCAGTTCTTGTTGCACTATTCATGCCATTGATGACACAGTTTATGATGTTAGTTATTTGTTTGATGATTCTTCTGCTGATGTTTCTTTTTCTGATTCTTTTTCTGATACCTTGAAAAATTCTTGTGAAAAAATTGACAATTCTAGTTTTGAGAATGATTTTGATGAATTCGATGATGAAAAACATGATATTTTAGATTGTGCTACTTTTAATAATGAAAGTGAAAAGATCCCTAAAGTTGAGTTGAAAGTTTTACCTGATAATCTTAGATATGAATTTCTTGGTCCTAACTCCACCTACCCTGTGATTGTGGATGCTAAATTAGATGCCAGGGAAACTGATCTACTCTTGAAGGAGCTAAGAATTCATAAAAAGGTAATTGAGTATTCCATTGATGACTTAAAAGGGATTAATTCTTCTTTTTGTATGCATAGGATTCACATGGAGGATGAGCACAAACCACATGTAGATTTTCAGAGACGGCTCAACCTGTCTATGAAGGAAGTGGTGAAGAAGGAAGTACTAAAATTGCTAGATGCATGTATTATCTACCCTATCTCAGATAGTAAGTGGGTGAGTCCTGTACATTGTGTTCCAAAGAAGGGAGGTGTCACTATAATGAAAAATAAGGATAATGAATTGATACCTGTTAGAAATGTCACTAGTTGGCGTATGTGTATTGATTATAGAAAATTAAATGTTGCCACTAGGAAAGATCATTTTCCCTTACCTTTCATTGATCAAATGGTGGAGAGACTTGCCAAACACTCTCACTTTTGTTTTCTTGATGGGTATTTCAGATTTTTTCAGATTCCTATTCATCCTGATGATCAGGATAAAACCACTTTTACATGTCCTTATGGTACTTTTGCTTATAGAAGAATGCCCTTTGGTTTATGCAATGCACCTGCCACTTTTCAAAGGTGTATGATGACAATTTTTTCTGAATTTATTGAAGACTTCATGGATGTTTTTATGGATGATTTGTCTGTCTATGGTTTCTCTTTTGATGACTGCTTAGCTAATCTCTCTAGAGTTTTACAGAGATGCGAAGAGACTAACCTTGTCTTGAATTGGGAAAAGTGTCACTTTATGGTTAGACAAGGGATAGTTTTGGGCCATCTTGTTTCAGAGAGAGGGATTGAAGTGGACAAGGCCAAGATAGAAGTGATTGAGAAGTTAGCACCACCCAACACTGTCAAGGAGATCAGGAGCTTTTTGGGACATGCAGGGTTTTACAGGAGATTCATCAGGGACTTCTCTAAACTTGCTAAACCTTTAACTGATTTACTTTGTAAAGACGCCAAATTCTGCTTTGATGAGAAATGTCTGTTTGCTTTTCAGGAGTTAAAGAAAGCTTTGGTTTCAGCACCCATCATTCATCCCCTAGATTGGGACTTGCCCTTAACTCATGTGTGACTCCAGTGATTATGCAGTGGGAGTAGTCTTGGGACAGAGAAAAGATAAGAAACCTCATGTTATTCACTATGCTAGCAAGACTTTGGATGAGTGATAAGTGATTTTTACACCATATTTTTGCCTATGTTTTAGATCATATTTTGGGCTTATTTGCATGATTTTGTTCTACTTTTAGTGTTTTTATCTTACTTTGCACAGAATCTTCACTTTTCTTGGTTTTTGTGAAAATATAGGTAAAATGGCCTAAAAATGATGGATTTTGAGGGTTTTGAAGCCAAAGCATGATTCCCGAGGAGATCACGAGCTCACACGTCCAATTTGGGGCGAAAATGGTGAAGAACGAGAGAATTACGGCCTTGGCCGTAATTATGGACGCAGCCGTAAAAGCAACGACGAGCGGATGAGGAAAAAGGGCTAAGTGTCGGAAGTGACCAGAGACTTTCACGGGTGAAGCCGTGATTCCATCACGGACCATGAAACTCGCTGTGACCGAAGACATTATACACAGAGACATTTACAGCTTCAGCCGTGAATCCATCACGGGCCGTGAATCCATCACGGGCCGTGAATCCATCACGGGCCGTGAATCTCTCTGTGACTGAAGCGCTGTACACATAGAGGGAATTACGGCCGTGGCCGTGAACAGGTTACGGACCGTGAAAACATCCGCTCGACGAGTTTTTCACTCGTTTCTCACTCGATTCAAACCGGATTTAAGCCAAACTTCACAGAACCGTTCCTTGATGAGTTCTAAACTAGTCCAAGTATAAAAGATAGAATTTTGATCGGGTTTAGGGGGCTTCGAGGCACGAAAATGAAGGGCTGTAGCGACGGCGGCGGAAATCAATTCTAGGGCAGAATTCAATCAGGAAAGCCATGCAAAGGAAGAATTGGATGCTTCATCTTCGTCTCCACATCGAGGGGAAGCCTTTCTAATTACTTGTCTAGCGATTTCCTGTAATCTTTTAGGGTTTTCATGCGATTTTCATTGATGAACATGCTGTTTGTTATGAACATGAACGTGTAAGCCATATTTTTGGGATTTTGGGGAATAACCCGTTGACGATTTATGGATTAAATATATTGTTCTAAATCTTTTACATGAATTTTTATAGTATTGATTTGATTAGAATTGTGTTTATTTCGTGAATTACCCTGATCAAGTAATTTTACGTCTTAGACGTTGCGAGAAGGACCGGGAGGTGAATCGCAATGTCGGATCTATTCTTTTCAAGCCTATGAATCCGATCACGGGAGTAGTTCGGATTCACTTGAAGGATTACCATGGTTTTTCACAGAACTTAATGGGTCTATTTATGTTAATTGTCACAGGAGTAGGGAATTAATGTAAATAGATACCGGATTACACTCCGGGAGGAGGTAGTCTGTACCTTAGGAAAAATCCCTTTCAAAACTATAATTTTCTGATTAAAGATTTATTTTTACTAAATTCATAATCGTCAGCGTGGTGAAACCCTGAGTCCTGATTTTATCTGAATTGATTTTTAGCCAAAACCCTAAAACCACCTTTCTGTTTTCCTACATTAGAAGACTCCAAAACAAAAACCACATATTGAATCGTCTAGATATAGATCAATCGTGTAATCGGTACTTGACCGCCTGATCCTCGTGGGATCGATAATCTTTTATTACTTCGATAAAAATCCGTGCACTTGCGGATCGCTATCAATGAGACACAGAAAAATTACACCACCACTGAGAAAGAACTATTGACCATAGTATTTGCTTTTGATAAATTTAGGTCATACTTAATTAACTCCAAAGTGGTAGTGTACACTGACCATGCAGCTGTGAAATACTTAATGCAAAAAAAAGACAGCAAACCACGATTACTCAGATGGATTTTACTTCTACATGAATTTGATTTGGAGATTAAAGACAAAAAGGGATCATAAAACCTTGTTGCAGATCATCTCTCAAGAATAATGGTAGACACTGAAAAGAATAATGAGATCAATGATTCATTCCCTGAAGAACAGCTTTTAACTATTGAACAGATTAGAGCTACCTGGTATGCTGATATAGTAAATTACCTTGTTGCTAATGTTTTTCCTCCTGATTTGAACTACCAAAAAAGGAAGAAGTTCTTGGCTGAGGTAAAACACTATTTTTGGGATGAGCCTTATGTGTTTAGAAGATGTACAGACGGTATTTTTAGAAGATGTGTACCTGAAGAACAAATCACAGATATTTTGTGCCAATGTCATGGATCCTCTTATGGTGGTCATGCCGGTACTGAAAAGACTGCTTATAAAGTGTTACAATCAGGATTTTATTGGCCTACCATTTTCAAAGATGCTAGAAACTTTGTGTTATCTTATGATAGATGTCAAAGAACAGGGAACATTAGTAGAAAACATGAGATGCCACTGTTCAACATTCTTGAAGTTGAAATATTTGATGTTTGGGGGATAGACTTTATGGGACCTTTCCCATCTTCAGGAGGTAACAAGTACATTCTGGTAGCAGTTGACTATGTTTCAAAATGGGTTGAAGCTCTTGCTTCACCGACCAATGATTCAAGAGTTGTTGCTAAATTTTTTAAAAAGATCATATTTCCACGGTATGGGACCCCGTGGATAGTAATCAGTGATGGAGGCTCACATTTCATAGAACACAAATTTTCAGCCTTACTTAGAAAATATGGAGTGAATCATAGAGTGGCAACACCTTATCATCCTCAAACAAGTGGACAAGTGGAGATATCAAATAGAGAAATCAAGGGAATTTTAGAAAAGACCGTGTCAAGCACTAGGAAAGATTGGGCATTCAAACTTGATGATGCCTTGTGGGCATACCGGACTGTTTTCAAAACACCAATCGGTATGTCTCCGTTTCAATTGATTTATGGAAAATCATTGTCACTTGCCTGTGGAACTTGAACACAAAGCATACTGGGCAATCAAGATGCTGAATTTCGATTTAAAGAGTGCGGGGGAAAAACGGAAATTACAATTGAATGAGCTAGATGAGATTAGACTCTCTACATATGAGAATGCAAAAATTTACAAGGAGAGGACAAAAAGATGGCACGATCGACATATTTTCAGGAGAGATTTCCAACCAGGTGACTTTGTTCTTTTATTCAATTCTAGATTGAGACTTTTTCCTAGAAAACTTAAGTCTCGATGGTCTGGTCCTTTTCAGGTAAAGAAAGCTTATGCTTATGGAGCCATGGATGTATGGAGTGAAGTGTTGGGGTATGCCCTTAAGGCTAATGTTTGAGGCCTGTGGGAATGTATCTGTATCATGTAATAAACTCTTAAGTTTATAAAGGCATGGCTGTTATTCAGTTAGCTACATTGTCTGCTGCAATATATGTTCTTCTGAATAATGTCTCAAAGCTGTTCAGCTGGGCTGACAAGCTATTATGTCCTTAGTCGATATATCTTGGTGAACATGAGACAGCCTTGATATGGTTAAGACTAATATGTGTTCTAATCTTATAGGATGCTTCGAGCATGGAATAAGATGTAGACTCATGGGTACATTGGATGTACTGGACAGACCCTACGAGGATGTTCAATTGTTTGTCACAATGTGAATATTCCTTGGATATGACAAGTGGCACATTTCCTCTGACTTGAGATCACTTGTGTTTTCTAAATGATGATTGTCATTGTTTTGAGGTAGTTCAATATCATTTGAAACATAATGATTATAGACTATCTTGGATGGTGAGCTTGAGTCAGGTTAGAGCACTAGTGATAGACATAGGATTGCCGTCTCCTTATTGAAGGAGTGTGATGTTCTAAAGGGGCCCCCTGGATGAGATGATTGAGAGAGTGTATGGCCATACCCAGGTGACAGTGTTCATCTAATCTAATCATGCTCATCATATTGGAGCTACAAGCTTGACAGGCTTGTCCAATAAGAACATCCAGTGGCAAAGGAAATATGTATGCTTTGTGAATTCATTCACACTTGTGCTGTTTTTGGGTGAAGTCTTGGAAGACTCTTTCCTTTATATCGGGAGACAGTGATGTGTTGCTAGATACCCCTCACTGGTCGTGATAACGTGAGTTATCGTTACCGACATTTAAAGGAAACCCTCAGGGTCGCACAATTTGATGATATGGCTTACTTAAGTCAGATCGTGTGGACTGAATTGTTTGGGTTCAGTTTAATGGGATTAAATCTCTGATTGTGAGTGAGATCTGGTCTGATCATGTTTGATTGATTAGGGCTTGAGATCGGTAAGCTTCGATCGAGAGAATGAATGCTAGATCAGTCAGATCAGAAGCATTGAGAGATTGACGGTCAGATTGAGAGCCTTAGGGTTTATTTTGATCTGTACTCATTTCTTGGTTTATTTGGTTAGCGGACCAAATCGCTTTGAACCAGCTCTTGAATGAGCGCATGGTTCAATGCTGATGTGGCATTTGCGATTGGGGTGAATCCTAAGATCGCACGTAGAGATGTGGCATGCTATTTTTGGATAGCACCTCTCGAACGTTGCCATGATCTCACGTCGCTCCTCTTTGGTCTCTTCACGCCTTTCTCGCCTCTTGGGGTTGGTTTGGAAGTGGCATTCTCGTGTGGAGAAAGTCCAAGGCGACAAGAGAAAAACGCTAAGAAGAAATCTCTCCTTTCCCTTTGCAATCGATCAAAGACACTCTTGGAGCCTTGCTAGCACAAGGAGCACCAAGATAGTAAGCGCTTCCTCATCTTGTGTGCGCGTCCTAAGGAGGAGATCTTCGTTGCTCTCTTAGATCCAAGGCGTCATCTTCAAATGGCATTGGTATGAATCGCATCTTTCATTCAATCATAGTTTTAAGTTGATCATTCAATCATACATGCGATCCTTAACCCTACTTCCGCTCATGCAAAGTTTTAAAGTGCATGGTATTAGGGTTTGCGCTCCCCCTAGAAGGGGACCCCCCGCTATAAGGGGTACTTACAATTGGTATCAGAGCCAAGTTATGATGTATGTTTGTTATGATTGCTTCTTTGTGATCCATGTTTGCGCATCCTATGAATAGATCTAATAACATGCGGTAAACTACATGCTAGCTTAAGGTCTTTGATGTATGTTTATGTGTTACGCATGTATGATGCCTTGGCGCTTGCTTTAGAGTTTTTATCAAAAACTTATATCTCTTGCGCGTATCACCTTAGATCTAAGCCGCCTACTGTAAACCCTTAGACGGGTTATTAGGGTTGAAGTCACCCCCTAGGTTAGATCCAGAATGTCTGATCAGATCATCTGACAACCTGAATGGGTCGATCAGATAGCACCTTGGCGCAAGCCTATGGTGGCTATAGGTCGACTGCAGACAGGTGTGTAGCGATGTCTGATTGTGACGATTAATGAACGCACCTGAGTTAGGCCCGGGGTCACGCCCGTTTGCCAGACCTCAGTGTGGTTGTTCAGCCCTGGCGCATGCATAGTTGACCTTATGGTCGACGCAAGTCAGTTAGGACTTGGTGCATGCAAGGGCAGTGGATCTGACTAGGTTGGATGAGTGGATCCCTAGTAATGGACCGTTGTAAGGTTGTAGGGGAAATAAGGAAAAATTAAAATTGATCCTATGGGGTTTTCGAAAATTTTAATTTTTATGGATCACGTGGTTCTTGATTGATGCATATGTTTGTCTATTTAGTCTTATGTGGCTGCCCATATTAATTGTGTGCTGTGCTGGGGCCTGCGTGCCTGTATTAAAATTGTAAATTAATTATTGTGATCTGCGCATCACTGTGTTTTAATTTATAAATGTAAGTGACCTGCGTGTCACTCTTGTCTAGATAGTTAAATTTGTAATTTAATTAGACAAGAGCACAGTGCACACTTGGCAGTGGCGCATGCAGCAAGTGGCTGGACCAGGTGGGAGGTCTAGGGTTCGACCCTAGGACCAGGCGCATTTTCCCTGGTGGGCGCACCTGTGCTGTAATTGGCGCTTGGGCCCAGGTTTGGGCCAGATGAGCAGCAAAAGACCCATGAAGAGCAAATGAAGACTTAAGTTAGGTTAAGGTCTTCTAGGGCTATGGGCTTTTACCACATAAGATACATGCTTTCTTTTATTGCTTAATATTAGAATTGCATGATTAAATTATCTTCTGCTATCACCATAGGAATTGCATGATAGGCAAGAAGATAAAAGACCGTTAAAATCCAACGCTTAAATATCAAGCTCGTAAGCCTTCTGACGCGAAACCTCACTGTTCTGATTATCGTTGGAGCCGTGTTGTACCCACTCAGTGGGCACGTCCATCTATCTTCAGACGGTGCGGGATTACACCTGCGTGTTACAGAGTAGGGATTTATCCCTTCTCGTTGCTCAGCATAGCACGTGGTGGTCCAGGGAGTAGGTCGGGTCAGCTTGACCATGTAGGCTACATATGTGGCGCATATGGTAGCACATGGAGGCAGCCATCTGTGGGGTCAGAGATTGTGTTGTACCAACTCAGTTGGCACAGTCTGCTGGACTGCCCGGATGAAGGGGAATCGCACGGGTTGGCGATCGGCAGGGACTGCCTACCAGAAACTAGTGCTTGTACTCTCTGTGCATCTTATCTCGCCTGAGCGGGACGCGGAGACCAAGTATGAAATCTGGATCCCATCTCACTAAAAGAGTTCTACTCTTTCGGGCTGTTTTGCTGGATTTTTCACGCCTGATAAAATAGTGAGAAAAAGAATCTTTCTTAAGTCCTGATTGATTCTTATACATTGATACTGACCTTGCTGTTCTTGCATTGTTGTAGATACCTGCAGCAACGAACACCATGAACTTCAATGTGCGATCCCTACTGGAAAGGGAGAAGTTTGCTGGGCCGAACTTCTCTGACTGGTTTGGACACCTTAAGATTGTTCTTAAGGCAGAGAGGAAACTGTATGTCCTCGAGACGGCGATACCGCCGCAGCCCGCTCCGAACGCCGCAAGGGCGGTTCGGGAAGCCTATGAAAAGCACGTCAATGATAGCATTGATGTCGCTTGCCTGATGCTAGCGTCTATGACGCCACCGCTGCAGCGTCAGCATGAGGACATGTCGGCTATAGACATGATCACAAACCTCAAGATGCTATATGCTGCACAGGCAAGGACTGAGCGCTACAATTTGACAAAGCTCTTCTTTCAGAGCAAACTGGCTGAAGGGAGCCCAGTGGGAGCTCACGTGCTCAAGATGATTGGGCACAAGGAGGCTCTAGAGAAACTGGGGCATACCATCAACCAGGAGCTTGCTGTGGATATTATTCTGCAGTCTCTCCCGCCTTCATTCGACGCGTTCATTATTAATTTTAATATGAACAAAATCGATTGTACTCCGGCAGAGCTGCTGAATATGCTCTTGACCACTGAGGAAACTCTGAAGGGTAAGCCTTCAACCTCTGTCTTGATGGTTCCTTCCAGGAACAAGAAGAAGGGGAAGAAGGGCAAGGCCACTGTCAAGAGCTACAGCAAGGCTCTGAAGCAAAAGGTGAAGCGGTCCAAGGAATACAGGTGTTTCCACTGTGGCCAGCTGGGTCACTGGAAAAAGGACTGTAAAGCGCTCCAAGGAGATAAGAGGGGAAGCTTTGCTTCTGGCTCAGGTATATTCGTGACTGAGGTCATGTTTTCTTCTTCTATATCATGGGTGTTGGACACTGCATGTGGAGTTCACATTTGTTCAAATGTACAGGAACTCAAGAGAAGAAGGCAGGTGGGACAGCATGAGGTGGACCTACGAGTTGGAAACGGGGCACGGGTTGCTGCTGTTGCTGTAGGAGACTACTTTATTTCTTTACCATCTGGACTTGTATTGGAACTAAACAGTTGTTACTTTGTTCCCAGTATAACTAAAAATATTATCTCCATTCCTGCTCTTGTCAGGAAGGGATTTTCCTTTGAATGCAATATTTCAAAGTGTGTTTTGTCATATGATAATATTGTTTATGCAACTGGTTCAATTAATAATGGGTTATTCATGTTGGACATGGAAAGTTCTATACAAAATGTTGATATTAAGAAAGCCAAGTTTGCTGATGACAGCACCTTGCTATGGCATAGTCGTTTGGGCCATATTAACGAGAAACGCATTAAGCGGTTGCATGATAATGGACTGCTGGGATCTTTCTCCTACAAGGGGATTGATACATGCAAAGCTTGTTTAATGGGTAAAATGACGAAGTCACCTTTTCCTCACAAAGGTCAAAGGGCTTCAGGTTTACTTGACTTTATACACAGTGATGTGTGTGGGCCTTTTAGTAAACATGCCAGAGGTGGCTATCAGTACTTCATTACCTTTACTGATGATTTCAGTAGATATGGGTATGTCTATTTAATGAGACATAAAAGTGAATCTTTTGACAAGTTCAAAGAGTTCAAAAATGAAGTACAAAATCAGCTAGGCCGAAATATCAAGGCACTTCGTTCTGATCGAGGTGGTGAATACCTAAGTCATGCATTTACTGACTATCTAAGGGAGTGTGGGATTATCTCACAGCTCACTCCACCAGGAACACCGCAATGGAATGGTGTGTCCGAGAGGAGAAATAGAACGTTACTTGATATGGTTCGTTCTATGATGAGTCAGGCTACTCTTCCTTACTCCTTTTGGGGTTTTGCACTGGAAACAGCTGCAAAGGTACTAAACTGAGTGCCATCCAAGGCAGTTTCAAAGACGCCATATGAATTATGGTATGGGAAACAGCCAAGCTTGACATTTATCAGGATCTGGGGTTGCGAGGCTTATGTCAAAAAGCTCGCCTCTGGGAAACTAGAGAGCAGATCTGACAAATGTATCTTTGTCGGTTACCCTAAGGAAACTAAGGGTTATTATTTCTTCGATCCCAAGGAGAACAAGGTTTTTGTTGCTCGGACGGCCATATTTCTTGAGAAGGAGTTTCTTCTGCAAGAGGCCAGTGGGAGAGAAATAAAGCTGGATGAGAATCCAGACGAAGGACAAAGTAGTCAAGCACAGTTGGATGAGCCTGAGCCGGTAGAACAGGTTATTGAACAACCTGAGGCTCAGATATCACGGGAACCGCGAAGATCGGGAAGGATTCGTCGACAGCCTGAGCGCTATGACGGAATCTACATCATTGACAATGATGAACCCCTTACTTATGCGGATGCGGTCAGTGGACCGGAGTCAGCGAGATGGCTTGAAGCTATGCGCGCCGAGATGGACTCCATGTCAGATAACCAAGTTTGGGATTTGGTTGATCCGCCTCCGGGAGTTATCCCTATAGGCTGTAAATGGATCTTCAAGAAGAAGATTGACATGGATGGTAACGTGGTTACCTATAAAGGCAGGCTAGTTGCGAAAGGTTTCAAACAAATCTATGGTATAGATTATGATGAAACTTTTTCACCAGTAGCCATGTTTAAGTCTATTCGGATTCTTTTCGCGATAGCTGCATATTACGATTATGAGATTTGGCAAATGGATGTGAAAACAGCTTTCCTTAATGGAAATCTGGATGAGGATGTGTATATGACACAACCAGAAGGTTTCACTAATCCAGCAGATCGTCATAAGATATGCAAGTTAAAGAAGTCTATTTATGGACTTAAACAAGCATCGAGAAGCTGGAATATTCGTTTTGATGAATCAGTTACTGAATTTGGTTTCATCAAGAACGATGATGACCCGTGTGTGTATAAGAGGTTTAGTGGGAGCGTGATTACTTTCCTAGTCCTCTACGTCGATGACATCTTGATCATTGGAAACGACATTCCTGAAATGCATGCTGTTAAGGCATGGCTGAGGAAATGTTTCCAGATGAAAGATTTAGGAGAAGCAGCCTATGTGTTAGGTGTGAAGATCTACAGGGATAGATCTAAGAGGCTTCTCGGGCTGTGCCAGAGTACTTACATCGATAAGGTCCTGGAGAGATTTCATTTAGAGAATTCTAAACGAGGATATCTTCCAGTCAGACATGGTCTGAATCTTTCGAAGAGTCAGTGTCCACAAACACAGACTGAGAAAGATGAAATGGACAATACGCCTTATGCTTCGGCTATTGGATCCATTATGTATGCGATGTTGTGTACTCGCCCAGACGTCGCTTACGGGTTAAGCGTGACCAGTCGTTACCAGAGTAATCCAGGTATGGCGCACTGGATTGCAGTCAAGAACATTTTAAAATATCTGCGGAGGACCAAAGATATGTTCTTGATATATGGTGGTCAGGAAGAACTCAGTATTGAAGGATATACTGACGCTTCGTTCCAGTCTGACCAGGATGATTTCCGATCGCAATCAGGCTATGTTTTTAGCTTGAATGGAGGTGCAGTGGTGTGGAAAAGTTTCAAACAGTCAACTGTTGCTGATTCCACAACAGAAGCCGAGTATGTTGCAGCCTCGGAAGCATCCAAGGAGGCAGTGTGGATTCGTAAGTTCGTGAGAGAACTTGGTGTTGTTCCTTCGAGTGCAGATCCTTTGGTTATCTTTTGTGATAACACTGGAGCAATCGCACAAGCAAAGGAACCACGGTCGCACCAGAAGTCCAAGCACATACAGAGACGGTTTCATTTGATCAGGGAGATCATAGATCGTGGCGAGATCAAAATCTGCAAGGTTCATACAGATGACAATCTGGCAGACCCGCTTACCAAGCCTCTGGCGCAGCAGAAGCATGAGAAGCACTGTAATAATATGGGTTTGAGATTTCTCAACCATTAGATTAAGTGCAAGTGGGAGATTGTTGGGGTATGCCCTTAAGGCTAATGTTTGAGGCCTGTGGGAATGTATCTGTATCATGTAATAAACTCTTAAGTTTATAAAGGCATGGTTGTTATTCAGTTAGCTACATTGTCTGCTGCAATATATGTTCTTCTGAATAATGTCTCAAAGCTGTTCAGCTGGGCTGACAAGCTATTATGTCCTTAGTCGATATATCTTGGTGAACATGAGACAGCCTTGATATGGTTAAGACTAATATGTGTTCTAATCTTATAGGATGCTTCGAGCATGGAATAAGATGTAGACTCATGGGTACATTGGATGTACTGGACAGACCCTACGAGGATGTTCAATTGTTTGTCACAATGTGAATATTCCTTGGATATGACAAGTGGCACATTTCCTCTGACTTGAGATCACTTGTGTTTTCTAAATGATGATTGTCATTGTTTTGAGGTAGTTCAATATCATTTGAAACATAATGATTATAGACTATCTTGGATGGTGAGCTTGAGTCAGGTTAGAGCACTAGTGATAGACATAGGATTGCCGTCTCCTTATTGAAGGAGTGTGATGTTCTAAAGGGGCCCCCTGGATGAGATGATTGAGAGAGTGTATGGCCATACCCAGGTGACAGTGTTCATCTGATCTAATCATGCTCATCATAATGGAGCTACAAGCTTGACAGGCTTGTCCAATAAGAACATCCAGTGGCAAAGGAAATATGTATGCTTTGTGAATTCATTCACACTTGTGCTGTTTTTGGGTGAAGTCTTGGAAGACTCTTTCCTTTATATCGGGAGACAGTGATGTGTTGCTAGATACCCCTCACTGGTCGTGATAACGTGAGTTATCGTTACCGACATTTAAAGGAAACCCTCAGGGTCGCACAATTTGATGATATGGCTTACTTAAGTCAGATCGTGTGGACTGAATTGTTTGGGTTCAGTTTAATGGGATTAAATCTCTGATTGTGAGTGAGATCTGGTCTGATCATGTTTGATTGATTAGGGCTTGAGATCGGTATGCTTCGATCGAGAGAATGAATGCTAGATCAGTCAGATCAGAAGCATTGAGAGATTGACGGTCAGATTGAGAGCCTTAGGGTTTATTTTGATCTGTACTCATTTCTTGGTTTATTTGGTTAGCGGACCAAATCGCTTTGAACCAGCTCTTGAATGAGCGCATGGTTCAATGCTGATGTGGCATTTGCGATTGGGGTGAATCCTAAGATCGCACGTAGAGATGTGGCATGCTATTTTTGGATAGCACCTCTCGAACGTTGCCATGATCTCACGTCGCTCCTCTTTGGTCTCTTCACGCCTTTCTCGCCTCTTGGGGTTGGTTTGGAAGTGGCATTCTCGTGTGGAGAAAGTCCAAGGCGACAAGAGAAAAACGCTAAGAAGAAATCTCTCCTTTCCCTTTGCAATCGATCAAAGACACTCTTGGAGCCTTGCTAGCACAAGGAGCACCAAGATAGTAAGCGCTTCCTCATCTTGTGTGCGCGTCCTAAGGAGGAGATCTTCGTTGCTCTCTTAGATCCAAGGCGTCATCTTCAAATGGCATTGGTATGAATCGCATCTTTCATTCAATCATAGTTTTAAGTTGATCATTCAATCATACATGCGATCCTTAACCCTACTTCCGCTCATGCAAAGTTTTAAAGTGCATGGTATTAGGGTTTGCGCTCCCCCTAGAAGGGGACCCCCCGCTATAAGGGGTACTTACATGAAGAAACAGGAGAATTCAAGGTTAATGGTCAGAGACTTAAGCACTATTATCAAGAAGAGCTAATTGAAGAAAAAGAGAGTTTTTATTTAGATGAACCACGATCAAGTCTGAGTGTTAAAGGGTCAAGCTAAAGACTTTTAAATTAGCGCTTCTTGGGAGGCAACCCAAGCTTTCTAACTTTAGTTCACTTCCTTTTATTTACTTTTATCTTAGAATTAATTTTTATTTCTGAAAAAAAAGCACGGAGAAGAGAAGAAAAAGAAAACTCGGCACAAAAGGTTGATAAAATTTTGTAAGTATCCTCTCCCGTTCACCTTTTGAGTTTCATCATTGACTCATGTTTTGTGTCTACCACCACTACTTCATCTACATGATAATCTTTTGATTTAGATGATTGATTTGTGGCCTTGTTCTACCTTTGGGATTATTATATATGGCTTGATCGATGTTTGATGTTGATGAGTGAATCCAAAATTGAGACTAGAATAAGGCCTATCATGTCAAATTTATTTCTCTTATACATATCTACTTTTGAAATTATTCATTGTTTGAGGAGTAAGATTTTAGGGAGATATGTTGTTTTAAAATTTGATTTAAAAGTGAAACTACTTCTTGAATAAAATCAGCATATGAGTATGAATACTTGAATTGATATTGATTGACTAGTCTAATTGAGGTTTCATTTATTTTACTATTTGTTGGGTAAAAGAATCCAAAATCCACAAAAATAGTAAGAGACTCCCCTACTTGGCACTGTGTAAAATTGATAGTGGTACCGAACGACATGGGTTGAAGTCTGAAATATAAAATAAATGAGAAGAATCTACTCACATTAACTCCGCTGTCTTTGGTAAAAATTCCCAATACTAAAAGGACATGAGTTCTATTACACTGACTATGTGGTCAGCATACTCCAATTTCGTCACCAGAAAAAAGGTGGTAATCGAATTAGATAATGTGATTGATGCAAAAAAAAAAAGAGAGAGTGGAAAAAGATTTTGGATATCCTATTCCTGTAAACAAAAGTATGATAGACCTAAACTGAAAATTGGACAAAGTCTTGAGATTGAAATTCTTTCTTTTATGCAAGTTGCGAAGTTTTATTTGACTAAGTTGTGGATCTTGAGAATTAGATTTAGAAGATGATATATATGTTTTAAAACTTTATAATGCAATTAATGAAGATTTTTCATTGGTGATTGTATATTAGAAATTTATTTTCCATGAGAAAGTCTATGCCTATGATCAATTTTTGAATTTTCTTGGTTTTTGCTTGAGGACAAGCAAAGTTTGAGCCTTATGTGTTTGTTGACACCGAAATTTATCATAATTTCTATGCCATTTTGTTGATGGTTTTGTGTCATATTCATAAACTTTGCTTATTTTTATGCCCTTTTTATCAATATTTGCAGAATCTACACTCTTTTCTATTTTTAATGATTTTCAGGCAAAAAGACATGTTTTTCAGTCGATTTCAAGCAATCCAAGTACATAATTGAATTCACAACATCAAAAGGAGATCACATGTCAATTTTCAGAAGATTTGGAGTTTTAGAGAAAATTACAGCACCCCCAATATATCCTTTACGGTACCGTAAAGTGGAGGTTTATCGGGCAGAGAATCGATGAACGTTACGTCACTACCATAAATATCTTTACGGTGCCGTAATGAACGAGCGTTTTTGGACAGAAACTTTGAGACGCTTACGGCACTACCGTAATCATCTTTACGGCACCGTAATTGGAGTCAATTTTTCACCCGAAAGATTGCTCACATTACGGCACTACCGTAAAGAATAATACGGTACCGTAATTCTAGAAGAATTTCACCCGAGAGCTCACTGTCCAGTTTACGGCACCACCATAAGATTCATTACGGCCGTAATTGTGATGCTGCTCGCGACTTTCCTCGTCAACTCCGAAGCTTGATTTTTGCGCGGTTGATTGTGGATGATCCAGGCCCTGATATTGAAAGCTGTAAGAAGTATAAAGGAATCCATCGACGAGACGAAGCCAAGCACACCAAAAGCCCTAATTTTCATCGACCAGAGAAGGAGAAATCGAGTTTCACACGTCCGCCTTAGGGTTCGCCGCCGGGAAGCCTCTAGCGCATCTCCAGCCGTGAAATTTGAGTGGAAGCTACGCATAAAGGAGGAGAAGGGGTCCCATAAGTTTCAGCGTGATTGGAGATCTGATAGAGGATAAATCAACACAAATCGGAACGCCGCCGCTGTTGCGCCCAGATTACAGCTGTAAACTACTTTACGGCCGTGCCGTAATTTTTCCTTCTTCTCTGTTTTCGATTTCCTTCAACATGAATTATTGTAATCTTCCTTCCATGCAAGCTTAGACACTCTTTGGGACATGGGGGAGTAATTCACTTGAGTTTTAATGACTAGATGACTATCTTTTCTTATTTCATCTTATTTAATCTTAACATGATGATTTTACTCATGTGATGTTCTGTTCTTAGACTCTCATTAGATCTATATTATTATTTATGTTTTAGAATTTTCTCTATTGACTGAAAAGTAATTGCTTGAGAATTTGGAACCCTAGAATTGCATGATAGGAACCCTTTTTAGGTTAGTTCTTGTTTGTTCGATTTTAGAAAGCTAACTGCCATGATGATAATATAAATCTAGGATTGAGTCTAAGCTTTCAAACGTGGAGATCTTGTGCGAAAGCAAAGATCGGAACGTTAGAGAACCTTGAGTAAAACTAGTGTCGAGATTCGGATGCACGAAAGTGATCCTTGAAATTCCACTAGAGATTATCGACTTAGAACTCGGATGCACAAAAGTGATCCTTGAGTTCTCAGTTGATGATTTACTTATCATTTGTTGGGGTATGCCCTTAAGGCTAATGTTTGAGGCCTTGGGATTGTAACAGTATCATGTATAAACTTTTATGTTTATAAAGGCAATGGTTGTCATTCAGTATGTTACATTGTCTGCTGCAATGAGTGTACTTCTGAATGATGTCTCAATGCTGTTCAGCTAGGCTGACATGCTGTAATGTCCTTAGTCGAGATATCTTGGTGAACATGAGACAGCCTTGATATGATTGAGACTAATATGTGTACTAATCTTATAGGATGCTTCGAGCATGGAATAAGATGTAGACTCATGGGTACATTGGATGTACTGGACAGACCCTACTAGGATATTCAATTGCTTGTCACAATGTGAATAATCCTTGTTTGCAACAAGTGGCACATGTCCTTTGACTTGAGATCACTTGTGTTTCTAAATGATGATTGTCATTGTTTTGAGGTAGTTCGATATCATTTGAAACATAATGGTTATAGACTATCTTGGATAATGATCATGAGTCAGGTTGGGACACTAGTGATAGATATAGGATTGCCGTCTCCTTGTTGAAGGAGTGTGATGTTCTATAGGGGTCCCCTAGATGAGATGATTGAGAAAGTGTATGGCCATACCCAGGTGACTATGTTCATCTGATCTAATCATGCTCATCATATTGGAGTTACAAGCTTGACCTGCTTGTCCAATAAGAACATCCAGTGGCAAAGGATACATGCATGCCTTGTGAAGTTGATTCACACTTGTGCTATGGTGTTGGGTGTAGTCTTGGAAGACTCTTTCCTTTATATCGGGAGACAGTGATGTGTTGCTAGATACCCCTCACTGATCGTGATAACGTAAGTTATCGTTACCGACATTTAAAGGAAACCCTCAGGGTCGCACAATTTGATGATATGGCTTTCTTATGTCAGATCGTGTGGACTGAATTGTTTTGGTTCAGTTAAAAGGAGTTTAGACTCTGATTGTAAGTGAGATCTGGTCTGATCATGTTTGATTGATTAGAGCTTTAGATCGGTAAGCTTCGATCGAGAGTATTGATGCTAGATCGGTGAGATCAAGTGCATCTGGATATGAATGGTTAGATCTTGAACCTTCTTGGTTCATATTAGATTTAGACCATGGCATGTCTTGGTTTGGTCTTGGTTTGATTTGGTCGTTGAACCAAAGTCAATTGAACCGGTTCAAGATTGTGAACGCATGGTTCAAGTAATTAGGCGTTTTGATTAGTTCACTAAGCGTGAACGTGTGGAGTGAAGGCTTACCATATTTGGAAGCCTCAACGCCTCAACGCCAAAAAATGCCAAGAAAACGCCTTTGCTTCAATGCTTCTCTCTTGGGCGAAGTAGAGCTCTTGGGTGTGTCTGATCGCCGAGAGTGAAGAAGAGGTATTCGGCAAGCCAAGAAGACATCCAAGGATTCTCCTTCAAGCGATTAGGACTCTTGAAGCCCTTTGCTAGCACAAAGGACGACAAGGAGAAAGCCAACTTCTTCTTGTGTGCGCGCCTTTTGGAGGAGATCAATTTTGTTCTCTACTTCCAAGTCGCCATCTTCCTCATGGCTATGGTATGATTCGATTTAAGATATATGCAATTTCGAGTTGATCATATATGATGCATGCGATTCTTGAAGCCCTATTTCCGCCCATGCAAAACGCTTCCATATGCGCATGTTTAGGGTTTTCGCCCCCCTCTTGAAAGGGGTCCTTCAAATTGGTATCAGAGGGAGGTTTATGCATGCTAATATGATTGCTATGTTTGCTCTTGTGATCCATGCTTGCGCAAGTGTTTAGATCTAATAGTTTCTTCATGCGAAAATAAGATGTATACCTTGTTGGTGGCGCATGTTGTTTGTTTATGCTTTCGCATAACTTGTTGTTGGCGCTTGGTTCATGTTGTTTATCAAAACTTAACTTGCGCGCCTATGATTAGATCTAAGATGCACCTATTGTAAACCCTTAGACGGGTTGATGGGGTTGAAAGCATCATCTAGTATAGATCAAATTAGTCTGATCAGACCATCTGACAGCCTAGATGGGTTGACCAGATAGCACCTGTGCGCAAGCACGAGGTGGCTATGGTTGACTGCATCAAAGGCGTGTAGCGAGGTCTGGTTGAGACGACTAGTGAACACACATGAGTTAGGCCCGGGGTCACACCCGCTTGCCAGAACTCATGAGGGTTGTTCAGCCCTTGGCGCATGCATGGTTGACCATTAGGTCAACTCGAGTCAGTTAGGACTTGGTGCATGCAAGGGCAGTGGATCTGACTAGATTGATGAGTGGATCCCTATCAATGGACCGTTGTAAGGTTGTAGGGCACATAAGAAAATTAAAATTGATGCCAATGGGTTTTCAAAATTTTATTTTCTTTGTAATGGATCACATGTTGATTGAATGATGCCATGATGCTTGTTTATTTAATCTTATGTGGGTTGCCCTTTTAATGTGTGCTGTGCTGGGGTCTGCGAGCCTGGTAAATTATTATTTTTGTGATCTGCGAATCACATTTTTAATTAATTTATTGTATAATTGACCTGCGAGTCAAGCTTGTCTAGATAGATTAAAATGTATTTTAATTAGACAAGAGCACAAAAGCACACATCGCAGAGGAGCATTCAGCTGGTGGGCGCACCTGAGCTGCATTGAGCGCTAGGGCCCTGGGTTGGACCAGATGAGATGCAAAAGACCCAAGAAGAGCAAGTGAAGACTTAAGTTGATTTAAGGTCTTACTTAGGCTCTATGGGCTTTTACCACATAAGATCCATGCTTTCTTTTATTGTTTAAATAATTAGAAATGCATGATTTATTTATCTTCTGCTATCACCATAGGAATTGCATGATAGTGAAGAAGATAAAAGACCGTTAAAATCCAACGCTAAAATATCAAGCTCGTAAGCCTTCTGACGCGAAACCTCACTGTTCTGACTATCGTTGGAGCCGTGTTGTACCCACTCAGTGGGCACGTCCATCTATCTTCAGACGGTGCTGGATTACACCTGCGTGTTACAGAGAAGGGATTTATCGCTTCTCGTTGCTCAGCATAGCACGTGGTGGTCCAGGGAGTAGGTCGGGTTAGCTTGACCATGTAGGCTACATATGTGGCGCATATGGTAGCACATGGAGGCAGCCATCTGTGGGGTCAGAGACTGTGTTGTACCAACTCAGTTGGCACAGTCTGCTGGATTGCCCAGATGAAGGGGAATCGCACGGGTTGGCGATTGGCAGGGATTGCCTACCAGAGATTAGTGCTTGTACTCTCTGTGCATCTTATCTCGCCTGAGCGGGACGTGGAGACCAAGTATGAAATCTGGATCCCATCTCACTAAAAGAGTGTTACTCTTCCGGGCTGTTTTGCTGGATTTTTCAGCCAGATAAAATAGTGAGAAAAAGAATCTTTCTTAAGTCCTGGATTGATTCTAGACATTGATACTGACCTTGCTGTTCTTGCATTGTTGTAGATTCCTGCAGCAACGAACACCATGAGCTTCAATGTGCGATCCCTACTGGAAAGGGAGAAGTTTGCTGGACCAAACTTCTCTGACTGGTTCGGACACCTTAAGATTGTTCTTAAGGTAGAGAGGAAACTGTATGTCCTCGAGACGGCTGTGCCGCCTCAACCCGCTGCGAACGCCGCAAGGGCGGTTCGTGATGCCTATGAAAAGCACGTCAATGATAGCATTGATGTCGCTTGCCTGATGCTAGCGTCTATGACGCCACCGCTGCAGCGTCAGCATGAGGATATGTCTGCTATAGAAATTATAGCAAACCTCAAGATGCTATATGCTGCACAGGCGAGGACTGAACGCTATAATTTGACCAAGCTTTTCTTTCAGAGCAAACTGGCTGAAGGGAGCCCAGTGGGAGCTCACGTGCTCAAGATGATTGGGCACAAGGAGGCTCTAGAGAAACTGGGGCATACCATCAATCAGGAGCTTGCTGTAGACATTATTCTGCAGTCTCTCCCGCCCTCTTTCGATGCGTTCATCATTAACTTTAATATGAACAAAATCGACTGTACTCCGGCAGAGCTGCTGAATATGCTCTTGACTACTGAGGAGACTCTGAAGGGAAAGCCTTCGACCTCTGTCTTAATGGTTCCTTCTAGGAACAAGAAGAAGGGGAAGAAGGGCAAGGCCCCTGTCAAGAGTTACAGTAAGGCTCTGAAGCAAAAAGTTAAGCGGTCAAAGGAATACAGATGTTTCCACTGTGGCCAGCTAGGTCACTGGAAAAAGGACTGTAAAGCGCTCCAAGGAGACAAGAAGGGAAGCATCGCTTCTGGCTCAGGTATATTTGTGACTGAAGTCATGATATCCTCTTCTTCTATTTCATGGGTGTTGGACACTGCATGTGGAGTTCACATTTGTTCAAATGTACAGGAACTCAAGAGAAGAAGACAGGTGGGACAGCATGAGGTGGACCTACGAGTTGGAAACGGGGCACGGGTTGCTGCTGTTGCTGTAGGGGATTATTACATCTCATTACCATCTGGCATTGTATTAGAATTAAACAATTGTTACTTTGTACCCAGTATTACCAAAAATATTATATCTATTCCTGCTCTTGTCAGGAAAGGGTTTTCCTTTGAATGCAAGATTTCAAAGTGTTATCTTACTCTTGATAATATTGTTTATGCTACTGGTTCAATTAACAATGGGTTATTCATGTTGGACATGGAATATTCTATACAAAACATTGATAATAAGAAAGCCAAGTATGCTGATGACAGCACCTTGTTATGGCATAGTCGTTTAGGCCATATTAACAAGAAGCGCATTAAGCGGTTGCATGATCATGGACTGCTGGGATCATTCTCCTATGAGGAGATTGATACATGCAAAGCTTGTTTAATGGGTAAAATGACGAAGTCTCCTTTTCCTAACAAAGGTCAAAGGGCTTCAGGTTTACTTGACCTTATACACAGTGATGTGTGTGGGCCATTTAGTAAACATGCCAGAGGTGGCTATCAGTACTTCATTACCTTTACTGATGATTTCAGTAGATATGGTTATGTCTATCTTATGAGACATAAGAGTGAATCTTTTGACAAGTTCAAAGACTTCAAGAATGAAGTACAAAATCAGCTAGGCCGAAATATCAAGGCACTTCGTTCTGATCGAGGTGGAGAATACCTAAGTCATGCGTTTACTGACTATCTGAAGGAGTGTGGGATTATCTCACAGCTCACTCCGCCAGGAACACCGCAATGGAATGGTGTGTCCGAGAGGAGAAATAGAACGTTACTACATATGGTTCGTTCTATGATGAGTCAGGCTACTCTACCTTACTCCTTTTGGGGATTTGCACTGGAGACAGCTACAAAGGCACTAAACCGAGTGCCATCCAAGGCAGTTTCAAAGACGCCATATGAGTTATGGTATGGGAAACAGCCGAGCTTGACATTTATCAGGATCTGGGGCTGCGAGGCTTATGTCAAAAAGCTCGCCTCTGGGAAACTAGAGAGCAGATCTGAGAAATGTATCTTTGTCGGTTACCCTAAGGAAACTAAGGGTTATTATTTCTACGATCCCAAAGAGAACAAGGTATTTGTTGCTCGGACGGCCATATTTCTTGAGAAGGAGTTTCTTCTGCAAGAGGCCAGTGGGAGAGAAATAAAGCTGGATGAGAATCCAGAGGAAGGACAAAGTAGTCAAGCACAGTTGGATGAGCCTGAGCCGGTAGAACAGGTTACTGAACAACCTGAGGCTCAGATATCACGGGAACCGCGAAGATCGGGAAGGATCCGTCGTCAGCCTGAGCGCTCTGACGGAGTCTACATCATTGATAATGATGAACCCCTCACTTATGCGGATGCGGTCAGTGGACCGGAGTCAGCTATATGGCTTGAAGCTATGCGAGCCGAGATGGACTCCATGTCAGATAACCAAGTCTGGGATTTGGTTGATCCGCCTCCGGGAGTAATCCCTATAGGCTGTAAATGGATCTTCAAGAAGAAGATTGACATGGATGGTAACGTGGTTACCTATAAAGGCAGGCTAGTAGCGAAAGGTTTCAAACAAATCTACGGGATAGATTATGATGAAACTTTCTCTCCTGTAGCCATGTTCAAGTCTTTTCGGATTCTTTTCGCAATAGCAGCATATTACGATTATGAGATCTGGCAGATGGATGTGAAGACGGTTTTCCTTAATGGAAAACTGGATGAGGATGTGTATATGACACAACCTGAAGGTTTCACTAATCCATCAGATCGTCATAAAATATGCAAATTAAAGAAGTCCATTTATGGACTTAAACAAGCATCTAGAAGCTGGAATATTCGTTTTGATGAATCAATCTCTGAGTTTGGTTTCATCAAGAACGAAGATGACCCGTGTGTATATAAGAGGTTTAGTGGGAGCGTGATTACTTTCCTAGTCCTCTACGTCGATGATATCTTAATCATTGGAAACGATATTCCTGAACTGCATGCTGTTAAAGCATGGTTAGGAAAATGTTTTCAGATGAAAGATCTAGGAGAAGCAGCCTATGTGTTAGGTGTGAAGATCTACAGGGATAGATCTAAGAGGCTTCTCGGGCTGTGCCAGAGTACTTACATCGATAAAGTCCTGGAGAGATTTCATTTATAGAATTCTAAAAAAGGATATCTTCCAGTCAGACATGGTCTGAATCTTTCAAAGAGTCAGTGTCCACAAACACAGACTGAGAAAGATGAAATGGACAATACGCCTTATGCTTCGGCTATTGGGTCCATTATGTATGCGATGTTGTGTACTCGCCCAGACGTCGCTTACGGGTTAAGCGTGACCAGTCGATTCCAAAGTAATCCAGGTCAGGCACACTGGATTGCAGTCAAGAACATTTTAAAATATCTGCGGAGGACCAAAGATATGTTCTTGATATATGGTGGTCAGGAAGAACTCAGTATTGAAGGATATACTGACGCTTCATTCCAGTCGGACCAGGATGATTTCCGATCGCAATAAGGCTATGTTTTTAGCTTGAATGGTGGAGCAGTGGTGTGGAAAAGTTTCAAACAGTCAACTGTTGCTGATTCCACAACAGAAGCTGAGTATGTTGCAGCCTCAGAAGCATCCAAGGAGGCAGTGTGGATTCGTAAGTTCATTCAGGAACTTGGTGTTGTTCCTTCGAGTGCAGATCCTTTGGTTATCTTCTGTGATAACACTGGAGCTATAGCACAAGCAAAGGAACCACGGTCGCACCAGAAGTCCAAGCACATACAGAGACGGTTTCACTTGATCCGGGAGATCATTGATCGTGGCGAGATCAAAATATGCAAGGTTCATACAGACGACAATCTGGCTGACCCGCTTACCAAGCCTCTGGCGCAGCAGAAGCATGAGAAGCACTGTAATAATATGGGTTTGAGATTTCTCAACCATTAGATTAAGTGCAAGTGGGAGATTGTTGGGGTATGCCCTTAAGGCTAATGTTTGAGGCCTTGGGATTGTAACAGTATCATGTATAAACTTTTATGTTTATAAAGGCAATGGTTGTCATTCAGTATGTTACATTGTCTGCTGCAATGAGTGTACTTCTGAATGATGTCTCAATGCTGTTCAGCTAGGCTGACATGCTGTAATGTCCTTAGTCGAGATATCTTGGTGAACATGAGACAGCCTTGATATGATTGAGACTAATATGTGTACTAATCTTATAGGATGCTTCGAGCATGGAATAAGATGTAGACTCATGGGTACATTGGATGTACTGGACAGACCCTACTAGGATATTCAATTGCTTGTCACAATGTGAATAATCCTTGTTTGCAACAAGTGGCACATGTCCTTTGACTTGAGATCACTTGTGTTTCTAAATGATGATTGTCATTGTTTTGAGGTAGTTCGATATCATTTGAAACATAATGGTTATAGACTATCTTGGATAATGATCATGAGTCAGGTTGGGACACTAGTGATAGATATAGGATTGCCGTCTCCTTGTTGAAGGAGTGTGATGTTCTATAGGGGCCCCCTAGATGAGATGATTGAGAAAGTGTATGGCCATACCCAGGTGACTATGTTCATCTGATCTAATCATGCTCATCATATTGGAGTTACAAGCTTGACCTGCTTGTCCAATAAGAACATCCAGTGGCAAAGGATACATGCATGCCTTGTGAAGTTGATTCACACTTGTGCTATGGTGTTGGGTGTAGTCTTGGAAGACTCTTTCCTTTATATCGGGAGACAGTGATGTGTTACTAGATACCCCTCACTGATCGTGATAATGTAAGTTATCGTTACCGACATTTAAAGGAAACCCTCAGGGTCGCACAATTTGATGATATGGCTTTCTTATGTCAGATCGTGTGGACTGAATTGTTTTGGTTCAGTTAAAAGGAGTTTAGACTCTGATTGTAAGTGAGATCTGGTCTGATCATGTTTGATTGATTAGAGCTTTAGATCGGTAAGCTTCGATCGAGAGTATTGATGCTAGATCGGTGAGATCAAGTGCATCTGGATATGAATGGTTAGATCTTGAACCTTCTTGGTTCATATTAGATTTAGACCATGGCATGTCTTGGTTTGGTCTTGGTTTGATTTGGTCGTTGAACCAAAGTCAATTGAACCGGTTCAAGATTGTGAACGCATGGTTCAAGTAATTAGGCGTTTTGATTAGTTCACTAAGCGTGAACGTGTGGAGTGAAGGCTTACCATATTTGGAAGCCTCAACGCCTCAACGCCAAAAAATGCCAAGAAAACGCCTTTGCTTCAATGCTTCTCTCTTGGGCGAAGTAGAGCTCTTGGGTGTGTCTGATCGCCGAGAGTGAAGAAGAGGATTCGGCAAGCCAAGAAGACATCCAAGGATTCTCCTTCAAGCGATTAGGACTCTTGAAGCCCTTTGCTAGCACAAAGGACGACAAGGAGAAAGCCAACTTCTTCTTGTGTGCGCGCCTTTTGGAGGAGATCAATTTTGTTCTCTACTTCCAAGTCGCCATCTTCCTCATGGCTATGGTATGATTCGATTTAAGATATATGCAATTTCGAGTTGATCATATATGATGCATGCGATTCTTGAAGCCCTATTTCCGCCCATGCAAAACGCTTCCATATGCGCATGTTTAGGGTTTTCGCCCCCCTCTTGAAAGGGGTCCTTCATCATTAGCATTAGGACAACTCTTGCGCGAGACCGAAGATTTATCCCTGCATGGTTGTCTACACGAAAGTGAGATAATCCTTTATTCAAGTAAATTGCATCTTTGTCATGTTGAAATTAAACTGATGAAATCTCTATTCATGTCTAGTCATAAAAATTAAAGTGAACAAAACCCTAGTCCCAGCTTCTCTCTCTGATAATTCCGTTTTAGCTCTTTGGTCTTTGTTTGCTAGTTTACACTCTTTGTAACATCCCGTTATCTTAACCCCAAACAAGCAACACAAGTCATAGAGAAACAGGATGTTATCATACAAGATTGATTCACATGCTAGGTAAAACCAAGTTCAAGAAAACACGATCTGAAAATTTTCAAGAATCATACATACAATCTCCAAGAAACACAAATTTCATAAATGTACCTGCCACCACGCAATCCTTGCACTAGACATATGCAAGGCAACAGTTATATCAAATCCGATGGCATAAATACAATTCGATTCGAAATTCAAAGCAAAGTCACAAAAATCAATTTTTATAAACTCATACCAAACACCGAAACCAGGCCAAAGCCCGCGGTGACACAAAAATCAAACTCTTAAAACTGCCACAACCGGCAACATAATGTCACATAGTTTAGCCACACTGGCAACACAAATTCTCATAAATTCACATAGTTCACATAGTTCATATAATTCATATGGTTCGGCCACAACCGGCCCCAGATAATTAAGCACAAAAATTCTTAAACAGCAAACTAGCATAATATCCACGCCAATGCTAACTCAAGAATTGCGCCCCTGCTCTATGCCTGAAAATAGTGAGGGGTGAGCTACACAGCCCAGTGAGTGGATAGTCTAAATCGACCATCCATAACATACACTCACAATATATGCAGATTATTTTAAAAATAAAGAAGCTCGTGTCAACATATAGCAATAATTAAAGAACAGAACTCAACAAAATTAAAGAACAGATCTCATATAAAACAGTCAGGTGTACACTGCTAAGACATCATTGTCACCATAGGGTAACCAAGGTTCTAGAGCTGTACTCTAAACCAACTAAACATACCAACCACTTAATTAACCTAGTTGTTCAGCATATATTCAGTAGTGACCATTATGGTCTAACCCGGCTTTGGCCTAAGCACTGGGAGCCTGCAAATCACATGCAACATATAGATGGACGGTGTGTAGATTCAAGAGGTGGCCCCCGCCAGGTCACGACGTGGCACTTTGCTCTACGATCACCCCATAACACAAAAATCTAAGCGTTCTAAGAGTGACGACATCAAGAGGTGGCCCCTGTCCGACCAAGACATGGCACTTTGCGTCTTATATCACCTGTTCTCCCAAAAGGTTCCTTAGCTGAACAACACAGACACATCTTATATCTTATTTCACATCATAGAGGACTCCTAAGTGTCAACTAGACTCTAGGATAGTCATCACAATAATCATATCGGGCAGGCTGAACATCAACCCCCATCACAATAATCATAACAGGCAGGCTGAACATCAACCCCCTCACATATCACAATACAGGGCTGAAATCTCAAACCCTTAACATATTACACATGGACTATCCTCTTGAGTTTAAGGTAACACCTAGCCTTAGTCCTATCCATTCCATAACTAATCATAACACATAATATAAAAATCACACAATATTCAAACATCACAAAGTAGTGTAGTCCTTAGGTTTCATGCTGATTAATTCAGTTTAACCTTGCTAAATTATCACCCAATGTTCTCAAACATGAATACATGGTCTTAGATAAATAAACATGAGTTTTATAACATTATTAACATTTAGCAAGCATCCATAAAATCGACATATAGCATTTATCAAACATACATAAAATCAACATAAAATTAAACATAAAATTAAAACATGTGTTCATACAACTGCTTTACAAATCACTACATGTAACCCACGGTTAACATAACATATTATCTACTAAATTTTAAACCTTAGTTAACATAAATGTCATGCTCAAAATCATTGGTTTAAAACTTCCTAAATTCCATAAATTAATACCTTAAATTTCATATTACAAACTTTTGGTTTTCATAAAACAATCATCAAGATTTCGGTTTCATGATTAATATCAAAATTTCAGTTTTCATAAATAATTATCAAGCATACATAATAATTATCAAGATTTCGATTCTCATAATTATTATCAAGAATTCGGTTTTCATAACAATTATCAAGATTATTTCGGTTTTAAACATGGAAAGTTTTCAAGCAACCAAATTTATCATGTAGCACAACCATAATCATATTGATGTAAATTTCGAGTAAGACACCCCACTCACCTCTTAACCGTGACCCCTAAGGTGAAAAATCCTCCACAACAAATCGTCTAAGGGCTTGAAATGCTCCTAGATAGACGCCAACAAGCACCCAAGATTGCCGGCCAAGGAAGAAGGAAGAAGAAGATCGTCCAAGCCTTCAAGGAAATCGCCAAGCCTTCAAGGAAATCGCCAAGTTCTTTCAAGCCGTCGCCCAAGGTTCTTCCAAGCCAACAAAAACGCCAACTTCTTCACCCTAGTCGCTAAACCCTCTTAAAATTTCGGTTTTGTTTAATTCAAATAGGGTTTAACCCACTAACCAAATAATTCAAAAGGGTTTAACCCATTTAACTAAAAATTTGAATTTTTAAACCCAATTAGTTTAAACCCAATAACCCATAGTTTAAGTGAAAATCCAATAAGGATTAAACCAACATCCAACAAACTCTAATTAATTAGTTCACTTAAACTAACATCCAATAAGGATTTAATTAATATCCAATAAGGTCTAATTAATTAATTACTAATTAACAACCAATAAATTATAAATTAACAATCAATTAACTCTAATCAAATAATTATAAATTAACAATCAATAAGCCAGTTAATTAATACTGCTTAACGTAATATTCATAGTCAATGGTTTTATTTAAATCACAAAAAAATAATACTTACCAAGACTTAAGATCCTTGGATCTTACACTCTTTCAATTGCCTAGATAGTGAAAAATCAATTATTCGGTACTCAGCAGCATAGGTCCATGTGGATTCGATATTTTCTTTATTACTTCGAGTATCCGTACACTTGCAGACACAACAGACGCAAAATCAAAAGATCCAAGGCACCAATTCAAAAACCGTAAAAGGGGAGTGTTCTATAAATCGAGGAGGAGATTTGAGGACAAGGAGAATCCAATTTCATCACCAATTGAGGGAGAAATCGAGAGAGGCATCCCTAGGACTTGGCCACTCGCCGAGAGGCATAAAGGCCACCTTAGGTCGTGAAATTTATAGGAGAGCTTCGCCCAAGGGAGGAGAGGGTACACTGAAAATTTCAGATCAAAAGGAGTTCAAATGAGGGAGAAATTAGAGAAGCAAATTTCAGGTGGAAGGGAGAAATCACAGAACACTGTAGTAGGGTACTAGTTCACGGTACTGTAGCAGGTTACTGTAGCAACCCAAAAATTTGCAAAATCACGGGCTGTGAAAATTTTCACACCCCTGTGATTACAGTAAACCCTTGTTCTCTCTTTTTCTATATTTTTATGAATTTTTATTGTATTTTTAACTCCATGGTAGCGTAATTTCCTTGGGACATGTGGGTGTAATCCCCTTAATTTCATAATGACTAGATGATCCTTGATTCGTCAGGGAACTTTTGTTATGGTAATTCTACTTATGTGATGATTGCCTTTAATTCTTTCTAGTTTCATATTATTAGCATGTATTGGAGTTTTTGCGATATGGACTGAAAAGTGACTTGCGAGAACTTGGAACCCTAAAACTGAGATTTAGGAACTCATCGTAAGAAATTAGGTTTGTTTTTATTTCTAGATTAGAAGTTTATTGCCTTGTTGACAAATTTGATCTAGGATGAATTATTGAAATAAACATGAAGATATTGTAAGAAATTAAGTATCGGATCGTTAGAGAACCTTAAGTAGAACCTGTGAAGCTAAAGTATGAAAGTATTTAGTTTTCACTTGAGATGATTGACATAGAGATAGGATGCATAAAAGTGATCTTAAATCTCCTTGTCAATGATTTACTTATCTTTAGCATTGAATTAATCTTGTGCGAAAGTGAGGATTGATTCCTTGTAAATTGTCTGCGCGAAAGCGAGTTGATTTCTTTATAAAGTAAATTATATCTTTATCATAATAAGAGTGGACTGACGATGCGCTTATTTCCTTCTAGTCATAGAAATTAAGGTGGATGAAACCCTAGTCCCAGCTTTTCTCTTTGACTCTTCGTATACTTTCCGATCATTTGCTTACATCGTATTCGGTTTGCTTAGCTAGTGAGAAAACAACTATTTGGTACTTAACACGTAGGTCTCTGTGGTTCGATATCTTTTTATTACTTTGAGTATCCGTGCACTTGCGGACACAACAAGTTTTTGGTGCCGTTGCCGGGGACCTTAGTTTTGTTAATATCAAAAAAGTTGTTATTGCTAGACTAAGTTTTATTTGTTTTTTAGATTTAATTATGTTTTTTATTTTTGTAGATTTTGGATTTTCACAAGTTGTGACAGAACTGTGATTTCTGAATTCTCTTGTGTTTTGTGTTTTCTGATTTTTTTTATATATTTCTGAAAAAAAAAATTCTGATTGATTGGCATTGGATAATCTTTCTATTTCTATTCTGAAAATTCTGAGTTTACATGATTGTTCTATTTGTTTATACACAGGTCTCTTAGATCTTGATATGTTTTATTTCTTATGAACTCTGAGATCACAAATTTTTTTTAGTTGTGTAGAAAAGCTTTGATTTGAAGATATGTCTTTTAATCATAACTCGTGGGCAACTAAAAGAGGTGAGGTATACATGCCACAGGGTAAGTATGAAGATGATTCATGGTGCACTCTTACTAAAACTCTTGAAGACAAGTTAGATTATTTAGCTTATAAATTAGACTTTTATATGCACCCTGTTAGGACATCTTATTCTCCTATTAGATGTGATATTTGTGGATATTTTGATCATCATACTTCTGATTGCCAATTTTTAATTCCTCCAAATCCCAATTCACCATGGTACCAAGATGATCAATATTATTCTAGATGGGAAAATCACCGAACTTCTTTTTATGAGGATTGCTCAAATCATGTTTATAAACCATACTTTGAGGATACTGAAGAATCTAGGCTAAAATCCATATTAGAAAAATTTATGGCACACCAAAAAAATTTTATGGAGGAATTTGAAGAACTTAGAGGGGAGATTGAATAGCAAAATGATACAATTAGTCAGCTTACTTATCAAGTAGAATCTATATCTGCTCATACTGAAATGTTAGAAACCCAGATAGCACAACAAGGTTGTTTATTTGAGTTTGATTTGGAAACTGAGGAAATTGATTTAGAAAAAACCCCTTCTGATTTTGGTAATTTTGAAATTAATTTTTTTGAGAACATTAATGAATCTCACTCCGATTTTGATAATTTTGAAACTTATTCATTTGATAAATTATTTGTGGAAAGGTTTGAGGAACTTGATTCTGAAAAATCCCCTTTTGATTCTAGTGAAAGTTATGAAATTGATTCTTTTGATGATATATTATTTATGGTTAAATCTGATTCTTGTAATTCTGAAATTGATTCTTTTGATTTTTCTGATGATGAATTATTTGTGGAAAGACATGAGGAAACTGATTTTGGAAAGTCTCACTCTGAATTTGATTATAATTTTGAAATTGATAAATTATTTGATGAAGGACATGAGGAACTTGAAAAAAATTTGAAAATTATGAATATTGATGAATCTCACTATGAAGTTTTGCCTGTATCTACTGTTCAACATTCTGATTTATTTGAAAAATTATGCTTTATTGAGGAATCTAATATGAGACAGAAAGACTATTTTGATGATCTAATATTAAAATCTTTTGATCGAAGTCCTATTGCAATTGAAGATATAAATTTGAAGAAAGGACTAATGATTTTGCTTTTTGGTAAATATAGGAAGATCATAAAAAAATTCTTTGAGTGGAATTGAAAATATTGATTTTGATTTCTGCATATTTGAGAAAGCCATGTCGATCGTGATTTATGTGAAATTTTGGATGTTTGGATTAATGGCTAAACTTTCAGGACAACAGAAATGCAGAAAATTGTATGCTATTTACTATGGTACTGATCCACCTGCTTCGCCATGATATTTGAGGTTTCGGTCAAGCTATAGACCTAAAAATTAGCGCTTCTTAGGAGGCAACCCAAGCACTCTTTCTTTAGTTAGTTTCTTTTATTTTAGTTTATTTTTAGAGTTAATTTTTTTCTCTTTTTGTAAGAAAAAAATGAACTTTGTGCAAAATATGGCACTGCCGTAATGGAAATTATAGGCCGTAATCTTGGTCCGTTTTCATCCAGAAACTTTTGTGACTATTACAGCACTACATTAATCATTTTCATGTACCGTAATTTTGAGTGATTTTTGATCCAAGAGTTTCGAGATTTTTGTGCAAAATACGGCAATGCCATAACCATTTTTACGGTGTCATAATTCCAGCATATTTCTGAGCAAAAAATTTTGTGTCTTTTACGGCACCGCAGTAATATTTATTACGGCAGTAATTTTGTGTTATTATTGACCAGATGATATTACGGCACTGCCGGAATTATTTTTACACCTGTAATTTTATTCTGAAAAAAAAAAATCTGCATTCTGCTTATCTGATTAGGTGTGTTCTCGCAGTGATTTTAAGAAACTGGAGTGGTAAAAGTTTTGATCTTTGGCACAATTTGGAACAACTCATCTTTTACTATTATTTGGATATTTTTATTGAATTTTAAAGTTCATGGATCCTCCTATAACACATAACATCTTTTGATAACTGATTAACTTCTGCAGTAGTTTTTTTTTTTACTAATCTGATTAGCATTTTTGCTATTGGTATTTAAGGAGCTTTAATGAGTTGTAACCCTGATCTTTCACATGAAATATGGAGAACATGTTTCATTATTTCTCGTGGATTAGTTGTTTTCATTAAAATATTTTCAAACCATTCTAGGATGCATAGTAACTTTTGAAGTCTGATTAATTTCTATGCAGTTTTTAATTTAGTAATCAGATTAGCCCTCTTTCTGTTAATACCCTAAATTCCTGACAGATACTGATCCTTTAATTTTCATACGCCTAGAAAGAACAAGTTTTATTCTACTACATGGTTCTGTCTGTTCTCTTTGTGGATCATTAGATTTTATTCTTAGGCATAGCAACTTTTCGTAAATAAATCAATGGCTGCTCTGTTTGCTTTCAACCTGCTACTGCTTCTTTTTGCCTCCAGATCCAAAAATCTTCATCCAACAGCTTCCAGCCAGCACTCAACTACCACCTCTTTTCCTGGTAGAATCTTTGCTTCCAGCCGCCGTGCAACACCACTGCCAATAGCTATTTTTCTAGTCGGCTGCTTTCTTTGTTTTTGCCCGCATCATCTAGCTGCCAATCAGAGAATTCTATTTCAACCTTCATCTGCCACCACACTACTATTCCCAGCCAACTGCATTTTTTTAATTTAATTTTATTATTATTATTATTATTTTATTTATTTTTGCAACATCATCTTTGGCCGCTCTCCAGCTGACGACTTCGCCTCCAGGACTGTAGTCTCCAGCTGGCCACTGAAGACTACTCATCATCACTCTACTGTCGGCACCATCATCTTCATTGCTAGCAGTTCCTCCATCGACATCTATTCCACGTCAGCTCTTTCTACCGGCACCCTCCTCAGACCTCCAGCGATATCTCTGATTACCCTTTGAGAAAAATTTATTTTAGTTAAAGTAAGATACTATTTTTGGTCTGAGCCTTATGTATCTAAAAATATGTGCAGGTGAAATTTTTAAGAAGGTGCATCTTTGAGGACGATCCAGCCGCACCTACCCCGATGCTACACCCCGAACAATGATTAAGCTTGCTATTTGGTTGTGTGAGTATTGTTTGCACTTTCTAGTAATCTAATTCGATATGATTGTATGGTATTGCTACTTGATTTGTTCAGGTATTTGCTATGATTGTATCACTTACTAAGATTTCTATTCGATGTGATTGCTTGAATCTATCATTTTACACTTTTGATTATGATTGTATGAGTTTGATGCTTCACACCTTTTGCATTGAAATTGACATTTTTGATGTTTAATTTTTTTTTTATGACTTGAATCCATGTGATGAGAGGTGTATAGATTAAATATTGATGATGAATGTTTATGCATGTTAATACCTATGTATGGAGATATGCCTATTATGCTGAATTTATTTTTTCAATATATATTTGCTTGTTGAAATCTTCATTGATTGATGCATATGGTTTTGGGTAGGTATGTTGTTTGATGAATGCAATCTAAGAGTGAAACATCTTTCTTGAATAAAATGAGCATATGAGTGTAATTTTTGAATTGATGTCAATTGATTAACCTAGTTGATGTTTAGTTTATTTTGCTATTTGTTGGGAAGAAAGAATCCAAGATCCAAAAAAAGAGAGACTCCCCTACTTGGCACTGCGTAAAATTGGCAGTGGTACCGAAGATATGGGTTGAAGTCTGTAAAAGAAGAGAGAGAAAAAGAAAATGACTCATCTACTTGGCACTGCGTAAAATTGATAGTGGTACCGAAGATAGGAGTTGAAGTCCAAATAAAAAGTGTGTATCTATGTGGGTATATGCCATAAAGAAAAAGAGAAAGATTTTGAGTGGAAAAAGATTTTGGAAATCCTATTCCTGTAAACAAAGATATGATAGATTTAAACTAAAACAAAGGTGAAATCATGAGATTGAGATTCCATTTATTATGCGAGTTGCGAAATTTTATTTGATCAAAGTTGTGAATCTTAAAGATTAAATTCGGAGGATAGTGTATTTATCTGAAATTTTATGTAATAGTTGGTGGAATATTTCATGAGTGATTATATTTTAGAAATTTATTTTTCATAAAAGAGCATATTTTCCATACTTAGCATTGTTGTTTATTCTATTCATTTGCTTGAGGACAAGCAAAGTTTAAGCCTTATGTATGTGATGACATGAGAATTTATAGTATATTTTGTGTCATTTGATTGGTCTTTTGTATCATATTTATGCTCTTTTGCTTGTTTTTAAGCCTTATTTGTCAAATATACGAAATCTACACCATTTCTTGTTTTTCATCATTTTTAGGTTAAAAAGTGCCATATTTTGATGAATTTTGAAAGATCTGAGTGCACGAATGGTTTTCAGACATCGAGACGAAGCTGCACGTTAATTTTTATGGGCCGTAATTTCTGTCCAGAAATACACAGAAGAAATTACGGCACTGCCCTAATTATTTTTACAGGCCCTAATTTCGACCCAGAATTCACAGAACCAAATTACGGCAGTACCGTAATCAAAATTATGGGCCGTAATTATGTTTTTGAATGAGTCTTCCGCCACCTCCAAAAGCCCAATTTTTGCGATGCAAAATCAGAAGATCCAGGGCACCAATTCAAAAACCGTAAAAAGGGGAGTGTTCTATAAATCGAGGAGGAGATTTGAGGACAAGGAGAATCTAATTTCATCACCAATCGAGGGAGAAATCGAGAGAGGCGTCCCTAGGACTCGGCCTCAGGCCAAGAGGCGTAGAGGCCACCTTAGGCCGTGAAATTTATAAGAGAGCTTCGCCCAAGGGAGGAGAGAGTACACCGAAAATGTCAGATCGAAAGGAGTTCAAACGAGGGAGAAATCAGAGAAGCAAATTTCGGGCAGAAGGGAGAAATCGCAGAACACTACAGCAGGTACTGTTCACAGGTACTGAAGCAGGTTACTGTAGCAAACCAAAAATTTGCAAAATCACGAGCTGTGAAATTTTTCACACCCCTGTGATTACAGTAAACCCTTGTTCTCTCTTTTTGAATTTTTTTATGAAATTTTATTATATTTTTAACTCCATGGTAGCGTAATTTCCTTGGGACATGCGGGTGTAATCCCCTTAATTTCATAATGACTAGATGATCCTTGATTCGTCAGGGAACTTTTGTTATGATAATTCTGCTTATGTGATGATTGCCTTTAATTCTTTCTAGTTTCATATTATCAGCATGTATTGGAGTTTTTGCTATATGGACTGAAAAGTGACTTGCGAGAACTTGGAACCCTAAAATTGAGATTTAGGAACTCATCGTAAGAAATTAGGTTTGTTCTTATTTCTAGATTTTAGAAGTTTATTGCCTTGTTGATAAATCTGATCTAGGATGAATTATTGAAATAAACATAAAGATATTGTAAGAAATTAAGTATCGGATCATTGGAGAACCTTAAGTAGAACCTGTGAAGCTAACGTATGAAAGTATTTAGTTTTCACTTAAGATGATTGATATAGAGATTGGATGCATGAAAGTGATCTTAAATCTGCTTGTCAATGATTTACTTATCTTTAGCATTGAATTAATTTTGTGCGAAAGTGGGGATTGATTCTTTGTAAATTGTCTGCGCGAAAGCGAGATGATTTCTTTATAAAGTAAATTATATCTTTATCATAATAAGAGTGGACTGACGATGCGCTTATTTCCTTCTAGTCATGGAAATTAAGGTGGATGAGACGCTAGTCCCAGCTTTTCTCTTTGACTCTTCATATACTTTCTGATCATTTGCTTACATCGTATTCGGTTTGCTTAGCTAGTGAGAAAACAACTATTCGGTACTTAAACACGTAGCTCTCTATGGTTCGATATCTTTTTATTACTTCGAGTATCCGTGCACTTGCAGGCACAATAGAACCACAGGGGAAGAGGAGCTCGCCGGAGAAGACACTAGATAAGGGAAAATTTCTGTTCAATTTGATCAGGACCGAACCTACATAAAACCCTTATAGATCTCTCACAGATCTCACACCAATCTGCTCATTGGATCCTCCTCTCATTCCTGTCGACGGTGACGCTCGCCATTGACTACATTCACTCACAGGCCTCGCATGGGGGAGGTGGTGGAAGCACGCTACTGGTGATTCCGGACCCGCCTCCTCCTCCTCCTCTTGAACGGAGCTGGAAAGTGCTGTACGCTCGGCTTTGCCTCAGTGATCCTCGGAATAGGGGAAGCCGCGCTTCCTACCCCCTCTTTATTGTCGATGGCTCCAGTTCTTAAAGGCTAGGCGCGTCGCCTCCTTTGGAAAGCCAGCTGACATCCATTCCGAAATCACGCCTGCGTCCTCCTTCCTTTCGAATGGAGCCACCCGCAAATCACACCTCCACCCGTGATTTGCTCGCTTGATGCGTCATTTACCTTCGTCGCCAGTAGACTCCGTCGTCGATCCCGCCATCGTCATCCCCGCCGGAGTAGGTGCTGCTGTCTCTATTGAAGATTGCACTAGGGAAGGCACTGGAGATGGCGCTGTTAAGGTGTCGTCGCTGAAGCAGTGAGGCCGCCCGCCTCGCATGCATGATTCGCTCGGAGGATTTGGGCTTGAAGTGGGATTGGGCGTCACACTAAGCATGTCATACTAGAATTTGCTCATCGCGTCATTGAACTGAGTCCATTTTAGATTGTTGGTGTTGCAATCATTGTTTTGCTCATTGTTATTTTGCTACCACCATCATTGATGTCCATTGCCACTCTAGTGATTAGCTCAATTGGAGTAGTGTTGTAGAATCCATTGCCTTGGCCTAGAATCTAGCTCTGTTTTGAGCTACGCATTGTTGAATTTTTTTTATCCCCATAGCTAATTATTATCAACATTGAATGAGTAGTAGTCTTTGTCATAGTTAGTGTGTTATCTTTGCAATCATAATCATCTTATTCTATGTACATTTTCCATCCATTGTTGACATCCATTGCATGCTCATTATGCTAGAACAACTTAAGTTGAAGACAAGAGCAAAGCAATGAACTACTAGAGACAACACAATATAGCCAGTTCAATCCAATTCTATTTGATTGACTACAATAGTAGTTTTGAAGAAAACCCAAACTAGTAATTCTATGTTTATGCTATTACTATGTGGGTTTGGGTTCAAATCCAAAACCCAAATTATGTTTGACTTAAATTAGACCCAGAAGCCTGATTTAATCCATTTCCTATATTGTCTAGACCTAGTACTCTAGTGATCCAATTCCTATGCAGACCAGACCCTAGCCCAAATCTGGTAAGTCTTGACTACGTTGTTTTTTTGTCATTTACAATGTGGGTTTAGATTGAAATCTGAAACCTAATTAGGTACTATGTAATACTATGATATAGGTACTGTTTATAACACTGCTTGAGCCCAAATTCATGCCGACATAAGTTTGGTTTGTTTTAAATTGTTCTCATCATCCTTGTCTTGATATTTGTGCATCAAATTAATTGTAACTTTCCTCCCCATCCTTCATGGCATTACATATTTTCATTTTGTTTTGATTTTGTTGATTATTATTGCATGAGTATCGTGTTACTATTATCCACTTGTTATGTGATTTTTCTATTATTGGTATATATGCGCTGAAGACTAATAAGGTATTGATTTTATAATTGTAAATTATATTATGTTTATATGAATAAAGACATTATCGTTGTTATGTTTTCGCTATACCTACATGTTTTTGGTCATGATTATAATCAGGGGTCATAATTCTTGACTGATAAAAGAATTTGAATATAGATTAATACTTTCGAAGGAGAAATGAGGCCACATGACAAAATTTAAGAGATTTGGAGCTCTCCCTAAAAACATAGTTAAGGCCATGATTACAATAATGGCCATGATTCTATGATGTAGATTCAAGTTGTAATTATGGGTCATGATTACAATCATGGCCGTGTTTACAAGGATGGAGAACAATTGCTATGGACAACTAGTGATGCTTTCTCTATCAATTTTTTCTCCCACAGCCTATAAGAGAAGCCCAAATTTTAGGACAAAGGCATCCACTAATTTTGAGCAAGTTTCGCTACCTCCTCATGTTGAATCAAAGCTAAGAAGTGGATAGAGGAGTCTATGTTTAAATCAGCAACTTCCATCACTTGGAACCAAAAAGCAAGGAATTGGGGCTGACAAATACTTTAGAGGATTGGTGGGATAAAAAAAGGCTAGTTCTAGCATCAAATCCCATAAAAAATCCGTGTGGAATCAACTGAGTTTTAGGCAAAAACCTCATCGGCAAGCACAGGGAAGGAAAAACTTCACCAGTTGTGATTGTGACACAACCATGATAGTGATTACAATCATGGCTAGGAGAGAAAAAAAATTTGTTGATGATGATTTTTAAGAGGGGGTTATGAATTTATTATTTTCTTACTTTCTTGCATGATTGTATACTTTGGTCTATGTTTAAGAGTATTAAAACCATGAACATTATAGCTTAGACATATTTTCGGGCTATAGAACATAGCCATTTGATTTTTCTCTTAGTAGTGCATGATTAACACTATTTGTTGATTTATTTAGAATTTGTTAATTTGATTATAGATGTTAATGAGCTTGTAGTTATTTGTATTTAGATTATTACGTACAATGGTTAGACTACGAAAGTAGCTAGATTGTGGAATTTAACTGCTGATGCTTATTCCACATGTAATAGTTTAAATCAAGTAATTATGTTGCTTTGGAGATTAAGACATGAATTGAAATGAGACTCTTAGTCATGGAACCATATAATTCAACATATAATGCTAGAATATGAAAGTAGGTCTATTATTTGGGGGATAAACAATTTACATAGGAGTTGATGAGTTTAATTAGATTGGTAGACCAATGAAAGTTGGGTATTAACCTAGTTAAACATTAGGATGAGCTATTGAAAGGGGATAGCTTGTAATTTAGGAAGTAAATACTCTTTAACAAATCTAGATAATTTAATTTATGAAGTGTTGGCATTATTTACTATTAGAAATCACTATGATGAAACTCTCTGTACCCCAAAACTTTCTGCATCATTACATAAGTTGCTTTACTTTCTACTTTCACTATTGACTACTTTATATCGATTTGTCTTGTTAGTGTATATGCCCTAGGACCAGTTGCTAGTTTGACTTATGTATTACATTCACACTTGATATGTCATATATCTTGTCATTGTCATTGTTATGCTTTTGATAGGTCTGTGATTATGTATATCTGCATAACAATGTCCCTAGAGATATATTCTATTTAGCTTAAAGTTTGTCCCCGGTCGAGTGCCATAGTAGATAAGGGATAGCTATGGTGCACATGAGATTGGTAGATACGGTAGTTGAGCACGGGTTGTTAACGCAGGCATATGGATATATCAGGATATATATACTGGACCAACCTGCCATGAGGTTTCAACTTGGTGTCTCAAGTTAATCTCACAGTGATAGAGGTACACTTGTCCTTATACTTAAGGTAGTTGACATCTGTATATGATAAGTGGTATGTTTTGATATAACCTAAAGCCTTGCCATAGTAGGGGGTCATAACATTGTCATTGGGTGTATCATAAATCATATGAGAGGTTTAACTAACCAAGAGAGGATTTGCCCATTCCATAAATGGAAGCTGATATCCATGGGCCCCACATGGTTGCATGACTGAAAGTGTATGACAATACCCAGGTGAAAAATCTGATTTAGACATGACCATTAGATTGGGTTAAACAAGTGTGACATACTTGTCCAATCTGGATTTCAGCTTGGTAAATGGATTATAGTGCAAAGGTACTTCGTTGCACTTTAGTAGGTAGCAGCGATATATTGCTAGGTGGCACTCACTACTTGTGATGATATAAGGTCATCTATGCCAGCGTCAGAGGAACCTCTAGGGTCGCATACCTAAATATTCAAGATCTTGTATTGATTGGGTAGCATATGGATCGAATCATTGGATGATTTAGATTAATTTGGGAGACTAATACTTTGAGATTGTCTCGATGAGGAGGAGTTTTTATTTGAGGCATAATTAACCACTAATGGACCACATTTGATGTCAGGTGACCATGGTGGTTAAGCTTGAGTCAAACAAGGGTATAGGCGCAGGGCATGGCTTGGCGCCCAAGTCAACTTAATAAAAAAAATCATCTTTAGCAAGAGAAAATTTCTCTTGGCTAATAAAATGAGGTTAGGCACATTAAAGGATTAAGTAAATATATTTATTTATTCATAAATGACTGGGCGCATGCTTGGGTAAATATATATATATATTTATATTTAGTCCATGAATAAACATAGGCGTCTACATGGATGGTCAAATATATTAATATTATTTTAATTTAGTATAGGCACCTACTTAATTGAATAGATATATTTATTTATGGGCATATATGATGGGGGCAGAGACCACAAGCCATGAAGATACAAGTGGAGCCTAAGGTTGTCGTAGTCAAAGGCTTGGAGGTTCGCAAATAAGCTAGCAAGTTCAATCAATAAAGCTAGCCCAATAAATAACCACTTCAAGAGAGGCCCAATACAAGCCCACTTATCAGGAATAATTCGCCACAAAAGAGGTCCAAGACTACTCCATGCGATCAGCCAGCAACAAAGCAAGATGCGCCAAACCAAGATGTAGCTATTTTTATCACATGAATCTCATAGTTCAATGCAGCCAACATTCATCTCAACACTTCATCTGGTGCACGCACGATGCAAAGAAGGAAATGCTGCAACGTTCACATGCAGCCAGCAAAGGAAACATCAACGTCTCCCTCGCTGAGCCCACAAGGAAGCTATAACGTCTCTTCAACATCTCGCCTGCAACGTCTCTAAATTTCACCCTATATGTATCACGCTGATCTTTGTAATCGACAGATTGTTTTGAATGAATTAACTGGAGATAGTGTCTTTCCGATGGAATCGGATGTCCCCTTCTTCTTCTCCTCCTTCTAGGGCTGAGCCCCTCCCTCTTCCCCTCTCCTCTATTCTCCTCCTCTACCTCTAACTGCTCTGCCTCGCCTGCATCTTCAACCCAGGATTTCAAAATTTCTTGTCGGCGATCCAACTGTCGGATCACCATGGAACTTTAGCCATCACTCATCCTCCCCAAGACGAAGCCACAGCCACCAACATCCGCCTATCCACCCGTCCGATCACTGGAATCGAACTTCTGTTCGAATCCCCGGTTCTCGCCAGCCTTCCGCCCAGTTCTTCCTCTGATCGTCGCTCTCCTCCGACCAACCTCCGCTCACCCTCAAACTTCAGCCACGCCGTCGCCACCATCATAGTGATTCCGCCGACCAACTCTGCTCCGCGCTCACATTTCCCCTGTTTCTAGATCCCTGCGCCCTGTTGTCTTTGCTCAAATCTAACTTGATTAGCATTATTGACGCAGGATTTTAGCGTGCTTGGACAAGCCTCCACCTCTGATGTTTGATGCTAATAGAAAGATCATATCCTCTTCTACCATTTCGATTAGTCGGGTCAAGCCCATAATCAGTAGATCATCCTAAACCCCCTAGCAACTTTTGATATTTGATACATTCCTGCACCTATTTTAAAACTAATCTGATTAGTGTTTTTTGTGCAGGTGCTTTAAGCAATCAGTGGAGCAAAAGTCTAGAACCATGATAAGATTACAAAGAACACATTTTTTTCTATCATGTGGACAAGTCGAGCAAAACCCAGATTGATCAGATCAACCTACAAGACATATCAACTTTTGATATCTGATTAATTCTGCTCTGAAAATTCTGTTACTCTTTAGTCCAGCAATCTGATTAGTCTTCTTTGTGCAGGGACCTAGCGTGATTGGCTACCCTATAAACTTCATCTTTGGCATGACCAGAAAGAACTAGTTTAGTTCTACCTCTCAGAATATTCGGTTCCATTGAAGGCTCAACAGATCAACTTGGGAAGCATAGCAAAAAGTCAAGACTGATAAGATTCTACACTGCTTTTATTGAATAATCTGACTAGCTATATTATTGGAAACATTATAAATTGTTGACAGCTCTTCACCATCTATTTTTTATGTCATTCGAAAGAACTAGTGTTGTTCTAGAACTTGGTTTAATTGGTTCAAATTTTGGATCACTGGATCCTCCTGCAACATATAGTTACTTTTCTTAAATGATATTTTCTGTAGCACTGAAATCTGATTGCTGTTTTCTGGCTGCATTTTTGAATTTTGATTTTTTCTAAAAATTCAAAAAAAAAAACTTGAGTTTTACATTAGTAGTTTTACTCCACGCTTCCCCCCTACATCAATATAGTAGACTAAGAAAAATATATTTTATATATTAATCCAAAAATAACTCCATGACATTTTCATTGTAAATAGAGGAGTCATTTTGTGGATTCCATCTTTTGGTCAAATGCTTCAAGTTTTGAATCCCTAGCCGCTCCTCATCTTCTCCTTGTCGCCTGTTCCTCTCCTTTTAATGGTGTTAGCTTCTTTGGAAAGGGTAGGGAGACTTAGCATCATCATTGGCACAAGTGGTAGAAGTACTACTTCTCCTTGGCACCTCCTTCCTTTACCTCTTTGGCGCATCCTTGGTGGTGGTGCATGCAAAAAAGAAGGAATTCCATAAGGTGTGGATCTTTGCTCTTGAGACTAGCACTAGGCAAGGAGGTAGAGGATGCTCCCTTGTGGGTCTCATCATCCTCATCGACTCGCACTAAATTGCCAATAAAGGTACCTATCTCTACCACATCCGTTGGCTTATTTCATAAGGCGATTATTTGATTGGTTTTGGAAACCTATTTTGGGCATCGCTTTCGCTATCTATTTTAAATTTCTAGAGTTTCCCAGCAGTGGTATTAGAGGCAACTTACGAGACCCAAGCAGTGTTTTGGTTTTTCTACATGTGCCTATATCATGAAAAGTTTTGAAAAATTTTGATGTTATGATTTTTCTACTTAGAAAAATATAGTTTTATCTTTGCCTGACTTATTGTGTAAATTTTTTTGAATTTTGATTGTCCATACACATCAAGGATTGACCTTGTGTGTAAGCCACCTAAAAATTATATGGAGTACGGACTAGATGATTACTCTAAGTTTTACATGGTGTAGCTTATCATGAGGGGCAGCAAGCATGCTAAGAGCATTCATGTATGAGGAAGCCTAAGAGAGTCACAGGTCCAAGAAAAATTTATGACGAGTTGTTGTGGATTGATAGATAGGTTTTATAAAAACTAAAATTGATTAATTGTTGGTCTTCATTAGCATGTAGAAAAACATTAGTAGGTTCCTTGATTATGCTTTGTGATATAGTTATAGACAAGCCAAATAGCATGCCTGTGATGTATTTGATTGTGAGGCCTGTGTGCTAACTTTTATGTTCAATTTCTATGTATTGTAAATTAGTAGTTTGGTGCATTGAAGAATTGAAGAAGAAAGGAGATCTACATCATTGAATCTTGGCGTGCTTGGATGCATGGTGGTGCATCCATGCAAGGTGGCACACCTCCTTGGTTGGCTGAACCTTGGTGGCACCTCTAGGGTTTCCTAGGTGGCGCACCTAGAGTTTGTCTGCTAATGAGGAGTTGCGCACCTTGGTGGAGTTTCCATGGGCTGGCCGAACTTTGGCGCATCTAAGGTTTCCTAGATGGTGCCTCTAGGGTTTGAGTGCTAACCCCTAGAGTTCAAGACCTAGGCGGCGCACCTAGGGTTTTGAGCAGAGGCCCTTTGGCTGATGGCTTATTGGCATGGTGACGTAGTGGAACTTTGAGAGGGATAGTCCTTAAATCAGTACTCTAGGGTGGTGATGACGATGATGCATAAAACCGAGAGAGGGTTTTTAGACAAGGGAATTGACAAGCGCGTCGGAGTGAAACTGATGCAACTACTGTAGGAGGGATGGTCGGAAAATGTGAGAGAATCTTGAGACGAGGGAAGTGAAAATGCACGGAAAGTGCAGTAGAAACAAGAGGAAAACAATGACGAATTCTTTTTGGGGCAACACAAATGTGAGAGGAACTAAATGACACCCAATTCTACAAATTTAAACTCACTAACCTCTTAGTGAGCAACTTTAAGCGCAGCACATTCTTAGGGGATAGCAAAGTAATGGAGCTTGGCTGGCACACCTATGATCCTGCGAACAAACCAAGAAAAAAAAAATTGACCCACGCCTCTGATGTACAGATGCTCGTGGGGGTGAGGGGAAGTGCAAACACAGCAGAAAGAACACAGTAGAATTTTGAAACAGGTAAACCTGATCCACCGAAGGTGGTGGGATTTACTTTCTTGCAAATAGGAAGAAATACACGCAAGGAGTCGAGGCCGGCCAAGGATCCAACGCCCTGATCGGGCTCGATCGTCGCCACAAACTCTGGAGTTAAGGCACCAACCTCCACTCTTACACACTCTGAAATCAAGGCACCAACCAAGACTTATACAACACACTATGAGAACTCTATCAGTACTAGAGAACTAAGGAAGACACTAGCCCAGCTCTCTCTTTTATAGAACAAGAGGAGGGGAACAAGACAAGGGCAGCATCTCACCTACTATAACCATCAAAAAGTAGTCAAGCTGCTATATAAGATAAAAGGAAATAAAAATCCTACCAACTACCAACTACAACTAAAGCTTCTGCGCATGTCCTTGATTCCTGGGCGTACTGGGGCTGCGTATGGCGGCTAGATGAGCTCAGAGCAAGCTGCGACAAAGTAGCAAAATTTTGAGATCATGGGCTGGGTCATCACGGTAGAAGCTTGCTCCTGGGCCGTGTTGTTTAGGTGGTTGTGGTACGCATCTTGGGTTGGGCCATCGGTTGGCCGAGTTGGGAGGCCCATGGGCTGGAGGATCTCGTTGTGGATCAAGAGTGGGCTAATGACCCATATGTATCGGTCTAGTAGTTGGCTTGAGCGTTGGGATCACCGGATTGTCACCTTGTTGGGCTCCTTTGGGTCCTCCTAGGATGGATGAACGTGGTATGGAGGGCGATGTACATCGAAAAAGGGCCGTCGAGGTGAAACGACATCTTTAGGGGAGATCACGACCGGGACATGATGGTGTTCACGGCCATGATTTGGTGGTTCAAAAGTCGCCGAGGTGTTCACAGCCTGGCCGTCAATGTGTTCACCCCCGTGCTTTGGTCTACGTCTGTGATCCGTGATTTTCTAGTTTTTCATTGAGGCTTGCCCGTGATCATGTTCACGGCCGTGATCTTGTGTGTTGGAATCCACCGAGGAGTTCACGGCCTGGCCGTGACAGTGTTCACGACCGTGGCCGCGTTCGCGTCCAAAATCACTAGTTTTCCCAATGTTTGCCAGGGAGATCACGGCCTGCCTGTGATCATGCTCATGGCCATGATCTTGTGTGCTGAAATTCGCCAAGGAGTTCATGGCCTGGCCGTGACAGTGTTCACGGTCGTGCTTCTGTCCGTGGCTGGAGCTCGCATTTTTTGCCGAGGCCATCACGCCCATGATGGTCTTCATAGTTTGCCTATGATTGCCTCGTAGAAAAATTGGGGGGGGGGGGTGTGTTTTCTCGTCTAGATTTGCCCACTGTTCAGTGCTAGCTTCTCCTCAATCCCCTCCCTCGGTTTGAAGAGTTCTCCAGAGAACTAAGGGGCAAGGGCTTGTCGGTGTCCAAGGTCTCCTCCAAAGGGCCGTGGAAGGTAAGAATGTCTGCCATGTTGAAGACGAGATTGATCCCCATGCTCTCGGGCAGATCAAGGACATAGGCATTGGAGCCAATCCGTCACACCACTGCATAGGGCCCCATGTACCGTGGCTGGATCTTAAAGTGTGCTAGGTTGGATACATGCTTGGGGTGGATTCGCACTCTTACTAATTCACCTACAGAAAAATGATGTGGCCTATGGTGTTCGTTGACCCTCAAGGCATTGCAAGTGTTGTCCAAAAAGATTCGATTTTGAACTTCCTCATGCAAAGTGGCCTATGATGTGGCCTACAGTGTTCGTTGGCCATGGAAAATTTCAAAGTGATGCCCAAGAGGGCCCAAAGTGAGCGCCAGAAGTGGCTCACAAAGTGGGTGTCACGATCTAATGCAATGGTCAACTAGAGACCATGAAGGCGCACAATCTCCTTGACGAAGAGATGGGCTACGTGAGAGGCATCCGATGTCCGATAGCAAGGGATGAAATGGGCCATTTTGGAGAACCGATCCACAACAACATAGATGGAATCGAAATGGGACGCGGTCCGGTGCAACCTAAGGACAAAGTCCATGCTAAGGTCGTGCCACGGGCCTCTAGAGACAGGCAACGGGGTGTAAAGTCCCGTATTCGATGGACTTTGTTTGGCCATTTGGCAGGTGTCACAATGGCGGTGTTGTGTCCGCAAGTGCACGGATACGCAAAGTAATAAAAAGATATCGAACCACAGAGACCTCGTTTGTCAAGTACCGAATAATCGATTTCTCACTAGCTAGGTCAAAAATGATGAAAGATGATGAAAGCAAACTATTAGAAACTACACGAAAAAGTCAGAGAGAGAAACTGGGACTAGGGTTTCATCCACCTTAATTTCAATGACTAGAAGGAAATAAGGACATCGTCAGTCTAATTTTATTATGATAAAGATATAATTTACTTTATAAAGAAATCATCTCACTTTCGCGCAGACAATTTTCAAAGAACCAATCCTTACTTTCGCACAAGATTAATTCAATGCTAAAGGTAAGTAAATCATTGACCAAGAACTCAAAAATCACTTTCGTGCATCCAAATCCTAAGTCAATCATCTCAAGTGAAAACTAAATACTTTCATACTTTAGTTTTCACATGTCCTACTTACGGTTCTCCAACGATCCGATATTTAATTTCTTACAATAACATTATGTTTGACACGATAACTCAATCCTAGGTCAGATTATCAACATGGCAATAAACATCTAAAATCAATAAATAAGAACAAACATAATTTCTTACGATGAGTTCCTAAATCTCAATTTTAGGGTTCCAAGTTTTCGCAAATCACTTTTCAGTCCATATCATGAAAACTCTAAAACATGCTGACAATATGAAACTATGTAGAATTAAAGGAAATGATCACGTAAGTATAATTATCATAGTACAATTATCCTGACGAAATAAAAATAATCTAGTCATTAGAAATTAAGAGGATTACACCCCCCATGTCCCAAAAAGTGTTTAAGATAGCATGAATTACAATAATCCATAGTTTAGAATGATCGAAAATCGAAGAAAAAGGAGAAAATCAACTAACAGCATGGCTACAATGAAAATTACAGCCGTAATTTGGGGCGATGAACAGTGCAGGTGGCGCCTCTTTCGTTGATTTCTCCTCCGATCAATCTCCTCTCGCTCTGAAACTTCTGGGGTATCTTCTCCTCCTCCAAGCATAGCTTCCCTTCAAATTTCATGGCCGAAGATGCTCTGTACGCATCACGGCGGTGAAACCTAGGGTGGCGGTGAGAATCACGATTTCTCCCTCAACAGTGGATGAAAATTAGGGCTTTTGGTGTGTGTCGTCTCTCCTCAATCCGAACTCTCTTTCTCCTTCTTACAAATCTGAATTTTATGGCCTAGATCGCTCGCAATCATCTCTACAAAAATCGGGCTTCAAATTGACAGTGAAAGTCGGAGGATTGGAATAGAATTACGGCTGTGTTTTCTCTTACGGCAATGTCGTATTTTGTAGCTAATCTCTCGGGGGAAAGATCTCTCAAAAATATGGCCCGTATTATTGGTTACGGCAATGCCATAAAAACTGTGAAACTCTCTGGCTGGAAATCACCCAAAATTACGGCCTGTGAAAATTGTTACGGTAGTGCCGTAATATTTGCAAAACTTTCTGTATGAAAATCGACCCAAATTACTACAGTGCTCTGAAATTACGGCAGTGCTGTGGTTTGTTCTGTAAATCCAGTGAAACCACGGTACCGTAATATTGATTACGGCCTGCCGTAATTTGGTCTGAAGCTCTGATTTTCGTGCAATTTGTCAGGTAATCTTCTCTTGATGTTGGGAATTCATCTATGCATCTGAATTACTTGAAAATGCCCAAAAATAATACCTTTTTACCTGAAAATCATAAAAAACTAGAAAATGTGTAAATTCCACAATATTTGATAAATAAGGCATGAAAATAAGCAAAAGATCATGAATATGACACGAAAATAGCTATAAATTGACGCAAAATATACTATCAATTTTCGTGTCATCAAATACATACGACTCAAACTTTGCTTGTCCTCAAGCAAAATCAGAAATTGTTCAAATGAAAAGACTTTCTTATGAAGAAAAAATTTCTAAAATACAATCTCCAATAAAAAATTTCACCAATTGCTTCATAAAATTTAAAATAAACGTATCATTCTTTGAATTCAATTCTCAAGATCTACCACTTAATCAAATAAAATTTCACAACTTGTATAATAAGTAGACTTTCAATCTCAAGATTTCACCCAGTCTTAGTTCAAATCTATCATATTTTTGTTTACAGGAATAGGATTTTCAAGATTCTTTTCCACTCATAATTTTTTTTATTTCATCCCTTTTATGTATTGTTCACATTCTCTAATTTGATTACCACCTTTTTTCTAGTGATGAAGTTAGAGTACATTGATCACATAATCAATGTAATAGAACTCATATCCAAGGATAGCGGAGTTAACGTGAAATGATTTCTCTCATGGTATGTACCCACATAGAAAAAGTGTCAGTTTTAATATTAGACGGCTCATCAAATAAATTATGCATATCACTAACAACATCATCTATTACATCAATACTACAACATGATTTTGAATGTGATGCTTTTTTCAATGAATCGGTTAAATAAAACTCAATTATATTTTCACAAATATCGAACATGAGTTTTCCTTTCCTAACATCTATAACTGCACCTGCTGTGGCCAAAAAGGGTCTACCAAGAATAATTGGATTCTTATAACTTTCCTCCATCTCAAGAACTACAAAATCTGCAGGTATGAAATACTTACCAATTTGAACTGGAACATTTTCTAAAATACCAACTGGATACTTTACCGAGCTATCAGCTAGCTGCAAAGATATTGAGGTTGGTTTAAGCTCTCCCATGTCTAATTTCCTGCAAATAGATAATGACATTAGACTTACACTAGCACCCAAATCACACAAGGCTCAGTCAAAAGCCATACTCCTAATAGAACAAGGTATAGAGAAACTACTTGGATCCTTTAATTTTGGTGGCAGTTTATTCTGGATAATAGCACTACATTCTTCAATTAAAGCCACAGTACCATAGTCCTCTATCTTTCTTTTGTTTGACAGAATTTCTTTCAAAAATTTAGCATATGAGGGCATTTGAGATAAAGCTTAAGTGAATGGAATATTAATATAAAGCTTTTTCAAAACACCAAGAAATTTCCCAAATTGCTTGTCTAATTTTGCTTGAACTAATCTCTGGGGAAAGGGTATAGGTGGCCTATAAGGTGCAGGACAACTAGGTTTAGAAACATCAACTTGACATGACACATCACCTTTAGGTTCATCACCTTGGTGAGGTGACAAACTAGTTTGGGACTGCTCATGCTCAAAAGATTTTTCCAAGTCTAATTCATTGTTATTTTCAATCTGAGGCTCTTTTTCCTTATCCTCAACTCTCCCTTTAGGTTCATCTAATTGCTTCCCACTCCTAGTAATGATAGCATTACAGTGCTCCCTAGGGTTTGGTTTAGGTTTAGTAGGCAACTTTCCTGGGGGTCTGTAAGAAGTGCTAGCTTGTTGTGCTATTTGATTTTTTAATATTTTATTGTGGGCTGCTAATGATCCTACTTGAGAAGCAAGTTGGCTAACCAATCCCTTAAGATCTTCCATTTCCTTATTTTGGTTTGTTATGAATTGATTTTGATTAGCCATAAGTTTTTCTAGCATGGACTCTACACTAGAATTTTGGGGTTGATTTTGATTTTGCTTTTGTGGATACCCTCTATTCTCAGTTTGTGCCCCTTGGTAATTGTTGCTCTTCCAAGATAGGTTAGGGTGATTCCTCCATCTAGGGTTGTAGGTACTAGAGTAAGGATCATTGTTTCTACTTTGATTATACCCCCAACAAGATTAACTTGTTCAGTACCTTGATTAGCAATGACTTTACAATCTTTAGAATAATGACCATTATTACCACAAATATCACACACAACAGAAGATGAAACTACAACAATTTGCATTTGAAAAGAATCAAATCTGTTGCACAAAGAATCTACCTTTTCAGCCAAGGTGCACTAGTTATCACTTTCATTCTTACCATAATGAGGATGATACAACACTCCTCTCTCAGTGGTCCACTGGTTGTGATTCAAGGCCATCTCCTCTAGTAAAGTGAAAGCATCATCAATGGTCTTGTTCATGAGAGCTCCTCCTGCAGCAGCATCAATAGTGAGGCGGGTATTATAAAGTAAACCATTATAAAAAATATGAATCAAAACCCATTTTTCCAAGCCATGGTGAGGACACTTCTGTTGTAACTCGTTAAAACACTCCCATACCTCGCTGACAGACTCGCCATCCTGCTGTTCAAAGCTAGTGATCTAATTTCTCAACTAGATGGTCTTGCTGGGTGGGAAATACTTCATCAAGAAGGCATTTGAAACTTGGCCCCATGTGGTGAATGTTTCAGTTGGTTGAGATTGCAGCCAGGCACGTGCTCGGTCCCTAAGAGAGAAAGGAAATAGTCTTAGTTTTAATGCATCATCAGAAACACCATTAATCTTAATAGTGTCACATAATTCAAGAAATAAGGCAAGATGTTGATTAGGATCTTCAATTGGAGATCCTCCAAATTGATTTTGCTGTATCATGGATAAGAAAGCAGGCTTGATCTCAAAATTGTTAGCCTCTACAACCGGTCTAGCAATGTTAGAGTGTATCTCCTGTGGATTAGGGGCTGCATAGTCCTTAAGTGATCTTCTTTCTGCTATGACTACTTCTTCTTCTTGTCTTCCTTCAAATCTGAGTTTCCTGCATAGTCTAAGGGTTTTGTTAATCTCGGGGTCTAGAGGAACAAGAGGTCCTAATCTAAGATTCCTATGCATGCACAAGCAGATAGATCAAATAACTCAAAATAAACAGAAAAGAACAAAAAATAAAACCTAGTCTAGCAATACCTTCAATATCTTCAATATTGACAAAAACCAAGGTCCCTAGCAACGACGCCAAAAACTTATTGTGTACGCAAGTGCACTGATACTCGAAGTAATAAAAAGATATCGAACCACAAAGACCTCGTTTGTCAAGTACCGAATAATTGATTTCTCACTAGCTAGGCAATCGAAAATGATGAAAGATGATGAAAGCAAACTATTAGAAACTGCACAAAAAAGTTAGAGAGAGAAACTAAGACTAGGGTTTCATCCACCTTAATTTCAATGACTAGAAGGAAATAAGGACATCGTTAGTCTAATTTTATTATGATACAGATATAATTTACTTTATAAAGAAATCATCTCGCTTTCGCGCAAACAATTTTCAAAGAACCAATCTTCACTTTCACACAAGATTAATTCAATGCTAAAGGTAAGTAAATCATTGACAAAGAACTCAAAGATCACTTTCGTGCATCCAAATCCTAAGTCAATCATCTCAAGTGAAAACTAAAAACTTTCATACTTTAGTTTTCACATGTTCTACTTACAGTTCTCCAACGATCCAATATTTAATTTTTTACAATATCATCATGTTTGACACGATAACTCAATCCTAGGACAGATTATCAACATGGCAATAAACATCTAAAATCAATAAATAAGAACAAACATAATTTCTTACGATGAGTTCCTAAATCTCAATTTCAGGGTTCCAAGTTTTCACAAATCACTTTTCAGTCCATATCACAAAAACTCTAAAACATATTGACAATATGAAACTATGGAGAATTAAAGGCAATCACCACGTAAGTAGAATTATCATAGTAAAATCATCCTGACGAAATAAAAATAATCTAGTCATTAGAAATTAAGGGGATTACACCCCCATGTCCCAAAAATTGTTTAAGCTAGCATGGTTTGAGAATTACAATAATCCATAGTTTAGAATGATCAAAAATTGAAGAAAAAGGAGAAAATCAACTAACAGCACGGCTGTAATGAAAATTACAGCCGTAATTTGGGGCGATGAACAATGCAGGCAGCGACTCTTTTGTTGATTTCTCCTCCGATTGATCTCCTTTCGCTCTGAAACTTCTGGGGTATCTTTTCCTCCTCCAAGCGTAGCTTACCTTCAAATTTCATGGCCGGAGATGCTCTGTACGCATCACGGCGGTGAAACCTAGGGCAGCGGTGAGAATCATGATTTCTCCCTTGATAGGGGATGAAAATTAGGGCTTTTGGTGTGTGTCGTCTCTCCTCGATCCGAACTCTCTTTCTCCTTCATACAGATCTAAATTTTATGGCCTAGATCGCTCGCAATCATCTCCGCAAAAATTGGGCTTCAAATTGACCGTGAAAGTCGGCCGACTGGAATAGAATTACGGCCGACTGGAATAGAATTATGGCCGTGTTTTCTCTTGCGGCAGTGCCGTATTTTGCAGCTAATCTCTGGGGTGAAAATTCTCTTAAAAATGCGGCCAGTAATATTGGTTATGGCAGTGCCGTAAAAACTGTGAAACCCTCTAGCTGGAAATCACCCAAAATTACGGCCCGTGAAAATTGTTACGCTAGTGCCGTAATATCTGCAAAACTTTCTGTATGAAAATCAACCAAATTACGGCAGTGCTATGAAATTACAGTAATTCCGTGGTTTGTTCTATAAATCCAGTGAAACCATGATACCGTAATATTGATTACGGCCCTACCGTAATTTGTTCTGAAGCTCTGATTTTTGTGCAATTTGTCAAGTAATCTTCTCTTGATGTTGGGTATTCATGTATGCATCTGAATTACTTGAAAATGCCCAAAAATAATGCCTTTTTACCTGAAAATCATTAAAAACTAGAAAAGGTGTAGATTCCACAATATTTGATAAATAAGGCATGAAAATTAGCAAAAGAGCATGAATATGACATGAAAATAGCTATAAAATGACGCAAAATATACTATCAATTTTCATGTCATCAGGCGGACAATGAGCTCTATGTCCTTACACAAGGATGACCAAAATAGATGTTCCTCCGCCATCTTGTAGGTCTTGTCATGGCCATGGTGTCCAGCGATGCCACCAGCATGCAACTCGAGCAAGAGGTGGCCCCAAACAGACGAACAGGGGATGCATAGGCGGTTCCCCAGTGATGTGGTGGGCGAACACATGTAATGGGGTAATATGAAAACACTGATTTTTGCACAAAAAACATTTAACTGGTTATGAAAATTTACTGTGGCATGCAGCTGGCAAGTAAAGAGGAGAGGTTGGTTTTAGTTTTCAAACAAAAACATAACTTAAAGGAAGACACAAGCTTTATTGAACACACATAGGAAGAACTTACAAGAAGAGAGCAGAGAGAGTACACAGTTCACACTCTCACACTAGCACACTGAAGGCGGGGTTGCCTTCTGCTTACAACACTCGTCTATTTATAGACTCTTACATGACAAGATAAGTAAGCATCTTTTAATGGAGCATATAATTGCTCCCACTAGCTAAAGTTGATGTAACACCCGCCTGGCTGTATGTTTGCTGGCATCGTAGTGTTTTGAACATGTTCTTTTTGTAATGGACTTAATAATTGGTAACCACTATTCGGAATTGTGGAGATGCTTTTCTTGACCACTATAGAGAAATAGCGGTGATGTTGTCTAAGGCCTAATCATCTTCCATGATGTCATCTAGAAGATTGGCTTCATTATCTGGCAAAATGATGCGCCCAAAATCATGCATGCTTTTTGCAAGTCTTTCTTTCTGAACTTATAGAAAATGTTCCTTTAGTCCAGGGTTTGTACAGAAATTTGAATTGAAAGACACATATAGTCCTTCGTCTTCTTCTGTATATAATTTCAATGTTTTATCCTCTGTAACCAAAATTGATTTGTAGAAAGGATGTTTAAGAAAATTTTCAGAAAGTTCATAATTTCTCCAAGTATGGAGTTGTTCCTCTACCGGTATATCCTATGTAGCTAGAACTTCTTCATGGAACGTTTGTGTCCAAAAATCTGGCATACAACGTTCATGTAACTTGATCAAGATCCGATATTTAGCATCAGATGGATATCCCTTGAACCATGGGGGACAAGAAACAATATCTAAGTCAATAAAATTGACTGTCTTCTTAAGGTGATGTACTTCTCAGATAAGATATTTTAATTTCCAAGGCAGGTTAGTTATTTCATCCTGCTCACTATGATGTAACAAGAGACGGTCCATCAACCCATATTCAAATAGTGATTTGAGGGAAAAATGGCATCCTTGTATGACTTGATCTTTCCACCAAGCAATGTCTATTGAGGTCTTAATTATGGTAAATCCCCGAGAACAAGCACAATGAGGATTATCTGCATGTGGTTTCAGTGCACGAAGACAAATCATTGTGAGATAAAGTTCTCGTGGTCTAGCTACTTCTCCAAGAGCCATTTGTCTTAGAATAGTCTCTGTCTGAATAAACTTCCGGTGAGCACTTTCTGTGAGAAGCTCATAGATATGTTGCTTTATTGGAGTTATTTTGGGTGGTATTTTAGAGCCTATTTGGGCCTATTGTAATTGGACTTCTTGGGTCCATGATGTTTTAAAAAGCATAAGTTCTTCTTCAAGACGAGCTTTTTATTTTTCAAGAGTCTCTACCTGTTTCTGTAAAGACTGTAACCTTATCTTGCAAAAGATAAGCATATTAAAAAATACAATCCCAAAAGGGATTATAAAAATAAGCTTTCTTGCTTCACATGTGGAGGACAAAACCATTTAGCACGAGATTGTACTAAAAGACAAAACCTCCATAATAAGCAGTCTATACTTGTAGACTGTGTACAAGAAGATCTACTTAATGTAGATGAATATATATCAGATATAGAGTCAATATACAGCATTGTCTCTATTCCTGACCCAAAATATTTATCTGATTATGACAGTGAATTGGATGAATTTACATCGGATCTCTTATCCAAAGCTGAAAGTCTAAGAGCTCCATATATAGAGAGACTAGGTGCTCCTAATCTGGACACATTAGACTCTCTAAAACCATATCTTGGACAAATTTGGTGACTACTCAAGTTACCAAGTATGCTATCATGACCCCATTGGTTCCTCCTGTTCATGAGCACCAATGGCAACCACGATGTGGTAGTCAAGATCATGCCTGCTATTTCTGCTCGAAATATCCAAGTATGAATCTTCGCTATCAATGTATAATTTGTTCTCTTGAGGCTTGTAAATACTACCTTGAGAAACAAAATGTAATCAGCTCTGTCCCTTCTTCTTCTGCACCAAAGAAGACAGAAAGGTCAGAAATCATAGAACTTTACATTCTACAACTCGAAAATGATCTCTATAAGCTTACACAACGGTAGAGGTTTTAGAAACACAAGGAGACTCTTCTTCAGGGAAAGCTCCTCTACATACTTCTATTTCTAACCAAACCTGGCTTTATATAATTAAGGTCAATTGTATAATCCAAATTTCAGATTGGAAATTGGAAATACCTGCCCTTATTGATACAGGCTATAGTAATACATTCTTGTTGGGGTATGCCCTTAAGGCTAATGTTTGAGGCCTTAGGATTCTATCAGTATCATGTATAAACTCTTATGTTTATAAAGGCAATGGTTGTTATTCAGTATGTTACATTGTCTGCTACAATAAGTGTACTTCTGAATAATGTCTCAATGCTGTTCAGCTAGGCTGACATGCTGTAATGTCCTTAGTCGAGATATCTTGGTGAACATGAGACAGCCTTGATATGATTGAGACTAATATGTGTTCTAATCTTATAGGATGCTTTGAGCATGGAATAAGATGTAGACTCATGGGTACATTGGATGTACTGGACAGACCCTACTAGGATATTCAATTGCTTGTCACAATGTGAATAATCCTTGTTTGCATCAAGTGGCACATGTCCTCTGACTTGAGATCACTTGTGTTTCTAAATGATGATTGTCATTGTTTTGAGGTAGTTCAATATCATTTGAAACATAATGGTTATAGACTATCTTGGATAATGATCATGAGTCAGGTTAGGACACTAGTGATAGATATAGGATTGCCGTCGTCTTGTTCAAGGAGTGTGATGTTCTAAAGGGGCCCCCTCGAATGAGATGATTGAGAAAGTGTATGGCCATACCCAGGTGACTATGTTCATCTGATCTAATCATGCTCATCATATTGGAGCTACAAGCTTGACATGCTTGTCCAATAAGAACATCCAGTGGCAAAGGAAACATGTATGCCTCGTGAAGTGGATTCACACTTGTGCTGTGGTTTGGGTGTAGTCTTGGAAGACTCTTTCCTTTATATCGGGAGACAGTGATGTGTTGCTAGATACCCCTCACTGATCATGATAACGTAAGTTATCGTTACCGACATTTAAAGGAAACCCTCAGGGTCGCACAATTTGATGATATGGCTTACTTGAGTCAGATCGTGTGGACTGAATTGTTTGGGTTCAGTTTAAAGGGATTCAATCTCTGATTGTAAGTGAGATCTGGTCTGATCATGTTTGATTGATTAGGGCTTGAGATCGGTAAGCTTCGATCGAGAGAGTTGATGCTAGATCAGTGAGATCAGGAGCATCAGGAGATGAACGGTTAGATCTGGAGCCTTAGGGTTTGATATGATCTAGACCAAGTGGCTTGGGTTAATTGGTCTTTGAACCAAACCAATTTTGAACCAAACCACTTTGAACCGGTTCACGTGTGTGAACGCATGGTTCAAGTCATGAAGGCGTCGGTTATGAGATCATGAAGGCGCATGGCTTCCATTTATGGTAAGTCATCAAGGCCTCTTCTAAAAACGCCAAAACGCCAAAGAGGTTACTCACTTCACTTGGCTTCTTGCACTTTCGTGTAGAGGAGTGGTGGACGAAGAGAGGAGCTCTCGGCCAAGCAAGCATCTCATCTCTCATCCCTTCCATTCGACAAGGATACTTGAAGATCTTTGCTAGCACAAAGATCAACAAGAAGAAGCCATCTCTCTTTCTTGTGTGCGTCACTTGTGGAGAAGCTCTCTTTTGATCTTTGCTTCCAAGCCGACATCCAATCTAATGGCGTTGGTATGATCCCTTTGAGATATTTTCGTTTATACAAGTTAATCATATGAACTACATGCGATCTTGATGATGAATTCCCTAGAAATATTACATGCGCCCCCATTTTAGGGTTTCATCTCCTTGCGCTCCCCCTTGAAGGGGACTCACAATTCTTAGATATGAATTTAGTTCCTACTAAATATCATACGAAATTAGATCCCCAAGATCAGTTCTACGCTGAATAAATGGATGGACAATTATTCCTTTATGAATATATCCTCTCCAAATATAAGCTTTCCTTCTCTTTAGGAAATGCTCACTTTACTCCGCCAACATACGTTGGACGCATATGTCTACGCCTGTTAAATCTGGCAAAGACTAAATTTACTTTTGGCCTTAATATGCTGATCAATTCTTATAAAGGTGTTACTCTCACCTCTGACGGGTTATACCTTTTACATCATTCTTTAATACCATATACAACTATTGTAACTGCAAAGCGTGGTGGGTGTCCTTGTGCTGTCCCAAATACTTGTAAACAAGCACAACCCAACGAAATTCTAGACTCAGGCTCCCCTGAGGGAATTCATAGGATCAATGAAGAAATTTATTGGGTGCTCCATTGGGTCAATGGGGTTGCAATTGTGCTGAAACCCCGGATGAAGCGGTGGTAGAACCCCACGAGACACAGAAAACTACGGACCTCAGAGACAGTGCAATGTTCGGGTCAATGCCGGATTGCCTCAACCTTGGTAGGGTCAATAGAAAGACCCTGGTCGGACATGATGTATCCTAGGAAGTGGACGTGGTTGGTCATGAAGGCGCACTTCTTCGTGCTAAGGAAGAGGTGCTCCTTGCACAGGAGGTCGAAGGTGGAGCGAAGATGCTCCAAGTGCTCATCTCGGGTCCGACTATAGATCAGAATGTCGTCAAAGTAGACGAGCAGAAACTTACCCATATAGGGCTTGAGAACTTGACTCATCAGCCTCATGAACGTAGATGGGGCATTGGACAGCCCGAACGGCATGACAAGCCACTTGTAAAGACCATCCTTGGTCTTGAATGTGGTTTTCCACTCGTCGCCTTCGCAAATACAGACTTGGTCATATCAGCTGTGAAGGTCGAGCTTGGAGAACCAAGACACTCTAGAAACTAAGTCCAACATGTCATCAAGCCTAGGTTTGGGGAACCTATACTTGATGGTAATCCGGTTAATAGTGCGGTTGTCAATGCATATGTGCCACGACCCATCCTTCTTGGGCGTGAGCAATGCGAGGACAACACAAGGACTTAGGCTCTCACGGATGTACCCCTTAGTGAGGCGTTCATCCACTTGACGCTGCACTTCAGCGTGTTCGGTGGGGTTAAGCCGATGTTGGGGAAGGTTAGGGAGGGGTGCTTGTTGTGTCCGCAAGTGCACGGATACTCGAAGTAATAAAATAGATATCGAACCACAGAGACCTTATTATTAAGTACCAAATAGTTGTATTCTCACTAGCTAAGCAAACCGAATATGATGAAAAGCAATGATGGAGAACACACGAAAAAGATAATCAGAGAGACACTAGGACTAGGGTTTCATCCACCTTAATTCTAATGACTAGAAGGAAATAAAGGTTGTCAGTTTAATTCTATTATGATAAAGACCTAATTCACTTCATAAAGGTATTGTCTCACTCTCGTGCAGACAATCATGCAGATAACCGATCCTCACTCTCGTGCAAGATCTATTCTCAATGCTAAAGATAAGTGAATCATTGAACAAAGAACTCAAGGATCACTCTCGTGCATCCGAATTCTAAGTCAATCATCTCAAGTGGAATCTCAAGGATCACTCTCATGCATCCTAAAACTCAACACAGGTTTTACTTATGGTTTTCCGACAACTCAATCCTCACTCTAGTGCAAGATCAAATCAAATCTAACACAATAACTCAATCCAAAGTATCAGAAACTCAACATGGCAATAATATCACTAAAGATTAGAATTCAAAAAACTACCTAATCTCTCACGATAGTTCCAAACTCAATGATTCCTAGGGTTCCGAATTTCAAACGATCAACCTCTCAGTCTATTTCATAAAACTCTAAAACATGCTGATATTTATAAAACTAAAGAGAATTAAAGAATAATCAATCACAAAAATAAAATTATCATATTAAAATTAAACTTGACAAAAATCAATATTTTCTAGTCATTAACAAACTAAGGGGATTACACCCCATGTCCCAAAAGAAGATCTAAGCTTTCATGGTGAAAGGATTACAATAAACCATAATTTCAGAGGATTAGAAAGAGAAAAAGGGGAAGAAAAGTTATAAAACAGGGTTGTAATTGAAATACAATCCGTAATTTCGCTTGTGAACAGTGTTATCACCACTATTTTGATGATTTCTCCCTCGATCGGACTCCAAACGCTCTGAAACATCTGGGGCGTGCTCTCCTACTCCAGACAAAGCTTCTGTGTAAAAATTACGATCTGAGATGTCCTCTACGCCTCTCGGTGTGAGGACAAACCCTAACTGCCTCTCTGACGATTTCTCTCTCAATTGGTTATAAACATCAGGGATTTCTATTCGTACATCTTCTCCTCTTAAAGACAAGTCCACAGCATCTTTCGGATCTCAATTTGGAGCTCTGGATCAAAAATTATGGCCCGCGCAAGATTCGGACCTGAAAAACTCACGAAAAACGGCCCACAATACGGTACCGTGAAAGTTTTACTGTAAAAACTGGCAGTGCCTTATTTTTACCCTGAATTCTGAAATTTTCTGTATAAAATCCTCCAAAAATATGGTACCGTGAGATTTTGTCCCAAAAATACGGTAGTGTCATATTTTGCCCAAAATCTCTGATTTGAGTCGTCCAAAAATATGGTACCGTGGTAGTTTGTCCAGAAAATACGGTAGTGCCGTATTTTTGCAATTTGGCTCCAAATTTCATGAAAATTGATGGGTAGCTTTGTTTCGACGTCTGGAATCCATTGGTGTGCTCAAATCTTCCAAAATCCATCAAAATATGGCACTTTTAACCTGAAAATGATCAAAAACAAGAAATAGTGTAGATTCTGTAATATTTGACAAATAAGGCTTAAAAACAAGCAAAAGAGCATAAATATGACACAAAAAGACACATGAAATGACACAAAATATACTATGAATTTTGGTGTCATCAAACACATAAGGCTCAAATTTTGCTTGTCCTCAAGCAAATAAATAAGAACAATGTTAAGTATGGAAAATATGCTCTTTTATGAAAAAATAAATTTCTAAAATATAATCACTCATGAAATACTTGTTGGTGTATATGCCCTAAAGACCAATGTATGGACATGGTCAGGCATTGTATGAATCTACTTTGATAGAACTATTACTCTTTATATAGGCATGGTCGTTATTATGCAGACTTCTCTACCTGTGTTGATGTATAGAGTTGCATAAATAATGTCCCAGGAGTTTGGATTGGATCCATTCTCATAAGAAATCCTCAGACAAGGTACCTTAGCAGATATGGGACAACTTTGGTACATGTGAGACTGGTGTATGGGCTGGTTAAGTGCGGGGCACAGTAACGCAGACATACAGGTGCATTGGATGCACTGGAGTGATCCACTGTGAGGATTGACTTGTCTAGTCAACAAGTCAATCTCACATGCAAGAGGTTTGCATTGATCCTTAGACTTGAGGTATTCGTGTCTAGATTTGATGATGGGTATGCTTTGATACAGTCTTACGTCTCTCCGTAATTGGGAGATCAAAACGACTGTCATTGGGCATGTCATAAGTCATGTAGAGACATGGATGACCAATAGTAGGATTTGCCCCTTCCTTATTTGAAGCATGATATCCACTCGGGGCGCCCCACCTTATTGGTGCATGATAGGAAAGTGTGGCCACACTTGTTGAGTCGTGACTAATGCATTGGATTGATAAACTTGAGACTAATCCAATGGCAGGATATCAGTTTAGGCAAAGGGATCTATAATGCAATAGGAATCCTCGTTGCTTGTTAGGAGTTGTTGCCATAATGACTTAAGTCCTATGACATGGGTAGTAGTGATGTGTTGCTAGATACCCCTCACTACTTATGATGTTTACATCATTGCCATCGTCATATGGATCCTACGGGGTCACACGCAATAGACTCTTGACGTTGCTTTAATCAGAAGCCTTAGGATCAAGTTATTGGATAACTTGGATCAATTTGGAAGATTTCATCAGCGCCAATGGGCCTGATGAGTTGGAAGAAAGTTATTGGAGCCAAACTTCATTTTTGGCAGGTTGACCCGAAATTGATCTAGATTCATCACATTTGGATTAGGGTTGCATTGGATTGGATCCAATGGCTTAATCAACCTATGCCATAAAGTTTGGGCTAGCTCATTGTCCAATGAGGCCCAATAATTAGTTGTCATGAAGAGAGAATTGGCTTAAAAGGGTATAATGGGGAGAAGTCTTCACCCATTAGTGCCTAGGGGCATAATGGGGTGAAGTGGGCGGTTTTGCTTCATTAAGGAAGTAAAAGGCGCCTTGCCCTTTCTCCCTTGATGGAAACCTTGCCTCTAAGGCAAGTCTTTGGGCTAATATGGCTTGAGAACTTTTATGGGAAGTTCCTAGGCGCATATGGATGTTGGGAAGAAGTATATGGTAAAGTCTTGGAGACTTACCTTACCTCAAACCCTAATTTCTCCCAAGACACTACCCTAGCCGAATTCCTCTTGCTTGTTGCGCCTAGCCCTTCTCCTTGGATGGAAAGAATGCCTCTAAGGCATGTCTTAGGTTGATATGGCTATTGGGCAAATAAGGATAGGTTGAATGAGGTTTATGGCAAACTCTTGGAGACTTTCATTACCACAAACCCCTATCATCCTAGCCGCCCACTTGGCATGATCTTGGCCTTCCCTAAACCGCCTCTTGGCTTATAAAAGGGACTCTAGCTGCCTCCTCTCATGGTTCGAATGCTTGGAGGCGTGAACACAGATAGAGGGGCGAGAGCAAGGGCAAAGGGCGACAACATCAAGGTGGCGCAACCCTTCTTCCTACTAGTGGCCGCAAGTCTTCTCCTTCCTCTCCTCTTGGCGTGACTTGGAGAAGGACTTGGTGGCGCCACTTCCTCTTATTCTTTTTCAAGGCCGAAACTCTTCTTCTCCTTCTTCTCTTGGAGTGAAGAGGATAAGGAGTTGGCGGCATCTTCCTTGCACTTGGCGCATGATCCTTGGAGGTGGCGCAAGAATAGTGAAGGAACCCTAAGGCTTGATTCTCTTCCCGAGGCTAGCACCAAGCATGGAAGGGAGCAACGATCAAGGAGTCGACGCGTGGATACTTGTGGAGGGCGAACACTTGGGCGCCTTCAACATGGCTTCGACATCTAGACAAGCAAAAGAGGTACATCTCTAACACATCCTTGTGTCTTCTCTCTCGCATGGATCCTTGGGAACGGAATATGTTTCGGGTGTAATGATTCTTCAGCTGCGTCCTGGGACTGCAAAATTTTAAATTACACCCGGTATTCCCTAACAATACTCCATCAACTTTTTGCACAAAATTTCAGATAAATACATCATCCAATGAATTTAATCTTTAAGATTCACAGCTTTGATAAAATAAAATTTCACAACTCACATAATAAAAACAATCTCAATCTCATGATTTCACCTTTGTTTTAGTTTAAATCTATCATACCTTTGTTTACAGGAATAGGATATCCAAAATCTTTTTCCACTCAAAATCTCTTTTTCTCTCTCTCTTTTTTTGTGTTTTTGATGGTATGTACCCACATAGATACACACTTTTTATTTGTACTTCAACTCTTATCTTCGGTACCACTGTCAATTTTACACAGTGCCAAGTAGAGGAGTCATTCTCTCATGCCTACCCAAAATTTTTCTCTCATCAAATTTTTTTTATAATTTTTGACTTCAACCCATGTCTTAGGTACCACTGTCAATTTTGCACAGTGACAAGTAGGGGAGTCTCTCACTATTTTTGTGGATCATGGATTCTTCCTTCCCAACAAATAGTAAAATAGACCAAACATCAACTAGGCTAATCAATTGACATCACTTCAAAAATTACACTCATATGCTCATTTTATTCAAGAAAGATGCTTCACTCTTAGATTACATTCATCAAACAACATGCCTACCCAAAACATATGCATCAATCAATGGATAATTTCAACAATCAGATATATATTGAAGAAATAAATTCAACATAATAGGTATATCTTCATTCACAGGCATTAGCATGAACTTTCATAATCAATATAGAAAAATCTACCCATTTAAGAAAAACATATCATCAACTTATCAATCTTATCATGTCCATAAAAAATTTCTAATTCAATGCAAAAGGTGTGAAGCATGAAAACTCATATAATCATAGTCAAAAGTGTAACATGATTGGTCCATATAATCACATAAGGCTCAAACAATGCAAAGGGTGTAAAGTGATAACAAATCAAAGATGCAACCATATGAAATAATCATGAATACAAGAGAGTGTAAACAATACTCACAAAACTATATAGCAAGCTCTGACCCAAAGTACATAAGGCTCAGATCAAAAACAGTGTCGGGGCATATGCTGCTAGGTTCAAAGATGTGCCTTTTGAAAATTTTACCTGCAAAATTTAAGGTACATAAGGCTCAGTCTAAAAATAGTCTCTAAAAATAATAATGATAAAAATAATTTTCTAAAAGAAGAATCAAATATATCATCGATGGTCCAAAAGAGGATGCCGGTAGAAAGAATCGAGCAGAGGTGGAACAGAGGCTAGCTGAAAAGCCGCTAGCAATGATGGTGATGGTGCTGACAGTAGAGTGAGTAATCTCTAGTGGCTTGCTAGAGAATACAATCATAGAGGTGAGATCGTCGGCCGGTGCAAAAGATAGTACTGCATAAAAAAAATCAGAGTCAATAATAAAGAATTGCTACAAAAATAAATAAAATCATGGAATAAGAGGCAGCAAAAGAAATAAGAATCTACTCGTGGTATGATCCAGTGTCGACGGCTGGAGACAGTGATGTCAAAGGCAAATGTAGTGGTGGCTAGAGGTGCTGCAAATCTGGAGAAGAAGTCGCAGGTGTCCAAGGAGAGCAGTGCAACCGTAAAGAATTTTATTTTCCTGCAAAAAAAAAAAAATTCTAAAAATAAACTAAAATAAAAGAAACTAAACTAAGGCAAATGTGCTTGGGTTTCCTCCCAAGAAGCGCTAATTTTTGGTCCATAGCTTGACCTAAACTCAGTACCAAAGTAAAGAGCAAACAATTTTCTGCATTTTCGCTGTCCAAAAAGTTTAGCCACTAAATCCAACATCCAAAATTTCATGAAAATCACAATTGAAGTGGCTTTTTTAAATTTGCAGAAATTAAAATCAAAATTTTTAAATCCACTGAAAGAAATCTTTATGATCTTCCTATGTTTGTCAAAAAGCAAAATCATTAGTCCTTTCTTCAAATTAATGTTTTCAATAGCAATAAGAAAAGGACTTTGATCAAAAGATTCAAATATTGGATCATCAAAATAAGTTTTATGTCTTTCATTAGATTCCTCAATAAAGCATGAATTTTCAAATAAATCAAAAGATTCAACAAAAGATATGGGCAAAACATCAGAGTGAGATTCATCAGTGTTTGTATTTTTCAAATCTTTTTCAATTTCCTCATGTTCATCATCAAACAATTTTTCAATATCAAAATTATCAACAAAATCAAGATGAGACTCTTTAAAATCAATTTCCTCATGTCTCCCCACAAATAATTCATCATCAGAAGAGTTAAAATCAGAATCATATGAAAAATCATGAGATTTATCAATGTTAGCAAAAGAATTAATAGAACCAGAGTTAGCCACAAAAGATTTATCATTAATCTCAACAATATCATCAAAATCAAATTGAGGTACATGAATATCACAATTTTCAAACTCATCAGATTTAACCATAAATGATATATCATCAAAAGCATCAATTTTATCAAAAGAGGGTTTTTCAATTTCAATTTCCTCAACTTTTTCCAATAATACATTATCAAAGGAATCAATTTCAGAATTATCAAAATCAGAGTGGGATGCATTAATGTCCACATAAGGCTCAATCTCAAAACAATCATAATAAGTGGGAGAATTTTCTAAATCAATCTTTTCAGCTTCCAAATCAAACTCAAATAAACATGCTTGTTGTGCTAATTGGGTTTCTAAAATTTCATTGTGTGCAACCATGTCATCCAACTTAGAATTGATTTGTTTGAGGGTCTCACTCACATCTTGTTTCATGAACTTTTCAAACATAATCTCTAGGCTAGATTTTTCAGTTTTCTGAAAGCATGGTTCAGAAGTATAGTTTGAGCAATCATCAAAAAAAGATCTAGAATCATATTGATTATCTTGATACCATGGTGAATTTGAATTTAAAAATTGACAATTAGAGGAACAATGTTCAAAATATCCACAAATTTCACATCTAATAGGAGAAGAAGATTTCTTAACAGAGTGCATAAAAGAGTTAAACGTATCTTGAAGAGACTTACTTGGTGGCATGTATACCTCACCTCTTTTAGTTGCCCAGGAGTTGTAATTAAAAGACATATTTTCAAATTTATCAAAAACAGAGAGATAATCTAACACCAATCAATAAGAACTATTTTTTTTCAGAATATAGAAAAATTAAATAAAACACAAGCAAATTTACAAATTTAAGAATTCACAGTTCTGTCACAACTGTGAAATCCAAAACCTACAAAAACAAAAATTAAAGTTAAATCTAAAATAAATAAAATTTAGTCTAGCAATACTAACAACTATTTTGATATTAACAAAACTAAGGTCCCCTGCAACGGCGCCAAAAACTTGTTGTGTCCGCAAGTGCACGGATACTCGAAGTAATAAAATAGATATCGAACCACGAAGACCTTATTGTTAAGTACCAAATAGTTGTATTCTCACTAGCTAAGCAAACCGAATATGATGAAAAGCAATGATGGAGAACACACGAAAAAGATAATCAGAGAGAAACTGGGACTAGGGTTTCATCCACCTTAATTCTAATGACTAGAAGGAAATAAAGGTTGTTAGTTTAATTCTATTATGATAAATACCTAATTCACTTCATAAAGGTATTGTCTCACTCTCGTGTAGACAATCATGCAGATAACCGATCCTCACTCTCGTGCAAGATCTATTCTCAATGCTAAAGATAAGTGAATCATTGAACAAAGAACTCAAGGATCACTCTTGTGCATCCGAATTCTAAGTCAATCATCTCAAGTGGAATCTCAAGGATCACTCTCGTGCATCTTGAAACTCAACACAGGTTTTACTTATGGTTTTCCGACGACTCGATCCTCACTCTCGTGCAAGATCAAATCAAGTCTAACACAATAACTCAATCCAAAGTATCAAAAACTCAACATGGCAATAAAATCACTAAAGATCAGAATTCAAAAAACTACCTAATCTCTCACGATAGTTCCAAACTCAACGATTCCTAGGGTTCCGAATTTCAAACGATCCACCTCTCGGTCTATTTCGCAAAACTCTAAAACATGCTGATATTTATAAAACTAAAGAGAATTAAAGAACAATCAGTCACAAAAGTAAAATTATCATATTAAAATTAAACTTGACAAAAATTAATGTTTTATAGTCATTAACAAACTAAGGGGATTACACCCCATGTACCAAAAGAAGATCTAAGCTTTCATGGTGAAAGGATTACAATAAACCATAATTTCAGAGGATTAAAAAGAGAAAAAGGGGAAGAAAAGTTACAAAACAGGGTTGTAATTGAAATACAATCCGTAATTTCGCTTGTGAACAGTGTTATCACCACTATTTTGATGATTTCTCCATCGATCGGACTCCAAACGCTCTGAAACTTCTGGGGCGTACTCTCCTACTCCAGATGAAGCTTCGGTGTAAATATCACGGTCTGAGATGTCCTCTACGCCTCTCGGCATGAGGACAAACCATAACTACCTCTCTGACGATTTCTCTCTCAATTGGTGATAATAATTGGTGCTTTCTATTCGTACGTCTTCTCCTCTTAAAGACGAGTCCGCATCATCTTTCGGATCTCAATTTGGAGCTCTGGATCAAAAGTTATGGTCCGCGCAAGATTCGAACCCGAAAAACTCGCGAAAAACGACCCACAATACGGTACCGTGAAAGTTTTACTATAAAAAATGGCAGTGCCGTATTTTTACCCAGAATTCCAAAATTTTATCTATGAAATCCTCCAAAGATACGGTACCGTGAGATTTTGTCCCAAAAATACGGTAGTATCGTATTTTGTCCAAAATCTCTGATTTGAGTCGTCCAAAAATACGGTACCGTGGTAGTTTGTCCAGAAAATATGTTAGTGCAGTATTTTTACAATTTGGCTCCAAATTTCATGAAAATTGATGGGTAGCTTTGTTTCGACATCTGGAATCCATTGGTGTGCTCAAATCTTCCAAAATCCATCAAAATATGGCACTTTTAACCTGAAAATGATCAAAAATAAGAAATAGTGTAGATTCTGTAATATTTGACAAATAAGGCTTAAAAACAAGCAAAAGAGCATAAATATGACACAAAAAGACACATGAAATGACACAAAATATACTATGAATTTTGGTGTTATCACCCGGAACAAGGTCAACTGCGTGTTGGATCTCCCTATCCGGCGGGAGTCCATGGGGCAAGTCCTCCGGGCTAATGTCACTAAACTCGGACACGAGGGCAAACACTTTGGCAGGAGGCGTGATGTCCGAAGGGGCGACGGGTCCTGCGCCTCGTGCAACATCAGTGCATAGACTACCTTGGTCTCATTGGCCTCACGCATGAGTGCTGGGGTGCACCATACTTTCTCACGGTAGTCCCCAATAGTGATGGGAACTTGACATCGGTGGGTGACCGCAGGACTCGACGTGTCGACCCATGCAATCGAGTAAGGTTTGGGGTGAGGCTTAAGGGGGAGGCGAAATCATGTGATCGCGGTCCGAGAGACCACGTTCAAACTACTTCCCCCATCAATGACAATCTTGCATGAGTGCTTGTTGCACTTGATGTAAGTCGTGAAGATGCTTGTGCGCCTCCAATCCTCGGAGAGCGGGATTTCGACAAGGGTACACCGCACAACCGCAAGTGTGGGGTGACCCAACTCGTCTCCAATCATGTAACATTCAGCCTCGACATCGTGTTCCGCACGCTCGTGGGTGATGGTGGCTACACAGTTGTGACTCTTGTTCGCATGGGCGGACTTCTTAGGGCAATCCCTGTTGGCCCGAAGTTTTATTATCTTTGTCTTTAATATATTCCAATATGTTTTTATAATAACAAACCACTTTACTAATATTATCTCTTGAATATCTTATTTAGGTTGAAGATAGTGGATGATTTATGAAGTTCAAGCTCAAGTTCATTTCAACTTTCATCCACATTAAGAAGGAGATTGAACTCTTATGGTGATCAAGACTTATTTCTCATAGTTTTATTTTTTATTTCTTAGATAAATGTAAAGTGCTTAAATTACTTCTTATTTGATAGCTCTTTCCACCAAAATTCCTTGAATACACCTTTGATCATTTTGTTTCCCAAAATTTACCCATATCATTGAATCAAAGCTTTCATTTTTTTGACCTTTCTATAGTATTTAACCCCAAAACCATATTTTTCCTTGCCAAAATTTTATGAAACTAGTATATTTAGAAAGTACACTCTCTAAGCTTTCTAATGATTCAAATGACACTCAATTCGGACTTCAAATGAGTTCAAACGAACCAAATTAATTTGAACAAAATATGCAGTTCGAACTAGGCCAAACCGAACTGGGCTGAATTGGCCCAAATAGGCCGAAACCGAGCCTTTTCGACCTCTAACGGGTATTTCTTCAATTCTAGCCATTTGTAACCCAAAAAATGATATAAAAATATTCTCAAAAGCCCTGGAACCTTTTCACATGATCTTCCAAACCATTGGTGCCCCAAAGAGCTTCCTTTTCTCTTGAAATCTTCATGATAAACTCTCTTGAAGATCTTGAAGCCTAGAAATCTTTTTGAAGCCCTCATCATTCAAAAAGAGCTTTTTCAAAAGAGGAGTTCAAGGACCCTAGGAGAAATTCATCAAGAGCAGTCTTGGCTTTGAATGAGCATTTATTTCCCCTCTTCATTTGTGTTTTAGTTCTTGTATTGAATTTGTTGTATTTTACTAAGAGTTGGAGGTGCTCTTGGAAGAGACCTCATAGTTAGTTAGTTTGCTTTACTTCTTATATTTAGGGTTTAGAGAAGTGGTTCCTTTGGGAGAAGGGTGAAACCACTTAGTGTAAACCTCAATTAAAGAAGAAAATAAAACTAGTGGGGTATTTGAAATCCTAGGTAGGGAGCCTAGGTAGTGGATGTAGGCATTGGGGCCGAACCACTATAAATCACTTGTTTGCATTGCTTATTTGTGTTGCTTTGAATTTCATGCTTATAAATTAGTGATATTAGTTGTTAGCTAAATCTCATAAGTGTATTTCTTCATAACATAGCTTTATCTCAATTATTATAATTATCTTAATTCTCTTTTATCTAGATTGTAAGAAAATCATAAAGTTATAAAAAAATTGCTCAACACACAATTCACCCCCCCCCCCCTCTTGTGTATTAATTCCTTTTCATTTGGTATCAGAGCTTGGTTTGTAGGTTTAAAGTTAACTGTTTTTCCTATAGTTATTTATGGCTACTTTTGATGCATTATCTTCACATGTTGTTGGACACTCTACTGCTTGTCCACTTATGTTTGATGGCACACACTATACCTATTGGAAATATAGAATGAAAATTTTTCTTCAATCACTTGGATTAGATATTTGAGAGATGATTGTGAAAGTCACTAAAGGGGTGGGGAAACCCTAATATGCACATATATATAAAATCGCAAAGCGGAATCTAGGGTTTCCTACAAGATCGATTGGTATGCAAATATATGATCAACTTAAAACTTTGTAAAGATCAACACAAGATCATACCGATGCCATTGCTTGGATGGCTACTTGGAAGCAGAGAACGATGCGGCTCTCCTCCAAAGCGTGCGCACACAAGATGAGAGAGGCTTCTCCTTGTCGTTCCTTGTGCTAGCAAGGATTTCCAAGTCTCCTGATCGAATGAAGGGATGAGATCTCTCTTGGCTTGTCGAATTCTTCTTGGCGTGAAGAAAAAACTTCACAACACGAGAGAGGAGAGGCGAGTATAGAGCAATGCTCTCGAACGTGGAGGCGTGAAGACTATTTTGGAAAGCATGACTTCCAAAAATAGTAAACCCTCAACGTTCATGCGATCATGCGATCACCCATGCGTTCACCCCAAGTGAACCGATCGCTTCTCTTCTCCCCTTGAACCATGCGCTCACATTAAGTGAACCGGTTCATTGAATTTGGTTCAAAGACCAAATTAAACCAAGCATTGTCCTAGATCATATTGAACCAAAAGGTTCAAGATCTAACCATCCATCTCTTGATGCTCTTGATCTCACCGATCTAGCATCAATTCTCTCGATCGAAGCTTACCGATCTCAAGCCCTAATCAATCAAACATGATCAGACCAGATCTCACTTACAATCAGAGTTTAAATCCCTTTAAACTGAACCAAAACAATTCAGTCCGCACGATCTGACTTAAGTAATCCATATCATCAAATTGTGCGACCCTAAGGGTTTCCTTTAAATGTCGGTAACGATAACTTACGTTATCACGAACAGAGAGGGGTATCTAGCAACACATCACTGTCTCCCGATATAAAGGAAAGAGTCTTCCAAGACTACACCCAAACCATAGCATAAGTGTGAATTCAATTCACTAGGCATACATGTTTCCTTTGCCACTGGATGTTCTTATTGGATAAGCGTGTCAAGCCTATAAATCCAATATGATGAGAATGATTAGATCAGATGAACATAGTCATCTGGGTATGGCCATACACTTTCTCAACCATCTCATCCAGAGGGCCCCTTTAGAACATCACACTCCAAACAAGGAGAAAGCAATCCTATATCTATCACTAGCGCCCTAACATGACTCATGCTCATTATCCAAGATAATCTATAACCATTATGTTTCAAATGATATTGAACTACCTCAAGACAATGCCAATCATCATTTAGAAACACAAGTGATCTCAAGTCAGAGGAAATATGCCACTTGTTTGCATATAAAGATTATTCACATTGTGACAAGCAATTGAATATCCAAAGTAGGGTCTGTCCAGTACATCCAATGTACCCATGAGTCTACATCTTATTCCATGCTCGAAGCATCCTATAAGATTAGAACACATATTAGTCTCAATCATATCAAGGCTGTCTCATGTTCACCAAGATATCTCGACTAAGGACAATACTGCATGTCAGCCAAGCTGAACAGCATTGAGACATTATTCAGAAGTATACATATGGCAGCAGATATTGCAACAACCTGAATAACAACCATTGCCTTTATAAACATTGAGTTTATACATGATACTGATATATGTCCTCTACGCCTCAAACATTAGCCTTAAGGGCATACCACAACAATCTCCCACTTGCACTTAATCTAATGGTTGATAAATCTCAAACCCATATTATTACAGTGCTTCTCATGCTTCTGCTGCGCCAGAGGCTTTGTAAGCGGGTCAGCTAGATTGTCATCTGTATGAACCTTACAGATCTTGATCTCTCCTCGATCTATGATCTCCCGGATCAAGTGAAACCTTCTCTGTATGTGCTTGGACTTCTGGTGCGACCGTGGTTCCTTTGCTTGTGCTATTGCTCCAGTGTTATCACAGAAGATAACCAATGGATCTGCACTCGAAGGAACAACACCAAGTTCTTGAACGAACTTACGAATCCACACTGCCTCCTTAGATGCTTCCGAGGCTGCAACATACTCGGCTTCTGTTGTGGAATCAGCAACAATTGATTGTTTGAAACTCTTCCACACCACTGCTCCTCCATTCAAGCTAAAAACATAGCCTGATTGCGATCGAAAATCATCCTGGTCAGATTGGAACGAAGCGTCAGTATATCCTTCAATACTGAGTTCTTCCTGACCTCCATATATCAAGAACATATCTTTGGTCCTCCGAAGATATTTCAAAATGTTCTTGACTGCAATCCAGTGTGCCTTCCCTGGATTACTTTGGAACCGACTAGTCACGCTTAACCCGTAAGCGACGTCTGGGCGAGTACACAACATCGCATACATAATGGACCCAATAGCCGAAGCATAAGGCGTATTGTCCATTTCATCTTTCTCAGTCTGTGTTTGTGGACACTGACTCTTTGAAAGATTCAGACCATGTCTGACTGGAAGATATCCTCTTTTAGAATTTTCTAAATGAAATCTCTCCAGGACTTTATCGATGTAAGTACTCTGGCACAGCCCGAGAAGCCTCTTAGATCTATCTCTGTAGATTTTCACACCTAATACATAGGCTGCTTCTCTTAAATCTTTCATCTGGAAACATTTTCTTAACCATGCCTTAACCGCATGTAGTTCAGGAATATCGTTTCCAATGATCAAGATATCGTCGACGTAGAGGACTAGGAAAGTAATCACGCTCCCACTAAACCTCTTATATACACACGGGTCATCTTCATTTTTGATGAAACCAAACTCACAGATTGATTCATCAAAACGAATATTCCAGCTTCTTGATTCTTGTTTAAGTCCATAAATGGACTTCTTTAATTTGCATATTTTATGACGATCTGATGGATTGGTGAAACCTTCAGGTTGTGTCATATACACATCATCTTCTAATTTTCCATTAAGGAAAGCGGTCTTCACATCCATTTGCAAGATCTCATAATCATAATATGCCGCTATCGCGAGAATAATCCGAATAGACTTGAACATGGCTACAGGAGAGAAAGTTTCATCATAATCTATCCCGTAGATTTGTTTGAAACCTTTCGCAACTAGCCTGCCTTTATAGGTAACCACGTTACCATCCATGTCAATCTTCTTCTTGAAGATCCATTTACAGCCTATAGGGATTACTCCCGGAGGCGGATCAACCAAATCCCAGACTTGGTTATCTGACATGGAGTCCATCTCGGCTCGCATAGCTTCAAGCCATCTCGCTGATTCCGGTCCACTGGCCGCATCCGCATAAGTGAGGGGTTCATCATCAATGATGTAGACTCCGTCATAGCGCTCAGGCTGTCGACGGATCCTTCCCGATTTTCGCGGTTCCCGTGATATCTGAGCCTCAGGTTGTTCAGTAACCTGTTATATTGGCTCAGGCTCATCCAACTGTGCTTGACTACTTTGTCCTTCCTCTGGATTCTCATCCAGCTTTATTTCTCTCCCACTGGCCTCTTGCAGAAGAAATTCCTTCTCAAGAAAAATAGCCGTTCGAGCAACAAATACTTTGTTCTCTTTGGGATCGTAGAAATAATAACCCTTTGTTTCTTTAGGGTAACCGACAAAGATACATTTATCAGATCTGCTCTCCAGTTTCCCAGAGGCGAGCTTTTTGACATAAGCCTCGCAACCCCAGATTTTAATAAATGTCAAGCTCGGTTGTTTCCCATACCATAACTCATATGGAGTCTTTGAAACAGCCTTGGATGGCACTCGGTTTAGTACCTTTGCAGCTGTTTCCAGTGCAAATCCCCAAAAGGAGTAAGGTAGAGTTGCCTGACTCATCATTGAACGAACCATATCCAGTAAAGTTCTATTTCTCCTCTCGGACACACCATTCCATTGCGGTGTTCCTGGCGGAGTGAGCTGTGAGATAATCCCACACTCCTTCAGATAGTTAGTAAACTCATGATTCAAGTATTCTCCACCTCGATCTGAATGAAGTGCCTTGATATTTCGGCCTAGCTGATTCTGTACTTCATTTTTGAACTCTTTGAACTTGTCAAAAGATTCACTCTTATGTCTCATTAGATAGACATAACCATACCTACTGAAATCATCAGTAAAGGTAATGAAGTATGAATAGGCACCTCTGGCATGTTTACTAAATGGCCCACACACATCACTGTGAATGAGGTCAAGTAAACCTGAAGCCCTTTGACCTTTATTAGAAAAAGGAGACTTCGTCATTTTACCCATTAAACAAGCTTTGCATGTATCAAGCTCCTCATAGGAGAATGATCCCAGCAGTCCATGTTCATGCAACCGCTTAATGCGCTTCTTGTTAATGTGGCCTAAACGACTATGCCATAGCAAGGTGCTGTCATCAGCATATTTGGCTTTCTTATTATCAATTTGTTGTACAGAACATTCCATGTCCAACATGAATAACCCATTGTTAATCAACCCAGTAGCATAAACAATATTATCAAAAGAAATATAACACTTTGAAGTTTTGCATTCAAAGGAAAACCCTTTCCTGACAAGAGCAGGAATAGAGATAATATTCTTGGTTATGCTTGGTACAAAATAACAATTGTCCAGTTCTAATACATGACCAGATGGTAAAGCGATGTTATATTGTCCTACAGCAACAGCAGCAACCCGTGCCCCGTTTCCTACTCGTAGGTCCACCTCATGCTGTCCCACCTGTCTTCTTCTCTTGAGTTCCTGTACATTTGAACAAATGTGAACTCCACATGCAGTTTCCAACACCCATGATATAGAAGAAGAAGATACCATGACTTCAGTCACGAAAATACCTGAGCCAGAAGTGAAAGGCTTGCTTCCCTTCTTATCTCCTTGGAGCGCTTTACAGTCCTTCTTCCAGTGACCCAACTGGCCACAATGGAAACATCTGTATTCCTTCGACTGCTTGATCTTTTGTTTCAGAGCCTTGTTGTAGCTCTTGACAGGGGCTTTGCCCTTCTTCCCCTTCTTCTTGTTCCTAGAAGGAATCATCAAGACAGAGGATGAAGGCTTTCCCTTTTCAAGAGTCTGCTCTGTAGTATAGAGCATGTTCAGTAACTCTGCCGGGGTACAGTCGATCTTGTTCAAATTAAAATTAATGATGAACGGATCAAAAGAGGCCGGGAGAGACTGCAGGATAATGTCTACAACAAGCTCCTGATTGATGGTGTGTCCTAGTTTCTCTAGAGCCTCCTTGTACCCAATCATCTTGAGTACGTGAGCTCCCACTGGACTCCCTTCAGTCAGTTTGCTCTGAAAGAAAAGTTTTGTCAAGTTATAGCGTTCAGTCCTTGCCTGTGCAGCATACAGCATCTTGAGATTTGCTATAATTTCAATAGCAGATAAATCCTCATGCTGACGCTGAAGCTCTGGCGTCATAGACGCAAGCATAAGGCAAGCGACATCAATGCTATCATTGACATGCTTGTCATAAGCATCCCGAACCGCCCTTGCGGCGTTCGCAGCGGGTTGAGGCGGCATTGCCGTCTCAAGGACATACAGTTTCCTCTCTGCCTTAAGAACAATCTTAAGGTGTCCATACTAGTCTGAGAAGTTTGGCCCAGCAAACTTCTCCCTTTCCAGTAAGGATCGCACATTGAACGCTGTGGTGTTCGTTGCTGCAGTAATCTACAACATTGCAAGAACAACAAGGTCAGTATCAATGTTAGAATCAATCCAGGACTTAAGAATGATTCTTTTCTCACTATTTTATCTGACTGAAAAATCTAGTAAAACAGTCCGAAAGAGTAAAACTCTTTTAGTGAGATGGGATCCAGATTTCATACTTGGTCTCCGCGTCCCGCTCAGGCGAGATAAGATGCACAGAGAGTACAAGCACTAATCTCTGGTAGGCAATCCCTGCCAATCGCCAACCCGTGCGATTCCCCTTCATCTGGGCAATCCAGCAGACTGTGCCAACTGAGTTGGTACAACACAGTCTCTGATCCCACAGATGGCTGCCTCCATATGGCTACCATATGCTCAATATGTAGCCTACATGGTCAAGCTGACCTGACCTACTCCCTGGACCACCACGTGCTATGCTGAGCAACGAGAAGCGATAAATCCCTTCTCTGTAACACGCAGGTGTAATCACACACCGTCTGAAGATAGATGGGCGTGCCCACTGAGTGGGTACAACACGGCCCCAACGATAGTCAGAACAGTGAGGTTTCGCGTCAGAAGGCTTACGTGCTTGATATTCATCGTTGGATTTTAACGGTCCTTTTATCTTCTTACTATCATACAAATCCTATGGTGATAGCAGAAGAATAAATCATGCAGTTACTAAATTACTTAAACAGTAAATTGAAAGCATGATGATCTTATGTGGTAAAAGCCCATTAAGCCTAAGTAAGACCTTAATTTAACTTAAGTCTTCACTTGGGCTCTTCATGGGTCTTTTTGCAAATCCATCTGGCCCAGCCTAGGCCCAAGCGCCCTCTGCAGCTCAAATGCACCCACCAGGTAGCATGCGCCTGTCCTAGAGTCGAACTTTAGACCTCCCACTGGTGAAGCCACTTGCTGCAAGTGCTTCTGCCATGTGTGCTCTGTGCTCATGTCTGATTAAATTACAATTTAATCTATCTAGACATGATTGACACGCAGGTCAATTACACTTTATAAATTAATTAAAATGTGATGCGCAGATCACAATAAAATTTACAATTTAATCCAGGCACGCAGGCCCCAGCACAGCACACATTAATTGGGCAGCGCACATAAGATGAAATAGACATTCATTCATGTTATACAAACAACATGTGATCCAAACAGGAAAATAAAATTTTTGAAAATCCCATTGGCATCAATTTTATTTCCTTATGAGCCCTACTACCTTACAACGGTCCATTAATAGGGATCCACTCATCAGACCTAGTCAGACCCACTGCCCTTGCATGCACCAAGTCATAACCGACTTGAGTCGACCTCATGGTCAACAATGCATGCCTTAAGGGCTGAACGTCCCTCATGAGTTCTGGCAAGCGGGTGTGACCCCGGGCCTTAATCATGAGCGTTCACTGGTTGTCTCAATCAGACATCGCTACACGCCCTTCTGCAGTCGACCTATAGCCACCTGATGCTTGCGCATAGGTGCCATCTGGTCGACCCATCTAGGCTGTCAGATAGTCTGATCAGACTGTTGGGTCTAGACAGGACGACGACTTCAAACCTAATAACCCATCTAAGTTTTAAAGCAGGCGCTTATAGATCTAGTGGATGCGCGCAAGATAAGTTTTTGACAAAAAATCTTTAGCATGCGGCAACAAGTAAACATCATACATGCACCAACATCTAATAACTAGCATGTATTCTCGCATGTTAACTTTAGATCTAAACAAACGCAAACAAGGATCACACATTAAGCAATCATATAACATACCAGAACCTCGCTCTGATACCAATTGAAAGTCACTAAAGGGGTGGGGAAACCCTAATATGCACATATATATAAAATCGCAAAGCGGAATCTAGGGTTTCCTACAAGATCGATTGGTATGCAAATATATGATCAACTTAAAACTTTGTAAAGATCAACACAAGATCATACCGATGCCATTGCTTGGATGGCTACTTGGAAGCAGAGAACGATGCGGCTCTCCTCCAAAGCGTGCGCACACAAGATGAGAGAGGCTTCTCCTTGTCGTTCCTTGTGCTAGCAAGGATTTCCAAGTCTCCTGATCGAATGAAGGGATGAGATCTCTCTTGGCTTGTCGAATTCTTCTTGGCGTGAAGAAAAAACTTCACAACACGAGAGAGGAGAGGCGAGTATAGAGCAATGCTCTCGAACGTGGAGGCGTGAAGACTATTTTGGAAAGCATGACTTCCAAAAATAGTAAACCCTCAACGTTCATGCGATCATGCGATCACCCATGCGTTCACCCCAAGTGAACCGATCGCTTCTCTTCTCCCCTTGAACCATGCGCTCACATTAAGTGAACCGGTTCATTGAATTTGGTTCAAAGACCAAATTAAACCAAGCATTGTCCTAGATCATATTGAACCAAAAGGTTCAAGATCTAACCATCCATCTCTTGATGCTCTTGATCTCACCGATCTAGCATCAATTCTCTCGATCGAAGCTTACCGATCTCAAGCCCTAATCAATCAAACATGATCAGACCAGATCTCACTTACAATCAAAGTTTAAATCCCTTTAAACTGAACCAAAACAATTCAGTCCGCACGATCTGACTTAAGTAATCCATATCATCAAATTGTGCGACCCTAAGGGTTTCCTTTAAATGTCGGTAACGATAACTTACGTTATCACGAACAGAGAGGGGTATCTAGCAACACATCACTGTCTCCCGATATAAAGGAAAGAGTCTTCCAAGACTACACCCAAACCATAGCATAAGTGTGAATTCAATTCACTAGGCAAACATGTTTCCTTTGCCACTGGATGTTCTTATTGGATAAGCGTGTCAAGCCTATAAATCCAATATGATGAGAATGATTAGATCAGATGAACATAGTCATCTGGGTATGGCCATACACTTTCTCAACCATCTCATCCAGAGGGCCCCTTTAGAACATCACACTCCAAACAAGGAGAAAGCAATCCTATATCTATCACTAGCGCCCTAACATGACTCATGCTCATTATCCAAGATAATCTATAACCATTATGTTTCAAATGATATTGAACTACCTCAAGACAATGCCAATCATCATTTAGAAACACAAGTGATCTCAAGTCAGAGGAAATATGCCACTTGTTTGCATATAAAGATTATTCACATTGTGACAAGCAATTGAATATCCTAAGTAGGGTCTGTCCAGTACATCCAATGTACCCATGAGTCTACATCTTATTCCATGCTCGAAGCATCCTATAAGATTAGAACACATATTAGTCTCAATCATATCAAGGCTGTCTCATGTTCACCAAGATATCTCGACTAAGGACAATACTGCATGTCAGCCAAGCTGAACAGCATTGAGACATTATTCAGAAGTATACATATGGCAGCAGATATTGCAACAACCTGAATAACAACTATTGCCTTTATAAACATTGAGTTTATACATGATACTGATATAATCCCAAGGCCTCAAACATTAGCCTTAAGGGCATACCCCAACAGATTGAAAATGATTATAAATCACCCTCAACACCTAGTACTACTTGGTCTCAAGAAGAAAGAAAGTTACACACTTTGAATGCTAAAGCTATGAATGCTCTTTATTGTTCATTAAACAAAAATGAATTTAATTGCATTTTTACATGTTCTAGTGCTCATGCAATTTGGCATATGATTTGAGGTAACTCATGAAGGTACCTCTCAAGTGAAAGAATCTAGAATTAGTTTGTTGATGCATGATTATGATTTATTTAAAATGGTTTCTCATGAGACTATTACCAGTATGTATACAAGGTTTACTAATATTACTAATAGTCTCATTTCTCTTGGAAGGCCATTCAAAGAGGAAGATATGGTAAGAAAGATATTAAGATCATTACCTAAAGCTTGGGAGGCAAAGGTTATTGCAATTCAAGAAGCCAAAGATCTCTCAAAGTTAGCCATGGACCAACTTATTGGGTCTCTTAGGACCCATGAGATTCAAATGAAATCACATGTTGAAGATGCGAAAGAGTCTAAAAAGAGATCTATTGCATTGAAGGCTACTCTTCAAGCTCCCTCAAGTGATGAAAGTAATGATGAAGAAGAGATTGCATTCTTAGCAAAAAGATTCAAGAAATTTCTTATGAGAAAGGGTAACAAGAAGAAATTCTCAATGGATGACTTGACATGTTTTGAGTGCAACAAACTGGGACACATTAAGAGAGATTGTCCACTTTTGAAGGCTTCAAATGTAAAAGATAAAAAGAAGAGAAAAGCATTATTAGCAAATTGGGATGAAAGTGAAGCTTCTTCTTCCGAAGATGGTCAATAAGAAAAAGCTAACTTATGTTTCATGGCATTAGGTGATGAGGTAACTTCTAAATCTCTTGATGAATGTGATTATTCTTATGAAGAACTAGAAATGCATTTCATGAGTTTTATGATGAATTTAAGAGACTTCATACAAAACATAAAGTATTGAAAAAGGAAAAAGATTGTCAAAGAAAAGGATGAACTGCATAATACCTTGTTTAGTGTAAAAAAATGATAATGTCATTCTTGTTTCTCAAGCAAAAGCATTAAATGACTCATTATTAGTGTTGAGAAAAGAATTGTCTTTATTGTATTCAAAATCTAAAAAGAATATTCATAATGGTGTTACCTCTCATGTTAAAACACATAACACACATCTTAAACATGTTCATAAAAATTGTGTTCATTCTAACTCACATGCTTCTACATACTTTAATGGGCATTGCTTCTTTTGTGGTAGATATGGACATAGAATTCATAATTGCCCTAGCAAGAAAGGATCTAAACATACATTATGGATTCCTAAAGTCTCTAACCAACATGGACCCAAAGAAATTTGGGTACCTAAAGTTTTATTTCCATCTCTTGTAGGTGGAGAACCAACTACAATGAAATAGAAGTGATTGGATTCTTGATAGTGGTTGCTCAAAGCATTTGACGGGAGACATAAATCTATTTGCAACACTATCAAGTAAAGAAGGTGGTATGGTAGCATTTGGTGATAATGCCAAGGGTAAGATAATTGGCATTGGTACTATTGGTATAAATCCTTACCACATTATTGACAATGTTCTTTTAGTAGATGGTTTAAAGCATAATTTACTTAGTGTATCTCAACTTTGTGATAAAGGTTACAATGTTACTTTTGAAACAACAAAATGCTTAATTAAAAATTCATATTCAAATGATGTCTCTTTTATTGGAAATAGAATAGATAATATTTATATACTTAGTTTGAATATTTTGCCTAACCCTAATGTGAAGTGCTTAGCTTGTGTAGAAGATTTATCTTGGCTATGGCATCGTAGACTTGGGCAGCTAACATGGATTTAATTCAAAAGCTTTCAAGAAAGGAACTTGTGAAAGGAATTCCAAAAATCAAATTTCAAAAAGACAAGTTGTGTGATGCATGCGAAAACGGTAAACAAGTGAAAGCTTCTTTTTCTTCTATTAACAAGGTAACTACATCTAAACCACTTGAGTTAGTTCATATGGATTTAATTGGACCATGTAATGTTTCTAGTCTTGGTGGTAAACTTTATGCTTATGTTCTTGTTGATTATTTTTTCTAGATTTACTTGGGTTTACTTTCTTGTTAAGAAAAATGAGGCTTTTGAGTTTTTCAAAAAATTCACTAAGAGAGTCTCTAATGAAAAATGTTACATGATTTCAAGAGTTTGTAGTGACCATGGAGGAGAATTTGAAAATGATTTATTTTTAAAATTTTGTGATGATTTAGGTATTTTACATAGCTTTTCTTGCCCTAGAACTCCACAACAAAATGGTGCAGTTGAAAGAAAAAAAAATAGAACTTTGCAAGAAATGGCTAGATCTATGCTTAGTGAAAATAATTTACCTAAATACTTTTGGGCCGAAGCGGTAAATACATCTTATTATGTTCTCAATCATGTTTTAATTAGACCGATTTTAAAAAGAACACCTTTTGAACTTTGGTCTAATAGATTCTCAAGTATTGCATATTTTTGAGTTTTTGGTTGTAAATGCTTTATTTTAAATACTAAAGATCCATTAGTTAAGTTTGATTCTAAGTCCGATGAAGGAATATTTCTTGGTTATTCTTCTACTACTAAAGCATATAGAATTTATAATTGTAGAACTTTAATAGTTGAAGAATCTATGCATGTGACATTTGATGAATCTAACAATGTTTCAAGAGTTGTTAAAGGAGTTGACATCAATGAAAGAATAGAGGAGCTTAAACTTGAGAACAATCAAGACACTATTGAAGTATCTAATGATAATCAAGAACTTCAAGACATACAAGGTAATCCATCTCAAGATCAAGGGGAAAAAGTTGACACACATCAATCTCTTCCAAAGGATTATAAGTTCTTAAAAGATCATCCTATGGAGCAAATACTAGGAGAACCTTCAAAGGGTGTGGTAACTTGTTCTTCACTTCAAAATTTATGTGAACATGTTGCTTTTATTTCTCAAGTAGAACCTAAATGTATTGATGATGCTTTAAAAGATGAATTTTGGGTTTTAGCCATGCATGATGAAATAAATCAATTTATAAGAAATGATGTATGGACATTAGTTTCTAGACCTTGTAATCAAACTGTGATTGGAACTAAATGGGTTTTTAGATATAAACTAGATGAGTCTAGCCTTGTGGTTCGAAACAAGGCACGCTTAGTGGCCCAAGGTTTCAACCAAAAGGAATTGATTATAATGAAACATATGCTCCTGTAGCAAGATTAGAGGCTATTAGAATACTTTTGGCTTTTGATAGTTTCAAAGGATTTAAACTTTATCAAATGGATGTGAAAAGTGCATTTTTAAATGGTTTCATTAATGAAGAAGTTTATGTTGAGAAACCACCTGGCTTTGAGAATTTTGAATTTCCAAATCATGTTTTCAAATTGAAGAAGGCTTTATATGGTTTAAAGCAAGCTCCTAGAGCTTGGTATGAAAGGCTTTCTTTGTTTTTAATTGATCATGGTTTTAAAGTTGGAAAGTTGACATTTCTCTTTTTACTAAACATGAAAATGATGACATATTACTAGTTCAAATTTATGTAGATGATATCATTTTTGGTGCTACTAATGAATCTTTATGTAAGTGGTTTGCAAATTGCATGCAAAATGAATTTGAGATGAGTATGATGGGTGAACTTAGTTTCATTCTTGGACTTCAAATAAAGCAAACAACACATGGTAACTTCTTTTGGTTGATTGCTATAATTTAAGAAATGTTGATGCTTTTCTATTCATACATCCTCTCATTTTGATAATGCCAAAAGGGGGACAACTTATATTGAAACTTTGGAAATATTGTCAAAAGCATCTTATATTTTATATGTCCACACAAATAGGGAAAATCTTTATCTACAATTTTGATAAATGCATAGGATGCATATTTGTAGGGGGAGTAGATACTCTATGTTTACTATATGCTCATTCTTGACATGGTTTGTCATTATCAAAAAGGGGAGATTGTTGGCCCAAGGTTTTATTATCTTGGTCTTTAATCTATTCCAATATGTTTTGATAATAACAAACCACTTTACTAACATTATCTCTTGAGTATCTTATTTAGGTTGAAGATAGTGGATGATTTATGAAGTTCAAGATCAAGTTCATTTCAACTTTCATCCACATTATGAAAGAGATTGAACTCTTATGGTGATCAAGACTTATTTCTCATAGTTTTACTTTTTATTCCTTAGCTAAATGTAAAGTGCTTAAATTACTTCTTATTTGATAGCTCTTTCCACCAAAATTCCTTGAATACACCTTTGATCATCTTGTTTCCCAAAATTTACCCATATCATTGAATCAAAGCTTTCACTTTTTTGACCTTTCTATAGTATTTAACCCCAAAACCACATTATTTTTTGGCCAAAATTTTATGAAACTAGTATATTTAGAACGTAGACTCTAAGTTTTCCAATAATTCAAACGGCACTCAATTCAGACTTCAAATGAGCTCAAACGAGCCAAATCAATTTGAACAAAATATGTAGTCTGAACCAGGCCAAACCGAACCGGGTTGAATTGGCCCAAATAGGCCCAAACCGAGCCTTTTCGACCTCCAACGGATATTTCTTCAATTCTAGCCATTTGTAACCCAAAAAATGATATAAAAATATTCTTGAAAGCCCTAGAACCTTTTCACATGATCTTCCAAACCATTGGTGTCCCAAAGTGCTTCCTTTTCTCTTGAAATCTCCATGATAAACTCTCTTGAAGATCTTGAAGCCTAGAAATCTTTTTGAAGCCTTCATCATTCAAAAAGAGCTTTTTCAAAAGAGGAGTTCAAGCACTCTAGGAGAAATTCATCAAGAGGAGTCTTGGCTTTGAATGAGCATTTCTTTCCCCTCATGATTTGTGTTTAGTTCTCGTATTGAATTTGTTGTATTTTACTAAGTGTTGGAGGTGCTCTTGGAAGAGACCTCATAGTTAGTTTGTTTTACTTCTTATGTTTAGGGTTTAGAGAAGTGGTTCCTTTGGGAGAAGGGTGAAACCACTTAGTGTAAACCTCAATTAAAGAAGAAAATAAAACTAGTGGGGTGTTTGAAATCCTAGGTAGGGAGCCTAGGTAGTGGATGTAGGCATTGCTTATTTGTGTTGTTTTGAATTTCACGCTTATAAATTAGTGATATTAGTTGTTAGCTAAATCTCATAAGCGTAGTTCTTCATAACATAGCTTTATCTCAATTATTATAGTTATCTTCATTCTTTTTTATCTAGATTGTAAGAAAATCATAAAGTTATAAAAAAATTGCTCAACACACAATTCACCCCCACTTGTGTGTTAATTCCTTTTTATTTGGTATCAGAGCTTGGTTTATAGGTTTAAACTTAACTATTTTTCTTATAGTTATTTATGGGTTGGCGCCGTATAGGCGCGGCTACCAGGGGCAATTCCCTAGTTGGAGCGAGGTGTGCAGACAGAGGTGGTTGAGCCGGGTTAGGGCGGCTATGCTCCGACACATTGAAGCGATCAGCGAGGTCCCGGAACCCAGCCAAGAGTTGCTGGACCGCAGTCTCCGTCGACAGCCTATGGGCGTCAAATTGCACGATTAGCACATTGACTCACGCCGTGAGCGCGGCCATAGACTCTAAGTGGGTGCTAGTCCCTTCCGAGGGCTGGACTAACTCTTGGGTTTCAGGGATGGTTTCGGGGAAGTAGGACGACATGACTTGTGACCTCATAGTCACCATGCAGAAACAAGGGGAAGACGCAGTAAGTGCAGAATGCAGAAAACGTAGAAATCATGCTGAAAGATGCTAATGCAACAGAGTTGGACCGTGCGAACAATAAGAAATGAATGTGCAACTCCTCTGATACTAGAATTGATGCAGCTACAATTGTTAGGGAATACCGGGTGTAATTTAAAATTTTTGCAATCCCAGGACGCAGCGGAAGCATTACACCCGAAACATATTCCTATCCCAAGGATCCATGCGAGAGAGAAGACACAAGGATGTGTTAGAGATGTACCTCATTTTCTTGTCTAGTTGCCGAAGCCATGTTGAAGACGATCAAGTGTTCGCCCTCTACAAGTATCCACGCGTCGACTCCTTGATCGTTGCTCCCTTCCACGCTTGGTGCTAGCCTCGGGAAGAGAATCAAGCCTTCACCTCACTTGCGCCACCTTCAAGAGAACTTGCGCCAAGGAGGGGATAGGGAAGATGCCGCCAAGGACTTCCCTCTTCTTCTTTGCTTGCGCCACCTCCAAGGTGCCCCTATGGCCAAGGAACGATGAGGGCTTGTGGCAAGAAGACGCCACCAAGCACAAAGAATCCTTGCGCCAAAGAAGAGAGGAAGAGGAAGAACTTTCGGCTCCAAGGAAGAAGATTGCGCCAAGCCTATGTTGCTCTCGCCCCTTGCACTCTAAGTCTCTCCAAGAGATATGTCACCCCTCCAAGATGTTGTCCACTCAAACAACAACCACAAGAAGGGTGGCAAGGGGTCCTATAAATAGGACAAGAGGCGGTTTGGGCAAGAGCTAGGATTAGGACAAGTGTATGGCTAGGATGAAAGGGTTTGTGGCAAGGAAAGTCTCCAAGACATTTCCTTAAACCCATTCAACCCTTCCTTATGTGCCAAGACCTTGTCTTGCGCCCCAAGCAATACATCAGCCCAAGATATGCCTCAAATGCATTCTTACCATCAAAGGAGAAGTGGCTAGGCGCAACATGCAAGAGGAATTCGGCTAGGGTAAGACATTGGGTGCATGTAGGGTTTATGAGGTAAGGAAAGTCTCCAAGACCTTGCCATAATCCTCATTCAACCTAACCATATGCGCCCAAGGACTTTCCTAAAAGTTCTCAAGCCATATCAGCCCCAACACTTACCATAGAGGCAAGATACCATCAAAGGATGAAGGGGGAGGCGCCACTTCCTTCCAAAGGAAGCAATTTATGCCACCCACACCCCATTATGCCCCTAGGCGCCAATGGGGTTGGGTTTCTCCCCATTATACCCTTTTAAGCCAATTCTCTTTTCATGATAACTTATTATTGGGCCTCATTGGATAATGAGCTAGCCCAAACTTCATGGCATGGGTTGATTAAGCCATTGGATCTAATCCAATACAACCCTAATCCAATGTGACCAATCTAGGTCAATATCGGGTCAGCCTGCCAAAATTGAAGTTTGGCTCCAATAACTTTCTTCCAACTCATCAGGCCCATTGGCGCTGATGAAATCTTTCAAATGGATCCAAGTTATCCAATAACTTGATCCAGAGGCTTCTGATTAAAGCAACGTCAAGAGTCTATTGCGTGTGACCCCGTAGGATCCATATGACGATGGCAATGATGTAAACATCATAAGTAGTGAGGGGTATCTAGCAACACATCACTACTACCCATGTCATAGGACTTAAGTCATTATGGCAATAACTCCTAACAAGCAACGAGGATTCCCATTGCATTATAGATCCCTTTGCCTAAACTGATATCCTGCCATTGGATTAGTCTCAAGTTTATCAATCCAATGCATTTGTCATGACTCAACAAGTGTGGCCACACATTCCTGTCATGCACCAATAAGGTGGGTCGCCCCGAGTGGATATCATGCTTCCAATAAGGAAGGGGCAAATCCTACTATTGGTCATCCATGTCTCTACATGACTTATGACATGCCCAATGTCAGTCGTTTTGGTCTCCCAATTACGGAGAGACGTAAGACTGTATCAAAGCATACCCATCATCAAATCTAGACATGAATACCTCAAGTCTAAGGATCAATGCAAACCTCTTGCATGTGAGATTGACTTGTTGACTAGACAAGTCAATCCTCACGGTGCATCACTCTAGTGCATCCAATGCACCTGTATGCCTGCGTTACTGTGCCCCGCACTTAACCAGCCCATACACCAGTCTCACATGTACCAAAGCTGTCCCATATCTGCTATGGTACCTTGTCTGGGGATAGCTTATGAGAATGGATCCAATCCAAACTCCTGGGACATTATTTATACAACTCAATACATCAACGCAGGTAGAGAAGTCTGCATAATAACGACCATGCCTATATAAAGAGTAATAATTCTATCAAAGTACATTCAAACAATCCCTGACCATGTCCATACATTGGTCTTCAGGGCATATACACCAACAACAATAGGAGGGTTGGTCCTTAGTTCCGTACTCTATGGTGTTTACATAATGCGCGAGAAACGTGAGAGGGCCTTAAGATGATGGAAATAAAAATGCTCGTAGAGTGTAGCGAGAAATACGAAGAAATCAGCGGCGAATTCATTCGGGGAAACACTAATGCAAGAGAAAACCATGGCACTCAAAGCATTGAAATTCGCTCACTAAACTCTTAGCAATTTTAAGCTTAAGAATAGCACGTCTTTAGGGGCTCAGCGGGTCGACGGGGCTCAGCCCTCACGCCTATGCGCTTGAAAAGACACTAAGGAACAAGAAAGATAGCTCCACGCATCTGATGTATGGATGCTCGTGGGTGTAGGAGGAAGAAGATGAAAACACAATAGAACTAGTGCAAGTAATGTCGAAAAATAGGCGAACCTGACCTACCGAAGGCGGTGGGATTTACTTCTTATAATGTTGGAAAAACACACTTCCGAGTCGAGGTATCGACCAAGACTCTTACAAGCTTCAGAATCAAGGCACCGACCATGATCTCCCAAGCTGGAGCACTCTACTCAATATGAGAACTCTACCACTACTAGAGAAATGAAAAACTAATGCTACCCATCCTCCTCTTTTATAGGATAAGAGGGGAGGGAACAAGACAAAACAGAAATCTTAACAACTACCTACTCTTGCAGCCCCAAAAGGAGTCAAGCTGCAGCAAAAGGACAAATTGAAACAACTCCTGCCAACTAAAGTGAAGCTGGCGCATGTCTTGATTCTTGTACAGGTGGCGGTGGCGGTTAGACGAGTTCGGAGCACACTGTGACAAAGCAGCAGAATTTGGAGATGGTGGGCTGGTTCATCATGGTGGAGGCTTGCTCTTGGGCCGTATTGTTGAGGTGATTGTGATATCCGTCTTGGGCCAGGCCCTCAGAGGTTCAGGTTGTGAGGCCCATGGGTTGGATGACTTCAGTGTGGACCGAAAGCGTGCTGATGACTCGTATATAGCGATCCAGTGGTTGACTTTAGCATTGGGATTGCCGAATTATCGGCTTGTTGGGCCTCCTTGGGTGGATGAACGTGGTAGGGAGCGTTGTGCATGTCGAAATGGGGTCGCTGGGGTGAAACGGAGCCGTCAGGGGTGTTCACGGACTGGCCGTGACAGCGTTCATAGCCATGATCGGCTGTAGTGGAGTCTATCATGGCGTTCACGGCTAGGTCATGATGATGATCACGCTTGTGCTTTTGTTCACACATGGGATCAGTAGTTTTCTGGAATTTTGCTGAGGTAATCACGGCCTAGCCGTTATGATCTTCACTGTCGTGACCGGAATTTGGGAATGGGTTGTGTCCGTACTCTTCGTTGTGATCGGGGTCGTCGAAATCTACTGAGGCGTTCACGGCCTGACCATGATGGTGTTCACAGTCATGATCACGTTTGCGTCTGAAGTCACTAGTTTTTTTTTATTTTTGCCGAGGTGATCACGGCTTGCCCGTGGTCACGTTCACACTTGTGTTTGTAATCGTCAAATTTGGCTGAGGTGATCACGGCTTGGCCCTCCCGGCCATGTTTGGGCACACACCCGTGCCTATGTTTGCCAGGGCCCATCACACCCGTGACGGTGGTCATGGCCTGGCCGTGATAGTCTCGCAGGAAATTTTTTTTGGGGGGGGGGTAGGGGGTGTTTTCCAGCCCAGATGTTCCCCCTTTTTGGTGCTATCTTCTCCTGCATCACATATAGGGCATCTGCAGCAAGATGGCTAATTAGATCAGTAAATTAAAATAGTATAGAAATTTATCAGACTTGAAAGTTTGCTATGCCTCCTAGGATGAACCATTAACTCTTTAAAGGAACTAAATGAACCAAGTAGTAGAACAAAACTAGCTCTTTTAAATGGAGTAAAGAAGGAGAGTCAGACGCTTGCTTAAACATGAAAATATATGCGACAAGAAGGCTAATCAGATTAGTGAATGATAGAACAATAGAAATTTATCAGTTAGCAAATTTTGTTGTGCTGCGCAGGATGTTCTAGTGACTCCCAAATGGAATCAAGGATTATTGGATGTAGACCAAAACGTGTGCTTCCAAGTCGTGCAAAGCATAAGGTATTCCAGTAGATCGAAGTACGTTAATTGCCTGCATGAAAAATGCTAATCAAATTAAAACTAAGGATAGAAACTTAAACAGTAAGAAAATGGAAGAGTTCTCATGGAAGTAGTGGGGGCGTCGGGGTGCGAGCTGGTTGCATTGGCTCTGTTCATCGTCGACGAGTTGGGAACGGACATGGAAGGTGTCTCGAGCTATAGGAGAGGACGGAGGTGAGTTGCCATCGACGTTTGAACACCGGCGGAGGTGGGGAAGCTGCGATTGATCAGAATAGATGAGGTTGGCTGAGCAGAGCAGGTGTCGTCGCCATTCACTCGGAGGTGCACGAACTCCAGACCTGCTATAGCTGGGGGTTACTCTAGCCACGGTGAACTCATGGCCGGAGTTTGGGAGTGAGTCATGGCGGGTCGAAAGAGATTGGCGGAAGCTAGAGTGTCACTAGAAATTTTCCTGATTCCAATGATCTAGCTGGCCGATGGGCCGATCCTTCTGGTTGTGGGTTCGGTTTGAAATGGAGGAGGGGTGGCTAGAGTTTGGGGATGATCCATCAGTTGGATCGTCGCCGGCAGCGAAGCGAATGGAGAGCACAAGGCTAGACTTAGCAGGAGACAGAGTGGCTTGCGACAGTGGCGGAAGATCGTTTGAACGTAGTTAGAGGTGAAAGATGGATGGTGTTCAGCTGGAGAAGAGGAAGAGAAGAGAATGGCGACACATGCACCAAAGGAAGAGAGACATCCGATAAAGAGGAAGAGAACTATTTCCATTTCATTTGATTCAAAAATTCTAACTTAGCTTAAAGATTATATTGGAGAGAATTTATAGTTAGGAGATTGAAGATGGTTGAGAATTCTAGTTGTTGCTCCTTTCTTTGGTTTCACGTCAGCTGCAAACGCCAGTTGTAATGGGTGGTTCTTCCTCTGCTGCGCACGATGCTTTCCTCTTCCATACATCTACTACAACGGGCAGCTCTTTATGCTCAGCAACTTGCTGCATCCATACGCAAGCACCCATTTTGGTGTTTTCTTCTTGTTGTCTTGGGCTGTTGATGACTCTATATTTCATAGTAATTTTCATACTTATTAACTAGTCTTTTGGAGTCATAATTGTGCTCTTTTGCTTATTTTATACCTTATTTATCCAATACTTCGGAATCTACACATTTCTTGATTTTTGATTAATTTCAGGTAAAAAGGTATCATTCTGATAGGTTTTTAAGCAATTTCAATACATATATGGATTCTAATCATCACGAGGAGTTTACACATCAAATTTCAAGTTAAACCGAGTTTTCTAGCAAAATTACGGTAGTGCAGTAATGAATTTTACGGCCGCAATCTACAAATATGGCACTACCGTAATGATTTTCACGGTCGCTTCCCACAGAAACTTTTTGGAAAATTACAGCACTACCGTAATATATTTTACGGTGCCATAATTTTGGTCTAAATTTATACAATGACTTTTGAAGAGAATACGGTACTACCGTAATTTTGAGCCGAATTCATACAGAAATTTCATAGGTAATTATGGCACCGCCGTGTTGGTGTATATGCCCTAAGGACCTAATTCTGGTCCGTTACTTGTACTACTGGACATTGATATTTATATCATACTGGCATTGTCGTTATCATTATTTATTTACATCTGCGAACATGTACTTATATGATAATGTCCCTGGAGATAGATTGGATCTGTGCTCAAACTATTGTCCCTAGTCAATGTACCTTAGTGGATATGGGACAGCTATGGTACTTGTAAGACTGGTATATGGGCTGGTTGGGCACGAGGCGCTAACGCAGGCATATGGGTATATCAGTGGTAGATATACTGGACCGACCCGCTGTGAGGCAATGACTTGGTATCACAAGTTATCCTCACAAGTGATAGGAGATGCATTGATCCCTTGACTTGAGGTCATTGGCCATTCTATGTGGTTAGGGATATGCTTTGATACAACCTAACACTTTGCCGTAGTTGGGAGGTAATAACGGTTGTCATTGGGCATGTCACGACCCATATGAGAAGGTCAATGCACAGACATAGGATTTGCCCCTTCCTAAGGGAAACATGATATCCATGGAGCTCCTCTATGGTTCTATGACTGAAAGTGTATGGCCATATGATGTGTACTTTACCGTACTACTAACCGCAAGCATGACGGCTTTGTCGTAGTAGTACTTAAGATGTCGATCCCACAGGGACAGTGATCAAGTACCGAGTGATTACGAATCAATAGCTAGACAATCGAGAGAATGTTTTGGGTTTTCATAAAATAAATCAAAATACAACTAAATACAAGTGCTAGCTGAATCAAACAAGTGAAGGTATTGGATAGAAAACAAGGTTTAGAGACATCGAAACTTCGAGCGCATCTCGTTGATGGATCTTAAACTCAAACAAGACAATCATCATAACAACGCAATTTTAAAAGTGTTCAAGGAAATATCAAATGGTACAGATTACCCTCTTTCGACGGCGTAATCCGGTATCAATCTAGATCGGCATCCTACTTTCGTGGCTCACCGTACCTAGATTAATCCATTGGGTTCAGAGATATTATAAGTTTCCTCACACAAATCCTGCCCAATTTCTTGACAGGTCAGAGCATGATCGATAAGGTAGATCTAGCGTCGCAATTCACCTTTCGGTCCTTCTTGCGGCGCCCAAGAAAAGTAATTGCATGATCAAGGCAATACTAGAAATAAAACAGCACAGATCGAATAAACACGAAATAAAATTACATTAGCTATAAGAAAACAAGTTTGAGAACAAGATCCAAACAACTCAAATACACCCTCGTTTCAAATAAAAAGATTACGCTATCATAGCGTTGATTCAGTACAAATATCTAAAGGAATAGAAGAACAAAAGAGAAGATAGAAGAAAGAGGAAGAAAACTCTCTACAAAAGCTTTGCAACATTCCTTCAAGTCTTCTTGCATGACGTATCATTCCTTCCTCCTCCCTTGTAATCGCCAAGAACTTCCCTTTGAAAAACTCGCTAGCCCCCCTTTGAGCCCCAACTGGGCGCTGCGTTCCTCAGCGATTTCGACCCCTTTAATCGTTTCTGAGGTGCCCTTTGATATGCCAGCATTAAATACCTTTTAATTATCTACGTTTTGACACCTTAAACGTCCAAAACGGAGCTATAATGACAAAGTTATGAATCTTTTAATTTTAGGCTGCGCAAGAGAGATTATGGGTGTAATGTAGATCACAGGCATGGTTGTAATGTTGGCGTCGATTCTCTTAAGCTCCTGAAACATCCATGAACTTGTGGACCATTAAAAGCTCTTCGTAATGACATAAAAAACGCCCAAATCGGAGTTGTAACGGAAAAGTTATGACCTATTTATTGCAGCCCTCCGATACACTTAATGCTACCATTAAGGGTGTAATGAGGATTATGGGCATGGCGGTAATCTTTGTAGCAAACTCCGTTTCGTCTAAAATTTTGTGGGTGAGTTGACCTTTGACTTGACTTTGATTCCGGCCATAGTTTGACGTCAGAAGTTGCCGATGGGAATATTATGGGCAGGCAGAAATTACGGCTATACCCGTAATGTCTTCTGTCGAAGTTTTCGTCTTCCGAAAGGCTTCTTTTGAGAAAATTGAGAGCACGCCTTTGGAATATGATTATGCTTGAATAAAGACGGGTTTCTTGAGAATTCAAATTGGAAATTATGGCCATAATGCAGATTAGGGCCTCGGCCGTAATTCTGGAAATTAGCTCCGTTTGAAGCCAAACTTCTCGTCAAGGTTCCTGATTCACTCGGGGACATAAATATACCTCCAAATAGTTCTAGAAATGAGTGAATTATCCTGTATTTATCAAACAAGACAAGAAGTGAAGCTTCTGAAGAAAATCAATGAAATAAGCCGGAAAGAGATATAAAAGCATGATATTATGTCTCGATTCGCATGTAAATACTAGTCTAAAAGACTATAAAAATACGAGACATCAAAATCTCTCAGACTTAAATCATTGCTTGTCCTCAAGCATTTAAAAGATAAGGGTGGAATCAGAAAAAGATGAAATCACGTCAAGCTTGTAAAGTATCCAAAGGAGATATCATTATGAACAAATCTCAGAAAGTCAAGGCATTCAAGATAATCATCTATCGTCAAGAGTAAGGGTGTGAAGATAAAAATTATATGAGGCTTACCTTCATGAGCTGCAATAATCTTCTATGTGGTATATATGTACTCTATTCGAACCTGATTCATCCAAAGACACGAGTTGGAAAAATACCAATGCACTCTTATTTGTATTAATATCCTCTCAATTTTTATTTTGACTTCAACTCATTTCTTATGTACCACTGCCAATTTTACGTAGTGCCAAGTAGAGGAGTCTTATTATTTTTTTTCGTAGACTTCAACTCATGTCTTCGGTACCACTGCCAATTTTACATAGTGCCAAGTAGAGGAGTCTGTTTTATTTTCTTTTTGATTTTTTTTTGAGAGGAGATAACATTCATCAGATAAGTGCATTGATTATAACCAACAAGTAGTAAGGTGAATCAAATAGATAGAAGTACGTACATCCATAGAGAAAATTATAAGCATTACTTGAAAGTAAAAAATCTCAATCGAAAATCAGATATATCACTCCACAATCTTTTTCCATCAAATAAGATGATCATATGAATTACCTGACTTTGAACTAAGATTTAGAACATAATAATAATATCCCAAGGAGTCAATCATAAAATATGAAGCTATCATGATTTCCGTTAAAAATCAAAATAATATCATCAAAAATAATATCACCACTTATTTTCATCATATCATCAGAGCGCAGCATATGAAATGTATCATCAAAGCACAAAACATAAATATTGAGTTATTGCATAACATGTTTTGAAAATGAACCCAACCCACAATCTCCTAGACTTAAATTATGCATAGTCCCTATGCATAGCATGTAAAGAATTCAGAATTTGGAGAAATGTGATGCAATACTCACAAAATCAGTCAGAGCCATCATCGGTGCTCATCTCAGCATCTTCCTCTTGAGGGTCGTCCACATGTCGTCATGTGAATTCAGTAGGACTTCCAGAGAAGCTGCTGGCATTTATGGACTTGAACAAAATTACGCATGAGGAAGCCAAAGACAGAGCACTGCCTCAAAATAGCATCTGATGAAGAGGCGGAAAGGAGCAATAAGTATGTGTATGGTAGATTTTCGGGCTCCGATCTTGCGCAAAGGGGCCATGGCAGATATAACAGATTGAGATCAAGAGAAAGCGACAGCAAGAAAAAAACCAAAGCCTAGAATAGCCGAGAGATCTGGAGGCAGAAATCAGGAGATGAAATTAGGGCCCTCGGCAGATTCCGTGAAGCACGTTTGATAGCACCAAGGGCGCAGATCATCGGTAGAAGTCTCGGCAGATGATTTCAATAAGAGATCATGGTCTTGGAATTAATGAAAAGAAGACAACGCCTTCCTGAGTCGCTCGTGGTCGTGACGGTATCAACGACAGGAGCTAGGTGGTCGGTGCTTGTGAAGGTGGCAGTAGCAAGTAGAGATCCAGTAGCTTTCGGGGTCGTCGAAAGAATGTATGAAGCGCTTAAATCGATCAAAGAACCCTGGAAACTGAAGCAAGCTTGATTGGTGAACTATTGACGATGTTGAACTGCAGAAGAGTGAAATGCTTGCTGAAAGAGCAGCTTTAGGATGGAAATCGTTGGTGAAACCCGACGATAGCAGCAGAGGCTGGGATGGAAGGAGCAGCTTCAAATCTCTGCAGATGCAATCAGTAAAGGTTGAAATCAAGGGAGGAGGTTGCGTAGAAGCAGTGGCATGGGAAGGTCTTTAGTGCTCGCAAAGATTCAATAGCGTGATGGAATCGGTATGCTGCAGTTGGTTTCGTATCGCCACCCTCGCCTTCAATGTGGACGGCGAGCGTATGAATCGTAGGCGTCGCTGGCGGCTTCAGACGTTGAACGGTGGAGGCGCGTAAATGCTTCAAGGATCGGCGAGAGAAAGAAGGCTGGCAAACTGATCTGTAGGGTAAATGTTTGCTCTAGCTGTTCGCTCAACGGATGATGCGTTTGCTGATTTCAGTGTGAACAAGAATGGCGGCTCAGTAAAGTAATAGCAGAGGAAGTATGTGGCTGCAGTTGTCCATCGAGAAGAGCGGCGTTGATTCCTGCCAGGTTTAATTGAAGTCGGCGCGGCTGATGAATGTCACTTGAAGGAGCAGCTATTGAAGAGAGATCGCCGCCTTCATTAATCCAATAAAACCGGTAAACGTTTGAAGAGATCGAAGGACGGCGCTGCTTTGATTATTGAGAAGGGCGGCAGCTGATTAATATTGCGACGGGAGGATGAAGAGGCGGCAGTTTCCAGTCGCTTGGATGGAGGTCGGCGTTGATTGGAGGTGTAATGGCAGAGAGAGTCGGTGCTGAAGTCGGCAGCAATTTGGTAACGGCAGAGGAGAAGAGGGCGGCGGCAGTTCAATTCTGTTCGAGAACTGATTTGGAGCCGCCATGGGTGCAGCGGCTGAAGAGAGATCGTCGCCGCCATGAATCGGATTTGGAATTGTCGGCGTCCGTTAAAGCTGGAGACGGGCGGCGACTGGAGCAATATCGACGGCGCTGATTATCCAAGTTTTAACTCTCCCAAAAATCGCTAAGTCCGTCCACGCGAGAGCCATCCGGCGAGAGTTCTCTGCTAAGCCAAATAAGTATGAAACCGCCACCTGGATCTCAATTCTTTTGTGGAAGTCAAAATAAACTCGGTCAACCCCAAATCTCTATTCCAAGCTGCTACCAAAAGTGATATATATTTCAAGAATGCCACCAACAAATAATTCCCATGCTTTAAGATCCGTGCGTATGTATAATACACTTGGCTGCCCTATTTTCTTCAGCTAGTTATGGCTGTAATGGATATTACAGCTTCACCTGTAATTTGAATTTTTTTTTTTTACAAATACAATTGAACCTCAATAAACTTGCAACAAACATGAAATAACACTTGTTAGAAATAACAAATTAAAATTAAAAAAATAAAGTACTTGGGTTGCCTCCCAAGAAGCGCTTGTTTAGGGTCTTTAGCTTCACCGCAGTGTGATTCAAAGTTTAGAATGTATTAGTTGGCACCAAGGAATGCATACCTTAAATTGTCATATAGTGATTTCAGGTATACGTTTCTTTTAATATTTTACCTAGGGTGCTTCCACATGAAGGTCTTCTGATTTTCACCATTCGTGAATTGATTCGTTCAGTAGAGTGAAGGATTTTCACAAAAGTTTGAGTATTTTCATTATTTTTATCATCCTTCTCAGTTTGACTAGAACATCGTCTAAAATTTCTACCGATTTTCACACAAAATGATCAACAAGTAATAATAAAATGGCCATTTCTTTGTAGACTTAAAAAGTTTCACAGTGAATATTTCAGAAAGTCTACGAAAAAGTAGAGTTACACTAATTGAAGGAAAACTAAGTTAGTAAAAAAAAGCAAGAAAAGAAACAAAAATAAATAGGATAAAGTCTAGTCTACCAATTTTTAAATCACTTCGATATTGATGTCTGTCCCCGGCAACATCGCCAAAACTCCGCAAGCGTGACGGCTTTGTCGTAGTAGTACTTAAGATGTCGATCCCACAGGGACAGTGATCAAGTACTGAGTGATTACGAATCAATAGCTAGACAATCGAGAGAATGTTTTGGGTTTTCATAAAATAAATCAAAATACAACTAAATACAAGTGCTAGCTGAATCAAACAAGTGAAAGTATTGGATAGAAAACAAGGTTCAGAGATATCGAAACTTCGAGTGCATCTCGTTGATGGATCTTAAACTCAAACAAGATAATCATCATAACAACGCAATTTTAAAAGTATTCAAGGAAATATCAAATGGTACAGATTACCCTCTTTCGACGGCGTAATCTGGTATCAATCTAGATCGGCGTCCTACTTTTGTGGCTCACCGTACCTAGATTAATCCATTGGGTTCAAAGATATTATAAGTTTCCTCACACAAATCCTGCCCAATTTCTTGATAGGTCAGAGCATGATCGATAAGGCAGATCTAGCGTCGCAATTCACCTTTCGGTCCTTCTTGCGGCGCCCAAGAAAAGTAATTGCGTGATCAAGGCAATACTAGCAATAAAACAGCACAGATCGAATAAACACGAAATAAGATTACATTAGCTATAAGAAAACAAGTTTGAGAACAAGATCCAAACAACTCAAATACACCCTCATTTCAATTAAAAAGATTACGCTATCATAGCGTCGATTCAGTACAAATCTCTAAAGGAATAGAAGAACTAAAGAGAAGATAGAAGAAAGAGGAAGCAAACTCTCTGCAGAAGCTTTGCAACATTCCTTCAAGTCTTCTAGCATGATGTACCATTCCTTCCTCCTCCCTTGTAATCGCCAAGAACTTCCTTTAGAAAAACTCGCTAGCCCCCCTTTGAGCCCCAACTGGGTGCTGTGTTCCTCAGCCATTTCGACCCCTTTTATCATTTCTGAGGTGCCCTTTGATATGCCAGCATTAAATCCCTTTTAATTAGCTACGTTTTGACACTTTAAACGTCAAAAACGGAGCTATAATTACAAAGTTATGACTCTTTTAATTTTAGGCTGCGCAAGAGAGATTATGGGTGTAATGGAGATCACAGGCATGGTTGTAATGTTGGCGTCGATTCTATTCAGCTCCTGAAACATCCATGAACTTATGGGCCATTAAAAGCTCTTCGTAATGACATAAAAACGCCCGAATCAGAGTTGTAACGGAAAGGTTACGGCCTATTTATTACAGCCCTCCGATACACTTAATGCTACCAAGACAGGTGTAATGAGGATTATGGGCATGGCGGTAATCTTTGTAGCAAACTCCGTTTCGTCTAAAATTTTGCGGGTGAGTTGACCTTTGACTTCACTTTGATTCCGGCCATAGTTTGACGTCAGAAGTTGCCGATGGGAATATTATGGGCAGGCAGAAATTACGGCTATACCCGTAATGTCTTCTGTCGAAGTTTTCGTCCTCCGAAAGGCTTCTTTTGAGGAAATTGAGAGCATGCCTTTGGAATATAATTATTCTTGAATAAAGACGGGTTTCTTGAGAATTCAAATTGGAAATTATGGACATAATGCAGATTAGGGCCTCGGCCGTAATTCTGGAAATTAGCTCCGTTTGAAGCCAAACTTCTCGTCAAGGTTCCTGATTCACTCGGGGACATAAATATACCTCCAAATAGTTCCAGAAATGAGTGAATTATCCTGTATTTATCAAACATGACAAAAAGTGAAGCTTCTGAAGAAAATCAATGAAATAAGGCGGAAAGAGATATAAAAGCATGATATTATGTCTCGATTCGCATGTAAATACTAGTCTAAAAGACTATAAAAATATGAGACATCACCATACCTAGGTTAGACCTGATTTAGTCATAGCCATGAGATTGGATAGAAACAAGTGGTGACACACTTGGCCAATCGGATATCAGTTCGGCAAAGAGACTGTAATGCATCTGTACCTGGTTGCGATGATGGGGATGTCGATGTCGATATCCATTCCGATGACTTGGGTAGCAGCGATGCACTGCTAGGTGCCACTCACTGCTTGTGATGACCTTAGGTCAGCACTACCTACGTCAGAGGAACCTACAGGGTCTCACACCTTGATACTCGAGTTCTCGTATTGATCGGGAAGCCTTATGATCGAGTTATTGGATAACTCAGATCTATTTTGGAGATTTCATCAGCGCCAATGGGCTTGCTGAGATGGAAGAAATTTATTGGGGCCAACTTCCATTTACGGCATATTAACTATGGTTTGCCCAATTTGACCTAGGGTTAAATTTGGATTGGATCCGTGGGCTTGGTTAACATGCATAATGGACATTGGGCTGGGCCCATTGATAAGTTGGGCTTAATGGGGTTAAGGAGGAGAAAAGGGATGGCGTGTGCATGGCGTGTGCTTAACCCTAGTTAGACTAGGGTTAGCGCCTATGCATCATGAGGTTTGAAATTAATCTTGGGACTCATTATTTGAATTAATTAGAGTCCTAATTTATGAGGTTAAATGGGCTGATTTATTTGAATTAATTAGATTCCTAATTGGATTAGGATTCAATTAATTAAATAAATAATCAAATCCTAATTGGATTAGGACTTGTTCAAACCGCCCATTGAAAGTCCTAGTTGGATTAGGACTTGGGCTTGATCAAATCCTAATTAGATTACGAATTAAACTTGATCAAACCGCCCACATGATCAAACCGTTCATGAGAGTCCTAATTGGATTAGGACATGATATAACCGCCCAAATTCAGTCCTAATTGGACTAGGACTTAACTCCCTAAAATCTCTCCTAGCCGCACATTCAATTTGAATGGTGGCCACACATTAAGCCGCCCCTTGCCCTATAAATAACACCCCAAGCCGCCCCTCTCAAGATACTTATTCATTGGAGGCGAGTTCTAGCTCTTGAGGGCGAGAACAAAGAAGGCTTGGGCGAACACCTTCCATACCCTAGCCGCAAGCATCCTTCCTCCTTTCCTCTTGGCGCTTGGAGCTTTGGAGCTTGGCGGCCTGTCTTCTCTCCTCTTCCTCCTTGGCGCAACTTCTCTAGAAGGTAGCGCAAGTGAAGTGGTGATCTCCCCAAGGCTTGGATCTTCTTCCCAAGGCTAGCACCGGGCGTGGAAGAAGAGGACTTGAGCAATCCGTGTGTGTGAGACTGCAGAGGGTGCACACTTGGGCGCCTACGTTGACATCGGCCTCACCTTGCATTAAGGTATTTTCTATCACATCATGTCGACTCTCTCGCTTGACGATCTTCACTGGGTTTTTGGGACTAGCCTGTTTCGGGGATATTCTTCTACTGCGCAATGTATTTGTGTCCATAAACCTCTGAAAAATTGTAAAATATCCCCGGGGTTTCCCAACACACCATAATTATGTTCACGGTACTGTAATTTTCGGCCCAGTCGCCCGATTCTTCCACTAGAAACTTTAAAAGATTATTTCTCGAGTTTTAGGGCACCAATTGAAGATCTGTAAAAAGGGGAATGATCAGGATTAGAAGGGGGAGGTTTTCGAAGCAAAAGGACCAATTTTTATCAACTCTACATGGAGAATTTGAGGAGATTGCCGTCGACCTAGGGTTCATCGATTCTCAGTGTACAGACCACCTTTGGCCACAAAATTTGAAAGGAATCTTTGCCTGAAGGAGGAGAACATAGACTAGAAGTTTCAGAACAAAAGAAGATCGAAGAGAGGAGAAATCAAAGAATTCGTGGGCGCTGCCACTGTTCATCGAGTTTCAGAGCTATTACGATGCTGTAATTTTTATTACAACATTGTGTTTAGCAAAAACTGTCTTTCTCATTCAATTTCTGATCAATCTGAATAATGTTTAATTGTAATCCTTCCATCATGCTAGCTTAAATCTCTTTTGGGATAGGGGTATAATCCCTTTAATTTTGTAATGACTGGATGATCTCTATTTCATCAGGATATTTTTGACATGATAATTTTACTTAAGTGTTGATTGTCTTTAATCTTTTCTAAGTTTCATATTATTAACATGTAATAGAGTTTTGTGATATGGACTAAGAAGTGACTCACAAAGCTTGGAACCCTAGAATTGAGATTTAGGAACTCATTGTAAGAAATTAGGTTTGTTCTTATTTCTAAATTTTAGAAGTTATTTTACTTGTTGATATTCTGATCTAGAAAATATTATTGAGTTAGACATGAAGATATGCTAGAGATAGATATTGGATTGTTAGAACCCCTTAAGTAAAACCTGAGAAATTAAGGTATGAGAATACTTAATTTCTCTTGAGATTTTGTCTTTGGGATGGAATGCACGAGAGTGATTCTCAATCTCTTTGCCATGGTTTACTTATCTTAAGTATTGAATTAATCTTGCGCGAGAGCGAGGATTATTCTTTGTAAATTGTCTGCGCAAGAGCGAGATAATTTCTTTATTTAGTAAACTACTTGTTTATCATGATAAGAATAGACTGATGAGCATTTAAATTATATCCAGTCATCAAAATTAAGGTGGACGAAACCCTAGTCCTAGTTTTATTCTCTGATATTTTTCCGTACAGTTTTCGATCATTTGCCTACGTCTTATTCAGTATGCCTAGCTAGTGAGAAAAGAACTATTCGGTACTTGACAAACAAGGTCTCTGTGGTTCGATATCTTTTTATTACTTTAAGTATCCGTGCACTTGTGGACACAACACATATCCCGAGAAAAGGGAAGAAGAAGGTAAAGGAAAGCAAGCAGCCAAACTTTAATAGGTGCTCTATGTCAAGACTTCAAAAATACATGAAAGAAATATCAGAGGGTAATAATTTGATTGAGATGTTGGCTCGGGCCTTGCCCTTTGGTCATTTCTTACAAGGCCCGAGCATAGCTCTGGATATGTTAGGCATCGAGTATATGAGAAATAATTGGGATGAGCAAGGGAAATGATTTCTCATTAATGGAATATTCCTAGAATTCTCTATTAAGGATGTGGCAGTATCCTAGGGCTATGCAATTCTGGAGAGCTTTTTAAATTTGATGCTAATATGCTTGGTACAACATTCTATAATGAGGAATTCAAGGGCTTATTAATAACAAGGAAAGCACTTGAATTGAAGCTCAAGGGCTTGAGAGGGCAGAACGGTGAAATTTTGGATGAAGAGAAGATGCTGAAACATAGTATTTTGTATATATTTTGCACATTCTTATTCTGTGGTGTTACCTACACCCTGAATCCTTTATTTGTGAATTATGTGGTAGACTTGACCAAGCTCCACACATACAACTGGGCTGAGGCTGTACATAGATACCTTATAGAAGATTTATCAAGAAGCCTAAAGAAGAAAAAGTCTGTGCAATTTTCAGGTTGTGGCATCCTACTTAATGTAAGTATCTCTTTGAACCTACTATGTGTAATGAATGTTATAATATCTATCTAGCTGATAACTTTGCTTTTTTTGTAGGCATGGTTATATGAGCATTGCCAATTATTTACCAATATGAAGGTTGAAGGTGCTCATCCTCACCTATTTCGGTGGGCCAATGTAAAGTTTAGAAGAAGAAACACATTTTTTGATTTATTAAAAGATGTGAATAAGCAAATGGTATGTACCCTATCTTGATTGTGGCTCTCGCTGACACTTGTATTGATAAGTCTAATCCTAGGGCAAATGGTATCATGTGTGCAAATTATTTATGAGATTGATGCAGAAGCTGGTATTCAAGAATCATCAGACAATAAGTTGTTATCAACTGAAGAAGATATACCAAATATAGATAAACAACTAGTTGAAGCAAATGTAGATACACAACTAGTTGGACCAACTATAGATACACCAACTGGCTATAGTTTAGAATACATACGTACATGTTTAGAAAACGATCAGCTGAAACATAAACTTACCATAGTAACTGTGGAGAGAGATTAGGTTCTCGCCAGATGCTTTAATTTTGATTTGACTAAAGAGATAGAGTAGCTTAAAGATGCGCTAGATGAATCCGTCAACAAAATAAATAGGCTTGTTGAAGAGAACAAGGTCGCACAAATAGCATTCGAAGCTCAATGTTCTCAATATGAGTCTACAATAAAGCGTCTCAATGATGAGAAGCAACCGCTCATTGTTGCCTCACAAGACCAATGCCAAGAGTATGAAAGTAAGATTCAAAATCTGAGATTTGAATATGAAGAGAAGTTGCAGGATCTTAGAGCTTCATATGATAGTCTGAAAAAAGAACACGATAAAGTTTCATCGGATAATCCACTTGAAGAAGTGATATCTTGGTCTGATGATGATGATGATGATGCTAAAGGAGCAGAACCCCCCAAAGTTGAGTCCAAAGGGAAAGGGAAGTGGTGACGACTTGTGTCTAGGACACTAGCTTCACCTTATGCCCGAGATATCAAAAGGAAGAAGAATGTACAGCCCCTAGAGGCTGTTGTAATTAATGAAAATGAGGCAGATTAACCCTATGTCGATAAGGTATTACTTGACACCACTGTTATTATCATATGCTTGTCTGATATGTTTAATTAACAATAATTTAGTTTTTGTAGTATATGAGCAGAATTGATTTCAGTGGATATGATAAAATAAGCGAATCCATACACAACATAATAAGGGCCTTTTTGGATGACCCAATACAAGATTTCCATCCGAACACCCCCTTTGCTATTAAGAAATCACAAGTATGTGAAATATTGTTTGGTGAGCGAGTCGGAGATGATGTAAGTGTTATCTAGGTTGCAATTTGTTGTACTCCGCAAGTGCACGGATACTCGAAGTAATAAAGAAAGATATTGAACCACAGAGACCTTGTTGTTAAGTATTGACGAATTGAATTTTCACTAGCTAAGCAAATCGAAGGTTATGAAAGTAGGGATCTAACGGAATTCGGAAAATCAGAGTGAGAGAATTGGGACTAGGGGTTATCCACCTTAATAATTAAGACTAGATATAGTTCAAGATTCATCAAACTTATTCTATTATGATAAAGATGTAGTTTACTTAATGAAGGAATTAACTCGCTCTCACGCAGTTAATTTACAAAGAACTATCCTCACTCTCGCGCAAGATATTTTCAAGGTTTAATGAAAGTAAACTATGATAAAAGAGATCAAGAATCACTCTCGTGCATTCCGTCTCAATATCAAGATCTCAAGTAAAACTAAGCACTCTCGCACCTTAGTTTCACAGATTTCACTAAGGTTTTCTAACAATTCAACATCTATCTCTAGCATGTTTTCAAGTCTGAAACAGTAGTAATTTCTAGGTCAAAACATCAACAAGAGTTAATCTTCTAAAATCTAAAGATAAGAACACAACTAATCTCTTACGATGAATTCTTATTATAAATTTTAGGGTTCCAAGTTTTGTAGTATCATCTTCTCAGTCCATAATACAAAACTCTAAAACTTGCTAATGCAAGAAACTAGAAACGATTAAAGGCATTAATCTCTTAAGTGAAATTACCATAACAAGAATATTTTGATGGAATAAAAATTATCTAGTCATTGAAGTATCAAGGGGATTAAACCCCCACGTCCCAAGAGAAAGTTTAAGCTACCATGGTGAAAGAATCACAGCAAAACATCGTTTTAGAGTTATTAGAATTCGAAAAGAGGGAGTAAAAAATTACAAAACCGGATTGAAACCTAAATTACAACCCGTAATATGAACTGGAACCATGATGAACAGTGCGGCGACCACGTATTTGATGATTCCTCCCTTGATCGATTTCCTTTCACTCTGAAACTTCAGTGGTGTGTTCTTCTTCCTTAGGGTGAGCTTCCTTCCAAAAACCGCGGCCGGAGATGATCGGAGCAGTGAACGACGGTGAACCATAGCGTGGTGGCAATTCTCCCAAATTCTCCATGAATACTCAATAAAAATTGTTCCTTTTGCTTCACAAACCTCTACCTACTTATCTTGAGTCTTCCCCTTTTTCGGATCTTCAATTCGTGCCCTAAATCTCCCGATATCGCATTTTTAAGTGATCGGTGGAAAAATCAGAATTCTGGCGCAAAATTACGGCACCGTGGAAATTTCTATGGCAGTGCCGTAATTGCCTCTGAAAGTTTCTGTGGAAAATTGTTTAAAATTACGGCACCGTGGGAATTTCTACGGTAGTGCTGTAATTGCCTCTGAAAGCCTTTGGTCGAATATGACTGAAATTACGGTACCGTCGTAAGTTTACTTAAAAATACGGTAGTGCCATATTTCTCCCAGATAATCCTGAAAGTTTTTGTGTGATTTCTTCCGAAAATTCGGTACCGTGGAAATTTCTACGGCAGTGCCGTATTTTTGCTGAAACTTCTGAAAAATTTTGACTTGAAATTTGGTATCAAAAATACGGTACCGTTGTAGTTGGGACCAAAAATACGATAGTGCCGTATTTTTACTGGAAGGGTTATTTTGACTTGAAATTTGGTGTGTAAGCTCCCCTTGATGATTAGAACTCGTTCATGCATCGAAAGTGCTTGAAAACTGGTGATATTGGTACCTTTTTGCCTAAAATTGATCAAAAATAAAGAATGGTGTAGATTCTGAAGTATTTGACAAATAAGGTGTAAAAATAAAGCAAAGGAGCAAAATTATGACTCAAAAGTCTAGTAAATAAGTGTGAAAAATACTATGAAATTTGGAGTCATCAAATACATAAGGCTCAAAGTTTGCTTGCCCTCAAGCAAAAATCAAGAAATTGATCAAAAGAAAAGACTTTCTCATGACGAATAAATTTCTAAAATACAATCACCAATGAAAACTTTCACCAATTGCTTCATAAAATTTCAAATAGACATATCATCCTTTGAGTTTGATCCTCAAGATTCACTATTTAGTCAAATAAAACTTCACAACTTGCATAATGGGTAGAATATCAATCTCAAGGTTTCATTCAGTTTTAATTCATAACCATCAACTTTTGTTTACAGGATTAGTGTTTCCAAGATCCTTTTCCACACAGAATTCCTCTCTCTCTCTCTCTCTCTCTCTCTCTCTCTCTCTCTTTTAACCATATACCCACATAGATACATACTTTTTATTGCGGACTTCAACTCTTGTCTTAGGTACCACTGTCAATTTTTCACAATGCTAAGTAGAGGAGTCAATGCCATTATTTTCCTTCTCTCTCTTTATAGACTTCAACTCATCTCTTAGGTACCACTGTCAATTTTTCACAGTGCCAAGTAGAGGAGTCTCTCACTATTTTTGTGGATTTTGGATTCCCTTTTCCCAACAAATAGAAAATAGCATAAAAATTAACCAAATTAACCCATTAATATCAATTCAAGAATTACACTCGTATGTTGGTTTTATTCAAAGAAATAGCTTCACTTTAAAAATCAAAATCATCAAATAATATGTTCACCTAAAATATTATTCATCAATCAATGAAAAATCTCAATAGGCATATATGTATTAGAGAAATAAATTCACATAATATATCTGATCTTAATCACAATTATGAGTAAATCTATCATCAAGAAAAATTTCGGCATGGTAACGACATTGTTTTCATAAATAAACAACCCACACAGGCATAATATCAGTATCACCAATAAATCACAGCAAAATCATCAACATAAATCCTATATCACACAGAGCGTCAATCCAAATATCACAATACCATGTACAACCATATCGAAGCTTCTTCAAATAGATCAGAACCAAATATCTCAACAATATCAAGTACAACTAAATCGAAGGAAAAGTATAACAAGTCATCCAATCATGTTAGTACAGCCAAATCGAAAGCGTGTAGTAATCAAATCTTAGAAGTGAGGATCCATAGCAATAGGACACAAGAAGTTTGACATAGTCATCCTTCCCAACACAACCATGAGAGCGATATCAGTCAGTAGACTCAAATAAAGCATGAGTATAAGAATGAGATACTCACAAGATCCTACTCGTCTGAATGTGTCTCCTCATTGTCCCTCTCAGTCTGAGCGGCGTCCATGGGGTCATGAGAAGCTCCTATGCCTGCATTGCCATAAACATCACCTTTCTTAGAGTCCTCGTAGCCGAAACGATCATAGAGAAAATTCCCCATGTCTTCCATGTATTTTCCTAATGCCTCGACATCCATGTGGATGTGACTCATTTGGTTGGATAACCTCCCCATGGCTCCCATCATCATCTCCATACGTGCAGAAAGTACCTGAAACCCAGGGTCTCGGTAACTCTGTCAATCTCTCTGGTCTGGAGTTGCATGTTGTGCGGATGATCCAGGGGCTCCATGCGATGGTAGATCAGCAACTCCGGGTGGTGAGGAATCAATGCCTATATCAAAGGGGTTATCACCCCAAGTAGGAGGTGGCGGTGGTACTGATGTCTTCGGTGCAGGTGTAGCATAAGATACGCCGCTGGGTGATAGCTTCCAGTTTTTGGGGTTTTGCACTGAGGTCCGCCCAGGGTCAGGTAATGGCAATGTAGGGAGCCCCGGCTGCAAAACCAATCTATATGTATCTCTATCTCGAACAATCATTTTCATGGCAACACAAGATTCGATATCTATCCTGTCGTTGCCCCGAGCAACCTCAATCCCATATGGCTGAATCCCTAAGAATAGTGCTATAGGAGTGAGAAACCCTCCTATCACTATTGATCCTCTCTTAGCCCTTGCCACTTTGTCCAGATATCTCATGAAAAAGAAGGTCACATCAAGTATATGACCATGCAACATACTCCAAAGAAAATATAGCTTGTCATGGCGGACTATACCATCGCTATCTCCCCGCCCAAATACAGTGTGTGCAAGAACGCGGTGAACATATCTGATACATGGGTTTGTGATACTGGAGGCCCTAGTTGATGATGATGAAAACCTAGCCTCTGACGAGATCTGACTCCAAAGGATGTGCTCAATAAATCCAATGGGCGGCTCAATACGCCCCTTCCGTGGAAGATAGAAAATACGCCGGACTTCCTTGAACGAGAGTCTTCTGTCCTCATTTACCATCCTGAATCTTATTTCCCCTTCAGCTGTATGATCCATATATTCATTCCAACTCACCTCCAAACTACTAAGGACCTCCAAAACAATCGGTAGGTATGTTTGAGGTGTCATATCAAAGAATTCCCTCACACCCATCTTATCATACATCCAAATGTTGGTGTATATGCCCTAAGGACCTAATTCTGGTCCATTACTTGTACTACTTGACATTGATATTTATATCATACTGGCATTGTCGTTATCATTATTTGTTTACATCTGCGAACATGTACTTATATGATTAGGGTTTCTTGTTTCTATCACCTTTTCAATCTCTTTTGGATTTTTGGGTTATTTTTCTTGCATGGTTTAAAGATCAAAGGTGCACGTGGTTTTGTCAAGTAGGACAGGCATTGTGTCTTCGGACTGGCCGGGTCTCTTGATATGACAAAATTACCAGCCGAGAGGATCTTTGAAATCATCATGAAAATTAATTGTGAATAACTAAAAGATTTGTGAGAAGAAGATGAGAAAAAGAAACTGGTTTTATGAAAAAATAAAATTTTATATTTTATATTTTTCATGAGCATGTAGAATTGCATAAGTAATGCCTTGATTGTGCATGGTGTTGTGATCATTAGTCAAGCCCCTTTGCATGCCTGTGATGCACTCTTGTGAGGCCTGCGTGCCACTTTTCTTTTTTGCTTTTAATTAAGATGAAGATTAGGATGGCGCACATCACCTGAAGATAGGCGCATGCATGCTTGCTTGCGCACCTTGCATGGTGGCGCAAGAAGCACCCCTCCTTGATGGCCCTTACTTGGTGGCGCATCATCCTTGAAGGAAGCCCATGGCATTGGCCGAACCTATGAGGGTGCTTCTAGGGTTTCCCTTGAACTACCTCTAGGGTTTGAGAGCTAAACCATGGTGAGGAGGACCTTGGAGCCGAGCTTGAAGACCAAGATAGAAGTCGGCTAGGTTAGGTCTTTAGGGGCTTGAGTCCTAGGTCAAGAGTTGAACCTCTTCTGGCATGGGTTGGTTCAATGTCTTGAATAGGCTATGATCACATCATCCCTTTACTGTTTTCCATATCTGCTAAAGCATGCCTATGATGTTTTATTTTATGTTATCACTATAGGATTGCATGCCTGTAATGCTAGACATAAGATAAAACTGAATTGATGAGACCTCAAAACCCTCATTCAAATATCAAGTCTAGTAGCCTTCTGACGCGTAGCCCTCATCAAACTATCGATCGATGGTGCTGTGCATTGTTTCCACCCTAGTGGACACACCCATCTATCTTTAGGAGGCATGTGGTGACAATGTTTTCCCCAGTCCAGTTAAAATCCTGGACGCGCCTTTGCAAGGAATTCGTTGGCCCTAGGCATAACGGTTAGGATAGACTTGACTAGTTTTTCAATGTGATGGCCACATGATGGAACTCTAGAGGCAGCCTCAAGAAGTTAGGGTTTTGTGTTGTTCCAGCCCTAGCTGGGCACAAAATGCTTGAACTGTCTTGAGAAGGGGAATTGCTAAGTTGCAATTGGCTAGCGTGCCTACCTTGAGATACATGTGTCACCTCGTGTAGTACATCCTGCCCTAGCGGGACGCGAGGCCGTGTGAGGAACAAGGATCCCATCTCACTAGGAAATCTTGAATTTCCCGATTGACTTTGTGGGTTGTCAATTCGATTAAAATAGTGGGAGCCATGATCATTTAAAACAAGTCAAGTTTAAATGATTTGAAGTAGTGCTAATCTGCTTTTCTTGGTTGTTGTAGAAACGATGACTATGAACAATAGCAGATTGTCACTGCGATCTATCCTGGAAAAGGACAAGTTGGTTGGATCCAACTTGATGGATTGGTGTCAAACCTTGAGGGGTGACCTCAAGCTCGAAAGCTGTAAAAGGCATAACCAGAAAGAGGAGAGGAGAAGGGTTACACCTTCATCTTCAGGCTCTAGTATTTGCGTGGTTGAAGTCAATCTGTCTACTTCAAATACGTGGGTATTGGATACCGCATGTGGAGTGCATATTTGTACAAGTATGCAAGGGCTCAAACGAAGTAGGACAGTGCGACCAGGAGAGATTGACCTTCGGGTCGGTAACGGGGCACAGGTTGCTGCTGTAACTGTAGGAGACTACACTCTCTCGCTGTCGTCTGGACTTCAACTAGAACTGGAACATTGCTTCTATGCACCGTCAATTACTAAGAATATTATATCCATTCCTGCCCTGTCGAGGAAAGGATTTTGTTTTGCGATAAAAGAGAACACATGTTCTTTTTCATTGGCAAACATATTCTATGGATCTGGTACACTATGCAATGGGTTGTATGTCTTGGACATGCAAAGTTCTGTGTGCAACGTGAATGCTAAGAGGATTAAGTTAAGTGGTTTAAATAATACTTATCTTTGGCATTGTCATTTAGGGCACATCAACAAGAATCGCATCCAAAATCTCCATGCAAATGGATTCCTGGATTCAGATTCCTGCGAGCCTTGTTTGTTGGGCAAAATGACAAAGGCGCCATTCACCAAGCATGGTGAGAGGGCCACAGGTTTGTTGGATCTAATACACAGTGATGTGTGTGGGCCATTCAACAAACAAGCTAGAGGTGGGTATGTCTACTTTATCACATTTACTGATGACTTCAGTAGATATGATTATGTCAATTTGATGAGACATAAGTCTGAATCCTTGGAGAAATTTAAGGAGTTCAAGAATGAAGTGGAAAACTAGCTTGGACGATCCATTAAGGCTCTTCGGTCTGATCGAGGCGGAGAGTACTTGAGCCATGAGTTTGTTGACTATCTTAGAAAGTGTGGGATTCTTTCCCAACTCACTCCTCCTGGAACACCTCAGTGGAATGGGGTGTCTGAGAGGAGAAATTGAACTTTGTTGGACATGGTTCAATCTATGATGAGTCACGCAACTCTACCTCCGTATTTCTGGGGTTTTGCATTACTTACAGCAATCAAGACACTAAATAACGTTCCATCAAAGAGTGTTCCTAAGACCCCACATGAGTTGTGGACTGGGAGACGCTCAATGCTATCATTTATGCGGATCTGGGGATGTGAGGCTTATGTCAAACGTCAGGATTCTAGCAAGCTAGAACCCAGATCTGATAAATGTGTGTTTGTGGGGTATCCTAGGGAAACCAAAGGATACTACTTCTTTAATCCCACCGAGAACAAAGTTTTTGTTGCTCGGACTGCTGTATTTCTCGAGAAAGATTTTCTCCTGAAAGGCACCAGTGGGAGAAGCTTTGACTTGGATGAGATCCAAGGTCAACCACAAGACACAGTAGGAGAGATGGAACCTGAGCCACCTGCACCGGTTGCTGGGCAACTAGAGGCTCAGACACAGGCCCCACGTAGGTCTGGGAGAATTCGTCGTGCACCTGAGAGGTATGGGTCGCTGCTGACCCAACACGACGGGATCTTCATCATTGAGGATGAACCCAAGACTTATGATGAGGCAGTCAGTGGATCGGACTCCGAGAAATGGCTTGAGGCCATGCGATCCGAGATGGATTCCGTGTCAGCTAACCAAGTTTGGGATTTGGTTGAGCTGCCGGATGGGGTAAAACCCATAGACTATAAATGGGTCTTTAAGAAGAAGACAGACATGGATGGTAACATAGTTACCTATAAAGGTAGATTAGTGGCTAAAGGATTCAAGCAAGTCCACAGGGTGGATTATGATGAAACCTTCTTGCCAGTTGCCATGTTCAAATCCATTCGGATTCTGCTTGCTATAACTGCATATCACGACTATGAGATATGGCAGATGGATATGAAGATAGCTTTCCTTAATGGAATGCTGACTGAGGATGTGTATATGACACAACCTGATGGCTTCGTCCATCCCGCAGAGGCCAATAAGGTCTGCAGGTTAAAGAGATCCATCTATGGATTAAAGCAAGCATCTCGAAGTTGGAATCTTCGATTTGATGAAGCTGTGAGAGATTATGGCTTAATCAAAAGCAAAGATGACGCCTGTGTATACAGAAAATTCAGTGGGAGCTTAGTGACTTTTCTGGTCTTGTATGTCGATGACATACTGCTCACCGGGAACGACATCCCTAGTCTTCAAGCTATGAAGACATGGTTAGGGAAGTGTTTTGAGATGAAGGACTTAGGGGAGGCTGCCTATATCCTAGGCGTGAGGATCTACAGGGACAGATCCAAGAAGCTCCTTGCCCTTAGTCAGTGTTCATACATTGATAAGGTCCTGGAGAGGTTTAGCTTGGAGCAATCCAAGAAAGGGTACCTTCTAGTGAGACATGGCCTTACTCTCTCAAAGAGCCAGTGTCCCACCACACAGGCTGAGAGGGATGACATGAGTTGAGTGCCCTATGCTTCAGCAGTAGGATCGATCATGTATGCAATGTTGTGTACTAGACCAGATGTGGCTTATGCTGTGAGCATAACCAGCCGATACCAATCCAATCCTAGAGTACAGCACTGGGTGGCTGTAAAGAACATCCTAAAGTATCTGAGAAGAACTAAGGATTTGTTCTTAGTCTATGGGGGACAAGAAGAGCTCAGTATGTAGGGCTACACTGATGCGTCTTTCCAGTCTGACCCTGACGACTTCAGATCGCAGGCCGGCTATGTGTTCAAGATAAATGGAGGTGCTGTATGCTTGAAGAGCTTCAAGCAATCCACCATAGCTGATTCTACAACCGAAGCTGAGTATGTGGCCGCTTTTGAGGCAGCCAAAGAAGCTTTTTGGATTAGGAAGTTCATTTCTGAACTTCAGGTGGTTCCAAGTGTAGTATATCCCATTGAAATCTATTGTGATAACAATGGAGCAATTGCACAAGCCAAGGAACCACAGTCTCATCAAAAATCCAAACACATACTCAGGAGATTTCACCTGATCAGAGAGATCATAGACATAGGTGATGTCAAGATTAGCAGAGTTGACACAGAGAAAAATCTAGCAGACCCAATGACCAAGGCTTTGGCGCAGCAGAAGCATGATGGTCATGCTAGAGATATGGGGTTAAGATTTCTCAACCTCTAGGTCTTAGTGCAAGTGGGAGATTGTTGGTGTATATGCCCTAAGCACCTAATTCTGGTCCGTTACTTGTACTACTTGACATTGATATTTATATCATATTGGCATTGTCGTTATCATTATTTATTTACATCTGCGAACATGCACTTATATGATAATGTCACTGGAGACAGATTGGATCTGTGCTCAAACTATTGTCCCTAGTCAATGTACCTTAGTGGATATGGGATAGCTACGGTACTTGTAAGATTGGTATATGGGCTGGTTAGGCACGAAGTGCTAACACAGACATATGGGTATATCAGTGGTAGATATACTGGACCGACCCGCTGTGAGGGAATGACTTGGTGTCACGGGTTATCCTCACAAGTGATAGGAGATGCATTGATCCCTTGACTTGAGGTCATTGGCCATTCTATGTGGTTAGGGATATGCTTTGATACAACCTAACACCTTGTCGTAGTTGGGAGGTAATAACGGTTGTCATTGGGCATGTCACGACCCATATGAGAAGGTCAATGCACATACATAGGATTTGCCCCTTCCTAAGGGAAGCATGATATCCATGGAGCTCCTCTATGGTTCTATGACTAAAAGTGTATGGCCATACCCAGGTTACCTGATTTAGTCATAGCCATGAGATTGGATAGAAACAAGTGGTGACACACTTGGCCAATCGGATATCAGTTCGGCAAAGAGACTGTAATGCATCTGTACTTGGTTGCGATGATGGGGATGTCGATGTCGATATCCATTCCGATGACTTGGGTAGCAGCGATGCACTGCTAGGTGCCACTCACTGCATGTGGTGACCATGGGTCAGCACTGCCAACGTCAGAGGAACCTACAGGGTCGCACACCTTGATACTCGAGTTCTCGTATTGATCGGGAAGCCTTATGATCGAGTTATTGGATAACTCGGATCTATTCTGGAGATTTCATCAGTGCCAATGGGCCTGATGAGATGGAAGAGATTTGTTGGAGCCAACTTCCATTTACGGCATATTAACCATGGTTAGCCCAATTTGACCTAGGGTTAAATTGGATTGGATCCATGGGCTTGGTTAACATGCATAATGGACATTGGGCTGGGCCCATTGAAAAGTTGGGCTTAATGGGCTTAAGGAGAAGAAAAGAGATGGCACATGCTTAACCCTAGTTAGACTAGGGTTAGCGTCTATACCTCATGTGAGTTTAATTAATCATGATAAAATAGGGGCTAATTAATTAATTAATTAGAGTCCTATTTTTGTGGGATTAAATGGGCTGATTTATTTGAATTAATTAGAGTCCTAATTGGATTAGGATTTAATTAATTAAATAAATAATTAGAGTCCTAATTGGATTAGGACTTGATTCAAAATTTAATTTGAACCTTGATCAAGTCGGCCACTTGAGTCCTAATTGGATTAGGACTGATCATGATTAATTAGAATCCTAATTAGATTAGGATTTAATTATTTAAACAATTAATTAGAGTCCTAATTGGATTAGGACTTGGTTAATTCCTAAAATAATTAAACTCCTAAATCCTCTCCTAGCCGCCCACTCAAATTGAATTGTGGCCACACACTCAACCGCCTCTTGCTCTATAAATAGAGCCATAGACGCCTCCCCTCATGATACTAATCTCTCCTTGAGGCGTGAACAAAATTGAGGGCGAGTTCTTGAGGGCGAGAGCAAGAGGCTAGTGGCGCAATTCTTCCATCCAACCCTAGCCGCAACACACCTTCTTCCCTTCCTCTTGGCGTGAGGAACTTGGTGGTGTTTGGTGACTTCCTTCTCCTCATCTTCCTCTTGGTGCATACACCTTGGAGGTGGCGCAAGGCTAGAGGAATAAGCACAAGGCTTGGATCTTCTTCCCGAGGCTAGCACCGGGCGTGGAAGAAAAGAGCTCGAGGCATCCGTGTGTGTAAGACTGCAGAGGGCGCACGCTTGGGCGCCTACTACGACATCGGCCTCACCTAAATCAAGGTATTTTCTATCTCATCGTGTCGACTCTTTCGCATGCGATCTTCACTGGGTTTTTGGGACTGGCCTGTTTCGAGGGTATTCTTCCGCTGTGCAACGTGTTTGCATCTCTGAAAATTTGTAAAATATCCCTGGGGTTTCCCAACACCATAAAACGTCATCCTTCAACCCCAATAATTCCAAAGCCCTAACATCAGTATATTTTATCTTTACAATTCTTTGGGTGAGCAGCTGGTTATACCGTTGTTCCTGAAGTTCATCTCTAAAGATGATACCGAATGGATTTGGTGGTGGCACTGGAGTTTCAACAGGAGCTTTCCCCTTTTTCTTCGAAACCAATCTCTTAACCGGTGACATGATAATTGAAGCAAAGCAGCAAAAAAAAATCACTGAAAAGAACTCAAACATGTAGTGTTACCAGAATACTCGCAGGCTGAAAATGGGTTTGGATTCAAGCTTCGAATCTGGACTTCTGGGTTAGGATCGACCTTCGAATCAACTTGGGGAGCGATCTTCTACTTCCCTTGAGCTTTCTGAAACTGGAAGCAGCTTGATCGGCACTCGGACGAGAGAAAACGAGAAGGGCGGAAACAGGGGCGAAAACTGAAAAGCTCGATCGAGCTTGAAATCGCCCAAATCTCTGCTAGAAATTTGGTGGAAATCGCAAGGAACGGTCGAAAAAAGGTTAGGGAAGGAAGAACTCGAAGGAATCCGAAAGGTTGGTGTGAAATCGAGTGAAGAAACCCTAAGGAAGCGGCTCCGAACCCTAAATACGACACGTGAAAGTCGTGGAGTCGGACAAAATACGGCACCGTAATGAGTCTACGGCAGTGCCGTATTTTGGTTACAGGAGCTCTTCATAAATCATGGTACCATAATTAGCTTACGGCAGTGCCGTATTTCTTGTGAAAATCCAAAAATCTTTCTGTAAGTAAATGCCCCATTTTACGGTACTGTGACAATTTCCACGGCCCTGCCGTAATTTTTATAGAAACTCAAAATTCTTCTCGTCGAAATTTCTAAAAAATACGGTACCATGAAAACTTCCACGGCACTGTCGTAAAATGCCAAAAAAACTCAAAAACTTTTTGTATGAAATCTGACAAAAATACTGTAACGTCGTAATCCATCCTAAAAATACGGCAGTGCCGTATTTTGTCCAAAAATGCTAAAAATCATTAAAAATTCATGAAAAAATGAGAAAAAGAAAAATTACCCTTAAACAAAACAAATTAAGACAAAAAGAAACCAAAGAAACAAAAGAAAAAAAAAATGCTTGGGTTGCCTCCTAAGAAGCGCTAATTTAATGGTCACTAGCTTGACCTTTCTGGACTCAGATTTGCTCGTGGTCCATCGAGTAGAAGATTCTCTCTTTCTTCAATCTGCTCTTCATGGTGGTAGTGTTTCAACCTCTGTCCATTAACCTTGAACACTCCCTTCTCCTCACTCCAAATATCAACTACTCCATATGGATAAGTCTTCTTTTCCTGAAAAGGTCCAGACCACCGAGATTTAAGTTTACTAGGAAAGAGTCTCAATCTGGAATTAAACAAAAGAACGAAGTCACATGGTTGGAATTCCTTTATGAGTATATGTTGGTCATGCCATCTCTTTGTTATCTCCTTATAGATTTTTGCATTTTCATAAGCAGAGAGCCTAATCTCATCAAGCTCGTTTAGTTGAAACTTCCATTTTTCACCCACACTCTTTAACTCAAAGTTCAATGCTTTAATTGCGCAGAACGCCTTGTGCTCGAGATCTACAGGAAGGTGACATGATTTGCCATAAATCAATTGAAAAGGAGACATACCTATCAGTGTTTTGAAAGCAGTCCAGTATGCCCAAAGTGCATCATCAAGCTTGAAAGCCCAATCCTTCCTTGTTCTTGACACTGTCTTTTCCAATATCCCTTTAATTTCTCTATTTGATATCTCCACTTGTCCACTTGTTTGGGGATGATAAGGTGTTGCAACTCTGTGATTCACCCCATATTTTCTAAGCAAAGCTGAAAATTTGTGTTCAATAAAGTGGAAGCCTCCATCACTAATTATTACTCGTGGGATCCCAAATCGTGGAAAGATAATTTTCTTGAACAATTTCACCACAACCTTAGAATCATTAGTAGGGGAGGCAATGGCTTCCACCCACTTGGAAACATAGTCAACCACCATGAGTATATACTTGTTACCTCCAGAAGATGGGAAGGGTCCCATGAAATTAATTCCCCAAACATCAAATATTTCAATTTCAAGTATTGTGGACAAGGGCATCTCATTCCTTCTATTGATGTTCCCCATCCTCTGACAACTATCACAAGACAATATAAACTTTCTTGCATCTTTAAATAAGGAGGGCCAATAAAATCCAGATTGTAATACTTTAAAAACAGTCTTCTCAATACTAGCGTGCCCTCCATATGATGATCCATGACAATGTAATAGTATATATTTAATTTCCTCTTCGGGGATGCATCTCCTAAATATGCCATATGCACATCTCCTAAACACATAAGGCTCATCCCAAAAATAGTGCTTAACATCAGCTAAAAATCTTTTCTTGCCTTGATAGCTCAAATCAATAGGAAAGATATTAGCAACAAGATAGTTCACTATGTCTGCATACCTAGGAGCCTTAATTTGATCAATCCTCAAAAGTTGTTCCTCAGGAAAGGAATCATGGATATCACCTTTATCATTATCTACAATAATCCTCAAAAGATGATCTGCAACAAAATTCTCAGTTCCCTTTTTGTCTTTAATCTCCAAGTCCAACTCCTGTAGAAGCAAGATCCATCTAAGCAAGCGCGATTTACTATCTTTTTTCTGCATCAAATACTTGACAGCTGCATGATCAGTGTACACCACAACTTTTGAAATAGATCAAATAAGATCTAAATTTATCAAAAGCAAAAACAATGGCTAACAATTCTTTCTTAGTGGTGGTGTAATTCCTCTGTGTCTCATCCAAAGCTTTACTAGCATAGTAGATAACATATGGCTTCTTTTCCTTTCTCTGTCCTAGAACTACTCCTATAGCAAAGTCACTAGCATCACACATAAGCTCAAAAGGTAATTCCCAGTTAGGCGGTTGCATGATAGGTGCTGATATGAGGGCCTTCTTCAGTTTCTGAAAAGCAAACAGACACTTCTCATCAAAGCAAAATTTAGTATCTTTACAAAGTAAATCAGTAAGTGGTTTAGCAAGTTTAGAGAAGTCCCTGATAAAACGCCTATAAAATCCTGCATGCCCCAAAAAGCTTCTAATCTCCTTAACTATGGTAGGTGGTGCTAATTTTTCAATAACTTCAACCTTGGCCTTATCAACTTCAATTTCTCTTTCTGAAATAAGGTGGCCCAAAACTATTCCCTGTCTAACCATAAAATGACACTTCTCCTAGTTAAGGACAAGGTTAGTTTCTTCACACCTCTACAAAACTCGAGATAGATTAGCCAGGTAGTCATCAAAAGAAAACCCATAGACAGAAAAGTCATCTATGAAAACATCCATAAAATCTTCAATGAAATCAAAAAATATAGACATCATGCACCTCTGAAAAGTAGCAGGTGCATTACACAATCCAAAGGGCATCCTCCTATAAGCAAAAGTACCATATGGGCATGTAAAGGTAGTTTTGTCTTGATCATCAGGATGAATAGGAATTTGAAAAAATCCAGAATAGCCATCAAGAAAACAAAAATAAGAATGTTTAGCAAGTCTTTCAATCATCTGATCAATAAAAGGTTAGGGGAAGTGATCTTTCCTAGTGGCACTATTCAATTTCCTATAATCAATACACATGCGCCAACTAGTGACTGTTCTAACAGGTATCAATTCATTATCTCTATTTTTTATAACTATGACACCCCCCTTGATGGAGGGCCTAACACAGCTCTTACAAGATCCACTAGGGCTCGGAGGAAGCCCATCAGGTATGGCTTCACTTAGAGTCCACTTTCCTTTTCAGTACTTTCCTTATTTGCATTGCATGGCATGATAGGTTAGTTCCACCCCAAAGTCTACCATGTAGTTTATTTTTATAAATGTTGTTGGTAGGTTGTGCATTGTAATATCATGGTAGGTTAGTGCATGTAGTTTGGATACATTAATATTCAGCTCAAGGGATACAAATCAGCTAGCTCACCACACTCCAAGAAGCTAGCTCCCATTTTGGAAGGTTCACTTCAAAGTAGTTCAAAGAGAGACTTCCAACTCAACTCAACATCAAGCTCCACTTCAATCATTCCCTTCCAATTGAAGAGAGGCCACCTCATGGAATCATTTGCGCCATCTACAAGGCTCATCTAGATCCACAATTCAAGGAGGCGCCCATCTAGATCCACCAATCAAGGAGGCGCCCATCTAGATCCACAATTAGAGGAGTTGCGCCATCAAGATCCACAATTAGGGGAAGGCTTATTTCCTTCTTCTCATTGCCGCCCAAGACAACAAGGAAGGTTTTCATAATTCAAACTCCACCTCATATGCGCCAACACCTTCAAGGAAGAAAGTCATTTTCGAATTCAAAGACTTACCAATTCAGCCATCCAAAGAAGGCAACAAGAATCAGCCCACTTAATGCCTTTCTCCATTTTCGAATTGTCTCCAAGTATGTAAGGGGCGCAAGGGGCCAATGACCACCTTGCCCTCATCTTATCCTCATCCCTAAGCTGCCTATAAATGTATCCCCATCGCATCATGTGCATAGCATTGTTGAATATATTGTTGAATAGTTTCCTAGCCAAACTAAGGGTGCTTGTGTCGCCTAGGGTGCTTGTGTCGCCCACCTCTTCTTCTTTGGGTGCTTGTGTCGCCCAAGTCCCCTCATCTTCCCCCTTCTTCCTTCAAGAGCCGAGCCTCCCCTCTCCTTCTCCTCGCCCTCCATTCATCAAAGCAAGGCCGAGAGTCTCCATCTTCAAGTCCATAGCATCAAAGAGAACAAGAGCTTAAGTTGGCGCAAAGAACATGGATGCCTCCCTTGGTCTCCTTCAAGGCGATTCCCTGAGTTAAGTATTCCATCTTCTTGTGTCTTCTCTTCATACATCTTAAGAACATCTTACTACACCTCTCTTGGATTTGTAGGGCTTGGCGCAAGGAAGCTTGGCACATCCCACTCTCTTGATCTCCCCTCTCTAGATAGTCCTTTGTTTGTTAGCAAGAGAACTTGGAGGATTAGCCTCCCTCTTGATTTTAAAGCATTATTAAGTTCAATATGCTTATAACTCACCCACGTCTGTGTGGGGTTGCTGAATGCCCTGTGTGTAACCTGCACCTTCCATCAGAGTAGGACCGGTGAAGAACGGGAAGGACGGTCCTTCTATTCTCAAGGGCCGCGAGGTGAGTCTCCTTTAAGTTATTGTCATTTCTTTCCTGCAAGTAGTTAATATTCGGTTTTTCTATTTAAAAAAATACAAAAACATTATTTTCCAACTTCGTTAGTTAAATCGGTTTTTCTCTAGTTTATGATAATACCAAAAAAAAATACTTTCGAAAATCGTTATTTGTATGTTTGTGACCTACCCCTACATCATCTTGGTATCAAAGCCTAGGCTCCTAGATTAGAATTTTTAAGCCTTCAAAACTTAATTTTCTAACTTCTAGGCGATTTTGGAACTAGGTTGTTTGAGACAAGAGGATTTTCATAATTGGCTATTATATTCTATCTAGTAGCCCTATATTTTTCTATAAATCCTTTTTTCAAAAAAAAAAATCAACCATGCAGACCCGATCTAAGGCTCAAAGCTCCCAACCCATGACCTTGGAAACCTTAGCTGAGATGATTGCATCTTTAACTCAAAGGATGGGCAATGTAGACACCAACCTAAATCAACTCCACGATAAGGTGCAAGAAATAGAAGAGTCTCATAGGAGTAGATCTCCTAGCCGCCCTCCTAGTGAACATCACTCTAGAGATCCTTTAGAACCTATGCAAAGGCAACAAACCCCAAGGAACAACCCTAGGAACAATCCTCAAAACTTTGATTGGGAAGGACATCCTGTCCAAAACCATCACAATCCTTGACCTAGGGATGACTACACACATGCTGTGAAACTTAACCCGCCCACTTTTAATGGATCCCTTGATCCTAGAAATTACTTAGACTGGGCAACCAAACTCGAGCAATACTTCGAATGGAGTATGATGCCCGAGCACTCTAAGGTTAGGTTTACCAAATGCCTTCTTGAAGGTTCTGCTAGACTCTATTGGAGCAATGTAGAAAGAAGCCTGCAGAGGTCTAGACAACCCCCCATTACAAAATGGGAAGAGATGAACACTAGACTGAGAGAAAAGTATGTTCCTCTAAACTTTCACCATAAGCTTGTCGACCAAACTAGTAGCCTTACCCAAGGAAACTTAACTGTAGAAGGATACATGGTAGAGTTTGATGAACTTTTATTGAGGAGTGAAATGGATGAAGACCCAATGTTTACCCTGAGTAGGTTCAAAAATGGTCTTAAACCAGAAATCAAGCGAGGACTTGCCTTTTACCAAATAGACACTATAGAAGAAGCTTACCAAAGAGCCCTTGAGGTTCAACATCAACTTAAGATTAGGAAGGAAGCTATAACCTCAAAGTCAACCTATAGGCCCTCTCCTAGTAGTTCACACCCCAACTCCTCAACCCCTAAACCCAAGCCAATCCAAACTTCAGTTGTCTGTCATAACTGTAAACAACCAGGCCACCTTATAAGGAACTGTCCTAAAAAGGTAATGGTTATGACTGAGGAACATGTAGAACCAGAAGCTGAACCTGAAGAGACCTTAGATCAAGATCCTAACTACTGTAATGTTGAGCTAAATGACTGTGATAGTGAAGAGGTTTTTTTCCTCAACACTCTGGGAGTAGTCAGGTCCACCCTGATCAACCCCACCCCTACTAAAGACTGGCGTAGAACCAGCATCTTCCACACTTACTCAAAGTGCCATAGTCACATGTGCAAAGTAGTAATTGATGGAGGAAGCAGTTTGAATGCCGTCTCTCAAGTAGCAGTCACTAAACTCAATCTAAAGGCAGAACCTCACCCTAAGCCTTATAGTATCTCCTGGGTCAACCAGACTAGCGTTCCTGTCTCACATAGATGCCTTGTCCCACTCCAATTTGGTGCCTACCAAGGAGCAATATGGTGTGACATCATCACCATGGATGTTGCCCAAATTCTCCTAGGACGCCCTTGGATTTTTGACATGGATGTTGTCCACTATGGTAGGACCAACACTTATGTCTTCAATCACAATGGGCAGAAAATCAGGCTTAAGCCCTCCTTACCTAAGGAACTTAGAGCCTCCACTAGCAAAGGTAAGATAGAAGAACCCAAACAACCAAAGCCAACCATCCAACTTATCCAACCCCAAACCTTTGCTAAGGAATGCTTAGAAGACCAACCTCTCTATACCCTTATCATTAAAGAGGCCACACCTGAGACTGAAACCAAAACCCCTCCTGAGGTAGAGAGCATCCTGGAAGACTATAGTGAGCTTATCCCAGAAGACTTACCCAATGGCCTACCCCCACTTAGGGATATCCAACATGTTATAGACCTTGTCCCTAGGTCCACTTTACCCAACCTTCCTCATTATAGAATGAACCCTACTGAGCACACCGAACTTAAAAGACAGGTAGATGATCTCTTAGACAAGGGTTACATTAGGGAAAGCCTTAGCCCATGTGCCGTTCCAGCTCTCTTGACCCCCAAGAAGGATGGCAGCTGGCGCATGTGCATAGACTGCCGTGCCATAAACAAGATAACTGTGAAGTATAGGTTCCCTATTCCTAGGTTGGATGATATGTTAGACATGCTAGTTGGGTCTAGATGGTTCACCAAACTTGATCTTAGGAGTGGATACCATCAAGTTAGAGTTAGAGAAGGAGATGAATGGAAAATCGCTTTCAAAACGAAAGATGGTTTATATGAGTGGTTAGTGATGCCCTTTGGCTTAACTAACGCCCCTTCCACTTTTATGAGGCTGATGACACAGGTCCTGAAACCTTATATAGGTCGATTCCTAGTTGTTTATTTTGATGACATCTTAATTTTTAGCAAAACTAAGGAAGCTCACCTAGATCATCTCAGAAGAACCCTTGACCTACTTAGGAAAGAGAAGCTTTATATTAACTTGAAAAAATGTTCTTTCCTCTCTAGCAGTGTTGTCTTTCTAGGGTTCATAGTGTCTGAGCATGGCCTTCAAGCTGACCCCTCTAAGGTCCAAGCTATCCTAGATTGGCCAGAACCCAAAACTCTCACTGAAGTTAGGAGCTTCCATGGCTTAGCTACCTTCTACCGAAGGTTTATTAGAAACTTCAGTACTATTGTTGCCCCTATTACTAGTTGCTTAAAACTAGGAGATTTTACTTGGACTAAACCTGCTAGCCGAGCCTTTAGTGAACTCAAAGTTAGAATGACCACAGCCCCAGTCCTCAGACTCCCTGACTTCAGCAAAGTCTTTGAGGTTGACTGTGATGCCTCTGGGATTGGCATAGGAGGGACCCTCAGTCAAGAAGGTCACCCTGTTGCCTTTTTCAGTGAAAAACTCAATGAGGCAAAACAGAAGTATTCAACTTATGATAAGGAGTTTTATGCTGTAGTTCAATCTCTTAGATATTGGAGGCATTACTTGATCCATAATGAGTTTATCCTTAATAGTGACCATCAGGCTTTGTCCTACCTTAGTGCTCAAAAGAAATTGAACTTTAGGCATGCCAAGTGGGTAGAGTATATCCAGCAATACACCTTGGCTTAAAACACAAATCAGGAAAGGAAAACAAAGTAGCTGATGCTTTAAGTAGGGTTACTTTACTCATGCAAAAATTACATGTTCAAGTTACTGGCTTTGAAAATATGAAAACTGCATATATTGATTGTCCTGATTTTGCTTCTATACATGCTGCACTTAGTGTTGACCCCCTAAGTCATCCTTTGTACACCCTTAGGGATGGGTTCTTATTTCTTGGACCTATACTTTGTGTCCCTAAGACCTCAATCCGAGAATTCCTCATTTGGGAATTACACGGAGGAGGGTCTGCAGGTCACCATGGTCGGGATAAAACCCAAACCTTGGTTGAGGAGAGGTTTTATTGGCCGAACCTCAACAGGGATGTTGCTAAGGTGGTTAGCCACTGTAGGACATGCCAGATAACTAAGACCCATAAGCATAGTGCTGGCCTCTACACCCCGCTACCCATTCCTCAAGCTCCATGGCAAGACTTAAGCATGGATTTCATCCTAGGGCTGCCCAGAACATCTAGCAAGCATGACTCCATCTTTGTAGTAGTAGATAGATTCACTAAGATGGCCCATTTCATTCCCTGCTATGAAACCTCTGATGCCTCTCACATAGCCAAATTATTCTTTAAGGAGGTTGTTAGGCTACATGGTACCCCCCTTACCATAGTTTCTGATAGGGACACCCGATTTGTTAGTTATTTTTGGAAGACCTTGTGGACCTTACTAGGCACCAAACTGAAGTTCTCTACAGCCTATCATCCCCAAACGGATGGTCAGACTGAGGTGGTCAACCGATCACTGGGGAACATCCTTAGGAGCCTTGTAGGTGAACACCCCGGCACTTGGGACAAACTTTTGCCCACCGCCGAGTTCTCCTACAATAGCGTTGTAAATAGGACTACAGGTCTCTCCCCTTTTCAGGCCAACTTAGGGTATCAGCCTAAGAAACCCATTGATCTGATTGCCTTACCCAAAAATTTAAAACCTTCTTTATCAGCTCGTGATTATGCTTTCAATATTTCACAATTACATCATGAGATTCTTAGCAAAATTCTAGACTCTACTGTTTCATATTGCGAAGCTGCTAACAAGAAACGCCGAGAAAGGTTATTCAATATAGGTGATTAAAGTGATTCTGCGAGTCCGCGAGGAGCGTATCCATGGACACGGACACAAGCTGGATGCAAAGGATTTGGGACCCTTCACCATAGTGGGCAAGATCAACAACAACGCATACGTGCTTGATCTGCCTCCAGAATTGGGGATCCCCACCACTGTTAACGTGGAGGATCTCACAGCTTACAAGGAGCCTCTCTCACTCCAAGAACCAGAGGCCCCCTTCGATCCAGAGATAGTGGATATCCTTGAGGACCAGACTCGACTCACCCCTGACGAGGTACAACTGTTTTACCGCGTTAAGTTTTCTAATGGTGAGGAGGCATGGCTCCCCGAGGCAGAGCTAGCCCTGGTTGCTCCAGATTTGCTCTAAGGATTCAAGGATAATTCTCCTGAGGAGAATTTTTCCAACCCGGGGAGAAATGATGGAGGGCCTAACACAGCTCTTAGAAGATCCACTAGGGCTCGGAGGAAGCCCATCAGGTATGGCTTCACTTAGAGTCCACTTTCCTTTTTAGTGCTTTCCTTATTTGCATTGCATGGCATGATAGGTTAGTTCCACCCCAAAGTCTATCATGTAGTTTATTTTTATAAATGTTGTTGGTAGGTTGTGCATTGTAATATCATGGTAGGTTAGTGCATGTAGTTTGGATACATTAATATTCAGCTCAAGGGATACAAATCAGCTAGCTCACCACACTCCAAGAAGCTAGCTCCCATTTTGGAAGGTTCACTTCAATGTAGTTCAAAGAGAGACTTCCAACTCAACTCAACATCAAGCTCCACTTCAATCATTCCCTTCCAATTGAAGAGAGGCCACCTCATGGAATCATTTGCGCCATCTACAAGGCTCATCTAGATCCACAATTCAAGGAGGCGCCCATCTAGATCCACCAATCAAGGAGGCGCCCATCTAGATCCACAATTAGAGGAGTTGCGCCATCAAGATCCACAATTAGGGGAAGGCTTATTTCCTTCTTCTCATTGCCGCCCAAGACAACAAGGAAGGTTTTCATAATTCAAACTCCACCTCATATGCGCCAACACCTTCAAGGAAGAAAGTCATTTTCGAATTCAAAGACTTACCAATTCAGCCATCCAAAGAAGGCAACAAGAATCAGCCCACTTAATGCCTTTCTCCATTTTCGAATTGTCTCCAAGTATGTAAGGGGCGCAAGGGGCCAATGACCACCTTGCCCTCATCTTATCCTCATCCCTAAGCTGCCTATAAATGTATCCCCATCGCATCATGTGCATAGCATTGTTGAATATATTGTTGAATAGTTTCCTAGCCAAACTAAGGGTGCTTGTGTCGCCCACCTCTTCTTCTTTGGGTGCTTGTGTCGCCCAAGTCCCCTCATCTTCCCCCTTCTTCCTTCAAGAGCCGAGCCTCCCCTCTCCTTCTCCTCGCCCTCCATTCATCAAAGCAAGGCCGAGAGTCTCCATCTGAAGATACCCCTTTCAAGAGGGGGGCCGAAACTTGTAGAAAACCCCTTTCAAGAGGGGGGCCGAAACCCTAATATTGGCGCACATAGAGAGTTTTGCAAGCGGAAGATAGGGCTTCATAGGATCGCAATTATAAGAGCATATGATCAACTTGGATAAGTGGAATAGATCTAAAAGATCATACCAATGCCATCGATTTGACGATGCCTTGGAAGCAAAGGTGCAAGTGCTCCTTCTCCAAAGGTGACGCACACAACCGAGGAAGATAGCTTGCTCCCTTGAGTCCTTTGTGCTAGCAAAGCACTTCAAAGAGTCCTTGTCGCGTGAGGATGATGAGAGCTTAAGCTTGGCTAGCGCTTTTCTCTTCCTCTCGTCCGAATGTTTTTCACACCCAAAGAGGAACGTAGAGAAAAGTGAAGGCGAGCGTTGAAAAGCGTTTTGCGTTAAGGTGAAGTGGCATTCATATCATTCCATAAATGGAAGACATAAAGCCATGCGTCCATAACCGAACTAAAACGCCTACACGCCTTGAACCAAGCGTTCACCCTTGTGAACCGGTTCAAACCACTTTAATCCACTTCAATTTGGTTCAAGAACCAAATTAAACCAGCCCAAACCATGGTCTAGATCTCACTCCGAACCAAAGGGTTCAAGATCTAACCGTTGATCTCTTGATGCTCCTGATCTCACCGATCTAGCATCATCTCTCTCGATCGAAGCTTACCGATCTCAAGCCCTAATCAATCAAACATGATCAGACCAGATCTCACTTACAATCAGAGTTCAAACTCCTTTAAACTGAACCTAAACAATTCAGTCCACACGATCTGACTTAAGTAAGCCATATCATCAAATTGTGCGACCCTGAGGGTTTCCTTTAAATGTCGGTAACGATAACTTTCGTTATCACGATCAGTGAGGGGTATCTAGCAACACATCACTGTCTCCCGATATAGAGGAAAGAGTCTTCCAAGACTTCACCCAAATCACAGCACAAGTGTGAATCAACTCACTAGGCATACATGTTTCCTTTGCCACTGGATGTTCTGATTGGACAAGCCTGTCAAGCTTGTAGTTCCAATATGATGAGCATGATTAGATCAGATGAGCATAGTCACCTGGGTATGGCCATACACTATTCTCAATCATCTCATTCAGGGGGCCCCTTTAGAACATCACACTCCTTAAACAAGGAGACGGCAATCCTATGTCTATCACGAGTGCCCTAACCTGACTCAAGATCATTATCCAAGATAGTCTATGACCATTATTTTTCAAATGATATTGAACTACCTCAAAATAATGACAATCATCACTTAGAAACACAAGTGATCTCAAGTCAGAGGAAATGTGCCACTTGTTGCAATCAAGGACTATTCACATTGTGACAAGCAACTGAATATCCTAGTAGGGTCTGTCCAGTACATCCAATGTACCCATGAGTCTACATCTTATTCCATGCTCGAAGCATCCTATAAGATTAGAACTCATATTAGTCTCAATCATATCAGGGCTGTCTCATGTTCACCAAGATATCTCGACTAAGGACATATGCATGTCAGCCTAGCTGAACTGCGTTGAGACATTATTCAGAAGAACACACATTGCAGTAGATGATGTAACAATCTGAATAATAACCATTGCCTTTATAAACATGACAGTTTATACAAATGATACTGTTACAATCCCAAGGCCTCAAACATTAGCCTTAAGGGCATACCCCAACAATCTCCCACTTGCACTTAATCTAATGGTTGAGAAATCTCAAACCCATATTATTACAGTGCTTCTCATGCTTCTGCTGCGCTAGAGGCTTAGTAAGCGGGTCTGCCAGATTGTCATCTGTATGAACCTTGCATATTTTGATCTCGCCACGATCAATGATCTCCCGGATCAAGTGAAACCGTCTCTGTATGTGCTTGGACTTCTGGTGTGACCGTGGTTCATTTGCTTGTGCGATGGCTCCAGTGTTATCACAGAAGATAACCAAAGGATCTGCACTTGAAGGAACAACACCAAGTTCTCTCACGAACTTACGAATCCACACTGCCTCCTTGGATGCTTCCGAGGCTGCAACATACTCGGCTTCTGTTGTGGAATCAGCAACAGTTGACTGTTTGAAACTCTTCCACACCACTGCTCCACCATTCAAGCTAAAAACATAGCCTGATTGCGATCGGAAATCATCCTGGTCAGACTGGAACGAAGCGTCAGTATATCCTTCAATACTGAGTTCTTCCTGACCACCATATATCAAGAACATATCTTTGGTCCTCCGCAGATATTTTAAAATGTTCTTGACCGCAATCCAGTGTGCCTGACCTGGATTACTTTGGAATCGACTGGTCACGCTTAACCCATAAGCGACGTCTGGGCGAGTACACAACATCGCATACATAATGGACCCAATAGCCGAAGCATAAGGCGTATTATCCATTTCATCTTTCTCAGTCTGTGTCTGTGGACACTGACCCTTCGAAAGATTCAGACCATGTCTGACTGGAAGATATCCTCGTTTAGAATTCTCTAAATGAAATCTCTCCAGGACTTTATCGATGTAAGTACTTTGGCACAGCCCGAGAAGCCTCTTAGATCTATCCCTGTAGATCTTCACACCTAACACATAGGCTGCTTCTCCTAGATCTTTCATCTGGAAACATTTCCTTAACCATGCCTTAACCGCATGCATTTCAGGAATATCATTTCCAATGATCAAGATGTCATCGACGTAGAGGACTAGGAATGTAATCACGCTCCCACTAAACCTCTTATATACACACGGGTCGTCCTCGTTCTTGATGAAACCAAACTCAGAGATTGATTCATCAAAATGAATATTCCAGCTTCTAGATGCTTGTTTAAGTCCATAAATGGACTTCTTTAACTTGCATATTTTATGACGATCTGCTGGATGAGTGAAACCTTCAGGTTGTGTCATGTACACATCCTCATCCAGTTTTCCATTAAGGAAAGCAGTTTTCACATCCATCTACCAGATCTCATAATCGTAATATGCTGCTATCGCAAAAAGAATCCGAATAGACTTAAACATGGCTACAGGAGAGAAAGTTTCATCATAATCTATCCCGTAGATTTGTTTGAAACCTTTCGCTACTAGCCTGCCTTTATAGGTAACCACGTTACCATCCATGTCAATCTTCTTCTTGAAGATCCATTTACAGCCTATAGGGATTACTCCCGGAGGCGGATCAACCAAATCCCAGACTTGGTTATCTGACATGGAGTCCATCTCGGCTCGCATAGCTTCAAGCCATCTAGCTGACTCCGGTCCACTGACCGCATCCGCATAAGTGAGGGGTTCATCATTATCAATGATGTAGACTCCGTCATAGCGCTCAGGCTGTCGACGGATCCTTCCCGATCTACGTGGTTCCCGTGATATCTGAGCCTCAGGTTGTTCAATAACCTGCTCAACTGGCTCAGGCTCATCCAACTGTGCTTGACTACTTTGTCCTTCCTCTGGATTCTCATCCAGTTTTATTTCTCTCCCACTGGCTTCTTGCAGAAGAAACTCCTTCTCAAGAAATATGGCCGTCCGAGCAACAAATACTTTGTTCTCTTTGGGATCGTAGAAATAATAACCCTTAGTTTCCTTAGGGTAACCGACAAAGATACATTTCTCAGATCTGCTCTCCAGTTTCCCAGAGGCGAGCTTTTTGACATAAGCCTCGCAACCCCAGATCCTGATAAATGTCAAGCTCGGCTGTTTCCCATACCATAATTCATATGGCGTCTTTGAAACTGCCTTGGATGGCACTCGGTTTAGTACCTTTGCAGCTGTCTCCAGTGCAAATCCCCAAAAGGAATATGGAAGAGTAGCCTGACTCATCATAGAACGAACCATATCAAGTAACGTTCTATTTCTCCTCTCGGACACACCATTCCATTGTGGTGTTCCTGGCGGAGTGAGCTGTGAGATAATCCCACACTCCTTGAGATAGTCAGTAAATGTATGACTCAAGTATTCTCCACCTCGATCAGAACGAAGTGCCTTGATATTTCGGCCTAGCTGATTCTGTACTTCATTCTTGAACTCTTTGAACTTGTCAAAAGATTCACTCTTATGTCTCATAAGATAGACATAACCATACCTACTGAAATCATCAGTAAAGGTAATGAAGTACTGATAGCCACCTCTGGCATGTTTACTAAATGGCCCACACACATCACTGTGTATGAGGTCAAGTAAACCTGAAGCCCTTTGACCTTTATTAAGAAAAGGTGACTTCGTCATTTTACCCATTAAACAAGCTTTGCATGTATCAATCTCCTCATAGGAGAATGATCCCAGCAGTCCATAATCATGCAACCGCTTAATGCGCTTCTTGTTAATATGGCCTAAACGACTATGCCAAAGCAAGGTGCTGTCACCATCTTCAAGTCCATAGCATCAAAGAGAACAAGAGCTTAAGTTGGTGCAAAGAACATGGATGCCTCCCTTGGTCTCCTTCAAGGCGATTCCCTGAGTTAAGTATTCCATCTTCTTGTGTCTTCTCTTCATACATCTTAAGAACATCTTACTACACCTCTCTTGCATTTGTAGGGCTTGGCGCATCCCACTCTCTTGATCTCCCCTCTCTAGATAGTCCTTTGTTTGTTAGCAAGAGAACTTGGAGGATTAGCCTCCCTCTTGATTTTAAAGCATTGTTAAGTTTAATCTGCTTATAACTCACCCACGCCTGTGTGGGGTTGCTGAATGCCCTGTGTGTAACCTGCACCTTCCATCAGAGTAGGACCGGTGAAGAACGGGAAGGACGGTCCTTCTATTCTCAAGGGCCGCGAGGTGAGTCTCCTTTAAGTTATTGTCATTTCTTTCCTGCAAGTAGTTAATATTCGGTTTTTCTATTTAAAAAAATACAAAAATATTATTTTCCAACTTCGTTAGTTAAATCGGTTTTTCTCTAGTTTATGATAATACCAAAAAAAATACTTTCGAAAATCGTTGTTTGTATGTTTGTGACCTACCCCTACATCACCCCTTTTTAGGAACACAATGTACAGGACTTACCCACTTACTATCAGAGATAGGGTAGATAATACCTGCATCTAGCAATTTCAATACTTCCTTTTTGACAACTTCCTTCATAGATGGATTGAGTCTTCTCTGGAAATCCACATGTGGCTTGTGCTCATCCTTCATATGAATCCTGTGCATACAAAAGGAAGGATTAATCCCTTTCAAGTCCCCAATAGTATACCCAATTATCTTTCTATGAACTCTTAGCTCCTTCAAAAGTATATCAGTTTCCCTTTCATCTAATTAAGCATCAACAATCACAGGGTAAGTAGAGTTAGGACCAAGAAATTGATATCTAAGGTTATCAGGTAAAGCTTTCAATTCAACCTTTGGACTCTTTTCTTTTTCATCATCAAATGTAGCACAGTCTAGAATATCATGGGTTTCATCAAAGTCAGAATCATCAATTTCAGCATGCAAATTTTCACAAGAATCATCAAACAAAAAGCCAAGATCATAAACTACATCATCAACAGCATGAACACTACAGCAAGAACTAGCATATGTAGGTTTTTTTCAAAGAATTGTTCAGATCAAACTCAATTTTGTTATCACCTATATTTAGAGTGAGTTTACGGTTCTTTACATCAATAAGTGCTCCAGCAGTGGCTAAGAATGGTCTACCAAGAATAATAGGAATTTTCGCATCTTCTTCCATCTCAAGAACCACAAAATCAATGGGCACAAAATACTTACCAACTTGGATAGGGACAAAGGTATTGAAGTCGGCAAGCTGCAAAGATATTGAAGTCGGCTCAGGAGCTCTCATATCTAGTTTTCTACACACAGACAAAGGCATCAGACTCACACTAGCTCCCAAATCACATAAGGCTCGGTCGAATGCAACACTCCCAGTCAAACAAGGGATAGAGAAACTACCTAGATCCTTTAGTTTCGGTGGCAACTTGTTTTGAATAAGAGCACTGCATTCCTCAGTTAGCGCCATAGTACCATAGTCCTCTATTTTTCTTTTGTTGGATAAAATTTATTTTAAAAATTTTGCATGTGTAGGCATTTGAGACAAGGCATCAGTAAAAGGAATATTAATGTACAACTTTTTCAACACTTCAAAAAATTTCCCAAACTGCCTATCTAACTTAGCTTGCATAATTCTCTGGGGAAAAGGAATAGGTGACCTATATGGTGGTGGTGAACTAGGTCTAGGAATATCAACTTCACAAGACAAATCACCATTCTGTGAAAGCTCATCCTCCTTAGAAGGTGGAGAGTTAGGATGGGACTGCACTTGTGCAGGTTGTGATTCCAAACCTGGTTCACTGCTAAGTTCAATGTTAGGCTCTACTTCATCATGGTCTAGTGATCCCCTGGGGTCTCCTAACTGTTTTCCACTACTAGTCATGATGGCATTACAATGTTCCCTAGGATTAGGTTCAGGTTTGGCAGGTAGCTTTCCTAGGGGTCTATAAACTATGCTAGCCTGTTGTGCTATCTGTGTCTCTAACATCTTATTGTGAGCAACAACACCATCTAACCTAGAATTGATTTGCTTAAGGCTTTCTGCAACTTCCTCATTTTGTTTCATCTGAGCACCCATAAATTTCTCAAACATGTCCTCTAAACTAGATTTTTGGGGTTGATTCTGGTTTGGTTGTCTCTGTTGATACCCTCTATTCTCACCCGGTGCTCCTTCATAATTATTGCTTTTCCAGGATAAATTAGGATGATTTATCCAACTAGGGTTGTAGGTGTTTGAGTAAGGGTCATTAGATCTACCTTGATTATAACTCCCTACTGCATTCACTTGTTCACTACCCTGATCAACAACAATCTTACACTCTTCAGCATAGTGCCCATGGTTCCCACGTACATCACAAGCAATAGAAGCAATAGCAGCAGTTTGCATCTGAAAAGAGTCAAAACGGTTACATAAAGAATCTACCTTTTATGCTAGAGAGCGCCAACCATCACCATCATTCTTACCTTGAGGAGGACGATACAACACTTCTCTCTTAGTAGTCCATTGGTTGTGATTTAGTGCCATCTCTTCAATCAACGCATAGGCATCTTCAACAGTCTTCTTCATCAGTGCTCCCCCTGCAGCAGCATCAACAGTTAAATGAGTGTTGTAAAGTAAACCATTATAGAAAGTTTGAATTAAAGCCCAATCATCTAATCCATGGTGAGGGCACTTCCGTTGTAACTCGTTGAAGCGCTCCCATGCTTCACTAAGTGATTCACTATCTCTCTGAGCAAAGCCTGTGATTTGATTCCTCAACTGGATTATCTTACTGGGAGGAAAGTACTTAAGCAAGAAGGTATTTGACAACCACTCCCAAGTAGTGAATGTCCCAATTGGATGTGAATGCAACCAAACTTTTGCCTTGTCCCTGAGAGAAAAAGGAAATAATCTCAGTCTAAGAGCATCATCAGAAACATCATTAATTTTTATAGTATCACAAAATTCTAGGAAAAGAGATAAGTGTTGATTTGGGTCTTCCAGAGGAGATCCTCCAAACTGATTCTGTTGGATCATTGACAGGAACGCTAGTTTAATCTCAAAGTTGTTTGCATCAATTGCAGGCCTAGTAATGCTGGAACGAATTCCCTGTGTGTTCGGGGCTGCATAATCATGCAATGTCCTTCTTTCAGCCATGATGGATTCTTCTTCTCTCTCTTCTGCAAACCTCAGTTTCCTGCGCAATTTAAGTGTTTTGTTAATTTCAGGATCAAAAGGAACTAATGGTCCTGACCTAAGATTTCTGCGCATAAACAAGTAGAATGTCAGAAAAGTTCAGATTTTGCAAAAACTAAAAAAATCAGAATCTATCACGGAAAACAAAATAACAAATAAAAAAAATAAAAAAAATTAGTCTAGCAATACTATCAATTATATCAATATCAACAAAACCAAAGTCCCCGACAACGGCGCCAAAAACTTGTTGTACTCCGCAAGTGCACGGATACTGAAAGTAATAAAGAAAGATATCGAGCCACAGAGACCTTGTTGTTAAATACTGACGAATTGAATTTTCACTAGCTAAGCAAATCGAACATTATGAAAGTAGTGATCTAACGATATTCAAAAAATCAGAGTGAGAGAATTGGGACTAGGGGTTATCCACCTTAATAATTAAGACTAGATATAGTTCAAGATTCATCAAACTTATTCTGTTATGATAAAGATGTAGTTTACTTAATTTACAAAGAACTATCCTCGCTCTCGCGCAAGATATATTCAATGTTTAATGAAAGTAAACTATGATAAAAGAGATCAAGAATCACTCTCGTGCATTCCGTCTCAATATCAAAATCTCAAGTAATACTAAGCACTCTCGCACCTTAGTTTCACAAGTTTCACTTAAGGTTTTCTAACAATTCAACATCTATCTCTAGCAAGTTTTCAAGTCTGAAACAGTAATAATTTCTAGGTCAAAACATCAACAAGAGTTAATCTTCTAAAATCTAAAGATAAGAACACAACTAATCTCTTACGATGAATTCTTATTATAAATTTTAGGGTTCCAAGTTTTGTAGTATCATCTTCTAAGTCCATAATACAAACTCTAAAACTTGTTAATGCAAGAAACTAAAAATGATTAAAGGCATTAATCTCTTAAGTGAAATTACCATAACAAGAATATTTTGATGGAATAAAAATTATCTAGTCATTGAAGTATCAAGGGGATTAAACCCCCACGTCCCAAGAGAAAGTTTAAGCTACCATGGTGAAAGAATCACAGCAAAACATCATTTTAGATTGATTAGAATTCGAAAAGAGGGAGTAAAAATTACAAAACCAGATTGAAACCTAAATTACAACCCGTAATATGAACTGGAACCGTGATGAACAGTCCGACGACCACGTATTTGATGATTCCTCCCTCGATCGGCTTCCTTTCACTTTGAAACTTTAGTGGTGTGTTCTTCTTCCTCAGGGTGAGCTTCCTTCCAAAAATTGTGGCCGGAGATGATCGGAGCAGTGAATGGCGGCGAACCCTAGTGCGGTGGCAATTCTCCCAAATTCTCCGTGAATACTCAATAAAAATTGTTCCTTTTGCTTCGCAAACCTTCGCCTACTTATCTTGAGTCTTCCCTTTTTTCGGATCTTCAATTCATGCCCTAAATCTCCCGAAATCGCATTTTTAAGTGATCGGCGGAAAAATCAGGATTCTGGCGCAAAATTATGGCACCGTGGAATTTTCTATGGCAGTGCCGTAATTGCCTCTGAAAGCCTGTGGTCGAATATGACTGAAATTACGGTACCGTCGTAAGTTTACTTAAAAATATGGTAGTGCCGTATTCTCCCAGATAATCCTGAAAGTTTCTGTGTGATTTCTTCCGAAAATACGGTACCGTGGAAATTTCTATAGCAGTGCCGTATTTTTGCTGAAACTTCTAAAAAATTCTTGGAAAATTACGGTACCGTCGTAGTTGGGACCAAAAATACGGTAGTGCCATATTTTTACTGGAAGGGTTGTTTTGACTTGAAATTTGGTGTGTAAGCTCCCCTTGATGATTAGAACTCATTCATGCATCGAAAGTGCTTGAAAACTGGAGATTTTGGTACCTTTTTGCCTGAAATTGATCAAAAACAAAGAATGGTGTAGATTCTGAAATATTTGACAAATAAGGTGTAAAAATAAAGCAAAGGAGCAAAATTATGACTCAAAAGTCTAGTAAATAAGTGTGAAAAATACTATGAAATTTGGAGTCATCACAATTCTTAATACTTTATATCTTATACTATCCTCATATGTGATGTAGGGGGGAAGCGTGTGACAAAACTACTGATGAAAATTACAATTGTTTATTTTTTTTATTTTCAGAAAATAGCAGATTTATGAAAACAGCCAGAATTCCAGGAGTGCAAAAAAGTATCATTTAGCAAATGTAGCAATTTCAGAGAGAAGGTTCCAATCATTCAATATTCAAACTAAATGAACCACTTTGTAGAACTAAATTAGTTCTTTGCATGCGTATCAAAATGGAGAGTAGACTCCTACTCGAGCATATAGATTATCTGCAACCAATATAGCTACTCATATTAGACAATAAGAACAGTGCAAGAATTAATCAAATATGAAAACTTGTTAAGCTTTTGAGGTTGTTCTAGTATCGCTTTAGTTGGCTCAACTCGCCCATCTAGTAGAGCAAGATAAGATCTTCCTATTGACACCAAAGTTCGAGGTTTTGGTTTGCCTCCAATGCTTCACTATAAAATACCCCTTACGTTAATACTTCTCATTCGTACCCTCCACTCGGTGAAGTTACAAGATGTGGGACACAAAGCAATCTCTGGTGAAGACCTCTCAGGTTGGCAAAGTTCTTGCATTTAGGGACGGGCTATAGCAAGCTTATAATATTGTGCTCAAGAAGACAGAAAGGCTACGCACTCAGACGTAGCTCTTCCTCAGTTGATCTTGGTATGTATCATTCATTAGCTAGAGATGCGGAAGAAAATATTCTTTCTCAATTGATAGGGTTCACATAAAGTGTATTAAATCCAAAGGAGTGCTACGTGCTCACATGTCGTGTCATTTGTGAAGCACCTATGTATCAACTATTTTGTGACTTAACATTACAAGTTTGAGCATTTTAATAAAGGGAATATGAGTGCGTTATATTTCAATGTAAGGAATATGGTTGATATCAACCATAGTATGGCTGATATCAACTATATAATTGCCAAACGACTCTTTCCTTTTTGTTGATTTAGGAAAATATGGATAAGACATCGGAGGTTTATAAAATACAGCTGCGAATGGTTGATATCAACCATATTATAGATTGCCAACTATATAATTGCCAAACGACATTTTCTAGTTTGTTATTTAATAAAATATGGATAAGATATCTGAGGTTCACAATATTGTTGGGGTATGCCCTTAAGGCTAATGTTTGAGGCCTTTGGGATGATTTCAGTATCATGTATAAACTATGTATAAGTTTATAAAGGCAATGGTTGTTATTCAGGTTGTTACATTATCTGCTGCTGTTATGTATACTTCTGAATAATGTCTCAATGGTGTTCAGCTTGGCTGACATGCAGTATTGTCCTTAGTCGAGATGTCTTGGTGAACATGAGACAACCTTGATATGATTGAGACTAATATGTGTTCTAATCTTATAGGGTGCTTCGAGCATGGAATAAGATGTAGACACATAGGTGCATTGGATGTACTGGACAGACCCTACTTAGGATATTCAATTGTTTGTCACAATGTGAATAATCCTTATATGCAAGCAAGTGGCATATTTCCTCTGACTTGAGATCGCTTGTGTTTCTAAATGATGATTGGCATTGTCTTGAGGTAATTCAATATCATTTGAAATATAATGGTTATAGATTATCTTGGATAATGAGCATGAGTCATGTTAGGACACTAGTGATAGATATAGGATTGCCTCTCCTTGTTGGAGTGTGATGTTCTAAAGGGGCCCCCTGGATGAGATGATTGAGAAAGTGTATGGCCATACCCAGATGACTATGTTCATCTGATCTAATCATTTTCATCATATTGGAATTACAGGCTTGACACGCTTGACCAATGAGAACATCCAGTGGCAAAGGAAACATGTATGTCAAGTGAATTGGATTCACACTTGTGCTATGGTTTGGGTGTAGTCTTGGAAGACTCTTTCCTTTATATCGGGAGACAGTGATGTGTTGCTAGATACCCCTCTCTGATCGTGATAACGTAAGTTATCGTTACCGACATTGAAGGAAACCCTTAGGGTCGCACAATTTGATGATATGGCTTACTTATGTCAGATCGTGTGGACTGAATGGTTTTGGTTCAGTTTAAAGGAGTTTAAACTCTGATTGGAAGTGAGATCTGGTCTGATCATGTTTGATTGATTAGGGCTTGAGATCGGTAAGCTTCGATCGGGAGAATTGATGCTTGATCGATGAGATCAAGAGCATCAAGAGATGTGTGGTTAGATCTTGAGCCATCTGGTTCATATGAGATCTAGACCATGGCTTGGTTTGATTTGGTCTTTGAACCAAATGCAATAGAACCAGTTCACATAAGTGAACGCATGGTTCAAAGTGAGAAGACGTTTTGGTTGGTTCGAAAACATGGGCGCATGGCTTGATGACTTTCTATTTTTGGAAGCCATAAGCGTTCCCACGTTGGATAACGCCTCAACGCCTCCCTCTCTCTCGAATGAATGCTTCTCCTCTCGTGTGTGTGTCGAGGCTCCACGAAAGAGAAGAGGTAGAGAGTTTTCGCTTAGCCAAGAAGAAGAACATCTCATCTTCTCCTACACGTTGAAGGACACCTTGGAACTTTGCTAGCACAAAGAAGAAAAGGGAGTAGCCATCGTCACCTTGTGTGCGACTGCTTTGGAGGAGAGCCGCTCGCCCTCTATATTCTTCCAAGTCGCCATCCAAATAATGGCCATGGTAACATCCTATCTTCTCATTGCAAGAACTAATAGTTGATCATATGTTCATGCCATGCGATCTTCATGAAACCCTTGTTTTCGCCCATGAAAAATTTTATATGCGCCTGAATTAGGGTTTCGCCCCCCCCCCCCCCTTCAAATATACCATAGTCCGTCCCTTTCCTCAAATATCAACACGAAGGACTGAAACTCTAGGATGCGAAGCAGTCCATTTCCCATCCTAGTTAGACGTAGCCCTTGAACACAATATCCAAGTATAACCCACTTAAAGACTGAGCTAATTTTATAAGCTTGCCATAGCGCGTCCCTTTGCTATAGGAAGCATGGCACGACCATTTCTCAAGGTGGTAGAGGTTTACCTGATGATTGCGCGTATCACCCCTTTTGATTCAAAGCTTTTCCATGTTGTCCTTCTACCCTCAATTATAAGCTTGCCACTCAACCGAGTACCAAATTAGAAGCACACGGGGTCGGGATTTTATAGTGATGCATCAAATCAAAATATATATTTGTAGTCATGTCAACCATAGTTTCACTGATATCAACTATATAGTTGCCAAACCAGTGAATTTTTGTACGCATGTCATCCGCCTAGTATAGGTGATCGTCTGGTCAATTCCATCCCACCCCGTGAGCGTACAGGAGACATGGAATTTAATATTTTGGCCACGTGTTATAGGTTGATATTAGCGATATTATCGTTGATATCAACCAGGGAAAGGCTGTATCTCTTGCAATGCCTCACGGGTTATTTATAGGCATGTCAGCTGCGTGGTATAGGTTGATATGAACAGGTCAATTCCATCCCAATCCGTGAGCGTGTATGAGACATAGATATGCCATATCTCGGCTATATCTCCTTGCATGTCAGCCATGTCTCCGGTGAAGTGACATGATTGGCAAGCACTTGCCTGTAAGACTAAGCGAGTGCATGATGTGTGTAGATAATTAAAAATCGACAGATGAATTTGTACCAATGTGTGTAGATAAACAACCCGTGAGCGTACAAGATATATAGTTGATATGAACTTAGTATGGTTGATATCAACTAAAGTATAGCTGAAATTAACTATAGTATGGTTGTATCTCATTGCGTGTTAATAGATAATGACATTTCACTAAGTGAGTGACAATCAACATAATTGCTCTGTGAATATTTCAATGCTATTCCAACAAAATATGGAATGCCACCGATTATTTAACTGTCAATTGCGGTTGGAAAAATAAATGCAAATAGATAGTAGTAAAGGTCTCTAATAATGAAACATTGGATTACCACCGATTATTTAACTGTCAACTAGAATAATCAATGTTAATTCTCATCTTCATGTTGCTGCTCCTGTGATTGTGATTGTGACTCTACTATACGGGATGCTTGATTTGAATACTGCAATGAAACTAAAAGTATTTAGTTTATAAAACTATATAGTTTGTCATCCATTAATAGAGACAATGCACTTACATAATAAGAGGTCATACCTGTCATCCATTCAGCTTATGAATGGTTGGGAGGTGAGGAATTAACATTAATTGTTACAATTGGTCGTGCAGCTGAAAAGGGGGGGGGTGTGGTATCAGGTCGCACAGCCACCTATTTCATGTCAAATATTTTAGTAATGCAAAAAGAGATAGACATGATACTGTGTATCTAAATGCATGCACCTGATTTAATTGATACGTACAAGGATTAATGGTTGGAGGAAAAGAAGGCCTTGTAGAGCAAGGTCATAAAGGCACATATGAAGGAGGTGCTATGACTGTACAGACACCTTTTGTATTTGTTTTCCTTGTTCTTCTTTCCAATGCACCCTTCTTTCGTTTCTCTTTTGCACCTTTTTTGGATTCAGGGGGCTAGATAGTGATAATTGCATTCGTTTATATCTCATTACTTGCTTCATCAAGGTCCTCATGTGGAGTCTCAGCATTTAATATTTCATCAACTTGTATACTTAGTTGATTGGTGGCAACTTCTATCAATTCAAGAGCTTTTATACAACCAATACTCTTTGTTGAAATACAATATTGTTTTTGACATACTCGCCTGTATACAGATGTCAAAGTCTCCTCTCCAAGATCATCAATCAGACGAGGTCTAGTTGTATTAAACCCATGACCTCGTCTATTATACTTTGTCCATCTTGATAATATATAATGATTTGGTATTGAATTCACATTGTTGATAGAAATCACCTTTATTCCATGAGCACATAAAATTCCATTGCACTTAAATGATTTGCAGGTCCAGCTGACGGACACAGAAGTAGGGATGTACACCACCACCTCTTCTTTACCACCACTTGGAGAAGTTATCTGAAATGTCAGTCCACCATCGGCCCAACCCATGAATGCAATAGTGAAGACAAGACTCAAGTTATATTGATGTTCAAACTCCCTATACATAACTCTGGTATAAAACCCAGCTGCCTCTTTTAACATATTACAAAACACACCACTTGGTATACTGTTCCTACTCTTGAAATCTTCTTTTAATTCTTTCTCACGAAAAAATTTAAGCGCTTTCTCATATTGCTCTAAAAATGCAAATAGATATAATTTTTTTAAAAAAAATTTCTTGAAGTGAGCATTCATACTCTCACTTCACTGTGTTGTGCTCATATCAGCACCAAATGTTTCTGTACGGTACCATGTGGCCCACTTGCTACGTAGTCTATAAAAATTAATCGTCCATGGATGTTCGGTTAGTTGGTACTTGTTCAACAACTCCTCCCATATTATCTCGAACCTATTTACACTACACCGCTCATATACACAGTGTCACAAATCATGAAAAAATGTAGAACTGCCATGAATTGCATGACTTAGATGTATTGCTGTATTATTGAAGATATGCCATAGGCAAAGATGGTGTGCTATATTTGGCATCACTGTCTCAATGGCCTTCGATATTGCAGCCGATTGATCTAAAAAAATGGTAAGAGGATGCTGGCCAGACATTGCTTTCAAAAAACGTATCAAACAACCAAATAAAAGAATCGGCAGACTCATCATATAATAATGTAGCACCAAATATAATTGTTTGTTTGTGGTGATTCACACCAAGAATTGGAGTAAATGGCATATCATACTCATTTGTTTGAAAGGTTGTATTAAAACAAATTACATTGCCAAAATATGCATAATCCATTATTGATCTTCCATCAGCCCAAAAAAAATTAGCAAACTCTCCTGATTCATGAGCCTCAATAGCAGAAAAGAAAGAAGGGTCATTCGCTCATCTCTCCTTTAGGAAATTTAAAATACCCCTCTTTTCCTTACCATCCAATGTTTTCCTTTTTTGTTTTTGAATAAAATTTGAACTATCATCTCTTATGAAACCAACTTCACGATTAACTACCCCTGACTCAAAATAATTATAGATATGATGAGCTTTCATACCAGATACAGTCATCTGGTTTATAAGAGCACGTTGGAAAGACAAGATTTTTCTGTGTTATCTCAGCATTGGGACCTTATCTGGACTAGTCATTAGATGGTTATGATCAATAGAAACCTTGCATACTATCCACACGTCATCAATAGAAAATTTGAAGTCGATCCGAGCCACATAGTTTGTTCTAGTCTCAACTTGCGGTTTCTTAGTCACATGACTACTGTGTGCTCCTTTGAATCCTTGCTTGCTACAAGCAAATGTACGATGCTTCAAACTACCGTCTTTTCTACACTCTAGGTATAATTTCTTTATACTAAAACCCAGTCGTTTGGCATACTCATTATAAAAATTGTATGCTGCAACTTTACCATTGAAGACCATGCCAATAAATGGAACAACTGGGCGAGGAAAACTAGTTTCCCAACAACATAATCTTCCAACTTATCATCATTCTTGCAAAAGTAAGATATTGTAAATTAACTTGTTGATGAATATACACCAAAAATAACAATAAATCTTACCAACTCTTCAATGTCAGGATCGGGACCAGATGAAACCATATTTGCTGCATCTTCTGACGCCATTAATGTCTCACTGAAAATTTACGATACTTCAAACTATACACGAAGGTTTATCTATCAATATTTTTAGAATGGTATGTCAACTATCAGAGGGTATAAGAACTATGATCTATCGTCAGTTAACAATAAAATCTGCTCAGCTCTACTATTGAATATAGTTGACCATAATATGGTTGATATCAACGATGATTTGCTTGATATCATCTATGATTTACCATGTATGAACATGTTTTGTCAAATATAAAATATGATTAACTAAGGAATAGGTTGATATCAAGAATATCATAGTTACCCGATGACCATTTACAGTCGATATTGACTATAGATGTGGTTGATATCAACCAATTCCTTGCCTGGTTACCCCTAGGGTTTTTACAGTTGATATCAACCATAATATGGTTGATAGCATCACATATCATAGTTACCGGTCGACCTTTTACAGTTGATATCAACAATATTATAGTTGATATCAACCATAATAAGGTTGATATCAACCATATTATGTTGATATCAACTACATCTATAATTATCCGACGACCTTTAACCTTAAAGCAAACCTAGGTCACATGCATAATCAAAAATTTTGCAGTGGGGAAAATACTAGGTTTCAATATGATCGCATGACTTGGTAATATGATCAACCATGAAAGGAGAATTAAAGCATTACCATTGCCATTGTTTGAGTGGCGGCTTGGAAGAAGAAAAAAAGGGGCGAGTGCCTCTTCTCCAAAGGAATTGCACACAGGATGAGATAGGCCTCCTTCCTTGCTTTCCTTGTGCTAGCAAGTCACCAAGAAGTCTTTGATCGTCTCCTTCAAAGGAAAAAATGTGTCTTTGCTGGTTGGCCTTCTTCCTTGCATGAAGATGAACCATACGAGAGGAGAAAGGGGCGAGTGGTGTTCGAAAACGTGAGGGGATATCCCAAAAGGAAAATTCGGCTACCAAATATAGTAATAACCGAATGCATAACTCCCTCCTTAACTCCCCATGAAGCCATCGTAACTCCTCTTGAATCGAACCATGTGTTCACAAGTGAACCGGTTCAACTCCAATTTGGTTCAAGCACCAAATCGAACCAGCCCTGGTTATAATCTCTTTGAACCAAATGGTTCAAGATCTAACCACACATCACATTGCACCCTTGATCTTTACGATCAAGCATCAATCCTCCCGATCGAAGCTTACCGATCATATGCCCTAATCAATCAAACATGATTAGACTAGATCTCACTTCCGATCAGAGTGTAACGCCCTTGAATTTCTGAATTATGATTTAAGGTTAGAAATTCAGTTTATGTATTTTTATCGGTTAAAATTTTGGGATTTTTGCCTAATTGTAGGACTTTTTCCCTACAGGGCAAAAATAATTATTTTTGTTGGGGCTTCGAACCCTCAACCTTGACTATTTGCTCCTGGAATTCTTCCACCATGGTGGTGCATATTTCTGTGTTATTGGAGTAGCGCATGGTGGTTAAGCCCAGGTAAGCCCATTAAAGCCGATTTCCACTTAAGTTAATTGGGTTATTGGATCTTGGACCCGTTTGGGGTGGAAAGAAATAAAAAAAAAAGGGGGAAAATTCGTGAGAGCTCCTCTCCCTCACGATTTTTGGTTTGTTTCTTGCCCTAGCCGCTTGTGTTGTCGCCCCTCACTGTGCTTGGCGCCTCCTGCAAAATTTCTGACGCTGGTGGTGGCAGACTGGTGGTGGACGAACTTTCTGGAGACCCCTGATCCCCTGTTTTGGCGTTTTCTCTGTGGGCGATTTTCTGTGAGTAATTCGATCCTAAGGAGTCTAATCCGAATTAAAATTCGTTATTTGCCATGATTATTCGTATGGGGTTGAATTCAAATAATTATAGGGTTTTAAAATCCTGTTTTGCTGAAATCTGCATTCTCTAATCTGACCTTTGTGTACTATAACCCCAATATCTCATGGCCTATAAATCCAAATCGCACGAAATAAATTTTGTATGAAACTAGATACATTCGGCTTTAATTTGAATCTGATATCGACCATATCCGAGCTGTATTCGTATTTCAATCTGTATTGCAATCTAGCTGTACAAAATCAGTTTTCTGGAAATCTGGATTTCGACCTTTATGTGTTCGAACCATCATATCTCCCTAGGTATAGCTCGAAATCTTGTCAAATCAGTTTTATTAGACCGTAGGCTCGAAGAGCTTTATTTTGACTCCCATAACGCCTATTTTAGATTAGTTATTGGATCTGAAATAAATGTCGCAAGTCTGATATATGAATCTGTTTTCTTGAAATCTGAAATTCTGACCTTCCTATGTTCGAACCCTTATATCTTCCTGTCTAAAATTCTAAATCCTGTGAAACTAGTTTTATTGGAAACTAGATTCAGAGAGCTTCATTTTGAATACAATATTGACTATCTTTGGTTCGAAATTGGACCAAAAATATATGTTGCAATCTGACAATATAAATCTGCTATGTTTTGGTTAGACGAAAATTCCCTTGTGAGAAAAATTTATCCTGTATGGTTTAATCTCTTAAATTGTGGTCTGTAGTTCTTCTAAAATTTATTTGCTTGATGAGAAATTTTAGAGAAAACAAAATTGGGGATTTAACTAAGAACTTAGGAATTTTTGAAAATCATGGTTCGAGCCAATTTTGGGGCTTTTGTCAATTTTCTTCACAAACGTGTAATTAAAATTATCTGTAGTGGGGGACTGAAATTATTTACATGAAATTTGTACGTTCTGTTAAGGTTCTGAAAGTGGCGCCCCTTACAGTAATTTTATAGCTCACGGTTTTAGGAATTTTGAGGAGATTATTTCATGAATAATTTCTGTTCTGTGTTTAAATGTTTGTTATATGAATAATTTCTGTTCTGTATTTAATTGTTTGTTATGTGGATATTTCCTGTTCTGTTTATATGTTGTGAATTTTCTGAAAACCTTGAATGTGTTAAAACATTTGTGAGAACATAGAATGGTTTGACATGAATTAAGGTTAGTTGTAAGGAATTCACTCATATAATTTCTGTTCTGTGTTTAAGGACTGGATATTGGGGTGTGTCATTTTCTGGTTTGTTAGACTTTGGGCATGATGTAAGAATTTAGTAGTGGTTAGTCCTACTTCTCCGTTTCAGTATAATCTGTTCTGTAAAATTATGCCCTAGTGTAGCACTCTTCCGTGTCCTTACCCTCCTTCTGTGGCGCTGTAATGGTGCTGATAGTCTACTACGACACTTGAGACACTATTTCTGTTCTGGGTATTGGAGGCCAGAGTGCCACGTCCTAACAAGACGGGGGCCACCCACTGATACCTCCTCTACCATTCAGTTCTGGGTTTTGGAGGCCAGAGTGCCACGTCCTAACAAGACGGGGGCCACCCACTGATACCTCCTCTACCATTCAGTTCTGGGTTTTGGAGGCCAGAGTGCCACGTCCTAACAAGACGGGGGCCACCCACTGATACCTCCTCTACCATTCAGTTCTGGGTTTTGGAGGCCAGAGTGCCACGTCCTAACAAGACGGGGGCCACCCACTGATACCTCCTCTACCATTCAGTTCTGGGTTTTGGAGGCCAGAGTGCCACGTCCTGACAAGACGGGGGCCACCCACTGATACCTCCTCTACCATTCTGTTCTGGGTATTGGAGACCAGAGTGCCACGTCCTGACAAGACGGGGGCCACCCACTGATATCTCCTCTACCATTCTGTTTCTGATATGCATGCATGTCTCGTCCTCGGCAGAGGTGGGGTCAGACCTTCTGTGGTCATCAGGCCTTCTGTGGCCTTTCTGTTTCCGATGTAGACTATCCGTTTGGACTCTGAAAATTCTGATTTTCTGTCTGTCAGTTCTGATTTCTGTAGTTCTGTTTCGATCTGTATTTAGATGTATTAGGCGGTGTGGTTAGTTGGTATGGGTTGGTATATTCATATCCTACCTGTTTGATGCCTATTGTTACAAGTATCTGTATTTGATTGTGTTTGTTTCTGATATGAGCATGCATGTTAAGTTGATTTATCTTATCTGTTAAATAAAAAGAATTTCAACTTAAATATGATATTTTTGATGTGTACTATGGATGACTTTTAGTGTCTTTTACTCACTGAGCTTTTTAGCTCACCTCCGTTGTTTAAATGTTTTCAGGTGAGACATCAAGACAGTAATTGCTACAGCTAATATGACGCTAATGTTTGATGTCATTTCTAAGAATAGTCTTCTAAAGATTTATCAGGCCTGCGTGCCTAATTTATTATGACCTATATGACATGTTTTATCTCCTGAGGGCTTATGCCTGTTTTCAGGATATTATATTATAGTTGTTTCGTTTAAATTATTGGATACAAGTCTTGGATTCTTTTATTGAATTGGTTCTTATTTTGAAATGTCCGATTTGAGATGTGTAACCGAATTTGTGTTGTTTATTTTAGTATCTGAATAATCAGTTCTGTATATTTCTGAAATTCTAGTGTGGACGTTTGTTGTTGTTACAAGATATGTGTGTCTGTGCAGCAGTAGTTTAGAATACTTGCTGCCGGATTTTTTCTGGATTTCCGGATTTCTATTTCCTAGTAATCGATCCTATTCAGTTCTGTGCGGTTTTCTGTTCCGTAGTAATGTCCTTCGATGCCGCTTTCTTCTTGTGTTTTAATGGAAGAGTAAAAAATTTTTGAAACCCCGTATTTTACTTGTATGCGTGTGGGGTGTGATTCTGAGGGATGTTTCGGATGGTATCAGAGGAATATTACTAGCAATTAGAAACTCCGGGGAAGGAAAACTTTGTTTGTGTATTGCTAGAAACCAAGTTAGGATCTGATTTGTGATTGAATATTGGTTGTTATTCTACTGTGTTATGTGATGCAGGTAAAAATGGTGCGACCAAGAGCTAGCAGTAGCAACGGTGATCAACAGTCTGACCTGAGGCAGACCATGGAGGCTATGACTGCTATGATGCAACAACAAAACGCATTCATCCAGCAGCAAACTCAGATGATGCAGCAGCAGCAGGCGCAGCACATGGAGGTTCAGCAACAGTTATTGCAGCGGCTGTCGCAGACACAGTCTCAGTCACAGGCACAACCGGCTGGTTCTCCTCTGGGTGATGGCGCACATCAACGATATGCTCGGTTGGTTCGAGAGTTTCAGCACCTGAACCCGACTGCATTTTATGGTAGTCCGGGGCCTAGAGCTGCTGAGGATTGGCTTTTGACACTGGAAAAGATTTTCCAGGTTTTGCGCTGTGATGATGCAGACAAGCTATGTTTGTCTGTCTTTATGTTGCGTGGAGATGCTGAAGACTGGTGGAAGGGAGTCGTCAGACTGGCGGCAACTGAATCCAGAGATGTTGATTGGCAGTACTTCATGATGAAGTTCAATGCCAAGTTTTTCCCCTCTAGCTTATCTGAGGAGCGCGAGGTGGAGTTTATTCATCTTGAGCAGGGCGACCTGACGGTGGATCAGTATGAAGCCACATTCGCTCGGTTGTCGGGGTATGCTCCTCACTTAGTCAACACCGAGGAAAGAAGAGCCAAGAAGTTTCAGCGGGGTTTGAGGAAAGATATCAGGACAAGGGTAGCTATGCTACACTTGGAAACTTATGCTGAAGTGGTAGACAGGGCTCGCACTGCTGAGAGGTGCATTGCGGAGATGGCTGCAGATATTATTCCAGTCACTGCACCCGCCCCTACTTCTGTGACTTACGCACCCACTCTGGGTGGTAAGGATAAGAAGAATTTCAAGAGGAAGAAAGACAATAAGGGCAGATACCAACCTTATCAGAAGCCAGCCAGCACAGTTTCTCAGAATGGCAAGAAGTGTCTCCACTGTGGGAGCACTAAACATCAGGATAATGAGTGCTACAGGAAGACTGGCGCTTGCTTCAGATGTGGTAAGGCGGGGCATATGATTAGGGACTGTCCTATGCCGGATGCTAGAGGACAGGGTCAGGGTGAGAAGCCTACTGTGCAGACTCGCGTGTATGCCATCGCGGAGAGGGATGCTTCGGCTTCGAAGTCTGTGGTGGAAGGTACACTTTATGTGTTTAGTTATTTGGCACGCATTCTTTTTGATCCTGGTGCCAATTTATCCTTTGTGTCTACATGTTTTGCATCATGTCTGCCTGTGTTGCCTAGGATACTTGATTTCTGTATTTCTGTTCATACACCTATGGGTGAGGCCGTATCTACAGATATAACATACCCTGACTGTTTGATTAAGGTAGAAGGATATGATTTACCTATTGACTTGATTAGTCTTTCTATGAAAGACTATGACATCATTCTGGGCATGGATTGGCTGTCTGCCTATCATGCTACTTTAGATTGTTTTGAAAAGCTAATTACTCTGCATCTAAGTGATGGACAGCAACTGGTTATCCAAGGCCGGATTTCAGAACAAGAGCCTTTGGTGATATCTCATCTGCAGGCCAGGAAGCTTTTAGCCCAGGGCTGCAAGGGGTATCTGGCGCATGTCCAGGTGCAGACTGAGCCTGATTTGGATCTGGCTAAAATTCCTGTGGTAAGAGAGTTTGCTGACGTCTTCTCTGATTTATCTGGGTTACCACCCAGCAGAGAAGTTGAGTTTGGTATCGAGTTATTGCCAGGCACAGCACCGATATCTAAAGCTCCTTACAGGATGGCAACTTCCGAACTGACAGAGCTGAAGAAGCAACTGGAAGAACTATTAGAGAAGGGGTATATTCGGCCCAGTGTTTCTCCATGGGGAGCACCTGTGTTATTTGTGAAGAAGAAGGATGGTACTTTGCGCATGTGCATCGATTACCGTCAACTCAATCAGGTGACTGTTTGAGTGGTCTGATGATTGTGAGTCTAGTTTTCAGGAACTGAAAAAGAGACTGACCAGTGCTCCTATCCTCATCATTCCCTGTGATGGAGAGAAGTTCATTGTTTACACTGATGCCTCTGGTAAGGGTCTGGGTGCTGTATTGATGCAGCAAGGAAAAGTAGTCGCTTATGCTTCAAGGCAACTCAAGGATTATGAAGTAAACTACCCCACTCATGATTTGGAGTTGGCAGCTGTAGTTTTTGCCTTGAAAATCTGGAGGCACTATCTGTTTGGACAAACATTTGAATTGTTTACAGATCACCAGAGCTTGAAGTATATCTTCACTCAGAAAGAGCTGAATATGAGACAGAGGCGATGGCTTGAATTGATAAAGGATTATGACTTCACCATCCAATATCAGTCTGGTAAAGCCAATGTGGTGGCCGATGCTCTTAGTCGGTATCCTGTGACTCAGATAGCTGCACTGCGAGTCCAGGAGTGGCGACTATTGCAGGAGTTCAGTGACATGCATCTGAGTGTGACTCCGGGTGAGAGAGGCGGTCTTCTAGCTTCTCTCAGGGTTCAGTCAGACTTACTGCAGAGACTGAGATCAGGGCAGCAGTCAGATCAGGATATTCTACGGTGGAAAGAGAGGTCTGAGCAAGGCTGGGATGAGAATTTCAGTAGGTCGGATGATGGTCTCCTCAGATTCCGTGGAAGGGTCTGTGTCCCTGAGGACCCTGAGTTGAGAAATGACATTCTTAAGGAAAGTCATTGCACTAAGTATACCATTCATCCTGGTAGTACCAAGATGTATCAGGATCTGAAAAAGACTTTCTGGTGGCATGGTATGAAGAAGGATGTGCATTTGTTTGTGTCCAGATGTTTGACTTGCCAAACCGTGAAGACTGAGCATCAGAGGCCGGGCGGTTTGATGCAGTCTCTCCCTATTCCTCAGTGGAAGTGGGAGCATATCAGTATGGACTTTGTGTGTGGACTGCCCAATACCCGAAGGAATCATGATGCCGTATGGGTGATTGTGGACAGACTCACGAAGTCAGCTCACTTCTTACCGATCAAAATGACTTACAGTTTGGATCGGTTAGCAAAACTGTACATCGATGAGATTGTCAGATTACATGGAGTTCCTTTGGACATTGTCTCTGATCGTGATCCTCGATTTTTGTCTAGGTTTTGGAAGAAATTACAGGAAGATTTGGGAACTAATCTGAGTTTTAGCACTGCATATCATCCTCAATCTGATGGTCAGACAGAGAGAACTATTCAGACACTAGAGGATCTTCTGAGATCTTATGTGGTTGACTGGTCTGTTGAGTGGGATCTGGACTTATCACTGATAGAGTTCACCTACAACAATAGCTTTCACTCTAGCATACAGATGGCTCCGTATGAGGCCCTATATGGGAGGAAATGCAGAACGCCTATATGCTGGGAGGAAACTGGAGACAGAACAGTGCTAAGGTCTGATGCTGTTCAGGAAGCCACTGAGAAGATCAGAGAAATTCAGAGAAAGATGAAGATTGCTCAGGATAGGCAGAAGAGTTATGCTGATGTGAGACGGCGTCCTCTTGAGTTTTTGGTGGGAGAGCATGTTTTCCTAAAGGTCTCACCTATGAAAGGGGTGATGAGATTTGGGAAGAGGGGAAAATTGAGTCCCAGGTACATTGGTCACTTTGATATCATTGAGAGGGTTGGACCTGTGGCATACCGACTTGCTCTGCCCCCATCACTGGAACACCTCCATAATGTGTTCCATGTTTCTGCACTCAGAAAATATTGTTCCGATCCTTCTCATGTTCTGGAGTTAGAACCTCTTCAGCTTGAAGAGAACATGACTTTTGTGGTGAAACCTCTCAGAATTGAAGATAGAAAAGAGAAAGTGCTGAGAAATAAGGTTATTCCACTTGTGAAAGTCGTCTGGGGAAATCAGTCTGTTGAAGAAGCCTCTTGGGAGGTTGAAGCAGAGATGAGAAAGGAGCATCCTCACCTGTTCAGTGACGGGCTTGGTCAGCTTTAGAGGACTAAAGCTCTATAAGGGGGGGAGGATGTAACGCCCTTGAATTTCTGAATTATGATTCAAGGTTAGAAATTCAGTTTATGTATTTTTATCGGTTAAAATTTTGGGATTTTTGCCTAATTGTAGGACTTTTTCCCTACAGGGCAAAAATAATTATTTTTGTTGGGGCTTCGAACCCTCAACCTTGACTATTTGCTCCTGGAATTCTTCCACCATGGTGGTGCATATTTCTGTGTTATTGGAGTAGCGCATGGTGGTTAAGCCCAGGTAAGCCCATTAAAGCCGATTTCCACTTAAGTTAATTGGGTTATTGGATCTTGGACCCGTTTGGGGTGGAAAGAAATAAAAAAAAAAGGGGGAAAATTCGTGAGAGCTCCTCTCCCTCACGATTTTTGGTTTGTTTCTTGCCCTAGCCGCTTGTGTTGTCGCCCCTCACTGTGCTTGGCGCCTCCTGCAAAATTTCTGACGCTGGTGGTGGCAGACTGGTGGTGGACGAACTTTCTGGAGACCCCTGATCCCCTGTTTTGGCGTTTTCTCTGTGGGCGATTTTCTGTGAGTAATTCGATCCTAAGGAGTCTAATCCGAATTAAAATTCGTTATTTGCCATGATTATTCGTATGGGGTTGAATTCAAATAATTATAGGGTTTTAAAATCCTGTTTTGCTGAAATCTGCATTCTCTAATCTGACCTTTGTGTACTATAACCCCAATATCTCATGGCCTATAAATCCAAATCGCACGAAATAAATTTTGTATGAAACTAGATACATTCGGCTTTAATTTGAATCTGATATCGACCATATCCGAGCTGTATTCGTATTTCAATCTGTATTGCAATCTAGCTGTACAAAATCAGTTTTCTGGAAATCTGGATTTCGACCTTTATGTGTTCGAACCATCATATCTCCCTAGGTATAGCTCGAAATCTTGTCAAATCAGTTTTATTAGACCGTAGGCTCGAAGAGCTTTATTTTGACTCCCATAACGCCTATTTTCGATTAGTTATTGGATCTGAAATAAATGTCGCAAGTCTGATATATGAATCTGTTTTCTTGAAATCTGAAATTCTGACCTTCCTATGTTCGAACCCTTATATCTTCCTGTCTAAAATTCTAAATCCTGTGAAACCAGTTTTATTGGAAACTAGATTCAGAGAGCTTCATTTTGAATACAATATTGACTAGCTTTGGTTCGAAATTGGACCAAAAATATATGTTGCAATCTGACAATATAAATCTGCTATGTTTTGGTTAGACGAAAATTCCCTTGTGAGAAAAATTTATCCTGTATGGTTTAATCTCTTAAATTGTGGTCTGTAGTTCTTCTAAAATTTATTTGCTTGATGAGAAATTTTAGAGAAAACAAAATTGGGGATTTAACTAAGAACTTAGGAATTTTTGAAAATCATGGTTCGAGCCAATTTTGGGGCTTTTGTCAATTTTCTTCACAAACGTGTAATTAAAATTATCTGTAGTGGGGGACTGAAATTATTTACATGAAATTTGTACGTTCTGTTAAGGTTCTGAAAGTGGCGCCCCTTACAGTAATTTTATAGCTCACGGTTTTAGGAATTTTGAGGAGATTATTTCATGAATAATTTCTGTTCTGTGTTTAAATGTTTGTTATATGAATAATTTCTGTTCTGTATTTAATTGTTTGTTATGTGGATATTTCCTGTTCTGTTTATATGTTGTGAATTTTCTGAAAACCTTGAATGTGTTAAAACATTTGTGAGAACATAGAATGGTTTGACATGAATTAAGGTTAGTTGTAAGGAATTCACTCATATAATTTCTGTTCTGTGTTTAAGGACTGGATATTGGGGTGTGTCATTTTCTGGTTTGTTAGACTTTGGGCATGATGTAAGAATTTAGTAGTGGTTAGTCCTACTTCTCCGTTTCAGTATAATCTGTTCTGTAAAATTATGCCCTAGTGTAGCACTCTTCCGTGTCCTTACCCTCCTTCTGTGGCGCTGTAATGGTGCTGATAGTCTACTACGACCCTTGAGACACTATTTCTGTTCTGGGTATTGGAGGCCAGAGTGCCACGTCCTAACAAGACGGGGGCCACCCACTGATACCTCCTCTACCATTCAGTTCTGGGTTTTGGAGGCCAGAGTGCCACGTCCTAACAAGACGGGGGCCACCCACTGATACCTCCTCTACCATTCAGTTCTGGGTTTTGGAGGCCAGAGTGCCACGTCCTAACAAGACGGGGGCCACCCACTGATACCTCCTCTACCATTCAGTTCTGGGTTTTGGAGGCCAGAGTGCCACGTCCTAACAAGACGGGGGCCACCCACTGATACCTCCTCTACCATTCAGTTCTGGGTTTTGGAGGCCAGAGTGCCACGTCCTGACAAGACGGGGGCCACCCACTGATACCTCCTCTACCATTCTGTTCTGGGTATTGGAGACCAGAGTGCCACGTCCTGACAAGACGGGGGCCACCCACTGATATCTCCTCTACCATTCTGTTTCTGATATGCATGCATGTCTCGTCCTCGGCAGAGGTGGGGTCAGACCTTCTGTGGTCATCAGGCCTTCTGTGGCCTTTCTGTTTCCGATGTAGACTATCCGTTTGGACTCTGAAAATTCTGATTTTCTGTCTGTCAGTTCTGATTTCTGTAGTTCTGTTTCGATCTGTATTTAGATGTATTAGGCGGTGTGGTTAGTTGGTATGGGTTGGTATATTCATATCCTACCTATTTGATGCCTATTGTTACAAGTATCTGTATTTGATTGTGTTTGTTTCTGATATGAGCATGCATGTTAAGTTGATTTATCTTATCTGTTAAATAAAAAGAATTTCAACTTAAATATGATATTTTTGATGTGTACTATGGATGACTTTTAGTGTCTTTTACTCACTGAGCTTTTTAGCTCACCTCCGTTGTTTAAATGTTTTCAGGTGAGACATCAAGACAGTAATTGCTACAGCTAATATGACGCTAATGTTTGATGTCATTTCTAAGAATAGTCTTCTAAAGATTTATCAGGCCTGCGTGCCTAATTTATTATGACCTATATGACATGTTTTATCTCCTGAGGGCTTATGCCTGTTTTCAGGATATTATATTATAGTTGTTTCGTTTAAATTATTGGATACAAGTCTTGGATTCTTTTATTGAATTGGTTCTTATTTTGAAATGTCCGATTTGAGATGTGTAACCGAATTTGTGTTGTTTATTTTAGTATCTGAATAATCAGTTCTGTATATTTCTGAAATTCTAGTGTGGACGTTTGTTGTTGTTACAAGATATGTGTGTCTGTGCAGCAGTAGTTTAGAATACTTGCTGCCGGATTTTTTCTGGATTTCCGGATTTCTATTTCCTAGTAATCGATCCTATTCAGTTCTGTGCGGTTTTCTGTTCCGTAGTAATGTCCTTCGATGCCGCTTTCTTCTTGTGTGTTAATGGAAGAGTAAAAAATTTTTGAAACCCCGTATTTTACTTGTATGCGTGTGGGGTGTGATTCTGAGGGATGTTTCACAGAGTTTCAATTCCTTTAAACTGAACTAGAATAATTCAGTCCACACGATCTGACATAAGGAAGCCATATCATCAAATTGTGCGACCCTAAGGGTTTCCTTCATTGTCGGTAACGATAACTTACGTTATCACGATCAGAGAGGGGTATCTAGCAACACATCACTGTTTCCCGATATGAAGGAAAGAGTCTTCCAAGACTACTCCCAAACCATAGCACAAGTATGAATCTAATTCACTCGGCATACATGTTTCCCTTTGCCACTGGATGTTCCCGTTGGACAAGCGTGTCAAGCCTGTGATTCCAACACGATGAAAATGGTTAGATCAGATGATCATAGTCATCTGGGTATGGCCATACACATTCTCAACCATTTTATCCAGGGGGCCCTTTAGAACATCACACTCCAACTAGGAGAGGCAATCCTATATCTATCACTAGTGCCCTAACATGACTCATGCTCACTATCCAAGATAATCTTTAACCATTATCTTTCAAATGATATTGAACTACCTCAAGATAATGCCAATCATCATTTAGAGACATAAGTGATCTCAAGTCAGAGGGAATATGCCACTTGCTTGCATATAAGGATTTATTCACATTGTGACAAACAATTGAATATCCTAAGTAGGGTCTGTCCAGTACATCCAATGCACCTATGTGTCTAAATCTTATTCCACGCTCGAAGCATCCTATAAGATTAGAACACATATTAGTCTCAATCATATCAAGGCTGTCTCATGTTCACCGAGATATCTCGACTAAGGACAATACTGAATGTCAGCTAAGCCGAACATCATTGAGACATTACTCAGATGTATACATACAGCAGCAGATAATGTAACAATCTGAATAACAATAATTGCCTTTATAAAAACATATAGTTTATACATGATACTGCAATTAATCCAAGGCCTCAAACATTAGCCTTAAGGGCATACCCCAACAATCTCCCACTTGCACTTAAACTAATGGTTGAGAAATCTCAAACCCATATTATTACAGTGCTTCTCATGCTTCTGCTGCGCCAAAGGCTTTGTAAGTGGGTCAGCTAGATTGTCTTCTGTATGAACCTTGCAGATCTTGATCTCTCCTCGATCTATGATCTCACGGATCAAATGAAACCTTCTTTGTATGTGCTTGGACTTCTGGTGTGACCGTGGTTCCTTTGCTTGTGCAATTGCTCCAGTGTTATCACAGAAGATAACCAATGGATCTGCACTCGAAGAAACAACACCAAGTTCCTGAACGAACTTACGAATCTATACTGCCTCCTTTGATGCTTCTGAGGCTGCAACATACTCACCTTCTGTTGTGGAATCAGCAACAATTGACTGTTTGAAACTCTTCCACACCACTGCTCCTCCATTCAAGCTAAAAACATAGCCTGATTGCGATCGGAAATCGTCTTGGTCAGATTGGAACGAAGCGTCAGTATATCCTTCAATACTGAGTTCTTCCTGACCTCCATAAATCAAGAACATATCTTTGGTTCTCCGAAGATATTTCAAAATATTCTTGACTGCAATCCAGTGTGCCTTCCCTAGATTACTTTGGAACCGACTGGTCACGCTTAACCCGTAAGCGACGTCTGGGCGAGTACATAACATCGCATACATGATGGACCCAATAGCCGAAGCATAAGGCGTATTGTCCATCTCATCTTTCTCAGACTGTGTTTGAGGACACAGGCTCTTTGAAAGATTCAGACCATGTCTGACTGGAAGATATCCTCTTTTAGAATTTTCTAAATGGAATCTCTCCAGGACCTTATCGATGTAAGTACTCTGTCACAGCCCGAGAAGCCTATTAGATCTATCTCTGTAGATCTCCACACCTAATACATAGGCTGCTTCTCCCAAATCTTTCATCTGGAAACATTTTCTTAACCATGCCTTGACTGCATGCAGTTCAGGAATATCGTTTCCAATGATTAAAATATCATCGACGTAGAGGACTAGGAAAGTAATCACGCTCCCACTAAACCTTTTATATACACACGGGTCATCTTCATTTTTGATGAAACCAAATTCACAAACTGATTCATCAAAACGAATATTCCAGCTTCTCGATGCTTGTTTTAGTCCATAAATGGACTTCTTTAATTTGCATATCTTATGATGTTCTGACGGATTGATGAAACCTTCAGGCTGTGTCATATACACATCCTCTTCCAGTTTTCCATTAAGGAAAGCGGTCTTTACATCCATTTGCCAGATCTCATAATCATAATATGCTGCTATCGCGAGAATAATTCGAATGGATTTGAACATGGCTACAGGAGAGAAAGTTTCATCATAATCTATCCCGTAGATTTGTTTAAAACCTTTCGCAACTAGCCTGCCCTTATAGGTAACCACGTTACCATCCATGTCTTTCTTCTTTTTGAAGATCCACTTACAGCCTATAGGGATTACTCCCGGAGGCGGATCAACCAAATCCCAGACTTGGTTTTCTGACATGGAGTCCATCTCGGCTCGCATAGCTTCAAGCCATCTTGCTGATTCCGGTCCACTGACCACATCCGCATAAGTGAGGGGTTCATCATTAATGATGTAGACTCCGTCATAGCGCTCAGGCTGACGACGAATCCTTCCCGATCTACGCGGTTCCCGTGATATCTGAGCCTCAGGTTGAACATTAACCTAATCTATTGGCTCAGGCTCATCCAACTGAGCTTGAATACTTTGTCCCTCTTCTGGAATTTCTTCCAGCTTTATTTCTCTCCCACTGGCCTCTTGTAGAAGAAATTCCTTCTCAAGAAAAATAGCCGTTCGAGCAACAAATACTTTATTCTCTTTGGGATCGTAGAAATAATAACCCTTAGTTTCTTTAGGGTAACCGACAAATATACATTTATCTGATCTGCTCTCCAGTTTCCCAGAGGCGAGCTTTTTGACATAAGCCTCGCAACCCCAGATTTTGATAAATGTCAAGCTCGGCTGTTTTCCATACCACAACTCATATGGTGTCTTTGAAACAGCCTTGGATGGCACTCGGTTTAGCACCTTTGCAGCTGTTTCCAGTGCAAATCCCCAAAAGGAATAAGGTAGAGTAGCCTGACTCATCATAGATCGAACCATATCCAATAAGGTTCTATTTCTCCTCTCGGACACACCATTCCATTGTGGTGTTCCTGGCGGGGTGAGCTGTGAGATAATCCCACACTCCTTCAGATAGTCAGTAAACTCACGACTCAAGTATTCTCCACCTCGATCTGAACGAAGTGCCTTGATATTTCGGCCCAACTGATTCTGTACTTCATTTTTGAATTCTTTGAACTTGTCAAAAGATTCACTCTTATGTCTCATTAGATAGACATAACCATACCTACTGAAATCATCAGTAAAAGTAATGAAGTATGAATAGCCACCTCTGGCATGTTTACTAAACGGCCCACACACATCACTGTGAATAATGTCAAGTAAACCTGAAGCCCTTTCACCTTTATTAGTAAAAGGATTCTTCGTCATTTTACCCATTAAACAAGCTTTGCATGTATCAAGCTCCTCATAGGAGAATGATCCCAGCAGTCCATGATCATGCAACTGCTTAATGCGCTTCTTGTTAATATGGCCTAAACGACTATGCCATAGCAAGGTGCTGTCATCAGCATACTTGGCCCTTTTGTTATCAATTTGTTGTACCGAACATTCCATGTCCAACATGTATAACCCATTGTTAATCGATCCAGTTGCATAAACAATATTATCATATGAAATACAACACTGTGAAGTTTTGCATTCAAAAGAAAAGCCTTTCCTGACAAGAGCAGGAATAGAGATAATATTCTTAGTTATGCTTGGTACAAAATAACAATTGTCAAGTTCTAATACAAGTCCAGATGGTAAAGAGATGTTATATTCTCCTACAGCAACAGCAGCAACCCGTGCCCCGTTTCCAACTCGTAGGTCCACCTCATGCTGTCCCACTTGTCTTCTTCTCTTGAGTTCCTGCACATTTGAACAAATGTGAACTCCACATGCAGTGTCCAACACCCATGAAATAGAAGAAGCAACCATGACATCAGTCACGTAAATACCTGAGCTAGAAGTGAAAGGCTTGCTTCCCTTCTTCTCTCCTTGGAGCGCTCTACAGTCCTTCTTCCAGTGACCCAGCTGGCCACAATGGAAACATCTGTTGTCCTTTGACCGCTTCACCTTTTGTTTCAAAGCCTTGTTATAGCTCTTGATAGGGGTTTTGCCCTTCTTCCCCTTCTTCTTATTCCTTGAAGGAACCATTAAGACAGAGGATGAAGGCTTTCCTTTCTCAAGAGTCTGCTCTGTGGTGCAGAGCATGTTCAGTAACTCTGCCGGAGTACAGTCGATTTTGTTCATATTAAAATTAATGATGAACGGATCGAAAGAAGCCGGGAGAGACTGCAAAATAATGTCTACAACAAGTTCTTGATTGATGGTATGTCCTAGTTTCTCTAGAGCCTTCTTGTACCCAATCATCTTGAGTACGTGAACTCCCACTTCAGTCAGTTTGCTATGAAAGAAAATTTTTGTCAAGTTATAGCGTTCTGTCCTTGCCTGTGCAGCATACAGCATTTTGAGATTTGCTATAATATCAATAGCTGACAAATCCTCATGCTGACGCTGGAGCTCAGGTGTCATTGACGCAAGCATAAGGCAAGCGACATCAGTACTATCACTGACGTGCTTTTCATAAGCATCTCGAACCGCCCTTGTGGCGTTCGCAGCGGGTTGAGCCGGTATTGCCGACTCAAGGACATACAGCTTCCTCTCAGCTTTGAGAACAATCTTAAGCTGTCTGTACCAGTCTGAGAAGTTTGGCCCAGCAAACTTCTCTCTTTCCAATATGGATCGCAAATTGAGCCCTGTGGTGTTCGTTGCTGCAGGAATCTACAACATAGCAAGAACAACAAGGTCAGTATACATGTTAGAATCAATCCAGGACTTAAGAATGATTCTTTTCTCACTATTTTATCTGACTGAAAATCCAATAAAACAGCCCGAAAGAGTGAAACTCTTTTAGTGAGATGGGATCCAGTTTTCATACTTGATCTCCGCGTCCCGCTCAGGCGAGATAAGATACACAGAGAGGTCAAGCACTAATCACCGGTAGGCTATCCATGCCAATCGCCAACCCGTGCGATTCCCCTTCATCTAGGCAATCCAGAAGACTGTGCCAACTGAGTTGGTACAACACAGTCTCTGATTCCTCAGATGGCTGCCTCCATCTAGCTATCATGTGCTCAATATGTAGCATATATATGGTCAAGCTGACCTGACCTACTCCCTGGACCACCACGTGCTATGCTGAGCAACGAGAAGCGATAAATCCCTTCTCTGTAGCATGTAGGTGTAATCGCGCACCGTCTGAAGATAGCTGGGCGTGCTCACTGAGTGGGTACAACACGGCCCCAACGATAGTCAGAACAGTGAGGTTTCGCTTCAGAAGGCAATCGAGCTTGATATTGACGTTGGATTTTAACGGTCCTTTTTATCTTCTTACTATCATGCTAATTCTATAGTGATAGCAAAAGATTCAAGCATGCACGTGCTTATATTACTTAAAACAGTAAATGAAAGCACCAAAACATCTTATGTGGTAAACGCCCATAAAAGCCTAAGTAAAACCTTAGTTTTACAAAAAGTCTTCACTTGAGCTCTTTATGGGACTCTTGTACTTCATCTGGCTCAGCCCGGGCCCAAGCGCCCTCTGCAGCTCAAAAGTGCCCACCAGGCAGTATGTGCATTTGCCATTTGTGCTGTGTACTCATGTCATCTCAAAATACATTTTTGAAACTATCTAGACATGGTTTGACACGCAGGTCAATTATACATTTTTCATAAATGAAAATGTGATTCACAGATCACAGCAAAATTGATATTTAATTCCAGGCACGCAGGCCCCAGCACAGCATACAAAATAAGGGCAGCCCACATAAAATTAAATAAACACCCAATCAACATGTTAAACATGCATACATGTGATCCAAAACAGAAATAAAATTTTATAAAACCCCATCGCATCAATTTTATTTCCTTATGTGCCCTACTACCTTACAACGGTCCATTTACAGGTATCCACTCATTAGACCAAATCAGACCCACTGCCCTTGCATGCACCCAGTCATAACTGACTTGCGTCGACCTCATGGTCAACTATGCATGCCTTAAGGGCTGAACGTCCCACATGATTTCTGGCAAGCGGGTGTAACCCCGGGCCATAATCATGATCGTTCACCAAGCACCTCAATCAGACATCGCTACACGCCCTTCTGCAGTCGGCCTATAGCCACCTGTATAGCTTGCGAACAGGTGCTATCCGGCCGCCCCATCCAGGCTGTCAGATGGTCTGATTAGGCTGTTGGGTCCAGACTTGACTAACGACTTCAACACTGTTAACCCGTCTAAGTGTTTGAAGCAGGCGCTTAGATAGATCTAGTGAGGGTCGCGCATGATGATAAGTTTTAATTGAAAACTTTTATGAAAAGCGCAAACAAAAAACATCATATGCGCAAGCTTAAAAGTAAACAAAATACATCTAACATATGGCATGTATTTTCGCATGACAACAAAAGCATGCGCATCATGAAGATCTATCCAAAGCATAAAACCAAACATGGAACACAAGATGGCAATCATATATATCAAGCCAAAAACCAGCGCTCTGATACCACTGAGAGCAAACCTAGGTCACATGCATAATCAAAAATTTTGCAGTGGGGAAAATACTAGGTTTCAATATGATCGCATGACTTGGTAATATGATCAACCATGAATGGAGAATTAAAGCATTACCATTGCCATTGTTTGAGTGGCGGCTTGGAAGAAAAAAAAAAAGGGGCGAGTGCCTCTTCTCCAAAGGAATCGCACACAGGATGAGATAGGCCTCCTTCCTTGCTTTTCGTGTGCTAGCAAGTCACCAAGAAGTCTTTGATCGTCTCCTTCAAAGGAAAAATGTGTCTTTGCTAGTTGGCCTTCTTCCTTGCATGAAGATGAACCACACGAGAGGAGAAAGGGGTGAGTGGCGTTCGAAAACGTGAGGGGATATCCCAAAAGGAAAATTCGGCTACCAAATATAGTGTATGGGTCCCCTTCAAGGGGGAGCGAGAAACCCTAAGGTGAGTACCCCTTTCAAGAGGGGGGGGGGGGGCGCAAGTGACCTTTCTTTGTTTTCGCAGCGGAATTAGGGTTTCACATTTGATCGCATGCTATACATTCATATGATCAACTTAAACATCAAGTGAAAGATGCGTTACCATGGCCATGAGAAGGAGGCGGCTTGGAAGCAAAGACCAAGAGAGATCTTCTCCACAAGTGACGCACACAAGAAGAGAGATGGCTTCTTCTTGTTGATCTTTGTGCTAGCAAAGATCTTCAAGTGTCCTTGCCGAATGGAAGGGATGGGAGACGAGATCTTGCTTGGGCGAGAGCTCCACACGTTCGTCCACCTCTTCTCCACGCGCGTATTGCAAGAAGCCAAGCGAAGTGAAGTCAAGTGGTGAACGGCTTGGCGTTAGGCGTTTTGAAGAAGAGGCCATGATGACTTACCATAAATGTAAGCATGCACTCATAAACGACCAAAACGCCATCACCCTTTCGAACCATGCGTTCACATAAGTGAACCGGTTCTCTTTTGGTTCAATTGCATTTGGTTCAACAAACCAAACCAAATAAGCCCAAGCCCCTTGGTCTAGATCATATCAAACCCTTAGGTTCAAGATCTAACCGTTCATCTCCTGATGCTCCTGATCTCACCGATCTAGCATCACCTCTCTCGATCGAAGCTTACCGATCTCAAGCCCTAATCAATCAAACATGATCAGACCAGATCTCACTTACAATCAGAGATTAAATCCCTTTAAACTGAACCCAAACAATTCAGTCCACACGATCTGACTCAAGTAAGCCATATCATCAAATTGTGCGATCCTGAGGGTTTCCTTTGAATGTCGGTAATGATAACTTTCGTTATCACGATCAGTGAGGGGTATCTAGCAACACATCACTATCTCCCGATATAAAGGAAAGAGTCTTCCAAGACTACTCCCAAAACACAGCACAAGGGTGAATGCACTTCACTAGGCATACATGTTTCCTTTGCCACTGGATGTTCTTATTGGACAAGCGTGTCAAGCCTGTGTCTCCAATATGATGAGCATGATTAGATCAGATGAACATTGTCACCTGGGTATGGCCATACACTTTCTCAATCATCTCATTCAGGGGGGCCCCTTTAGAACACCACACTCCTTGAACAAGGAGACGGCAATCCTTTATCTATCACTAGTGTCCTAACCTGACTCATGATCATTATCCAAGATAGTCTATAATCATTATGTTTCAAATGATATTGAACTACCTCAAAACAATGACAATCATCATCTAGAAACACAAGTGATCTCAAGTCAGAGGACATGTGCCACTTGATGCAAACAAGGATTATTCACATTGTAACAAGCAATTGAATATCCTAGTAGGGTCTGTCCAGTACATCCTATGTACCCATGAGTCTACATCTTATTCCATGCTCGAAGCATCCTATAAGATTAGAACACATATTAGTCTCAATCATATCAAGGCTGTCTCATGTTCACCAAGATATCTTGACTAAGGACATATGCATGTCAGCCAAGCTGAACAGCTTTGAGACATTATTCAGAAGCACAGTTATTGCAGTAGACAATGTAACAAACTGAATAATAACCATTGCCTTTATAAACATAAGAGTTTATTACATGATACTTTTACAATCCCAAGGCCTCAAACATTAGCCTTAAGGGCATACCCTAACAATCTCCCACTTGCACTTAATCTAATGGTTGAGAAATCTCAAACCCATATTATTACAGTGCTTCTCATGCTTCTGCTGCGCCAGAGGCTTGGTAAGCGGGTCAGCCAGATTGTCGTCTATATGAACCTTGCAAATTTTGATCTCGCCACGATCAATGATCTCCCGGATCAAGTGAAACCGTCTCTGTATGTGCTTGTACTTCTGGTGCGACCGCGGTTCCTTTGCTTGTGCGATTTCTCCAGTGTTATCACAGAAGATAACCAAAGGATCTGCACTCGAAGGAACAACACCAAGTTCTCTCACGAACTTACGAATCCACACTGCCTCCTTGGATGCTTCCGAGGCTGCAACATACTCGGCTTCTGTTGTGGAATCAGCAACAGTAGACTGTTTGAAACTTTTCCACACCACTGCTCCACCATTCAAGCTAAAAACATAGCCGGATTGCGATCGGAAATCATCCTGGTCCGACTGGAACGAAGCGTCAGTATATCCTTCTATACTGAGTTCTTCCTGACCACCATATATCAAGAACATATCTTTGGTCCTCCGCAGATATTTTAAAATGTTCTTGACTGCAATCCAGTGCGCCAAACCTGGATTACTTTGGAACCGACTGGTCACGCTTAACCCGTAAGCGACGTCAGGGCGAGTACACAACATCGCATACATTATGGACCCAATAGCCGAAGCATAAGGCGTATTGTCCATTTCATCTTTCTCAGTCTGTGTTTGTGGACACTGACTCTTCGAAAGATTCAGACCATGTCTGACTGGAAGATATCCTCGTTTAGAATTCTCTAAATGAAATCTCTCCAGGACTTTATCGATGTAAGTACTCTGGCACAGCCCGAGAAGCCTCTTAGATCTATCCCTGTAGATCTTCACACCTAATACATAGGCTGCTTCTCCTAGATCTTTCATCTGAAAACATTTTCCTAACCATGCTTTAACAGCATGCAGTTCAGGAATATCGTTTCCAATGATCAAGATATCATCGACGTAGAGGACTAGGAAAGTAATCACGCTCCCACTAAACCTCTTATATACACACGGGTCATCCTTGTTCTTGATGAAGCCAAACTCAGAGATTGATTCATCAAAACGAATATTCCAGCTTCTAGATGCTTGTTTAAGTCCATAAATGGACTTCTTTAACTTGCATATTTTATGACGATCTGATGGATTAGTGAAACCTTCAGGTTGTGTCATATACACATCCTCATCCAGTTTTCCATTAAGGAAAGCCGTCTTCACATCCATCTGCCAGATCTCATAATCGTAATATGCAGCTATCGCGAAAAGAATCCGAATAGACTTAAACATGGCCACAGGTGAGAAAGTTTCATCATAATCTATCCCGTAGATTTGTTTGAAACCTTTCGCAACAAGCCTGCCTTTATAGGTAACCACGTTACCATCCATGTCAATCTTCTTCTTGAAGATCCATTTACAGCCTATAGGGATTACTCCCGGAGGCGGATCAACCAAATCCCAGACTTGGTTATCTGACATGGAGTCCATCTCGGCTCGCATAGCTTCAAGCCATCTAGCTGACTCCGGTCCACTGACCGCATCCGCATAAGTCAGGGGTTCATCATTATCAATGATGTAGACTCCGTCATAGCGCTCAGGCTGACGATGGATCCTTCCCGATCTTCGCGGTTCCCGTGATATCTGAGCCTCAGGTTGTTCAGTGACCTGTTCTACCGGCTCAGGCTCATCCAACTGTGCTTGACTACTTTGTCCTTCCTCTGGATTCTCATCCAGCTTTATTTCTCTCCCACTGGCCTCTTGTAGAAGAAACTCCTTCTCAAGAAATATGGCCGTTCGAGCAACAAATACCTTGTTCTCTTTGGGATCGTAGAAATAATAACCCTTAGTTTCCTTAGGGTAACCGACAAAGATGCATTTCTCAGATCTGCTCTCCAGTTTCCCAGAGGCGAGCTTTTTGACATAAGCCTCGCAACCCCAGATCCTGATAAATGTCAAGCTCGGCTGTTTCCCATACCATAACTCATATGGCGTCTTTGAAACTGCCTTGGATGGCACTCGGTTTAGTACCTTTGCAGCTGTTTCCAGTGCAAATCCCCAAAAAGAGTATGGAAGAGTAGCCTGACTCATCATAGAACGAACCATATCAAGTAACGTTCTATTTCTCCTCTCGGACACACCATTCCATTGCGGTGTTCCTGGCGGAGTGAGCTGTGAGATAATCCCACACTCCTTTAGATAGTCAGTAAACGCATGACTCAGGTATTCTCCACCTCGATCAGAACGAAGTGCCTTGATATTTCGGCCTAGCTGATTCTGTACTTCATTTTTGAACTCTTTGAACTTGTCAAAAGATTCACTTTTATGTCTCATCAAATAGACATAACCATACCTACTGAAATCATCAGTAAAGGTAATGAAGTACTGATAGCCACCTCTGGCATGTTTACTAAATGGCCCACACACATCACTGTGTATAAGGTCAAGTAAACCTGAAGCCCTTTGACCTTTGTTAAGAAAAGGAGACTTCGTCATTTTACCCAATAAACAAGCTTTGCATGTATCAATCTCCTCATAGGAGAATGATCCCAGCAGTCCATGATCATGCAACCGCTTAATGCGCTTCCTGTTAATATGGCCTAAACGACTATGCCATAACAAGGTGCTGTCATCAGCATGCTTGGCTTTCTTATTATCAATGTTTTGTATAGAATATTCCATGTCCAACATGAATAACCCATTGTTAATTGAACCAGTCGCATAAACAATATTATCAAGAGTAAGATAACACTTTGAAGTCTTGCATTCAAAGGAAAACCCTTTCCTGACAAGAGCAGGAATAGAGATAATATTTTTGGTAATACTGGGTACAAAATAACAATTGTTTAATTCTAATACAATGCCAGATGGTAATGAGATGTAATAATCCCCTACAGCAACAGCAGCAACCCGTGCCCCGTTTCCAACGCGTAGGTCCACCTCATGCTGTCCCACCTGCCTTCTTCTCTTGAGTTCCTGCACATTTGAACAAATGTGAACTCCACATGCAGTGTCCAACACCCATGAAATGGAAGAAGAAGATAACATGACCTCAGTCACATATATACCTGAGCCAGAAGCGATGCTTCCCCTCTTATCTCCTTGGAGCGCTTTACAGTCCTTTTTCCAGTGACCTAGCTGGCCACAGTGGAAACATCTGTTGTCCTTCGACCGCTTAACCTTTTGTTTCAGAGCCTTGTTGTAGTTCTTGACTGGGGCTTTGCCCTTCTTCCCCTTCTTCTTGTTCCTGGAAGGAACCATTAAGACAGAGGTTGAAGGCTTTCCCTTCAGAGTCTCCTCAGTAGTCAAGAGCATATTCAGCAGCTCTGCCGGAGTACAATCGATTTTGTTCATATTAAAGTTAATAATGAACACATCGAAAGAGGGCGGGAGAGACTGCAGAATAATGTCTACAGCAAGCTCCTGGTTGATGGTATGCCCCAGTTTCTCTAGAGCCTCCTTGTGCCCAATCATCTTGAGCACGTGAGCTCCCACTAGGCTCCCTTCAGCCAGTTTGCTCTGAAAGAAAAGCTTTGTCAGATTATAGCGTTCTGTCCTCGCCTGTGCAGCATACAGCATCTTGAGGTTCGCTATAATCTCTATAGCCGACATATCCTCATGCTGACGCTGCAGCGGTGGCGTCATAGACGCTAGCATCAGGCAAGCGACATCAATGCTATCATTGACGTGCTTTTCATAGGCATCACGAACCGCCCTTGCGGCGTTCGCAGCGGGTTGAGGCGGCACAGCCGTCTCGAGGACATACAATTTCCTCTCTGCCTTAAGAACGATCTTAAGGTGTCCGAACCAGTCTGAGAAGTTTGGCCCAGCAAACTTCTCCCTTTCCAGTAGGGATCGCACATTGAAGCTCATGGTGTTCGTTGCTGCAGGAATCTACAACAATGCAAGAACAGCAAGGTCAGTATCAATGTTTAGAATCAATCCAGGACTTAAGAAAGATTCTTTTTCTCACTATTTTATCTGGCTGAAAAATCCAGCAAAACAGCCCGAAAGAGTAGAACTCTTTTAGTGAGATGGGATCCAGATTTCATACTTGGTCTCCGCGTCCCGCTCAGGCGAGATAAGATGCACAGAGATGACAAGCACTAATTTCTGGTAGGCTGTCCCAGCCAATCGCCAACCCGTGCGATTCCCCTTCACCTGGGCAATCCAGCAGACTGTGCCAACTGAGTTGGTACAACACAGTCTCTGATCCCTCAGATGGCTGCCTCCATGCGCTACCATATGCGCCACATATGTAGCCTACATGGTCAAGCTGACCCGACCTACTCCCTGGACCACCACGTGCTATGCTGAGCAACGAGAAGCGATAAATCCCTTCTCTGTAACACGCAGGTGAAATCCCGCACCGTCTGAAGATAGATGGACGTGCCCACTGAGTGGGTACAACACGGCTCCAACGATAGTCAGAACAGTGAGGTTTCGCGTCAGAAGGCATTACGTGCTTGATATTTTAGCGTTTGGATTTTAACGGTCTTTTATCTTCTTACTATCAGGCAAATCCTATGGCTATAGCAGAAGATGAATAACTCATGCAATTCTAATTATTGAACAATAAAAGAAAGCATGGATCTTATGTGGTAAAAGCCCATAGCCTAAGTAAGACCTTAATTAACTTAAGTCTTCACTTACTTTTCTTGGGTCTTTTGCATCTCATCTGGTCCAACCCAGGGCCCTAGCGCTCAATGCAGCTCAGGTGCGCCCACCAGCTGAATGCGCCTCTGCGATGTGTGCTTTTGTGCTCTTGTCTAATCAAAATACATTTTGATCTATCTAGACAAGCTTGACTCGCAGGTCAATTATACAATAAATTAATTAAAAATGTGATTCGCAGATCACAAAACAAATTAATTTACAAGTTTAATTCCAGGCACGCAGGCCCCAGCACAGCACACATTTAACATGGGCAGCCCACATAAGAATAAATAAACATGCATCATGGCATCATTCAATCAACATGTGATCCATTACAAAGAAAATAAAATTTTGAAAACCCATTGGCATCAATTTTAATTTTCTTATGTGCCCTACAACCTTACAACGGTCCATTGATAGGGATCCACTCATCAATCTAGTTAGATCCATGCCCTTGCATGCACCAAGTCCTAACTGACTCGAGTTGACCTAATGGTCAACCATGCATGCGCCAAGGGCTGAACAACCAACATGAGTTCTGGCAAGCGGGTGTGACCCCGGGCCTAACTCATGTGTGTTCACTGGTTGTCTCAACCAGACCTTGCTACACGCCTGTGATGCAATCGACCTATAGCCACCTCGTGCTTGCGCACAGGTGCCATCTGGTCGATCCATCTAGGCTGTCAGATGGTCTGATCAGACTATGTGGATCTAACCTAGAGGGTGACTTCAACCCCATCAACCCGTCTAAGGGTTTATAGTAAGTGCATATAGATCTAAATGTTTGCGCGCAAGTAGATATAAGTTTTGATGAAATACCATTCAACATACTTAACATGCGCCAACAAGAACATGCATAAACATGAACATCACACATGCGCCAAAACACCTAAAACCTAGCATGTGGTTGCGCATGTGAAATAGATCTATACTAACAAGGATCACAAAACAAACCAAGCAATCATATGAACATATATTAACCGCTCTGATACCAATTGTATGGGTCCCCTTCAAGGGGGAGCGAGAAACCCTAAGGTGAGTACCCCTTTCAAGAGGGGGGGGGGGGGGCGCAAGTGACCTTTCTTTGTTTTCGCAGCGGAATTAGGGTTTCACATTTGATCGCATGCTATACATTCATATGATCAACTTAAACATCAAGTGAAAGATGCGTTACCATGGCCATGAGAAGGAGGCGGCTTGGAAGCAAAGACCAAGAGAGATCTTCTCCACAAGTGACGCACACAAGAAGAGAGATGGCTTCTTCTTGTTGATCTTTGTGCTAGCAAAGATCTTCAAGTGTCCTTGCCGAATGGAAGGGATGGGAGACGAGATCTTGCTTGGGCGAGAGCTCCACACGTTCGTCCACCTCTTCTCCACGCGCGTATTGCAAGAAGCCAAGCGAAGTGAAGTCAAGTGGTGAACGGCTTGGCGTTAGGCGTTTTGAAGAAGAGGCCATGATGACTTACCATAAATGTAAGCATGCACTCATAAACGACCAAAACGCCATCACCCTTTCGAACCATGCGTTCACATAAGTGAACCGGTTCTCTTTTGGTTCAATTGCATTTGGTTCAACAAACCAAACCAAATAAGCCCAAGCCCCTTGGTCTAGATCATATCAAACCCTTAGGTTCAAGATCTAACCGTTCATCTCCTGATGCTCCTGATCTCACCGATCTAGCATCACCTCTCTCGATCGAAGCTTACCGATCTCAAGCCCTAATCAATCAAACATGATCAGACCAGATCTCACTTACAATCAGAGATTAAATCCCTTTAAACTGAACCCAAACAATTCAGTCCACACGATCTGACTCAAGTAAGCCATATCATCAAATTGTGCGACCCTGAGAGTTTCCTTTGAATGTCGGTAACGATAACTTTCGTTATCACGATCAGTGAGGGGTATCTAGCAACACATCACTATCTCCCGATATAAAGGAAAGAGTCTTCCAAGACTACTCCCAAAACACAGCACAAGGGTGAATGCACTTCACTAGGCATACATGTTTCCTTTGCCACTGGATGTTCTTATTGGACAAGCGTGTCAAGCCTGTGTCTCCAATATGATGAGCATGATTAGATCAGATGAACATTGTCACCTGGGTATGGCCATACACTTTCTCAATCATCTCATTCAGGGGGGCCCCTTTAGAACACCACACTCCTTGAACAAGGAGACGGCAATCCTTTATCTATCACTAGTGTCCTAACCTGACTCATGATCATTATCCAAGATAGTCTATAATCATTATGTTTCAAATGATATTGAACTACCTCAAAACAATGACAATCATCATCTAGAAACACAAGTGATCTCAAGTCAGAGGACATGTGCCACTTGATGCAAACAAGGATTATTCACATTGTGACAAGCAATTGAATATCCTAGTAGGGTCTGTCCAGTACATCCTATGTACCCATGCGTCTACATCTTATTCCATGCTCGAAGCATCCTATAAGATTAGAACACATATTAGTCTCAATCATATCAAGGCTGTCTCATGTTCACCAAGATATCTTGACTAAGGACATATGCATGTCAGCCTAGCTGAACAGCTTTGAGACATTATTCAGAAGCACAGTTATTGCAGCAGACAATGTAACAAACTGAATAATAACCATTGCCTTTATAAACATAAGAGTTTATTACATGATACTTTTACAATCCCAAGGCCTCAAACATTAGCCTTAAGGGCATACCCTAACATATAGTAATAACCGAATGCATAACTCCCTCCTTAACTCCCCATGAAGCCATCGTAACTCCTCTTGAATCGAACCATGTGTTCACAAGTGAACCGGTTCAACTCCAATTTGGTTCAAGCACCAAATCGAACCAGCCCTGGTTATAATCTCTTTGAACCAAATGGTTCAAGATCTAACCACACATCACATTGCACCCTTGATCTTTACGATCAAGCATCAATCCTCCCGATCGAAGCTTACCGATCATATGCCCTAATCAATCAAACATGATTAGACTAGATCTCACTTCCGATCAGAGTTTCAATTCCTTTAAACTGAACTAGAATAATTCAGTCCACACGATCTGACATAAGGAAGCCATATCATCAAATTGTGCGACCCTAAGGGTTTCCTTCATTGTCGGTAACGATAACTTACGTTATCACGATCAGAGAGGGGTATCTAGCAACACATCACTGTCTCCCGATATGAAGGAAAGAGTCTTCCAAGACTACTCCCAAACCATAGCACAAGTGTGAATCTAATTCACTCGGCATACATGTTTCCCTTTGCCACTGGATGTTCCCGTTGGACAAGCGTGTCAAGCCTGTGATTCCAACACGATGAAAATGGTTAGATCAGATGATCATAGTCATCTGGGTATGGCCATACACATTCTCAACCATTTTATCCAGGGGGCCCTTTAGAACATCACACTCCAACTAGGAGAGCCAATCCTATATCTATCACTAGTGCCCTAACATGACTCATGCTCACTATCCAAGATAATCTTTAACCATTATCTTTCAAATGATATTGAACTACCTCAAGATAATGCCAATCATCATTTAGAGACATAAGTGATCTCAAGTCAGAGGGAATATGCCACTAGCTTGCATATAAGGATTTATTCACATTGTGACAAACAATTGAATATCCTAAGTAGGGTCTGTCCAGTACATCCAATGCACCTATGTGTCTAAATCTTATTCCACGCTCGAAGCATCCTATAAGATTAGAACACATATTAGTCTCAATCATATCAAGGCTGTCTCATGTTCACCGAGATATCTCGACTAAGGACAATACTGAATGTCAGCTAAGCCGAACATCATTGAGACATTACTCAGATGTATACATACAGCAGCAGATAATGTAACAATCTGAATAACAATAATTGCCTTTATAAAAACATATAGTTTATACATGATACTGCAATTAATCCAAGGCCTCAAACATTAGCCTTAAGGGCATACCCCAACATAACCATCGATATAGGGTTTTTACAGTTGATATCAACCATATTATGTTGATATCAACCATATCTATGGATACCCAACGACTTTTAACAGTCAATATAGGGTTTTCTAAGTTGATATCAACCAATATCAACCATAAAAAAGTTGATATCAACCATATCTATGGTTACCCGATGACCTTTAGGGTCTGTTTCCTTGGGAGGAAAACTAGAGGGAAAGGAAAGAAAAATAAGTTTTTTGCTGTTTCCTTGGGCAGAAGGAAAAATTTGAGTGGAAAAGTGGATAGAAAATTTTATATCTTTTCCTCCGAAACTTTTCTGCCCGAATCGGACGGAAAAGTTAGAGAAAACACAACGCCACTTTGCCCAACCTTCGAAATTAATTTTCCTTCTTCTTTTCCTTCCTTCCAAGGAAATAGGATATGAATTTTTTTCTTTTCCCGGAGTTTTATTTCCTTGTAGTTTTTCATTCTTTACAGTTTTCCTTCTCTCCAAGGAAACAGAGGGTTAATAGTCAAGCCGAGTTTTTATAGTTGATATGGTTGATATCAACATATAGACTGTTAGAGAGTGACAAATAGATGAATAAGAGTATACCTTATGTTGCAGGAATAATCAAAACAAAGAATCGCCGGAGGTAGGGGATGAGGACGCAACGAGGCGAGCTTCGGAGACACGATAGAATTGAGAGGGAATAAGAAATGATGAATAAATTTTACCTAATAATCGGAAAATGAAAGCCTTGGAGGTCGGAAGAGAGTTGAGAGGTTTGCGGAGGGCACGCCGGTAAGAATGGGAGACAAATGGTGAGACTTGGTCATACGGAGACAAAGAATCGCTGGAGCTAGGGCATGAAGACGAAAGGGCACGAGGTCCGCAGGCTCAGGATTTTTTTTGGACAACGAAAAGGTGCGGGGAGCTTTTTGTTTTTTCCCACAGCTTCGAAAGTAGTGGTAAAACCCTAATGGGTTAACTATGGTTAAGCAGAGAGAGATAACGAGGGGTGGACGGCGATGGTAACAACCGGTTATGGGGCATGTATGACAACGGTGACGTCTTGTTATGGCAGGAGAGATGACGACGGTAACAGCAGGTTGCTGTTGTATTCCAACAAGTTGGTAAATAAAACTTATTTCTAAAGTCGTAGCCAAAACCTAAGTGATGGCGCACAGGGACTTGTCACCCCCTGATACGACTCTAAAAACTTGTTAAATTACCACACTTGTTGTTATCTCCGCAAGTGCACAGATACTCGAAGTAATAAAGAAAGATATCGAACCCACAGAGACCTACGTTATCAAGTACTGAATAATTGATTTTTCACTATCTAGGTAATCGAATGAAAGTCAGGTAAATATCGCAAACACACGGAAAATACTATCAGAGAAAAAACTAGGATAGGGTTTCATCCACTTTAATTTCCATGACTAGATGTACAAAGATATTCATCAATCAAATTCTATTTTGATAAAGACATAATTTACCAAAAAAAATGAATTATCTCACTCTCGTGCAGATAACCATGCAAGAATAAATCCTTGCTTTCGCGCAAGATTCATCCCAAGCTAATAATAGGTAAATCATCAATCAAGAACTCTAAGATCACTTTTGTGCATCTGAGTTCTAGGTTGATTGTCTCAAGCGGAAACTCAATGATCACCGTCATGCATCCGAGTCTCAACACTAGTTTTACCTATGGTTCTCCAACGTTCCGATCCTCACTTTCGTGCAAGATCTCTACGTTTGACACAATAACTCAATCCTAGTTTATAATTATCATCATGGCAATACAAATCACTAAAATTGAATAAAAAGAACAATCCTAAGAAAATTTCCTATCATACAGTTATAGGGTTCCAAATTCTCAAGCAAGTCACCTTTTGGTCCTTATTGCGAGAACTCTAAATCATGATGACAAAAATAAACTAAAGAGAATCTTAGAGCAATAATCACATAGGCAAAATTATCAAAGTAGAATAATCATGATGAAAGAAAAAATAATCTAGTCATTAAAAAAATCAAAGGGGATTACTCCCCCATGTCCCAAAAGTAGTTTAAGCTAGCATCGTGAAGGATTTACAATAAGTCATGGTTTCAGAAGATCGAAAATCAAAGGAAAAGAAGAGTTTAGAGAATACAGCACGGCTATGAAGTATTTCACAGCCGTAATTTGCAGTTTAAGGCGATGAACAGTGTCGGCGCCTCTTATTTCTTCGATTTCTCCTCCATTTGATCTCCTTTCGATTTGAAACTTCTGGCGTGTCGTCTCCTCCTTCAGACGAAGCTTCAGTATGAAAATCATGGCTGGAGTGGTCTGGATTGATCACGGCGGCGAAACCCTAGGCGGCGGCGTGAATTCTGATTTCTCCCTCGACAGTACACAAAATTTGGGGCTTTCGGTGCGTGTGTGTTCCTCTCGTGACAACCTCCCCGATAGCTTCTTATGGCTTTGAATATAAAGCCCTGGATTGTCCACAATCATCTCCGCAAGAATCGGGCGTCGGGATTGACCTTGGAATCGCATTCAGAACGAGAATTACGATAGTGTAATAGTTCACGGCAATGCCGTAAAATCGGTTGAGTTTTCTGATCTGATGTCGTCTGGGAAATACGGCACCGTAATCTGGTTTACGGTACTGTCATAAAATTGGCTGAACTCTCTGTTCAGAAGTGACTAGAAAATACGGCCCGTGTAATCCTTTACGGTGGTGCTGTAAAATCGAGCAAAGTTTCTGTTCTGAAGCGCTCTGAAATATGGTACCGTAAAATCGATTACGGTGGTGCCGTAAAATCCCAAAAACCTTATGTTTGGAAATTCCTCAAAATACGGCAGTGGCTCAGATTTTACGGTAGCGTATGAAAATACGGTACCGTAAAATAGGTTACGACACTACCGTCATTTGCTGACTTGCTCCGTTTTCTGTGAAATTTCTTAGGTGATCTCCTCTTGATGATGATGACTCTTCTATGTGTTTGATTTTGCTTAAAAACTCCTTGAAATAGTGCCTTTTTACCTGAGAATCATGAAAAACCAAAATAGAAGTAGACTTTACAATATTCGATGAATTTAGCATGAAAACAAGTAAAAGATCCTCAATTTAGCATGAAAAGATATCTAAAATGATACAAAAATATACTATATATTTTGGTGTCATCAAAATACATAAGGCTCAAACTTTGCTTGTCCTCAAGCAAAAATCAAATTTGAAATCAAAATTTGATTAAAAGAATAACCTTTTCATGCTCAATAAATTTCTGAAATACAACCCATCAATGAAAAATTCTATCAATTGATTTATAAAACTTCAAATAAACATATCATCCTTAAAACTCAATCATCTAGATCCACAATTCAATCAAATAAAACTCCGCAACATGGATAATAATTAGAATTTTCAATCTCAAGACTTCACCCAATTTCAGTTCAAATCCATCATGCTTTTGTTTACAGGAATTAGGTTTCCAAGTTCTTTTTCCACTCATCATTTTTTTTCATTATTCACATTCTCCAATTCGATTACCACCTTTTTTCTGGTGACGAGATTAGAGTGCACAGATCACATAATCAATGCAATAGAACTCATATCATCTAATTTGGAAAGAATTTACCAAGGATAGTGGAGTTTATGTGAAATGATCTCTCTCATGGCATGTATCCACATAGATACATACTTTTTCTATTTATTACTTCAACCCATGACCTTCGGTACCACTGCGCTTTCCCACAGTGCCAAGTAGGGTAGTCTTTCACTGTTTTTGTGGATCTTGGATTCTTCCTTCCCAACAAATAGCAAAAAAGACTAAACATCTATTAGGTTGATCAATTGATATCAATTCACAAATCATACTCATATACTCATTTTATTCGAAAGAAGAGTTTCACTTTTAGATTTTATTCTTCAAACAATACATCTACCCAAAATTTCATGCATCAACTAATGTCATATTTCAATAGACAAATATGTATTGAAGAAATAAATTTAACATGATATGGCTATATCTCTAATCATGAATTTGAGTTCATTCATCATCAAAAATCATCAACATATCTCAAAACATGACCATATATCACATTAATCAAAATATTTTCAACATCACACCGTGTCAAAAAGAAATAATATCATCATCATGTAGTACAACCATATCGAAAAGCAAATCAGGATATCAATAGTTATCATACAACCATATCGAAAAATCAAAATAAGCGTGTCAAGCAGAGTAGCAGTAGTGGTGGTCGTGGAGCATCATCCTTCCCTTCTTCATATGAAACATCAATGAGATAAAGAAAAAAACATTATAACAAAGCAATAAAGGAAGATAATACTCACAAAACATCTATGCATCATCATCTGATCGTGTGGCCTTAGAATCCCTAGCAGCAGTCTCCATGGGATCATAATATAGCCTTCTTCCCTGATCACCTTGATATCCATAATCTCTGTGATCTGCATAACTAAAATGGTCATAAAGGAAGTTGCCCATGTCTTCCATATGATTGCACAATCTCTCCATATCCCTTTGGATGCACCCTAGAGTCTCTTCCATCCTCTCCTGGCGGCATTCTTGGTTGTACATCTGTGTAGTAAGTGCCTGAAAACCTGGATCGTGATGGCTAGCAAATCCTCCCCTGGGTCTCTACAAAGAAGTACCAGCAGCCTGTGAAGAATCAGGAGGAGGTGAATCCATACTCACACCGAAAGGATCACTCCTTCCACCCCAGGTGGGCGGCGGTGGAACTGTGTCTAGTGGTGGAGTAAAGGCTGCTTCTGCTGCACTAGGAGATAGTTTCCAGTTGGCTCTTTCTCTGACCGTAGTCTTCTCAACGTGAGGTAAAGGTAGAGGAGGGATATTTGGTCCAAGGACCAAACAGAAAGTGTCTCCCTCTCTAACAATCATTTTCATTGCTATGCAAGACTCAATGTCAAGTCTTGCATTTGCTCTTGCCAACTCAACTCCATAGGGTTCAATCCCAAAATATCTAGCTATAGGAGTAATCAAACCTCCTATCACCACAGATCCTCTAGTCGCTCTGGCCACCTTATCCATGTGCTTGATCATGAAGTAAGCAACATCAACTGTGAATCCACTGAGCATCCCCCAAAGAAAATAGAGTTCATGTTGACGGACCATGCCATCACTATCTCCTCTACCGAATATCTTGTGTGCTAGAACCCGATGAGCATACTTGATACAAGGGTTCATGATTTTTGAGGCTCTGGCAGAGACAGCATAAAAGTGATTCTCATTGGTGATCTGGTTCCAAAATATGTTCTCCATGAATCCTAGGGGTATCTCAGTGTACCCTCCTGTGCTCAGTCCAAATATGTCCCTGATTTCTTGCAGTGTAAGTTGTTGGGGTATGCCCTTAAGGCTAATGTTTGAGGCCTTGGGATTATATCAGTATCATGTATAAACTCTATGTTTATAAAGGCAATAGTTGTTATTCAGGTTGTTACATTATCTGCTGCCATATGTATACTTCTGAATAATGTCTCAATGCTATTCAGCTTGGCTGACATGCAGTATTGTCCTTATATGATGAGCATGATGAAGGTTTGAAAATTATAGACATTGATGAGCCCCACTTTGTTTTGGTGATATTGTAGAAATTAGTGATAAATCTTGTGTGGTTAACTCTAATTCTATTAATTCTGTTGAGAACATTAACAAATCTCATTATAATTTTTTATATGATTGTAATTTTGACTCTTCTGATGATGAATTATTTGTGGAAAGGTATGAGGGGACTGATTTTGAAAAATCTCACTTTGATCTTGATGATGATTTTGGAATTGATAAATTATTTGATGATGTGCATGAAGAACCTGTGCAAGATGTGAATATTGCAAATATTGATGAATCTCATATTTTGCCCATATATAATGTTCAATCTCCTGATATATTTGAAAATTTGTGCTTTATTGAGGATTCTAATGAGAGACATAAAGACTATTATTATGATGATCCAATGCTTGATTATTTTGATGGAAGTCCTACTTTTATTAAAATTGAAAAGATAAAGTTGAAGAAAGGACTTATGATTTTACTCTCTGATAAACATTGGAAGATTATTGAAAATTTTGATTTTGATTTCCGCATATTTGAGAAAGCCACTTTGATTGTGATTCACAAGCAATTCTGGATTTTTGGATTAGTGGCTAAAATTTTTGGACAAAGGAAAAGAAAGAAATTACATGCTATTTACTTTGGTACTGATTCACCTGCTTCACCATGATGTTTGATTTTTGGTCAAGCTAATGACTTAAAATTAGCGCTTCTTGGGAGGCAACCCAAGCACTCTATCTTAGCTTAGTTTCTTTTATCCTAGTTTATTTTTAAAATTAATTTTTCTGTTATTTTTGAAGTCTAAAAAAAAAATCTGGTTTCTATTTTTACTTTATATTTATTTGATATTTTCTTGTAGTTATTATTTGCCTGCATCTGTTGTTGCTTCTTTTGTCTTCCAGATCCTAAAATCTTGAAGGGCAACTGTCTTCCACCTCCTGCGGAGCACCATCAGCAACCTCTTATTTCTTCTACTGCCTCTTATTCCATTTTATTTATTTATGCAGTAGACTCTTCATTAGTGACTGATTTTTTTTATGCAGTGTTATCTCTCACACCCACCAGCCGACGATCTCACCTCCAGAACTGTAGTCTTTAGCAGGCCACTAGAGACTACTCACTTTACTGTCGGCACCACCATCACTACTAGCCGCTTTTCAGCTAGCCTCTGTTCCATCTCTGCTTCTCAGCTGCACCAGCACTCTTCTAGACCATTGATGACGTCTCTGATTCTCCCTTGAGAAAATTATTTTCATCATTATTATTTTTTTAGAGACTGTTTTCAGGCTAAGCCTTATGTATTTAAAATTTTGCAGGAAAATTTTCAAAAGGCACACCTTTGGACCTTGCAGCATCTGCCCTGACACTATTTTTGGTCCGAGCCTTATGTATTTTCAGTCAGAGCTTGCTATATGATTTTGTGAGTATTGTTTACACTATCTTGTGATTTGATATGAGTATCTACACTTTTCTTCTCTTGGATCTATCACTTTACACCCTTTGCATTGTTCGAGCCTTATGTGATTATACAGACTTATCACTTTACACTTTTGGCCATGATTTTTTTTGAGATTGATGCTTCACACCTTTCACATTGATATCGATATTTAGATGTTTGAAAATTTTTATGACTTGAATTTATGTGATGAGAGGTGTGTGAATTTTCTATAATGATGGATGTGTTCATGCATGAGATTAGGACTAACCCTATCATGTTAGATTTATTTCTTCAGTGCATATCTATCTTTTGAAATTTAACATTGGTTGATGCATGAAATTTTGGGTAGATGTATTATTTGAGGAATAAGATCTAAAGGAGAAACTACTCCATTAAATATAATGAGCATATGAGTATGATTACTGAATTGATATCAATTTATCAACCTAGTAGATGTTTAGTCTATTTTGCTATTTGTTGGGAAGGAAGAATCCAAGATCCACAAAAAGAGTGAGAGACTCCCCTACTTGGCACTATGTAAAATTGATAGTGGTACCTAAGACATGAGTTGAAGTCTGCATAAAAAATAATAAGAGTGAAAAAGAATAAGACTCCTCTACTTGGCACTGTGTAAAATTGATAGTGGTACCGAAGACAAGAGTTGAAGTTAAGATAAAAAGTGTGTATAAAATGCAAAAAAAAAAGGAAAAAAAAAGAAAAAAATTATGTGTGGAAAAAGATCTTGGAAACCTAATTCCTATAAACAAAAGCATGATAGATTTGAACTGAAATTAGGTGAAATCATGAGATTGAAGTTCTATTTATTGTACAAGTTGCAAAGTTTTATTTGATTGAGTTGAGGATCTAGAGGGTTGAGTTCTAAGAATGATATGTTTATTTGAAATTTTATGAAGCAATTAGTGCAATTTTTCATTAGTGGTTGTATTTTAGAAATTTATTGAGCATGAAAAGGTTATTCTGTTAATCAAATTTTGATTTTTTGCTTGAGGACAAGCAAAGTTTGAGCCTTATGTATTTTGATGACACCAAAATATATAGTATATTTTGTATCATTTTGTATATCTTTTCATGCTAAATTGAGGATATTTTACTTGTTTTCATGCTAAAATCATCAGATATTGCAAAGTCTACTTCTATTTTGGTTTTTAGGCAAAAAGACACAATTTTAAGGCATTTTTGAGCAATCCAAATGCATAATTGTATTCACATCATCAAAAGAAGATCACACGTCAAATTTTAGAATTTTTGGAGCTTCAGAGCATATTATGGCACCCCCAACAAATTCCTTACGGTACCGTAATGGGAAGTTTTACTGGGCAGAGAATTTCGACCCATTACGGCCCTACCGTAAACATCTTTACGGTGCCGTAATTATGGGAGATTTCCGACCAGAGTTTTCATGGTGATTACGGCACAGCCGTAAAGGAGACAACAGTACCGTAATGCCATATGATTTTCTACCCGAGAGATTTCACAGATTACGGCACTGTCGTAATGCCTTTTACGGCCGTATTTTAGTCTAGAAAACTACAGAAGAAAATACGGCAGGGGCGTAACCAAGTTTACGGGCCGTAATGTTGACAAATAACTCATAGAGCCCAAATTATGGCACTATCGTAAAATGTTTTACGGCCGTAATTGCTGTGTGGTCACGCGACTTTTTCGGGGCTAAAAATTGTTCGAGCCATAACTTTTGATCCAGAGCTCCAAATTGAGATCCAAAATTTGCTGCCACTTCACCTTTAAGAGGAGAAGATACACGAACCGAAAGGAGGAACGTTTATCTAGTATCGAGGGAGAAATCGCCAGAGAGGCAGATAGGGTTTGGCCTCGTGCTGAGAGGCGTGGAGACCATCTCCGGCTGTGATTTTCACGTAGAAGATTTTCCTGGAGGAGAGGAAGACACCACAGAAGTTTCAGAGCGTTTGGAGTACGATCGGAGGAGAAATCAACAAAACAGCGGTGACAACGCTGTTCATCGAAGCAAATTACGGCTGTAAACTCTTTTACAGCCGTGGTGTAAAGTTGTTCCTCCTTTCTTTTCATTTTCTGATCACTCTGAGACTATGATTCATTGTATTTCTTCCTCCATGCAAGCTTAATACTATTTTTGGGACATGGGGTGTAATCCCCTTGATTTTTAAATGATTAGATAATCTTTTCTTTCGTCATGATAATTCTACTTTGATAATTTTACCTATGCGATTATTGTTCTAAGTTTCTCCTTAGTTTAGTTTTTGTCATCATGAATAGAGTTCTTGCATTAAGGACCGAAAGGTGACATGCTTGAGAACTGGAACCCTAAAATTGATTAATAGGAACTCACCGTAAGAAATTAGGTTAAGTTCTTATTTCTTTATTTTAGATGACTAATTGCCTTGATGATGATTATGAACCTAGGATTAAGTTAGTGTGTCAAACGTGGAGATCTTGCATGAAAGTTAGGATCGGAACATTGGAGAACCATAGGTAGAACTTGTGTTGAGTCTCGGATGCACGAAAGTGATCCTTGAGATTCCGCTTGAGACAATCAACCTAGAATTCGGATGCACGAAAGTGATCTTGAGTTCTTTGATTGATGATTTACTTATCATCAGCTTGGGATAAATCTTGCACGAAAACGAGGATTTGTCTCTGCATGGTTGTCTGCACGAAAGTAAGAAAATCCCCTTATGAAGTAAATTAAGTCTTTATCAAATTAGAATTTGATTGATGAACATCCTTATATATTTAGTCATGAAAATCAAGGTGGATGAAACCCTAGTCCCAATTTATCTCTCTGATTATCTTCCGTATTCTTTCTATTGCTTACTTGCATCATATTCGGGTTACTTAGCTAGCGAGAATACAACTATTCGGTACTTAACAATAAGGTCTCTGTGGTTCGATATCTTTCTTTATTACTTCGATAATTCCGTGCACTTAAACCCTAAACAGAAAATAAATAAAAACAGTAAATAAAACCTAGTCTAGCAATAATTTTAATATCTTTAATATTGATAAAAGCTAAGATCCCCGGCAACGGCGCCAAAAACTTGTTGTATCCCAACAAGTTGGTAAATAAAACTTATTTCTAAAGTCACAGCCAAAACCTAAGTGATGGCCCACAGGGACTTGTCACCCCCTGATACGGCTCTAAAAACTTGTTCAATTACCACACTTGTTGTTATCTCTGCAAGTGCACGGATACTCGAAGTAATAAAGAAAGATATTGAACCCACAGAGACCTACATTATCAAGTACTGAATAATTGATTTTTCACTATCTAGGGAAACAAATGAAAGTCTGGTAAATATCGCAAACACACGGAAAATACTATCAGAGAGAAAACTAGGACTAGGGTTTCATCCACTTTAATTTCCATGATTAGATGTACAAAGATATTCATCAATCAAATTCTAGTTTGATAAAGACATAATTTACCAAAAAAAAAGAATTATCTCACTCTCGTGCAGATAACCATGCAAGAATAAATCCTCGCTTTTGCGCAAGATTCATCCCAAGCTAATGATAGGTAAATCATTAATCAAGAACTCTAAGATCACTTTCGTGCATCTGAGTTCTAGGTTGATCGTTTCAAGTGGAAACTCAATGATCACCGTCGTGCATCCGAGTCTTAACACTAGTTTTACCTATGGTTCTCCAACGTTCCGATCCTCACTTTCGTGCAAGATCTCCACGTTTGACACAATAGCTCAATCCTAGTTTATAATTATCATCATGGCAATACAAATCACTAAAATTGAATAATAAGAACAATCCTAAGAAAATTTCCTATCATACAGTTCTAGGGTTCCAAATTCTCAAGCAAGTCACCTTTCGGTCCTTATTGCGAGAACTCTAAATCATGATGACAAAAATAAACTAAAGAGAATCTTAGAGCAATAATCACATAGGCAAAATTATCAAAGTAGAATAATCATGATGAAAGTAAAAATAATTTAGTCATTAAGAAAATAAAAGGGGATTACTCCCCTATGTCCCAAAAGTAGTTTAAGCTAGTATCGTGAAGGATTTACAATAAGTCATGGTTTCAGAATATCGAAAATCAAAGGAAAAGAAGAGTTTAGAGAATACAGCACGGCTGTGAAGTATTTCACAGCCGTAATTTGCAGTTTAAGGCGATGAACAGTATCGACGCCTCTTCTTTCTTCGATTTCTCCTCCAATTGATCTCCTTTCGATCTGAAACTTCTGGCATGTCGTCTCCTCCTTCAGACGAAGCTTCAATATGAAAATCATGGCTGGAGGTGGTCTGGATTGATCGCGGCGGCGAAACCCTAGGCGGCGGCGTGAATTCTGATTTCACTCTCGACAGTACACAAAATTTGGGGCTTTCGGTGTGTGTGTGTTACTCTCGTGACGAGCTCCCCGATAGCTTCTTACGGCTTTGAATATAAAGCTCTGGATCATCCGCAATCATCTCCGCAAGAATCGGGCGTCGGGATTGACCTCGGAGTCGCGTTCAGAGCGAGAATTACGGCAGTGTAATAGTTCACGGCAATGCCATAAAATCGATCGAGTTTTCTGATCTGATGTCGTCTGGGAAATACGGCACCGTAATCTGGTTTATGGTACTGCCGTAAAATTGGCTGAACTCTCTGTTCGGAAGTGACTGGAAAATACGGCCCGTGTAATCCTTTACGGTGGTGCCGTAAAATCGAGCAAAGTTTATGTTCAGAAGCACTCTGAAATACGGTACCATAAAATCGATTACGGTGGTGCCGTAAAATCCGAAAAACCTTCTGTTTGGAAATTCCTCAAAATACGGCAGTGGCTCGGATTTTACGGTAGCGTATGAAAATACGGTACCGTAAAATAGGTTACGGCACTACCGTAATTTGCTGACTTGCTCCGTTTTACGTGAAATTTCTTGGGTGATCTCCTCTTGATGATGGTGACTCTTCTATGTGTTTGATTTTGCTTGAAAACTCCTTGAAATAGTGTCTTTTTACCTGAGAATCATGAAAAACCAAAATAGAAGTAGACTTTGCAATATTTGATGAATTTAGCATGAAAATAAGTAAAAGATCCTCAATTTAGCATGAAAAGATATCTAAAATGATACAAAAATATACTATATATTTTGGTGTCATCAGTTGCACAGTGCAAAATGATAACATCGATGTCGATATACGTGCAATAGCCAGCTGGCTTTTGTGATTCGGGGGAGAGCGATTAAGATACCTAGGCTAGGCCATTTCCTCAACAAAAAGAGGGAGGGAGAGAGAGAGTTTTAAAAAAGTTGAGGAGCATTTTTTTCTTCTTGGGAGGGAATAAGGCGTTGTTGATAAAAGAGCAAGTTGGACGCAAACCTTGGAAACAAACTTTTACCTATAAACTCTTTACCTTCATTGCTTCCTATTCTCCGCTTCTGTTTCATGGGATTTTGGAGAAACTAGATATTTTGACGGTGATCAGGTTGGAATTTGAGGTCCATTAAAGGAGATGCATTGTTTCCTTGAGGTAAGTGGATCCAAAGGGTTGCTGTTTGAATTTTACAGTTTTTATGCTACATGGAACATCCTCACGGATTTGTGGACGATCGACAATTTTTTATTTTTCTTATTAGCTTCATGCATCCCCTTTTCTGGCATTTCGCCGCCTTTCGCATTTTTGAATTAAATGTCAGATTAAATACTCAATGGCTCTTCTATCGTAAAGATGTCGTTGCTCTTTTAATTAGACCTCAAGTATGGTGTTCTAGAACAGGTTCGATTACGAATCCAGTGGCCACCATGCCCCAGTCGTGCCACATTTTCCCAGATCAGCTAGGGTATGCTTGCTATACCAATTTGGTTTTCATCTTTGTTTGGTGAGTTTGGATGGGCGGGATTGGTATAACTTTTGCAATTTATCCACAGATGAAACTGTTAGAAACTGGATCACTCCACTCTTAATTCTCACAAGCATACAATTGCAATTTGTATAGCCGAGATAACACTCACCGAGAGGAGAATGAAATGAAACTCTGAATTAAATTTCTATATTAGTGGTAGAAGAAGTACAAAGATATTTATAGGGGAGAAAACAACTTTTCAAATTCCCCAAATTAATTACACATTATTTAATACAAAGTAGGATTGAGGTGTTGATGCATTAACCGAGGTGATGCATGAAATTCGAAGTGGTGCTTTGCTTCATCCGAGGCGTTGCGCTGCTTTCCAAATTCTTTCAAGTTTATATTTAACATTCCCCCTTAAACTTGAAATTCATGTAGTCCAACCTGGATCTCAGCTCTTTGAATTCTTTGAACTTGAGTGCTTTTGTAAAAATGTCTACAACTTGTTCTTCTATCTTCACGTGGTTTAACTTGACTTGATTACTTGAAACACATTTTCGAATATAATGGAATCGAGTGTCGATGTGTTTGCTTTGTTCATGGAACAAGGGATTCTTCACTAATGCAATTGCTGATTTGTTGTCCACGCTGTCTTGAGTTGTCTCCTTCTGTGTAAACTGTAATTCTTCCATTAAGCGTCTTAGCCATATCGCTTGCGTCGCGCATGAGTTGAGGGCGACGTATTCTGCTTCGCATATTGACAAGGTCACGATCGGTTATTTCTTCGAGCTCCATGTGAATGCTGCATTGCCTGTGAAAAACACATAACCAGTTGTGCTTTTTCGATCGTCCATGTCTCCGGCCCAATCGCTATCACAAAATCCTTCAAGTTTGAAATTGTCAGTAGCATGATAATAGAGTCCAAAATTTAGTGTACCTTTGATGTAGCACAATATTCTCTTAGCAGCATTCAAGTGCGTCTTAGTCGGTGTTTCCAAAAACCGACTTATGAGTCCAACTCCAAAACAGATATCTAGTCTTGTACATGTCAAGTATCTTAAACTGCCAACTAAACTTCTAAACAAAGTTGGATCAACTTTTTCACTTTCATCATACCTGGACATCTTCTCACCATTTTCAACTGGGGTGTTGACTAGATTGTAGTTGCTCATGTTGAATTTTTTTAAAGTCTCTTTTGCATAATTTTCTTGGGATATAAAAATCCCTTCACTCGTCTGCTTTACTTCCATCCTAAGGTAGTATGACATCAGTCCAAGATCTGTCATCTCAAACTCTTGATTCATTGTTTTCTTGAAAGCTTCAATCATCTCCATATTGTTTCCTGTGAAAATCAGATCATCTACATGTAGACAAATAATCAGAATTTCATCATTTTTCTTTTTCAGATACAAGGCATGTTCATATGGACATTTGATAAATCCATTCTCTTGAAAGTATTTGTCAATTCTATAATTCCAAGATCTTGGTGCTTGCTTAAGCCCATAAAGTATTTTTCTGAATTTCAATACCTTGTTCTTGTTTTCTTTCATCATGTATCCTGGAGGTTGATCAACGTATACCTCCTCCTCGAGATATCCATTCAGAAATGCTGACTTAACATCCATTTGAAATATGTTCCATTTATTTTGAGCAGCTAAAGAGATGATCAGTCTTATGGTTTCTAATTGAGCAACTGGAGCAAAAACTTCATCATAATCAATACCTTGCTTTTGTTTGTAGCCTTTTGCTACGAGCCTGGCTTTGTGCCTCTCAATTTCTCCTTGTGAGATCTTCTTGGTTTTGAACACCCACTTGACTCCTATAGCTTTATGCCCTTCTGGCAGAGTCATCAGCTCCCAGGCATTGTTCTTCTCTATTGCTATAATTTTTTCATCCATAGCTTTTCTCCATTTCTCTTCTTTCACAACCTCTTCAAAGTTAATGAGTTCAGCATCAGCAAACAAACAAACAAACGAGACATCATCAATTCTCTCAGTTTCTCAGTACAAGTCTTTCAGCCTCCTTGTGCGTATCTGCCTACTGCTTGAACTTCCTTCTGAAATAGGTTCATTCAGCACTGGTGATGATGGAGGTGTAATTGGTTGAGGTCTTTCCTCATCTTCATCTTGTTCTAAAGAGGGAAGGAGATCATAGTCATTTTGATCTTCCTTCACATTCCAGTCCCATGTAGCTTCCTCATCGAAGTTTACATCTCTACTGACAAAAACTTTCTTGTTAATTGGATCATAGAGCTTATACCCTTTGGTATGTGAATCATAACCAACAAAAATGCATTTCCTACACTTATCATCAAGTTTAGTGCGATGTTGATCGTGAATGTGAGCATATGCAATACTACCAAATACCTTTAGATGTCTCATTGAGCGTTTAACTCCTCTCCAAGCTTGAGTTGGAGTCCTTCCATTCAAAGCTTTAGTTTCGCACCTGTTTTGAAGGTAAACTGCGCAATTCATAGCTGATGGAGGCAGCAAGCACAAGCCACGAAGGTATAAATGGAGCCTGAGATTACCTTAGGCTAACGCTGGGAGGCTTCTCAAATAAGATAGCATGTTCAATTCTAAAGCTAGCTAAATAATGGATAATAGCTACTTCACCCATCGAAGACTCTCAAGTTCAAGCTCACTAAAGAAGAAGTTGCTGCATCCCATAAATGATGACTTGCACAAGCACCAACCTGTCCAGCCACATCCACGCCAAGCATCAATCCAACCATGTATGGACCAGCTCTAAATCTGCTAAATGAGGATCTGGTGATGCGCCAGCCCACTCATCGCCAGCAAGCATTCATCTTCAACGAAGGAAGCTGCAATGCACCTCATATGGAATCTTCAACGTTTCCCCCCTTGCTGCTCAAGATGGAAGCTGCAACGTTCACATCTCTCCAACGTCTCTCTGCTGCCGTGGAAGGAAATAACAACGTCTCTATCTTCTCACTATATGTATCTCTTTCGCATGCATCATTGTAACAACGTTTTGATGAATTTGAATCTATGAAGTAGTTTCCTTAGTATAGTTCCTCTTCTATCGGATGCTCTCCTCCTTCTTCTCCTTCTAGGGCCAAGCCCTCCTCTCCTCCTTCCTTCCTCTATCTCTACTCTCTCCTTCTTCCAGAAATCAAACCAACCATTCACGGTTCCCTGTTCCCAGAATCCCGAAATTTTGAGAGCTCGCCACCGACGATCCACCGGTCGGATTCTCACGAAACTTCGGCCATCACTCATCCTCACCAATACGAAACCACAGCCGCCGACATCCGCTCATCCACCCGTCCGATCACCGGAATCGAACGGCCGATCCAAACCCCTGTTTCCGCCCAGCTTCCGCCTCAGATCCGCCTTTCATCGTCGATCTACTCCGTCCGGCCATCTTTCACCCCCAAAGTCTGGCCACGTCCTCTCATCTATGATAACAACCTCCACTTGTAGCAGGTTTAGATTTCGTCCACCATCCGGCAAACGGCGATTGCCCCTGCCACTCACGCACATCCCCTGTTTCCGCCGAGCTCCCGCCCAGCACGACTCTTCCGCGCGATTCTCCTCCGATCAGCCACCATCCACCCACTAACTCCGGCCACAGCTCCGCCACCACCACGTGGATCTCCAGATGTAACAGGTCCGGCGATCATGCACCACCGGACGAACACCGACAAGTCCTCCTCCGCTCCCGCGCAACATCCCCTGTTCCAGATTTCCCCTCTGCAGCCTACTTGAGTCTCCTGTTTGCTCTCCGTATTAATTTGTCTAGCCTTCTTGACGCAGGATTTTAATGCACTCCGACAAGCCTCCACCTCCATTCTTTGGTGCTAATAGCAAGCCCGAATCTTGTTGTACCCGATGGAGTAGTTCGATGAAACCCAGATTCATCATATCTTCCTAAGACACCTTGGAACTTTTGATATCTGATACATTCCTGCATCTGTTTTAAAACTAATCTGATTAGTGTTTTTCGTGCAAGTGCTTTAACCAATCGGTGTAACAAAGGTCTTGAACTTTGGTCAGATAATGACGCACACATCTTGTTCTTTCATGTGGACTAGTTGATGCAATCCTAGGTTCAACGGTTCAACTTATGAGGTATTGCAACAATTGCTATCTGAAACAGTTCAATGCAGTTTTAATTTTCCAATCTGATTAATTATATGGTTGTAGTGATTATATATGCCTGATAGTTCTTCACGCTATAATTCTTACACGATTTTAAAGAACTACTTTTGTTCTACATCTTGGTATAATAGGTTCAAATTTTAGATATATGGATTTTCCTACAAGGCATAGTTACTTTTTATAAATGATATTCTTCAGTGGCACTGAATTCTGACTGATTTCTGAATTTTGGTTTCTCTAAAAATAAAATAAAAAAATAATAATTTAATATTCTGATATTTTTGTGGGGACAAATCAGCATCTCTGATTTGAAAATTTGTTGCTTTCACTTGTTGAATGGTTGGAACAACAAAGTTAATTGCTGCACCGTCCATGACTGAATTTACAAGTAAACTTTGAACTTCTGTGCTTGATGTTTTAGTGAAACTTTTCGGATTTTAGCACTGCAGAATTTCATTATTGTGCCAATTCAAACATGGCTACAAATGATGAAAGTTTGTCAAATTCAGTTCAAACTGTGTTTGCAACCAAAATTCTGCAAACCATATTCTACAAGCAATCTGATTTTGATTACCTTAACATTCTCATTGATTTTCAGCCACTCCAGCAACATAGATCCTTGTAAACCTCAGTTTAGGACAGCAAACCAAATTGCTGCATCTTCCCTCACTGAGTTTGCAAAGTTTCTCATCAACGCAGCAAACCACTGCACTTGTTTGCTCAAGTTCTGATCATCCATTCCATAATCTACACAAAACTGTGTCTTAACTTCTGAATTTTCAGCACCAACAGATTTTGAACATTTCCTCCTTCTTGCTGCACTTAACTTGCATCAAATTGCAGCCACTACCTAAATTAGTTTTCAACACCTACATGTGCTGCAGTTTTCTTGAAATTGCCTCTGAGTTACTGCTTTCTACGCTGAATTCTGCACTTTATTTCTGAATTTTTAAAATCTGGTTTTTCAGCCTTCTGAATTTGAAGTTTTCAGCCTGCTTGCTGCACTTAATTTATGTCAAACTGCAACTTGGATAACACCAACATATTTCTGTTTACAACATCCATAAGTGCTGCATTGATTATAACTATAAATTCTGCACTTGAATGCTGAATTTTCCAACCTGTTTTCAGCCTAGTTTCTGTTCTTAATCAAATTGCAATCTTCAATGAGCATACTTTCTGCACATCCATATGCTGAAATTGATTGCATGTTAGTTAAGTAATTTGCTGTTTATTTGCCAAAAAAAAAAAATCATTCTCAACTTGTGCTTTCATGCTTAGTTGTTCTTAATAGTTTGTTTGCATAAAAACAAAAAAAATTACATGTTTTCACATTTAGTTGTTATTTGATATTTTGTTTGCATATTTTAAGTTATTTGCTTGTTGAAGTTTTTGCATAAAAAAAAAAACTATATGCTCTAACGTTTAGTTGCTTTTGCATGTTTGTTAACTTATTTGCTAGAAAAAAAAAACTTCTAAGTGCTTTTATGTTTAGTTGATTATTGTTCTGCATGCTAGTTTATTTATTCTCAGATATATCTTTTCATACTAGCTGAAATCATTTTCTATCATCTTAGGGAGCTCTATTGTCAAAATATTTTTCAAATCATCCCATGGCCACTAGTATCAATCAAGAACGAATACTCAAATTTTGTGACAACGTCAAGTCCATGGAGAACCATCTCAAAACCTGTCACAACTATATAGAAGACATGAGACAAACCCTACACAAGCAATATCTAGAGAAACTTCCAACTTATAGTGTCACCCGTAGGAATGATTTTTTCCATACCTACATCAAAATGAAAGATAAGATGTGTAAGGTAGCCATAGATGAGTCCATAGGCTTCAACTTCGTAACCCCTAGTGCCATTGATAGATTTGGCCTTACCAGTGAGCCTATCCCAGACCCTTACACCATTAGTAGGGATGATGGAACCAAAACCTTAGTGAACCATATGTGCTTAGTTCCTATTTTGTTAGGTACCCTTATACTAGAAGTTTGGTGTTATGTCTTACCCTTAGAAGGTACATACCATGTCCACCTAGGAGCACTTTGGTTATATGATGTCAATGGGTATTACCAAAGGCAAGATGATTCATATGTCTTAAGATGCCAAAACCCAAAGATTAAGATCAAGAGGTCCAAACCTAAAACCTCTAAGGTACCTACTCCCTCAAACTCTCAAGAGAATATACCAACCTTAAAGTCTACCATGGGAACAAAAACAAGCTCAGGTAACACATGTGAAACTCAACAGGCAAACCATGAGGTAGAACCCATACCTCAACCTTTAATTTTAGGGCCCATACCCACAGGTCCTCAAGATGAGTCTAGCATTCTAGCTAAGGAACTCATAGTTGACTTGTCTGAGAGTCAAACTACCCCTAAGTTGCCCATAGAGACTATTGTAGACTTGTCTCAAGTTAAAAGTGAAGTAGAACCTTCTCAATTACCTTCAATTTTAGGGCCCATACCCACAGGTTCCCAAACCCAAATTTGCACTACTATTAGAGAACCTAAAACTGAACCCAAACCCATAGGTCCTCTTGAACCATATTTTGAACCTAAGTTAGAGCCTTTTGAGCTTGACTTGAACCCTAAATGTCAACCCTTAGCAACACCCATAAGCTTAGAAAATTTCTCTCAGGACCCTATGATCCTTGAATCTTGTCTTTTAGGTCCTTCAACCCACACCCTTAAGCCACCATTAGTATCAACAAAACATAATGAACTCAAACATGCTTTGCACTATGCTCTTATTGAAATTGAGTATAATGATTTCATCATTCCTTGTTCTTTTATAAGTTCTATGATTTTCTATGACAAACTTACTAATGAGTATGGCCGAGAAAGGGAATTTTCTACAGGTGTCCCTGACTTGCAGCTTGGACTATGGATATTGATTGTTGAACTCCTCCACCTACGCAAGCACAATTCTTCGGGGAAGAATTTTTTTCACCCGGGGAGAACTGATGGAGGCAGCAAGCACAAGCCACGAAGGTATAAATGGAGCCTGAGATTACCTTAGGCTAACGCTGGGAGGCTTCTCAAATAAGCTAGCATGTTCAATTCTAAAGCTAGCTAAATAATGGATAATAGCTACTTCACCCATCGAAGACTCTCAAGTTCAAGCTCACTAAAGAAGAAGTTGCTGCATCCCATAAATGATGACTTGCATGAGCACCAACCTGTCCAGCCACATCCACGCCAAGCATCAATCCAACCATGTATGGACCAGCTCTAAATCTGCTAAATGAGGATCTGGTGATGCGCCAGCCCACTCATCGCCAGCAAGCATTCATCTTCAACGAAGGAAGCTGCAATGCACCTCATATGGAATCTTCAACGTTTCCCCCCCTTGCTGCTCAAGATGGAAGCTGCAACATTCACATCTCTCCAACGTCTCTCTGCTGCCGTGGGAGGAAATAACAACGTCTCTATCTTCTCACTATATGTATCTCTTTCGCATGCATCATTGTAACAACGTTTTGATGAATTTGAATCTATGAAGTAGTTTCCTTAGTATAGTTCCTCTTCTATCGGATGCTCTCCTCCTTCTTCTCCTTCTAGGGCCGAGCCCTCCTCTCCTCCTTCCTTCCTCTATCTCTACTCTCTCCTTCTTCCAGAAATCAAACCAACCAGTCACGGTTCCCTGTTCCCAGAATCCCAAAATTTCGAGAGCTCGCCGCCGACAATCCACCGGTCGGATTCTCACGAAACTTCGGCCATCACTCATCCTCACCAATACGAAACCACAGCCGCCGACATCCGTCCATCCACCCGTCCGATCACCGGAATCGAATGGCCGATCCAAACCCCTGTTTCCGCCCAGCTTCCGCCTCAGATCCGCCTTTCATCGTCGATCTACTCCGTCCGGCCATCTTTCACCCCCAAAGTCCGGCCACGTCCTCTCATCTATGATAACAGCCTCCACTTGTAGCAGGTTTAGATTTCGTCCACCATCCGGCGAACGGCGATTGCCCCTGCCACTCACGCACATCCCCTGTTTCCGCCGAGCTCCCGCCCAGCACGACTCTTCCGCGCGATTCTCCTCCGATCAGCCACCATCCACCCGCTAACTCCGGCCACAGCTCCGCCACCACCATGTGGATCTCTAGATGTAACAGGTCCGGCGATCATGCACCACCGGACGAACGCCGACGAGTCCTCCTCCGCTCCCGCGCAACATCCCCTGTTCCAGATTTCCCCTCTGCAGCCTACTTGAGTCTCCTGTTTGCTCTCCGTATTAATCTGTCTAGCCTTCTTGACGCAGGATTTTAATGCACTCCGACAAGCCTCCACCTCCATTCTTTGGTGCTAATAGCAAGCCCGAATCTTGTTCTACCCGATGGAGTAGTTCGATGAAACCCAGATTCATCATATCTTCCTAAGACACCTTGGAACTTTTGATATCTGATACATTCCTGCATCTGTTTTAAAACTAATCTGATTAGTGTTTTTCGTGCAGGTGCTTTAACTAATCGGTGTAACAAAGGTCTTGAACTTTGGTCAGATAATGACGCACACATCTTGTTCTTTCATGTGGACTAGTTGATGCAATCCTAGGTTCAACGGTTCAACTTATGAGGTATTGCAACAATTGCTATCTGAAACAGTGCAATGCAGTTTTAATTTTCCAATCTGATTAGTTATATGGTTGCAGTGATTATATATGCCTGATAGTTCTTCACGCTATAATTCTTACACGATTTTAAAGAACTACTTTTGTTCTACATCTTGGTATAATAGGTTCAAATTTTAGATATATGGATTTTCCTACAAGGCATAGTTACTTTTTATAAATGATATTCTTCAGTGGCACTGAATTCTGACTGATTTCTGAATTTTGGTTTCTCTAAAAATAAAATAAAAAAATAATAATTTAATTTTAAATTAGTATCATTGTCACACGCTTCCGTCCTACATCAATAGCTTGCGCTCAAAATTCTGTCGGCATCCCCTTTGTTCAGCATACTTCTGGTCATATTCAGAATTGTTCGGTTCTTTCTCTCAACAACTCCATTTTGTTGAGGTGATCCTGGTGCCGTCAGGAATCGTCGTATCCCAAGAGTTTCACAGAACTCTTGAAAATTCTTAGATGTGAACTCTCCTCCTCTATCAGATCTTATAGCTTGGATCTTGTATCCACTATCTTTCTCCATAAAGGCTTTAAATTTTTTAAAACATGTAAATGCTTCTGATTTTTCTTTGAGAAAATATATCCATGTTTTTCTACTGAAATCATCAATGAACAAGAGAAAATACTTGTTCTTACCACAGGATTCTGGTATAATTGGTCCGCATATATCAGTATGTATCAACTGCAAGGGTCTGGATGATCTTGACTACGATTAATTTGGAAAGCTCTTCCTGGGTTGCTTTCCTAGCAAACATCCTTCACATATGTTGCTCTGCTCATCTATCTCTGGTAATCCTCTTACCATTCTGCTTCTGAACGTTCTCCTGAGTCCATCAAAGTTGATATGGCCTAGCCTCAGATGCCATAGCCATGATGATTCATTGTAGCATCCCCTCAGGTATTTTGCTACTCCTGTCTGTATTGGTAGCACAAACAAACGGTTCTGTGCCATTGGTACATTGACAACCATAACTCCTGCACTATTTTTCAGATACAAATTGTGGCCAACGGTATAAAAGGTATAACCTTTTTCAAGCAATTGTCCCATACTCAGAATGTTGTTTTTCATGTCAGGGGCATAATAGATATTAGAGATATACTGATGAGTATTATCTTTCAGTCTTATCAGAATTTTACCTTTCCCCCTTATAGGAATTTTGGAGGAGTCTCCGAAGGTAATGGTTGACATTTCCATTCATCTCTATAAACAGTGATCTGTCTCCACACATGTGATTGCTGGCTCTAGTATCGAGGTACCATGAGGACTTATTAGTCTGTTTCAAATCTTTGTGAGCAATCAAAAGAGTTGAATCAATCATATCATTGTTTGCTTGGTGTGAGAGGTTAGCCCTAGCATCAGTTCTTGAATTGTTGCATTCTCTTCACATATATCCATAACCTTGGCAAGTGTAGCATTGTACCTTTGACTTGTCGTACCTTGGCTGATATTGTTGCCTTCCTCCTCTTCCTTGACCACGACCTCTTGTTGAAAGTCCCCTAACATGGGGGGCGAAACCCTAATAGGCGCATGTAGAGGATTTAACGCAGCGGAATAGGTTTCTAGATCGATGCATGCAGTATGATCAACTTTAAATTTTCATATACATGAGGATCGATTCTTACCAATGCCATTTCTTGGATGGCGTCTAGGAAGAAGAGAGTCGAATGCTTCTCCTCCAAATGGTGCGCACACAAGGTGATGTCGCCTACTCCTTGTTGATCCTTGTGCTAGCAAGGTTCTCCAAGGGTCCTTGTCGTATGGAAGGGAAGAGAAGACAACTTTGCTTGGCGAAAACCTCTCCCTTGTCGTCTCAACTTCTCCTCTCGAGAATGTGTGTAGAGACCAAGCCAAAGAGGCGACAAGAGGCGTGAAAGAGAGAACGTGAGGCGTGCCCATGTTTAGAGACATGTTTTCTAAAAATAGAAAAATCTCAACTTGTAATGCGACCATGGGTTTACCCCAATCGCAAATTCCTCTCCTCTTGAACCATGCGCTCACTTGATGAGCCGGTTCAATTTGGTCTGGTTCAAAGACCAATTAACCCAAGCAATTTGGTCTAGATCACAATAAACCCTAAGGCTCCAGATCTAACCATTCATCTCTTGATGCTCCTGATCTCACTGATCTAGCATCCATTCTCTCGATCAAAGCTTACCGATCTAAAGCCCTAATCAATCAAACATGATCAGACCAGATCTCACTTACAATCAGAGTTTAAATCCCTTTAAACTGAACCCAAACAATTCAGTCCACACGATCTGACTTAAGTAAGCCATATCATCAAATTGTGCGACCCTAAGGGTTTCCTTTAAATGTCGGTAACGATAACTTACGTTATCACGATCAGTGAGGGGTATCTAGCAACACATCACTGTCTCCCGATATAAAGGAAAGAGTCTTCCAAGACTACACCCAAACCACAGCACAAGTGTGAATCCACTTCACTAGGCATACATGTTTCCTTTGCCACTGGATGTTCTTATTGGACAAGCGAGTCAAGCCTGTAGCTCCAATATGATGAGAATGATTAGATCAGATGAACATAGTCACCTGGGTATGGCCATACACTTTCTCAATCATCTCATCCAGGGGGCCCCTATAGAACATCACACTCCAAACTAGGAGACGGCAATCCTATATCTATCACTAGCACCCTAACATGACTCATGCTCATCATCCAAGATAGTCTATAACCATTATGTTTCAAATGATATTGAACTACCTCAAAACAATGCCAATCATCATTTAGAAACACAAGTGATCTCAAGTCAGAGGAAGTATGCCACTTGTTTGCATACAAGGATTATTCACATTGTGACAAGCAATTGAATATCCTAGTAGGGTCTGTCCAGTACATCCAATGTACCCATGAGTCTACATCTTATTCCATGCTCGAAGCATCCTATAAGATTAGAACACATATTAGTCTCAATCATATCAAGGCTGTCTCATGTTCACCAAGATATCTCGACTAAGGACAAAAGTGCATGTCAGCCAAGCTGAACAGCATTGAGACATTATTCATAAGTATATGTATTGCAGCAGATAATATAACAACCTGAATAACAACCATTGCCTTTATAAACATAGAGTTTATACATGATACTGATATAATCCCAAGGCCTCAAACATTAGCCTTAAGGGCATACCCCAACAATCTCCCACTTGCACTTAATCTAATGGTTGAGAAATCTCAAACCCATATTATTACAGTGCTTCTCATGCTTCTGCTGCGCCAGAGGCTTTGTAAGCGGGTCAGCCAGATTGTCATCTGTATGAACCTTGCATACTTTGATCTCGCCTCGATCAATGATCTCTCGGATCAAATGAAACCTTCTCTGTATGTGCTTGGACTTCTGGTGCGACCGTGGTTCCTTTGCTTGTGCGATTGCTCCAGTGTTATCACAGAAGATAACCAATGGATCAGCACTCGAAGGAACAACACCAAGTTCCTGAACGAACTTACGAATCCACACTGCCTCCTTGGATGCTTCTAAGGCTGCAACATACTCGGCTTCTGTTGTGGAATCAGCAACAATAGACTGTTTGAAACTTTTCCACACCACTGCTCCTCCATTCAAGCTAAAAACATAGCCTGATTGCGATCGGAAATCATCCTGGTCAGATTGAAACGAAGCGTCAGTATATCCTTCAATACTGAGTTCTTCCTGACCACCATATACCAAGAACATATCTTTGGTCCTCCGCAGATATTTTAAAATGTTCTTGACTGCAATCCAGTGTGCCTTACCTGGACTACTTTGGAATCGACTGGTCACGCTTAACCCGTAAGCAACGTCTGGGCGAGTATACAACATCGCATACATAATGGACCCAATAGCCGAAGCATAAGGCGTATTGTCCATTTCATCTTTCTCAGTCTGTGTTTGTGGACACTGACTCTTTGAAAGATTCAGACCATGTCTGACTGGAAGATATCCTCTTTTAGAATTCTCTAAATGGAATCTCTCCAGGACTTTATCGATGTAAGTACTCTGGCACAGCCCGAGAAGCCTCTTAGATCTATCCCTGTAGATCTTCACACCTAATACATAGGCTGCTTCTCCTAAATCTTTCATCTGGAAACATTTTCTTAACCATGCCTTGACAGCATGCAGTTCAGGAATGTCGTTTCCAATGATCAAGATGTCATCGACGTAGAGGACTAGGAAAGTAATTACGCTCCCACTAAACCTCTTATATACACACGGGTCATCTTCATTCTTGATGAAACCAAATTCACTGATTGATTCATCAAAACGAATATTCCAGCTTCTTGATGCTTGTTTAAGTCCATAAATGGACTTCTTTAATTTGCATATTTTATCACGATCTGATGGATTTGTGAAACCTTCAGGTTGTGTCATATACACATCCTCATCCAGTTTTCCATTAAGGAAAGCGGGTTTCACATCCATCTGCCAGATCTCCTAATCATAATATGCTGCTATCGCAAGAATAATCCGAATAGACTTGAACATAGCTACAGGAGAGAAAGTTTCATCATAATCTATCCCGTAGATTTGTTTGAAACCTTTCGCAACTAGCCTGCCTTTATAGGTAACCACGTTACCATCCATGTCAATCTTCTTCTTGAAGATCCACTTACAGCCTATAGGGATTACTCCCGGAGGCGGATCAACCAAATCCCAAACTTGGTTATCTGACATAGAGTCCATCTCGGCGCGCATAGCTTCAAGCCATCTTGCTGAGTCCGGTCCACTGACCGCATCCGCATAAGTGAGGGGTTCATCATGATCAATGATGTAGACTCCGTCATAGCGCTTAGGCTGTCGACGGATCCTTCCCGATCTACGCGGTTCCCGTGATATCTGAGCCTCAGGTTGTTCAGTAACCTGTTTCACTGGCTCAGGCTCATCCAACTGTGCTTGACTACTTTGTCCTTCCTCTGGATTCTCATCCAGCTTTATTTCTCTCCCACTGGCCTCTTGCAGAAGAAACTCCTTCTCAAGAAAAATAGCCGTTCGAGCAATAAACACTTTGTTCTCTTTGGGATCGTAGAAATAATAACCCTTTGTTTCTTTAGGGTAACCGACAAAGATACATTTCTCAGATCTGCTCTCCAGTTTCCCAGAGGCGAGCTTTTTGACATAAGCCTCGCAACCCCAGATCTTAATAAATGTCAAGCTCGGCTGTTTCCCATACCATAACTCATATGGAGTCTTTGAAACTGCCTTGGATGGCACTCGGTTTAGTACCTTTGCAGCTGTTTCCAGTGCAAATCCCCAAAAGGAGTAAGGTAAAGTAGCCTGACTCATCATAGAACGTACCATATCCAGTAAGGTTCTATTTCTCCTTTCGGACACACCATTCCATTGCGGTGTTCCTGGCGGAGTGAGCTATGAGACAATCCCACACTCCTTCAGATAGTCAGTAAACTCATGACTCAAGTATTCTCCACCTCGATCTGAGCGAAGTGCCTTGATATTTCGGCCTAACTGATTCTGTACTTCATTCTTGAACTCTTTGAACTTGTCAAAAGATTCACTTTTATGTCTCATTAAATAGACATACCCGTATCTACTGAAATCATCAGTAAAGGTAATGAAGTATAGATAGCCACCTCTGGCATGTTTACTAAATGGCCCACACACATCACTGTGTATAAGGTCAAGTAAATCTGAAGCCCTTTGACCTTTATTAGAAAAAGGAGCTTTTGTCATTTTGCCCATTAAACAAGCTTTGCATGTATCAATCTCCTCACAAGAGAATGATCCCAGCAGTCTATGATCATGCAACCGCTTAATGCGTTTCTTGTTTATATGGCCTAAACGACTATGCCATAACAAGGTGCTGTCATCAGCATACTTGGCTTTCATATTATCAATTTGCTGTATAGAACATTCCATGTCCAACATGAATAACCCATTGTTAATTGATCCAGTAGCATAAACAATATTATCAAAAGAAATAACACACTTTGAAATATTGCATTCAAAGGAAAATCCTTTCCTGACAAGAGCAGGAATAGAGATAATATTTTTCATAATACTCGGAACAAAATAACAATTGTCCAGTTCTAATACAAGTCCAGATGGTAAAGAGATGTAATAAACTCCTACAGCAACCCGTGCGCCGTTTCCAACTCGTAGGTCCACCTCATGCTGTCCCACCTGTCTTCTTCTCTTGAGTTCCTGTACATTTGAACAAATGTGAACTCCACATGCAGTGTCCAACACCCATGATATAGAAGAAGAAAACATGACCTCAGTCACAAAAATACCTGAGCCAGAAGCGAAAGAATTGCTTCCCTTCTTATCTCCTTGGAGCGCTTTACAGTCCTTTTTCTAGTGACCCAGCTGGCCACAATGGAAACTGTTGGGGTATGCCCTTAAGGCTAATGTTTGAGGCCTTGGGATTGTATAAGTATCATGTAATAAACTCTTATGTTTATAAAGGCATGGTTATTATTCAGGTTGCTACCTTGTCTGCTGTAATAAGTGTACTTCTGAATAATGTCTCAAAGCTGTTTAGCTAGGCTGACAAGCATATGTCCTTAGTCGAGATATCTTGGTGAACATGAGACAGCCTTGATATGATTGAGACTAATATGTGTTCTAATCTTATAGGATGCTTCGAGCATGGAATAAGATGTAGACTCATGGGTACATTGGATGTACTAGACAGACCCTACTAGGATATTCAATTGCTTGTCACAATGTGAATGATCCTTGTGAGCACCAAGTGGCACATGTCCTCTGACTTGAGATCACTTGTGTTTCTAAATGATGATTGTCATTGTCTTGAGGTAGTTCAATATCATTTGAAACATAATGATTATAGACTATCTTGGATGGTGAGCTTGAATCAGGTTAGGGCACTAGTGATAGACATAGGATTGCCGTCTCCTTGTTTAAGGAGTGTGATGTTCTAAAGGGCCCCCCTATATGAGATGATTGAGATAGTGTATGGCCATACCCAGATGACTATGTTCATCTGATCTAATCATGCTCATCGTATTGGAGTTACAAGCTTGACCCGCTTGTCCAATAAGAACATCCAGTGGCAAAGGACAAATGTATGCCTAGTGAAGTTGATTCACACTTGTGCTGTGGTTTGGGTGAAGTCTTGGAAGACTCTTTCCTTTGTATCGGGAGACAGTGATGTGTTGCTAGATACCCCTCACTGATCGTGATAACGAAAGTTATCGTTACTGACATTTAAAGGAAACCCTCAGGGTCGCACAATTTGATGATATGGCTTACTTAAGTCAGATCGTGTGGACTGAATTGTTTGGGTTCAGTTTAAAGGGATAGAGGCTCTGATTGTAAGTGAGATCTGGTCTGATCATGTTTGATTGATTGGGACTTGAGATCGGTAAGCTTCGATCGAGAGTATTGATGCTAGATCGGTGAGATCAAGAGTATCACGAGATCAACGGTTAGATATTGAACCATTGGTTCAATGAGATCTAGACCATGGCTTGGGCTGGTTTAATTTGGTTCTTGAACCAAATTGAAATGGATTGAAGTGGCTTGAACCGGTTCACAAGGGTGAACGCTTGGTTCAAGGGGTTAGTGTTGGGGTATGCCCTTAAGCCTAATGTTTGAGGCCTTGGGAATGTATCAGTATCATGTAATAAACTCTTATGTTTATAAAGGCATGGTTGTTATTCAGGTTGTTACCTTGTCTGCTGTAATAAGTGTACTTCTGAATAATGTCTCAAAGCTGTTCAGCTAGGCTGACATGCAGTAAAGTCCTTAGTCGAGATATCTTGGTGAACATGAGACAGCCTTGATATGATTGAGACTAATATGTGTTCTAATCTTATAGGATGCTTCGAGCATGGAATAAGATGTAGACTCATGGGTACATTGGATGTACTGGATAGACCCTACTAGGATATTCAATTGTTTGTCACAATGTGAATATTCCTTGATTGCGACAAGTGGCACATTTCCTCTGACTTGAGATCACTTGTGTTTCTAAATGATGATTGTCATTGTTTTGAGGTAGTTCAATATCATTTGAAACATAATGATTATAGACTATCTTGGATAATGAACTTGAGTCAGGTTAGGGCACTAGTGATAGACAAAGGATTGCCGTCTCCTTGTTTAAGGAGTGTGATGTTCTTAAGGGGCCCCCTGGATGAGATGATTGAGAAAGTGTATGGCCATACCCAGGTGACAGTGATCATCTGATCTAATCATGCTCATCATATTGGAGTTACAAAGCTTGACACGCTTGTCCAATAAGAACATCCAGTGGCAAAGGACATATGTATGCCTAGTGAAGTTGATTCACACTTGTGCTGTTTTTGGGTGTAGTCTTGGAAGACTCTTTCCTTTATATCGGGAGACAGTGATGTGTTGCTAGATACCCCTCACTGATCGTGATAACGTGAGTTATCGTTACCGACATTTAAAGGAAACCCTTAGGGTCGCACAATTTGATGATATGGCTTACTTAAGTCAGATCGTGTGGACTGAATTGTTTGAGTTCAGTTTAAAGGGATTTAATCTCTGATTGTAAGTGAGATCTGGTCTGATCATGTTTGATTGATTGGGGCTTGAGATCGGTAAGCTTCGATTGAGAGATTGGATGCTAGATCGATGAGATCAAGAGCATCAAGAGATCAACGGTTAGATCTGGAGCCTTAGGGTTTAATTTAGATCTAGACTGGATTGCTTGGCTTGGTTCTTAAACCGAACCAAAATTGAACCGGCTCATTAAAGAGCGCTTGGTTCAAATAGAGAACAATTTGCGATTGGGAAATGTTCATGGTCGCATGAAGAAGTGGCTTACTATTTTTAGAAGCCATGTTCACACGTCTCATGTCGCCACTTGCGCTCTCCTATTCTTGCTCTCACCCCTTCCTCTCGTCACAAGTATTCTCGTGTGGTGAAGGCGGACGAGGAGTAGAAGAAGTTTTTCGCCAAGCAGGTCATCTCATCTCCCTTCACGGATTGGGACTCTTGGAGAGCTTTGCTAGCACAAAGATCGACAAGGAGAAAGTCTTTCTCATCTTGTGTGCGTCATCTCTGGAGGAAAGCCATTTCGCTTTCTGCTTCCAAGACGCCATCTAGAAATGGCATCGGTATGATTTCTTTCTTGCATACAAAAGATTTAATGTTGATTATATAAGATGCATTCGATCCCTAGAAACCCCTTCCGCTGAATTCCATATGCGCCTATTAGGGTTTCACCGCCCCTCTTGGGGACTTACAATTGGTATCAGAGCCTAGGTTCTATGCATCTTTTTATGATTGCTTAACCTTTTGTGATCCTTGTTTGCGATTATATGCTTAGATCTAACCTACATGCGAAAGTTACATGTTAAGTTTGCATATTCGAATCTTGATGAATGTTTTCTTGGCGCATGTTGTTGGCGCATGCTTTATGTTTTCTTCAAAACTACTTGACATGCGCGACATACTCTAGATCTAAGGCCTTGCAGTAAACCCTTAGACGGGTTATTAGGGTTGAAGTCACCCCTAGGTTGGATCCAAAAGTCTGATCAGACCATCTGACAGCCTTGATGGGTTGACCAGGTAGCACCTGTGCGCAAGCACGTGGTGGCTACAGGTCGACTGCAGACAGGCGTGTAGCGATGTCTGATTGAGACAACCGATGAACGCACATGAGTTAGGCCCGGGGTCACACCCGCTTGCCAGACCTCATTGTGGTCGTTCAGCCCTGGCGCATGCATAGTTGACCCTATGGTCGACTCAAGTCAGTTAGGACTTGGTGCATGCAAGGGCAGTGGATCTGACTAGGTTGGATGAGTGGATCCCTAGTAATGGACTGTTGTAAGGTTGTAGGGCACATAAGCAAAATAAAATTGAAGCCCATGGGGTTTTTCGAAAATTTTATTTTAATGATTGGATCACATGTTAATCGATGCCATGTGTATGTTTATTTAATCTTATGTGGGCTGCCCAAGTTTAATGTGTGCTGTGCTGGGGCCTGCGTGCCTGGTTAATTTTGTAAATTAATTTTATATTGTGATCTGCGCATCACATTGGTTTAATTTATAAAATGTAATTGACCTGCGTGTCAATCTTGTCTAGATAGTTAAATTTGTAATTTAATTAGACAAGAGCACAGAGCACACTTGGCAGAGGCGCATGCAGCAAGTGGCTTGACCAGGTGGGAGGTCTAGGGTTCGACCCTAGGACCTGGCGCATATTCCTGGTGGGCGCACCAGAGCTGCAGATGGCGCTTGGGCCCTGGTTTGGGCCAGATGAGCAGCAAAAGCCCCATGAAGAAAAGCAAGTGAAGACTTAAGTTAATTAAGGTCTTACTTAGGTTATGGGCTTTTACCACATAAGATCCATGCTTTCTTTTATTGTTTATATAAGTAGAACAGCATGTTTTAATTTATCTTCTGCTATCACCATAGGAATTGCATGATAGTGAAGAAGATAATAGACCGTTAAAATCCAACGCTAAATATCAAGCTCGTAAGCCTTCTGACGCGAAACCTCACTGTTCTGACTATCGTTGGAGCCGTGTTGTACCCACTCAGTGGGCACGTCCATCTATCTTCAGACGGTGTGGGATTACACCTGTGTGTTACAGAGTAGGGATTTATCCCTTCTCGTTGCTCAGCATAGCACATGGTGGTCCAGGGAGTAGGTCGGGTCAGCTTGACCATGTAGGCTACATATGTGGCGCATATGGTAGCACATGGGGGCAGCCATCTGTGGGGTCAGAGATTGTGTTGTACCAACTCAGTTGGCACAGTCTGCTGGATTGCCCAGATGAAGGGGAATCGCACGGGTTGGCGATTGGCTTGGACAGCCTACCAGAGATTAGTGCTTGTACTCTCTGTGCATCTTATCTCGCCTGAGCGGGACGCGGAGACCAAGTATGAAATCTGGATCCCATCTCACTAAAAGAGTGTTTACTCTTTCGGACTGTTTAATGGATTTTTCAGTCAGATAAAATAGTGAGAAAAAGAATCTTTCTTAAGTCCTGATTGATTCTTAACATTGATACTGACCTTGCTGTTCTTGCATTGTTGTAGATACCTGCAGCAACGAACACCATGAACTTCAATGTGCGATCCCTACTGGAAAGGGAGAAGTTTGCTGGGCCGAACTTCTCTGACTGGTTTGGACACCTTAAGATTATTCTTAAGGCAGAGAGGAAACTGTATGTCCTCGAGACGGCGATACCGCCTCAGCCCGCTCCGAACGCCGCAAGGGCGGTTCGGGAAGCCTATGAAAAGCACGTCAATGATAGCATTGATGTCGCTTGCCTGATGTTAGCGTCTATGACGCCACCGCTGCAGCGTCAGCATGAGGATATGTCTGCTATAGACATGATAGCAAACCTCAAGATGCTGTATGCAGCACAGGCGAGGACTGAACGCTATAATTTGACGAAGCTCTTCTTTCAGAGCAAACTGGCTGAAGGGAGCCCAGTAGGAGCTCACGTGCTCAAGATGATTGGGCACAAGGAAGCTCTAGAGAAACTGGGGCATACCATCAACCAGGAGCTTGCTGTGGATATTATTCTGCAGTCTCTCCCGCCTTCATTCGACGCGTTCATTATTAATTTTAATATGAACAAAATCGATTGTACTCCGGCAGAGCTGCTGAATATGCTCCTCACTACTGAGGAGACTCTGAAGGGAAAGCCTTCGACCTCTGTCTTAATGGTTCCTTCGAGGAACAAGAAGAAGGGGAAGAAGGGCAAAGCCCCTGTCAAGAGCTACAGCAAGGCTCTGAAGCAGAAGGTGAAGCGGTCCAAGGAATACAGGTGTTTCCATTGTGGCCAGCTAGGTCACTGGAAAAAGGACTGTAAAGCGCTCCAAGGAGATAAGAGGGGAAGCTTCGCTTCTGGCTCAGGTATTTATGTGACTGAGGTCATGTTTTCTTCTTCTATATCATGGGTGTTGGACACTGCATGTGGAGTTCACATTTGTTCAAATGTGCAGGAACTCAAGAGAAGAAGACAGGTGGGACAGCATGAGGTGGACCTACGCGTTGGAAACGGGGCACGGGTTGCTGCTGTTGCTGTAGGAGACTATTTCATTTCTTTACCATCTGGAATTGTATTGGAACTAGACAATTGTTACTTTGTTCCCAGCATTACTAAGAATATTATCTCCATTCCTGCTCTTGTCAGGAAAGGATTTTCCTTTGAATGCAATATTTCAAAGTGTGATTTATCTTATGATAATATTGTTTATGCAACTGGTTCAATTAACAATGGGTTATACATGTTGGACATGGAATGTTCTATACAGAAAATTGATATTAAGAAAGCCAAGAATGCTGATGACAGCACCTTGCTATGGCATAGTCGTTTAGGCCATATTAACGAGAAACGCATTAAGCGGTTGCATGATCATGGACTGCTGGGATCATTCTCCTATGAGGAGATTGATACATGCAAGGCTTGTTTAATGGGTAAAATGACGAAGTCACCTTTTCCTCACAAAGGTCAAAGGGCTTCAGGTTTACTTGACCTTATACACAGTGATGTGTGTGGGCCATTGAGTAAACATGCCAGAGGTGGCTATCAGTACTTCATTACCTTTACTGATGATTTCAGTAGATATGGGTATGTCTATTTAATGAGACATAAAAGTGAATCTTTTGACAAGTTCAAAGAGTTCAAGAATGAAGTACAAAATCAGCTAGGCCGAAATATCAAGGCACTTCGCTCAGATCGAGGTGGAGAATACCTAAGTCATGCGTTTACTGACTATTTAAAGGAGTGTGGGATTATCTCACAGCTCACTCCGCCAGGAACACCGCAATGGAATGGTGTGTCCGAGAGGAGAAATAGAACGTTACTTGATATGGTTCGTTCTATGATGAGTCAGGCTACTCTTCCATATTCCTTTTGGGGTTTTGCACTGGAAACAGCTGCAAAAGTACTAAACCGAGTGCCATCCAAGGCCGTTTCTAAGACCCCATATGAATTATGGTATGGGAAACAGCCGAGCTTGACATTTATCAGGATCTGGGGCTGCGAGGCTTATGTCAAAAGGCTCGCCTCTGGGAAACTAGAGAGCAGATCTGACAAATGTATCTTTGTCGGTTACCCTAAGGAAACTAAGGGTTATTATTTCTTCGATCCCAAAGAGAACAAGGTATTTGTTGCTCGGACGGCCATATTTCTTGAGAAGGAGTTTCTTCTGCAAGAGGCCAGTGGGAGAGAAATAAAGCTGGATGAGAATCCAGAGGAAGGACAAAGTGATCAAGCACAGTTGGATGAGCCTGAGCCGGTAGATCAGGATATTGAACAACCTGAGGCTCAAATATCACGGGAACCGCGAAGATCGGGAAGGATTCGTCGACAGCCTGAGCGCTATGACGGAGTCCACATCATTGATAATGATGAACCCCTCACTTATGCGGATGCGGTCAGTGGACCGGAGTCAGCGAGATGGCTTGAAGCTATGCGCGCCGAGATGGACTCCATGTCAGATAACCAAGTCTGGGATTTGGTTGATCCGCCTCCGGGAGTAATCCCTATAGGCTGTAAATGGATCTTCAAGAAGAAGATTGACATGGATGGTAACGTAGTTACCTATAAAGGCAGGCTAGTTGCGAAAGGTTTCAAACAAATCTACGGGATAGATTATGATGAAACTTTCTCACCTGTAGCTATGTTTAAGTCTATTCGGCTATTGGATCCATTATGTATGCGATGTTGTGTACTCGCCCAGACGTTGCTTACGGGTTAAGCGTGACCAGTCGGTTCCAAAGTAATCCAGGTGTGGCACACTGGATTGCAGTCAAGAACATCTTAAAATATCTGCAGAGGACCAAAGATATGTTCTTGATATATGGTGGTCAGGAAGAACTCAGTATTGAAGGATATACTGATGCTTCGTTCCAGTCTGACCAGGATGATTTCCGATCGCAATCAGGCTATGTTTTTAGCTTGAATGGAGGAGCAGTGGTGTGGAAGAGTTTCAAACAGTCAACTGTTGCTGATTCCACAACAGAAGCCGAGTATGTTGCAGCCTCGGAAGCATCCAAGGAGGCAGTGTGGATTCGTAAGTTCGTGAGAGAACTTGGTGTTGTTCCTTCGAGTGCAGATCCTTTGGTTATCTTCTGTGATAACACTGGGGCAATCGCACAAGCAAAGGAACCACGGTCGCACCAGAAGTCCAAGCACATACAGAGACGGTTTCACTTGATCAGGGAGATCATAGATCGCGGCGAGATCAAAGTCTGCAAGGTTCATACAGATGACAATCTGGCAGACCCGCTTACCAAGCCTCTGGCGCAGCAGAAGCATGAGAAGCACTGTAATAACATGGGTTTGAGATTTCTCAACCATTAGATTAAGTGCAAGTGGGAGATTGTTGGGGTATGCCCTTAAGCCTAATGTTTGAGGCCTTGGGAATGTATCAGTATCATGTAATAAACTCTTATGTTTATAAAGGCATGGTTGTTATTCAGGTTGTTACCTTATCTGCTGTAATAAGTGTACTTCTGAATAATGTCTCAAAGCTGTTCAGCTAGGCTGACATGCAGTAAAGTCCTTAGTCGAGATATCTTGGTGAACATGAGACAGCCTTGATATGATTGAGACTAATATGTGTTCTAATCTTATAGGATGCTTCGAGCATGGAATAAGATGTAGACTCATGGGTACATTGGATGTACTGGACAGACCCTACTAGGATATTCAATTGTTTGTCACAATGTGAATATTCCTTGATTGCGACAAGTGGCACATTTCCTCTGACTTGAGATCACTTGTGTTTCTAAATGATGATTGTCATTGTTTTGAGGTAGTTCAATATCATTTGAAACATAATGATTATAGACTATCTTGGATAATGAACTTGAGTCAGGTTAGGGCACTAGTGATAGACAAAGGATTGCCGTCTCCTTGTTTAAGGAGTGTGATGTTCTTAAGGGGCCCCCTGGATGAGATGATTGAGAAAGTGTATGGCCATACCCAGGTGACAGTGATCATCTGATCTAATCATGCTCATCATATTGGAGTTACAAAGCTTGACACGCTTGTCCAATAAGAACATCCAGTGGCAAAGGACATATGTATGCCTAGTGAAGTTGATTCACACTTGTGCTGTTTTTGGGTGTAGTCTTGGAAGACTCTTTCCTTTATATCGGGAGACAGTGATGTGTTGCTAGATACCCCTCACTGATCGTGATAACATGAGTTATCGTTACCGACATTTAAAGGAAACCCTTAGGGTCGCACAATTTGATGATATGGCTTACTTAAGTCAGATCGTGTGGACTGAATTGTTTGAGTTCAGTTTAAAGGGATTTAATCTCTGATTGTAAGTGAGATCTGGTCTGATCATGTTTGATTGATTGGGGCTTGAGATCAGTAAGCTTCGATTGAGAGATTGGATGCTAGATCGATGAGATCAAGAGCATCAAGAGATCAACGGTTAGATCTGGAGCCTTAGGGTTTAATTTAGATCTAGACTGGATTGCTTGGCTTGGTTCTTAAACCGAACCAAAATTGAACCGGCTCATTAAAGAGCGCTTGGTTCAAATAGAGAACAATTTGCGATTGGGAAATGTTCATGGTCGCATGAAGAAGTGGCTTACTATTTTTAGAAGCCATGTTCACACGTCTCATGTCGCCACTTGCGCTCTCCTATTCTTGCTCTCGCCCCTTCCTCTCGTCACAAGTATTCTCGTGTGGTGAAGGCGGACGAGGAGTAGAAGAAGTTTTTCGCCAAGCAGGTCATCTCATCTCCCTTCACGGATTGGGACTCTTGGAGAGCTTTGCTAGCACAAAGATCGACAAGGAGAAAGTCTTTCTCATCTTGTGTGCGTCATCTCTGGAGGAAAGCCATTTCGCTTTCTGCTTCCAAGACGCCATCTAGAAATGGCATCGGTATGATTTCTTTCTTGCATACAAAAGATTTAATGTTGATTATATAAGATGCATTCGATCCCTAGAAACCCCTTCCGCTGAATTCCATATGCGCCTATTAGGGTTTCACCGCCCCTCTTGGGGACTTACAGTTAGGCGTTTTGGTTCGGTAATGGGCGCATAGCTTCATCTCTTCCATTTATGGAAAGTATTGAAGGCGACTTCACCTTAACGCCAAAGCGTTTTGAACGCTCGACTTCACTCCTCTCTTCTCAACGTTCATCCTTGGAGGTGAGTGAATTCGGACGAGAAGAGGAGGAAGGTTGCTCTCGCCAAGCTTGATCTCCAAATCTCCTTCACGCGACAAGGGATACTTTGGAGCCTTGCTAGCACAAGGGACGTTCAAGGTGTAGGCCTTCTTCTTCTTGTGTGCGATTCCTTTGGAGAAGTTCTCTTTGAACTTTGCTTCCAAGCCGACATCCGATCTATGGCATTGGTATGATCACATTCTTGATCTAATGAAATATTATAGTTGATCATATGAGCACATAAGCGATTGAATTCTTGAAACCCTAGCAAAATGCATGCGCCCCCTTGATTAGGGTTTTCGGCCCCCCTCTTGAAAGGGGTTTTTTATCCGCTTGCGCTCCCCCTTGAAGGGGACCCTTCAATTGGTATCAGAGGTAGGATCTTATATGATTCATATGATTGCTATGTATGTTTAGTGATCCATATATGTTTGATGCTTAGATCTATGTTTTCTCTTCATGCGATTATACTAGTGGATAGTATGTTCATGTTGCGCATGTATGAGAGTTATGTTGTGTTGGCGCTAGTTGATTGGCGCATGTATGATGATTGCGCTTCTTTCATGTTGTTGTAGTTGTTTTTCTTAAAAAACCCTAAATGACATGCGCGCCTTGCATATTAGATCTAAGCCGCACCTACAATAAACCCTTAGATGGGTTGATGGGGTTGAAGTCACCTCTAGATTAGATCCAATAGTCTGATCAGACCATCTGACAGCCTAGATGGATCGACTAGATGGCACCTGTGCGCAAGCATGAGGTGGCCATAGGTCGATCGCACCTTAGGCATGTAGCGAGGTCTGGTTGAGACAACCAGTGAACACACATGAGCTAGGCCCGGGGTCACACCCGCTTGCCAGAACTCATGAGGGTTGTTCAGCCCTTGGCGCATGCATGGTTGACCATTAGGTCAACACGGGTCAGTTAGGACTCGGTGCATGCAAGGGCAGAGGATCTGATTAGATGGATGAGTGGATCCCTATCAATGTACCATTGTAAGGTTGTAGGGGCACATAAGGAAATTAAAATTGATGCCATGGGGTTTTCAAAAATTTAATTTCATGATTGGATCACATGTTGATTGATGCCATGATGTTTGTTTATTTAATCTTATGTGGGTTGCCCTAATGTGTGCTGTGCTGGGGCCTGCGTGCCTGGAATTAAACTTGTAAATTAATTTGTGATCTGCGAATCACATTTGTACTTAATTTATAATGTATAATTGACCTGCGAGTCAAACTTGTCTAGATAGATCAAATTGTATTTGATTAGACAAGAGCACAAAGGCACACATCCAAGAGGGGCTTTCAGCTGGTGGCGCACCTGAGGTGCTCTTGGCGCTAGGGCCCTGGGTTGGACCAGATGAGATGCAAAAGTCCCAAGAAGAGCAAGTGAAGACTTAAGTTTCTTAAGGTCTTACTTAGGCTTTGGGCTTTTACCACATAAGATGCATGCTTTCTTTTTATTGCTTATATAATTAGAACTGCATGAGTTTATCTTCTGCTATCACCATAGGACTTGCATGATAGTGAAGAAGATAAAAGACCGTTAAAATCCAAACGCTAACATATCAAGCTCGTAAGCCTTCTGACGCGAAACCTCACTGTTCTGATTATCGTTGGAGCCGTGTTGTACCCACTCAGTGGGCACGTCCATCTATCTTCAGACGGTGCTGGATTTCACCTGCGTGTTACAGAGAAGGGATTTATCGCTTCTCGTTGCTCAGCATAGCACGTGGTGGTCCAGGGAGTAGGTCGGGTCAGCTTGACCATGTAGACTACATATGTGGCGCATATGGTAGCACATGGAGGCAGCCATCTGAGGGATCAGAGACTGTGTTGTACCAACTCAGTTGGCACAGTCTGCTGGATTGCCCAGGTGAAGGGGAATCGCACGGGTTGGCGATTGGCTGGGACAGCCTACCAGAAATTAGTGCTTGTCATCTCTGTGCATCTTATCTCGCCTGAGCGGGACGCGGAGACCAAGTATGAAATCTGGATCCCATCTCACTAAAAGAGTGTTACTCTTTCGGACTGTTTTACTGGATTTTACAGTCAGCTAAAATAGTGAGAAAAGGAATCATTCTTAAGTCCTGATTGATTCTTAACATTGATACTGACCTTGCTGTTCTTGCATTGTTGTAGATTCCTGCAGCAACGAACACCATGAGCTTCAATGTGCGATCCCTACTGGAAAGGGAGAAGTTTGCTGGGCCGAACTTCTCTGACTGGTTCGGACACCTTAAGATCGTTCTTAAGGCAGAGAGGAAACTGTATGTCCTCGAGACGGCGATACCGCCGCAGCCCGCTCCGAACGCCGCAAGGGCGGTTCGGGATGCCTATGAAAAGCACGTCAATGTAGCATTGATGTCGCTTGCCTGATGCTAGCGTCTATGACGCCACCGCTGCAGCGTCAGCATGAGGATATGTCGGCTATAGAAATTATAGCGAACCTCAAGATGCTATATGCTGCACAGGCGAGGACAGAACGCTATAATTTGACGAAGCTGTTCTTTCAGAGCAAACTGGCTGAAGGGAGCCCAGTGGGAGCTCACGTGCTCAAGATGATTGGGCACAAGGAGGCTCTGGAGAAACTGGGGCATACCATCAACCAGGAGCTTGCTGTGGATATTATTCTGCAGTCTCTCCCGCCCTCTTTCGATGCGTTCATCATTAACTTTAATATGAACAAAATCGATTGTATGCCGGCAGAGCTGCTGAATATGCTCTTGACTACTGAGGAAACTCTGAAGGGCAAGCCTTCAACCTCTGTCTTAATGGTTCCTTCTAGGAACAAGAAGAAGGGGAAGAAGGGCAAGGCCCCTGTCAAGAATTACAGTAAGGCTCTGAAACAGAAGGTAAAGCGGTCGAAGGACAACAGGTGTTTCCACTGTGGCCAGCTGGGTCACTGGAAAAAGGACTGTAAAGCGCTCCAAGGAGATAAGAGGGGAAGCATCGCTTCTGGCTCAGGTATATATGTGACTGAGGTCATGTTATCTTCTTCTACCATATCATGGGTGTTGGACACTTCATGTGGAGTTCACATTTGTTCAAATGTACAGGAACTCAAGAGAAGAAGGCAGGTGGGACAGCATGAGGTAGACCTACGCGTTGGAAACGGGGCACGGGTTGCTGCTGTTGCTGTAGGAGACTATTTCATTTCTTTACCATCTGGCATTGTATTAGAATTAAACAATTGTTATTTTGTACCCAGTATTATCAAGAATATTATCTCCATTCCTGCTCTTGTCAGGAAGGGTTTTTCCTTTGAATGCAAGACTTCAAAGTGTGTACTTTCTCTAGATAATATTGTGTATGCTACTGGTTCAATTAACAATGGGTTGTTCATGTTGGACATGGAAAATTCTATACAAAACATTGATAATAAGAAAGCCAAGTATGCTGATGACAGCACCTTGCTATGGCATAGTCGTTTAGGCCATATTAACGAGAAGCGCATTAAGCGGTTGCATGATCATGGACTGCTGGGATCATTCTCCTATGAGGAGATTGATACATGCAAAGCTTGTTTGATGGGTAAAATGACGAAGTCACCTTTTTCTAATAAAGGTCAAAGGGCTTCAGGTTTACTTGACCTTATACACAGTGATGTGTGTGGGCCATTTAGTAAACATGCCAGAGGTGGCTATCAGTACTTCATTACCTTTACTGATGATTTCAGTAGGTATGGGTATGTCTATTTGATGAGACATAAGAGTGAATCTTTTGACAAGTTCAAAGAGTTCAAAAATGAAGTACAGAATCAGCTAGGCCGAAATATCAAGGCACTTCGCTCAGATCGAGGTGGAGAATACTTGAGTCATGCGTTTACTGACTATCTAAAGGAGTGTGGGATTATCTCACAGCTCACTCCGCCAGGAACACCGCAATGGAATGGTGTGTCCGAGAGGAGAAATAGAACGTTACTTGATATGGTTCGTTCTATGATGAGTCAGGCTACTCTTCCATAATCCTTTTGGGGTTTTGCACTGGAAACAGCTGCAAAGGTACTAAACCGAGTGCCATCCAAGGCAGTTTCAAAGACGCCATATGAGTTATGGTATGGGAAACAGCCGAGCTTGACATTTATCAGGATCTGGGGTTGCGAGGCTTATGTCAAAAAGCTCGCCTCTGGGAAACTGGAGAGCAGATCTGAGAAATGTATCTTTGTCGGTTACCCTAAGGAAACTAAGGGTTATTATTTCTACGATCCCAAGGAGAACAAAGTATTTGTTGCCCGGACGGCCATATTTCTTGAGAAGGAATTTCTTCTGCAAGAGGCCAGTGGGAGAGAAATAAAGCTGGATGAGATTCCAGAGGAAGGACAAAGTAGTCAAGCACAGTTGGATGTGCCTGAGCCGGTAGATCAGGTTATTGAACAACCTGAGGCTCAAATAACACGGGAACCGCGAAGATCGGGAAGGATCCGTCGTCAGCCTGAGCGCTATGACGGAGTCTACATCATTGATAATGATGAACCCCTCACTTATGCGGATGCGGTCAGTGGACCGGAGTCAGCTAGATGGCTTGAAGCTATGCGAGCCGAGATGGACTCCATGTCAGATAACCAGGTCTGGGATTTGGTTGATCCGCCTCCGGGAGTAATCCCTATAGGCTGTAAATGGATCTTCAAGAAGAAGATTGACATGGATGGTAACGTTGTTACCTATAAAGGCAGGCTTGTTGCGAAAGGTTTCAAACAAATCTACGGGTTAGATTATGATGAAACTTTCTCTCCTGTAGCCATGTTTAAGTCTATTCGGATTCTTTTCGCGATAGCAGCATATTATGATTATGAGATCTGGCAGATGGATGTGAAGACAGCTTTCCTTAATGGAAATCTGGATGAGGATGTGTATATGACACAACCGGAAGGTTTCACTGATCCATCAGATCGTCATAAAATATGCAAGTTAAAGAAGTCCATTTATGGACTGAAACAAGCATCTAGAAGCTGGAACATTCGTTTTGATGAATCAATCTCTGAGTTTGGCTTCATCAAGAACGAAGATGACCCGTGTGTATATAAGAGGTTTAGTGGGAGCGTAATTACATTCCTAATCCTCTACGTCGATGATATCTTAATCATTGGAAATGATATTCCTGAACTGCATGCTGTTAAAGCATGGTTAGGAAAATGTTTCCAGATGAAAGATCTAGGAGAAGCAGCCTATGTATTAGGTGTGAAGATCTACAGGGATAGATCTAAGAGGCTTCTCGGGCTGTGCCAGAGTACTTACATCGATAAAGTCCTGGAGAGATTTCATTTAGAGAATTCTAAACGAGGATATCTTCCAGTCAGACATGGTCTGAATCTTTCGAAGAGTCAGTGTCCACAAACACAGACTGAGAAAGATGAAATGGACAATACGCCTTATGCTTCGGCTATTGGGTCCATTATGTTTGCGATGTTATGTACTCGCCCAGACGTCGCTTACGGGTTAAGCGTGACCAGTCGATTCCAAAGTAATCCAGGTATGGCGCACTGGATTGCAGTCAAGAACATTTTAAAATATCTGCGGAGGACCAAAGATATGTTCTTGATATATGGTGGTCAGGAAGAACTCAGTATAGAAGGATATACTGACGCTTCGTTCCAGTCAGACCAGGATGATTTCCGATCGCAATCAGGCTATGTTTTTAGCTTGAATGGTGGAGCAGTGGTGTGGAAGAGTTTCAAACAGTCAACTGTTGCTGATTCCACAACAGAAGCCGAGTATGTTGCAGCCTCGGAAGCATCCAAGGAGGCAGTGTGGATTCGTAAGTTCGTGAGAGAACTTGGTGTTGTTCCTTCGAGTGCAGATCCTTTGGTTATCTTCTGTGATAACACTGGAGCAATCGCACAAGCAAAGGAACCACGGTCGCACCAGAAGTCCAAGCACATACAGAGACGGTTTCACTTGATCCGGGAGATCATTGATCGTGGCGAGATCAAAATATGCAAGGTTCATACAGATGACAATCTGGCAGACCCGCTTACCAAGCCTCTGGCGCAGCAGAAGCATGAGAAGCACTGTAATAATATGGGTTTGAGATTTCTCAACCATTAGATTAAGTGCAAGTGGGAGATTGTTGGGGTATGCCCTTAAGGCTAATGTTTGAGGCCTTGGGATTGTATAAGTATCATGTAATAAACTCTTATGTTTATAAAGGCATGGTTATTATTCAGGTTGCTACCTTGTCTGCTGTAATAAGTGTACTTCTGAATAATGTCTCAAAGCTGTTCAGCTAGGCTGACAAGCATATGTCCTTAGTCGAGATATCTTGGTGAACATGAGACAGCCTTGATATGATTGAGACTAATATGTGTTCTAATCTTATAGGATGCTTCGAGCATGGAATAAGATGTAGACTCATGGGTACATTGGATGTACTGGACAGACCCTACTAGGATATTCAATTGCTTGTCACAATGTGAATGATCCTTGTAAGCACCAAGTGGCACATGTCCTCTGACTTGAGATCACTTGTGTTTCTAAATGATGATTGTCATTGTCTTGAGGTAGTTCAATATCATTTGAAACATAATGATTATAGACTATCTTGGATGGTGAGCTTGAATCAGGTTAGGGCACTAGTGATAGACATAGGATTGCCGTCTCCTTGTTTAAGGAGTGTGATGTTCTAAAGGGCCCCCCTATATGAGATGATGGAGATAGTGTATGGCCATACCCAGATGACTATGTTCATCTGATCTAATCATGCTCATCGTATTGGAGTTACAAGCTTGACCCGCTTGTCCAATAAGAACATCCAGTGGCAAAGGACAAATGTATGCCTAGTGAAGTTGATTCACACTTGTGCTGTGGTTTGGGTGAAGTCTTGGAAGACTCTTTCCTTTATATCGGGAGACAGTGATGTGTTGCTAGATACCCCTCACTGATCGTGATAACGAAAGTTATCGTTACCGACATTTAAAGGAAACCCTCAGGGTCGCACAATTTGATGATATGGCTTACTTAAGTCAGATCGTGTGGACTGAATTGTTTGGGTTCAGTTTAAAGGGATAGAGGCTCTGATTGTAAGTGAGATCTGGTCTGATCATGTTTGATTGATTGGGACTTGAGATCGGTAAGCTTCGATCGAGAGTATTGATGCTAGATCGGTGAGATCAAGAGTATCACGAGATCAACGGTTAGATATTGAACCATTGGTTCAATGAGATCTAGACCATGGCTTGGGCTGGTTTAATTTGGTTCTTGAACCAAATTGAAATGGATTGAAGTGGCTTGAACCGGTTCACAAGGGTGAACGCTTGGTTCAAGGGGTTAGGCGTTTTGGTTCGGTAATGGGCGCATAGCTTCATCTCTTCCATTTATGGAAAGTATTGAAGGCGACTTCACCTTAACGCCAAAGCGTTTTGAACGCTCGACTTCACTCCTCTCTTCTCAACGTTCATCCTTGGAGGTGAGTGAATTCGGACGAGAAGAGGAGGAAGGTTGCTCTCGCCAAGCTTGATCTCCAAATCTCCTTCACGCGACAAGGGATACTTTGGAGCCTTGCTAGCACAAGGGACGTTCAAGGTGTAGGCCTTCTTCTTCTTGTGTGCGATTCCTTTGGAGAAGTTCTCTTTGAACTTTGCTTCCAAGCCGACATCCGATCTATGGCATTGGTATGATCACATTCTTGATCTAATGAAATCTTATAGTTGATCATATGAGCACATAAGCGATTGAATTCTTGAAACCCTAGCAAAATGCATGCGCCCCCTTGATTAGGGTTTTCGGCCCCCCTCTTGAAAGGGGTTTTTATCCGCTTGCGCTCCCCCTTGAAGGGGACCCTTCAGAAACATCTGTATTCCTTCGACCGCTTAACCTTTTGCTTCAGAGCCTTGTTGTAGTTCTTGACAGGGGCTTTGCCCTTCTTCCCCTTCCTTTTGTTCCTTGCAGGAATCATCAAGACAGAGGATGAAGGCTTTCCCTTTAGAGTCTCCTCTGTAGTCAAGAGCATATTCAGCAACTCTGCCGGCGTATAGTTGATCTTGTTCATATTAAAATTAATGATGAACGGATCGAAAGAAGCCGGGAGAGACTGCAAAATAATTGAAAGTCCCCTTCAAGGGGGAGCGCAAGGGGGTGAAACCCTAAAGGGGGGGGGGGCGCATGAAATATTTCTAGGGTTTCATGTAGATCGATTGCATGAACATATATATGATTAACTTTGATATTATTTCAAAGATCAAGTTAAGATCCTTTACCATAGCCATGAAGAAGGAGGCGACTTGGAAGAAGAGAACAAAGTTGATCTCCTCCAAATGGCGCGCACACAAGAAGACAATGGCTACTCCCTTCACGCCTTTGTGCTAGCAAAAGCTTCAAGGGGTCTTGTCGTATGAAGGAGATGATCGAGATCTCTTTGCTTGGCCGAATACTTCTTCTTGTCGTCAACCAACTCACATCTACACGAGAGTGTAAGCGGTCACACCCCAAGAGTGAAGCATTGAGGCGTTTTTGGCGTTTTTGCAAAGTCGCCTTGATGACTTTCCAAAAATGGAATGACATGAAGTAATGCTCTCAAAACCGACCAAAACGCTTAAGCATTGAACCAAGCGTTCACACATGTGAACCGGTTAAAGCTCAATCGATCCAATAGACTTTGGTCCAAAAAAACCAAATCAAATCAGCCCAAGCCATTTGGTCTAGACCATAGTAAACCATAAGGTTCGAGATCTAACCGTACATCTCTTGATGCTCATGATCTCACCGATCTAGCATCAACTCTCTCGATCGAAGCTTACCGATCTCAAGCCCTAATCAATCAAACATGATCAGACCAGATCTCACTTACAATCAGAGTTTAAACTCCTTTAAACTGAACCCAAACAATTCAGTCCACACGATCTGACTTAAGTAAGCCATATCATCAAATTGTGAGACCCTGAGGGTTTCCTTTAAATGTCGGTAACGATAACTTACGTTATCACGATCAGTGAGGGGTATCTAGCAACACATCACTGTCTCCCGATATAAAGGAAAGAGTCTTCCAAGACTACTCCCAAACCATAGCACAAGTGTGAATCCACTTCACTAGGCATACATGTTTCCTTTGCCACTGGATGTTCTTATTGGACAAGCATGTCAAGCCTGTAACTCCAATATGATGAGCATGATTAGACCAGATGAACATAGTCACCTGGGTATGGCCATACACTTTCTCAATCATCTCATTTAGGGGGGGCCCTTTAGAACATCACACTCCTTAAACAAGGAGACGGCAATCCTATATCTATCACTAGTGTCCTAACCTGACTCATGATCATTATCCAAGATAGTCTTTAACCATTATATTTCAAACGATATTGAACTACCTCAAAACAATGACAATCATCATTTAGAAACACAAGTGATCTCAAGTCAGAGGACATGTGCCACTTGTAGCAAACAAGGATTATTCATATTGTGACAAGCAATTGAATATCCTAGTAGGGTCTGTCCAGTACATCCAATGTACCCATGAGTCTACATCTTATTCCATGCTCGAAGCATCCTATAAGATTAGTACACATATTAGTCTCAATCATATCAAGGCTGTCTCATGTTCACCAAGATATCTCGACTAAGGACATTACAGCATGTCAGCCTAGCTGAACAGCATTGAGACATTATTCAGAAGCACACTCATTGCAGCAGACAATGTAACATACTGAATAACAACCATTGCCTTTATAAACATAAGAGTTTATATACATGATACTGATAGAATCCCAAGGCCTCAAACATTAGCCTTAAGGGCATACCCCAACAATCTCCCACTTGCACTTAATCTAATGGTTGAGAAATCTCAAACCCATATTATTACAGTGCTTCTCATGCTTCTGCTGCGCCAGAGGCTTGGTAAGCGGGTCAGCCAGATTGTCATTTGTATGAACCTTGCAGATTTTGATCTCGCCACGATCAATGATCTCCCGGATCAAGTGAAACCGTCTCTGTATGTGCTTGGACTTCTGGTGCGACCGTGGTTCCTTTGCTTGTGCGATTGCTCCAGTGTTATCACAGAAGATAACCAAAGGATCTGCACTCGAAGGAACAACACCAAGTTCCTGAATGAACTTACGAATCCATACTGCCTCCTTGGATGCTTCCGAGGCTGCAACATACTCGGCTTCTGTTGTGGAATCAGCAACAGTAGACTGTTTGAAACTTTTCCACACCACTGCTCCTCCATTCAAGCTAAAAACATAGCCTGATTGCGATCGGAAATCATCCTGGTCCGATTGGAACGAAGCGTCAGTATATCCTTCAATACTGAGTTCTTCCTGACCACCATATATCAAGAACATATCTTTGGTCCTCCGCAGATATTTCAAAATGTTCTTGACCGCAATCCAGTGTGCCTGACCTGGATTACTTTGGAATCGACTGGTCACGCTTAACCCGTAAGCGACGTCAGGGCGAGTACACAACATCGCATACATAATGGATCCAATAGCCGAAGCATAAGGCGTATTGTCCATTTCATCTTTCTCAGTCTGTGTTTGTGGACACTGACTCTTTGAAAGATTCAGACCATGTCTGACTGGAAGATATCCTCTTTTAGAATTCTCTAAATGGAATCTCTCCAGGACTTTATCGATGTAAGTACTCTGGCACAGCCCGAGAAGCCTCTTAGATCTATCCCTGTAGATCTTCACACCTAATACATAGGCTGCTTCTCCTAAATCTTTCATCTGGAAACATTTCCTTAGCCATGCTTTAACAGCATGCATTTCAGGAATATCGTTTCCAATGATTAATGAAGATACCCCTTTCAAGAGGGGGGCCGAAACTTGTAGAAAACCCCTTTCAAGAGGGGGGCCGAAACCCTAATATTGGCGCACATAGAGAGTTTTGCAAGCGGAAGATAGGGCTTCATAGGATCGCAATTATAAGAGCATATGATCAACTTGGATAAGTGGAATAGATCTAAAAGATCATACCAATGCCATCGATTTGACGATGCCTTGGAAGCAAAGGTGCAAGTGCTCCTTCTCCAAAGGTGACGCACACAACCGAGGAAGATAGCTTGCTCCCTTGAGTCCTTTGTGCTAGCAAAGCACTTCAAAGAGTCCTTGTCGCGTGAGGATGATGAGAGCTTAAGCTTGGCTAGCCCTTTTCTCTTCCTCTCGTCCGAATGTTTTTCACACCCAAAGAGGAACGTAGAGAAAAGTGAAGGCGAGCGTTGAAAAGCGTTTTGCGTTAAGGTGAAGTGGCATTCATATCATTCCATAAATGGAAGACATAAAGCCATGCGTCCATAACCGAACTAAAACGCCTACACGCCTTGAACCAAGCGTTCACCCTTGTGAACCGGTTCAAACCACTTTAATCCACTTCAATTTGGTTCAAGAACCAAATTAAACCAGCCCAAACCATGGTCTAGATCTCACTCCGAACCAAAGGGTTCAAGATCTAACCGTTGATCTCTTGATGCTCCTGATATCACCGATCTAGCATCATCTCTCTCGATCGAAGCTTACCGATCTCAAGCCCTAATCAATCAAACATGATCAGACCAGATCTCACTTACAATCAGAGTTCAAACTCCTTTAAACTGAACCTAAACAATTCAGTCCACACGATCTGACTTAAGTAAGCCATATCATCAAATTGTGCGACCCTGAGGGTTTCCTTTAAATGTCAGTAACGATAACTTTCGTTATCACGATCAGTGAGGGGTATCTAGCAACACATCACTGTCTCCCGATATAGAGGAAAGAGTCTTCCAAGACTTCACCCAAATCACAGCACAAGTGTGAATCAACTCACTAGGCATACATGTTTCCTTTGCCACTGGATGTTCTGATTGGACAAGCCTGTCAAGCTTGTAGTTCCAATGTGATGAGCATGATTAGATCAGATGAGCATAGTCACCTGGGTATGGCCATACACTATTCTCAATCATCTCATTCAGGGGGCCCCTTTAGAACATCACACTCCTTAAACAAGGAGACGGCAATCCTATGTCTATCACGAGTGCCCTAACCTGACTCAAGATCATTATCCAAGATAGTCTATGACCATTATTTTTCAAATGATATTGAACTACCTCAAAATAATGACAATCATCACTTAGAAACACAAGTGATCTCAAGTCAGAGGAAATGTGCCACTTGTTGCAATCAAGGACTATTCACATTGTGACAAGCAACTGAATATCCTAGTAGGGTCTGTCCAGTACATCCAATGTACCCATGAGTCTACATCTTATTCCATGCTCGAAGCATCCTATAAGATTAGAACTCATATTAGTCTCAATCATATCAGGGCTGTCTCATGTTCACCAAGATATCTCGACTAAGGACATATGCATGTCAGCCTAGCTGAACTGCGTTGAGACATTATTTAGAAGAACACACATTGCAGCAGATGATGTAACAATCTGAATAATAACCATTGCCTTTATAAACATGACAGTTTATACAAATGATACTGTTACAATCCCAAGGCCTCAAACATTAGCCTTAAGGGCATACCCCAACAATCTCCCACTTGCACTTAATCTAATGGTTGAGAAATCTCAAACCCATATTATTACAGTGCTTCTCATGCTTCTGCTGCGCCAGAGGCTTAGTAAGCGGGTCTGCCAGATTGTCATCTGTATGAACCTTGCATATTTTGATCTCGCCACGATCAATGATCTCCCGGATCAAGTGAAACCGTCTCTGTATGTGCTTGGACTTCTGGTGCGACCGTGGTTCCTTTGCTTGTGCGATGGCTCCAGTGTTATCACAGAAGATAACCAAAGGATCTGCACTTGAAGGAACAACACCAAGTTCTCTCACGAACTTACGAATCCACACTGCCTCCTTGGATGCTTCCGAGGCTGCAACATACTCGGCTTCTGTTGTGGAATCAGCAACAGTTGACTGTTTGAAACTTTTCCACACCACTGCTCCACCATTCAAGCTAAAAACATAGCCTGATTGCGATCGGAAATCATCTTGGTCAGACTGGAACGAAGCGTCAGTATATCCTTCAATACTGAGTTCTTCCTGACCACCATATATCAAGAACATATCTTTGGTCCTCCGCAGATATTTTAAAATGTTCTTGACCGCAATCCAGTGTGCCTGACCTGGATTACTTTGGAATCGACTGGTCACGCTTAACCCGTAAGCGACGTCTGGGCGAGTACACAACATCGCATACATAATGGACCCAATAGCCGAAGCATAAGGCGTATTGTCCATTTCATCTTTCTCAGTCTGTGTCTGTGGACACTGACCCTTCGAAAGATTCAGACCATGTCTGACTGGAAGATATCCTCGTTTAGAATTCTCTAAATGAAATCTCTCCAGGACTTTATCGATGTAAGTACTTTGGCACAGCCCGAGAAGCCTCTTAGATCTATCCCTGTAGATCTTCACACCTAACACATAGGCTGCTTCTCCTAGATCTTTCATCTGGAAACATTTCCTTAACCATGCCTTAACCGCATGCATTTCAGGAATATCATTTCCAATGATCAAGATGTCATCGACGTAGAGGACTAGGAATGTAATCACGCTCCCACTAAACCTCTTATATACACACGGGTCGTCCTCGTTCTTGATGAAACCAAACTCAGAGATTGATTCATCAAAACGAATATTCCAGCTTCTAGATGCTTGTTTAAGTCCATAAATGGACTTCTTTAACTTGCATATTTTATGACGATCTGCTGGATGAGTGAAACCTTCAGGTTGTGTCATGTACACATCCTCATCCAGTTTTCCATTAAGGAAAGCAGTTTTCACATCCATCTGCCATATCTCATAATCGTAATATGCTGCTATCGCAAAAAGAATCCGAATAGACTTAAACATGGCTACAGGAGAGAAAGTTTCATCATAATCTATCCCGTAGATTTGTTTGAAACCTTTCGCTACTAGCCTGCCTTTATAGGTAACCACGTTACCATCCATGTCAATCTTCTTCTTGAAGATCCATTTACAGCCTATAGGGATTACTCCTGGAGGCGGATCAACCAAATCCCAGACTTGGTTATCTGACATGGAGTCCATCTCGGCTCGCATAGCTTCAAGCCATCTAGCTGACTCCGGTCCACTGACCGCATCCGCATAAGTGAGGGGTTCATCATTATCAATGATGTAGACTCCGTCATAGCGCTCAGGCTGTCGACGGATCCTTCCCGATCTACGCGGTTCCCGTGATATCTGAGCCTCAGGTTGTTCAATAACCTGCTCAACTGGCTCAGGCTCATCCAACTGTGCTTGACTACTTTGTCCTTCCTCTGGATTCTCATCCAGTTTTATTTCTCTCCCACTGGCTTCTTGCAGAAGAAACTCCTTCTCAAGAAATATGGCCGTCCGAGCAACAAATACTTTGTTCTCTTTGGGATTGTAGAAATAATAACCCTTAGTTTCCTTAGGGTAACCGACGAAGATACATTTCTCAGATCTGCTCTCCAGTTTCCCAGAGGCGAGCTTTTTGACATAAGCCTCGCAACCCCAGATCCTGATAAATGTCAAGCTCGGCTGTTTCCCATACCATAATTCATATGGCGTCTTTGAAACTGCCTTGGATGGCACTCGGTTTAGTACCTTTGCAGCTGTCTCCAGTGCAAATCCCCAAAAGGAATTGGAAGAGTAGCCTGACTCATCATAGAACGAACCATATCAAGTAACGTTCTATTTCTCCTCTCAGACACACCATTCCATTGTGGTGTTCCTGGCGGAGTGAGCTATGAGATAATCCCACACTCCTTGAGATAGTCAGTAAATGTATGACTCAAGTATTCTCCACCTCGATCAGAACGAAGTGCCTTGATATTTCGGCCTAGCTGATTCTGTACTTCATTCTTGAACTCTTTGAACTTGTCAAAAGATTCACTCTTATGTCTCATAAGATAGACATAACCATACCTACTGAAATCATCAGTAAAGGTAATGAAGTACTGATAGCCACCTCTGGCATGTTTACTAAATGGCCCACACACATCACTGTGTATGAGGTCAAGTAAACCTGAAGCCCTTTGACCTCTATTAAGAAAAGGTGACTTCGTCATTTTACCCATTAAACAAGCTTTGCATGTATCAATCTCCTCATAGGAGAATGATCCCAGCAGTCCATGATCATGCAACCGCTTAATGCGCTTCTTGTTAATATGGCCTAAACGACTATGCCAAAGCAAGGTGCTGTCATCAGCATACTTGGCTTTCTTACTATCAATGTTTTGTATAGAATATTCCATGTCCAACATGAATAACCCATTGTTAATTGAACCAGTAGCATAAACAATATTATCATGAGATAAAACACACTTTGAAATATTGCATTCAAAGGCAAATCCTTTCCTGACAAGAGCAGGAATGGAGATAATATTTTTGGTGATACTCGGTACAAAATAACAATTGTTTAATTCCAATACAATGCCAGATGGTAAAGAAATGAAATAGTCTCCTACAGCAACAGCAGCAACCCGTGCTCCGTTTCCAACGCGTAGGTCTACCTCATGCTGTCCCACCTGCCTTCTTCTCTTGAGTTCCTGTACATTTGAACAAATGTGAACTCCACATGCAGTGTCCAACACCCATGAAATAGAAGAAGAAGATAACATGACCTCAGTCACATATATACCTGAGCCAGAAGCGATGCTTCCCCTCTTATCTCCTTGGAGCGCTTTACAGTCCTTTTTCCAGTGACCCAGCTGGCCACAGTGGAAACACCTGTTGTCCTTCGCCCGCTTTACCTTTTGTTTCAGAGCCTTACTGTAGTTCTTGACAGGGGCCTTGCCCTTCTTCCCCTTCTTCTTGTTCCTAGAAGGAAACATTAAGACAGAGGTTGAAGGCTTTCCCTTCAGAGTCTCCTCAGTAGTCAAGAGCATATTCAGCAGCTCTGCCGGAGTACAATCGATTTTGTTCATATTAAAATTAATAATGAACGCATCGAAAGAAGGCGGAAGAGACTGCAGAATTATGTCTACAGCAAGCTCCTGGTTGATGGTATGCCCCAGTTTCTCCAGAGCCTCCTTGTGCCCAATCATCTTGAGCACGTGAGCTCCCACTGGGCTCCCTTCAGCCAGTTTGCTCTGAAAGAAAAGCTTTGTCAGATTATAGCGTTCTGTCCTCGCCTGTGCAGCATACAGCATCTTGAGGTTCGCTATGATCTCTATAGCCGACATATCCTCATGCTGACGCTGCAGCGGTGGCGTCATAGACGCTAGCATCAGGCAAGCGACATCAATGCTATCATTGACGTGCTTTTCATAGGCTTCACGAACCGCCCTTGCGGCGTTCGCAGCGGGTTGAGGCGGCACAGCCGTCTCGAGGACATACAGTTTCCTCTCTGCCTTAAGAACGATCTTAAGGTGTCCGAACCAGTCAGAGAAGTTCGGCCCAGCAAACTTCTCCCTTTCCAGTAGGGATCGCACATTGAAGCTCATGGTGTTCGTTGCTGCAGGAATCTACAACAATGCAAGAACAGCAAGGCCAGTATCAATGTTAAGAATCAATCAGGACTTAAGAATGATTCCTTTTCTCACTATTTTAGCTGACTGTAAAATCCATAAAACAGTCCGAAAGAGTAACACTCTTTTAGTGAGATGGGATCCAGATTTCATACTTGGTCTCCGCGTCCCGCTCAGGCGAGATAAGATGCACAGAGATTACAAGCACTAATTTCTGGTAGGCATTCCTTGCCAATCGCCAACCCGTGCGATTCCCCTTCATCTGGGCAATCCAGCAGACTGTGCCAACTGAGTTGGTACAACACAATCTCTGATCCCACAGATGGCTGCCTCCATGTGCTGCCATATGCGCCACATATGCATCCTACATGGTCAAGCTGACCCGACCTACTCCCTGGACCACCACGTGCTATGCTGAGTAACGAGAAGGGATAAATCCCTACTCTGTAACACGCAGGTGTAATCCCGCACCGTCTGAAGATAGATGGACGTGCCCACTGAGTGGGTACAACACGGCTCCAACGATAGTCAGAACAGTGAGGTTTCGCGCCAGAAGGCATTACGTGCTTGATATTTTAGCGTTGGATTTTAACGGTCTTTTTATCTTCTTCACTATGATGCAATTCCTATGGTGATAGCAGAAGATAAACTCATGCAGTTCTAATTATATAAGCAATAAAAAGAAAGCATGGATCTTATGTGGTAAAAGCCCATAGCCTAAGTGAGACCTTAACCTAACTTAAGTCTTCACTTGCTTTTTCTTGGGTCTTTTGCCTCTCATCTGGTCCAACCCAGGGCCCTAGCGCCAAGAGCAGCTCAGGTGCGCCACCAGCTGAATGCGCCTCATCGCCATGTGTGCATAGCATTCTTGTCTGATTAAAATACATTTTAATCTATCTAGACAAGATTGACTCGCAGGTCAAATACATTTTATAAATTAAATACAATGTGATTCGCAGATCACAAATAAATATTAATTTATAATTAACCAGGCACGCAGGCCCCAGCACAGCACACATAAGGGCAACCCACATAAGATGAAATAAACAAGCACATGGCATCAAATCATCATGTGATCCAATTAACAAGAAAATAAATTTTGAAAAACCCCATTGGCATCAAATTACTTTTCTTATGTGCCCTACAACCTTACAATGGTCCATTGATAGGGATCCACTCATCCAACTAGTCAGATCCACTGCCCTTGCATGCACCAAGTCCTAACTGACTCGAGTTGACCTAATGGTCAACCATGCATGCGCCAAGGGCTGAACAACCCTCATGAGTTCGGGCAAGCGGGTGTGACCCCGGGCCTAACTCATGTGTGTTCACTGGTTGTCTCAACCAGACCTCGCTACACGCCTAAGATGCAATCGACCTATGGCCACCTCGTGCTTGCGCACAGGTGCCATCTGGTCGATCCATCTAGGCTGTCAGATGGTCTGATCAGACTATTGGATCTAACCTAGAGGTGACTTCAACCCCATCAACCCATCTAAGGGTTTATAGTAGGCGCCACTTAGATCTAGTGAGGCGCGCAAGTGATTAGGTTTTATGAGAAAAACTACAACATTCAACATGCGCCATAATTCATCATACATGCGCAAGGGAATAAAAACATACATCATGTATTTTTCATTAGATGCGCAAGATGCTACCTACTAGATATACCAAACAAGGATCACAAATCATCAAGCAATCATATGATTCTACATACAACCGCAAGCTCTGATACCAATTGAAGATACCCCTTTCAAGAGGGGGGCCGAAACTTGTAGAAAACCCCTTTCAAGAGGGGGGCCGAAACCCTAATATTGGCGCACATAGAGAGTTTTGCAAGCGGAAGATAGGGCTTCATAGGATCGCAATTATAAGAGCATATGATCAACTTGGATAAGTGGAATAGATCTAAAAGATCATACCAATGCCATCGATTTGACGATGCCTTGGAAGCAAAGGTGCAAGTGCTCCTTCTCCAAAGGTGACGCACACAACCGAGGAAGATAGCTTGCTCCCTTGAGTCCTTTGTGCTAGCAAAGCACTTCAAAGAGTCCTTGTCGCGTGAGGATGATGAGAGCTTAAGCTTGGCTAGCCCTTTTCTCTTCCTCTCGTCCGAATGTTTTTCACACCCAAAGAGGAACGTAGAGAAAAGTGAAGGCGAGCGTTGAAAAGCGTTTTGCGTTAAGGTGAAGTGGCATTCATATCATTCCATAAATGGAAGACATAAAGCCATGCGTCCATAACCGAACTAAAACGCCTACACGCCTTGAACCAAGCGTTCACCCTTGTGAACCGGTTCAAACCACTTTAATCCACTTCAATTTGGTTCAAGAACCAAATTAAACCAGCCCAAACCATGGTCTAGATCTCACTCCGAACCAAAGGGTTCAAGATCTAACCGTTGATCTCTTGATGCTCCTGATATCACCGATCTAGCATCATCTCTCTCGATCGAAGCTTACCGATCTCAAGCCCTAATCAATCAAACATGATCAGACCAGATCTCACTTACAATCAGAGTTCAAACTCCTTTAAACTGAACCTAAACAATTCAGTCCACACGATCTGACTTAAGTAAGCCATATCATCAAATTGTGCGACCCTGAGGGTTTCCTTTAAATGTCAGTAACGATAACTTTCGTTATCACGATCAGTGAGGGGTATCTAGCAACACATCACTGTCTCCCGATATAGAGGAAAGAGTCTTCCAAGACTTCACCCAAATCACAGCACAAGTGTGAATCAACTCACTAGGCATACATGTTTCCTTTGCCACTGGATGTTCTGATTGGACAAGCCTGTCAAGCTTGTAGTTCCAATATGATGAGCATGATTAGATCAGATGAGCATAGTCACCTGGGTATGGCCATACACTATTCTCAATCATCTCATTCAGGGGGCCCCTTTAGAACATCACACTCCTTAAACAAGGAGACGGCAATCCTATGTCTATCACGAGTGCCCTAACCTGACTCAAGATCATTATCCAAGATAGTCTATGACCATTATTTTTCAAATGATATTGAACTACCTCAAAATAATGACAATCATCACTTAGAAACACAAGTGATCTCAAGTCAGAGGAAATGTGCCACTTGTTGCAATCAAGGACTATTCACATTGTGACAAGCAACTGAATATCCTAGTAGGGTCTGTCCAGTACATCCAATGTACCCATGAGTCTACATCTTATTCCATGCTCGAAGCATCCTATAAGATTAGAACTCATATTAGTCTCAATCATATCAGGGCTGTCTCATGTTCACCAAGATATCTCGACTAAGGACATATGCATGTCAGCCTAGCTGAACTGCGTTGAGACATTATTCAGAAGAACACACATTGCAGCAGATGATGTAACAATCTGAATAATAACCATTGCCTTTATAAACATGACAGTTTATACAAATGATACTGTTACAATCCCAAGGCCTCGAACATTAGCCTTAAGGGCATACCCCAACAATTAAGATATCATCGACGTAGAGGACTAGGAAAGTAATCACGCTCCCACTAAACCTCTTATATACACACGGGTCATCTTCGTTCTTGATGAACCCAAACTCAGAGATTGATTCATCAAAACGAATATTCCAGCTTCTTGATGCTTGTTTAAGTCCATAAATGGACTTCTTTAACTTGCATATTTTATGACGATCTGATGGATTAGTGAAAACTTCAGGTTGTGTCATATACACATCCTCATCCAGTTTTCCATTAAGGAAAGCCGTCTTCACATCCATCTGCCAGATCTCATAATCGTAATATGCTGCTATTGCGAAAAGAATCCGAAAAGACTTGAACATGGCTACAGGAGAGAAAGTTTCATCATAATCTATCCCGTAGATTTGTTTGAAACCTTTCGCAACTAGCCTGCCTTTATAGGTAACCACGTTACCATCCATGTCAATCTTCTTCTTGAAGATCCATTTACAGCCTATAGGGATTACTCCCGGAGGCGGATCAACTAAATCCCAGACTTGGTTATCTGACATGGAGTCCATCTCGGCTCGCATAGCTTCAAGCCATCTAGCTGACTCCGGTCCACTGACCGCATCCGCATAAGTGAGGGGTTCATCATTATCAATGATGTAGACTCCGTCATAGCGCTCAGGCTGACGACGGATCCTTCCCGATCTTCGCGGTTCCCGTGATATCTGAGCCTCAGGTTGTTCAGTAACCTGTTCTACTGGCTCAGGCTCATCCAACTGTGCTTGACTACTTTGTCCTTCCTCTGGATTCTCATCCAGCTTTATTTCTCTCCCACTGGCTTCTTGCAGAAGGAACTCCTTCTCAAGAAAAACTACCGTCCGAGCAACAAATACCTTGTTCTCTTTGGGATCGTAGAAATAATAACCCTTAGTTTCCTTAGGGTAACCGACAAAGATACATTTCTCAGATCTGCTCTCTAGTTTCCCAGAGGCGAGCTTTTTGACATAAGCCTCGCAACCCCAGATCTTAATAAATGTCAAGCTTGGCTGTTTCCCATACCATAATTCATATGGAGTCTTTGAAACTGCCTTGGATGGCACTCGGTTTAGTACCTTTGCAGCTGTTTCCAGTGCAAATCCCCAAAAGGAGTAAGGTAGAGTAGCCTGACTCATCATAGAACGAACCATATCCAGTAAGGTTCTGTTCCTCCTCTCGGACACACCATTCCATTGCGGTATTCCTGGTGGAGTGAGCTGTGAGATAATCCCACACTCCTTCAGATAGTCAGTAAACTCTCGACTTAGGTATTCTCCACCTCGATCAGAACGAAGTGCCTTGATATTTCGGCCTAGCTGATTTTGTACTTCATTTTTGAACTCTTTGAACTTGTCAAAAGATTCACTCTTATGTCTCATTAGACAGACATACCCATATCTACTGAAATCATCAGTAAAGGTAATGAAGTATGAATAGCCACCTCTGGCATGTTTACTAAATGGCCCACACACATCACTGTGTATAAGGTCAAGTAAACCTGAAGCCCTTTGACCTTTGTTAGGAAAAGGAGACTTCGTCATTTTACCCAATAAACAAGCTTTACATGTATCAATCTCCTCATAGGAGAATGATCCCAGCAGTCCATGATCATGCAACCGCATAATGCGCTTCTTGTTAATATGGCCTAAACGACTATGCCATAGCAAGGTGCTGTCATCAGCATACTTGGCTTTCTTATTATCAATATTTTGTATAGAACATTCCATGTCCAACATGAATAACCCATTGTTAATTGAACCAGTAGCATAAACAATATTATCAAGAGTAAGATAACACTTTGAAATCTTGCATTCAAAGGAAAACCCTTTCCTGACAAGAGCAGGAATAGAGATAATATTTTTGGTAATACTGGGTACAAAGTAACAATTGTTTAATTCTAATACAATGCCAGATGGTAATGAGATGTAATAATCCCCTACAGCAACAGCAGCAACCCGTGCCCCGTTTCCAACTCGTAGGTCCACCTCATGCTGTCCCACCTGTCTTCTTCTCTTGAGTTCCTGTACATTTGAACAAATGTGAACTCCACATGCAGTGTCCAACACCCATGAAATAGAAGAAGAAGATATCATGACTTCAGTCACAAATATACCTGAGCCAGAAGCGATGCTTCCCTTCTTGTCTCCTTGGAGCGCTTTACAGTCCTTTTTCCAGTGACCTAACTGGCCACAGTGGAAACATCTGTTGTCCTTCGACCGCTTCACCTTTTGTTTCAGAGCCTTGCTGTAGTTCTTGACATGGGCCTTGCCCTTCTTCCCCTTCTTCTTGTTCCTGGAAGGGAACATCAAGACAGAGGTTGAAGGCTTTCCCTTCAGAGTTTCCTCAGTAGTCAAGAGCATATTCAGCAACTCTGCCGGAGTACAATCGATTTTGTTCATATTAAAGTTAATAATGAATGCATCGAAAGAAGGCGGGAGAGACTGCAGAATAATGTCTACAGCAAGCTCCTGATTGATGGTATGCCCCAGTTTCTCTAGAGCCTCCTTGTGCCCAATCATCTTGAGCACGTGAGCTCCCACTGGGCTCCCTTCAGCCAGTTTGCTCTGAAAGAAAAGCTTGGTCAAATTATAGCGTTCAGTCCTCGCCTGTGCAGCATACAGCATCTTGAGGTTTGCTATAATTTCTATAGCAGACATATCCTCATGCTGACGCTGCAGTGGTGGCGTCATAGACGCTAGCATCAGGCAAGCGACATCAATGCTATATCATTGACATGCTTTTCATAGGCATCGCGAACCGCCCTTGCGGCGTTCGCAGCGGGTTGAGGCGGTATAGCCGTCTCGAGGACATACAGTTTCCTCTCTGCCTTAAGAACAATCTTAAGGTGTCCGTACCAGTCCGAGAAGTTTGGCCCAGCAAACTTCTCCCTTTCCAGTAGGGATCGCACATTGAAGCTCATGGTGTTCGTTGCTGCAGGAATCTACAACAATGCAAGAACAGCAAGGTCAGTATCAATGTTTAGAATCAATCCAGGACTTAAGAAAGATTCTTTTCTCACTATTTTATCTGACTGAAAAAATCCATTAAAACAGTCCGAAAGAGTAACACTCTTTTAGTGAGATGGGATCCAGATTTCATACTTGGTCTCCGCGTCCCGCTCAGGCGAGATAAGATGCACAGAGAGTACAAGCACTAATTTCTGGTAGGCAGTCCCTGCCAATCGCCAACCCGTGCGATTCCCCTTCATCTGGGCAATCCAGCCGACTGTGCCAACTGAGTTGGTACAACACAGTCTCTGATCCCTCAGATGGCTGCCTCCATATAGCTTACATATGCCCCATATGTAGCCTACATGGTCAAGCTGACCTGACCTACTCCCTGGACCACCACGTGCTATGCTGAGCAACGAGAAGCAATAAATCCCTTCTCTGTAACACGCAGGTGAAATCACACACCGTCTGAAGATAGATGGACGTGCCCACTGAGTGGGTACAACACGGCTCCAACGATAGTCAGAACAGTGAGGTCTCGTGTCAGAAGGCTATCGAGCTTGATATTTTAGCGTTGGATTTTAACGGTCTTTTCTCTTCTTACTATCAGGCAAATCCTATGGCTATAGCTGAAGATAAATAACTCATGCAATTCTAAGTATTTAGAAAATAAAAGAAAGCATGGATCTTATGTGGTAAAAGCCCATAGAGCCTAAGTAAGACCTTAAATCAACTTAAGTCTTCACTTGCTCTTCTTGGATCTTTTGCATCTTATCTGGTCCAACCCAGGGCCCTAGCGCTCAATGCAGCTCAGGTGCGCCCACCAGCTGAATGCGCCTCTGCGATGTGTGCTTTTGTGCTCTTGTCTAATTAAAATACATTTTAATCTATCTAGACAAGCTTGACTCGCAGGTCAATTATACAATAAATTAATTAAAAATATGATTCGCAGATCACAAAAATAATAATTTACCAGGCTCGCAGGCCCCAGCACAGCACACATTAAAAGGGCAACCCACATAAGATTAAATAAACAAGCATCATGGCATCATTCAATCAACATGTGATCCATTACAAAGAAAATAAAATTTTGAAAACCCATTGGCATCAATTTTAATTTTCTTATGTGCCCTACAACCTTACAACGGTCCATTGATAGGGATCCACTCATCCATCTAGTCAGATCCACTGCCCTTGCATGCACCAAGTCCTAACTGACTTGAGTTGACCTAATGGTCAACCATGCATGCGCAAAGGGCTGAACAACCCTCATGAGTTTCGGCAAGCGGGTGTGACCCCGGGCCTAACTCATGTGTGTTCACTAGTCGTCTCAACCAGACCTCGCTACACGCCCTTGATGCAGTCGACCTATAGCCACCTCGTGCTTGCGCACAGGTGCTATCTGGTCAACCCATCTAGGCTGTCAGATGGTCTGATCAGACTATTTGGATCTAACCTAGAGGATGCTTTCAACCCCATCAACCCGTCTAAGGGTTTATAGTAGGCGCAAATGTAGATCTAGGTGATAGGCGCGCAAGATGTAATGAGTTTTAACAAATACATTCAACAAGCGCCAACATGAAACAATCATACATGCGCAAACAACTAAGTCATGAAGTTTCGCATGTAAACATTAGATCTTTATATTAGCGCAAACAAGTTATATCAAACATGCGCCAACATCTAATGACTAGCATGTTCTCATGGTGATAGATCTACAATATTTGCGCAAACAAGGATCACTCAAAGCCATCATATAATTCATGCATAAACCATGCTTTGATACCATTTGAAAGTCCCCTTCAAGGGGGAGCGCAAGGGGGTGAAACCCTAAAGGGGGGGGGGGGCGCATGAAATATTTCTAGGGTTTCATGTAGATCGATTGCATGAACATATATATGATTAACTTTGATATTATTTCAAAGATCAAGTTAAGATCCTTTACCATAGCCATGAAGAAGGAGGCGACTTGGAAGAAGAGAACAAAGTTGATCTCCTCCAAATGGCGCGCACACAAGAAGACAATGGCTACTCCCTTCACGCCTTTGTGCTAGCAAAAGCTTCAAGGGGTCTTGTCGTATGAAGGAGATGATCGAGATCTCTTTGCTTGGCCGAATACTTCTTCTTGTCGTCAACCAACTCACATCTACACGAGAGTGCAAGCGGTCACACCCCAAGAGCGAAGCATTGAGGCGTTTTTGGCGTTTTTGCAAAGTCGCCTTGATGACTTTCCAAAAATGGAATGACATGAAGCAATGCTCTCAAAACCGACCAAAACGCTTAAGCATTGAACCAAGCGTTCACACATGTGAACCGGTTCAAGCTCAATCGATCCAATAGACTTTGGTCCAAAAAAACCAAATCAAATCAGCCCAAGCCATTTGGTCTAGACCATAGTAAACCATAAGGTTCCAGATCTAACCGTACATCTCTTGATGCTCATGATCTCACCGATCTAGCATCAACTCTCTCGATCGAAGCTTACCGATCTCAAGCCCTAATCAATCAAACATGATCAGACCAGATCTCACTTACAATCAGAGTTTAAACTCCTTTAAACTGAACCCAAACAATTCAGTCCACACGATCTGACTTAAGTAAGCCATATCATCAAATTGTGCGACCCTGAGGGTTTCCTTTAAATGTCGGTAACGATAACTTACGTTATCACGATCAGTGAGGGGTATCTAGCAACACATCACTGTCTCCCGATATAAAGGAAAGAGTCTTCCAAGACTACTCCCAAACCATAGCACAAGTGTGAATCCACTTCACTAGGCATACATGTTTCCTTTGCCACTGGATGTTCTTATTGGACAAGCATGTCAAGCCTGTAACTCCAATATGATGAGCATGATTAGACCAGATGAACATAGTCACCTGGGTATGGCCATACACTTTCTCAATCATCTCATTTAGGGGGGGCCCTTTAGAACATCACACTCCTTAAACAAGGAGACGGCAATCCTATATCTATCACTAGTGTCCTAACCTGACTCATGATCATTATCCAAGATAGTCTTTAACCATTATGTTTCAAATGATATTGAACTACCTCAAAACAATGACAATCATCATTTAGAAACACAAGTGATCTCAAGTCAGAGGACATGTGCCACTTGTAGCAAACAAGGATTATTCATATTGTGACAAGCAATTGAATATCCTAGTAGGGTCTGTCCAGTACATCCAATGTACCCATGAGTCTACATCTTATTCTATGCTCGAAGCATCCTATAAGATTAGTACACATATTAGTCTCAATCATATCAAGGCTGTCTCATGTTCACCAAGATATCTCGACTAAGGACATTACAGCATGTCAGCCTAGCTGAACAGCATTGAGACATTATTCAGAAGCACACTCATTGCAGCAGACAATGTAACATACTGAATAACAACCATTGCCTTTATAAACATAAGAGTTTATATACATGATACTGATAGAATCCCAAGGCCTCAAACATTAGCCTTAAGGGCATACCCCAACAATAATATCTACAGCAAGCTCCTGATTGATGGTGTGTCCCAGTTTCTCTAGAGCCTCTTTGTGCCCAATCATCTTGAGCACGTGAGCTCCCACTGGACTCCCTTCAGCCAGTTTGCTCTGAAAGAAAAGTTTAGTCAAATTGTAGCGTTCAGTCCTCGCCTGTGCAGCATACAGCAACTTGAGGTTTGCTATAATTTCTATAGCAGAGAGATCCTCATGCTGACGCTGCAGCTGTGGCGTCATAGACGCAAGCATCAGGCAAGCAACATCAATGCTATCATTGACATGCTTCTCATAAGCTTCGCGAACCGCCCTTGCGGCGTTCGGAGCGGGTTGAGGTGGTATAGCCGTCTCGAGGACATACAGTTTCCTCTCAGCCTTAAGAACAATCTTAAGGTGTCCGTACCAGTCTGAGAAGTTTGGCCCAGCAAACTTCTCCCTTTCCAGTAGGGATCGCACATTGAAATTCGTGGTGTTCGTTGCTGCAGGTATCTACAACAATGCAAGAACAGCAAGGTCAGTATCAATGTTAGAATCAATCCAGGACTTAAGGAAGATTCTTTTCTCACTATTTTATCTGGCTGAAAAATCCAGCAAAACAGCCCGAAAGAGTAAATCTCTTTTAGTGAGATGGGATCCAGATTTCATACTTGGTCTCCGCGTCCCGCTCAGGCGAGATAAGTTGCACAGAGAGTACAAGCACTAATTTCTGGTAGGCAATCCCAGCCAATCGTCAACCCGTGCGATTCCCCTTCATCTGGGCGATCCAGCCGACTGTGCCAACTGAGTTGGTACAACACAATCTCTGACCCCACAGATGGCTGCCTCCATATAGCTAACATATGCGCCATATGTAGCCTACATGGTCAAGCTGACCCAACCTACTCCCTGGACCACCACGTGCTATGCTGAGCAACGAGAAGCGATAAATCCCTTCCCTGTAACACGCAGGTGTAATCCCGCACCGTCTGAAGATAGATGGGCGTGCCCACTGAGTGGGTACAACACGGCCCCAACGATAGTCAGAATAGTGAGGTTTCGCGTCAGAAGGCTTACGAGCTTGATATTTTAGCGTTGGATTTTAACGGTCCTTTTATCTTCTCAACTATCATGCAAATCCTATGGTGATAGCAGAAGATTAAATCATGCAGTTCTAATTATTTAAACAATAAATAGAAAGCATGCTGATCTTATGTGGTAAAAGCCCAATAAGCCTAGGTAAGACCTTAATTTAACTTAAGTCTTCACATGAGCTGTTCATGGGTCTTTTGCATTCTTCCGGCCCAAATCAGGGCCCAAGCGCTCACTGCAGCTCAGGTGCGCCCACCAGGTAAATGCGCCTGTCCTAGAGTCGAACCCTAGACCTCCCACCTGGTCAAGCCTCTGCTGCATGCGCCTCTGCCAAGTGTGCTCTGTGCTCATGTCTGATTAAAATTACACTTTAATCTATCTAGACATGATTGACACGCAGGTCAATTACACTTTATAAATTAAATAAAATGTGATGCGCAGATCACAGTAAATAATTTACATTTATTAACCAGGCACACAGGCCCCAGCACAGCACACATTAAAACGGGCAGCCCACATAAGATTAAATAAACATTCATCATGTATACAATTAACATGTGATCCAAACATGAAAATAAAATTTTTGAAAACCCCATTGGCATCAATTTTATTTTCCTTATGTGCCATACTACCTTACAACGGTCCATTACTAGGGATCCACTCATCAGTCTTAGTCAGATCCACTGCCCTTACATGCACCAAGTCCTAATTGACTTGAGTCGACCAAATGGTCAACCATGCATGGGCCAAGGGCTGAACGACCTCATGAGTTCTGGCAAGCGGGTGTGACCCCGGGCCTAACTCATGCGCGTTCACAGGTTGTCTCAACCAGACATCGCTACACGCCTGTCTGCAGTCGACCTATAGCCACCTCGTGCTTGCGCACAGGTGCCATCTGGTCGACCCATCTAGGCTGTCAGATAGTCTGATCAGACTGTTTGGATCTTAACTAGATGATGACTTCAACCCTAATAACCCGTCTAAGGTTTTATAGCAGGCGCCGCTTAGATCTAATGGTAAGCGCGCAGATGATTTTGTTTTAACGAAAAACAGTCAACCACAATATGAAACATGCGCCACCTTCATACATGCGCCAACATGAATATACAACATGTAATTTTTCGCATGTAACATATAAATCTATCTATGTTGCGCAAACATGGATCACAAAAGCATCAAGCAATCATAAAAACATGCATAAAACAAGCTTTGATACCAATTGAAAGTCCCCTAACATGGGGGGCGAAACCCTAATAGGCGCATGTAGAGGATTTAACGCAGCGGAATAGGTTTCTAGATCGATGCATGCAGTATGATCAACTTTAAATTTTCATATACATGAGGATCGATTCTTACCAATGCCATTTCTTGGATGGCGTCTAGGAAGAAGAGAGTCGAATGCTTCTCCTCCAAATGGTGCGCACACAAGGTGATGTCGCCTACTCCTTGTTGATCCTTGTGCTAGCAAGGTTCTCCAAGGGTCCTTGTCGTATGGAAGGGAAGAGAAGACAACTTTGCTTGGCGAAAACCTCTCCCTTGTCGTCTCAACTTCTCCTCTCGAGAATGTGTGTAGAGACCAAGCCAAAGAGGCGACAAGAGGCGTGAAAGAGAGAACGTGAGGCGTGCCCACGTTTAGAGACATGTTTTCTAAAAATAGAAAAATCTCAACTTGTAATGCGACCATGGGTTTACCCCAATCGCAAATTCCTCTCCTCTTGAACCATGCGCTCACTTGATGAGCCGGTTCAATTTGGTCTGGTTCAAAGACCAATTAACCCAAGCAATTTGGTCTAGATCACAATAAACCCTAAGGCTCAAGATCTAACCGTTCATCTCTTGATGCTCCTGATCTCACTGATCTAGCATCCATTCTCTCGATCAAAGCTTACCGATCTAAAGCCCTAATCAATCAAACATGATCAGACCAGATCTCACTTACAATCAGAATTTAAATCCCTTTAAACTGAACCCAAACAATTCAGTCCACACGATCTGACTTAAGTAAGCCATATCATCAAATTGTGCGACCCTAAGGGTTTCCTTTAAATGTCGGTAACGATAACTTACGTTATCACGATCAGTGAGGGGTATCTAGCAACACATCACTGTCTGCCGATATAAAGGAAAGAGTCTTCCAAGACTACACCCAAACCACAGCACAAGTGTGAATCCACTTCACTAGGCATACATGTTTCCTTTGCCACTGGATGTTCTTATTGGACAAGCGAGTCAAGCCTGTAGCTCCAATATGATGAGAATGATTAGATCAGATGAACATAGTCACCTGGGTATGGCCATACACTTTCTCAATCATCTCATCCAGGGGGCCCCTATAGAACATCACACTCCAAACTAAGAGACGGCAATCCTATATCTATCACTAGCACCCTAACATGACTCATGCTCATCATCCAAGATAGTCTATAACCATTATGTTTCAAATGATATTGAACTACCTCAAAACAATGCCAATCATCATTTAGAAACACAAGTGATCTCAAGTCAGAGGAAGTATGCCACTTGTTTGCATACAAGGATTATTCACATTGTGACAAGCAATTGAATATCCTAGTAGGGTCTGTCCAGTACATCTAATGTACCCATGAGTCTACATCTTATTCCATGCTCGAAGCATCCTATAAGATTAGAACACATATTAGTCTCAATCATATCAAGGCTGTCTCATGTTCACCAAGATATCTCGACTAAGGACAAAAGTGCATGTCAGCCAAGCTGAACAGCATTGAGACATTATTCAGAAGTATATGTATTGCAGCAGATAATATAACAACCTGAATAACAACCATTGCCTTTATAAACATAGAGTTTATACATGATACTGATATAATCCCAAGGCCTCAAACATTAGCCTTAAGGGCATACCCCAACACTTGTTGGATAAAAACGAGGTGTACTTTCTTTGTTTTGACAAGTATTGTATATACCTCGTCCTCCTCTTCTAAAATTATAATTTTGCCCTCTAGCTCTTCCACGTCCTCTAAAGTTTGTATTATTTCTTTCAGCACTTTCTTGCAAGTTTAATTTTGTCTGCAAAACTTATTCGACTGGTTCTTTCTTTCATCGATTTAGCTTCTCCTCATGTGCTTCTAGTGATCCAGTGAATTCTTCAATCGACATTTGATCAAGATCTTTAAACTCTTCAATGGCTGTTACTATATGATCAAATTTCTCTATCAGTGATCTTAAAATTTAAAATTTTCTCAATAACTTTTACCTCAACTATAGTTTCTCTAAGTCTTCTCATCTGGTTTGCATTTGCTGCAATTCTTGAGATTTATTCTGACACTTTCTCAGAATCTTTCATTCGAATTGCTTCGAATTCTCCACCAAGGTATTATAGTCGGACCTTCTTTGCTTTTTCACTTCCTCTACAATTGACTTGTAGCATATCCCATAATTGCTTGGAGGTAGTTGCGTTTGACACCTTCTCAAATGTAGTGTCATTCAATGCTTAATGGATGAGTGATACGGCCTTCTGATCATTTTTTCTGAGATTTTGAACTGTTAGAAGTTCCCCCTAAGCATCATAACCATTTTCTATAATATTCCAAATATCATGAGCGCCCAACAAGGCTTTCATTCATATACTCCAATTTTTAAATTTTTCTTTAGTAAACTTAGAAACTTGAAAGGGAATTAAATTTGAGTTTGTCATCTTCAAATTTAATTTTCATACCTTCTCTTAACAATTGAAACCAAATTTTTTTCACCTTTATTTTTCCTTCTTCAACATAGCCTTCTTTTGGTAATTTTCGTACCTCCTCTTAGTTTATCGGCGGTAGCTCAGCAGCGACGACCTTTAATTTTGGTAAGGATCTTCTTGCTCTGATACCAGTATGTTAGAAACTGCATCACTCCTTGCTATCACTCCTTGCTAATATAGCATGCAAATTGTTGACGCAAAGTGAAAATGTTCTGATTCCAGTTTACAATTCTGCTACTTGTGCGCCAGTTGCTGCAGGTAACGACGACTTTTTTAAAATTCGAACCAGTTGATCAGCTGAGCTGTAACGAAGAAGCATACTCTCGTGAAAATGCCCCTCTCAGTCATATGACAGATAGGTTGAATCACTTTAAGGCCACAAAAGCAATGTCGTCAGGATCTGCTTGTATCTTTGAAAAATCTCATGTGTCAGACGATGATGCTACTGGTGACGAGTCCACGCTTGTCTTGGACAAAGATACAATTGGGATTGATGTTAATAATGAAGATCCGTCCTGCAAGTGATGAGGATTCCGTTCACTCTCAACCCGATGGACTATCACCTCAAGAATTGACTGTCAATTCACTAGCTGTCGTTACGGTACCACAAGTAAACTTGGAAACACTGGCCATGATTCCTTCCCATAGCAAGCCCAAGAGCAAGAGGTCTGGAGTTGCTCAACGAAGGGCTCGAAGGCCTTTCTCTGTTGCAGAAGTGCAAGTGCTGGTTCAGGCAGTCGAAAAACTTGGGACTGGACGGTCTGTTTTGCTTCTTCAGCACTAATACAGTAACTGATCACAGCAAGCAGGATTCCTAATGATTGTGTTTCCATTTCTTCAGGTGGCGAGACGTCAAACTTTGTGCTTTTGGGAATGCAAAGCATCGGACATATGTGGACCTCACAATTTTCAGTGTTGGATGATGCTTTACTTTTTTAATAATTTGTTATCTTTATTGGTTTTCGTAATATAAACATGGTGTTATTTTGCAATGGGAAATCAGATGATCTAAAATAATCGTTTAACATAGTTAAACTTAATAAACGTGTTTGTTTGCATCAATTTGGCATATTCATTCATGTGTGTGTTCAGTCGCTTGTTATATTTTCTAGTTTAGTGTACTGTTGAGTTTTGAAATCATCTTGTCTCACTCTCACACTGCCAGCCATATTTATCTAGAGGATGAAAGTAGTAGAACTAAACTATTCATTATTAATCCATCCTACATCGTTGAAGATTGACTGTACTTTTGTTAGGAAGGAATACCATCCTTGATTGTTGACCAAGAACTCTTACATGCTTTTAGTCCCTTCCCAGAACGTTCCCTGATTGTTTGAAGTCATACCAGTAACTTGTAATGGATTGGTGGAACATGGTTGGCGTTGCTATACCATCTTAATCATAGGCACAGTTGGTGTTGTTGCCGCTACGGAATTGACTGTAAGCTGATAGCCACATATGTTGGTAACCTGGGGCTGGAGTTCTCTTTTGGATAAAGGATTGACTAAATCTTATTGTAGCAACTACTTTATTCGGAAGAATTTTCTTCCTCTTCAAGATATATGCACTATGCCATGTGTTAGTAATGGTGCGTTGTGTTTGGTTGACTCAGGATAAATGGAAGACGTTGGTGCACACGGCGAGGATCTCTCCCCAACAAAGAAGGGGAGAACCGGTCCCCCAAGAGCTTTTAGATAGGGTTCTCTCTGTCCATGCCTACTGGTCGCTGCAGCAATCCAAGCTTCCACCAGCTGAGATTTTGCTCCTATCCTCATTCAGGGCAATTGATTCATGTAGATATAATTAACATATATATATATATATATATATATATATATATATATAAAAGAAGCAGTAGATAAAATTATACTGTTCATTCACACCAATATTCTTTTTGAGCCGGATGCTCTTCTCTGAGCTTAGTTTATTCGGTTCTTGTACATCATAACTTAGGTACCAAACTGTTGAAAGTACAAGGCAACAGTCACAAACCAGTGACCTAATTTGTTTTAACCCATTCTTTTCCTTGGATTCTCTAACTGGGGAATATATGGAGATGTCGAGAATGCGCAGCTGCTTCATCCAGTTCTTGTATTGTCTTTCTTTCTTACAAACATTTATTTCATGGAAAAAATTTATTTGTTTGAATTACTTACTCATTGTAACATATGATTAATATGAGTCTCAGTTGCAATACTTTCCGTTGAATCTTTATAATGGTCGTTGAATCTTCTCATAATTTTGTTTCTTGTTACAGATGATCCTAAAATACTTTTTTGTTTTATTTTTCTAAGCTCAAAACTCCACAATACATTTTCTAGCTATAGCCCATATTTCTTAAATGGAATAATTAGGCATCAAAAACTTTTTCTAAATATCAAAAAACAAAGAAAATCATGTTCAATTGATTCACTACAGTCTTACAGATATGTATAATCTGTTGCTCCTCTATTAATAAGTCGAACCTTTTGTAGAACCGAGCATCAGCCAGTCAGCCCATTCATACCATATAGAGTTCGCAAAGTATACTTAGGATGTCAAAGTATAAAAATCTTCTAAGCTGAGCCAACTCAGAGCATTTAGGATTCCTGAATAGCTAAACATTCTCCAAGGAATGCCGATCGTTTATGTCCAACATCATGTTGGGCGACGTTTTCTCCCGTGTGAGAGTGATTTATGTTTGGTTAGACTTATATAATAGTATATTTGTAATGCTACTTAGCTTTAGGGTATTATATCCACTTATTTTTGACACTAGGTTGGATTTTGATGTGGGAGGAAGCAACCACGATTTTAGGGGCTGTGGGTAGTAATAAAATGAAAAATCTAAAGACAGAGAATATGCAGAAAATTGTGGCCCTTTTGATCAATGATTATTGAGTAACACATTGCTGAATGGAGTTAAAATTTTGCAAGCGTATAAAAGATTCATGCTACTTGATTCTAGATTATCTCATCATGCTTTGCGGTTATCTAAGGTCATCTTTACTTAGCTTTATAATATGTAGATTTCTTAGTGAGATTTCTCATCTTCTTATTGTGTTTTGGTTTTCATCAGGTGACCGCTAATCTTTATTTATTGATCCCAAGGGCACGTGGTTCTTGGTGTATTTCCTCTGGCATATGGCTAAAAGAAATGGCCTTACCTGGGTACCGAGTAGTTTTTTTTAAGTTGGGTATCCAAATCACTATTCAATCCATATCCTGATGAACACGGATCTCAGAGTAGACTTTCCCGTTAGCCACCCCATTACCGGCGTGAGCGTAACTCGGGTTAATAATATTTAATGTTGCATTTTTATTTCCCCAAAACCATATTTTATTTCGACTAAATCATATTCTGTTTTAGCTAAACCTAACCTGACGTCTCCGGCGATTCGTTTCTCTGAAGCTCTCCGGTGATTTCGTGTCCCTTCCCTCCATCGAAGATTTGCGGGGTGCCCTCCGGCTAACTCCCAAGCAATAGGTAAAACTCTGATAGTGATGGTGTTTTCTTCTTTCTGTATTACTTTTCTTTGGAAATTATCTTGTCGTCTCCAGAGAGCGTGCCCGTCTCTAGAAAAGCTCTTTTCTCCAATTGGTAATTTCCAACAGCCTGTCATTTGTGAATGAGAAAGCATAAATTGTGTTGCATTGTGTTAGGTTAATTTTTTCATAATATTTGTTGTATTATAAGCATCCATTCTTGTCCATAAAAGTATTAAGATAGTAATATACTTCTACATCAAAACATTTGTTGCTAAAATTTGTTCTGACATAACTTTCTTCTTTCATCCATAGACATTAGGTAAACTACTGGGTTCACACTCATTGATTCACATAGAAATTGCCTAGATACACTTTAATTTGACTTGACAAAGATTAAATTATCATTGAGACACAAACATTTTGGGTTGATACATATAGACATTAGGGTTGATGCACTGAATTTACTTTGTGTTGATGCACATAGAAATTATTCATGTATACACAATTTCTTTGTTCTAGAAATTTATAAACATAGAAATTACCTAGATACAATTTAATTTGACTTGACAGAGATTAAATTATCATTGGGGCACAAACATTTTGGGTTGATACACATAGATATTAGGGTTGATGCACAGAATTTACTTTGCATTGATGCACATAGAAATTATTCATGGATACACAATTTCTTTGTTCTAGAAATTTATACACATAGAAATTACCTAGATACAATTTAATTTGACTTGAAATAAAGATTAAATTATCATTGGGACACAAACATTTTGGGTTGATACATATAGACATTAGGGTTGATGCACTGAATTTACTTTGCGTTGATGCACATAGAAATTATTGATAGATGCACAATTTCTTTGTTCTAGAAATTTATACACATAGAAATTACCTAAATACAATTTAATTTGACTTGACAGAGATTAAATTATAATCGGGACACAAACATTTTGGGTTGATACATATAGACATTAGGGTTGATGCACTGAATTTGCTTTGCGTTGATGCACATATAAATTATTCATGGATACACAATTTCTTTGTTCTAGAAATTTATACACATAGAAATTACCTGGATACAATTTAATTTGACTTGAAATAAAGATTAAATTATCATTGGGACACAAACATTTTGGGTTGATACATATAGACATTAGGGTTGATGCACTGAATTTACTTTGCGTTGATGCACATAGAAATTATTCATAGATACACAATTTCTTTGTTCTAGAAATTTATACAAATAGAAATTACCTAAATACAATTTAATTTGACTTGACAGAGATTAAATTATCATTGGGACACAAACATGTTCGGTTGATACACATAGATATTAGGGTTGATGTACTGAATTTACTTTACGTTGATGCACATAGAAATTATTCATGGATACACAATTTCTTTGTTCTAGAAATTTATACACATAGAAATTACTTAGATACAATTTAATTTGACTTGATAGAGATTAAATTATCATTGGGACACAAACATTTTGGGTTGATACACATAGATATTAGGGTTGATGCACTGAATTTACTTTGCGTTGATGCACATAGAAATTATTCATGGATACACAATTTCTTTGTTATAGAAATTTATACACATAGAAATTACCTAGATATAATTTAATTTGACTTGACAGAGATTAAATTATCATTGGGACACACATTTTGGGTTGATACACATAGGCATTAGGGTTGATGCACTGAATTTACTTTGCGTTGATGCGCATATAAATTATTCATGGATACACAATTTCTTTGTTCATACTCATTGATACACATAAAAATTACCTAGATATAATTTAATTTGACTTGACAGAGAATAAATTATCATTGAAACACAAACATTTTGGATTAAATTATCATATGTTGTATAAGTTCTGCGATAATATGTGATAATTTATACTAATTAACGATAATTGCAATACTGTTTTCAGATGAAGCCTCACAGGTTGCTCAACCACAACTATCATTACAGGAAAACGAGCCAAGTTGAGTGAAATGATATTTAGTGATAAAAAGCGTTGATGTAAATGAACAATAATAGCGTTGATGTACATGTTCCTGTGTTGTATTAGTGTTGTTGTACATCCTAAAAACGCGTTGATAGACATGTGAATATGTTGTATTAGCGTTGATGTACATGATAAATTGCATTGATATAGATAGGTTCCTGTGTTGTAGTAGCGTTGATGTACATGATAAAATGCGTTGATTTACATGATATCTAGCATTGATGTACTTGTGTTTACATGTGTTAGCATTGATATAGACAGGTTCATGTATTGTAATAACATTGATGTACATGATAAAATGCGTTGATGTACATGATAAAATGCATTGATATACATGTATTAGCGTTGATGTACATGATAAAATGCATTGCTGATCAAGTAAAATTACTTTCGAATTTAAGTCAAGATATTCACATATCGTTCATACATATATAGAAAAACTATCTATATCAACGCATATACAAAACTGTCATTTTCTAATACATTTCAATATATTCACTTTCTAAACATCCTCTACATATTTCCAAGCTGGTAATAGCTCTGAATCTTGGCATATCTGACTGTGAGAAATCAAAATTGGTCTTCCTACATAGATACTCCATGTACTTCTGCAATACAGCTTTCAACCTCTCTATTTCAACTGCCTCCTCCAATTCATTTGACTCCATTAATGCTGAAGCCACATCTATTCTCATGTACTTGTGCAGGTGCTCCTCCTATTTTTCTGTGAATGAATATCAATGATAATTAAATCTTTGTCAAGTCAAAATTAATTGTATCTAGGTAATTTCTATGTATATCAATGAGTATCTACAAAGAAATTATGTATCCAGGAATAATTTCTATGTGCATCAACGCAAAGTAAATTCAGTGCATCAACCGTAATGTCTATGTGTATCAACCCAAAATGTTTGTGTCCCAATGATAATTTAATCTTTATTTCAAGTCAAATTAAATTGTATCTAGGTAATTTCTATGTGTATAAATTTCTAGAACAAAGAAATTGTGTATCCATGAATAATTTATATGTGCATCAACGCAAAGCAAATTCAGTGCATCAACCCTAATGTCTATACGTATCAACCCAAAATGTTTGTATCCCAATGATAATTTAATCTCTGTCAAGTCAAATTAAATTGTATCTAGGTAATTTCTACGTGTATAAATTTCTAGAACAAAGAAATTGTGTATCCAAGAATAATTTCTATATGCATCAACGTAATGTAAATTCTATGCATCAACGTAATGTAAATTCTATGCATCAACCCTAATGTCTATGTGTATGAACCCAAAATATTTGTATCCCAATGATAATTTAATCCATGTCAAGTCAAATTAAATTATATCTTGGTAATTTCTATGTGTATAAATTTCTAGAACAAAGAAATTGTGTATCCATGAATAATTTCTATGTGCATCAACGCAAAGTAAATTATGTGCATCAACCCTAATGTCTATGTGTATCAACCCAAAATATTTGTGTCCCAATGATAATTTAATCTCTGTCAAGTCAAATTAAATTGTATCTAGATAATTTCTATGTGTATAAATTTCTAGAACAAAGAAATTGTGTATCCATGAATAATTTCTATGTGCATCAACACAAAGTAAATTCAGTGCATCAACCCTATTGTCTATGTGTATCAACCCAAAATGTTTGTGTCCCAATGATAATTTAATCTCTGTCAAGTCAAATTAAATTGTATCTAGGTAATTTCTATGTGTATAAATTTCTAGAACAAAGAAATTGTGTATCTATGAATAATTTCTATGTGCATCAATGCAAAGTAAATTTAGTGCATCAACCCTAATGTCTATGTGTATCAACCCAAAATGTTTGTATCCCAATGATAATTTAATCTCTGTCAAGTCAAATTAAATTGTATCTAGGTAATTTCTATGTGTATAAATTTCTATAACAAAGAAATTATGTATCCATGAATAATTTCTATGTGCATCAGCACAAAGTAAATTCAGTGCATCAACCCTAATGTCTATGTGTATCAACCCAAATTGTTTGTGTCTCAATGATAATTTAATCTCTGTCAAGTTAAATTAAAGTGTATCTAGGCAATTTTTATGTGAATTAATAAGTGTGAACCCAGTAGTTTACCTAATGTCTATGGAGGAAAGAAGAAAGTTATGTCAGAACAAATTTTAGCAACAAATGTTTTGATGTAGAAGTACATTACTGTCTTAATACTTTCATAGACAAGAATGAATGCTTATAATACAACAAATATTTTGAAAAAATTAACCTAACACAATGCAACACAATTTATGCTTTCTCATTCACAAATGGCAGGCTGTTGGAAATTACCAAATGGAGAAAAGAGCTTTTCTGGGATGGGCACGCTCTCTGGAGACAACAAGATAATTTCGAAAGAAAAGTAATATAGAAAGAAGAAAACACCATCACTATCAGAACTTTACTTATTGCTTGGGAGTTAGCCGGGGGGCACCCCACAAATCTTCGATGGAGGGAAGTGACACGAAACCACCGGAGAGCTTCAGAGACACGAATCACCGGAGACGTCAGGTTAGGTTTAACTGAAACAGAATATGATTTAGTCAAAATAGAATAGGGTTTTGGGGGGAAATGAAAATGCAAGAGTAAATATTCTTAACCTGGGTTACGCTAGCACCGGTAACGGGGTGGCTAACGGGAAAGTCTACTATGAGATCCATGTCCATCAAGATGTGGATGAAACGGTGATTAGGGTACCCAGCTTAAAAAAAAACTACTGGGTACCCAGGTTAGGCCATTTCTTCATATGGCTAGGGAAGACTTATCGTGATTTCTCTCATTAATAGTGTCGTTTTTATTAGGTTTTTCCTCTATCACTTTTCCCTTTGTTTGAAAGAGTTTTCCACATAAATCGTTATATTTTTGTGCTTATGTTGCTACTCTAATTCTTGTGTTCACTTGGTTAATTGTGATATTTTCTCTATTAGTAAGTAATCTTGCTAGGGGAAGAAGATCCTTGGTTAAATTGCTTCTCCTAGATATCTTTTTGTGTGTGTCTGATGCGTTGTATTTACACCATATTTTTGCCTATATTTTTTATCATATTTTGGGCTTAATTGAATTATGATTCCCGAGGATATCACGAGCTTACACGTCAAATTTGGAGCGAAAACAGTAAAGATTTCAACTTTCACGGCCTTTGCCGTAATTATGAAGTCAACCGTAATTTCAACTTTCACGGCTAAGTATGGATATGCACAGAAACTTTCACCGGTGAAGCCGTAATTTTATTATGGTCCGTGAAACTTTATGTGACTTAAGGCCTGTACACACAAAAAGAATCACGGCCTTGGTCGTGAACCTGTTACGGACCGTGAAAACGTCCGCCCGTCGAGTTTTTCACTCGATTCTCCACCGATTCGAACCGGATTTGAACCAGACCTTGCAGGAACCTTTCTAGATGAGTTCTATACTGATCAAACTATAAAAGGAAGGATTTTGGTAGGGTTTTGAGGGCTTCTACACATGAACACAAACGGCGGCGGCGGCTAGGGCGAAAATCAACTTTCTGAGCAAAATTCACGCAAGAAGATCACGCAAAGGAGGATTTAGACGTTCAATCTTCATCTCCAGATCGAGGATAAGGATTTCCAATTACCCTTCTAGTGTTTTCTTGTAATTTCATTGAGTTTTCATGCGAATTTTATGGATAAACATGCTGTTTACTTTGTACATGAGTGTGTAAACCTTATTTTGGGATTGGGGGTGTAGCCCATTGACATTCATGAATTAAATTTTGTATTTTTACTCTTTGTCATGATTGTTATAGAGTTGATTTGATTAGAATTGTGTTTATTTACATAATTTACCTTGATCAAGTATGTTTACATCTTAGATGTTGCGAGAAGAACTGGGAGGTGAATCGGAACGTCAGAACTATTCTTTTCAAACCTACGAATCTGATAACGGGAGTAATTCGGATTCGTTTGAAGGATTTACATGGTTTTTCATAGAACTTAATGGGTCTAGTTATGTTAACTGTCACGAGAGTATGAAGTTAGCATAGTTAGATACCGTATTATGCTTCTGGAGGAGGTAATCTATATCTTACGAAAAATCCCTTTCAACACTATAATTTTCTATTTAAAGATTTATTTTTACTAAATTCATATTTGTCAATGTGGTGAAACCCCGAGTCTTGATTTTATCCAAAATGATTTTTATCCAAAACACTATTTCTGTTTCTTTATTTGTGCTTAGAAGTTTCCAAAACAAAAACCACAATTTGAATCATCTAGATATAGATCAATCGTGTAATCGGTACTTGATCGCCAGATCCTCGTTGGGAATGATATTTTTATTACTTCGATAAATCCGTGCACTTGCGGATGCATCAGTGTCATTATGCAAATAAAAATCTGCCTACTTCCCCAACAATTGGTATAAGAGCCAAGTTCTTCCTGTTGCAAGTGGAACTTAATTTGTACTATATGATGGAGGTGAATACAAATATAATGATTGAATCATTCAATTTATCATAAATGGAGAGAAAATATGAAAAATATCCTTTATGTGAAGGATTATTATAAATTACTTTTTCTTAGTGAAAAATCCGAGGGTAAGATGAATGAGGAATGGATATTGCTCATCAGTAAGTGTGTGGCTACAGAAGTGATTGACTTAATGATAATGTGTTGAACCACATTTGTGGAGAGACAAGCGCTAAAACATTATCAGCCAAACTTGAGAATATGTATGCTCAAATGACCAATAACAATTTATATTTGATAAAGCTAATCATATTTTTGGGACTTAGAGATGTTGGCTTAGTGAAGGATCACTTGAACACATTTCAAAGAATTGTCAACCAATCAGCAAAAATGGATATCAAGTTTGATGATAAGATACAAGGGTTGCTACTCCTTTGTATCTTACTAGACTAGTGGGAGAATTTTAGAATAACTTTATTTAACTCAACTCTATCAGGTGTCATGACAATTGCCTTGGCCAAAAATAGTTTTATGAATGAGCAAGAAAAAATAGGAGTGCAAGGATCTTCTCAGTCAGAGGTTGTTCAAAAAATATAGAAGAAGTATGAGCAGGATCCTAAGGCAAGAGACAAGAGCAAACACAACAAAAGAGACAAAAGCAAAGATAAGTCAAATATGTTTGCTAATGTTGAGTGCTATCGTTATAGAAAAAAAGAGCACATCAAAAAGTATTATTGATAGTTGAAAAGATAGAATAAGAAAGACAAGAGCACTACAAAGGATAAAGATAAAGTAGTGATGATACATTGGTATCACTTCTAATTGTTTATGATCATGAGGTTGTGACTTCTGCTTCACATGATATGAGTTGACTGTTTGACAGTGGTACCACTACTCATGCTACATCTCAAAGGGATTGTTTTGTCTCTTACACACTTGTCAACAACAGAATTATTTATATTGTAGGCACCGGTGATGTTTGCTTGGAAATCAACAATGACACTAAGTTGGTCCTCAAGGATGTGAAGCATTTTCCAAATATTAGTTTGAATTTAATTTTAGTAGGTAAGCTTGGTGGTGAAAGTTTTTGCAACACATTTCAAGATGGGATATGGAAGCTCACTAAAGGCACCATGGTCATACATATGGGTAATAAATTCTTATAGTTGCACCACTTGCAAGCTAGTCCTTCTAAAGACATTCTCAATTCAATGTAGATTGATGAAATTGAATTGTGGCATAAGAGATTATAATGCCCTAAATTTTGGATTTTTCATCTATAATTCCAAAAATAATATTTGGAATTTTAGGATTTTGGGGACAATTTTTAGGATTTTTTCCTTAATTTATATAATTTAATATAAATTAATACGAAGACAAATCCCTAAAAATTTTATTGAGTTTAGATAAGTATCTATTGAGTTAAAGTATTAATTGTAGTGGCACACCAGTTAATTTATGTCGTGCCTTATTGGAGATGTTTTGGCTAGTATTGTTATAACCTTAATTTTATTTTTTATGCAGGTGTATATCTAAAATTTTTAGGGACTTGTTTATAATTTTAAAGATTTAGTGGATTTTTTTTGAAAAAAATGGAAATAAAACCCTATAAATACTACCTTAAACCCTATTTTCCCTTATCCCTATTCTCTTTTTCCCCTCGTGCAATGCAATTAGCCTTCTCCCTCTCTTTTTCTTTTTTTTTCCTTTCTCTCCTTCGAACGTTATTGTCGCCTATCCTCTTCTGCGTGAGCATTCTCCATTAACAATGAGCTTGTGCATCTAGTAGTGACGGAAAGAGGCGCTGACGACTTCCTTCTCTATCCTTGGTGCAACATTGTCCGTCCAGAAGTATTAAAAATATGATAATGACAATGCTAATGCCAGGATATATAAATATCAAAAGTGATTGGGGCATAACACTAACATTACATTCAAATTTAAATTAAATTAATATTTAATTTAAATTTTGCCTCATGGGATCTATTCTATAAATAGGGCTTGAGGGTTCTCTCTTAGATATGCTTAATGTGATATTGAGAGAACTTCAACCCTAGCTGCCCAAGTGATTCATCCTCCTCAACCCTAGCCATTGTCTCTTCTAGGATTGTCACTACCTCCATCAAGTTTGGTCACCGCCTCCACCACTTCATTGTCATTCCTTGCTCTTGGTGTCTTGAGGTCAGTGTCTTCTCAAAGCTTGATGAGGAGATAGAATTGAAGTTGGCAGTTGTCTTGGAGCAACTTCAATTGGGTGGTCTTAGTGCTTCATCAAGGCTTGGTCCTTCTTGTTTGAAGCTTGCACAAGTAAGGTGAAATCTCTCCCTCTTGGCGTGGATCTCCATCCTAAGGCTAGCACTAGGGGCAGATTGGAGAGATCTCGAGGAGTCTGTGTGTGAGACACTTGTAGAGGACGTTTGATTACGTGTCTCAAAGTCATCATCAGCTTGCTCATAGCACGCTTTGAGGCACTTTACTCTATCACATCCATTTGTTCTCCCTCGTATGATATGATCCTCTATTGTTTCATGCAGAAACTTGTTTTGGTCTATTGCTTCTGCTGTCTGTAAAATTTTTTAAAATAGCCTAGGGTTTCTCAAAATTTTGATATTGCCTTAGTTGATTTCTAAACCCTAAATTCTAATTTCTATTATTATTTCCACCCCATTAGAGATTTGAATGATTTTTCTATTCAAGGTTGTAGGTTCTAGAATATGGATCAATCTGCCTATAGTTACCAACTACGTTCACATGCTCTTGTTCACTACCCTAGAGAATGGTTCCTAACAGATACTCATTAGTTTGATGGTTGTTATTTCCACATATTTTGCAAGGTGAAGAGTTAGTCATAATAATAGGAATATTCAGATAATCAATTTTACTAGCTAAGAGATCTACCTTTAGTTTGAGAGAGCGGTCGTGGTCATCACTCTTACTTGGTTTCTTGTATAGCACACCTCTCTCAGTAATCCACTAATGGTGGTTGAGTGTCATATCTTCTATTAATATGAGAGCATCATCTATGCTTTTGTTCATCAGAGCACCTATAAAGGTTGCATTATTGGTTAGCCTAATACTATAATTTAAACCATTATAGAAAGTTGTTGTAGTCCGCAAGTGCACGGATACTCGAAGTAATAAAATAGATATCGAACCACAGAGACCTTGTTGCCAAGTACTGAATAATCGATTTCTCGCTAGCTAAGCAATCAGAAATAGTGAATCAAACTATCGAAAAGAACATGGAGAAAATATCAAAGAAGAAACTGGGACTAGGGGTTCATCCACTTAAATTTCTAATGACTAGATCTAGATATGTGATTGTCAATCTAATTTCATCATGATAAAGGCAAAGCTTAGTTCATAAAGAAATTGTCTTGCTCTCGCGCAGACAGCCATACAAAGAACCGATCCCCACTCTCGTGCAAGATCTATTCAATGCTGAAAATATGTAAACCATCAACTAAGAACTGAAGGATCACTCTCGTGCATCCAAATTCTAAGTTGATAACCTCAAGTGGAAACTCAAAGATCACTCTTGTGCATCCGAGTCTCAACACAAGTTTTACTCAAGGTTCTCCGACGATTAGAAATTTAATCTCTTACAATTTCTAATCAAGTCTAAAATATTAACTCAATCCAAAGAATCATAAAATCAACAAGGCATTAAAATTCTCTAAAAATTAGGGTTCGAAGAACAACCTAATTTCTTATGATAGTTCCAAACTCGATAATTCCTAGGGTTCCGAATTGCAAGCAATCAACTTCTCAGTCTATTTCGTAAAATTCTAAAACATGTTGATATTAAGAAACAAAGGAGAATTAAAGAACAATCAATCACAAAAGTAAAATTATCATCATAAAATCAGTTTGACAAAATTAGGGTTTTCTAGTCATTAAGAAATAAAAGAGATTACACCCCCATGTTTCAAAAAAAGATTAAGCTACCATGATGAAGGAATTACAATAAAACATGTTTTAGCGTGATAAGAAATCGAAGAGGGGGAAGAGAAGTTACAAAACAGGGCTATAATGAAATTTTCATTACAGCCCGTATTTTTGCTTTGAACAGCGCTGTCACTACTGTTTCATTGATTTCTCCTCCGATTGGAATCCTTTCACTATGAAACTTTAGATGTATGTCCTCCTTCACCAGGCGAAGCTCTCTTTCAAATTTCGTGGCCGGAGGTGGTCTGTGCGACGAACGGCGACGAACCCTAGCGCGACCGCTCTTCTCTCAAATTATCCCTGAATCGTGAATCAAAATTGTTCCTTTCTCCTCGCAAGCCTCCGCCTCTTATCCTGAGTCTTCCCCTTTTTTCGGATCTTCAATTGGTGCCCTAAATCTCGAGAAATCATGTTTTTAGAGTTTCGGCAGAAAAATCAAAATTCTGGGCACGCAATTACGGCACCGTAAAATGATTACGATAGTGCCGTAATTTCTTCTGTGAATTCTAGGCAATAATTACAGTGCCGTAGAAAACGTCATGGTACTGCCGTAATTGCTTCGGAAGTTCTGTAAGGAATTCGTCAGACATTACGGAACCATGAAACTATTTACGGCAGTGCCGTAATTTGCTTGTAGCCTCTGGTTGGATTCGACTGGAAGTTACAGCACCGTGGAAGTTTTTACGACAGTGCCGTAATTTTGCTAAAACTTCTGGAAAAATTCTCTGAAATTATGGTACCGTCGTAGTTTGTCCCTAAATTACGGTAGTGCCGTAATTTTGCTAGAAGGCTTGTTTTGACTTGAAATTTGATGTGTGAACTCCCCTTTATGATTAGAACTCGTTCATGCATTAAAAGTGCTTGAAAACTGGTGATAATGATACCTTTTTGCCTGAAATTGTTCAAAAACAAAGAATGGTGTAGATTCCGAAGTATTTGGCAAATAAGGTATAAAAATAAAGCAAAGAGCAAAATTATGACTCAAAAGACCAGCAAATGAGTATGAAAAATACTATGAAATTTAGAGTCATCAAACACATAAGGCTCAAACTTTGCTTGTCCTCAAGCAAATAAAGAAATCAATACCGAGTATTGGAACATAAATTTTCATATGACGAATAAATTTCTAAAATATAATCAACCATAGAAAATTTCATCAATCTCACACAAAATTTTCAAGTAAATACATCATTTTCTGAAATTAATCTTTATGACTTAAAAACTCAATCAAATAAAATTTCGCAATATGCACAGTAATAGAATTTCAATATCATGAATTAATCTTGTTTTTTAATTTTTATCTAATATGTTTTTGTTTACAGGAATAGGATCTCCAAATCTTTTTCCACTCAATTTTTTTTTCTCTCTCTTTTTTCATTTGTCCTTGACATTCTCTAAATCGATTACCACCCCTTTTTTCGGCGACGAATTTAGAGTATGTTGTGTTGGTGTATATGCCCTAGGACCTAGTTTTGGTTCATCTTTGTACTACTTGACTCTGATATTTATATATCATTCTGGCATTATCGTTATCATTGTTTGTCTACACCTGCGATTGTGTACTCACATGATAATGTCCCTGGAGACAGATTAGATCTGTGCTCGAATAATTATCCCCAGTCGATGTACCTGAGCGGATATGGGACAGCTCTGGTACTTGAGAGACTGGTATGTGGGCTGGTTAGGCACGTGGTGCTAACGCAGACACATGGGTATATCATTGGAGGATATACTAGATAGACCCGCTATGAGGCTAAGACTTGGTGTCATGAGTTATCCTCATAAGTGACAAGAGATGCATTGATCCCTTGACTTGAGGTCATTGATCATTCTATATGGTTAGGGACTTGCTTTGATACAACCTAACACCTTGCCGTAGTTGGGAGGTCATAACGGTTGTCATTGAGCTTGTCACGACCCATATAAGAAGGTCAATGGACAGACACAGGATTTGCCCCTTCCTTAGGGAAGTATGATATCCATGGAGCTCCTCTATGGTTCTATGACTGAGAGTGTATGGCCATACCCAGGTGAGAACCTGATTTAGTCATAGCCATGTGATTGGGTGAAAACAAGTGGTGACACACTTGTCCAATCGGATATCAGTTCGGCAAAGAGACTGTAATGCATCTATACCTAGTTGCGATGATGGGGATGTCGATGTCGATATCCATTCCAATGACCTGGGTAGCAGCGATGCACTGCTAGGTGCCACTCACTGCTTGTGATGACCTTTGGTCAGCATTGCCAGCGTCAGAGGAACCTACAGGGTTGCACACCTTGATACTTGAGTTATCGCATTGATCGGGAAGCCTTATGATCGAGTTATTGGATAACTCGGATCTAATTGGGAGATTTCATCAGCGCCAATGGGCCTGATGAGATGGAAGAACATTATTGGAGCCAAACTTCAATTTTGGCAGGTTGACCCGTATTTGACCATGGTTGGTCACATTTGGATTAGGGTTGCATTGGATTGGATCCAAGTGCTTAATCAACCCATGTAATGAAGTTTGGGCTAGCTCGTTATCCAATGAGGCCCAATAATAAGTTGTCATGAAGAGAAGAAAGGCTAAAAGGGTATAATGGGGACAAATCTTCTCCCCTGGGCGCCTATGGGCATAATGGGGAGAAGTGGCGCAATTTGCTTCATAAGGAAGCAATTGGCGCCTCCCCCTTAATCCCTTATGGTATGAATGCCAATATGGCATTACTTGGGGCGCAAGGCAAGGCCTTGGCGCACAAAGAAAGACATGGGCTCTAAAAGGAATGGTTGAAAGAGTATTATGGAAATGTCTTGGAGACTTTCCTTATCTCAAACCTTCTCATCCTAGCCGCCCACTTGTCTTAATCCTAGCCTTTCATAAATTGCCTCTTGCCCTATAAAAGAGCACCTAGCCGAGCCCTCTTGTGAGTGATCAATCCTTGAAGGCGTGAACACAAGAAGAGGGGCGAGTGCTAGGAGCAAGGGCGCATCTTCCTTCTTCCATAACCGCAAGCCTCTTCCTCCTTTCCTCTTGGTGCAAGGAACTTTAGTGCTTGGCGGTTTGGGTAGCTTTCTTTCTTCTCTTGGCACATCATCTCTCTTGGTGGCGCAAGTGAAGTAGAGCATCTCCCTAAGGCTTGGATCTTCTTCCTAAGGCTAGCACCGGGCGTGGAAGAAGAGAACTCAAGAGATCCGTGTGTGTGAGACTGCAGAGGGCGCACACTTGGGCGCCTACATCGGCATCACTCCAAATTTCTCTTAAGGTATTTCATAACTCATCGTGTCGACTCCCTTGCTTGCGATCTTCACTGGGTTTTTGGGACCGGCCTGTTTCGGGGACATTCTTCTGCTGCGTAAAATGTATGTCTATGACTCTGAAAAATTGTAAAATGTCCCCGGGGTTTCCCAACAGTGGTATCAGAGCGGCTTGCAAGACTCGAATGATGTTTTATGCTTTTCTTTCATGCTCACATGCCATATCTCTGTTTTCGTAAATAGCATGATGCATGGCAAACAATTTTTCTAAGTAGGAAAAATTAGGGTTTCTTGTTTCTATCATCCTCTCAATCTCTTTTGGATTTTTGGACTATCTTTCTTGTTTGATTTAAAGATCAAAGGCGCACGTAATTTTGTCAAGTAGGACGGGCATTGTGTCTTCGGACTGGCCAAGTCTCTTGATCTAACAAAATTGCCAGCCGAAAGGATCTCTGAAATCATCATGAAAAATAAATTGCAATAAACCAAAAGATTTGTGAGAAGAAGATGAGAAAAAGAGACTAGTTTTATGAAAAAGTAAAATTTCAGATTTTATGTTTTTCATGAGCATGTAGAATTGCATGAGTAAATACCTTGATTGTGCATGATGTTGTGATCATTAGTCAAGCCCCCCTTTGCATGACTGCGATGTATCCTCGTGAGGCCTGCGTGCCGCTTTTCTTTTTGCTTTTGACTAAGAAGAAGATTAGGGTGGCGCATGTACTTGGAACTTGGCGCATGCATACCTTGGATAGTGGCGCAACAAGCATCAAAGAAAGAGGCGCCAGCCTGCTTAGTGGCGCAAGTTAGGCATGGCCGAACCCTTGGGTTTGAGAGCTAGCTAACTTGGCTTCTTGCATTGTGGCGCATCCTCATTGGAGGAAGACCATGGCATTGGCCGAACCTATGGGGAACTTTGAAAGTGTACCTCTAGGGTTTGAGAGCTAAACCATGAGAGAAGGACATTGGAGCCAACCTTGAAGTTCAAGCTAGAGGTCGGCTAGGCTAGGTCTAGTCTTTGGGGCTTGAGTTATAGGACAAGAGTTGAACCTATTTCATGGCATGGATTGGTTCAATGTCTTGAATAGGATATGATCACATCATCCTTTACTGCTTTTATTATTATCTGCAGAAGCATGCCTGAAATGTTTTATCGTTATGTTATCACCATAGGATTGCATGCCTATAATGATAGACATAAGATAAAACTGAGATGATGAGACCTTAAACAAAAACCCTCAATTAAAATATCAAGTCTGGTAGCCTTCTAACGCGTAGCCCTCACTAAGCTATCGATCAGTGGAGTTGTGAATTGTTTCCCACCCTCGTGGGACACACCCACTTATCTTTAGAAAGTGCGTGGTGGCAATGGTTTCCCCAGTCCAGTTTTAACCTGGGCGTGCCTTCGCAAGGAAACTCGTTGGCCCTGGGCATAACAGTTAGGAATGGACTTGACTAGAAGTTCACATGTGCTGGGCACATGGTGAAAGTCTAGAGGCATCGTTGAGAGGTAAGGGTTTCATGTTGTATCCAGCCCTCGCTGGACATGAAATGCCCAGACTGTCTCAACAAGGGGAGTTGCTTGGAGCAATCGGCCGGCGCACCCACCTTAGGAAACATGGGTCACTTTGTGCATCTCATCCCACCCTCGTGGGACGCGAAGCCCTGTGTGGAATAAGGATCTCATCTCACTAGGAAATCTTGGATTTCTCGATTGACTTTGTGGGTTGTCAATTCGATTAAAAATAGTGGGAGCCATGGTCATTTAAAACAAGTCCAGTTTAAATGACTCGAAGTAGTACTAATCTGCTGTTTCTTGGTTGTTGTAGAATAATGGCTGTGAACAATAGCAGTTGGTCACTGCGATCTCCCCTGGAAAGGGATAAGTTGGCTGGATCCAACTTACTGGATTGGTATATGAACTTGAGAATCGTGCTCAAGCTCAAAAGGAAGCTTTGTGTCCTTGAGCGTCCTTTTCCTGAGCCACTTCCATGCTCGGCCTCAGCGGCTGAGAGGGATGCTTATGATAAGCATCAGGTTGATACTTTGGAGGTTGCTAACCAACATGTCACCTGAATTTAGAGGGTGATATGAATCGTAGAGTGCCTCTGAGATTATGTTTAATCTAAGGTAGCTCTTTGATGAATTGGTTGAGCTCAATCCTCCTAAAGTTGATATTCAGTGTGTTGAGCCGAAAGGCTTGACCAAGGAACTGAAATTAAAGATGGATATGATCAGGAATAATAGGTGCTATTCATGTGGAGGGCCACCTCACATGTTGAAGGACATGTTGCAACTTCAGAATGAGGAGAAGAAAGGCAAGGCCTTGTCTTCATGCTCAGGTATTTATGTTACCAAAGTCAACCTTTCTACTCCTATGACATGGGTATAGGATACCGCATGTGGAGCTCATATTTGTACAAATATGCAAAGGCTCAGAAAGGATAGATCGGTAAGGCCTAGAGAGATTGATCTACGTATAGGTAACAGGGCACAAGTTGCTACTGTTGCTGTAGGAGTTTCTCTCCCTGCCTTCTGGACTTCAGTTAAAGCTAGACAATTGCTATTATGTACCTTCCCTTACCAAAACATTGTATCCACTCCTTGCTTGGCAAAGAAAGGATTTAGGTTTGAAACAAAAGAGAACTTATGTTCTTTTTCTTTTGCAAACATGTTTTGTGGGAAGGGTACTTTGTGCAATGGTCCGCATGTCTTGGACATGGTTAGCTCTATTTGTAACATAAAAGGACCAAACTAAGTGGTTCAGTTGGTGCTTTCCTACAGCATTGTCGATTAGCCCATATAAACAAAGATCGCATTCGACAACTCCATGCAAATGGGTTGTTAGATTCGAGTTCCTTGGAGGAACTTGATATATGTGAGACTTATTTATTAGGGAAAAATAACAAAGGCGCCCTTCACCAAAACTGGTGAGAGGGTAGGAGGTTTATTAGATCTCATACATACTGATGTGTGTGGGCCTTTCAATAAACAAGCTAGAGGAGGGTACAGCTACTTCATCACGTTTACTGATGACTTCAGTAGATATGGTTATGTCTATCTGATGAGACATAAGTCTGAATCCTTCAAGAAATTTTAGGAGTTTAGACATGAAGTAGAGAACCAGCTTGGTAGATCCACTAAGGCTCTTCGATCAGATCGTGGTGGAGAGTACCTGAGCGGTGAGTTCTTTGACTATCTGAGAGAGTGTGGGATCATATCCCAACTCACTCCTCCTGGAACACCTCAATGGAATGGTGTGTCTGAAAGGAGAAATCAAACTTTGTTGGACATGGTTCGATCTATGATGAGTCATGCAACTCTACCTCCCTCATTCTGGGGACATGCACTTGAGACAGCTTCTCTAATACTGAATAATGTTCCATCTAAGAGTGTCTCAAAGATTCCATACGAGGTATGGAGTGGGAGACGCCCTAATCTTACTTTTATCAAGTTCTGGGGATGTAAGGCTTATGTCAAACGTCAGGATTCTAGCAAGCTAGAACCTAGATCAGATAAATGTATGTTTGTGGGGTACCCTAAGGAGACTAAGGGTTACTACTTCTATGTTCCCACCGAGAACAAAAATTTTTGTTACTCAGGGTGCTGTCTTTCTAGAGAAAGAATTTCTCATGAAAGAAGTTAGTGGAAGGAAGTTTGACTTGGATGAGAACCAAGTTTAACCACAAGACAAAGAGATGGAATCTGAGCCGCCTGCACCGGTTGCTAGGCAACCTGAGGCTCAGACACAGGCCCCATGTAGGTCTGGGAGGTTTTGTCGTGTACCTGAGAGGTATGGGTCGTTGCCGACCCAACATGACGGGATCTTCATCATTGAGGATGAACCTAGGACTTATGATGAGGCGGTCAATGGACCGGACTCCGAGAGATGGCTTGACGCCATGAGATCCGAGATGGATTCCATGTCAGCTAACCAAGTCTGGGATTTGGTTAAGCTTCCTGATGGGGTAAAACCCATAGGGTGTAAATGGGTCTTCAAGAGGAAGACAGATATGGATGGCAATATAGTTACCCATAAGGGTAGACTAGTGGCTAAAGGATTTAAACAAGTCCACGGGGTGGACTATGATGAAAACCTTCTTGCCAGTTGCCATGATCAAATCCATTCAGATTCTGCTGCATATCATGACTATGAGATATGGCAGATGGATGTAAAGACAGCGTTCCTTAACGGGAAGCTGACTGAGGATGTGTATATGTCACAACCTGATGGCTTCATCCATCCTGCAGAGGCTAGTAAGGTCTGCAGGCTAAAGAAATCCATTTATGGATTAAAGCAAGCATCTCGAAGTTGGAATCTTTGATTTGATGAAGCCGTGAGAGATTATGGCTTTATCAAAAGTGAAGATGATGCCTGTGTATACAGAAAATTCAGTGGGGGCTTGGTGACTTTTCTGGTCATGTATGTCGATGACATACTGCTCATCGGAAACGACATCCCTAGTCTTCAAGCTGTGAAGACATGGTTAGGGAAGTGTTTCGAGATGAAGGACTTAGGGGAGGACGCCTACATTCTAGGCGTGAGGATCTACCGGGATAGATCCAAGAGGCTCTTGGTCCTTAGTCAGAGTACCCACATTGATAAGGTCCTGGAGAGGTTCAACTTGGAGCAATCCAAGAAAGGATACCTTCCAGTGAGAGATGGCCTTACTCTCTCAAAGAGCCAGTGTCCTACAACACAGGCTGAGAGGGATAACATGAGTCGAATTCCCTATGCTTCGGTAGTGGGATCAATCATGTATGCAATGCTGTGTACTAGACCAGATGTGGCTTATGCTGTAAGCATAACCAGCCGATACCAATCCAATCCAGGTTTGCAGCACTGGGTGGCTGTAAAGAATATCCTTGAGTATCCTGAAAAGGACTAAGGATTTATTCTGTATGGTCTACGGGGACTGGAAGAGCTCAGTGTGCAGGACTTCACTGATGTGTCGTTCCAGTCTGATCCTGACGACTTCAGATCGCAGACCAGCTATTTGTTTAAGATGGTTGGAGGTGCTGTATGCTGGAAGAGCTTCAAGCAATCCACCATAGCTAATTCTACAACCGAAGCCGAGTATGTGGTTGCTTCTGAGGTAGCCAATGAAGCCGTTTGGATCAAGAAGTTCTTTTCTAAACTTCAGGTGGTTCCAAGTGCAATGGATCCCATTGATCTCTACTATGACAACAATGGGAACTGCACATGTTAAGGAACCACGGTCTCATCAAAGGTCCAAACACATACTCAGGAGATTTCACCTGATCAGAGAGATCATTGACAGAGGTGATGTCAAGATTAGCAGAGTTGACACAGAGAGCAATCTAGTAAACCCACTGACCAAGGCTTTGGCGCAGCAGAAGCATGATGGTCATACTAAAGATATGGGGTTGAGGTTGCTCAACCTCTAGGTCTTAGTGCAAGTGGGAGATTGTTGGTGTATATGCCCTAGGACCTAGTTTTGGTCCATCTTTGTACTACTTGACTCTGATATTTATATATCATTCTGGCATTGTCGTTATCATTATTTGTCTACACCTGCGATTGTGTACTCACATGATAATGTCCCTGGAGACAGATTAGATCTGTGCTCGAATAATTGTCCCTAGTCGATGTACCTGAGCGGATATGGGACAGCTCTGGTACTTGAGAGACTGGTATGTGGGCTGGTTAGGCATGTGGTGCTAACGCAGACACATGGGTATATCATTGGAGGATATACTGGATAGACCCGCTATGAGGCTATGACTTGGTGTCATGAGTTATCCTCATAAGTGACAGGAGATGCATTGATCCCTTGACTTGAGGTCATTGATCATTCTATATGGTTAGGGACTTGCTTTGATACAACCTAACACCTTGCCGTAGTTGGGAGGTCATAACGGTTGTCATTGAGCATGTCATGACCCATATAAGAAGGTCAATGGACAGACACAGGATTTGCCCCTTCCTTAGGGAAGTATGATATCCATGGAGCTCCTCTATGGTTCTATGACTGAGAGTGTATGGCCATACCCAGGTGAGAACCTGATTTAGTCATAGCCATGTGATTGGGTGAAAACAAATGGTGAAACACTTGTCCAATCGGATATCAGTTCGGCAAAGAGACTGTAATACATCTATACCTAGTTGCGATGATGGGGATGTCGATGTCGATATCCATTCCAATGACCTGGGTAGCAGCGATGCACTGCTAGGTGCCACTCACTGCTTGTGATGACCTTTGGTCAGCATTGCCAGCGTCAGAGGAACCTACAGGGTTGCACACCTTGATACTTGAGTTATCGCATTGATCGGGAAGCCTTATGATCGAGTTATTGGATAACTCGGATCTAATTGGGAGATTTCATCAGCGCCAATGGGCCTGATGAGATGGAAGAACATTATTGGAGCCAAACTTCAATTTTGGCAGGTTGACTCGTATTTGACCATGGTTGGTCACATTTGGATTAGGGTTGCATTGGATTGGATCCAAGTGCTTAATCAACCCATGTAATGAAGTTTGGGCTAGCTCGTTATCCAATGAGGCCCAATAATAAGTTGTCATGAAGAGAAGAAAGGCTAAAAGGGTATAATGGGGACAAATCTTCTCCCCTGGGCGCCTATGGGCATAATGGGGAGAAGTGGCGCAATTTGCTTCATAAGGAAGCAATTGGCGCCTCCCCCTTAATCCCTTATGGTATGAATGCCAATATGGCATTACTTGGGGCGCAAGGCAAGGCCTTGGCGCACAAAGAAAGACATGGGCTCTAAAAGGAATGGTTGAAAGAGTATTATGGAAATGTCTTGGAGACTTTCCTTATCTCAAACCTTCTCATCCTAGCCGCCCACTTGTCTTAATCCTAGCCTTTCATAAATTGCCTCTTGCCCTATAAAAGAGCACCTAGCCGAGCCCTCTTGTGAGTGATCAATCCTTGAAGGCGTGAACACAAGAAGAGGGGCGAGTGCTAGGAGCAAGGGCGCATCTTCCTTCTTCCATAACCGCAAGCCTCTTCCTCCTTTCCTCTTGGTGCAAGGAACTTTAGTGCTTGGCGGTTTGGGTAGCTTTGATTTCTTCTCTTGGCGCATCATCTCTCTTGGTGGCGCAAGTGAAGTAGAGCATCTCCCTAAGGCTTGGATCTTCTTCCTGAGGCTAGCACCGGGCGTGGAAGAAGAGAACTCAAGAGATCCGTGTGTGTGAGACTGCAGAGGGCGCACACTTGGGCGCCTACATCGGCATCACTCCAAATTGCTCTTAAGGTATTTCCTAACTCATCGTGTCGACTCCCTTGCTTGCGATCGTCACTGGGTTTTTGGGACCGGCCTATTTCGGGGACATTCTTTCGCTGCGTAAAATGTATGTCTATGACTCTTAAAAAATTGTAAAATGTCCCCGGGGTTTCCCAACATGTTGGTCACATAACCACACATAATAGAACTCATATCTCATAAATAGAAAGAATTTTCTTGAGATAGAGGAGTCAATGTCAAAGGAAAGTCGCTAGCTCTGTCCGGTATTTCGTTGGATTGGACTTTCTTCCCACTCTCTCTTGGCATGCATCCACATAGATACACACTTTTTCATTGAAACTTCAACTCTTGTCTTAGATACCATTGTAAACACAATGCCAAGAAGAGAAGTTATTCTCTTTCTTTTTGTGGACTTAAACCCATGTCTTTAGATTTCACTGTCAATTTTTCACAGTGCCAAGTAGAGGAGTTATTCTTTCTCATGGATTTGGATTTCTTTTTCCCAACAAATAACATAAAAGATTATAAAGATCAACTAGAATAATCAATTGATATCAACTCAATAACATGTGCAAATATGCTCCTTTTATTCAAAAGAATTATTTCACTTCAAGATTGCATTCACTAAACAATGCATTTACATAGAATTTCATGCATCAATTGATGAAAAATTTTCAACAAATAGATTATATCAGAGAAATAAATTCAACATATTAAATCTATTTTCAATTTTCAGAAATTGATATGCATGATAATTCATTAAAATTTTTGGCATGATATCTGCTGTATTTTTCAAAAATCCCTACTACACATCATTGCAATCATCATAAAGAAATATCTTCATTCAAACCAAGAATCACAATATCACTCTGTATATGTAAACAAGTCACAAAATCCCACAATATCGGTATCATAACATCAAATACAACCATATCGAAACATCAAATATTAGTACAACCATATCAAATCAAATTTCAACAAAAATATCAAGATGAGGATCCGTAGTGAGCGGATACAAGAAGTATGACATAGTCATCCTTCCCTGCAAGAGGATAAATCCATCAAATAAATCAAATAAGCACAAATAAGAAAAGTAGGGAAGGAGATACTCACAAAACTCACTACTAATACGAATGCGTCTCCTCGTCGTCTCTCTTGGCTCGAGTAGCGTCCATGGGATCATGAGAAGCTCCCTCACCTGCATCATCGTAGATACCACCTCTCCTAGAGTCCTCGTAGCCGAAACGATCATAGAGACAAGTCCCCATGTGTTCCATATAGTTCCCCAACGCCTCGACATCCATGTGGATGTGACACATCTGATCGAACATCCTCCCCATGGCAACCATCATCCTCTCCGCTGCTCCTATCGATACATCTGTGCAAAAAGTGTCTGAAACCTAGGGTCTCAATAACTCTGCCAATCTCTCTGATCTGGAGCTGCGTGCTGTGAGGGTGATCCGTCGGCTCCATGCGGTGGTGGATCGGCAGCTCTGGGGGGTGAGGAGTCGATGCCCATACCAAACGGATCATCACCCCAAGTAGGAGGTGGTGGTGGCACTGATGTCTCTGGTGGAGGTGTGGCATAAGACACGCAACTCGGTGATAACTTCCAGTTCTCAAGGTTTTGCACTGAAGTTCGTCCAGGGTTAGGCATTGGCAATGCAGGAAGTCTAGGCTGCAAGATCAAACAATATGTGTCGCCATCTCGTATAATCATCTTCATTGCTATGCAAGACTCAATGTCTATCCTCGCGTTGCCTCTAGCAAACTCGATCCCGTAGGGCTCAATTCCCAAGAATAGTGCTATAGGAGTAAGAAACCCTCCTATCACTATCGATCCTCTCTTGGCTCTAGCTACCTTATCAACATGTCTCACAAAAAAGAAAGCTACATCTACTATATAACCATGTAGCATGCTCCAAAGAAAATATAACTCAGCATGATAGAATATGGTGTGTGCAAGGACACAGTGGGCATATCTGATGCATGGGTTCGAGATACTTGAAGCTCGTGCCGCTGATGGTGAAAATCGAGTCTCTGATGTGATTTGACTCCAAAAAATATGCTCAATGAATCCAATGGGCGGCTCGGTGAGTCCTCTCTGTGGAAGATGGAATATATGTCGAATTTCCTTGAATGAGAGTTTCCTATCTTCATTTGCCATTCTGAAACTAATTCTCCTTCAGCTGTGTGATCCATGTACTCATCCCAACTCACCTCCAAACTACTAAGAAATTCCAAAACAATAGGTAAGTATGTTTGAGGTGTCATTTCAAAAAATTGCCTCACACCCATCTTGTCAAACATTCAGTAAACATCATCCTTCAATCCTAAGAGTTCCAAAGCTCTTGCGTCAGTGTATTTCTTCTTCACAACTCGTTGAGTAAGCAGTTGGTTGTATCGTTGTTCTTAGGTTTCATTTCTAAAAACGATACCGAATGGATTTGGTGGTGGCACTAGAGTTTCAGCGGGGGCTTTCCCCTTTCTCTTTGAGACCATTCTCTTGACTGGTGACATGATAATAGAAGCAAAAGCAGCAAAATCGACTAAAGAAAATTGAAGCAAGAGATGTTACCAAAGGGGTGCGCAAATAGGGCCGGTTCAGATCTGGACTTCTGCGCTGAGATCGAGCTTCAAAACCACTTGGGAGATGATCTTCTACCTCCCTCGAAGATTTCTGGACTTGGAAATAGTTCGATCGTCGCTCGGACAAAAGAAAACGAGAGGGGCAAAAACAGTGGCGAAACGGCAGCGGAAGAGCTCGATCGAGCTCGAAATCGCCCAAATCTCTGCTAGAAATTGGATGAAAATTGCAAGGAAAGGTCGCAAGAGGTTTAGGGAAGCAAGAACTTGAAGAAATCTGAGAGGTCAGCGTGAAATCGAGTGAAGAAAACTTAAGAACATGGCGCCGAACCCTAAATACGGCACGTGAAAGTCGTGGCGTCAGAACAATTACGGTACCGTAAAGTGATTATGGTAGTGCCATAAAATGGCTACAGAATCTCGGCAGAAACAACGTCAAATTATAGTATCGTGAAGAGTTTACGACAGTGCCGTATTTTGCTTGAAAACTGTTGGTGTATATGCCCTAGGACCTACTTTTGGTCCATCTATGTACTACTTAATTCAGATATTTATATATATCATACTAGCATTGTCGTCATCATTATTTGCTTACATCTGCGATCATGTACTTATATGATAATTTCCCTAGAGACAGATTGGATCTGTGCTCAAATAGTTATCCCCAGTCGATGTACCTGAGTGGATATGGGACAGCTTTGGTACTTGTGAGACTGGTATATGGGCTGGTTAGGCACGAGGTGCTAACGCCGACATATGGGTATATCAGTGGTGGATATACTTGTTGGGGTATGCCCTTAAGGCTAATGTTTGAGGCCTTGGGTTGTTATCAGTATCATGTATAAACTCTATGTTTATAAAGGCAATGGTTGTTATTCAGGTTGTTGCATTATCTGTTGCTATATGTATACTTCTGAATAATGTCTCAATGGTGTTCAGCTTGGCTGACATGCAGTATTGTCCTTAGTCGAGATAGCTTGGTGAACATGAGACAACCTTGATATGATTGAGACTAATATGTGTTCTAATCTTATAGGATGCTTCGAGCATGGAATAAGATGTAGACTCATAGGTACATTGGATGTACTGGACTGACCCTACTTAGGATATTCAATTGCTTGTCACAATGTGAATAATCCTTATGTGCAAACAAGTGGCATATTTCCTCTGACTTGAGATCACTTGTGTTTCTAAATGATGATTGGCATTGTCTTGAGGTAGTTCAATATCATTTGAAATATAATGGTTATAGATTATCTTGGATAATGGGCATGAGTCATGTTAGGGCATTAGTGATAGATATAGGATTGCCTCTCCTTGTTTGGAGTGTGATGTTCTAAAGGGGCCCCCTGTATGAGATGGTTGAGAAAGTGTATGGCCATACCCAGATGACTATGTTCATCTGATCTAACCACTCTCATCATGTTGGAGTTACAGGCTTGACACGCTTGTCCAACGAGAACATCCAGTGGCAAAGGAAACATGTATGCCTAGTGAATTGAATTCACACTTGTGCTGTGTTTGGGTGTAGTCTTGGAAGACTCTTTCCTTTATATTGGGAGACAGTGATGTGTTGCTAGATACCCCTCTCTGTTCGTGATAACGTAAGTTATCGTTACCGACATTAAAGGAAACCCTTAGGGTCGCACAATTTGATGATATGGCTTACTTATGTCAGATCGTGTGGACTGAATTGTTTTGGTTCAGTTTAAAGGAATTTAAACTCTGATTGGAAGTGAGATCTGGTCTGATCATGTTTGATTGATTAGGGCTTGAGATCGGTAAGCTTCGATCGAGAGAATTGATGCTTGATCGATGAGATCAGGAGCATCAAGAGATGAATGGTTAGGTCTTGAGCCATTTGGTTTGACAAGATCTGAACCAATGCTGGTTTGATTTGGTCTTTGAACCAAATGCAATTGAACCGAATTAAATTGAACCGGTTCACTTATGTGAACGCATGGTTCAAAGAGGAGAGGAGTTATCGATGGCTTTAAGTGGTGGCTTCAAGTGGAGTTGTGAATATACTATATTTGGAAGGCGTTTTTCTTTGAGAAAAAAAAACGCTCCCACGTTCGAACGCTGTCGTGCTCTCGCCTCTTCTCCTCTCGTCTTGGGTTGTCTTCACGCCAAGAAGGAGATTTCGGTCAGCCAAGAAAAAGCATCTCATCTCCTTCACGCATCGAGGACACCTTGAAGAGCTTTGCTAGCACAAGGTTCACGCCAAGGGAGGAAGCCATCGCCATCTTGTGTGCGTCCACTTTGGAGGAGAGCCGCTTGCCCTCTTGCTTCCAAGTCGCCATCCAAACAATGGCTTTGGTAAGATCACAACTTGATCTTTGCAAACAAAAGGTTAATCATATGTTCATGCCACATGCGATCTTCATGGAATCCCTATTTCCGCCCATGCAAATTTTAGAAGTGCATGCGTTCAGGGTTTCGCTCCCCCCCCCACTTTCAATTGGTATCAGAGCATAGTTTCGGTATGATTCATATGATTGCCATGATGTGATTGTGATCCATGCTTGAGTTATAGGATAGATCTTCTTCACAGTTACATGAGCTTACTTGATGCTATGTTTACATAAAATGTTTGTGCATGTATCATTGTTATAAGAAGTGTGCGCATTTTTCATAGTTGTTTTCAAACAATATTTATTTCATGCGCGATTCCATATAGATCTATCGGCGCCTACTTGAAATACTTAGACGGGTTACTAGGGTTGAAGTCGTCAGTCTAGTCTAGACCCAACAGCCTGATCAGACCATCTGACAGCCTAGATGGGTTGACCAGATAGCACCTATGCGCAAGCATGAGGTGGCTATAGGTCGACTGCAGAAGGGCGTGTAGCGATGTCTGATTGAGGCAACCAGTGAACGATCATGATTAAGGCCTGGGGTCACACCCGCTTGCCAGAAATCATGTGGGACGTTCAGCCCTTAAGGCATGCATTGTTGACCATGAGGTCGACGCAAGTCAGTTATGACTTGGTGCATGCAAGGGCAGTGGGTCTGACTTGGTCTGATGAGTGGATCCCTATTAATGGACCGTTGTAAGGTAGTAGGGCACATAAGGAAATAAAATTGATGCCATGGGGCTTTGTCAAAATTTTATTTTCCTGTTTGGATCACATGTTGTTTGTTTAACCTGATTGGGTGTCTATTTCATCTTATGTGGGCTGCCCTATTTGTATGCTGTGCTGGGGCCTGCGTGCCTGGATTAATTACTTATAAATTTTTCTTGTGATCTGCGAATCACATTTCAATTTATGTTAATGTGTAATTGACCTGCGAGTCAAATCATGTCTAGATAGATTAAATGTAAATTAATCAGACATGAGCACAGAGCATACATGGCAGAGGCGCTTGCAGCAAGTGGCTTCACCAGTGGGAGGCCTAGAGTTCGACTCTAGTACAGGCGCATGCTACCTGGTGGGCGCATCTGAGCTGCAGAGGGCGCTTGGGCCCGGGCTGGGCCAGATGAAGTGCAAAAGACCCATGAAGAGCTCAAGTGAAGACTTGTGTAAAACTAGGGTTTTACTTAGGCTTAATGGGCGTTTACCACATAAGATCATTGTGCTTTCTATTTACTGTTTAAGTAATATTAGCACCTGCATGAGTTAATCTTCTGCTATCACCATAGGATATGCATGTTAGTAAGAAGATAAAAGGACCGTTAAAATCCAACGTTAAATATCAAGCACGTAAGCCTTCTGACGCGAAACCTCACTGTTCTGACTATCGTTGGGGCCGTGTTGTACCCACTCAGTGGGCACGCCCAGCTATCTTCAGACGGTGTGTGGTTACACCTGCGTGTTACAGAGAAGGGATTTATCGCTTCTCGTTGCTCAGCATAGCACGTGGTGGTCCAGGGAGTAGGTCAGGTCAGCTTGACCATGTAGGCTACATATTGAGCATATGTTAGCTATATGGAGGCAGCCTTCTGTGGAATCAGAAACTGTGTTGTACCAACTCAGTTGGCACAGTCTTCTGGATTGCCTAGATGAAGGGGAATCGCATGGGTTGGCGATTGGCATGCATAGCCTACCAGTGATTAGTGCTTGAACTCTCTGTGCATCTTATCTCGCCTGAGCGGGACGCAGAGACCAAGTATGAAATCTGGATCCCATCTCACTAAAAGAGTTTTACTCTTTCGGACTGTTTTATTGGATTTTTCAGTCAGATAAAATAGTGAGAAAAGAATCACTCTTAAGTCCTGGAATGATTCTAACATGGATACTGACCTTGTTGTTCTTGCTATGTTGCAGATTCCTGCAGCAACGAACACCACAGGGTTCAATGTGCGAACCTTACTGGAAAGGGAGAAGTTTGCTGGGCCAAACTTCTCAGACTGGTACGGACACCTTAAGATTGTTCTTAAGGCTGAGAGGAAGCTGTATGTCCTTGAGACGGCAATACCGCCTCAACCCACTGTGAACGCCGCAAGGGCGGTTCGGGATGCTTATGAGAAGCATGTCAATGATAGCATTGATGTCGCTTGCCTTATGCTTGCGTCTATGACGCCAGAGCTACAGCGTCAGCATGAGGATTTATCTGCTATTGAAATTATAGCAAATCTCAAAATGTTGTATGCTGCACAGGCAAGGACAGAACGCTATAACTTGACAAAACTTTTCTTTCAGAGCAAACTGACTGAAGGGAGTCCAGTGGGAGCTCACGTACTCAAGATGATTGGGTACAAAGAGGCTCTAGAGAAACTGGGACACACCATCAGTCAGGAACTTGTTGTAGACATTATCTTGCAGTCTCTCCCGGTCTCTTTCGATCCGTTCATCATTAATTTTAATATGAACAAGATCGACTGTACACCGGCAGAGTTACTGAACATGCTCTGTACTACAGAGCAGACTCTTGAAAAGGGAAAGCCTTCATCCTCTGTCTTGATGGTTCCTTCAAGGAACAAGAAGAAGGGGAAGAAGGGCAAAGCCCCTATCAAGAGCTATAACAAGGCTCTGAAACAAAAGGTGAAGCGGTCGAAGGACAACAGATGCTTCCATTGTGGCCAGCTGGGTCACTGGAAGAAGGACTGTAAAGCGCTCCAAGGAGATAAGAAGGGAAGCAAGCCTTTCGCTTCTGGCTCAGGTATTTTTGTGACTGAAGTCATGGTATCTTCTTCTATTTCATGGGTGTTGGACACTGCATGTGGAGTTCACATTTGTTCAAATGTACAGGAACTCAAGAGAAGAAGACAGGTGGGACAGCATGAGGTGGACCTACGAGTTGGAAACGGGGCACGGGTTGCTGCTGTTACTGTAGGACAATATAACATCTCTTTACCATCTAGTCTTGTATTAGAACTGGACAATTGTTATTTTGTACCGAGCATAACTAAGAATATTATCTCTATTTCTGCTCTTGTCAGGAAAGGGTTTTCCTTTGAATGCAAAACTTTAAAGTGTTGTATTTCATTTGATAATATTGTTTATGCTACTGGGTCGATTAACAATGGGTTATTCATGTTGGACATGGAATGTTCTGTACAACAAATTGATAATAAGAAAGCCAAGTATGCTGATGACAGCACCTTGCTATGGCATAGTCGTTTAGGGCATATTAACAAGAAGCGCATTAAGCGGTTGCATGACCATGGACTGCTGGGATCATTCTCCTATGAGGAGCTTGATACATGCAAAGCTTGTTTAATGGGTAAAATGATGAAGTCTCCTTTTTCTAATAAAGGTCAAAGGGCTTCAGGTTTACTTGACCTCATTCACAGTGATGTGTGTGGGCCATTTGGTAAACATGCCAGAGGTGGCTATTTATACTTCATTACTTTTACTGATGATTTTAGTAGATACGGTTATGTCTATCTTATGAGACATAAGAGTGAATCTTTTGACAAGTTCAAAGAGTTCAAAAATGATGTACAGAATCAGTTAGGCCAAAATATCAAGGCACTTCGTTCAGATCGAGGTGGAGAATACTTGAGTCGAGAGTTTACTGACTATCTGAAGGAGTGTGGGATTATCTCACAGCTCACTCCGCCAGGAACACCGCAATGGACTGGTGTGTCCGAGAGGAGAAAAAGAACCTTATTGGATATGGTTCGTTCAATGATGAGTCAGGCTACTTTACCTTACTCCTTTTGGGGATTTGCACTGGAAACAGCTGCAAAGGTACTAAACCGAGTGCCATCCAAGGCCGTTTCAAAGACTCCATATGAGTTATGGTATGGGAACCAGCCGAGCTTGACATTTATTAAACTCTGGGGTTGCGAGGCTTATGTCAAAAAGCTCGCCTCTGGAAAACTGGAGAGCAGATATGATAAATGTATCTTTGTCGGTTACCCTAAAGAAACTAAGGGTTATTATTTCTACGATCCCAAGGAGAACAAAGTATTTGTTGCTCGTACGGCTATTTTTCTTGAGAAGGAATTTCTTCTGCAAGAGGCCAGTGGGAGAGAAATAAAGCTGGATGAGAATCCAGAAGAAGGACAAAGAAGTCAAACTCAGTTGGATGAGCCTGAGCCAATATAACAGGTTACTGAACAACCTGAGACTCAGATATCACGGGAACCGCGAAGATCGGGAAGGACCCGTCGACAGCCTGAGCGCTATGACGGAGTCTACATCATTGATGATGAACCCCTCACTTATGCGGATGTGGTCAGTGGACCGGAATCAGAAAGATGGCTTGAAGCTATGCGAGCCGAGATGGACTCCATGTCAGATAACCAAGTCTGGGATTTGGTTGATCCGCCTCAGGGAGTAATCCCTATAGGCTGTAAGTGGATCTTCAAAAAGAAGATTGACATGGATGGTAACGTGGTTACCTATAAAGGCAGGCTAGTTGCGAAAGGTTTCAAACAAATCTACGGGTTAGATTATGATGAAACTTTCTCTCCTGTAGCCATGTTCAAGTCTATTCGGATTATTCTCGCGGTAGCTGCATATTATGATTATGAGATCTGGCAAATGGATGTGAAAACCGCTTTCCTTAATGGAAAACTAGAAGAGGATGTGTATATGACACAACCTGAAGGTTTCATCAATCGATCAGATCGTCATAAAATATGCAAATTAAAGAAGTCCATTTATGGACTTAAACAAGCATAGAGAAGCTGGAATATTCGTTTTGATGAATCAATCTGTGAATTTGGTTTCATCAAAAATGAAGATGACCCGTGTGTATATAAGAGGTTTAGTGGGAGCGTGATTACTTTCCTAGTCCTCTACGTCGATGATATCTTGATCATTGGAAATGATATTCCTGAACTGCATGCCGTCAAAGAGGCTTCTCGGGCTGTGCCAGAGTACTTACATTGATCTACAGAGATAGATCTAAGAGGCTTCTCGGGCGGATCTACAGAGATTTAGGAGAAGCAGCCTATGTATTAGGTGTGCGGATCTACAGAGATAGATCTAAGAGGCTTCTCGGGCTGTGCCAGAGTACTTACATTGATAAAGTCCTGGAGAGATTCCATTTAGAAAATTCTAAAAGAGGAAATCTTCCAGTCAGACATGGTCTGAATCTTTCTAAGAGCCAGTGTCCTCAAACACAGTCTGAGAAAGATGAAATGGACAACACGCCTTATGCTTCGGCTATTGGATCCATTATGTATGCGATGTTGTGTACTCGCCCAGACGTCGCTTACGGGTTAAGCGTGACCAGTCGATTCCAAAGTAATCCAGGTAAGGCACACTGGATTGCAGTCAAGAACATTTTGAAATATCTTCGGTGGACCAAAGATATGTTCTTGATATATGGAGGTCAGGAAGAACTCAGTATTGAAGGATATACTGACGCTTCGTTCCAATCTGACCAGGATGATTTCCGATCGCAATCAGGCAATGTTTTTAGCTTGAATGGAGGAGCAGTGGTGTGGAAAAGTTTCAAACAATCAATTGTTGCTAATTCCACAACAGAAGCCGAGTATGTTGCAGCCTCAGAAGCATCAAAGGAGGCAGTGTGGATTCGTAAGTTCGTTCAGGAACTTGGTGTTGTTCCTTCGAGTGCAGATCCTTTGGTTATCTTCTGTGATAACACTGGAGCAATAGCACAAGCAAAGGAACCACGGTCACACCAGAAGTCCAAGCACATACAGAGAAGGTTTCATTTGATCCGTGAGATCATAGATCGTGGAGAGATCAAGATCTGCAAGGTTCATACAGATGACAATCTAGCTGACCCGCTTACAAAGCCTCTGGCGCAGTAGAAGCATGAGAAGCACTGTAATAATATGGGTTTGAGATTTCTCAACCATTAGATTAAGTGCAAGTGGGAGATTGTTGGGGTATGCCCTTAAGGCTAATGTTTGAGGCCTTGGGTTATTATCAGTATCATGTATAAACTCTATGTTTATAAAGGCAATGGTTGTTATTCAGGTTGTTGCATTATCTGCTGCTATATGTATACTTCTGAATAATGTCTCAATGGTGTTCAGCTTGGCTGACATGCAGTATTGTCCTTAGTCGAGATATCTTGGTGAACATGAGACAACCTTGATATGATTGAGACTAATATGTGTTCTAATCTTATAGGATGCTTCGAGCATGGAATAAGATGTAGACTCATAGGTACATTGGATGTACTGGACTGACCCTACTTAGGATATTCAATTGCTTGTCACAATGTGAATAATCCTTATGTGCAAACAAGTGGCATATTTCCTCTGACTTGAGATCACTTGTGTTTCTAAATGATGATTGGCATTGTCTTGAGGTAGTTCAATATCATTTGAAATATAATGGTTATAGATTATCTTGGATAATGGGCATGAGTCATGTTAGGGCATTAGTGATAGATATAGGATTGCCTCTCCTTGTTTGGAGTGTGATGTTCTAAAGGGGCCCCCTGTATGAGATGGTTGAGAAAGTGTATGGCCATACCCAGATGACTATGTTCATCTGATCTAACCACTCTCATCATGTTGGAGTTACAGGCTTGACACGCTTGTCCAACGAGAACATCCAGTGGCAAAGGAAACATGTATGCCTAGTGAATTGAATTCACACTTGTGCTGTGTTTGGGTGTAGTCTTGGAAGACTCTTTCCTTTATATTGGGAGACAGTGATGTGTTGCTAGATACCCCTCTCTGTTCGTGATAACGTAAGTTATCGTTACCGACATTAAAGGAAACCCTTAGGGTCGCACAATTTGATGATATGGCTTACTTATGTCAGATCGTGTGGACTGAATTGTTTTGGTTCAGTTTAAAGGAATTTAAACTCTGATTGGAAGTGAGATCTGGTCTGATCATGTTTGATTGATTAGGGCTTGAGATTGGTAAGCTTCGATCGAGAGAATTGATGCTTGATCGATGAGATCAGGAGCATCAAGAGATGAATGGTTAGGTCTTGAGCCATTTGGTTTGACAAGATCTGAACCAATGCTGGTTTGATTTGGTCTTTGAACCAAATGCAATTGAACCGAATTAAATTGAACCGGTTCACTTATGTGAACGCATGGTTCAAAGAGGAGAGGAGTTATCACTGGCTTTAAGTGGTGGCTTCAAGTGGAGTTGTGAATATACTATATTTGGAAGGCGTTTTTCTTTGAGAAAAAAAACGCTCCCACGTTCGAACGCCGTCGTGCTCTCGCCTCTTCTCCTCTCGTCTTGGGTTGTCTTCAAGCCAAGAAGGAGATTTCGGTCAGCCAAGAAAAAGCATCTCATCTCCTTCACGCATCGAGGACACCTTGAAGAGCTTTGCTAGCACAAGGTTCACGCCAAGGGAGGAAGCCATCGCTATCTTGTGTGCGTCCACTTTGGAGGAGAGCCGCTTGCCCTCTTGCTTCCAAGTCGCCATCCAAACAATGGCTTTGGTAAGATCACAATTTGATCTTTGCAAACAAAAGGTTAATCATATGTTCATGCCACATGCGATCTTCATGGAATCCCTATTTCCGCCCATGCAAATTTTAGAAGTGCATGCGTTCAGGGTTTCGCCCCCCCCCCCCCCACTTTCAATACTGGACTGACCTGCTGTGAGGCAATGACTTGGTGTCATGAGTTAACCTCACAAGTGATAGGAGATGCATTGATCCTTATACTTGAGGTCATTGACTCTTCTATATGGTTAGAGACATGCTTTGATGCAACCCAACACCTTGCCATAATTGGGAGGTCATAAAGGTTGTCATTGAGCATTTCATGACCCATATGAGAAGACCAATTGACAGATAAAGGATTTGCCCCTTCCTTGCGGAAGTATGATATCCATGGAGCTCCTCTATGGTCTATGACTGAAAGGGTATGGCCATACCCAGGTAAAGACCTGATTTAGTCATAGCCATGTGATTGGATGAAAACAAGTGATGACACACTTGTCTAATCGGATATCAGTTTGGCAAAGGGACTATAATGTATCTATACCTATTGCAATGATGGGGATGTCGATGTCGATATCCATTCCGATGACTTGGGTAGCAGCGATGCACTGCTAGGTGCCACTCACTGCTTGTGAGACCTTAGGTCTGCACTGCCAACGTCAGAGGAACCTATAGGGTCACACACCAAGACACTCGAGTTCTCGTATTGATCGGGAAGCCTTATGATCGAGTTATTAGATAACTTGGATCTATTTTGGAGATTTCATCAGCGCCAATGGGCCTGATGAGTTGGAAGAAACTTATTGGAGCCAACTTCTATTTTTGGCATATTGGCCGAATTAACCATGGTTAGCCTCATTTGACCTTGGGTCACATTGGATGATCCAATAGCTTGGTTAACATGGGTAATGAACTTTGGGCTAGGCCCATTGCTAAGTTGGGCTCATTAATAAGTTGTCATGAAGAGAAGAAGGGCTAAAAGGGTACAATGGGGAGAAAACTCACCCCATTGGCGCCTAAGGGCATAATGGGGTGAGGGAGGCGCCTTTTTGCCTCTATGGAAGGAATTGGCACCTTGCCCCGTGATCTATTCGTGGAAAGCATGCCTCTATGGCTTTGCTTGGAGTGTAAGGCAAGGCCTTCATGCATAAGGCAAGGTTGAATGGGTTTATGGAAAAGTCTTGGAGACTTTCCTTGCTACAAACCCTCTCATCCTAGCCGCCCACTTGGCATGATCCTAGCTAGCCATCACCCTAGCCGCCTCTTGCCCTATAAATAAGACCCTTGCCGCCCCTCTCTAGGTATGAATACTCTTGGAGGCGTGAAGGCATAGAGGGTGCGAGAGTAAGGGTAAGGGCGAAAGCTTCATTGGTGCAAGCTTCCCTCTTCTTCTTCCAAGGCCGCAAGCTTCTTCTTGCTTCCTCGTCTTGGCGCAACAAGTTGAAGGCTTAGCGGCATCTTCTCCTCATCTTCATCATTGGCGCATCAACCTTGGAGGTGGCGCAAGTTTAGAAGAAGGTGACATAGGGCTTGGATCTTCTTCCCGAGGCTAGCATCAAGAGAGGAAGAAGAGAGCTCGAGGAGTCCGTGTGTGTGAGACTATGGAGGGCGAACACTTGGGCGCCTATCTCGACATTGGCATCCCTTTGCTTGCTTAAGGTATTTTCTATCACATTGTGTCGATCCCCTCGCTTGACGATCCTCACTAGGTTTTTGGGACAGGCCTGTTTTGGGGATACTGATTCCGCTGTGCATGTGTTCTGTGATGTTTCAATGCCAAAATTTGTAAAAATATCCCCGGGGTTTCCCAACAGCTCTAAAAACTTTATGTAAGAAAATGCTCATTTTTACGGTACCATGATTTTCATCACGGCACTGCCATAATCCTCAAAATTTTTTTGGTTGAAATCGCCTGAAAATACGGTACCGTGCCGTAAAATGCTTCACAGTGCCGTAAAATGCTCCAAAAACACAAAACCTTATGTATGTAAACAGACAAAATTACAGTACTGTAAATATTTCCACAGTAGTGCCGTAATCCAAGTTTCTTTTCTGCAAAGAAATAACACGAATTACGGTACTGTAAAGCATTTACGGTAATGCCGTATTTTGTAGAAAATCGCCAAAAACGCTAAAAATGTAGAAAAAAGAAAACTTAACCCTAAACAAAACAAATTAAGACAAAAACAAACCAAAAATAAAGTAAAAAGTGGTTGGGTTGCCTCCCAAGAAGCGTTAATTTACGGTCATTAGCTTGACCGTTTGACACTCAGATATGATCGTGATTGTGTCTTAGGTAGCCATCCTGATTTCTCTATGTCTCGTTCAGGGCTCTTAAGAACATAAGGCTCAGACCTAAAACAGTGTCCAAATTTACTTATGAGCCTTTTTCCTCTCTCAAGCAATTTTGATTCTCCTTTCCTCTTTCGTCTCTTCCTCTTCTTCTTCACTGTTCTTTCCTGAAATTCTTTATTAGCATACTCAAAAGATGTATCAGTTTCAAAATCAGAAGGTTCATCAAATAAACTATGCATGTCACAAACAACCTCATCATCAATTATTTCTATGCTACAACATGTCCCTGAGTATGATGCCTTTTTTAAAGAATCAATCAAATCAAATTCAATTTTATCACCACAAATATCAAAAGTCAATTTTCCTTTTCGAACATCAATTAATGCACCCGATGTAGCTAAGAAAGGCCTACCAAGAATAATTGGATTTTTAGAATTTTCTTCCATCTCTAGAACTACAAAGTCTGCAGGTATGAAAAACTTACCAATTTGTACATGAAAATTCTGTAATATACCAACCAGATACTTAACTGATGAATCAGCAAGTTGCAAAGAAATTGAGGTTGGTTTGAGCTCTCCAATATCCAATTTTCTGTAAAGAGAATGAGGTATTAGACTAACACTTGCATCGAGATCACATAAGGCTCGGTCAAAAGCCATATCTCCAATAGAACAAGGTATACAAAAACAACCTGGATCTTTTAGTTTAGGTGGCAACTTATTCTGAATAAAAGCACTACATTCCTCTGTAAGTGCCATAGTAACATAATCCTTGATCTTTCTCTTGTTAGATAGAATTTATTTCAAAAATTTTGCATAAGATGACATTTGAGATAAAGCTTCAGTAAAAAGTATGTTAATGTAAAGCTTTTTAAGAACATCTAAAAATTGCCCAAATTGTTTATCTAACTTTGCCTGCACTAACCTTTGGGGAAAAGGAATAGGTGGCGGCCTATAGGGTGGTGGTGAACTAGGTTTAGAATTATCAATCTTACATGGCAAATCACCTTTAGGTTCATCACCCTTTTGAGGTGGCAAACTAGGATAGGACTGCACTTGTGTAGGTTGTGATTCTAAAACAGGTTCACTGCTAAATTCAAGTCTGGGCTCAACCTCATCATCATCAAGAGACTCCCTAGGATCTTTCAATTGTTTTCCACTCCTAGTTGTGATAGCATTGCAATATTCCCTAGGGTTAGGTTCATGTTTGGCTGGCAATTTCCCTGGGGGTCTATATGAAGTACTAGCTTGCTGTGCTATCTGGGTTTCTAAAATCTTATTGTGAGCAATAACACCATCCAACTTAGAATTGATTTGCTTAATGCTCTCTGAAAGCTATCATTTTTGCTCATCTGAGTACTCATGAATTGTGCAAACATATCCTCTAGATTAGGGTTTTGGGGTTGACTCTGATTTTGTTGTCTTTGTTGGTACCCCCCTATTTTCATTTTGTGCTCCTTGGTAATTGTTGCTCTTCCAAGACAAATTTAGGTAATTTCTCCAATCAGGGTTGTAGGTGCTAGAGTAAGGGTCATTAGATCTACCTTGATTGTATCCCCCTACAGAATTCACTTGCTCCTCACCCCTATCAACAACAATCTTACACTCTTCGGCACAATGCCCATGATTTCTACAAACTTCACATGTAACAAAAGAAATAGAAGCAGTTTGCACTTGAAAAGTATCAAAATGATTACATAAAGAATCTACATTCTCAGCAAATGTGCACCAGTTATCATTGTCAGTCTTACCATGTGGAGGGTGGTAAAGAACTCCTCTCTCTGTTGTGCACTGATTATGATTTAGAGCCATCTCTTCAATCAATGTATAAGCCTCTTCCATGGTCTTGTTCATCAAGGCACCACCTGCGGCAGCATCAACAGTAAGTCGGGTATTATAAAGAAGTCCATAATAGAAAGTTTGAATCAAAACCCATTTCTCTAAGCCATGATGAGGACACTTTTGCTGTAATTCATTAAATCGCTCCCATGCTTCACTCAAAGACTCTCCCTCCTTTTGTGCAAAGTTGGTAATTTGATTTGTCAGTTGGATGGTCTTGTTAGGTGGGAAATATTTCATCAGAAAAGCGTTAGAAAGCTGCTACCATGTAGTGAGTGTCCTTGACGGCTGTGAATGAAGCCAATCACGTGCTCGATTCCTGAGGGAAAAAGGAAACAATCTCAATTTTAGTGCATCATCAGAAACTCCATTAATTTTGATTGTATCACATAATTCAAGGAAAAGAGAAAGATGGATATTAGGATCTTCAAGAGGTGCTCCTCCAAACTGGTTCTGTTGGACCATAGACAAGAAGGCTGGTTTGATTTCAAAATTGCTAGTATCAACGGCTGGTCTAGTAACACTAGAGCGAATTCCCTGTGTATTCAGGGATGCATAGTCACACAATGTTCGTCTCTCTGCCATGATTACTTCTCCTTCTCTTTCCTCTACAAACCTCAATTTCCTGCGCAATCTAAGTGTTTTGTTAATTTCTGAATCAAAAGGAACAAGAGGTCCTGATCTTAAATTCCTGTGCATGCACAAGTAAACTGGTCAAATAGATCAAATATATGCAGTAAAGTTCAAAATATGCAAAAGGAATAAAGAAAAACATAATTAATCTAAGTTTCAAAAAGAACTAGAAATAAAGCAGTAAACAAAAACAAAAACCTAGTCTAGCAATACTTTCAATATCTTCAATATTGACAAAACTAAGGTCCCCGACAACGGCGCTAAAAACTTGTTATAGTCCGCAAGTGCACGGATACTCGAAGTAATAAAATAGATATCGAACCATAGAGACCTTGTTGCCAAGTACTGAATAATCGATTTCTCGCTAGCTAAGCAATCAGAAAATAGTGAATCAAACTATCGAAAAGAACATAGAGAAAATATCAGAGAAGAAACTGGGACTAGGGGTTCATCCACTTAAATTTCGAATGACTAGATCTGGATATGTGATTGTCAATCTAATTTCATCATGATAAAGGCAAAGCTTACTTAATAAAGAAATTATCTCGCTCTCGCGCAGACAGTCATACAAAGAACCGATCCCCACTCTCGTGCAAGATCTATTCAATGCTGAAAATAAGTAAACCATCAACTAAGAACTCAAGGATCACTCTCGTGCATCCGAACTCTAAGTTGATAACCTCAAGTGGAAACTCAAAGATCACTCTCGTGCATCCGAGTCTCAACACAAGTTTTACTCAAGGTTCTCCGACGATCATAAATTTAATCTCTTACAATTTCTAATCAAGTCTAAAATATTAACTCGATCCAAAGAATCATAAAATCAACAAGGCATTAAAATTCTCTAAAAATTAGAGTTCGAAGAACAACCTAATTTCTTACGATAGTTCCAAACTCGATAATTCCTAGGGTTCCGAATTGCAAGCAATCAACTTCTCAGACTATTTTGCAAAATTCTAAAACATGCTGATATTAAGAAATAAAGGAGAATTAAAGAACAATCAATCACAAAAGTAAAATTATCACCATAAAATCAGTTTGACAAAATTAGGGTTTTCTAGTCATTAAGAAACAAAATAGATTATGTTTCAGCGTGATAACAAATCGAAGAGGGGGAAGAGAAGTTACAAAACAGGGCTGTAATGAAATTACAGCTCGTAATTTTGCTTTGAACAGTGCTGTCACTACTGTTTCATTGATTTCTCCTTCGATCAGAATCCTTTCGCTCTGAAACTTCAGTTGTATGTCCTCCTTCACCAGGCGAAGCTCTCTGTCAAATTTTGTGGCCAGAGGTGGTCTGTGTGACGAACGGCGATGAACCCTAGCGTGATTGTTCTTCTCTCAAATTCTCCCTGAATTGTGAATCAAAATTGTTCCTTTCACTTCGCAAACCTCCACCTACTTATCCTAAGTCTTCTCCTTTTTTTGGATCTTCAATTGGTGCCCTAAATCTCGAGAAATCATGTTTTTAGAGTTTCGGCGAAAAAATCAAAATTCTGGGTGCGCAATTACGACACTGTAAAATGATTACGGTAGTGCCGTAATTTCTTCTGTGAATTCTAGGCAATAATTATGGTGCCGTAGAAAACATCACGGTACTACCGTAATTGCTTCGGAAGTTCTGTAAGGAATTCGTTAGACATTACGGCACCGTGAAACTATTTACGGTAGTGTCGTGATTTGCTTGTAGCCTCTGGTTGAATTCGACTGGAAATTATGGCACCGTGGAACTTTTTACGGCAATGCCATAATTTTGTTGAAACTTCTGGAAAAATTCTCTAAAATTACGGTACCGTTGTAGTTTGTCCCAAAATTATGGTAGTACCGTAATTTTGCTAGAAGGCTTGTTTTGACTTGAAATTTGATGTGTGAACTCCCCTTTATGATTAGAACTCCTTCATGCATTAAAAGTGTTTGAAAACTGGTGATAATGATACCTTTTTGCCTGAAATTGATCAAAAACAAAGAATGATGTAGATTCCAAAGTATTTGGCAAATAAGGTATAAAAATAAAGCAAAAGAGCAAAATTATGACTCAAAAGACTAGCAAATGAGTATGAAAAATACTATGAAATTTAGAGTCATCAAATGTGTGTACAAGTACCCATTTTTCTAAATCATGATGTGGACACATCCTGTACAGTTCTTTAAATCGATCTCATGCTTCATATAGTGATTCTCCATCTCTTTGATAGAAACTGGTGATCTGATTTCTTAGTTAGATAGTCTTGCTAGGAGGGAAGTAGTTTTGAAGAAAAGCCAGAGAAAGTTGCTCTCATGTAGTGATAGATTCCCCGGGTAGAGAATGAAGCCATGTACTAGCTCTATTTTTAAGTGAGAAGGGAAATAACCTAAGTTTTAAAGCATAATCAGAAACTCCATTAATCTTGATAGTATTGCAATATTCTAAAAAAAAGTTGTAAATGCATGTTTTGATCTTCAAGGGGAGATCCATTTGGGCTATTGAATCATAGATTATATGGATGACTTAATTTCAAAGTTATTTCCCTCTACATTAGGTCTAGCAATACTAGAGTGCAAACTATTAAGATTAAGAGTGGCAAAGTCTCTAAGAGATCTATGATCCATATTTTCAATAATGGTTTATTGCAAAGTGTCTAAAAACTTAATTTTTCTACAAGCTCTACAAGTTCTTTTAATCTCCAAGTCTAGATCAATGAGGGGTCTAGACCTAAGGCTTCTTGACATACACAAGTAGAGTTTTCAAAGTTTCATATTATTTCTTAACATACACAAGTAGAGTTTTAAAGTTTCATATTATCCAAGGAAACATAATCAGACAAAAAAATTTTTTGTTAGGCCGTGATTATAAAATAATATTAAAAAAATATCAAAACATTATCTAGATGATGGGAATCAACAAAAATAACTTGATTTTCTAAAAGTTCCTATTTTAAATCCGAAAGATGCAGAGATATATAAATTTCAAATATCTCATATCTAATACTATTGGGTCCCTAAAAGTCATTTCTTCGTCTTAAAACATGCGACATTCGCTAATTGCTGTAGCCATCACTTCAAAATCTTTCTCCATGTGCATTAGACATTTCTTAATGCAATGAGGAGTTCTTGATCATTCCCCAAGTTGTATCGATATTAGCATGACAGATTAAGATAATAAACTATAAATAAATAAAGAAGCCATAATAAATTTACAACTATTATATATTAATTAAAATTAAATATTTTAAATTACTTACTAGCTATGTGAATCTTTTGGCTCATTTGATTTTCCCACTGATGTCTAATTATGACAATGTATTTATTGCTTCGGGAGCTAAATTTATTAGAAATTATCTCTATACATTATTGAATCATAAGATATATGTTTTCTCTATTAGTGTTGATGCCCTAGGACCTATCGTTGGTCCAGTGTGATATGTATCACATCTATGTTTGATAGAGTTATTATCCTGGCATTGTCGTTGTTATGCGTTTTGTACATCTGCCGTATATGTATATTTGCATAAACAATGTCCCTAGAGATGTCTAATTATGACAATGTATTTATTGCTTCGGGAGCTAAATTTATTAGAAATTATCTCTATACATTATTGAATCATATGATATATGTTTTCTCTGTTAGTGTTGATGCCCTAGGACCAATCGTTGGTCTAGTGTGATATGTATCACATCTATGTTTGATAGATTTATTATCCTGGCATTGTCATTGCTATGCATTTTGTACATTTGCCGTATATGTATATTTGCATAAACAATATCCCTAGAGATAGACTTTGTCTAGTCTCTGCTTTTGTCCTCGATGGAGTATCTGTTGGTGCATATGCCCTAGGACCATTGGCTGGTCCGATATGGGTCACATTCATTTGTGGTATATATCCTGGCATGGTCGTTGTTATGCCATTTGTACACCGGCGTCATATGTACATTTGCATATACAATGTCTCTAGAGGTAGATTTTATCTAATCTCAAAGGATAATCCCTGGTCAAGTGTCACAGTGGATAAGGGACAGCTATGATGCACTTGAGATTGGTATATGCACTAGTTGAGCATGGGTTGCTAACGCAGGCATATGGGTATATCAAGGCAGATATACTGGATCGACCCGCCGTGAGGATTTGACTTGATGTCACAGGTCAAATCTCATAGTGACAAAAATTCACTCGTCCTTGACTTGAGGGCTTTGATATCTCTATATAGTAAGGGATGTGCTTTGATACAACCTAACGCTCCGCATAACAGGTGAGTCATAACGGTTGTCATTGGGTATATCTTGAGCCATAAGAGAGATTCAATGAGCCAATGGAGGATTTGCCCCTTCCATGTGGGGAAGCTTGATGTCCATGGGCCCCTATATGGTGCATGACTAAAGTGTGTCGCCACACCCAGGTTAAGCCTGAATAGAGTCATAACCATTAATGTTGGAATTAACAAGTGTGACACACTTGTCCGACTTGGACGATCAGCTTGGCAAAAGGACTATAGTGTACATATATTTTGTTGCAGTTTTAGGGGATGTCGATGATGACTCCATTTTGAGGACTTGGGTAGCAATGATGTACTGCTTGGTGCCACTCATTGCTTGTGATGACGTGAGGTTATCATTGCCAACGTCTGAGGAACCTATAGGGTCGCACACCTAGACATTTTAGATCTTGTAATGATCGAGTTGCCTATGATCGAGTCATTAGGTTGATTCGAGTTAGTTTGGGAGTCCGATGCATCGCAGATGCGTCTGATGAGTTGGAGATGATCTTTTGGGGTGATATTGCGTTTTGACTTCAGTTGACCCCGGTTGACCTTCGGGTGACCACGTTTGACCTCGATGGACTAGGTTCAGTCGAGTGGTCAAATATTGGTTTTAAGCTCCGATTTTGTTTGGAGGCTTTTTATGATTGATTTAAACATAACATGGGGGCCCGCGACTTAAGTGTTATATTTATATTCAGTTAATGCACAACTTAAGTAGCGGGGGCCACGCGCAACTTAAGCGAATATTTATATTAAATATATTCATCACTTAAGTTGCGGACCCGTATCCATTAAGCAATAATGCATCTAGGTGCTAATTAATTATGAATTTCGTAATTAAATAGAGCCCTAGCCAAAATCATCATATAACTCCTTTCTAACCTAGCCGCCCACCTCTAGAACTCTCTCCATGGTGCCTCCTTGCATGGAAGTGTCGCACACATCCATGGATGACAAGTTTCATCCCTTGTAGGCGAATGAGATCACTTCAGAGCTTCTTCCTTCCTCCTTAGCGCGTCCCTTGGAGGGTTTGGCGTTTGACAAAATATTTTTCCTTCATGGGCCCATCTTCCATGAAGGTTGCGCAACACATGAAGGAAGGAGAAGAAGAGGAGTTACAACATCTCTTCTTATCTTAGTGCATCTTCTTGGGAAATTGGCACTAAGAAGGAGCTCTCATCATGATGGCACATCTTCATGGAGAAGGCACATGCTTTGAGGAAGTGGAAGGAAGTTTGTGAGATCATCCCTTCATCTAGGCGCATACTCTAGGAGTATTGGTCTATGATGAATAGAGTATCCTCTAGGAGGATTGGCGCATCTTCTAGGAAGATGGCGCATGATCTCTAGGAGGATTGGCGCATCTTCTAGGAAGTTGCGCATGGTCTTCTCTTCATCTTCTTCATGGGTGAATCTTTATGGTGGCGTATACCATGAGGAAAAAGAGGTGTGGCTAGACAAGAGATTGACACAAGTTGTAGAGCTAGCCTCTCCTTGTGGTCAATCTCCTCCCTTCATCATCTCTTTGGCGCATCTTGGAGATGGCGCAGGCAAAGAGGGCAGCGACATAGGCAATAGGATCCTCCTCCCGAAGGCTAGCACCAAGCGCGAAGTGAAGAGAATCTCGAGCAGTCCATGTGTGCACGATTGTAGAGGGCGGACACTTGTGCGTCTCTCCTTCATCATCTACAGCCCCTAAGATTATGCGAATAAAGGTATATTACTTTGACACATCCGGTGGATCACTCGTAAGGGATCCTGGCTCTTAGGGTTATCTTGTTTCGGGCCAATGCTTCCGCTGTTATTAAAATTTTAAAATTGGCCCGGGGATTCCCAACAGTGGTATCAGAGGGAACTTATGAGACCCACACGGTGTATTTTGCTTATCTACATGTGCCTATGTCATAAAAGATTTTAAAATTTTTTATGCCATGTTCTTCTTCTTAGAAAAATGTAGGTTTATTAATTTCGACGACTTGCATAAATTTAGTGACTTTGATTTTCCTTGTTTGTTAAGGATAGACCTTGCATACAAGTCATGTAGAATTGAATAAATTTGATATGATAAGTTTGTCATGGAGAGGTGCCTAGCATGCCAAAAGCATGCTTGCGCCACTCTCATGGAAGCTTAGAAAATTTGTTGAGTCCAAGAGAAATTTATGATGAGTTGTTGAGAGTTAATAAACAGGTTTATGAAAAACTAAAATTAATTTTAATTGTTAGTTTCTCATTGAATGTAGAAGAGCATGATTGGGTGCTTTTATTATTGCATTATGATATGTTTATAGACAAGCCCTTATGCATGCCTGGGATGTATCCTTGTGAGGCCTGTGTGCCGCCCTATTTCCTTTATTTGTTTTGTAATTAAAGTTGAAGATTAGGGATGATAGAGAGCATATCATGACTTCTCTTTGGCACATCTAAATCATATGGGGCAGCCTCTTCCTTAGCCGAATCCTTGGTAGCTTCTAGGGTTCACCTTAGTGGCACACCTAGAGGATTAAGGGCTGGTAAAGAGGGCTTGTGCATACCTATTGATTGCCCAAAACTTTGGTGGCTTCTAGAGCTTTCTAGAGGCGCATCAAGCATAGTTTCAACGGCTGATCTAAGAAGTGATGCAAACAGCCCCTCATGGTGATGTTTCTATGCAAGTGGTGCACCTTGATGGTGGCGCAACATGCTAGATAAGATTGCACCCCTATGATTGGCCGAAGCCTAGGAGGAGCCTAGAGTTTGCGAGCTAGCATGGGTGGAGAAGAGTGTTGACCAAACCCCAGAAGGAGTCTAGGGTTTGCGAGCTAACACAGGTGGGGCATAGGGCTGGGCAAACCTAAGGGGGCATCTGGGTTTTCCCCTAGATTGCGCCTCTAGGGTTTGTGAGCTGACCTTTGGAGCTAAAGACCTAGGCAACACACCTAAGGTTTGGAGTAGAGCCCTTAGAGCACTCTGGGGTGAGCCGAGGACTTAGTGGCATGGGCCCATGGCTTGTGCCTTAGAGTAGTTAGGTGATTAGTCTAGGTCTAGGGGCTTGTTACTATTTTTGGGCTATAACCATATCATATTTTATTTTCTACTCAGTTTTAAGCATGCCTTTGATGTTTTATTTTTCATGCTACTCACTATAGGATTGCATGCCTGTATTGTTAGATGAAAGATAAAACTAAATGGTGAGACCAAAAAAACCCTCAATCCAAATATCAAGTCTGTTAACCGCCTTCTGACACGTAGCCCTCGTCAAACTATCGATCGATGGTGTTGTGCATTATTTCCCACCCTCGTGGGACACACCCATCTATCTTTAGGAGGCGTGTGGTGACAATGATTTCCCTAGTCTGGTTAAAACTCTGGACGTGCCTTGAAAGTCTGGAGGCAACCTCAAGAGGTTAGGGCTTTGTGCTGTATCTAGCCCTCGTTGGACACAAAGTGCCTGAACTGTCTCAGAAGGGGAATTGCCAAGTTGCAATTGGCTAGTGTGCCTTCCTCATGAAGCATGCGTCACCTTGTGCAGCTCATCCGACCCTTGTGGGATGCAAGGCCATATACGGAAGGAGGATCCCATCTCACTAAGGAAATCTAGTGATTTCCCAATCGACTTTTGAGGGTTGTCGATTCGTGCAAAATAGTGAGAGCCCAATCATTTATAAAAGGCCAAATTAAATGATTGGTTCGTAGATTTGCTTATGACCATTGCAGATGGTCACTGCGATCTCTCCTAAGTTGGTTAGAACCAACTAATTGGATTGGTATTTGAGGATTGTCCTCAAGCTCGAGGAAAAGCTGTAACTCCTTGAGCAGCCTTTACCTAAAACCCATATAATTTATAGCCTTGTTGGCTGATGAGGATGCTTATGGGGTAGCTTGTCTATTGCTAGCATGTCGCCTTCCACAGACAAGTTAGAATAGAAAGCTGTAACCTCTAAAGCAGTCCTACAATGCAAAGGTAGGCTCTATTGCTTGACTGATGTATTAAAGATGAAATAAGAATTGGAGATAAGGTACTCAAGATTGATTGCTAGCAACCTCAAAATGAGTAGAAGAGAAGTAGCCCTTCATCTTCTGGCTAAAGTAATTGTGTTGCCTAAGTCTAGTTTTCCAATTTTGGCACATGGGTATATCGTACCGCATAATGAGACCAACACTTGCAAAAGTATTTTGGTGCTCAACAGAAATAGGGCAATGCTGATATAGAGAGATTGACCTACCAGTTGGAGCATACTCTGTTGCCATAACTGTAGGAGATCTCACTCTCTCTAGGGTCAAGACTATGTAGGTGATGCTAAAAGCTTATTCCACAATGAACTTAATTCCACTTAAATGTATCTCCGAGTTAGGAGATGACATGACTCAATATTTGGATCTACAGATATGAGACTTTGGGTCATATATCTGAGGTTCTGTTACCATAGAACCAAGATCTGATAAAGTGTAAATGGTGTATCCTAAGTTCACTTAGGGATACAAATTTCCATAGACCCATAGGAGAATAAGTAATTGTTGATCATAGTGCTATTTTTCTTGAAATTGTCTTTCCTTGAAAAAGGTTAGTGGGAGGAAGTTGTGACTTGGATTTAGTCCAAGGTCAACCACTTAGCACAAAAGGATCAAAGATGGAATCTGAACCGTATATGTAGGTTGTGGGCAACCTAGGGTTCAGAAAATATGGGAATAAGGGTTGAATTGATTCATGTGTGCCTATGTTATGGGTAACTCCTAGCAAGGACAATGAATCTTCCCTTATGGATAAGATTAAGTGGTTCTGTACCTATCTTTGGCAATGTTGTTTGGGCCTTGTAAGACAAGAACCTCATCCATTGACTCCATGCGAATGGACTCATGGATTCAATCTCCTTTCAAGAGAATGAGTCAGATCAACCTCTCTTGAGAGCTTAACTCGCACAAGCCTTGTTTACTAAGGACAACAACATTGATGTTCTTCACTTGTTACAAGTGGAAGAGCTTCCCTCTTCCTCCTTGAAGTGGCGAGAGCTCTAGGGACTTGAAGCTTCATCTCTTTCATCTTAGGGGCAACTGGAAGAGCTTCCCTCTTCTTGCTTCCTCTCCTCTTCTCCTTGGCGCATGCTTTGTGCTTGGCGCAAGTCGAGAAGATAGGGGACAGCTTGTTGGCACCTCCTCCTTCGTGATTGGCGCAAGCAACAAGCAAGACTCCAAGGCATGGATCTCGCCTTACAAGGCTAGCACCAAGTGTGAAGGTTGAGAGGACTCGAGGAGCCTGTGTGTGCATGACTGCAGAGGACCTTCCTATGCGCGTCTTCATCATCGGCAATCACTCTAGAAATTGCTAAAGGTACTACTCTTCACATCTGTCGGTTTTCTCACTTGTGAGTAGATCCTAGTGCTCTGGGAATTTTGTTTTGGGCCCATGCTTCTGTTGTTCATAATTTTAAATTTGGTATGGGGATTCCCAATAGTGGTATCCGAGCGATCTTACAAGGCCCGATGGTGTCTTTCTATATGCGCAAAACCCCGTGTCATAAAAATTACTTTTTGAAAACTTTATGACATGATTTTTCTATTGAAAAATAAATTTCTAAATTTTTGCCTCGTTCATCTTCTTCTTGTTTTGTATTCTTCACATGTCGGATAGACCTTATGTGGAAGAATTTATCCCTCTTTGCGCTTAAAGGATAGACCTACAGTGCAAGACCCTTAGGAGATTATAGGGGGCAAGGATTGGGTGATTGCTCTAATCTCTATGGGGTAAGGATTGCTTGGGGCGGCTACCCCTTGTAGACTCCTGAGAGGGATGAAACACAAAGAATAGATGATGAAGAGTAGCTGAAAATTAAGGAAGGGTTTTATGAAAAATTAAAATCGATTATGTGTTGGTTTTTCATAGCATGTAGACAACCATGAGTAGGATATTTTTGTGTATCATGATGTGATCTTACACAACCCAAAATTGCTATGCCTATGATGTATTCTTGTGAGGCCTGCCTGCCTATTGGTGTATATGCCCTAGGACCGATGGCTGGTTTGATATGTGTCACATTCATTTGTGATATACATCTTAGCAGGGTCATTGTCATGCATTTGGTACATCTGCGTCATTTGTACATTTGCATATACAATGTCCTTGGAGATAGATTTTATCTAGTCTCAAAGGATTATCCCCTAATTAAGTATCAAAGTGGATAAGGGACAGCTATGATGCACTTGAGACTAGCAGATGCGCTAGTTCAGCATGAGTTGCTTACACAAGCATATGAGTATATCAAGGTAGATATATTGGATTGACCTGCTGTGGGGATTTAACTTTGTGTCACAGGTCAAATCTCATAGTGACAGAGGTACACTTGTCCTTTACTTGAGGTCATTGATATCTTTATATGGCAAATGGTGTACTTTGATACAACCTAACGCTCCGCTATAGCAGGGGAATTATAACGGTTGTCATTGGGTATATCGTGAACCATATGAGAGGTTCAATGAGCCAACAGAGGATTTTTCCCCTTCGTTGTGAGGAAGCTTGATATCAATGGGCCCCACATATGGATGCATGACTGAAAGTGTATGGCCATACCTAGGTGAAAACCTGATTTAGTCATAACCATTAGATTGGGTTAAACAAATGTGACACACTTATCCAATCAAGATATTAGCCTAGCAAAAGGGCTAGAGTGTACATGTACTTTGTCGTAGTTATAGGGGATGTCGATGACGACTCTATTTCGATGACTTGGGTAGTAATGATGTACTGGTAGGTGTCACTCATTGCTTGTGATGATTTGAGGTTATCACTGCTAACATCTAATGAACCTATAGGGTTGCACACCTATACACTCGAGATCTCGTATTGATCGAGTTGCTTATGATCGAGTCATGTATTTTATTCGAGTCAGTTTGGGAGTCCGATACATCGCGGATGCGTCTGATGAATTGGAGATGACATTATAGAGAGTTGTTGTGTTTTGACTTCACTTGACCTTGGTTGACCTTCGGGTGACCACATTTGACCTCAGTGGACTAGGTCTAGTCGATGGGTCAAGTGTTAGGTTTAAGCTCCGGATTTGTTCGGGGGCTTTTTATGATTAATTTAAATGCAATACATGGAGTCCACAACTTAAGTGATAAAATGAATATTTGTATTCATCTTATTGCAACTTAAGTCATGGGGGCCACACGCAACTTAAGTGAACATTTATATTCAATTTATTTGTAACTTAAGTTGCGGAGCCCATTCTATCACTCTATAATGGATCTAGGCACATATATTATAATTAATTTCATAATTAATTATGCCCTAGCTGAAAACCATCATCTTCTCAACTCTAACCTAGCTGCCCACCTCATGTTTCTTCTCCATGGCACCTCCATGGATGAACTTGTCGCCCATCACATGGTGTGACAAGATTTATCTCCTCTAGGTGCATGAAAAGGCTTGGGGCCTTCTTCCTTTCTCCATAGTGCATCCTTTTTCAGGGGATTGGCGCAAAGGAGGAAGATTCTTCAAATTGGCGCATACTCATGGGAGAGGCACAATCTTGAAGAATGAGAAGACTTGGAAGGGTTTTTTCACATCACCATGACCCATCTTCCAGGAGGATTGGGGCAAGATGGTGAAGAGAAAGAAAATATCCTTATGGGCGCACCTTGGTGGTGGAGCAAGCCATGATGAAGTGGCTAGGAGATGAGATTGACACAAGTGGTAGAGCTTCCCTCTCCTTGTGGAAAATTTCCTCCCATTGTCCTCCCTTTGGCACTTCTTGGAGATGGCGCAAGCAAAGGTGAATATGGATCTTCCTCTCGAAGGGTAGCACCAGGAGTGGATGGAAGAGATCTCAAGGTGCCCGTGTGTACATGATTGTAGAGGGCATTCCCTTGCACGCCTCAACTTCGTCATTGGTAGCCCCAAGGATTTTGCGATGCAGGTATACTACTCTGTCACATCCAGTGGATCACTTGTAAGGACGAACCTGCATAGTGCGTGAAACTGTTTCCGGGCAAAGTTTCTGCTGTTATTAAATTTCAAAAATTATCCGGGGTTTCCCAACAGTAGTATCAGAGTGACCTTAGAAGACTCACAGAGTGTATATTGCTTTTCTACACATTTTACTACCTGCATGCCATGAAAAATATTTTAAATTTTTCTTATGCCATGATTTTCTGTTTAGAAAAAGGTTGGTTTGTCATGCTTAATTTTTGTTAGAATTTGCCTGCTTGTCAATTCTCCTTGTGTCTCAAGGAAAGACCTTGCGCACAAGCTATGTAAAAATTATATGAGATTTTTCCCTTTAATATTTCATTGTAAGGTGGACTGAAAGGGGCAGCAAGCATGCGCCATTTTCACAGGTAACCTAAGAGAATTAATTAGAGGGAAATTCATGATAAAATTTTGGGTGATGAACAGATTTATAAAAAAGTAAAATTAATATTTTAAATGTTGGTTTTTCATTGCATGTAGAAAGAGCATGAGTATGTGCTTTTATTGCTATTGCATTGTGATATGGTTATAGACAAGCCCCCTATTATGCCTGTGATGTATTTGTGAGGCTTGCTGATGCAGGAGAAGCTAGCACTGAAGAAGGGGAAGAGTTGGACGAGAAAACACCCCCACAACCTTCTGCGAGCCAAACACGGACAAGCCGTGAAGCCCATCACGGGTGTGACGGCCTCGGCAAAGAATGTAGGACACAAGCACGGCTGTACGTGCCATCACGGGCAGGCACTGAACAGCTCAGCAACAAAATGAAAAAATCGGTGATTTCGGACACGAACGCAGTCACGGCCATGAACACCATCACGGCCAGGCCATGAACACCTCGGCAGATTCCGGAGCACCTGATCATGGCCGTGAACACCATCACGGCCAGGTTGTGATCACCTCGGCAGACTCCAGCAGACCTGATCACAGCCGTGAACAGCATCACGGCCAGGCCATGATCACCCCTGAAGCTGCTGATCTGCCCTGACGATCTTGTTTCAATGTACACAACCCTCCATACTATATTCACCCATCCAAGGAGAATCCAAGAGAGCCCAACAAGGTGATAATTTGGCGATCCCAACACTTAAGTCAACCACCGGATCGCTACATGGGAGTTATTAGCCCGCTATCGGTCCATACTGAGGTACTTCAACCCATATGCCTCGCAACCCGACCCTCTGAACACCAAGCCCAAGATGAGTACCACAATCATCTCAAGAACATGGCCCAAGAGCAAGCCTTGACCGTGATGAACCAGCCCATAATTTCAAAATTCTGCTATTTCGTCACGGCGTGCTCCGAGCTCATCTAACGGTCGTTGCAACCACCCCCGTACGAGGATCCAAAGGACATGCGCAAAAGCTTCACTTTAGTTGGTAGGAGTTTATTTTATCTTGTCTTGTAGCTGCAGCTTGACCACTTTTGGTGCTGCAAGAGTTGGTAGTTGGTAGGATTTCTCTTTTTTCTTGTTCCCTCCCCTCTTGTTCTATAAAAGAGGAGGATGGGTTAGTTTAATTCTCAGTTCTGAAGAGAAGTAGTGTTCTCCTAGTGAGCTAGAGTGCCTCTAGCGTTTGTGGAAGTCATAATTGGTGCTTCGACTTTAGCGTTTGTAAGAGTCGTGGTCGGTGCTTCGACTCGGAAGTTTGTTTCCCGCTATGCAATAAGTAAATCTCACTGCCTCCGGTGGGTCAGGTTTGCCTATTTTTGAAAGTTCTATTGTGTTTTCATTGAGTTTTGCCTTCGTTTCTCCTTCACCCACGAGCATCGGTACATCGGAGGCATGGAACGATTCCCTATTTCTCCTTCACCCACGAGCATCAGTACATCGGTACATCGCACGAGCAGAACCCCACGAAACCGCTGCCCCTAAAACGTGCTGCACTTAAAATTTGCCAAGAGGTTACTGCGTAATTTCATAATTCTGAGTGTCATTGATTTCTCTTGCATTTGTATTGCCCCGAAACGAGTTCGTTGCCAGTTTCTTCGTGCTTTCTTGCTGCACTTTTCTAGGCGTTTTAACTTCCCTCGTCTCAAGACCCTCTCTCATTTTTTGCGCATTGTGTAATCACCGTAGAGTATGGCACTAAGGACCAACCCTCCAATTGTAGCTACATCATTTCTGGTATCAGAGCTAGGTTGCGCGTTTAATTCTTATTGTTCGCATGGTCCAACTTCGTTGCATTGGCATATTTCAGCATGACTTTTGCGTTTTCCGCATTCTGAACTTAGAATATTTTCCCTTGTTTGTGCATGATGACTATGAGGTCACAAGTCATGTCTTCCCAATTCCCTAAAACCCAAGAGTCGGTCCAGCCCTCAGAAGGGACTAGTACTCCGTTAGACTCTATAGTTGCACTTACGGTGCAAGTAGATGCGCTTATTACGCAGCTTGCCACCTATAAGCAGTCGATGGATACTACAGTCCAGCAACTTAAGCTATCAACAGATACTGCGGTCCAACAACACTTGGCTGGTTTCCGGGACCTCGCTGATGTCGTTAATGTGTCGAAGCATAGGCGCCCTAACCTGAGTCAACCCCCTCCGTCTGCATACCCCGCTCCCACTAGAGAGTTACCCCCAGTCCCCGCACCCACTAAGCGCCAACCCTTTGAGGATGAGCTCGGCCATCGTAGACCTTACACGGTCCATGGAGGTCTGGCCTATGAGGATGAGCACGACGAGGATGATGTTTGGGCTGCATAAATGCCCCTAGCCCAACCCCGCTACGAGCATACCCGGGCTGACGGCGACTTTCGTCACTTCGTCCGGAACACCCCAGTGCACTTCGTGGGCGGTCTTGACCCAACGCAATTCCTGGATTGGGTTGCATCTATAGACTCGTTGATGTAGGGGCATCACCAAGAAGATCCAAGAGAAACAGGAAGATCCCAATTCGCTATGGGATGTCAACTTGATGGAGCTTATTGCATCAACATATTTACATTCTGCTCATTTTGGAACTTGTTTACTTTCCTACTTAAACTCTAGAATTGTTAACTGACATTTTGGGTTCTACCTAGTCTTGCTTGTCACAAGGCTAGTTTGGTAGAACAATTTTGTAAGCTTTATATTTCGGTGTTGCATGTTGTAGTTAGGAGGTAGCCTAGGATTTATTTTCTGAATCTTTGTTTTATTTTTGTAGTTGATATAATAGGTGTTGTAGCCTAGGGGAATATCACATGTAATGCACTAGCACCTCACTTCCTAGCTTTCATGGCAACCTCGCTAGCTTCATCAGCCAAGGAAATACCTTCAACATCCTCATGCGGCATTCAAGAAAAGTCAACAGTGTCAACATCATCAAAATCAATCATGGAGGTCAACTAGCTCAAGGAAGAAATATCAATCAGCAAGCTTCACACTCTTAGTCATCACAGCCAACATTCAGTCAACATCAAATATAGCTCAAGCCACTCAAAGGGTCAGTGCCACGTCAAATAATATACCCAGCTCAACCATTGCTACGGTCAGTGCCACATCAAATAATCAAAGCATGCACAAGGGATTTTCTCCAACTCAGATCTAAACCGACCACACTCACCAATCAAAACCACGCTGAGGATAAGTCTGGCAATAATGAAGAAGACCAAGAGTCACCACAAATTTGTAACGTTGGGAAGAAGGTTTAAAGTCCATGTAGTTTACACTTGCACTAAGTTGAAAAATTTCTGAAAGAAAACTTTTTGTTAGCCGCGTGCTTTTTGAGGGAGAGCCGGATGGCCCCTTGTTGTGTGTTTAAGGGTGAGCCGGAAGGCCTCTTGTGTTCCCCGGAGGGTGTGCCGGAAGGCCCCTCATTCCTGTTGCTCGTGACCTCAAGCACCAAGTGGTCTCCAGCTTCTTGCCGAGTACTTGCCCTTGAGGAGCTGGAGTATTCTGCAACCTATTTAGTGCTGGAGTTGAAGAAACCTGCGCATCTTCCAGAACCTTAACCTGTTCAAGACAACTGAAGTTAATTGGTTGAAGGCTTAGAAGGGGTTCGGTCCCCTTCCTTCAAGGGGACCTCAGGTGTTCCTAATCCAACTTCCCTCTCTAATTCTGAAATTCTCCTGTTAAGACATTGAGATATCCGTAAACTATTTGACTGAAAATTCTGAAATCAAAATAGAGCTACATACTTAAGGGGACATCTTGGGTTGTAAATGAAAATAGAGCTACATTGTACTTTCCTGTCCTTCATCAGTGGTATCAGAGCAACCCTTAGGTGCTCTATGTTTATTTGCTGTTAGTTTGGTTTGTGACGAGAACAAACATTTTCTGAACGCTGAGTTTGGTCATTCTGCACTGTATCTGTTTGCTGATTTTCCTTATCCTGTTTTTTGGAGTTTGTTTTTCTGAAGTTCGATTACCTGTTGCTGTGCTTGTGTAAGGACGTCTGCTAGGTCTTGGTTTCTGAATATACTATCTTGGTTTCTTGCTGAACTTCCATTTCTAAAAATCTGCACGTCAATGTAGCTTACCATTTACATTTTCTGAATCTTGCTGCATTAGTCCGTATCTTCACTGCAATTTGAATTTTCTGAACCCTGATACACTAGTCTTTGAAAGTAAAGGTTAATGTCAACATTTGTATTGCTAGGCCATCATCAAACTGCAAGTGTCGAGTGTTTACTCTTATAACCTGAAGTCTACAAACTATCACTTTTATTCCCTGAATTGACTGTAGCTTACCGGCTGACATATTCGATATTCCATTGAATTTGGCGTTCTGTGATATCCTGATTGCCTTGTGGTTTCTACTGATTACTAAGCCTACATACTTGTCATTCGCCCAACACTAGAACATCATCACCAATCTGGAATTTCCATTTAGCTGCTACATCTGTTCCTTTTATTTAGCACTATTTCACCTGCTAGCTTATTGTTTGATTATTTGCTGTTACTTCCATACTTGTCAACATTTGTGTGGACTTGACTTTCAATATGGTGCGCACTAGGAGTAACCCCATTGTTGAAGACCCTGAACCTGAAACTGCAACCCTAGCCGATGTCATAGCCATGCTAGCTGAAATGAGGGCTGACTCTAGGGCTATGAAGAAATCTATAGATAGTTTAAATTTAAGAGTGGGGCAATTGGAAACTGATCCTAGGCATGACCCTGACCAACCTGACCTGGAAGCTGAATTCCCTATAGAAGGAATTACCCAGCCACCTATCACATCGCCTAAAAGGCCTAATGAACAAATGTGGGGGGAAGGGACTAGTATGGCTAATCAAGATAATAGGGCAACCCAGGGCCAGCATCCAAAGGAAACCTACACCCATTATCGAGTCAACAACCAAAGGAGACCTACACCCGTCTTAGATGAACTTCAAATAGGAGAACCCTTCAGTAGAGCCCCTACTCACACTAGGGAGGAAGATGAGGTGTCTAGGACCATGAGACTTAGCTCATCTGTTTTTGAAGGAGGTTTAGACACACAAGAGTTTCTAAATTGGAAAGTTCGAGTGGAGCAATACTTTGAATGGGGCAAAATACCGGAGGCAAGGAAAGTACAATGTATCAAGTTTCTGTTAAGGGGATCGGCTCAAATGTATTGGAATAGTGTAGAAGTCAAGCTAGCTAGAAGTGGCATACCACCTATCACTACTTGGTATGACATGAAATGGAAATTGAGGGAAAAGTATGTTTCTCCCAACTATAGGCAAAGGATCTATGATCAACTCTCTAGACTGGTCCAAGGAAATGACACCGTTGCTGAATATGTGAGCAAATTTGAGGACCTTCTAATCAAATGTGACCTACAGGAGGATCAATGGTTGACATTAAACCGATTCAAAGGAGGACTTAGGGCTGATATTAGGAGAGCTTTGGTACATCATAGATGTGAGACCCTACAAGAAGCTTACCATTTTGTTATGGATATCGAATATGATTTACAACAAATGAGAATCCCTCAACCTAAGGTCAGCACCCATACAGTGTCAATCCCAACCAGCCCCAATCATTTACCAGCTAACGCACCTATAGTGGAAGGTAATTCTAGAGATAAGAGACCTATGAATCCAACCACCAGCAAACCCACTTGCTGCAAATGCTCTAAGCCTGACCATATTGCTAAGGATTGCCCCAGGAAAACCTTGCTCATAGAAGAGCTTGAAGAGGATGAAACGTAGGTAGAAGTGGAGAATGTGGCATATGTTCCTGAATATAATAGTGAAGAAGAACCCCCGCTACCCTAGCTCTTGTGAGATGTACTTACATTAAAAATGCCCCTGCCGAGGATTGGAAAAGAACTAGTCTCTTCTATACATATATAGAATGCAATGAGAAGGTGTGTAAGATCATTATAGATAGTGGAAGTAGCCTTAATGTCATTTCCAAACAAGCTATAGGTAAGTTCGGTCTAGAGCAAGAAAAGCACCCCAAAGCCTTATAGTATCTCATGGGTTGACAAGACTAGCATTCCCGTTGCTTTTAGGTGTAAGGTACTGATGGAGGAAGGAAATGATGGAGGCAGGAACCCCAAGCCACGAAGATACAAGTGGAGCATGAGGTTACCATAGGCAAAGGCTCAGAGTTTCACAAATAAGCTAGCAAGCTCAATCAATAAAGCTAGCTCAATAATAGAATGAATCACTTGAACCACAACCAAATCGAGCCCTACACTTCAAACCAGCCATTCAAGCACCTCATCCAACAATCATCCTCACGCCAACGTTCATCAAGGAATCATCAATTCTCCAACAACCTGCAAACAAGGCATGCGACTGCAAGCCAGCCAATTGGGGATTTGATGAAGCACACGTTGACACAAATCTTCATCGCTGCTAAGAAGGAAGCCTCAACGTCTCTCCCTACTGATCAAGCTAATCTTCTGGAAAGGAATCCTCAACGTCTCTATGCTACCATGGAAGGAAACTGTAACGTTCGGTAGCAACGTTTCTCCAGGCGTATCCCTATATTTATCATGCGTGCACCTTGTAATAGATAGAGTTTTGAATGAATGGAAATGGTTTTCTTCCGATGGAATTAGATGTCTCTTTTCTTCTCCTCGAATGCTTATGTCACCTAGCTTTCCCCTCTCATCCTTCTAGGGTTGAGCCCCTCCCTCTTCCCTTCTTCTCTAATCTCTTCCTCCTCCCGAAACCAATCTTTCCAGCCATGCGTGTTCCAGGATTTCTGAGATTTTTCGAGTTCGCCGCCTATGATCCACTGGCCAGATCTCCACGAGACTTCGGCCACCCCTCTTCCTTCCCCTGAAGATGCTTCAGCCGCCGGCATTTGCCCATCCACCTCTCCGATCGCTGAAATCGAAAGAATCACCGTCACGCCCAGCTTCCGCCAACACGTCCCCTGCTTCGCCTGCAATTTCAAACAGATTTCTGAAATTTCTTGTGCTTCCCGCCGGGGATCCAGCCATCAGATCCCTACACAACTTCAGACACCGCTTCATCATCCACCGAATAACCTTCAGCAGCCAGCATCCATCCATCCGCCTCTCCGATCATCGGAATCGACACGCCCGACCAATCCCCTGTTCGCGCCATGCTTCCACACTCGATCCACCACTCAGCATCGTTCTCCTCCGACCGTCCACTGTCTGTCCCGAACCTCCATCCACAGCTCCACCAACATCACATGAACTTCCAGTTGTAGCAGTTTCGACGTCCGTGCACCACCGGACGAATGGCGACGAACCATGCTCACACGCGCGACTTCCCTTGTTTTCCAGATTTCCCCCGCGTCTCCTATTTCCTGTTACCTGTTTCCAATTAATACTAATCTAATTAAGCTATTTCTTGCAGGTATTTGAAGAATCTGGTACTATAAAAATCTTGAAATTTGGCACGGCATGGAAGCACACATCTCGATCTATCATTTGGATAACTTGGTTCAATCCAACAACACATGGATCATTCTGGAAGACATGGCATATTTTGTTATCTGAAATAACTTCTGCAATTGTTTCATCGACTAATCTGATTAGTGCTCTTTGCGCAGGTATTAAAGATGCATAGGTATGCCAGAACTCCTGACCCTTGACATGAGTCTGAAGAATACATCATGTTCTACATCTTGGTTTAGTCGGCTCAATTTTTTGATATATGGATTTTTCTCCAAGGCATAGCAACTTTTCCCAACTGATTATTTTATTGCCCTGGAATTCTGCATGCTTTAATGAATATGATGTTTTCCTAAAAATACAAAATAAATAATTGAATTTTTAAATTTGTCACACGCTTCCCCCCTACATCAGGTACCCCTAAGATTAGCCCACTACCTAGGAAATATTTGTTGTGATGTGACAGAGATGGATGTGGCTGATGTCTTACTTGGTCGGCCATGGCTCTATGATCTTGATGTCACTCACCATGGGAGGAGCAACACATATGAGTTCACAGTTGATCATAAAAAGATTACACTTATGCCTAGCTTACTAAGGGAACTTAGAGCCTCACATAAGAATGGAAAGGCAGTGGATACTCATAAACATATCACCTTGTTAAGAACCCAACCCTTCCTACAAGCCACCAAGGAAACCGGCATGATCTACACCCTAGTAGTGCAACCTGTCAATTCTGAAATCCAACATGAATAGCCACCCATCTGAAAGTCCCGAATAAGGGGAGGCGAAACCCTAATAGGCGCATATATAAAATTTTCTCAAGGCGGAATCTAGGGTATCCTAGGATCGCATGTATGAACATATGATCAACATTAATAACATGTATAGATCAAGTGAGAGATCATACCAATGCCATTGCTTTGGATGATGAGTTGGAAGGAAAGAGGCGTGTGCTTCTTCTCCAAAGGCAATCGCACACAAGATGAGAGTTGGCTACTCCTTGTCGTTCCTTGTGCTAGCAAGGATCTCCAAGTCTCCTTGATCGCTTGAAGGGAATTGAGATGATCTCTTTTCTTGGCCAAACTCTCTCCAAGGCGTGAAGACACACTCTCCACGAGAGAGGAGAGGCGACAAGAGGTGAAGAGGCGAGAATAGGGCAATGCTCTAGAACGTGAGGCGTGCTTTGTATTTTGGAAAGCATGACTTCCAAAAATAGCAAGCCACTAACATCATGCGTTCATGCGTTCACTTCAAGTGAACGATCGCATTTTTCTCCCTTGACTTGAACCATGCGCTCACACTAAGTGAACCGGTTCAATTTCATTTAGTTCAAAGACCAAATTTAAACCAAGCATTGGTCTAGATCAAATTAAACCATAAGGCTCAAGATCTAACCGTTCACCTCTTAATGCTCTTGATCTCACCGATCTAGCATCAAATCTCTCGATCGAAGCTTACCGATCTCAAGCTCTAATCAATCAAACATGATCAGACTAGACCTCACTTACAATCAGAGTTTAAATCCCTTAAACTGAACCAAAACAATTCAGTCCACACGATCTGACTTAAGTAAGCCATATCATTAAATTGTGTGACCCTAAGGGTTTCCTTTAAATGTCGCTAACGATAACTTACGTTATCACGATCAGTGAGAGGTATCTAGCAACACATCACTGTCTCCCGATATAAAGGAAAGAGTCTTCCAAGACTACACCCAAACCACAGCACAAGTGTGAACTCAAGTCACTTGACATATGTGTTTCCTTTGCCACTGGATGTTCTTATTGGACAAGCGTGTCAAGCCTGTAATTCCAATATGATGAGAGTGGTTAGATCAGATGAACATAGTCATCTGGGTATGGCCATACACTTTCTCAACCATCTCATCGAGGAGGCCCCTATAGAACATCACACTGCAAACAAGGAGACGGCAATCCTATATCTATCACTAGTGCCCTAACATGACTCATGATCATTATCCAAGATAGTCTATAACCATTATGTTTCAAATGATATTGAACTACCTCAAAACAATGCCAATCATCATTTAGAAACACAAGTGATCTCAAGTGAGAGGAAATATGCCACTTGTTTGCATATAAGGATTATTCACATTGTGACAAGCAATCGAATATCCTAAGTAGGGTCTGTCCAATACATCCAATGTACCCATGAGTCTACATCTTATTCCATGCTCGAAGCATCCTATAAGATTAGAACACATATTAGTCTCAATCATATCAAGGCTGTCTCATGTTCACCAAGATATCTCGACTAAGGACAAAACTGCATGTCAGCCAAGCTGAACAGCATTGAGACATTATTCAGAAGTATACATATTGCAGCAGATACTGTAACAACCTGAATAACAACCATTGCCTTTATAAATATAGAGTTTATACATGATACTGATATAATCCCAAGGCCTCAAACATTAGCCTTAAGGGCATAACCCAACAATCTCCCACTTGCACTTAATCTAATGGTTGAGAAATCTCAAACCCATATTATTACAGTGCTTCTCATGCTTCTGCTGCGCCAGAGGCTTTGTAAGCGGGTCAGCTAGATTGTCATCTGTATGAACCTTACAGATCTTGATCTCTCCTCGATCAATGATCTCCCGGATCAAGTGAAACCTTCTCTGTATGTGCTTGGACTTCTGGTGCGACCGTGGTTCCTTTGCCTGTGCTATTGCTCCAGTGTTATCACAGAAGATAACCAAAGGATCTGCACTCGAAGGAACAACACCAAGTTCCTGAACGAACTTACGAATCCACACTGCCTCCTTAGATGCTTCTGAGGCTGCAACATACTCGGCTTCTGTTGTGGAATCAGCAACAATTGATTGTTTGAAACTTTTCCACACCACTGCTCCTCCATTCAAGCTAAAAACATAGCCTGATTGCGATCGGAAATCATCCTGGTCTGACTGGAACGAAGCGTCAGTATATCCTTCAATACTGAGTTCTTCCTGACCTCCATATATCAAGAACATATCTTTGGTCCTCCGAAGATATTTCAAAATGTTCTTGACCGCAATCCAGTGTTCCTTACCTGGATTACTTTGGAATCGACTGGTGACGCTTAACCCATAAGCGACGTCTAGGCGAGTACACAACATCGCATACATAATGGATCCAATAGCCGAAGCATAAGGCGTATTGTCCATTTCATCTTTCTCAGACTGTGTTTGAGGACACTAGCTCTTTGAAAGATTCAGACCATGTCTGACTGGAAGATATCCTCTTTTAGAATTTTCTAAATGGAATCTCTCCAGGACTTTATCGATGTAAGTACTCTGGCACAGCCCGAGAAGCCTGTTAGATCTATCTCTGTAGATCTTCACACCTAATACATAGGCTGCTTCTCCTAAATCTTTCATCTGGAAACATTTTCTTAACCATGCTTTGACCGCATGCATTTCAGGAATATCATTTCCAATGATCAAGATATCATCGACGTAGAGGACTAGGAAAGTAATCACGCTCCCACTAAACCTCTTATATACACACGGGTCATCTTCATTCTTGATGAAACCAAATTCACAGATTGATTCATCAAAACGAATATTCCAGCTTCTCGATGCTTGTTTAAGTCCATAAATGGACTTCTTTAATTTGCATATTTTATGACGATCTGATGGATCTATGAAACCTTCAGGTTGTGTCAAATACACATCCTCTTCTAATTTTCCATTAAGGAAAGTGGTCTTCACATCCATCTGCCAGATCTCATAATCATAATATGCCGCTATCGCGAGAATAATCCGAATAGACTTGAACATGGCTACAGGAGAGAAAGTTTCATCATAATCCATCCCGTAGATTTGTTTGAAACCTTTCGCAACTAGCCTGCCTTTATAGGTAACCACGTTACCATCCATGTCAACCTTCTTCTTGAAGATCCACTTACAGCCTATAGGGATTACTCCCGGAGGCGGATCAACCAAATCCCAGACTTGGTTATCTGACATGGAGTCCATCTCGGCTCGCATAGCTTCAAGCCATCTCGCTGATTCCGGTCCAATGACCGCATCCGCATAAGTGAGGGGTTCATCATTAATGATGTAGACTCCGTCATAGCGCTCAGGCTGTCGACGGATCCTTCCCGATCTACGCGGTTCCCGTGATATCTGAGCCTCAAGTTGTACAGTAACCTGATCTACTGGCTCAGGCTCATCCAACTGTGCTTGATTACTTTGTCCTTCTTCTGGATTCTCATCCAGCTTTATTTCTCTCCCACTGGCCTCTTGCAGAAGAAATTCTTTCTCAAGAAAAATAGCCGTCCGAGCAACAAATACTTTGTTCTCTTTGGGATCGTAGAAATAATAACCCTTAGTGTCTTTAGGGTAACCGACAAAGATACATTTCTCAGATCTGCTCTCTAGTTTCCCAGAGGCGAGCTTTTTGACATAAGCCTCGCAACCCCAGATCTTAATAAATGTCAAGCTCGGCTGTTTCCCATACCATAACTCATATGGAGTCTTTGAAACTGCCTTGGATGGCACTCGGTTTAGTACCTTTGCAGCTGTTTCCAGTGCAAATCCCCAAAAGGAGTAAGGTAGAGTAACCTGACTCATCATAGAACGAACCATATCCAGTAAGGTTCTATTTCTCCTCTCGGACACACCATTCCATTGCGGTGTTCCTGGCGGAGTGCGCTGTGAGATAATCCCACACTCCTTCAGATAGTCAATAAACTCTCGACTCAAGTATTCTCCACCTCGATCTGAACGAAGTGCCTTGATATTTCGGCCTAGCTGATTTTGTACTTCATTTTTGAACTCTTTGAACTTGTCAAAAGATTCACTCTTATGTCTCATTAGATAGACATAACCATACCTACTGAAATCATCAGTAAAGGTAATGAAGTATGAATAGCCACCTCTGGCATGTTTACTAAATGGCCCACACACATCACTGTGAATGAGGTCAAGTAAACCTGAAGCCCTTTGACCTTTATTAGAAAAAGGAGACTTCATCATTTTACCCATTAAACAAGCTTTGCATGTATCAAGCTCCTCATAGGAGAATGATCCCAGTAGTCCATGGTCATGCAACCGCTTAATGCGCTTCTTGTTAATATGGCCTAAACGACTATGCCATAACAAGGTGCTGTCATCAGCATACTTGGCTTTCTTAATATCAATCTGTTGTATTGAACATTCCATGTCCAACATGAATAACCCATTGTTAATTGACCCAGTAGCATAAACAATATTATCAAAAGAAATATAACACTTTGAAATCTTGCATTCAAAGGAAAACCCTTTCCTGACAAGAGCAGGAATAGAGATAATATTCTTAGTTATGCTCGGTACAAAATAACAATTGTCCAGTTCTAATACAAGACCAGATGGCAAAGAGAGGTGATAAACTTCTACAGCAACAGCAGCAACCCGTGCCCCGTTTCCTACTCGTAGGTCCACCTCATGCTGTCCCACCTGTCTTCTTCTCTTGAGTTCCTGTACATTTGAACAAATGTGAACTCCACATGCAGTGTCCAACACCTATGAAATAGAAGAAGAAACCATGACTTCTGTCACGTAAATACCTGAGCCAGAAGCGAAAGGGTTGCTTCCCTTCTTATCTCCTTGGAGCTCTTTACAGTCCTTTTTCCAGTGACCCAACTGGCCACAATGGAAACATCTGTATTCCTTTGACCGCTTTATCTTTTGCTTTAGAGCCTTGTTGTAGCTCTTGATAGGGGCTTTGCCCTTCTTCCCCTTCTTCTTGTTCCTTGAAGGAACCATTAGGACAGAGGATGAAGGCTTTCCCTTCTCACGAGACTGAGTCTGCTCTGTAGTCAAGAGCATGTTCAGTAACTCTGCCGGCATACAGTCGATCTTGTTCATATTAAAATTAATAATGAACGGATCAAAAGAAGCCGGGAGAGACTGCAGAATGATGTCTACAACAAGCTCCTGATTGATGGTGTGTCCCAGTTTCTCTAGAGCCTCCTTGTACCCAATCATCTTGAGTACGTGAGCTCCCACTGGACTCCCTTCAGTCAGTTTGCTCTGAAAGAAAAGCTTAGTCAAATTATAGCGTTCAGTCCTTGCCTGTGCAGCATACAGCATTTTGAGGTTTGCTATAATTTCTATAGCAGATAAATCCTCATGCTGACGCTGCAGCTCTGGCGTCATAGACGCAAGCATAAGGCAAGCGACATCAATGCTATCATTGACATGCTTCTCATAAGCTTCCCGAACCGCCCTTGCGGCGTTCGCAGCGGGTTGAGGCGGTATAGCCGTCTCGAGGACATACAGCTTCCTCTCAGCCTTAAGAACAATCTTAAGGTGTCCGTACCAGTCTGAGAAGTTTGGCCCAGCAAACTTCTCCCTTTCTAGTAGGGATCGCACATTGAAATTTGTGGTGTTCGTTGCTGCAGGAATCTACAACAATGCAAGAACAGCAAGGTCAGTATCAATGTTAGAATCAATTCAGGACTTAAGAATGATTCTTTTCTCACTATTTTATCTGGCTGAAAAATCCAGCAAAACAGCCCGAAAGAGTAAAACTCTTTTAGTGAGATGGGATCTAGATTTCATACTTGGTCTCCGCGTCCCGCTCAGGCGAGATAAGATGCACAGAGAGTACAAGCACTAATCTCTGGTAGGCAATCCCTGCCAATCGCCAACCCGTGCGATTCCCCTTCATCTGGGCAATCCAGCAGACTATGCCAACTGAGTTGGTACAACACAGTCTCTGATCCCACAGATGGCTGCCTCCATATAGCTACCATATGCTCAATATGTAGCCAACATGGTCAAGCTGACCCGACCTACTCCCTGGACCACCACGTGCTATGCTGAGCAACGAGAAGCGATAAATCCCTTCTCTGTAACACGTAGGTGTAATCACACACCGTCTGAAGATAGATGGGCGTGCCCACTGAGTGGGTACAACACGGCCCCAACGATAGTCAGAATAGTGAGGTTTCGCGTCAGAAGGCTTACGTGCTTGATATTTAACGTTGGATTTTAACGGCCCTTTTATCTTCTCACTATCATGCAAATCCTATGGTGATAGCAGAAGAATAAATCATGCAGTTACTAAATTACTTAAACAGTAAATTAAAAGCATGATAATCTTATGTGGTAAAAGCCCATTAAGCCTAAGTAAGACCTTAATTAACTTAAGTCTTCACTTGGGCTCTTCATGGGTCTTTAGCATTTCATCTGGCCCAACCCGGACCCAAGCGCCCATTACAGCTCAGATGCGCCCACCAGGTAAAATGCGCCTGTCCTAGAGTCGAACCCTAGACCTCCCACTGGTGAAACCACTTGCTGCATGTGCCTCTGCCAAGTGTGCTCTGTGCTCATGTCTGATTAAATTACAATTTAATCTATCTAGACATGATTGACACGCAGGTCAATTACACTTTATAAATTAATTAAAAATGTGATGCGCAGATCACAATAAATAATTTACAATATACATCCAGGCACGCAGGCCCCAGCACAACACACATTAAATTTGGGCAGCCCACATAAGATGAAATAAACACTCAATCATGTTATACAAACATCATGTGATCCATTCAAGAAAATAAAATTTTTGAAAATCCCATTGGCTTCAATTTTATTTCCTTATGTGCCCTACTACCTTACAACGGTCCATTAATAGGGATCCACTCATCAGACCTAGTCAGACCCCCTGCCCTTGCATGCACCAAGTCATAACTGACTTGAGTCGACCTCATGGTCAACAATGCATGCGATAAGGGCTGAACGTCCCTCATGAGTTCTGGCAAGCGGGTGTGACCCCGGGCCTTAATCATGAGCGTTCATTGGTTGTCTCAATCAGACATCGCTACACGCCTTTCTGCAGTCGACCAATAGCCACCACATGCTTGCGCATAGGTGCCATCTGGTCGACCCATCTAGGCTGTCAGATAGTCTGATCAGACTATTGGGTCTAGACTGGACGATGACTTCAACGCTAATAACCCGTCTAAGATTTTAAAGCAGGCACTTAGATCTAATGAGGGGCGCGCAAGATAAGTTTGGTTTTTGACAAAAACAACAACATGCGCCAACATAGATACATGCGCCAACATACATCTATTTTCGAAAATAAGCATGTAGTTTCGCATGAAGATAACCATTAGATCTATTCATACAACATGAATCACACATGTAAAGCAATCATATGAACATACCAGAACCTACAGCTCTGATACCAATTGAAAGTCCTGAATAAGGGGAGGCGAAACCCTAATAGGCGCATATATAAAATTTTCTCAAGGGGGAATCTAGGGTCTCCTAGGATCGCATGTATGAACATATGATCAACATTAATAACATGTATAGATCAAGTGAGAGATCATACCAATGCCATTGCTTTGGATGATGACTTGGAAGGAAAGAGGCGTGTGCTTCTTCTCCAAAGGCAATCGCACACAAGATGAGAGTTGGCTACTCCTTGACGTTCCTTGTGCTAGGAAGGATCTCCAAGTCTCCTTGATCGCTTGAAGGGAATTGAGATGATCTCTTTTCTTGGCCAAACTCTCTCCAAGGCGTGAGGACACACTCTCCACGAGAGAGGAGAGGCGACAAGAGGTGAAGAGGCGAGAATAGGGCAATGCTCTCGAACGTGAGGCGTGCTTTCTATTTTGGAAAGCATGACTTCCAAAAATAGCAAGCCACTAACATCATGCGTTCATGCGTTCACTTCAAGTGAACGATCGCATTTTTCTCCCTTGACTTGAACCATGCGCTCACACTAAGTGAACCGGTTCAATTTCATTTAGTTCAAAGACCAAATTTAAACCAAGCATTGGTCTAGATCAAATTAAACCATAAGGCTCAAGATCTAACCGTTCACCTCTTAATACTCTTGATCTCACCGATCTAGCATCAAATCTCTCGATCGAAGCTTACCGATCTCAAGCTCTAATCAATCAAACATGATCAGACCAGACCTCACTTACAATCAGAGTTTAAATCCCTTAAACTGAACCAAAACAATTCAGTCCACACGATCTGACTTAAGTAAGCCATATCATCAAATTGTGCGACCCTAAGGGTTTCCTTTAAATGTCGGTAACGATAACTTACGTTATCACGATCAGTGAGAGGTATCTAGCAACACATCACTGTCTCCCGATATAAAGGAAAGAGTCTTCCAAGACTACACCCAAACCACAGCACAAGTGTGAACTCAAGTCACTTGACATATGTGTTTCCTTTGCCACTGGATGTTCTTATTGGACAAGCGTGTCAAGCCTGTAATTCCAATATGATGAGAGTGGTTAGATCAGATGAACATAGTCATCTGGGTATGGCCATACACTTTCTCAACCATCTCATCGAGGGGGCCCCTATAGAACATCACGCTCCAAACAAGGAGACGGCAATCCTATATCTATCACTAGTGCCCTAACATGACTCATGCTCATTATCCAAGATAGTCTATAACCATTATGTTTCAAATGATATTGAACTACCTCAAAACAATGCCAATCATCATTTAGAAACACAAGTGATCTCAAGTCAGAGGAAATATGCCACTTGTTTGCATATAAGGATTATTCACATTGTGACAAGCAATCGAATATCCTAAGTAGGGTTTGTCCAGTACATCCAATGTACCCATGAGTCTACATCTTATTCCATGCTCGAAGCATCCTATAAGATTAGAACACATATTAGTCTCAATCATATCAAGGCTGTCTCATGTTCACCAAGATATCTCGACTAAGGACAAAACTGCATGTCAGCCAAGCTGAACAGCATTGAGACATTATTCAGAAGTATACATATTGCTGCAGATACTGTAACAACCTGAATAACAACCATTGCCTTTATAAACATAGAGTTTATACATGATACTGATATAATCCCAAGGCCTCAAACATTAGCCTTAAGGGCATACCCCAACACCATCATCACTGAATTGCTTAAGGAATATACATCCATCACCCCATGTGAGTTGCACAATGAATTACCACCCGAGAGGAGTGTGCAACATGCCATAGATCTTGTGCCCGGGGCCACTTTACCTCACCTACCTCATTACCGCATGAGTCCTATTGAACATGCTGAGCTTAAAAGACAAGTGTATGAATTATTGGAGAAAGTTCTTATTCGAGAAAGTCTCAGCCCCTGCGCAGTTCCTGCACTCCTCACTCATAAGAAGGATGGGTCTTGGAGGATGTGTATAGATTGTAGAGGCATTAACAAGATTACTGTCAAATATAGATTTCCCATTCCTAGACTTGATGACCTATTGGACATGATTGTGGGATCGACTTGGTTCTCTAAGATTGATCTCCGTAGTGGTTATCACCAAGTTAGGATTCGGGAGGGAGATGAATGGAAAATAGCCTTCAAAACTCAAGATGGATTATATGAGTGGCTGGTTATGCCTTTTGGTACCAATGCTCCATCTACCTTTATGAGGCTGATGCATCAAGTGTTAAAACCCTACATTGGAAAATTCTTAGTGGTGTACTTTGATGACATTTTGATATTTAGCAAGACAAGTGAGGAACTTGAGGGACATGTGAAGGCCACACTTGATCTTTTGAAACATGAGCAACTCTTATTAAACTTGAAGAAATGTGTTTTCTTGAAACAAGAGGTTGAGTTCTTGGGATTTATCATAAACAATAATGGCTTGAAAGCCGATCCTTCAAAAATTTTAGCTATACTAGATTGGCGAAGCATAGGGAATTCGACTCATGGTTGCTTCTAAGGCAGCCAATGAAGCCGTTTGGATCAGGAAGTTCTTTTCTGAACTTCAGGTGGTTCCAAGTGCAATGGATCCCATTGAGCTCTACTATGACAACAATGGGAACTGCACATGTTAAGGAACCACGGTCTCATCAAAGGTCCAAACACATACTCAGAAGATTTCACCTGATCAGAGAGATCATTGACAGAGGTGATGTCAAGATTAGCAGAGTAGACACAGAGAAAAATCTGGCAGACCCATTGACCAAGGCTTTGGCGCAGCAGAAGCATGATGGTCACGCTAGAGATATGGGGTTGAGATTCCTCAATTTCTAGGTCTTAGTGCAAGTGGGAGATTGTTGGTGTATATGCCCTAGGACCTAGTTTTTGTCCATCTTTGTACTACTTGACTCTGATATTCATATATATATCTTTCTGGCATTGTCGTTATCATTGTTTGTCTACACCTGCGATTGTGTACTTACATGATAATGTCCCTGGAGACAGATTGGATCTGTGCTCAAATGATTGTCCCTAGTCGATGTCTCTGAGTGGATATGGGACAGCTCTGGTACTTGTGAGACTGGTATGTGGGCTGGTTAAGCACGTGGTGCTAACACAGACACATGGGTATATCATTGGAGGATATACTGGACTGACACGCTATGAGGCTATAACTTGGTGTCATGAGTTATCCTCACAAATGACAGGAGATGCATTGATCCCTTGACTTGAAGTCATTGATCATTCTATATGATTAGGGACTTGCTTTGATACAACCTAACACCTCGCCGTAGTTGGGAGGTCATAACGGTTGTCATTGAGCATGTCACAACCCATATGAGAAGGTTAATGGACAGACATAGGATTTGCCCCTTCCTAAGGGAAGTATGATATCCATGGAGCTCCTCTATGGTTCTATGACTGAAAGTGTATGGCCATACCCAGGTGAGAACCTAATTTAGTCATAACCATGTGATTGGGTGAAAACAAGTGGTGACACACTTGTCCAATCGGATATCAGTTCAGCAAAGAGACTGTAATGCATTTGTACCTTGTTGCAATGATGGGGATGTCGATGTCGATATCCATTCCGATGACTTGGGTAGCAGCGATGCACTGCTAGGTGCCACTCACTGCTTGTGGTGACATTTGGTCAGCACTGCCAACGTCAGAGGGACGTACAGAGTCTCACACCTTGATACTCGAGTTCTCGTATTGATCGGGAGGCCTTATGATCAAGTTATTGGATAACTCGCATCTATTTTTGGAGATTTCATCAGCGCCAAATGGGCCTAATGAGATGGAAGAAACTTATTGGAGCCAACTTCTATTTTTGGCATATTGGCCGAATTAACCATGGTTAGCCTCATTTGACCATAGGTTAAGTTGGATTGGATCCAATCGCTTGGATAGCATGACTAATGGTCTTTGGGCTAGGCCCATTGCTAAGTTGGGCTCACTAATAAGTTGTGATGAAGAGAAGAAGGCTAGAAGGGTATAATGGGGACAAATCTTCTCCCCTAGGCGCCTATGGGCATAATGGGGAGAAGTGGCACAATTTGCTTCATAAGGAAGCAATTGGCGCCTCCCTCCTTTATCCCTTATGGTATGAATGCCTCTATGGCATTGCTTGGGGCGCAAGGCAAGGCCTTGGCGCACAAGGAAAGGCGTGGGCACAAAAGGAATGGTTGAATGAGAATTATGGAAATGTCTTGGAGACTTTCCTTGCCTCAAACCTTCTCATCCTAGCCGCCCACTTGTCTTGATCCTAGCCTTTTAACAAACCGCCTCTTGCCCTATAAAAGATCACCTAGCCGCCCCCTCTCATGTGTGACAATTCCTTGGAGGCGTAATCAATAGAGAGGGGCGAAAGCTTGGAGGCTCCTGGCGCAACTTCTCTTCCTCCATCATCTAGCCGCAAGCATAAGTCTTCTTTTCCTCCTCTTGGCTCAAGAAGGACTTGGACTTGGCGACTACTTCTCCTCTCCTTCTTCTAGGCGCTTCTACCTTGGAGGTGGCGCAAGCATTCAAGAAGAGAACTAAGGCTTGGATCTTCTTCCCGAGGCTAGCACCGGGCGTGGAAGAAGAGGACTCGACGCATCCGTGTGTGTGAAACTGCAGAGGACGCACGCTTGGGCGCCTATCACGACATCGACCTCATCTTGCTCTAAGGTATTTCCTAACTCATTGTGTCGACTCTCTTGCTTGCGATCTTCTCTGGGTTTTTGGGACCGGCCTGTTTCAGGGACATTCTTCCGCTGTGCAATGTATGTATGTATGTCTATGACTCTGAAAAATTGTAAAATGTCCCCGGGGTTTCCCAATAGTGGTATCAGAGCGACTTGCAAGACTCGAACGATGTTTTATGCTTTTCTTTCATGCTCACATGCCATATCTCTATTTTCGTAAATAGCATGATGCATGGCAAACGATTTTTCTAAAAGTAGAAAAATTAGGGTTTCTTGTTTCTATCATCCTCTCAATCTCTTTTGGATTTTTGGACTATTTTTCTTGTCTGATTTAAAGATCAAAGGCGCACGTAATTTTGTCAAGTAGGACGGGCATTGTGTCTTCGGACTGGCCAAGTCTCTTGATCTGACAAAATTGCCAGCCGAAAGGATCTCTGAAATCATCATGAAAAATAAATCGCAATTAACCAAAATATTTGTGAGAAGAAGATGAGAAAAAGAGACTAGTTTTATGGTGAGAGGGCAGGAGGTTTATTAGATCTCATACACACTGATGTGTGTGGGCCTTTCAATAAACAAGCCAGAGGAGGGTACAACTACTTCATCGCGTTTACTGATGACTTCAGTAGATATGGTTATGTCAATCTGATGAGACATAAGTCTGAATCCTTTGAGAAATTTAACGAGTTTAGACATGAAGTAGAGAACCAGCTTGGTAGATCCATTAAGGCTCTTCGATCAGATCGTGGTGGAGAGTACCTGAGCGGTGAGTTCTTTGACTATTTGAGAGAGTGTGGGATCATATCCCAACTCGCTCCTCCTGAAACACCTCAATGGAATGGTGTGTCTGAAAGGAGAAATCGAACCTTGTTGGACATAGTTCGATCTATGATGAGTCATGCAAACTCTACCTCCCTCATTTTGGGGACATGCAATTAAGACAGCTTCTCTAATACTGGATAATGTTCCATCTAAGAGTGTCTCAAAGATTCCATACGAGGTATGGAGCGGGAGACGCCCTAATCTCACTTTTATCAGGATCTGAGGATGTAAGGCTTATGTCAAACGTCAGGATTCTAGCAAGCTAGAACCTAGATCTGATAATTGTATGATTGTGGGGTACCCTAAGGAGACTAAGGGTTACTACTTCTATGTTCCCGCCGAGAACAAAGTTTTTGTTGCTCGGGGTGCTGTCTTTCTAGAGAAAGAATTTCTCATGAAAGAAGTTAGTGGGAGGAAGTTTGACTTGGATGAGGACCAAGTGCAACCACAAGACAAAGAGATGGAATCTGAGCCACCTGCACCGGTTGCTGTACAACCTGAGGCTCAGACACAGGTCCCACGTAGGTTTGGGAGGATTCGTCATGCACCTGAGAGGTATGGGTCACTGCCGACCCAACACGACGAGATCTTCATCATTAAGGATGAACCCAGAACCTATGATGAGGCGGTCAGTAGACCGGACTCCGAGAGATGGCTTGACGCCATGCGATCCGAGATGGATTCCATGTCGGCTAACCAAATCTGGGATTTGGTTGAGCTGCTTGATGGGGTAAAACCCATAGGGTGTAGATGGGTCTTCAAGAGGAAGACAGACATGGATGGCAATATAGTTACCTATAAGGGTAGACTAGTGGCTAAAGGATTTAAACAAGTCCACAGGGTGGACTATGATGAAACCTTCTCGCCAGTTGCCATGATCAAATCCATTCGGATTCTGCTTGCTATAGCTGCATATCATGACTATGAGATATGGCAGATGGATGTGAAGACAGCGTTCCTTAACGGGAAGCTGACTGAGAATGTGTATATGTCACAACCTGATGGCTTCATCCATCCTGCAGAGGCTAATAAGGTCTGCAGGCTAAAGAAATCCATTTACGGATTAAAGCAAGCATCTCGAAGTTTGAATCTTCGATTTGATGAAGCCGTGAGAGATCATGGCTTTATCAAAAGTGAAGATGACGCCTGTGTATACAAAAAATTCAGTGGGAGCTTGGTGACTTTTCTGGTCATGTATGTCGATGACATACTGCTCATCGATAATGACATCCCTAGTCTTCAAGCTGTGAAGACATGGTTAGGGAAGTGTTTCGAGATGAAGGACTTAGGGGAGGCTGCCTACATTCTAGGCGTGAGGATCTACCGGGAAAGATCTAAGAGGCTCTTGGCCCTTAGTCAGAGTACCCACATTGATAAGGTCCTGGAGAGGTTCAAATTGGAGCAATCCAAGAAAGGATACCTTCTAGTGAGAGATGGCCTTACTCTCTTAAAGAGCCAGTGTCCTACAACACAGGCTGAGAGGGATAACATGAGTCGAATTCCCTATGCTTCGGCAGGGGGATCAATCATGTATGCAATGCTATGTACTAGACTAAATGTGGCTTATGCTGTAAGCATAACCAACCGATACCAATCCAATCCAGGTCTGCAGCACTAGGTGGCTGTAAAGAATATCCTTGAGTATCCTGAAAAGGACTAAGGATTTATTCTATATGGTCTACGGGGACTGGAAGAGCTCAGTGTGCAGAGCTTCACTGATTAGTCGTTCCAGTCTGATCCTGACGACTTCAGATCGCAGACCAGCTATTTGTTTAAGATGGTTGGAGGTGCTGTATGCTGGAAGAGCTTCAAGCAATCCACCATAGCTAATTCTACAACCGAAGTTGAGTATGTGGTTGCTTCTGAGGCAGCCAATGAAGCCGTTTGGATCAGGAAGTTCTTTTCTGAACTTCAGGTGGTTCCAAGTGCAATGGATCCCATTGAGCTCTACTATGACAACAATGGGAACTGCACATACTAAGGAACCACGGTCTCATCAAAGGTCCAAACACATGCTCAGAAGATTTCACCTGATCAGAGAGATCATTAACAGAGGTGATGTCAAGATTAGCAGAATTGACACAGAGAGCAATCTAGCAGACCCACTGACCAAGGCTTTGGCGCAGCAGAAGCATGATGGTCGTACTAGAGATATGGGGTTGAGGTTGCTCAACCTCTAGGTCTTAGTGCAAGTGGGAGATTGTTTGTGTATATGCCCTAGGACCTAGTTTTGGTCCATCTTTGTACTACTTGACTCTGATATTCATATATCTTTCTGGCATTGTCGTTATCATTGTTTATTTACATCTGCGCATATCTACTAACATGATAATGTCCCTGGAGACAGATTGGATCTGTGTGAAAAGAGGGTGAAACCCTAAACGCATGCACTTCTAAAATTTTGCATGGGCGGAAATAAGGATTTCATGAAGATCGCATGTGGCATGAACATATGATCAACTTAATGTCTGCAAAGATCAAGTTGTGATCTTACCATTGCCATTGGTTGGAAGGCGACTTGGAAGCAAGAGGGTGATGCGGCTCTCCTCCAAAGTGGACGCACACAAGATGGCGATGGCTTCCTCCCTTGGCGTGAACCTTGTGCTAGCAAAGCTCTTCAAGGTGTCCTTGATGCGTGAAGGAGATGAGATGATATCTTTCCTTGGCTGGCCGAATCCCTCCTTCAACACTCGTGGAGGCGAGTCACACGAGAGGAAAAGCAAGAGAGAGGCGAGAGTCTTCGAACGTGGAGGCGTCTTCAATTTGGAAAACCGATTTCCAAATATAGTAAGCGCTCATGCGTTCAAGCGTTCACTCCAAGTGAACCGTTCGCAACTCCTTCTCCCTTTGAACCATGCGCTCATATGATGAGCCGGTTCAATTGAATTTGGTTCAAAGACCAAATCAAACCAAGCCTTGGTCTAGACCTTATTAAACCGAAAGGCTCAAGATCTAACCACACATCTCTTGATGCTCTTGATCTCATCGATCTAGCATCAATTCTCTCGATCAAAGCTTACCGATCTCAAGCCCTAATCAATCAAACATGATCATACCAGATCTCACTTCCAATCAGAGTTTAAATTCCTTTAAACTGAACCAAAACAATTTAGTCCACACGATCTGACATAAGTAAGCCATATCATCAAATTGTGCGACCCTAAGGGTTTCCTTTAAATGTCGGTAACGACAACTTACGTTATCACGATCAGAGAGGGGTATCTAGCAACACATCACTGTCTCCCGATATAAAGGAAAGAGTCTTCCAAGACTACTCCCAAACCATAGTACAAGTGTGAACCCAAGTCACTTGACATATGTGTTTCCTTTGCCACTGGATGTTCTCGTTGGACAAGCGTGTCAAGCCTGTAACTCCAACATGATGAGAGTGGTTAGATCAGATGAACATAGTCATCTGGGTATGGCCATACACTTTCTCAACCTTCTCATACAGGGGGCCCCTTTAGAACATCACACTCCAACTAGGAGAAGCAATCCTATATCTATCACTAATTCCCTAACATGACTCATGCCCATTATCCAAGATAATCTATAACCATTATATTTCAAATGATATTGAACTACCTCAAGACAATGCCAATCATCATTTAGAAACACAAGTGATCTCAAGTCAGAGGAAATATGCCACTTGTTTGCATATAAGGATTATTCACATTGCGACAAACAATCGAACATCCTTAGTAGGGTCTGTCCAGTACATCCAATGCACCTATGAGTCTACATCTTATTCCATGCTCGAAGCATCCTATAAGATTAGAACACATATTAGTCTCAATCATATCAAGGCTGTCTCATGTTTACCAAGATATCTCGACTAAGGACTATAGTGCATGTCAGCCAAGCTGAACACCATTGAGACATTATTCAGAAGTATACATATAGCAGCAGATAATGCAACAACCTGAATAACAACCATTGCCTTTATAAACATAGTTTATACATGATACTGATAATAACCCAAGGCCTCAAACATTAGCCTTAAGGGCATACTCCAACAATCTCCCACTTGCACTTAATCTAATGGTTGAGAAATCTCAAACCCATATTATTACAGTGCTTCTCATGCTTCTGCTGCGCCAGAGGCTTAGTAAGCGGGTCAGCTAGATTGTCATCTGTATGAACCTTGCAGATCTTGATCTCTCCTCGATCTATGATCTCACGGATCAAATGAAACCTTCTCTGTATGTGCTTGGACTTCTGGTGCGACCGTGGTTCCTTTGCTTGTGCTATTGCTCCAGTGTTATCACAGAAGATAACCAATGGATCTACACTCGAAGGAACAACACCAAGTTCTTGAACGAACTTACGAATCCACACTGCCTCCTTTGATGCTTCTGAGGCTGCAACATACTCGGCTTCTGTTGTGGAATCAGCAACAATTGATTGTTTGAAACTTTTCCACACCACTGCTCCTCCATTCAAGCTAAAAACATAGCCTGATTGCGATCGGAAATCATCCTGGTCAGATTGGAACGAAGCGTCAGTATATCCTTCAATACTGAGTTCTTCCTGACCTCCATAAATCAAGAACATATCTTTGGTCCTCCGAAGATATTTCAAAATATTCTTGACCGCAATCCAGTGTGCCTTACCTGGATTACTTTGGAATCGACTGGTGACGCTTAACCCGTAAGCGACGTCTGGGCGAGTACACAACATCGCATACATAATGGATCCAATAGCCGAAGCATAAGGCGTATTGTCCATTTCATCTTTCTCAGACTGTGTTTGAGGACACTGGCTCTTAGAAAGATTCAGACCATGTCTGACTGGAAGATATCCTCTTTTAGAATTTTCTAAATGGAATCTCTCCAGGACTTTATCGATGTAAGTACTCTGGCACAGCCCGAGAAGCCTCTTAGATCTATCTCTGTAGATCTTCACACCTAATACATAGGCTGCTTCTCCTAAATCTTTCATCTGGAAACATTTTCTTAACCATGCTTTAACGGCATGCAGTTCAGGAATATCGTTTACAATGATCAAGATATCATCGACGTAGAGGACTAGGAAAATAATCACGCTCCCACTAAATCTCTTATATACACACGGGTAATCTTCATTTTTGATGAAACCAAATTCACAGATTGATTCATCAAAACGAATATTCCAGCTTCTCGATGCTTGCTTAAGTCCATAAATGGACTTCTTTAATTTGCATATTTTATGACGATCTGATGGATTGATGAAACCTTCAGGTTGTGTCATATACACATCCTCTTCTAGTTTTCCATTAAGGAAAGCGGTCTTCACATCCATTTGCTATATCTCCTAATCATAATATGCTGCTATCGCGAGAATAATCTGAATAGACTTGAACATGGCTACAGGAGAGAAAGTTTCATCATAATCTATCCCGTAGATTTGTTTGAAACCTTTCGCAACTAGCCTGCCTTTATAGGTAACCACGTTACCATCCATGTTAATCTTCTTTTTGAAGATCCATTTACAGCCTATAGGGATTACTCCCTGAGGCGGATCAACCAAATCCCAGACTTGGTTATCTGACATGGAGTCCATCTCGGCTCGCATAGCTCTAAGCCATCTCGCTGATTCCGGTCCACTGACCGCATCCGCATAAGTGAGGGGTTCATCATTAATGATGTAGACTCCGTCATAGCGCTCAGGCTGTCGACGAATCCTTCCCGATCTACGCGGTTCCCGTGATATCTGAGCCTCAGGTTGTTCAGTAACCTGTTTTATTGGCTCAGGCTCATCCAACTGAGTTTGACTACTTTGTCCTTCTTCTGGATTCTCATCCAGCTTTATTTCTCTCCCACTGGCCTCTTGCAGAAGAAATTCCTTCTCAAGAAAAATAGCCGTTCGAGCAACAAATATTTTGTTCTCCTTGGGATCAAAGAAATAATAACCCTTAGTTTCCTTTGAAAGAACCCCTAAATAAGGGGGGCGAAACCCTAGATAGGCGCATGTAATTTTTAAAGCAACGGAAAGGAGGGTTTCTAGGACCTTTGATGCATGTATTATTATCAACTTAAAAACCGATTGCACAAGAGATAAAATCATACCATTGCCATCGGTTTGATGGTGTCTTAGAATCAAAGACGCAAGTGCCTCTTCTCCTTAGATGACGCACACAATGAGAAGGCGACTACTTCCTTGGCGACTTTGTGCTAGCAAATCTTCAAGGAGTCCTTCGTATGGGAAATGAGAGAGAGCTTGCTTGTTTTTCTTCTCGACTCTTCAAGGCGTGAAGAATAATGATCAACACGAGAGGAGGCGACGAGAATAGAGAGGAGGCCACACGATATGCGCTCCACACAAGACATGGAGACGTGGTTGCTAAAAATAGCCAACCTCACTCTTTCATGCGATCATGTGTTCATGCATTTAACCAATCGCATTTTCCTCTCTTCTTTGAATTGAACCAAGCGCTCATCCATGAGCCGGTTCACTTAAGTTTGGTTCAATAACCAAATAAACCAAGCAATCAGTCCAGACCACAATAAACACTTAAGTTCTTGATCTGACCGTCAATCTCTCGATGCTCCTGATCTGACCGATCTAGCATCCAATCTCTCGATCAAAGCTTACCGATCTCAAGCCCTAATCAATCAAACATGATTAGACCAGATCTCACTTACAATCAGAGATTAAATCCCTTTAAACTGAACCCGAACAATTCAGTCCACACGATCTGACTTAAGTAAGCCATATCATCAAATTGTGCGACCCTGAGGGTTTCCTCTAAATGTCGGTAACGATAATTCTCATTATCACGATCAGTGAGGGGTATCTAGCAACACATCACTGTCTCCCGATATAAAGGAAAGAGTCTTCCAAGACTACACCCAAACCATAGCACAAGTGTGAATCAATTCACAAGGCATGCATATTTCCTTTGCCACTGGATGTTCTTATTGGACAAGCCTGTCAAGCTTGTAACTCCAATATGATGTGCATGATTAGATCAGATGAACACAGTCACCTGGGTATGGCCATACACTTTCTCAATCATCTCATCCAGGGGGCCCCTTTAGAACATCACACTCCTTAAACAAGGAGACGGCAATCCTATGTCTATCACTAGTGCCCTAACCTGATTCAAGCTCACCATCCAAGATAGTCTATAATCATTATGTTTCAAATGATATTGAACTACCTCAAAACAATGGCAATCATCATTTAGATAACACAAGTGATCTCAAGTCAGAGGAAATGTGCCACTTGTCACATTCAAGGAATATTCACATTGTGACAAACAATTGAACATCCTAGTAGGGTCTGTCCAGTACATCCAATGTACCCATGAGTCTACATCTTATTCCATGCTCGAAGCATCCTATAAGATTAGAACACATATTAGTCTTGACCATATCAAGGCTGTCTCATGTTCACCAAGATATATCGACTAAGGACATAATTGCATGTCAGCCCAGCTGAACAGCTTTGAGACATTATTCAGAAGAACATATATTGCAGCAGACAATGTAACTAACTGAATAACAACCATGCCTTTATAAACATAACAGTTTATTACATGATACTGATACATTCCCATAGGCCTCAAACATTAGCCTTAAGGGCATACCCCAACATCCTTAGGGTAACCGACAAAGATACATTTATCAGATCTGCTCTCCAGTTTCCCAGAGGCGAGCTTTTTGACATAAGCCTCGCAACCCCAGATTTTAATAAATGTCAAGCTCGGCTGTTTCCCATACCATAACTCATATGGAGTCTTTGAAACGGCCTTGGATGGCACTCGGTTTAGTACCTTTGCAGCTGTTTCCAGTGCAAATCCCCAAAAGGAGTAAGGTAGAGTAGCCTGACTCATCATTGAACGAACCATATCCAATAAGGTTCTATTTCTCCTCTCGGACACACCATTCCATTGCGGTGTTCCTGGCGGAGTGAGCTGTGAGATAATCCCACACTCCTTCAGATAGTCAGTAAACTCTCGACTCAAGTATTCTCCACCTCGATCTGAGCGAAGTGCCTTGATATTTTGGCCTAACTGATTCTGTACATCATTTTTGAACTCTTTGAACTTGTCAAAAGATTCACTCTTATGTCTCATAAGATAGACATAACCGTATCTACTAAAATCATCAGTAAAAGTAATGAAGTATAAATAGCCACCTCTGGCATGTTTACCATGTGAAGAGTCCCCTTCAAGGGGGAGCGCAAGCGGATAAAACCCCTTTCAAGAGGGGGGCCGAAACCCTAAGGGAGGGGGCGCATGCATGTTTGCAAGGGTTTCAACAACATAATCGCTTATATGCTCATATGATCAACTTTGATAGATTAATTAGATCAAGAAGGAGATCATACCAATGCCATAGGGTTGAATGTCGGCTTGGAAGAAGAGAGCAACTTAGATCTCCTCCAAAAGTTCACACACAAGATGAAGATTGCTTACTTCCTTGGCGTCCCTTGTGCTAGCAAGGCACCCAAGCTTCCTTGTCAAATGGAAGGAGATGATGAAAAATCTTTCTTGGCCGATCCTTCTTCACGTCAACTTACACCACCCAAGAATGTGTGTGTCGTCGAGAGCAAAAGGGGAGATGAGCGTTAGAGAAGCCTTGTGATCGAATGTGGAGACATTCATCACTTTGCAAACCGAAATGCCAAAATTGGCAAGTCTTGAATACATGCGTTATGCGTTCACATGAAGTGAACCAAACGCATATCTCTTCTCTCAAATGAACCAAGCGCTCATATATGAGCCGGTTCAATGCAGTTGGTCCAATGACCAAACCAAATCAGCCCAAGTATTGGTCCAGACCAAATTAAACCCTAAGGTTCAAAATCTGACCGTTCATCTTTTGATGCCCTTGATCTCATCGATCTAGCATCCACACTCTCGATCGAAGCTTACCGATCTCATGCTCTAATCAATCAAACATGATCAGACCAGATCTCACTTATAATCAGAGTTTAAACTCCTTTAAACTGAATCAAAACAATCCAGTCCACACGATCTGACTCAAGTAAGCCATATCACCAAATTGTGCGACCCTAAGGGCTTCCTTTAAATGTCGGTAACGATAACTCACGTTATCACAATCAGTGAGGGGTATCTAGCAACACATCACTGTATCCCGATATAAAGGAAAGAGTCTTCCAAGACTATACCCAAACCACAGCACAAGTGTGAATCCACTTCACAAGGCATACATGTATCCTTTGCCACTGGATGTTCTTATTGGACAAGCGGGTCAAGCTTGTAACTCCAATATGATGAGCATGATCAGATCAGATGAACATAGTCATCTGGGTATGGCCATACACATTCTCAATCATCTCATCCAAGGGGGCCCTTTTAGAACATCACACTCCTTTAACAAGGAGACGGCAATCCTTTATCTATCACTAGTGTCCTAACCTGACTCATGATCATTATCCAAGATAGTCTATAATCATTATCTTTCAAATGATATTGAACTACCTCAAAACAATGACATTCATCATTTAGAAACACAAGCGATCTCAAGTCAAAGGACATGTGCCACTTGTAGCATACAAGGATTATTCACATTGTGACAAGCAATTGAATATCCTAGTAGGGTCTGTCCAGTACATCCAATGTACCCATGAGTCTACATCTTATTCCATGCTCGAAACATCCTATAAGATTAGAACACATGTTAGTCTCAATCATATCAAGGCTGTCTCATGTTCACCAAGATATCTCGACTAAGGACTTAACTGTCAGCCTAGCTGAACAGCTTTGAGACATTATTCAGTAGTACACTTATTACAGCAGACAAGGTAACAAACTGAATAACAACCATGCCTTTATAAACACAAGAGTTTATTACATGATACTGATACAATCCCAAGGCCTCAAACATTAGCCTTAAGGGCATACCCCAACAATCTCCCACTTGCACTTAATCTAATGGTTGAGAAATCTCAAACCCATATTATTACAGTGCTTCACATGCTTCTGCTGCGCCAGAGGCTTGGTAAGCGGGTCAGCCAGATTGTCGTCTGTATGAACCTTGCAGATTTTGATCTCGCCTCGATCAATGATCTCCCGGATCAAGTGAAACCGTCTCTGTATGTGCTTGGACTTCTGGTGCGACCGTGGTTCCTTTGCTTGTGCGATGGCTCCAGTGTTATCACAGAAGATAACCAAAGGATCTGTACTCGAAGGAACAACACCAAGTTCTCTCACGAACTTACGAATCCACACTGCCTCCTTGGATGCTTCCGAGGCTGCAACATACTCGGCTTCTGTTGTGGAATCAGCAACAGTTGACTGTTTGAAACTTTTCCACACCACTGCTCCACCATTCAAGCTAAAGACATAGCCTGATTGCGATCGGAAATCATCCTGGTCAGACTGGAACGAAGCATCAGTATATCCTTCAATACTGAGTTCTTCCTGACCCCCATATATCAAGAACATATCTTTGGTCCTCCGCAGATATTTTAAAATGTTCTTGACCGCAATCCAGTGCGCCATACCTGGATTACTTTGGAACCGACTGGTCACGCTTAACCCGTAAGCGACGTCTGGGCGAGTACACAACATCGCATACATAATGGACCCAATAGCCGAAGCATAAGGCGTATTGTCCATTTCATCTTTCTCAGTCTGTGTTTGTGGACACTGACTCTTCGAAAGATTCAGACCATGTCTGACTGGAAGATATCCTCTTTTAGAATTCTCTAAATGGAATCTTTCCAGGACCTTATCGATGTAAGTACTCTGGCACAGCCCGAGAAGCCTCTTAGATCTATCCCTGTAGATCTTCACACCTAACACATAGGCTGCTTCTCCTAGATCTTTCATCTGGAAACATTTTCCTAACCATGCTTTAACAGCATGCAGTTCAGGAATATCATTTCCAATGATCAAGATATCATCGACGTAGAGGACTAGGAAAGTAATCACGCTCCCACTAAACCTCTTATATACACACGGGTCATCCTCGTTCTTGATGAAACCAAACTCAGAGATTGATTCATCAAAACGAATATTCCAGCTTCTTGATGCTTGTTTAAGTCCATAAATAGACTTCTTTAACTTGCATATTTTATGATGATCTGATGGATTAGTGAAACCCTCAGGTTGTGTCATATACACATCCTCATCCAGATTTCCATTAAGGAAAGCTGTCTTCACATCCATCTGCCAGATCTCATAATCATAATATGCAGCTATCGCGAAAAGAATCCGAATAGACTTAAACATGGCTACAGGTGAGAAAGTTTCATCATAATCTATCCCGTAGATTTGTTTGAAACCTTTCGCAACTAGCCTGCCTTTATAGGTAACTACGTTACCATCCATGTCAATCTTCTTCTTGAAGATCCATTTACAGCCTATAGGGATTACTCCCGGAGGCGGATCAACCAAATCCCAGACTTGGTTATCTGACATGGAGTCCATCTCGGCTCGCATAGCATCAAGCCATCTAGCTGACTCCGGTCCACTGACCGCATCCGCATAAGTGAGGGGTTCATCATTATCAATGATGTAGACTCCGTCATAGCGCTCAGGCTGTCGACGGATCCTTCCCGATCTTCGCAGTTCCCGTGATATTTGAGCCTCAGGTTGTTCAGTAACCTGATCTACCGGCTCAGGCTCATCCAACTGTGCTTGACTACTTTGTCCTTCCTCTGGATTCTCATCCAGCTTTATTTCTCTCCCACTGGCCTCTTGCAGAAGAAACTCCTTCTCAAGAAATATGGCCGTCCGAGCAACAAACACCTTGTTCTCCTTGGGATCGTAGAAATAATAACCCTTAGTTTCCTTAGGGTAACCGACAAAGATGCATTTCTCAGATCTGCTCTCTAGTTTCCCAGAGGCGAGCTTTTTGACATAAGCCTCGCAACCCCAGATTCTGATAAATGTCAAGCTCGGCTGTTTCGCATACCATAACTCATATGGAGTCTTTGAAACTGCCTTGGATGGCACTCGGTTTAGTACCTTTGCAGCTGTTTCCAGTGCAAATCCCCAAAAGGAGTAAGGTAGAGTAGCCTGACTCATCATAGAACGAACCATATCAAGTAACGTTCTATTTCTCCTCTCGGACACACCATTCCATTGCGGTGTTCCTGGCGGAGTGAGCTGTGAGATAATCCCACACTCCTTCAGATAGTTAGTAAACGCATGACTCAAGTATTCTCCACCTCGATCAGAACGAAGTGCCTTGATATTTCGGCCTAGCTGATTTTGTACTTCATTCTTGAACTCTTTGAACTTGTCAAAAGATTCACTCTTATGTCTCATCAGATAGACATAACCATACCTACTGAAATCATCAGTAAAGGTAATGAAGTACTGATAGCCACCTCTGGCATGTTTACTAAACGGCCCACACACATCACTGTGTATAAGGTCAAGTAAACCTGAAGCCCTTTGACCTTTATTAAGAAAAGGTGACTTCGTCATTTTACCCATTAAACAAGCTTTGCATGTATCAATCTCCTCATAGGAGAATGATCCCAGCAGTCCATGATCATGCAACCGCTTAATGCGCTTCTTGTTAATATGGCCTAAACGACTATGCCATAACAAGGTGCTGTCATCAGCATACTTGGCTTTCTTATTATCAATGTTTTGTATAGAATATTCCATGTCCAGCATGAATAACCCATTGTTAATTGAACCAGTTGCATAAACAATATTATCACAAGATAAAACACACTTTGAAATATTGCATTCAAAGGCAAATCCTTTCCTGACAAGAGCAGGAATAGAGATAATATTTTTAGTGATACTCGGTACAAAATAACAATTGTTTAATTCCAATACAATGCCAGATGGTAAAGAAATGAAATAGTCTCCTACAGCAACAGCAGCAACCCGTGCCCCGTTTCCAACGCGTAGGTCTACCTCATGCTGTCCCACCTGTCTTCTTCTCTTGAGTTCCTGTACATTTGAACAAATGTGAACTCCACATGCAGTGTCCAACACCCATGAAATAGAAGAAGATGAAACCATGACTTCCGTCACGTAAATACCTGAGCCAGAAGCGATGCTTCCCCTCTTATCTCCTTGGAGCGCTTTACAGTCCTTTTTCCAGTGACCCAGCTGGCCACAGTGGAAACACCTGTTGTCCTTGGACCGCTTCACCTTCTGTTTCAGAGCCTTACTGTAGTTCTTGACAGGGGCCTTGCCCTTCTTCCCCTTCTTCTTGTTCCTGGAAGGAACCATTAAGACAGAGGTTGAAGGCTTTCCCTTCAGAGTTTCCTCAGTAGTCAAGAGCATATTCAGCAGCTCTGCCGGAGTACAATCGATTTTGTTCATATTAAAGTTAATAATGAACGCATCGAAAGAAGGCGGAAGAGACTGCAGAATTATGTCTACAGCAAGCTCCTGGTTGATGGTATGCCCCAGTTTCTCCAAAGCCTCCTTGTGCCCAATCATTTTGAGCACGTGAGCTCCCACTGGGCTCCCTTCAGCCAGTTTGCTCTGAAAGAAGAGCTTCGTCAGATTATAGCGTTCTGTCCTCGCCTGTGCAGCATACAGCATCTTGAGGTTCGCTATAATTTCTATAGCCGACATATCCTCATGCTGACGCTGCAGCGGTGGCGTCATAGACGCTAGCATCAGGCAAGCGACATCAATGCTATCATTGACGTGCTTTTCATAGGCTTCCCGAACCGCCCTTGCGGCGTTCGGAGCGGGCTGAGGCGGCACAGCCGTCTCGAGGACATACAGTTTCCTCTCTGCCTTAAGAACGATCTTAAGGTGTCCGAACCAGTCAGAGAAGTTCGGCCCAGCAAACTTCTCCCTTTCCAGTAGGGATCGCACATTGAAGCTCATGGTGTTCGTTGCTGTAGGAATCTACAACAATGCAAGAACAGCAAGGTCAGTATCAATGTCTAGAATCAATCCAGGACTTAAGAAAGATTCTTTTCTCACTATTTTGTCTGACTGAAAAATCCAGTAAACAGTCCGAAAGAGTAACACTCTTTTAGTGAGATGGGATCCAGATTTCATACTTGGTCTCCGCGTCCTGCTCAGGCGAGATAAGATGCACAGAGATGACAAGCACTAATTTCTGGTAGGCAGTCCCTGCCAATCGCCAACCCGTGCGATTCCCCTTCACCTGGGCAATCCAGCAGACTGTGCCAACTGAGTTGGTACAACACAGTCTCTGATCCCACAGATGGCTGCCTCCATGCGCTACCATATGCGCCACATATGTAGCCTACATGGTCAAGCTGACCTGACCTACTCCCTGGACCACCACGTGCTATGCTGAGCAACGAGAAGCGATAAATCCCTTCTCTGTAACACGCAGGTGAAATCACACACCGTCTGAAGATAGATGGACGTGCCCACTGAGTGGGTACAACACGGCTCCAACGATAATCAGAACAGTGAGGTTTCGCGCCAGAAGGCTTACGAGCTTGATATGTCAGCGTTGGATTTTAACGGTCCTTTTATCTTCTTAACTATCATGCAAACCCTATGGTGATAGCAGAAGATAACTAAACATGCAATTCTAATTATAAGCAATAAGTAGAAAGCATGCTGATCTTATGTGGTAAAAGCCCATGAACCCTAAGTAAGACCTTAATTTTACTTAAGTCTTCACTTGAGCTCTTTAAGGGTCCTTTTATATCTGATCTGGCCCAACCCAGGGCCTTAGCGCCAAATGCAGCTCAGGTGCGCCACCAGCTGCATGAGCCTCATCGCCATGTGTGCATAGAATTCTTGTCTGATTAAAATACATTTTAATCTATCTAGACAAGATTGACTCGCAGGTCAATTACATTTTATAAATTAAAACAATGTGATTCGCAGATCACAAATTAATATTAATTTATAATTAACCAGGCACGCAGGCCCCAGCACAGCACACATTAGGGCAACCCACATAAGATTAAATAAACAAGCATCATGGCATCATTCAATCAATCATGTGATCCATAGACAAAATAAAAATTTTTGAAATCCCATTGGAATCAATTTTACTTGTCTTATCTGCCCTACTACCTTACAACGGTCCATTGATAGGGATCCACTCATCAATCTAGTTAGATCCATGCCCTTGCATGCACCAAGTCCTAACTGACTCGAGTTGACCTAATGGTCAACCATGCATGCGCCAAGGGCTGAACAACCTTCAAGAGTTCTGGCAAGCGGGTGTGACCCCGGGCCTAACTCAAGAGTGTTCATTGGTTGTCTCAACCAGACCTCGCTACACGCCTGTGATGCAATCGACCTATAGCCACCTCGTGCTTGCGCACAGGTGCCATCTGGTCGATCCATCTAGGCTGTCAGATGGTCTGATCAGACTAGTTTGATCTAACCTAGAGGATGCTTTCAACCCCATCAACCCGTCTAAGGGTTTATTGTAGGTGCGGCTTAGATCTAATATGCAAGTCGCGCATGTCATTTAGGGTTTTCGAAAAACAACTACAACAACATGATAGAAGCGCAACCAACATACATGCGCCAATGTAACTCTCATACCTCCGCAACATAAACATACTATCAACTAGTATAATCGCATGAAGAGAAAACATAGATCTAAGCATCATACATATATGGATCACAAAACATACATAGCAATCATATGATTCATATAAGATCTAGCTCTGATACCAATTGAAGAGTCCCCTTCAAGGGGGAGCGCAAGCGGATAAAACCCCTTTCAAGAGGGGGGCCGAAACCCTAAGGGAGGGGGCGCATGCATGTTTGCAAGGGTTTCAACAACATAATCGCTTATATGCTCATATGATCAACTTTGATAGATTAATTAGATCAAGAAGGAGATCATACCAATGCCATAGGGTTGAATGTCGGCTTGGAAGAAGAGAGCAACTTAGATCTCCTCCAAAAGTTCACACACAAGATGAAGATTGCTTACTTCCTTGGCGTCCCTTGTGCTAGCAAGGCACCCAAGCATCCTTGTCGAATGGAAGGAGATGATGAAAAATCTTTCTTGGCCGATCCTTCTTCTCATCAACTTACACCACCCAAGAATGTGTGTGTCGTCGAGAGCAAAAGGGGAGATGAGCGTTAGAGAAGCCTTGTGATCGAATGTGGAGACATTCATCACTTTGCAAACCGAAATGCCAAAATTGGCAAGTCTTGAATACATGCGTTATGCGTTCACATGAAGTGAACCAAACGCATATCTCTTCTCTCAAATGAACCAAGCGCTCATATATGAGCCGGTTCAATGCAGTTGGTCCAATGACCAAACCAAATCAGCCCAAGTATTGGTCCAGACCAAATTAAACCCTAAGGTTCAAAATCTGACCGTTCATCTTTTGATGCCCTTGATCTCATCGATCTAGCATCCACACTCTCGATCGAAGCTTACCGATCTCAACCTCTAATCAATCAAACATGATCAGACCAGATCTCACTTATAATCAGAGTTTAAACTCCTTTAAACTGAATCAAAACAATCCAGTCCACACGATCTGACTCAAGTAAGCCATATCACCAAATTGTGCGACCCTAAGGGCTTCCTTTAAATGTCGGTAACGATAACTCACGTTATCACAATCAGTGAGGGGTATCTACCAACACATCACTGTCTCCCGATATAAAGGAAAGAGTCTTCCAAGACTACACCCAAACCACAGCACAAGTGTGAATCCACTTCACAAGGCATACATGTATCCTTTGCCACTGGATGTTCTTATTGGACAAGCGGGTCAAGCTTGTAACTCCAATATGATGAGCATGATCAGATCAGATGAACATAGTCATCTGGGTATGGCCATACACATTCTCAATCATCTCATCCAAGGGGGCCCTTTTAGAACATCACACTCCTTTAACAAGGAGACGGCAATCCTTTATCTATCACTAGTGTCCTAACCTGACTCATGATCATTATCCAAGATAGTCTATAATCATTATCTTTCAAATGATATTGAACTACCTCAAAACAATGACATTCATCATTTAGAAACACAAGCGATCTCAAGTCAAAGGACATGTGCCACTTGTAGCATACAAGGATTATTCACATTGTGACAAGCAATTGAATATCCTAGTAGGGTCTGTCCAGTACATCCAATGTACCCATGAGTCTACATCTTATTCCATGCTCGAAACATCCTATAAGATTAGAACACATGTTAGTCTCAATCATATCAAGGCTGTCTCATGTTCACCAAGATATCTCGACTAAGGACTTAACTGTCAGCCTAGCTGAACAGCTTTGAGACATTATTCAGTAGTACACTTATTACAGCAGACAAGGTAACAAACTGAATAACAACCATGCCTTTATAAACACAAGAGTTTATTACATGATACTGATACAATCCCAAGGCCTCAAACATTAGCCTTAAGTTTACTAAATGGCCCACACACATCACTGTGAATGAGGTCAAGTAAACCTGAAGACCTTTGACCTTTATTAGAAAAAGGAGTCTTCGTCATTTTGCCCATTAAACAAGCTTTGCTTGTATCAAGCTCCTCATAGGAGAATGATCCCAGCAGTCCATGGTCATGCAACCGCTTAATGCGCTTCTTGTTAATATGGCCTAAACGACTATGCCATAGCAAGGTGCTCTCATCAGCATACTTGGCTTTCTTATTATCAATTTGTTGTATAGAACATTCCATGTCCAACATGAATAATCCATTGTTAATCGACCCAGTAGCATAAACAATATTATCAAATGAAATACAACACTTTAAAGTTTTGCATTCAAAGGAAAACCCTTTCCTGACAAAAGCAGGAATTGAGATAATATTCTTAGTTATGCTCGGTACAAAATAACAATTGTCCAGTTCTAATACAAAACCAGATGGTAAAGAGATGTTATATTGTCCTACAGCAACAGCAGCAACCCGTGCCCCGTTTCCAACTCGTAGGTCCACCTCATGCTGTCCCACCTGTCTTCTTCTCTTGAGTTCCTGTACATTTGAACAAATGTGAACTCCACATGCAGTGTCCAACACCCATGAAATAGAAGAAGACACCATGACTTCAGTCACGAAAATACCTGAGCCAGAAGTGAAAGCCTTGCTTCCCTTCTTGTCTCCTTGGAGCGCTTTACAGTCCTTCTTCCAGTGACCCAGCTGGCCACAATGGAAGCATCTGTTGTCCTTCGACCGCTTCACCTTTTGTTTCAGAGCCTTGTTATAGCTCTTGATAGGGGCTTTGCCCTTCTTCTTGTTCCTTGAAGGAACCATCAAGACAGAGGATGAAGGCTTTCCCTTCTCAAGAGTCTGCTCTGTAGTACAGAGCATGTTCAGTAACTCTGCCGGTGTACAGTCGATCTTGTTCATATTAAAATTAATGATGAACGGATCGAAAGAGGCCGGGAGAGACTGCAAGATGATGTCTACAACAAGCTCCTGATTGACGGTGTGTCCTAGTTTCTCTAGAGCCTCTTTGTACCCAATCATCTTGAGTACGTGAGCTCCCACTGGACTTCCTTCAGTCAGATTGCTCTGAAAGAAAAGTTTTGTCAAGTTATAGCGTTCTGTCCTTGCCTGTGCAGCATACAGCATCTTGAGCTTTGCTATAATTTCAATAGCAGATAAATCCTCATGCTGACGCTGTAGTTCTGGCGTCATAGACGCAAGCATAAGGCAAGCGACATCAATGCTATCATTGACATGCTTCTCATAAGCATCCCGAACCGCCCTTGCGGCGTTCGCAGCGGGTTGAGGCGGTATTGCCGTCTCAAGGACATACAGCTTCCTCTCAGCCTTAAGAACAATCTTAAGGTGTCCGTACCAGTCTGAGAAGTTTGGCCCAGCAAACTTCTCCCTTTCCAGTAAGGATCGCACATTGAACCCTGTGGTGTTCGTTGCTGCAGGAATCTACAACAAAGTAGGAACAACAACGTCAGTATCCATGTTAGAATCAATCCAGGACTTAAGAATGATTCCTTTCTCACTATTTTATCTGACTGAAAAATCCAATAAAACAGTCCGAAAGAGTAAAACTCTTTTAGTGAGATGGGATCCAGATTTCATACTTGGTCTCCGCGTCCCGCTCAGGCGAGATAAGATGCACAGAGAGTTCAAGCACTAATCACTGGTAGGCTATCCATGCCAATCACCAACCCGTGCGATTCCCCTTCATCTAGGCAATCCAGAAGACTGTGCCAACTGAGTTGGTACAACATAGTTTCTGATTCCACAGATGGCTGCCTCCATATAGCTAACATATGCTCAATATGTAGCCTATATGGTCAAGCTGACCCGACCTACTCCCTGGACCACCACGTGCTATGCTGAGCAACGAGAAGCGATAAATCCCTTTTCTGTAACACGTAGGTGTAATCACACACCGTCTGAAGATAGCTGGGTGTGCCCACTGAGTGGGTACAATACGGCCCCAACGATAGTCAGAACAGTGAGGTTTCGTGTCAGAAGGCTTTCGTGCTTGATATTTAACGTTGGATTTTAACGGTCCTTTTATCTTCTTACTATCATGCATATCCTATGGTGATAGCAGAATGATAAATCATGCAGGTGCTAATATTACTTAAACAGTAAATAGAAAGCACAATGATCTTATGTGGTAAACGCCCATTAAGCCTAAATAAAAAAAAAACTCTAGTTTTACACAAGTCTTCACTTGAGCTCTTCATGGGTCTTTTGCATTTCATCTGGCCCAGCCCGGGCCCAAGCCCTCTGTAGCCCAAATGCACCCATCAGGTAGCATGCGCCTGTGCTAGAGTCGAACTCTAGACCTCCCACCTAGTCAAGGTACTTACTGCAAGCGCTTCTGTCATGTGTGCTCTGTGCTCATGTCTGATTAAGTTACATTTTAATCTATCTAGACATGATTTGACACGCACGTCAATTACACATTATTATAAATTGAAATGTGATTCGCAGATCACAAGAAAAATTTATAATTAATTAATCCAGGCACGCAGGCCCCAGCACAGCATACAAATAGGGCAGCCCACATAAGATGAAATAGACATCCAATCAGGTTAAACAAACAACATGTGATCCAAACAGGAAAATAAAATTTTGAAAAAACCCCATGGCATCAATTTTATTTCCTTATGTGCCCTACTACCTTACAACGGTCCATTAATAGGGATCCACTCATCAGACCAAGTCAGACCCACTGCCCTTGCACGCACCAAGTCATAACTGACTTGCGTCGACCTCATGGTCAACGATGCATGCCTTAAGGGCTGAACGTCCCACATGATTTCTGGCAAGCGGGTGTGACCCCGGGCCTTAATCATGATCGTTCACTGGTCGCCTCAATCAGACATCGCTACACGCCCTTGTGCAGTCGACCTATAGCCACCTCATGCTTGCGCATAGGTGCTATCTGGTCGACCCATCTAGGCTGTCAGATGGTCTGATCAGGCTGTTGGGTCCAGACTAGACTGACGACTTCAACCCTAGTAACCCGTCTAAGTATTTCAAGTAGGCGCTTATAGATCTATGTGGATGGCGCGCAAGATGTTAAGTTTTTGGTAAAAACAACTTTCAACATTCGCCAACATACATCATGCGCAACAATAAGTAAAACCCAAAATACATCTAAAGTCTAGCATGTATTTTCGCATGATGATTTGGCTTAGATCTACTTATAAACCAAGCATGGATCACACAAAGAAGCAATCATATAGATCATACCAGAACACAGCTTTGATACCAATTGAAAAGGGGGTGAAACCCTAAACGCATGCACTTCTAAAATTTTGCATGGGCGGAAATAAGGATTTCATGAAGATCGCATGTGGCATGAACATATGATCAACTTAATGTCTGCAAAGATCAAGTTGTGATCTTACCATTGCCATTGGTTGGAAGGCGACTTGGAAGCAAGAGGGCGATGCGGCTCTCCTCCAAAGTGGACGCACACAAGATGGCGATGGCTTCCTCCCTTGGCGTGAACCTTGTGCTAGCAAAGCTCTTCAAGGTGTCCTTGATGCGTGAAGGAGATGAGATGATATCTTTCCTTGGCTGGCTGAATCCCTCCTTCAACACTCGTGGAGGTGAGTCACACGAGAGGAAGAGCAAGAGAGAGGCGAGAGTCTTCGAACATGGAGGCATCTTCAATTTGGAAAACCGATTTCCAAATATAGTAAGCGCTCATGCGTTCAAGCGTTCACTCCAAGTGAACCGTTCGCAACTCCTTCTCCCTTTGAACCATGTGCTCATATGATGAACCGGTTCAATTGAATTTGGTTCAAAGACCAAATCAAACCAAGCCTTGGTCTAGACCTTATTAAACCGAAAGGCTCAAGATCTAACCACACATCTCTTGATGCTCTTGATCTCATCGATCTAGCATCAATTCTCTCGATCGAAGCTTACCGATCTCAAGCCCTAATCAATCAAACATGATCAGACCAGATCTCACTTCCAATCAGAGTTTAAATTCCTTTAAACTGAACCAAAATAATTCAGTCCACACGATCTGACATAAGTAAGCCATATCATCAAATTGTGCGACCCTAAGGGTTTCCTTTAAATGTCGGTAACGACAACTTACGTTATCACGATCAGAGAGGGGTATCTAGCAACACATCACTGTCTCCCGATATAAAGGAAAGAGTCTTCCAAGACTACTCCCAAACCATAGCACAAGTGTGAACCCAAGTCACTTGACATATGTGTTTCCTTTGCCACTGGATGTTCTCGTTGGACAAGCGTGTCAAGCCTGTAACTCCAACATGATGAGAGTGGTTAGATCAGATGAACATAGTCATCTGGGTATGGCCATACACTTTCTCAACCATCTCATACAGGGGGCCCCTTTAGAACATCACACTCCAACTAGGAGAGGCAATCCTATATCTATCACTAATGCCCTAACATGACTCGTGCCCATTATCCAAGATAATCTATAACCATTATATTTCAAATGATATTGAACTACCTCAAGACAATGCCAATCATCATTTAGAAACACAAGTGATCTCAAGTCAGAGGAAATATGCCACTTGTTTGCATATAAGGATTATTCACATTGCGACAAACAATCGAACATCCTTAGTAGGGTCTGTCCAGTACATCCAATGCACCTATGAGTCTACATCTTATTCCATGCTCGAAGCATCCTATAAGATTAGAACACATATTAGTCTCAATCATATCAAGGCTGTCTCATGTTTACCAAGATATCTCGACTAAGGACTATAGTGCATGTCAGCCAAGCTGAACACCATTGAGACATTATTCAGAAGTATACATATAGCAGCAGATAATGCAACAACCTGAATAACAACCATTGCCTTTATAAACATAGTTTATACATGATACTGATAATAACCCAAGGCCTCAAACATTAGCCTTAAGGGCATACTCCAACACTGTGCTCGAACTATTGTCCCTAGTCGATGTACCTTAGTGGATATGGGACAACTATGGTACTTGTGAGACTGGTATGTGGGCTGGTTAGGCACGTGGTGCTAACGCAGACACATGGGTATATCATTGGAGGATATACTGGACCGACCCGCTGTGAGGCTATGACTTGGTGTCATGAGTTATCCTCACAAGTGATAGGAGATGCATTGATCCCTTGACTTGAGGTCATTGATCATTCTATATGGTTAGGGACTTGCTTTGATACAACCTAACACCTCGCCGTAGTTGGGAGGTCATAACGGTTGTCATTGAGCATGTCACGACCCATATGAGAAGGTCAATGGATAGACAAAGGATTTGCCCCTTCCTAAGGGAAGTATGATATCCATGGAGCTCCTCTATGGTTCTATGACTGAAAGTGTATGGCCATACCCAAGTGAGAACCTGATTTAGTCATAACCATGTGATTAGGTGAAAACAAGTGGTGACACACTTGTCCAATCGGATATCAGTTCGGCAAAGAGACTGTAATGCATCTGTACCTTGTTGCAATGATGGGGATGTCGATGTCGATATCCATTCCGATGACTTGGGTAGCAGCGATGCACTGCTAGGTGCCACTCACTGCTTGTGGTGACATTTGGTCAGCACTGCCAACGTCAGAGGGACCTACAGGGTCGCACACCTTGATACTCGAGTTCTCGTATTGATCGGGAAGCCTTATGATCGAGTTATTGGATAACTCAGATCTAAATAGGAGATTTCATCAGCGCCAATGGGCCTGATGAGATGGAAGAATGTTATTGGAGCCAAACTTCATTTTTGGCAGGTTGACCCGTATTTGGCCATGGTTGGTCACATTTGGATTAGGGTTGCATTGGATTGGATCCAAATGCTTAATCAACCCATGTGATGATGTTTGGGCTAGCTCATTATCCAATGAGGCCCAATAACAAGTTCTCATGAAGAGATGAGAGGCTAAAAGGGTATAATGGGGAGAAACATGAACCATTAAGCGCCTAGGGGCATAATGGGGTCATGTTGGCGCCTTTGCTTTATTATGGAAGTAAAGGGCGCCTCCCCTCTCTTACTTGGATGGAATGCATGCCTCTATGGCATGTCTTGGGCTGATATGGTACTTGGGCAATTATGGATAGGTTGAATGGAGTTTATGGTAAAGTCTTGGAGACTTTCCTTGTCTCAAACCTCCTCATCCTAGCCCTACACTTGTCATGATCCTAGCCCTTACCCTAACCGCCTCTTGCCCTATATATGTGACCCTAGCCGCCCCCTCTTAGAATTGTTCTTCCTTGGAGGCGTGAACACATCTAGAGGGCGAGAGTAAGGGGCATTGGCGCAACCATCTTCTTCCATCAAACCCTAGCCGCAAGCGTCTTCCTTTATTCCTCCTTTGGCGTAAGAGAAGTAAAGGCTTGGCAGCATTCTCCCTTCTCCTCTCTTCTTCATCAATTGGCGCTTCTACCTTGGAGATGGCGCAAGCATTCAAGAAGAGAACTAAGGCTTGGATCTTCTTCCCGAGGCTAGCACCGGGCGTGGAAGAAGAGGACTCGAGGCATCCGTGTGTGTGAAACTGCAGAGGGCGCACGCTTGGGCGCCTATCATGACATCAACCTCATCTTGCTCTAAGGTATTTCCTAACTCATCGTGTCGACTCTCTTGATTGCGATCTTCACTGGTTTTTTGGGACCGGCCTGTTTCGGGGATATTGCTTCCGCTGTGCAATGTATGTTGTAATCTCTATTTCTGAAAATTGTAAAATATCCCCGGGGTTTCCCAATAGTTTCGACGTCCGTGCACCACCGGACGAATGGCGACGAACCATGGTCACACGGGCGACTTCCCCTGTTTTCCAGATTTCCCCCGCGTCTCCTATTTCCTGTTACCTGTTTCCAATTAATACTAATCTAATTAAGCTATTTCTTGCAGGTATTTGAAGAATCTGGTACTATAAAAATCTTGAAATTTGGCACGGCATGGAAGCACACATCTCAATCTATCATTTGGACAACTTGGTTCAATCCAACAACACATGGATCATTCTGGAAGACATGGCATATTTTGTTATCTAAAATAACTTCTGCAATTATTTTATCGACTAATCTGATTGTGCTCTTTGCGCAGGTATTAAAGATGCATAGGTATGCCAGAAATCCTGACCCTTGACATGAGTCTAAAGAATACATCATGTTCTACATCTTGGTTTAGTTGGCTCAATTTTTTGATATATGGATTTTTCTCCAAGGCATAGCAACTTTTCCCAACTGATTATTTTATTGCCCTGGAATTCTGCATGCTTTAATGAATATGATGTTTTCCTGAAAATACAAAATAAATAATTGAATTTTTAAATTAGTATCATTGTCACACGCTTCCCCCCTACATCAGGTACCCCTAAGATTTGTTGTGATGTGACAGAGATGGATGTGGCTGATGTCTTACTTGGTTGGCCATGGCTCTATGATCTTGATGTCACTCACCATGGGAGGAGCAACACATATGAGTTCACAGTTGATCATAAAAAGATTACACTTATGCCTAGCTTACTAAGGGAACTTAGAGCCTCACATAAGAATGGAAAGGCAGTGGATACCCATAAACATATCACCTTGTTAAGAACCCAACCCTTCCTACAAGCCACCAAGGAAACCGGCATGATCTACACCCTAGTAGTGCAACCTGTCAATTCTGAAATCCAACGTGAATAGCCACCCATCATCACTGATGGGGGCAGGGACCACAGGCCAAGAAGGCACAAGTGGAGTTTAAGAGTACCCTAGTCAAAGGCCTAGAGGTTCCTCTAATAAGCTAGCAAGCTCAATCAACAAAGCTAGCTCAATAAATAACCACTTCAAAAGGGCCCATGCGAAGGAATAATTTGCCACAAAAGAGGCCCAAGACTATTCCATGCGATCAACCAGCAATAAAATCAAGATGCAACTATTCTCATCACACAAATCTCGGAGTTCTTTGCAGCCAACGCTCATCTCAGCACTTCATCTGGCGCACGCACGCTACAAACAAGGAAACGCTACAACGTTCACATGCAGCCAGCAAAGGAAACATCAACGTCTCCCTCGCTCAGCCCACAAGGAAACTACAACGTTCACCCCGCAAACGTCCGCCTGCAATGTTTGCCGAAGTTTCACCTATATGTATCACTCGCTTGCATCCTTGTAACAGCAGATTTGCAGATTTTGTTGAATGGAAATGGTTTTTCGTCCTCAATCGATGTCTCCGATCTTTTTCTCCTCTGAGGTGCTTGTGTCGCCTATCCTTCCCCTCACCTCCTTCTAGGGCCGAGCCCTCCTTCTTTCCCTTCTTCTCTACAAGCTTCTTCCTCCGAAACCTACGCTCCCAGCCAACCAGTTACGTGTTCACAAGATTTCCAGAAGTTCGCGACCTTGCCACCGACGATCCCACCGTCGGATCTCCATGAAACTTGAGACGTCTCTTCGCCTCCCATAGTTGAACCTTCAGCCGCCGGCATCCGCCCATCCGCCACGCCGATCGCCAGAATCGAAACACAGACGTGTTCCCCTGTTTCCGCCCAGTTTCTGCCCTACTCCCGCCTTTCACCGTCGTCCTCCTCCGACCGGCCACCGTCTGCCCCGAAACTCCGGCCACGTCGTCACCACAACCATACCAACCTCCAGTAGTAGCAGTTTTTCATTTGGTCAACCACTGGCCGGCCGGCAACAAATCCTTCTCCAGCGCGACATCCCCTGTTTCTGCCCTGCCCGCGACCTAGCTCCGCCCTTCCGCATCGTGCACCTCCGACCAGCCACCGCCCGTCACCAAACTCCGGCCACCACTCCGACACCATCACGAGGATCTGCAGTTGTAGCAGGTTCCGAGTTCGCGCACCACCGGCCTTCCGGCGACGAACCATGCTCCACTCGCGTACTGCCCTGTTCCAACAGAACACCCTCCGCCTCCGCAGCCTTCCGCCCTTCATCGTTGTTCTCCTACGACAGACCACCAATCGACCCAAAACTCTGGCCACGTCTTCTCATCTATGATGACAACTTCCACCTATAGCAGGTTTTGATTTCGTCCACCATCCGGTGAACAGCGATCACCCCTGCTATGCTCGCCAACCTCCCTTGTCCTGTTCGAACAGCCGCCTCCTTTTTGCAGATTCCCCTGTTCCGCCTGAACAGTTGTTTCTCCGCCGCTGCCAGTGCTCTGACGCCGCCATCACCTTCTCCACCACCTGCTGTACCAGAGTCGCCAACAAACCACTAGCTCCGGCATCATTGAATGGCGCAGACCATCCTTGCCTATTTCCAGACTCTGCTTCTTGCCGCTGTCTTCCGTTTTGCTCTTTCATATTAATCTGATTACCCTTATTGCCGCAAGTTTTGGCATGGTCAGAAAAGCCCCCAGCTCTGATCATTAGATCCATTAGCAAGACCTGATCCTCCTCTATCATTCGGATTAGTTGGGAGAAACGCAAATCGACTAGATCATCCTCCAAGACACATCAACTTTTCGTAAATGATTAAGTCCTGCATTTATTTTCTCAACTAATCTGATTAGCATGTTTTGTGCAGGTACTTTGAGCAATCTATGCAACAAAGATCTTGGACTTTGGTCAGATAATGAAGCACACATCTAGTACTTTCATTTGGGTTAGTTGATGCGAGCCCGAGTTCAACGGTTCAATCTAACAAGCATTGCAAAATTTGCAATCTGAAATATTTCTGTGCAGTTTTAACTTACCGATCTGACTAGTTATATTGGTTGCACTAAATCTATATGCTCGAGTAGGAGTCTACTCTCCATTTTGATACGCATGCAAAGAACTAATTTAGTTCTACAATGCAGTTCATTTAGTTTGAATATTGAATGATTGGAACCCCCTCTATGACATTGCCACATTTGCTAAATAATAATTTTCTGAACTCCTGGAATTCTAGCTGTTTTCATGAATATGCTATTTTCTGAAAATTCAAAAATAAATGATTGAATTTTAATTTAGTAGTTTGTTGCCACACGCTTCCCCCCTACATCAGTTTGGTATCAGAGCGAAGTTGTGAGCAACTCTTGTCTGCCCGCACGATCCTTTGTTTTGCTCTTTGCACTTAAAAAAAATAAAAAAAATTTTTCATGCTTTCATGATTAGTTATTTTCTTGTTATTTAGTTTGCATATCTTAGGTTATTTTCTAGTTGTTGTTTATGTGGTAAAAAAAAAAAATTGCTTACATTGAGAACAATTATGCATAGAACTGCATAATATATCTGGATTTTTGCTATGCACCTCAAATTCTGCATGTGTTTTCCTGATGCTCCCCTCAGTTTTATAAATCCTGCAACATCTGAACCATTAAATTTCTGAGATACCTGATTTGTTTTCAACCTCTGGCTGCGCAAGATTTAATAAACTGCACACTTTTGAAAGCAACTATAACTGAGTTTTCAATTTGCTGAATTCTGCACTTGACTTATGAGTTTTAAATCTGGTTTTCAGCCTACCGAATCTGAAATTTTCAGCCTACTTACTGCAATAATCTGTATCAAACTGCAGCTAGGAAAACCATCAACATATTTCAGTTTAAAACACCTATAAGTGCAGCCTTGGATGTATTGATTTGATGCTGAAATTCTGCATTTGATTTCTGAATTTTGTTTTGTTCATATTGTTGTCATCAACTTGCTGCAATCAATTCTGATTTATTGCTAGGTTTGTTTATAGTTTTTGCACTCAAACAATAGTCATTTCCTGCTTGCTAAGTTTCTTGTTTTATCATGCGTCGGTATAATCAAAGAGACTTAATCTTTTCTAGAGATGGATATCAAAGACTCACCCTTAGACCTAATAGTTTCACTACTTTTGTTTGGTGTGAAGGCCATAAGATTAGAACTGTTATAGATCATCAAGTTAGCTTTAATGCTGTAACTCTTAGGGTTGCTGAACGATTTGGACTCATCTTAAAGAAACACAACCACCCATACTACATAACTTGGGACAATCATGAGTTTATCACTGTAGTTGACCACCAATGTCTAGTTCCTATTCAATTAGATGGTATGAAAATCAAAATATGGTGTGATGTTATAGGACTAGATGATTTTGATATCTTAATAGGTGATGAATTCCTTCATTATTTCCAAGCCTATCATTATAGAAAACCATGGTGTTATAGTATCATATTTAGAGGTCTAGAACATATCATCTACCCTAAGAGCCTAGAGTCAAAGGACTATGATCGTCTTGATAAGTTAGGGGAGCAGATTAAACAAATGCATGAAGAGTATAAGAGACAAAAGGAGCAATCCATGCAAAAAGAAGATGAAAGTTCAACCCCTTTGGAACTTGAGCAAACCTTAGAGTCTACATTAGAGATTAATCCATGTCTTGATGAAACCATTGAAATTGAAGTAGCAAGACATGAAGAGCCAAACCATCAAGTAGAACCAATGCCTTCACCTTCAATTTTAGGGCCAAAACTTTTACCTTCAATTTTAGGGCCCATACCCATAGGTTCTCAACTTGATCTTAGCACTACTATTAGAGAGCCTAAAGCTGAACCCATAGGTCTTCTTGAACCATGTCTTGAACCTAAGTTAGAACCTTTTGAGCTTGACCTAGATCCTAATCCTCAACCTTTAGGTCAACCCCTAGACTTAGAAAATCTCTACCAGGACCCTATGATGCTTGAATCTTGTCTTTTAGGTCCTTCTACTCACACTATTAAGCCACCATTAGGATCAAAAGAACATAATAAACCCAAACATGATTTGCTCTTTACACTTAATGATGTTGAGCACGTTGATTTCATCATTCCTTGTTCTTTTATAAGTCCTATGATTTTCTATGACAAACTTACTAATGAGTATGGCCGAGAAAGGGAATTCAATGCAGGTACCCTTGATATGCAGCTTGGACCGTGGACGAGCAACAAGACAATATGCTATGATGCTGACAACAATTTGAAGATTCAAATCCTGGAGGAACAATTAGCTCTTGCCTCTCCAAAATTTCTCCATCGCCACAAGAACAATTCTTCAGGGAAGAATTTTTTTCACCCGGGGAGAAATGATGGGGGCAGGGACCACAGGCCAAGAAGGCACAAGTGGAGTTTAAGAGTACCCTAGTCAAAGGCCTAGAGGTTCCTCTAATAAGCTAGCAAGCTCAATCAACAAAGCTAGCTCAATAAATAACCACTTCAAAAGGGCCCATGCGAAGGAATAATTTGCCACAAAAGAGGCCCAAGACTATTCCATGCGATCAACCAGCAATAAAATCAAGATGCAACTATTCTCATCACACAAATCTCGGAGTTCATTGCAGCCAACGCTCATCTCAGCACTTCATCTGGCGCACGCACGCTACAAACAAGGAAACGCTACAACGTTCACATGCAGCCAGCAAAGGAAACATCAACGTCTCCCTCGCTCAGCCCACAAGGAAACTACAACGTTCACCCCGCAAACGTCCGCCTGCAATGTTTGCCGAAGTTTCACCTATATGTATCACTCGCTTGCATCCTTGTAACAGCAGATTTGCAGATTTTGTTGAATGGAAATGGTTTTTCGTCCTCAATCGGATGTCTCCGATCTTCTTCTCCTCTGAGGCGCTTGTGTCGCCTATCCTTCCCCTGAAGGTCCCCACAAGGGGGCGAAACCCTAAATCATAGGCGCATATGGGAATGAAAGCAGCGGAAAGGGGGTTTCTAGATCTTGCATGCTGTATGATTAACAAAAATGACCCAATTGCATATAGAGAAGGATCATACCATAGCCATTTCTAGATGGCGCCTTGGAAGCAAAGACCGAACTGGATCTTCTCCAGAGGTGACGCACACAATTGATGTCGCCTACTCCTCCTTGCGATCCTTGTGCTAGCAAGGCCCAAAGATGTCCTTGTCGAGTGGAAGGGAAGAGATGTCTTGGCTTGGTGATTTTTCCTCCTCTTCTCGTCAAACTCTTCACCACCCGAATGTTCTCTCGTCAAGAGCAAGAGACAAGGCGACGAACGAAGAAAGGAGAGGCGTGAACGTGAGATGTGGTCACGTAAGAGAAGTGCTATCTAAAAATAGCATGCCACTTCTCTTCATGCGATCATGGGTTTACCCATTCGCAAAACCACTTCACTTTTGAACCATGCGCTCATTCATGAGCCGGTTCATGTTGGTCTGGTTCAAAGACCAAATAAGCCAAGCGACATGGTCTAGATCAAATTAAACCCTAAGGCTCCAGATCTAACCGTTGATCTCCTGATGCTCTTGATCTCACCGATCCAGCATCCATTCTCTCAATCGAAGCTTACCGATCTTAAGCCCTAATCAATCAAACATGATCAGACCAGATGTCACTTACAATCAGAGATTAAATCCCTTTAAACTGAACCTGAACAATTCAGTCCACACGATCTGACTTAAGTAAGCCATATCATCAAATTGTGCGACCCTGAGGGTTTCCTTTAAATATCGGTAACGATAACTCACGTTATCACGATCAGTGAGGGGTATCTAGCAACACATCACTGTCTCCCGATATAAAGAAAAAGAGTCTTCCAAGACTACACCCAAAAACAGCACAAGTGTGAATCAACTTCACTAAGCATACATATTTCCTTTGCCACTAGATGTTCTTATTGGACAAGCGTGTCAAGCTTGTAACTTCCAATATGACGAACATGATTAGATCAGATGAACACAGTCATCTGGGTATGGCCATACACTTTCTCAATCATCTCATCCAGGGGGGGCCCCTTTAGAACATCATACTCCTTAAACAAGGAGACGGCAATCCTATGTCTATCACTAGTGCCCTAACCTGACTCAAGCTCACCATCCAAGATAGTCTATAATCACTATGTTTCAAATGATATTGAACTATCTCAAAACAATGACAATCATCATTTAGAAAACACAAGTGATCTCAAGTCAGAGGAAATGTGCCACTTGTCGCAATCAAGGAATATTCACATTGTGACAAGCAATTGAATATCCTAGTAGGGTCTGTCCAGTACATCCAATGTACCCATGAGTCTACATCTTATTCCATGCTCGAAGCATCCTATAAGATTAGAACACATATTAGTCTTAACCATATCAAGGCTGTCTCATGTTCACCAAGATATATCGACTAAGGACTTTACTGCATGTCAGCCTAGCTGAACAGCTTTGAGACATTATTCAGAAGTACACTTATTACAGCAGACAAGGTAACAAACTGAATAATAACCATGCCTTTATAAACATAAAAGTTTATTACATGATACTGATACAATCCCAAGGCCTCAAACATTAGGCTTAAGGGCATACCCCAACATCCCCTCACCTCCTTCTAGGGCCGAGCCCTCCTTCTTTCCCTTCTTCTCTACAAGCTTCTTCCTCCGAAACCTACGCTCCCAGCCAACCAGTTACGTGTTCACAAGATTTCCAGAAGTTCGCGACCTTGCCACCGACGATCCCACCGTCGGATCTCCACAAAACTTGAGATGTCTCTTCGCCTCCCATAGTTGAGCCTTCAGCATACTCCTTAAACAAGGAGACGGCAATCCTATGTCTATCACTAGTGCCCTAACCTGACTCAAGCTCACCATCCAAGATAGTCTATAATCACTATGTTTCAAATGATATTGAACTATCTCAAAACAATGACAATCATCATTTAGAAAACACAAGTGATCTCAAGTCAGAGGAAATGTGCCACTTGTCGCAATCAAGGAATATTCACATTGTGACAAGCAATTGAATATCCTAGTAGGGTCTGTCCAGTACATCCAATGTACCCATGAGTCTACATCTTATTCCATGCTCGAAGCATCCTATAAGATTAGAACACATATTAGTCTTAACCATATCAAGGCTGTCTCATGTTCACCAAGATATATCGACTAAGGACTTTACTGCATGTCAGCCTAGCTGAACAGCTTTGAGACATTATTCAGAAGTACACTTATTACAGCAGACAAGGTAACAAACTGAATAATAACCATGCCTTTATAAACATAAAAGTTTATTACATGATACTGATACAATCCCAAGGCCTCAAACATTAGGCTTAAGGGCATACCCCAACATCCCCTCACCTCCTTCTAGGGCCGAGCCCTCCTTCTTTCCCTTCTTCTCTACAAGCTTCTTCCTCCGAAACCTACGCTCCCAGCCAACCAGTTACGTGTTCACAAGATTTCCAGAAGTTCGCGACCTTGCCACCGACGATCCCACCGTCGGATCTCCACAAAACTTGAGATGTCTCTTCGCCTCCCATAGTTGAGCCTTCAGCCGCTGGCATCCGCCCATCGGCCACGCCGATCGCCAGAATCGAAACACAGACGTGTTCCCCTGTTTCCGCCCAGTTTCTGCCCTACTCCCGCCTTTCACCGTCGTCCTCCTCCGACCGGCCACCGTCCGCCCCAAAACTCCGCCACGTCGTCACCACAACCATACCAACCTCCAGTAGTAGCAGTTTTTCATTTGGTCAACCACTGGCCGGCCGGCAACAAATCCTTCTCCAGCGCGACATCCCCTGTTTCTGCCCTGCCCGCGACCTAGCTCCGCCCTTCCGCATCGTGCGCCTCCGACCAGCCACCGCCCATCACCAAACTCCGGCCACCACTCCGACACCATCACGAGGATCTGCAGTTGTAGCAGGTTCCGAGTTCGCGCACCACCGGCCTTCCGGCGACGAACCATGCTCCACTCGCGTACTGCCCTGTTCCAACAGAACACCCTCCGCCTCCGCAGCCTTCCGCCCTTCATCGTTGTTCTCCTCCGACAGACCACCAATCAACCCAATACTCTGGCCACGTCTTCTCATCTATGATGACAACTTCCACCTATAGCATGTTTTGATTTCGTCCACCATCCGGTGAACAGCGATCACCCCTGCTATGCTCGCCAACCTCCCCTGTCCTGTTCGAACAGCCGCCTCCTTTTTGCAGATTCCCCTGTTCCGCCTGAACAGTTGTTTCTCCGCTGCTGCCAGTGCTCTGACGCCGCCATCACCTTCTCCACCACCTGCTGTACCAGAGTCGCCGACAAACCACTAGCTCCGGCATCATTGAATGGCGCAGACCATCCTTGCCTATTTCCAGACTCTGCTTCTTGCCGCTGTCTTCCGTTTTGCTCTTTCATATTAATCTGATTACCCTTATTGCCGCAGGTTTTGGCATGGTCAGAAAAGCCCCCAGCTCTGATCATTGGATCCATTAGCAAGACCTGATCCTCCTCTATCATTCGGATTAGTTGGGAGAAACGCAAATCGACTAGATCATCCTCCAAGACACATCAACTTTTCGTAAATGATTAAGTCCTGCATTTATTTTCTCAACTAATCTGATTAGCATGTTTTGTGCAGGTACTTTGAGCAATCTATGCAACAAAGATCTTGGACTTTGGTCAGATAATGAAGCACACATCTAGTACTTTCATTTGGGTTAGTTGATGCGAGCCCGAGTTCAACGGTTCAATCTAACAAGCATTGCAAAATTTGCAATCTGAAATATTTCTGTGCAGTTTTAACTTACCGATCTGACTAGTTATATTGGTTGCACTAAATCTATATGCTCGAGTAGGAGTCTACTCTCCATTTTGATATGCATGCAAAGAACTAATTTAGTTCTACAATGCAGTTCATTTAGTTTGAATATTGAATGATTGGAACCCCCTCTATGACATTGCCACATTTGCTAAATAATAATTTTCTGAACTCCTGGAATTCTAGCTGTTTTCATGAATATGCTATTTTCTAAAAATTCAAAAATAAATGACTGAATTTTAATTTCGTAGTTTGTTGCCACACGCTTTCCCCCTACATCAATCACTGAATTGCTTAAGGAATATATATCCATCACCCCATGTGAGTTGCACAATGAATTACCACCCGAGAGGAGTGTGCAACATGCCATAGATCTTGTGCCCAGGGCCACTTTACCTCACCTACCTCATTACCGCATGAGTCCTATTGAACATGCTGAGCTTAAAAGACAAGTGTATGAATTATTGGAGAAAGTTCTTATTCGAGAAAGTCTCAGCCCCTGAGCAGTTCCTGCACTCCTCACTCATAAGAAGGATGGGTCTTGGAGGATGTGTATAGATTGTAGAGCCATTAACAAGATTACTGTCAAATATAGATTTCCCATTCCTAGACTTGATGACCTATTGGACATGATTGTGGGATCGACTTGGTTCTCTAAGATTGATCTCCGTAGTGGTTATCACCAAGTTAGGATTCGGGAGGGAGATGAATGGAAAACAGCCTTCAAAACTCAAGATGGATTATATGAGTGGCTGGTTATGCCTTTTGGTACCAATGCTCCATCTACCTTTATGAGGCTGATGCATCAAGTGTTAAAACCCTACATTGGAAAATTCTTAGTGGTGTACTTTGATGACATTTTGATATTTAGAAAGACAAGTGAGGAACATGGGGGACATGTGAAGGCCACACTTGATCTTTTGAAACATGAGCAACTCTTATTAAACTTGAAGAAATGTGTTTTCTTGAAACAAGAGGTTGAGTTCTTGGGATTTATCATAAACAATCATGGCTTGAAAGCCAATCCTTCAAAAATTTTAGCTATTCTAGATTGGCGTACCCCTACTACCCTAACGGAAGCTAGGAGCTTCCATGGATTAGCTACTTTCTACCAGCGCTTCATTCATCACTTTAGTACCTTGGTGGCTGTCATCACAAATTGCTTGCGCCAAGGAAAATTTGAATGGACCCCTACTGCCGAGAGAGCTTTCCAGGAATTGAAGAAGAAAATTACCACTACCCCAATATTAAGACTGCCTGGCTTTAGTAAAGATTTTGTTGTTGACTGTGATGCTTCTGGGGTGGGGATTGGCGGCACCCTTAGCCAAGAGGGGCATCCAATTGCTTTCTCTAGTGAAAAACTGAATGAGACAAGACAAAAGTATTCTACCTATGATAAGGAGTTCTATGCTATTGTGCAAGCCTTGAAACATTGGAGACACTACTTGATAAATAAAGAGTTCATCCTTAATAGTGATCACCAAGCTTTGGTCTACCTCAATAGTCAAGTCAAACAAAATCCTAGACACGCCAAATAAGTTGAGTTTTTATAGCAATATACCTTTGTTCTCAAACATAAGGTTGGAAGTCAAAACAAAGTAGCCGATGCCCTAAGCCGAAAAGTCTTGATTTTAAATACTTTGCAGATTTCGGTATTGGATTTGACCGGATCAAGAATGAATATGCTTGCTACCCTGACTTCAAAGATATCTTCCATAATGTTGCAATACTTGGGATACCTTCTACTACATACAATGTCCATGATGGGTTCTTGTTCAAAGAATGTAAATTATGCATACCTCGCACATCTCTTAGAGATTTCCTAATTTGGGAATTACATGGTGGAGGGACGCAGGTCATCATGGGAGGGATAAGACCCAAGCTTTGGTTGAGGAATGGTTCTTTTGCCCCTCTATTTACAAGGATGTAACCAAGATTGTGAGTCACTATCAAACATGCCAAGTTGCCAAGACCCAAAGGCATAATACCGGATCATACATGCCCCTACCCATACCCGAGGGCCCTTGGCAAGACTTAAGCATGGACTTTGTGCTTGGGTTACCTAGTGCTCATCATGACTCCATCTTTGTGGTAGTTGACCGATTCTAAAAAATGGCACATTTTATCCCTTGTAGCAAGACAACATATGCATCCCACGTTTCTAGGTTATTCTTCAAAGAAGTGGTCCATTTACATGGTTTACCACGTACCATTGTTTCTGACCGGGACACTAAATTTGTGGGACACTTTTGGGTAACTCTTTGGAAACTATTGGGAACAAAATTGAAATTTCCCCCCAGATATCACCCACAATCCGATGGACAAACTGAAGTGGTAAATAGGTCTTTGGGAAATATTTTGCGCTGCCTTGTAGGAGAACACCCGGGTACTTGGGATAAGTTGCTTCCCACAGCTGAATTTGCTTTTAACAGTGCCATTAATAGGACCACCGGGGTCAGCCCCTTCCAAATTAATCTAGGATTTCAGCCTCGAAAACCTATAGACCTAGTGCCTTTACCATCACCATTTAAGGCCAACCAATCAACCCTTTCATTTGCGCAACATATAGTCAAAATCCACAATGATGTCAAGGGCCACATTGCCAAACACACTCTTAAATATCAAGTTACCGCTAATGCTCATAAACGTTGTGTTTCTTTTAAGGAGGGTGACGTGGTAATTTTCAGGAACCGGAAGGAAAGGCAACAATGAGCTCACAACAAGTTGAATGTGAGAGGGATGGGGCCATTCCGCATCATAAAAAAGATCAATGATAATGCCTACACGTTGGACCTACCTCTAGCCCTTGGAATTCACCCAACGGTGAATGTGGAACACTTAACATTGTACAGGGAGCCCTTATCGATTGTAGTGCCAATACCACCGCAACAAGCTAATAGGATCCTTGAGGAGCAGTAGCATATTACCAACAAAGGAGTGCAGAACTTCTACCTCATCAAATGGAGTGATAGCACCGAGACTTGGGTACCTGAAGAGGAGGCACACCAACACTTACCGGAGGAGCTAGAGCATTTCAAAATTAATTCTCCAATGGAGAATTCTGCAGCCCCCGGGAAAGCTGATGCAGGGGCATCACCAAGAAGATCCAAGAGAAACAGGAAGATCCTAATTTGCTATGGGAGTTCAACTTGATGGAGCTTATTGCATCAACATATTTACATTCTGCACATTTTGGAACTTGTTTACTTTCCTATTTAAACTCTAGAATTGTTAACAGACATTTTGGGTTCTTCCTAGACTTGCTTGTCACAAGGCTAGTTTGGTAGAACAATTTTGTAAGCTTTATATTTGGGTGTTGCATGTTGTAGTTAGGAGGTACCCTAGGATTTATTTTCTGAATCTTTGTTTTATTTTTGTAGTTGATGTAATAGGTGTTGTAGCCTAGGGGAATATCACATGTAATGCACCTACATGGCACCTCACTTCCTAGCTTTCATGGCAACCTCGCTAGCTTCATCAGCCAAGGAAATACCTTCAACATCCTCATGCGGCATTCAAGAAAAGTCAACAGTGTCAACATCATCAAAATCAATCATGGAGGTCAACTAGCTCAAGGAAGAAATATCAATCAGCAAGCTTCACACTCTTAGTCGTCACAGCCAACATTCGGTCAACATCAAATCCAGCTCAAGCCACTCAAAGGGTCAGTGCCACGTCAAATAATAAACCTAGCTCAACCATTGCAACGGTCAGTGCCACATCAAATAATCAAAGCATGCGCAAGGGATTTTCTCCAGCTCAGATCTAAACCGACCACACTCACCAATCAAAACCACGCTGAGGACAAGTCTGGCAACAATGAAGAAGACCAAGAGACACCACAAAATTGTAACGTTGGGAAGAAGGTTTAGCCGTGTGCTTGTTGAGGGAGACACCAAGTTGAAACCAAGAGACACCACACTTGCACTAAGTTGAAAACTTTCTGAAAGAAAACTTTGTATTAGCCGTGTGCTTGTTGAGGGAGAGTCGGACGGCCCCTTGTTCTGTGTTTAAGGGTGAGTTAGAAGGCCCCTTGTGCTCCCCGAAGGGTGAGCCGGAAGGCCCCTCATTCCTATTGCTTGTGACCTCAAACACCAAGTGGTCTCCAACTTCTTGCCGAGTACTTGCCCTTGAGGAGCTGGAGTATTCTACAACTTGTTTAGTGCTGGAGTTGAAGATACCTACGCATCTTCTAGAACCTTAACCTGTTCAAGACAACTGAAGTCAATTGGTGGAAGGCTTAGGAGGGGTTCAGTCCCCTTCCTTCAAGGGGACCTCAGGTGTTCCTAATCCAACTTCCCCCTCTAATTCTGAAATTCTCCTGTTAAGACATTGAGATATCCGCAAACTGTTTGACTGAAAATTCTAAAATCAAAATAGAGCTACATACTTAAGGGGACATCTTGGGTTGTAAATCAAAATAGAGCTACATTGTACTTTCCTGTCCTTCATCACTAGTACTTTAACCTAAGAGATTGTCCCCCACATATGTGAGTATGATTTGTCCGGACCTTGCTTGATGGCCCTGCACGTTGACATTGGCAAAATGTGGAGCGCCAAAAAGTGTAGCACGCCCTCCCTCCTATCACTCGTTGGGAGGAGATGAAGTATCGTCTCTGTGAGTGATACGTACCCCCCTCATATATGCAGTGCCTTCTTGACTAGTATAGTAGCCTACACGAAGGGCCGGGTACCATAGAGGAGTTTCACCTAACGTTTGATACCTTACAACTTGCAAGAGGACCCCGAACTAGTGCTATCCAAGTTTAAGAATGGGCTCCGCGCAGACATCTGGCGGGCCTTACCCACTTGTGGATCAGAGTCACTTGACCAAATCTTTCAACAAGCTCGAGACATCGAGCATGACCTTCGTGCTACGGCCCGTCGCAGTGAGTTCGTCCCTTCGTGGCATCCGCACGCTACCGAACCTCCGCATGTCCACCCTCAAGCTGTCCGTCCTGAGTCGCAATCCAACCCGTGTCCCACGCCCAAAGCCCATAGCTACCCTCGATGTCCAGCCTCGGAGGCCTTCGCCTCTCGCCCCACATGGGAGGAGAAGGGAAGGCCCCCGTTGTTGGATCGTCCAAAAAATTTTTATGCAAAGAAGTTCCAGGGCAGGAGCACTCTTGGAAATCGATCTCGAGATAGAATAGACCTTCAGACAAAGAAGGAAGCTTAAGCAGATCTGAAAAAGGAGAATCAAGAACAGATGGAACACCTTCATATCGACTTGGAGAATGAACCAGCGCCTCAACTTGTGAACAACAACAATGCCAGAACACTGCGAGAATACGCAGCGCCTTATACACATGGATTTCAATCTGGAATTGTCAGGCTGACTGTGGAGGCCAATAATTTATAAATTAAACCTACTCTACTTTCCATGATACAACAAAATCAATTTGGTGGTTCTCCTCTTGAGGACCCTAATATGCATTTGTCTATATTTTTGGAATATTGTGATATGTTAAAGATTAATGGAGCTACTTCTGATGCTATCAGGTTGCATTTGTTTCCCTTCTCCTTAAGGGACAGAGGAAGGGCATGGCTCCACACGATCCCATCAGCTTCAATATGGACATGTGATGAACTGTCTCAAGCCTTCCTCTCAAAGTATTTTCCTCATTCGAAGACAATCCACCTTAGAAACCAGATAACGAGCTTCATGCAGAAGGATGGGGAGTCTTTGTACAAAGCCTGAGAAAGATTCAAAGTGCTTCAAAGATTATGTCTGCACCATGAGATTGAGACTTGGGTTCTAGTACACACATTCTACATGGGATTGGAATACAATACTAGACTCACAGTCGATGCAGCTGCTGGGGGATCGGGCTTAATGAGCAAAGTACCTGAAGATGCTATAAGCCTCCTAGAGGACATGACACTGAACTATCATCAATGGAATCCAGAGCGAGGTACACCTTCTAGGAAAGCAGGTAAATTCAATCTTGATTCAGTAACTGCTCTCACTGCGAAGGTAGACAATCTAACTAAGAAATTTGATTCATGGTCTGTTAACTCTTTAGACACTAATTCATTATCTTGTGAGTTGTGTGGCATTGCAGGACATGCAGGTGCTGAGTGCCGAGTGGGAGATGGACAAGTGGTCCAAGGTAAGCCTGAACATCTGAATGCAGTTGGAAATGCAAACCCCATGAACAACCCTTGTTCCAACTATTACAACCCTGGCTGGCGCAACCACCCGAACATCACCTACTGGACCACACAACCTATATAACCAGGGCAAGCGCCACCACAAGTTCAAACTCAACAAGGGAACATCAGGCCGCCACAATAAAAAAATTACAGGCAGCCACCTGGGTTCCAACAGAGAAACTACAATCCTCCTCCTCAACAAGCAAATTACAATGCTCCTCCAAGACCGACCCAAGACTCTCAACTGAGTAAGCAATTAGAAGGGCTGATCTATATGATGAAACTGATGATGACAAGGATGGACTCCTTGGAGACGCACAACAAGATGTTGGAGAGCTAGCTTGCGTAGCAGGCTAGCTCATCCTCTAGAGCGCCAGGGAAGCTTCCATCACAGCCAGAAGTTAACCTGAGGGAGAATTGCAATGTAATCTCCACTCGGAGTGGCAAGCAACTTGAAGACCCTAAGATGCCGACCAATGAAACAGGGGATGAAGTGACACCGAATCCTGAGGAGCCACACGCAGATTCAACACCGGCGGAACCTGAGCGAACAGAGGAAGAGCGACCCTATGTTGGGCTGCCAGCCTACAAGCCGCTGATACCTTTCCCTTAGAGGCTTGTCAAAGCCAAGCTAGACAAGCAATTCAGTAAGTTTCTAGAAATATTGAAAAAACTGTATATTAATATTCCCTTTGTTGATGCCCTTTCGCAGATGCCGACCTATGCAAAGTTCCTGAAGGACATCCTCACAAATAAACGGAAGCTAGAAGACCAAGGAGTCGTAGCACTCACTGAGGAGTGTAGTGCGATTTTGCAGAAGCAGCTTCCATACCGTGCCAGATAGGAGAGATGACCTTTCAGAGAGCACTATGCGATCTAGGAGCGAGTGTCAGCATCATGCCGTTATCATTGTGTAAAAAGCTGGATTTGGGTGACTTAAAATTGGCTAGTTTTTCTTTGCAGCTTGCTGATAGATCAGTTCGAAGTCTAGTGGGTATTTTAGAGGTTGTACCCATTAAAGTAGGGGATTATTTTATTCATGCTGACTTTGTTGTATTAGACATTGATGAGGATGACAGACTTCCTATTATCTTAGGAAGACCTTTTCTTGCTACAGCTGGTGTTGTCATCGATGTTAGAAACGGGAAACTGGATTTAAACATCGGTGGCAATGTTATTCAATTTGACCTATCTAACTCTCTCAAAAAACCTTCTCTTGCAGGTGCATGTCACAGTGTGGATATAATTGAAAAGATTGTCTAACAATCCCAGCCACCTGGGAAAGAGAGAGATCCATTGGAGCTCGTGTAACGCCTCGATTTTTCTGAATTATGATTTAAGGTTAGAAATTCTGTTTCTGTATTTTTATCTGTTAAAATTTTGGGATTTTTGCCTAAATGTAGGAATTTTTCCTACAGGGCAAAAATAATTATTTTGGTTGGGGATTTGAACCCTCAACCTTGATTCTTTGCTCCTGGAATTCTTCCACCATGGTGGCGCATATTCTGATGTTATTGGAGTGGCGCAGGGTGGTTAAGCCCAGGTAAGCCCATAAAACCGAATTTTTCACTTAAGTTAACTGGGTTATTGGATCTTGGATCCGTTTGGGGTGGAAAAAAAAGGGGAATTGCGTGAGGGCTTCTCTCCCTCACGACTTTTGTGGTTTTTCTTGCCCTAGCCACCTTTGGTTGTCGCCCTCACTGTGCTTGGCGCCTCCTGCAAATTTCTGACGCTGGTGGAGGCAGACTGGTGGTGGACGAATCTCCTGGACATCCCTGATCCTCTGTTTTGGCGTTTTTTCTCTGTGGACGATTTTTCGGTGAGTAATTCGATCCTAAGGAGTCTAATCCGCTAAATTGTAGATTATCATTCAATTAAAATTCGTTATGGTCGAATTCAAATAATTATAGGGTTTTAAAATCCTGTTCTGCTGAAATCTGCATTCTCTAATCTGACCTTTGTGTACTATAACCCCAATATCTCATGGCCTATAGATCCAAATCGTATGAAATAAATTTTGTATGAAACTAGATACATTCGGCTTTAATTTGAATATGATATCGACCATATCAGAGCTGTATTCGTATTTCAATCTGTATTGCAATCTAGCTGTACAAAATCAGTTTTCTGGAAATCTGGATTTCGACCTTTATGTGTTCGAACCATCATATCTCCCTAGGTATAGCTCGAAATCTTGTCAAATCAGTTTTATTAGAAAGTATACTCGAAGGGGTTCAATTTGACTACCATGTCGCCTATTTTCTGTTAGTTATTGGATCTGAAAATTGTGTCGCAATTCTGATATACGAATCTATTTTCTGAAATTCTGAAATCCCGACCTTTCTATGTTCGAACACCCATACCTCCCCGGTTATAACTCCAAATCCGACGGATTCAGTTCTATTGGAAAGTATATTCAAATAGCTTCATTGTGAATATCATATTGCCTATTTTAGATTACTTACTCGGTCTGAAACATCTGTTGCAAGTATGATATATTAATCTATTTTTTTCTGAAACATCTGTTTAATTGTTTGTTACGCGAATAATTTCTGTTCTGTACATATGTGGTGAATTTCTGAAACTTTGAATGTGTTATAACCTTTGTGAGAACATAGAATGGTTTGACATGATTTAAGGATAGTTGCATGAAATCTAAGGAATTCAAGGAATTCACTCATATATTACTTCTGGTTGATGGTAAAAATTATGAAGTGTGTTCAGCTTTGATTTTCTGCAAATTGTAATTTTGTTAAGGACTGGATATTGGGGTGTGTCATTTTCTGGTTTGTGAGACACTTTGGGCATGATGTGAGAATTGAGTGGTGGTTAGTCCTACTCCTCCGTTTCAGCATGATCTGTTCTGTAAAAATTATGCCCTAGTGTAGCACTCTTCCGTGTCCTTACCCTCCTTCTGTGGCGCTGTAATGGTGCTGATAGTCTACTACGACCCATGAGACACTATTTCTGTTCTGTTCTGGGTTTTGGAGGCCAGAGTGCCACGTCCTAACAAGACGGGGGCCACCCACTGATACCTCCTCTACCATTCTGTTTGGGTATTGGAGGCCAGAGTGCCACGTCCTAACAAGACGGGGGCCACCCACTGATACCTCCTCTACCAGTATTGGAGGCCAGAGTGCCACGTCCTGACAAGACGGGGGCCACCCACTGATACCTCCTCTACTATTCTGTTTCTGATATGCATGCATGTCTCGTCCTCGGCAGAGGTGGGGTCAGACCTTCTGTGGTCTTCAGGCCTTCTGTGGCCTTTCTGTTTCCGATGTAGACTATCCGTTTGGATTCTGAAAATTCTGATTTTCTGTCTGTCAGTCAGTCTGTCTGTTCTGATTTCTGTAGTTCTGTTTCGATCTGTAGTATAGATGTGTTGGGCGGTGTGATTAGTTGGGATGGGTTGGTATACTTATATCCTACTTCATGCTTGATGCCTACTGTTATAAGCATCTGTATTTGATTATGTTTTGTTTTTGATATGAGTGTGTATGTTAAGTATCTTATCTGTTAAGCATGATATTTTTGATGTGTATTATGGATGGCTTTTAGTGTCTTTTACTCACTGAGCTTTTTAGCTCACCCCCGTTGTTTAAATATTTTCAGGTGAGACATCAAGACAGTGATTGCTACAGCTACTTAATTGTTATAATGCTAATGTTTTCTATAAATTCTAAGAGTTGTCTCTATCGGGCCTGCGTGCCTAACTTAATTATATGACATGTTTTATCACCTGAGGGCTTATGCCTGTTTTCAGGATATTATATTATGTTATAGTTGTCTCGTTTTAAATTGTTGGATACGAGTTTTGGATTCATGAGAATTGAAAATTGTTATTATTTTGAAATGTCCGATTTGAGATTTATTGTAGTCGAAATACTTTGAGATGTGTAACTGAGTTATTGTTGTATTTGGTTAATCAGTTTCTGAATATTTCTGCAATTGTGTTCTCCACATATGTGTAGTGTGGACATCTGTTCTGTTCCAGGATATGTGAGTCTGTGCAGCAGTAATTTAGTATACTTGCTGCCGGATTTTTCTTGGATTTCCGGATTTCTATTTCCTAGTAATCGATCCTACTCAGTTCTGTGCGGTTTCAGTTCCGTAGTAATGTCCTTCGATGCCGCTTTCTTCTTGTGTTTTAATGGAAGAGTAAAATTTTTTTGAAACCCCGTATTTTACTTGTATGCGTGTGGGGTGTGATTCTGAGGGATGTTACAGATGGTATTAGAGGAATATTACTAGCAATTAGAAACTCCGGGGAAGGAAAACTTTGTTTGTGTATTGCTAGAAACCAAGTTAGGATCTGATTTGTGATTGAATATTGGTTGTTATTCTACTGTGTTATGTGATGCAGGTAAAGATGGTGCGACCAAGATCTAGCAGTAGCAACGGTGATCAACAGTCTGATCTGAGGCAGGCCATGGAGGCTATGACTGCTATGATGCAACAACAGAACGCATTCATCCAGCAGCAAACTCAGATGATGCAGCAGCGGCAGGCGCAGCACATGGAGGTTCAGCAACAGTTATTGCAGCGGCTGTCGCAGACACAGTCTCAGTCACAGGCACAATCGGCTGGTTCTTCTCTGGGTGATGGCGCACATCAACGATATGCTCGGTTGGTTCGAGAGTTTCAGCACCTGAACCCAACTGCATTTTATGGTAGTCCGGGGCCCAGAGCAGCTGAGGATTGGCTTTTAACACTGGAAAAGATTTTCCAGGTTTTGCGCTGTGATGATGCAGACAAGCTATGTTTGTCTGTCTTCATGTTGCGTGGAGATGCCGAAGATTGGTGGAAGGGAGTTGTCAGACTGGCGGCAACTGAATCCAGAGTTGTTGACTGGCAGTATTTCATGATGAAGTTCAATGCCAAGTTTTTCCCCTCTAGCTTATCTGAGGAGCGCGAGGTGGAGTTTATTCATCTTGAGCAGGGTGACCTGACGGTGGATCAGTATGAGGCCACATTCGCTCGGTTGTCGGGGTATGCTCCTCACTTAGTCAACACCGAGGAAAGAAGAGCCAAGAAGTTTCAGCGGGGTTTGAGGAAAGATATCAGGACAAGGGTAGCTATGCTACACTTGGAATCTTATGCTGAAGTGGTAGACAGGGCTCGCACTGCTGAGAGGTGCATTGCTGAGATGGCTGCAGATACTATTCCAGTCACTGCACCCGCCCCTACTTCTGTGACTTACGCACCCACTCTGGGTGGTAAGGATAAGAAGAATTTCAAGAATAAGAAGAAAGACAGTAAGGGCAGATACCAACCTTATCAGAAGCCAGTCAGCACAGTTTCTCAGAATGGCAGGAAGTGTCTCCACTGCGGGAGCACTAAACATCGGATAATGAGTGCTACAGGAAGACTGGCGCTTGCTTCAGATGTGGTAAGGTGGGACATATGATTAAGGACTGTCCTATGCCGGATGCTAGAGGACAGGGTGAGAAGCCTACGGTGCAGACTCGCGTGTATGCCATCGCGGAGAGGGATGCTTTGGCTTCGAAGTCCGTGGTGGAAGGTACACTTTATGTGTTTAATTATTTGGCACGCATTCTTTTTGATCCTGGTGCCAATTTATCTTTTGTGTCTGCATGTTTTGCACCATGTTTGCCTGTGTTGCCTAGGATACTTGATTTCTGTATTTCTGTTCATACACCTATGGGTGAGGCCGTATCTACAGATATAACATATCCTGATTGTTTGATTAAGGTTGAAGGATATGATTTACCTATTGATTTGATTAGTCTTCCTATGAAAGACTATGACATCATTCTGGGCATGGATTGGCTGTCTGCCTATCATGCTACTTTAGATTGTTTTGAAAAGTTAATTACTCTGCATCTAAGTGATGGACAGCAACTGGTTATCCAAGGCCGGATTTCAGAACAGGAGCCTTTGGTGATATCTCATCTGCAGGCCAGGAAGCTTTTAGCCCAGGGCTGCAAGGGGTATCTGGCGCATGTCAAGGTGCAGACTGAGCCTGATTTGGATCTGGCTAAAATTCCTGTGGTAAGAGAGTTTACTGACGTCTTCTCTGATGATTTATCTGGGTTACCACCCAGCAGAGAAGTTGAGTTTGGTATCGAGTTGTTGCCAGGCACGGCACCGATATCTAAAGCTCCTTACAGGATGGCAACTTCAGAACTGACAGAGCTGAAAAAGCAACTGGAAGAATTATTAGAGAAGGGGTATATTCGACCCAGTGTTTCTCCATGGGGAGCACCTGTGTTATTTGTGAAGAAGAAGGATGGTACTTTGCGCATGTGCATCGATTACCGTCAACTCAATCAAGTGACTGTTAGGAATAAGTACCCATTACCCCATATTGATGATCTCTTTGATCAGTTGCAGGGTGCTACTGTATTCTCTAAAATTGACCTGAGGTCTGGCTATCATCAGTTGAGAGTTCAGGAGGAGGATGTACCTAAAACTGCATTCAGGACCAGGTATGGGCACTATGAGTTTCTTGTTATGCCTTTTGGACTGACAAATGCCCCTGCAGTGTTTATGGATCTGATGAACAGAGTATTTCATGAACTTCTGGACAAATGTGTGGTCGTCTTCATAGATGATATTCTGATCTACTCCAAGAATGCGCAAGATCACACTCAGGATTTGCGCAAGGTGCTAGAGATTCTGCGGCTGAAGCAGCTGTATGCTAAGGCCAGCAAATGTGAGTTCTGGTTACATCAGATTGGCTTTCTGGGACACATTATTTCTGACCAGGGTGTGTCTGTGGATCCAGTGAAGGTGGAGGCCATTCTTCACTGGGGAAGACCAACTACAGCGACTGAGGTCAGAAGTTTTCTGGGCTTAGCTGGATACTACCGCCGTTTTGTGGAGGGTTTTTCCAAGCTGGCTGGTCCTCTGACTAAGCTAACTAGAAAGAATTTGAAGTTTGAGTGGTCTGATGATTGTGAGTCTAGTTTTCAGGAACTGAAAAAGAGACTGACCAGTGCTCCTATCCTCATCATTCCCTGTGATGGAGAGAAGTTCACTGTGTACACTGATGCCTCTGGTAAGGGTCTGGGTGCTGTACTGATGCAGCAAGGAAAGGTAGTTGCTTATGCTTCAAGGCAACTCAAGGACTATGAAGTAAACTACCCCACTCATGATCTGGAGTTGGCAGCTGTAGTTTTTGCCTTGAAGATCTGGAGGCACTATCTGTTTGGACAAACATTTGAATTGTTTACAGATCACCAGAGCTTGAAGTATATCTTCACTCAGAAAGAGCTGAATATGAGACAGAGGCGATGGCTTGAATTGATAAAGGATTATGACTTCACCATCCAATATCAGTCTGGTAAAGCCAATGTGGTGGCTGATGCTCTTAGTCGGTATCCTGTGACTCAGATAGCTGCACTGCGAGTCCAGGAGTGGCGACTATTGCAGGAGTTCAGTGACATGCATCTGAGTGTGACTCCGGGTGAGAGAGGCGGTCTTCTGGCTTCTCTCAGGGTTCAGTCAGAGTTACTGCAGAGACTGAGATCAGGGCAGCAGTCAGATCCGGATATTTTATGGTGGAAAGAGAGGTCTGAGCAAGGCTGGGTTGAGAATTTCAGTATGTCGGATGATGGTCTCCTCAGATTCCGTGGAAGGGTCTGTGTCCCTGAGGACCCTGAGTTGAGAAATGAAATTCTTAAGGAAAGCCATTGCACTAAGTATACCGTTCATCCTGGTAGTACCAAGATGTATCAGGATCTGAAAAAGACTTTCTGGTGGCATGGTATGAAGAAGGATGTGCATTTGTTTGTGTCCAGATGTTTGACTTGCCAAACCGTGAAGGCTGAGCATCAGAGGCCGGGCGGTTTGATGCAGTCTCTCCCTATTCCTCAGTGGAAGTGGGAGCATATCAGTATGGACTTTGTGTGTGGACTGCCCAATACCAGAAGGAATCATGATGCCGTATGGGTGATTGTGGACAGACTCACGAAGTCAGCTCACTTCTTACCGATTAAAATGACTTACAGTTTGGATCGGTTAGCAAAACTGTACATCGATGAGATTGTCAGATTACATGGAGTTCCCTTGGACATTGTCTCTGACCGTGATCCTCGATTTCTGTCCAGGTTTTGGAAGAAATTACAGGAAGATTTGGGAACTAATCTGAGTTTCAGCACTGCATATCATCCTCAATCTGATGGTCAGACAGAGAGGACTATTCAGACACTTGAGGATCTTCTGAGATCTTATGTGGTTGATTGGTCTGTTGAGTGGGATCTGGACTTATCACTGATAGAGTTCACCTACAACAATAGCTTTCACTCTAGCATACAGATGGCTCCATATGAGGCCCTATATGGGAGGAAATGCAGAACACCAATATGCTGGGAGGAAACTGGGGACAGAACAGTGCTAAGGTCTGATGCTGTTCAGGAAGCCACTGAGAAGATTAGAGAAATTCAGAGAAAGATGAAGATTGCTCAGGATAGACAGAAGAGTTATGCTGATGTGAGGCGGCGTCCTCTTGAGTTTTTGGTGGGAGAGCATGTTTTCCTAAAGGTCTCACCTATGAAAGGGGTGATGAGATTTGGCAAGAGGGGAAAATTGAGTTCCAGGTACATTGGTCCCTTTGATATCATTGAGAGGGTTGGACCTGTGGCATACCGACTCGCTCTGCCCCCATCACTGGAACACCTCCATAATGTGTTCCATGTATCTGCACTCAGAAAATATTGTTCTGATCCGTCTCATGTTCTAGAGTTGGAACCTCTTCAGCTTGAAGAGAACATGACTTTTGTGGTGAAACCTCTCAGAATTGAAGATAGAAAAGAGAAAGTGCTGAGAAATAAGGTTATTCCACTTGTGAAAGTCATCTGGGGAAATCAGTCTGTTGAAGAAGCCTCTTGGGAAGTTGAAGCAGATATGAGAAAGGAGCATCCTCACCTGTTCAGTGACGGGCTTGGTCAGCTTTAGAGGACTAAAGCTCTATAAGGGGGGGAGGATGTAACGCCTCGATTTTTCTGAATTATGATTTAAGGTTAGAAATTCTGTTTCTGTATTTTTATCTGTTAAAATTTTGGGATTTTTGCCTAAATGTAGGAATTTTTCCTACAGGGCAAAAATAATTATTTTGGTTGGGGATTTGAACCCTCAACCTTGATTCTTTGCTCCTGGAATTCTTCCACCATGGTGGCGCATATTCTGATGTTATTGGAGTGGCGCAGGGTTGTTAAGCCCAGGTAAGCCCATAAAACTGAATTTTTCACTTAAGTTAACTGGGTTATTGGATCTTGGATCCGTTTGGGGTGGAAAAAAAAGGGGAATTGCGTGAGGGCTTCTCTCCCTCACGACTTTTGTGGTTTTTCTTGCCCTAGCCACCTTTGGTTGTCGCCCTCACTGTGCTTGGCGCCTCCTACAAATTTCTGACGCTGGTGGAGGCAGACTGGTGGTGGACGAATCTCCTGGACATCCCTGATCCTCTGTTTTGGCGTTTTTTCTCTGTGGATGATTTTTCGGTGAGTAATTCGATCCTAAGGAGTCTAATCCGCTAAATTGTAGATTATCATTCAATTAAAATTCGTTATGGTCGAATTCAAATAATTATAGGGTTTTAAAATCCTGTTCTGTTGAAATCTGCATTCTCTAATCTGACCTTTGTGTACTATAACCCCAATATCTCATGGCCTATAGATCCAAATCGTATGAAATAAATTTTGTATGAAACTAGATACATTCGGCTTTAATTTGAATATGATATCGACCATATCAGAGCTGTATTCGTATTTCAATCTGTATTGCAATCTAGCTGTACAAAATCAGTTTTCTGGAAATCTGGATTTCGACCTTTATGTGTTCGAACCATCATATCTCCCTAGGTATAGCTCGAAATCTTGTCAAATCAGTTTTATTAGAAAGTATACTCGAAGGGGTTCAATTTGACTACCATGTCGCCTATTTTCTGTTAGTTATTGGATCTGAAAATTGTGTCGCAATTCTGATATACGAATCTATTTTCTGAAATTCTGAAATCCCGACCTTTCTATGTTCGAACACCCATACCTCCCCGGTTATAACTCCAAATCCGACGGATTCAGTTCTATTGGAAAGTAGATTCAAATAGCTTCATTGTGAATATCATATTGCCTATTTTAGATTACTTACTCGGTCTGAAACATCTGTTGCAAGTATGATATATTAATCTGTTTTTTTCTGAAACATCTGTTTAATTGTTTGTTACGCGAATAATTTCTGTTCTGTACATATGTGGTGAATTTCTGAAACTTTGAATGTGTTATAACCTTTGTGAGAACATAGAATGGTTTGACATGATTTAAGGATAGTTGCATGAAATCTAAGGAATTCAAGGAATTCACTCATATATTACTTCTGGTTGATGGTAAAAATTATGAAGTGTGTTCAGCTTTGATTTTCTGCAAATTGTAATTTTGTTAAGGACTGGATATTGGGGTGTGTCATTTTCTGGTTTGTGAGACACTTTGGGCATGATGTGAGAATTGAGTGGTGGTTAGTCCTACTCCTCCGTTTCAGCATGATCTGTTCTGTAAAAATTATGCCCTAGTGTAGCACTCTTCCGTGTCCTTACCCTCCTTCTGTGGCGCTGTAATGGTGCTGATACTCTACTACGACCCATGAGACACTATTTCTGTTCTGTTCTGGGTTTTGGAGGCCAGAGTGCCACGTCCTAACAAGACGGGGGCCACCCACTGATACCTCCTCTACCATTCTGTTTGGGTATTGGAGGCCAGAGTGCCACGTCCTAACAAGACGGGGGCCACCCACTGATACCTCCTCTACCAGTATTGGAAGCCAGAGTGCCACGTCCTGACAAGACGGGGGCCACCCACTGATACCTCCTCTACTATTCTGTTTCTGATATGCATGCATGTCTCGTCCTCGGCAGAGGTGGGGTCAGACCTTCTGTGGTCTTCAGGCCTTCTGTGGCCTTTCTGTTTCCGATGTAGACTATCCGTTTGGATTCTGAAAATTCTGATTTTCTGTCTGTCAGTCAGTCTGTCTGTTCTGATTTCTGTAGTTCTGTTTCGATCTGTAGTATAGATGTGTTGGGCGGTGTGATTAGTTGGGATGGGTTGGTATACTTATATCCTACTTCATGCTTGATGCCTACTGTTATAAGCATCTGTATTTGATTATGTTTTGTTTTTGATATGAGTGTGTATGTTAAGTATCTTATCTGTTAAGCATGATATTTTTTATGTGTATTATGGATGGCTTTTAGTGTCTTTTACTCACTGAGCTTTTTAGCTCACCCCCGTTGTTTAAATATTTTCAGGTGAGACATCAAGACAGTGATTGCTACAGCTACTTAATTGTTATAATGCTAATGTTTTCTATAAATTCTAAGAGTTGTCTCTATCGGGCCTGCGTGCCTAACTTAATTATATGACATGTTTTATCACCTGAGGGCTTATGCCTGTTTTCAGGATATTATATTATGTTATAGTTGTCTCGTTTTAAATTGTTGGATACGAGTTTTGGATTCATGAGAATTGAAAATTGTTATTATTCTGAAATGTCCGATTTGAGATTTATTGTAGTCGAAATACTTTGAGATGTGTAACTGAGTTATTGTTGTATTTGGTTAATCAGTTTCTGAATATTTCTGCAATTGTGTTCTCCACATATGTGTAGTGTGGACATCTGTTCTGTTCCAGGATATGTGAGTCTGTGCAGCAGTAATTTAGTATACTTGCTGCCGGATTTTTCTTGGATTTCCGGATTTCTATTTCCTAGTAATCGATCCTACTCAGTTCTGTGCGGTTTCAGTTCCGTAGTAATGTCCTTCGATGCCGCTTTCTTCTTGTGTTTTAATGGAAGAGTAAAATTTTTTTGAAACCCCGTATTTTACTTGTATGCGTGTGGGGTGTGATTCTGAGGGATGTTACAACTCGCCCTTATTGGCGCTGTTGATGAAGACAGTAATGGGGAAGTTGAAAACTACGGTGCCCTACTTGATGCAAACCCAGACTTGAGAACGGAACTAGGAGTAAATCGAGAGGAAGATGGACAAAAGAAAATTGAGCTCAAAAGTTTACCCAACAATCTGAGGTATGAATTCCTGGGTGAAAATTTTACTTACCCGGTAATAGTCAACGCTGAGTTGGATAAGGAACAGATTGAACTACTGTTGCAGGAACTCCGTCTACACAGGAAGGTGATTGGATACTCTCTTGATGATATTAAAGGTATTAACCTATCTATTTGCATGCACAGGATCCTGTTGGAGGAGAATAGTAAGCCCTCTATGGAATTCCAACACCGACTCTACCCACACCTAAAAGAGGTAGTGAAGAAGGAAGTACTCAAACTGTTAGATGCTGGCGTGATCTACCCGATTTCAGACAGTTCTTGGGTGAGTCGGTGCATGTGGTCCCCAAAAAGGGAGGCGTCACGGTTGTTAAGACTGACACAGACGTGTTGATAATGACGCGCACGATTGCAGGACACAGGATGTGCATTGATTACAGGAAGTTGAACTCTGTGACAAGAAAAGACCATTTTCCTCTTCCTTTCTTTGATCAGATGCTTGATAGATTAGCTCATAATGCTTACTTTTGTTTCTTGGATGGATTTTCAGGTTTCTTTCAAATCCCCATCCATCCAGATGATCAGGAGCGAACTACCTTCACATGTCCCTATGGCACATATGCATATAAGAGGATGCCATTTGGCCTCTGCAATGCCCCTGCGACTTTCCAGAGAGCAATGATGGCAATATTCTCTGATTTTAATGAAGATTTTATGGATATATTTATGGATGATTTTTCTGTGTATGGTTCTTCTTTTCGTCATTGTTTATCTAATTTATCTAAGGTTTTGCAGAGATGTGAAGAGGCGAACCTAGTGCTGAACTGGGAGAAGTGCCACTTCATGGTGAAAGAAGGCATTGTCCTTGGTCATCTAGTCTCAGAGCGAGGGATAGAAGTTGACAGAGCAAAGAGTATAAAAGCCCCAATTTTTGTGACCTAAGGAGCAATCTTGCGATGAAGCGGCTAGGGCAGACGGAGACGGCAAACAGGCAACTTCGAGGCGATTTCTGGAGATTCAACCATCGGAACTCAGTGATTCTTGTTTATTTCTTTCAGTTCATCATCTCCTCCCTCTTAGAAACCTTTTTCTGCGATTTTCCTATGTACAAAGAGAGATCTTTTAGTGTATCGACGATGGTTGTAGCGTAAACTTTATTTCAGCGCTAGGTTGAAGCCCTTTGACGATTTCTATTTGCAATTCATGTATTAACTTTGTTATTCGGATTGTATCTTAAGTATATTTCACTTGAAGTATTAATTTCTTGATATTTACTCTGGCCAAGTATTATCATGTTATAGTTATTACAGTTCATAACGAAAGTAGGATTGTAACGACGGAACCTCTTTGTGAATCTTGCGAAGGCTCGACACGAAAGTGCTTGTTATTAGCTCGAGGGTCCATAATCTAACACAGAACCCATTGGGTTTGTCTAGAACGATCCACCGTGAAAGTAGGAGACGTTCTGGGCAAATACCGGGGTGTACACTCGAAAGAGGGCACCTTGTACCATAGGGTAGATTCCTTATGCATATTTGTAAATCCATGTAACTGATATTTAATTCTTAGTGCAATTAGAATCGTCAGAGTGGTGGAAACCAGAGCCCTGATATTCTCTCTCAATATTTTTCCTGCCGCAGTTGTTTGATTTATTGCTTACGATTTTGCTTAATTTTAGTTTTTAAGTTCCAAAAGCCACGATTTGATCAGCTTAGATTCCAAGAATTAGATTTTCTGGTACTCACCTTATTCCCTGTGGGATTCGATATCTTTTGTATTACTTTGATAACACCGTGCACTTGTGGTGCGTATCACTTGGGCCGTTGAATGGGCCGACTTTAACGGCCAACACCATCTCTGAGAACGCGACAATGAAACAGCAAAAGCGGCTGATCGTGGGCTGATTTTGAATATTAGTGGAGGTCTCTTGGGCCGAATTGAGGACCCGATTGTTGTAGCGGTATGAAGTCGGGTCTTGGGGTGGCTTCCTTGTGATGTTGAGGGGGTGAATGGACTCCGTGGATGCAGGTGAAGCCTCGTTGATGGATCGGATGGGGCAAGTTATGGTAGAAGAGGGGCTCACCACCCCCACAAAGCGGTCCGGGGGGTGCGAGGACCGTTGCATGCGTCGAACCGGGTGTAGAACAACACTTTTCTTGATTATGGAGACGAACATGGGCTGGCTGTGTTGGAGATCACGGCCGTGTTCAGCGTTTGGGATTCTAGCGGAAGTAGGCATGGTGGGGCCGTGCTTGGTGGCACGGGCATGCTGGCATGCTCCGGATTCGGCCGAGTCATTCACGGCCTAGCTGTGCTTCTCAACACAGCCGTGATTGCTATCCACTGAAACCTCGGCCGATTTCACGTTAGTGCCGTGCTCTTTCTCATGGGCTGTAATTCCGGGCCAGAAATCCGCATAATAGTTCACGGCTTGGCCGTGCTCCTCATCACGGCCATGAAGGCTAGAGTCGAATTCCGCCGAATCCGTCACGGCGGGTGTCATGGCCGTGTCGAAGGGCTGAAGAGTCCCCTTCGAGGGGGAGCGCAAGCAGATGAAACCCTAATTTAGGGGGCGCATGCAAGTTTGCTAGGATTTCATCAATACAATCGCTTATATGCTCATATAATCAACTTTGATAGATGGATTAGATCAAGAGGGAGATTCATACCAACGCCATTGGCTTGGAGGTCGGCTTGGAAGAAGAGAGCAACTTAGATCTCCTCCAAAAGTTCACACACAAGATGAAGAACGCTTACTTCCTTGGCGTCCCTTGTGCTAGCAAGGCACCCAATGTTTCTTGTCGAATGGAAGGGGATGATGAGATGATTCCCTTTTCGGCCGAGAGCTCCTCTTGCCTAACCTCTCCACTTCGTCAACCTCCTTCAAACGAAAGTTCAAGGCGTTGAAGTGAAGTGCACAACGCATATGCGTTTTGGCGTTGAAAGTGAAATCGGCCTTGATGACTTTCCATAAATGGAAGATAATCAAGCCATGCGCTCATGCCAACCCAAAAACGCATATTGGCATTGAACCAAGCGTTCACCTTTGTGAACCGGTTCAAGCCAAAACGTCCAATCGAATTTGGTTCATAAACCAAACCAAAATAGCTCAAGCCACTTGGTCTAGACCAAATTGAACCCTAAGGCTCAAGATCTAACCGTTCATCTCCTGATGCTCCTGATCTCACCGATCTAGCATCATCTCTCTCGATCGAAGCTTACCGATCTCAAGCCCTAATCAATCAAACATGATCAGACCAGATCTCACTTACAATCAGAGATTAAATCCCTTTAAACTGAACCCAAACAATTCAGTCCACACGATCTGACTCAAGTAAGCCATATCATCAAATTGTGCGACCCTGAGGGTTTCCTTTAAATGTCGGTAACGATAACTCACGTTATCACGATCAGTGAGGGGTATCTAGCAACACATCACTGTCTCCCGATATAAAGGAAAGAGTCTTCCAAGACTACACCCAAACCACAGCACAAGTGTGAATCTATTCACAAGGCATACATTTATCCTTTGCCACTGGATGTTCTTATTGAACAAGCGTGTCAAGCCTGTAGCTCCAATATGATGAGTATGATTAGACCAGATGAACATAGTCACCTGGGTATGGCCATACACTTTCTCAATCATCTCATTCAGGGGGGGCCCCACTAGAACATCACACTCCTTAAACAAGGAGACGGCAATCCTTTATCTATCACTAGTGCCCTAACATGACTCAAGCTCATTATCCAAGATAGTCTATAACCATTATGTTTCAAATGATATTGAACTACCTCAAAACAATGACAATCATCATCTAGAAACACAAGTGATCTCAAGTCAGAGGACATGTGCCACTTGATGCAAACAAGGATTATTCACATTGTGACAAGCAATTGAATATCCTACTAGGGTCTGTCCAGTACATCTAATGTACCCATGAGTCTACATCTTATTCCATGCTCGAAGCATCCTATAAGATTAGAACACATATTAGTCTCAATCATATCAAGGCTGTCTCATGTTCACCAAGATATCTCGACTAAGGACTTTACAGCATGTCAGCCTAGCTGAACAGCTTTGAGACTTTATTCAGAAGTACACTAATTGCAGTAGACAAGGTAACAACCTGAATAACAACCATGCCTTTATAAACACAAGAGTTTATTACATGATACTTTTACATTCCCAAGGCCTCAAACATTAGCCTTAAGGGCATACCCTAACAATCTCCCACTTGCACTTAATCTAATGGTTGAGAAATCTCAAACCCATATTATTACAGTGCTTCTCATGCTTCTGCTGCGTCAGAGGCTTGGTAAGCGGGTCAGCCAGATTGTCGTCTGTATGAACCTTGCATATTTTGATATCGCCCCGATCAATGATCTCCCGGATCAAGTGAAACCGTCTCTGTATGTGCTTGGACTTCTGGTGCGACCGTGGTTCCTTTGCTTGTGCGATTGCTCCAGTGTTATCACAAAAGATAACCAAAGGATCTGCACTCGAAGGAACGACACCAAGTTCTCTCACGAACTTATGAATCCACACTGCCTCCTTGGATGCTTCCGAGGCTGCAACATACTCGGCTTCTGTTGTGGAATCAGCAACAGTTGACTGTTTGAAACTCTTCCACACCACTGCCCCACCATTCAAGCTAAAAACATAGCCTGATTGCGATCGGAAATCATCCTAGTCCGACTGGAACGAAGCGTCAGTATATCCTTCTATACTGAGTTCTTCCTGACCACCATATATCAAGAACATATCTTTGGTCCACCGCAGATATTTTAAAATGTTCTTGACTGCAATCCAGTGCGCCATGCCTGGATTACTTTGGAACCGACTGGTCACGCTTAACCCGTAAGCGACGTCAGGGCGAGTACACAACATCGCATACATTATGGACCCAATAGCCGAAGCATAAGGCATATTGTCCATTTCATCTTTCTCAGTCTGTGTTTGTGGACACTGACTCTTCGAAAGATTCAGACCATGTCTGACTGGAAGATATCCTCGTTTAGAATTCTCTAAATGAAATCTCTCCAGGACTTTATCGATGTAAGTACTTTGGCACAGCCCGAGAAGCCTCTTAGATCTATCCCTGTAGATCTTCACACCTAACACATAGGCTGCTTCTCCTAGATCTTTCATCTGGAAACATTTCCTTAACCATGCCTTAACCGCATGCATTTCAGGAATATCATTTCCAATGATCAAGATGTCATCGACGTAGAGGACTAGGAATGTAATCACGCTCCCACTAAACCTCTTATATACACACGGGTCATCTTCATTCTTGATGAAACCAAACTCAGAGATTGATTCATCAAAACGAATATTCCAGCTTCTAGATGCTTGTTTCAGTCCATAAATAGACTTCTTTAACTTGCATATTTTATGACGATCTGTTGGATTAGTGAAACCTTCAGGTTGTGTCATATACACATCCTCATCCAAATTTCCATTAAGGAAAGCTGTCTTCACATCCATCTGCCAGATCTCATAATCATAATATGCAGCTATCGCAAAAAGAATCCGAATAGACTTGAACATGGCTACAGGTGAGAAAGTTTCATCATAATCTATCCCGTAGATTTGTTTGAAACCTTTCGCAACTAGCCTGCCTTTATAGGTAACCACGTTACCATCCATGTCAATCTTCTTCTTGAAGATCCATTTACAGCCTATAGGGATTACTCCCGGAGGCGGATCAACCAAATCCCAGACTTGGTTATCTGACATGGAGTCCATCTCGGCTCGCATAGCATCAAGCCATCTAGCTGACTCCAGTCCACTGACCGCATCCGCATAAGTGAGGGGTTCATCATTATCAATGATGTAGACTCCGTCATAGCGCTCAGGCTGTCGACGGATCCTTCGCGATCTACGCGGTTCCCGTGATATTTGAGCCTCAGGTTGTTCAATAACCTGTTCTACCGGCTCAGGCACATCCATCTGTGCTTGACTACTTTGTCCATCCTCTGGATTCTCATCCAGCTTTATCTCTCTCCCACTGGCTTCTTGCAGAAGAAACTCCTTCTCAAGAAATATGGCCGTCCGAGCAACAAATACTTTGTTCTCTTTGGGATCGTAGAAATAATAACCCTTAGTTTCCTTAGGGTAACCGACAAAGATGCATTTCTCAGATCTGCTCTCCAGTTTCCCAGAGGCGAGCTTTTTGACATAAGCCTCGCAACCCCAGATCCTGATAAATGTCAAGCTCGGCTGTTTCCCATACCATAATTCATATGGCGTCTTTGAAACTGCCTTGGATGGCACTCGGTTTAGTACCTTTGCAGCTGTCTCCAGTGCAAATCCCCAAAAGGAATATGGAAGAGTAGCCTGACTCATCATAGAACGAACCATATCAAGTAACGCTCTATTTCTCCTCTCGGACACACCATTCCATTGCGGTGTTCCTGGCGGAGTGAGCTGTGAGATAATCCCACACTCCTTCAGATAGTCAGTAAACGCATGACTCAGGTATTCTCCACCTCGATCAGAACGAAGTGCCTTGATATTTCGGCCTAGCTGATTCTGTACTTCATTTTTGAACTCTTTGAACTTGTCAAAGGATTCACTCTTATGTCTCATTAGATAGACATAACCATATCTACTGAAATCATCAGTAAATGTAATGAAGTACTGATAGCCACCTCTGGCATGTTTACTAAACGGCCCACACACATCACTGTGTATAAGGTCAAGTAAACCTGAAGCCCTTTGACCTTTGTTAGGAAAAGGTGACTTCGTCATTTTACCCATCAAACAAGCTTTGCATGTATCAATCTCCTCATAGGAGAATGATCCCAGCAGTCCATGATCATGCAACCGCTTAATGCGCTTCTTGTTAATATGGCCTAAACGACTATGCCATAACAAGGTGCTGTCATCAGCATACTTGGCTTTCTTATTATCAATGTTTTGTATAGAATTTTCCATGTCCAACATGAATAACCCATTGTTAATTGAACCAGTTCCATAAACAATATTATCATAAGATAAAACACACTTTGAAATATTGCATTCAAAGGCAAATCCTTTCCTGACAAGAGCAGGAATAGAGATAATATTTTTGGTGATACTCGGTACAAAATAACAATTGTTTAATTCCAATACAATGCCAGATGGTAAAGAAATGAAATAGTCTCCTACAGCAACAGCAGCAACCCGTGCCCCGTTTCCAACGCGTAGGTCTACCTCATGCTGTCCCACCTGCCTTCTTCTCTTGAGTTCCTGCACATTTGAACAAATGTGAACTCCACATGCAGTGTCCAACACCCATGAAATAGAAGAAGAAGATAACATGACCTCAGTCACATATATACCTGAGCCAGAAGCGATGCTTCCCCTCTTATCTCCTTGGAGCGCTTTACAGTCCTTTTTCCAGTGACCCAGCTGGCCACAGTGGAAACACATGTTGTCCTTGGACCGCTTAACCTTTTGTTTCAGAGCCTTACTGTAGTTCTTGACAGGGGCTTTGCCCTTCTTCCCCTTCTTCTTGTTCCTAGAAGGAACCATTAAGACAGAGGTTGAAGGCTTTCCCTTCAGAGTCTCCTCAGTTGTCAAGAGCATATTCAGCAGCTCTGCCGGAGTACAATCGATCTTGTTCATATTAAAATTAATAATGAACGCATCGAAAGAGGGCGGGAGAGACTGCAGAATAATGTCTACAGCAAGCTCCTGGTTGATGGTATGCCCCAGTTTCTCCAGAGCCTCCTTGTGCCCAATCATCTTGAGCACGTGAGCTCCCACTGGGCTCCCTTCAGCCAGTTTGCTCTGAAAGAAAAGCTTTGTCAGATTATAGCGTTCTGTCCTCGCCTGTGCAGCATACAGCAGCTTGAGGTTCGCTATAATTTCTATAGCCGACATATCCTCATGCTGACGCTGCAGCGGTGGCGTCATAGACGCTAGCATCAGGCAAGCGACATCAATGCTATCATTGACGTGCTTTTCATAAGCATCACGAACCGCCCTTGCGGCGTTCGCAGCGGGTTGAGGCGGCACAGCCGTCTCGAGGACATACAGTTTCCTCTCTGCCTTAAGAACGATCTTAAGGTGTCCGAACCAGTCTGAGAAGTTTGGCCCAGCAAACTTCTCCCTTTCCAGTAGGGATCGCACATTGAAGCTCATGGTGTTCGTTGCTGCAGGAATCTACAACAATGCAAGAACAGCAAGGTCAGTATCAATGTTTAGAATCAATCCAGGACTTAAGAAAGATTCTTTTTCTCACTATTTTATCTGACTGAAAAATCCATTAAACAGTCCGAAAGAGTAATACTCTTTTAGTGAGATGGGATCCAGATTTCATACTTGGTCTCCGCGTCCCGCTCAGGCGAGATAAGATGCACAGAGATGACAAGCACTAATTTCTGGTAGGCTGTCCCAGCCAATCGCCAACCCGTGCGATTCCCCTTCACCTGGGCAATCCAGCAGACTGTGCCAACTGAGTTGGTACAACACAGTCTCTGATCCCACAGATGGCTTCCTCCATGCGCTACCATATGCGCCACATATGTAGCCTACATGGTCAAGCTGACCCGACCTACTCCCTGGACCACCACGTGCTATGCTGAGCAACGAGAAGCGATAAATCCCTTCTCTGTAACACGCAGGTGAAATCCCGCACCGTCTGAAGATAGATGGACGTGCCCACTGAGTGGGTACAACACGGCTCCAACGATAATCAGAAAGGTGAGGTTTCGCGTCAGAAGGCATTACGTGCTTGATATTTTAGCGTTTGGATTTTAACGGTCTTTTATCTTCTTACTATCAGGCAAATCCTATGGCTATAGCAGAAGATAAATAAATCATGCTGTTCTACTTATATAAACAATAACAGAAAGCATGGATCTTATGTGGTAAAAGCCCATAGCCTAAGTAAGACCTTAAGATACTTAAGTCTTCACTTGCTCTTCTTGGGTCTTTAGCATCATCTGGTCCAACCCAGGGCCCTTGCGCCAAGAGCACCTCAGGTGCACCACCAGCTGAATGCCCCTCTGGGATGTGTGCCTTTGTGCTCTTGTCTAATCAAAATACATTTTGATCTATCTAGACAAGATTGACTCGCAGGTCAATTATACAATAAATTAATTAAAAAGTGATTCGCAGATCACAATAATATTAATTTACAGGTTTAATTCCAGGCACGCAGGCCCCAGCACAGCACACATTTAACATGGGCAGCCCACATAAGAATAAATAAACAAGCATATGGCATCAATCAATCATCATGTGATCCCTTACAAAGAAAATAAAATTTTGAAAGCCCCATTGGCATCAAATTTTAATTTCCTTATGTGCCCTACAACCTTACAACGGTCCATTGTGTTGGGAAACCCCGGGGACATTTTACAATTTTTCAGAGACACATACATACATTGCACAGCGGAAGAATGTCCCCGAAACAGGCCGGTCCCAAAAACCAGTGAAGATCGCATGCAAGGGGGTCGACACGATGAGTTAGAAAATACCTCAGAGCAAGATGAGGTCGATGTCGTGATAGGCGCCCAAGTGTGCGCCCTCTGCAGTCTCACACACACGGATGCCTCGAGTCCTCTTCTTCCACGCCCGGTGCTAGCCTCGGGAAGAAGATCCAAGCCTTAGGGAGATGCTCCAACCACCTTGCGCCACCAAGAGAGAAAGATGCGCCAAGAGGTAAGGAAGGAGAAGCTTGCGGCCACTTGATGGAAGAGGAAGAGATTGCGCCAATGCTCCTTGCTCTCGCTCCCTTCTTATGTTCATGCCTCCAAGGATAAATCATAATAGAGGGGGGGGGCTAGGGTCACATATATAGGGCAAGAGGAGATTAGGGCAAGGGCTAGGATCATGACAAGTGTAGGGCTAGGATGAGGAGGTTTAATGCAAGGAAAGTCTCCAAGACTTTACCATAAACTTCATTCAACCTTTCCATAATTTCCCAAGTACCATATCAGCCCAAGACATGCCTTAAAGGCATTCATACCATCAAGGGAGAAGGGCTAGGCGCAAATTGCTTCCTTAATGAAGCAATTTTGCCACCCTAACCCCATTATGCCCCTTAGGCGCCAATGGGGTTGGGTTTCTCCCCATTATACCCTTTTAGCCTCTCTTCTCTTCATGAGAGCTTGTTATTGGGCTTCATTGGATAATGAGCTAGCCCAAACTTCATCCTATGGGTTGATTAAGCATTTGGATCCAATCCAATGCAACCCTAATCAAAGTGTGACCAACCATGGTCAAATACGGGTCAACCTGCCAAAAATGAAGTTTGGCTCCAATAACATTCTTCCATCTCATCAGGCCTATTGGCGCTGATGAAATCTCCCAATTAGATCCGAGTTATCCAATAACTCGATCATAAGGCTTCCCGATCAATACGAGAACTCAAGTATCAAGGTGTGCGACCATGTAGGTTCTTCTAACGCTGGCAGTGCTGACCAAAGGTCACCACAAGCAGTGAGTGGCACCTAGCAGTGCATCGCTGCTACCCAGGTCATTGGAATGGATATCGACATCGACATCCCCATCATCGCAACTAGGTACAGATGCATTACAGTCTCTTTGCCGGACTGATATCCGATTGGACAAGTGTGTCACCACTTGTTTTCACCCAATCACATGGCTATGACTAAAACAGGTTCTTACCTGGGTATGGCCATACACTCTCAGTCATAGAACCATAGAGGAGCTCCATGGATATCACACTTCCCTAAGGAAGGGGCAAATCCTATGTCTGTCCATTGACCTTCTCATATGGGTCGTGATATGCTCAATGACAACCGTTATGACCTCCCAACTATGGCGAGGTGTTAGGTTGTATCAAAGCAAATCGCTAACCATATAGAATGATCAATGACCTCAAGTCAAGGGATCAATGCATCTCCTGTCACTTGTGAGGATAACTTATGACACCAAGTCATAGCCTCACAGCGGGTCTTTCCAGTATATCCTCCAATGATATACCCATGTGTCTGCGTTAGCACCACGTACCTAACCAGCTCACATACCAGTCTCACAAGTACCATAGCTGTCCCATATCCACTAAGGTACATCGACTGGGGACAATAGTTTGAGCACAGATCCAATCTGTCTCCAGGGACATTATCATGTTAGTACATGTGCGCAGATGTAAACAAACATTGACAATGACAATGCCAGAATGATATATATAAATATCAAAGTCAAGTAGTACATAAGTGGACCAAAACTAGGTCCTAGGGCATATACACCAACAATCTCCCACTTGCACTAAGACCTAGAGGTTGAGAAATCTTAACCCCATATCTCTAGCGTGACCATCATGCTTCTGCTGCGCCAAAGCCTTGGTCAATGGGTCTGCCAGATTGTTTTCTGTGTCAACTCTGCTAATCTTGACATCACCTCTTTCAATGATCTCTCTGATCAGGTGAAATCTTCTGAGTATGTGTTTGGATCTTTGATGAGACCGTGGTTCCTTGGCTTGTGCAATTGCTCCATTGTTGTCACAATAGAGTTCAATGGGATCCACTGCACTGGGAACCACCTGAAGATCAGATATGAACTTCCTTATCCAAATGGCTTCCTTGGCTGCCTCAGAAGCGGCCACATACTCTGCCTCGGTTGTAGAATCTGCTATGGTGGATTGCTTGAAGCTCTTCCAGCATACAGCGCCTCCATTTATCTTGAACACATAGCCGGCCTGCGATCTAAAGTCGTCAGGGTCAGACTGGAATGATGCATCAGTATAGCCCTGCACACTGAGCTCTTCCTGTCCCCCATAGACCAAGAACAAATCCTTAGTTCTCCTCAGATACTTTAGGATGTTCTTTACAGCCACCCAGTGCTGCAGACCTGGATTGGATTGGTATTGGCTGGTTATGCTTACAGCATATGCCACGTCTGGTCTAGTACACAACATTGCATACATGATCGATCCTACTGCCGAAGCATAAGGAATTCGACTCATGTCATCCCTCTCAGCCTGTGTTGTAGGACACTGGCTCTTTGAGAGAGTAAGGCCATGTCTTACTGGAAGGTATCCTTTCTTGGATTGCTCCAAGTTAAACCTCTCCAGGACCTTATCAATGTAGATACTCTGACTAAGGGCTAGGAGCCTCTTGGATCTATCTCGGTAGATCCTCACGCCTAGAATATAGGCGGCCTCCCCTAAGTCTTTCATCTCAAAACACTTCCCCAACCATGTCTTCACAGCTTGAAGACTAGGGATGTCGTTTCCGATGAGCAGTATGTCATCGACATACAAGACCAGAAAAATCACTAAGCTCCCACTGAATTTTCTATATACACAGGCGTCATCTTCGCTTTTGATAAAGCCATAATCTCTCACAGCTTCATCAAATCGAAGATTCCAACTTCGAGATGCTTGCTTTAATCCATAAATGGATCTCTTTAGCCTGCAGACCTTACTAGCCTCTGCAGGATGGATGAAACCATCAGGTTGTGTCATGTACACATCCTCAGTCAGCTTCCCGTTAAGGAACGCTGTCTTCACATCCATCTGCCATATCTCATAGTCATGATATGCAGCTATAGCAAGAAGAATCCGAATGGACTTGATCATGGCAACTGGCGAGAAGGTTTCATCATAGTCCACCCCGTGGACTTGTTTAAAACCTTTAGCCACTAGTCTACCCTTATAGGTAACTATATTGCCATCCATGTCTGTCTTCTTCTTGAAGACCCATTTACACCCTATGGGTTTTACCCCATCAGGCAGCTCAACCAAATCCCAGACTTGGTTAGCCGACATGGAATCCATCTCGGATCGCATGGCGTCAAGCCATCTATCGGAGTCCGGTCCACTGACCGCCTCATCATAGGTTCTGGGTTCATCCTCAATGATGAAAATTCCATCGTGTTGAGTCGGCAGTGACCCATACCTCTCAGGTGCACGACGAATCCTCCCAGACCTACGTGGGACCTGTGTCTGAGCCTCAGGTTGTATAACAACCGGTGCAGATGGCTCAGATTCCATCTCTTTGTCTTGTGGTTGCACTTGGACCTCATCCAAGTCAAACTCCCTCCCACTAACTTCTTTCATAAGAAATTCTTTCTCTAGAAAGATAGCACCCCGAGCAACAAAAACTTTGTTCTCGGTTGGGACATAGAAGTAGTATCCTTTAGTTTCCTTAGGATACCCCACAAATACACACTTATCAGATCTAGGTTCTAGCTTGCTAGAATCCTGACGTTTGACATAAGCCTCACATCCCCAGATCCTGATAAACGTGAGATTAGGGCGTCTCCCACTCCATACTTCGTACGGTATTTTGGAGACACTCTTAGATGGAACATTATTCAGTATCAGAGAAGCTGTCTCAAGTGCATGCCCCCAGAATGAGGGAGGTAGAGTTGCATGACTCATCATAGATCGAACCATATCCAATAAAGTTCGATTTCTCCTTTCAGACACACCATTCCATTGAGGTGTTCCAGGAGGAGTGAGTTGGGATATGATCCCAGACTCTCTCAGATAGTCAAAGAACTCTCCACTCAGGTATTCTCCACCTCGATCAGATCGAAGAGCTTTAATGGATCTTCCAAGCTGGTTCTCTACTTCATTCTTGAACTCTTTGAATTTCTCAAAGGACTCAGATTTATGTCTCATTAGGTAGACATATCCATACCTACTGAAGTCATCAGTGAAGGTAATGAAGTAGTTGTACCCTCCTCTGGCTTGTTTATTGAAAGGCCCACACACATCAGTATGTATGAGATCCAATAAACCTCCTGCCCTCTCACCAATCTTGGTGAAGGGTGCCTTTTTCATTTTCCCTAATAAACAAGGTTCACAGGTATCAAATTCCTCCAAGGAACTTGAATCTAACAATCCATTTGCATGGAGTTGTTGGATGCGATTTTTGTTTATATGGGCTAATCTACAGTGCCATAGGAAAGCACCAACTGAACCACTCAGTATGGTCCTTTTATTACTTATGTTACAGATAGAACTTTCCATATCCAAGATATACAGACCATTGCACAAAGTACCCTTCCCATAGAACATATTTGCAAATGAAAAAGAACATGAGTTCTTATTTATTTCAAACTTAAATCCCTTCTTTGCTAAGCAAGGAATGGATACAATGTTCTTAGTAAGTGAAGGTACACAAAAGCAATTATCTAGTTCTAATAGAAGTCCAGACGGTAAGGAGAGAGTCAAGACTCCTACAGCAACGGCAGCAACCTGTGCCCCATTTCCAACGCGTAGGTCAATCTCTCCAAGTCGCACCGATCTACTTTTCTTGAGCCCCTGCATATTTGTACAAATATGAGCTCCACATGCGGTATCCAATACCCATGACATAGAAGTAGAAAGATTGACTTCTGTAACATAAATACCTGAGCTAGAAGTTAAGGCCAAGCCCTTCTTCTCCTCATTCTGAAGCTGCTTGCAGTCCCTTCTCCAGTGACCCTGCTCGCCACAGTGAAAACACCTCTGGTCCTTTGACTTCTTTGCCTTTTTCTTCAGTGCCTTGGTAGGACCTTTGGCACTGCCCTTAGCACGTGCCTTACCCTTCTTCTTTATCTTCTTGGTCGCTGGGACCAAAAGAACAGAATTTGGTTTGGTCTTACCCATTTCACGCTCGGCTGTTTGGAGCATATTCATCAATTCCTCCCGTGTGCACTCAATCCGGTTCATGTTGAAGTTAATAATAAACGGACTGAAGCTAGGGGGCAGGGAATGCAGAATAAGATCCACAACCAGCTCGTTGTCTATGGCATGACCCAGTCTCCTGAGATGATCCACATTCCCAATGAGTTTGAGAACATGGGGTCTCACTGGTGCACCCTCAGACAACTTACACCGAAAGACTGCTTTGGCGGTGTCAAATCTTTCAGTTCTAGCCTGAGCCTCGAACATATGTTTCAGATGAGTGATCATCTGAAAAGCGCTCTGCTCCTCATATTGCACCTGCAGTTCAGGTGCCATGCTGGCTAGCATAAGACATGCAACCTCCAAAGAGTCATCCTGATGCTTTCTATAAGCATCTCTATCTGCCGTTCGGGCATTAGGCGCAGGAGCCGCAGGAAGAGCCTGTTCAAGGACATACAGCTTCTTCTCGAGCTTGAGGACTATCCTCAAGTTCCGATGCCAGTCCATAAAGTTAGTTCCAACTAACTTATCCTTATCAAGGAGTGATCGCAGTGATAATCCGCCAGTGTTCGTAGCCATTGTTCTACAACACCCAAGAAAAACAGATTAGTACTACTTCGAATCATTTAAACTGGACTTGTTTTAAATGATTACTGCTCCCACTATTTTAAATTCGAATTGACAACCCACAAAGTCAATCGGGAAGTTTAAGACTTCCTAGTGAGATGGGATCCTTATTTCACATGAGGCTTTGCGTCCCACGAGGGTGGGATGAGATGCACAAAGTAACCCATGTTTCCTAAGGTGGGCGCGCCGGCCGGTTGCTCCAAGCAACTCCCCTTGTTGAGACAGTCTTGGGCATTTCATGTCCAGCGAGGGCTGAATCATGAAACCCTAACCTCTCAACGATGCCTCTAGACTTTCACTATGTGCCCAGTACATGTAAATTTCTAGTCAAGTCCATTCCTAACCGTTTATGCCCAGGGCCAATGAGTTTCCTTGCAAAGGCACGCCCAGGTTAAAACTGGACTGGGGAAACCATTGTCACCACACACTTTCTAAAGATAAGTGGGTGTGTCCCACGAGGGTGGGAACCAGTTCACAACTCCACTGATCGATAGCTTAGTGAGGGCTACGCGTTAGAAGGCTTCTAGACTTGATATTTTATGAGGGTTTTTAAGGTCTCATCAGTTTTATCTTATGTCTAACAATACAGGCATGCAATCCTATAGTGATAACATAATGATAAAACATCACAGGCATGCTTTTAGCAGATAAGGAAAGCAGTAAAAGATGATGTGATCAAAGCCCTTTCAAGACATTGAACCAACCCATGCCAAAAGGAGGTTCAACTCTTGACATAGGACTCAAGCCCCTAAGATAGACCTATCCTAGTCGCCCTCTATCTTGGTCTTCAAGGTGGGCTCCAAGGTCCTTTCTTCATGGCTTAGCTCTCAAACCTTAAGGGTAGACCTCAAAGGTTCGGCCAATGCCATGGTCTTCCTCCAAGGAGAATGCGCCACAATGAAAGATGCCAAGTTAGCTAGCTCTCAAACCCAAGGGTTCGGCCATGCCTAACTTGTGCCATCAAGCAAGGTTGCGCCTTTTCCTTGATGCTTGTTGCGCCACCATCCAAGGTGCGCCAACTCCATGCATGCGCCAAGCTCCAAGTACATGCGCTACCCTAGTCTTCTTAAAAGCAAAAAGAAAAGCGGCACGCAGGCCTCACGAGGAAACATCACAGGCATGCAAAGGGGGGCTTGACTAATGATCACAACATTATGCACAATCAAGGTATTTACTCATGCAATTCTACATGCTCATGAAAAACATAAAATCTGAAATTTTACTTTTTCATTAAAACTAGTCTCTTTTTCTCCTCTTCTTCTCACAAATCTTTTGGTTAATTGCGATTTATTTTTCAAGGTGATTTCAGAGATCCTTTCGGCTGGCAATTTTGTCAGATCAAGAGACTTGGCCAGTCCGAAGACACAATGCCCGTCCTACTTGACAAAACTACGTGCGCCTTTGATCTTTAAATCAGACAAGAAAAATAGTCCAAAAATCCAAAAGAGATTGAGAGGATGATAGAAACAAGAAACCCTAATTTTTTCCTACTTAGAAAAAATCGTTTGCCATGCATCATGCTATTTTTGAAAATAGAGATATGGCATGTGAGCATGAAAGAAAAGCATAAAACATCGTTCGAGTCTTGCAAGTCGCTCTGATACCACTGTTGGGAAACCCCGGGGACATTTTACAATTTTTCAGAGACACATACATACATTGCACAGCGGAAGAATGTCCCCGAAACAGGCCGGTCCCAAAAACCAGTGAAGATCGCATGCAAGGGGGTCGACATGATGAGTTAGAAAATACCTCAGAGCAAGATGAGGTCGATGTCGTGATAGGCGCCCAAGTGTGCGCCCTCTGCAGTCTCACACACACGGATGCCTCGAGTCCTCTTCTTCCACGCCCGGTGCTAGCCTCGGGAAGAAGATCCAAGCCTTAGGGAGATGCTCCAACCACCTTGCGCCACCAAGAGAGAAAGATGCGCCAAGAGGTAAGGAAGGAGAAGCTTGCGGCCACTTGATGGAAGAGGAAGAGATTGCGCCAATGCTCCTTGCTCTCGCTCCCTTCTTATGTTCACGCCTCCAAGGATAAATCATAATAGAGGGGGCGGCTAGGGTCACATATATAGGGCAAGAGGAGATTAGGGCAAGGGCTAGGATCATGACAAGTGTAGGGCTAGGATGAGGAGGTTTAATGCAAGGAAAGTCTCCAAGACTTTACCATAAACTTCATTCAACCTTTCCATAATTTCCCAAGTACCATATCAGCCCAAGACATGCCTTAAAGGCATTCATACCATCAAGGGAGAAGGGCTAGGCGCAAATTGCTTCCTTAATGAAGCAATTTTGCCACCCTAACCCCATTATGCCCCTTAGGCGCCAATGGGGTTGGGTTTCTCCCCATTATACCCTTTTAGCCTCTCTTCTCTTCATGAGAGCTTGTTATTGGGCTTCATTGGATAATGAGCTAGCCCAAACTTCATCCTATGGGTTGATTAAGCATTTGGATCCAATCCAATGCAACCCTAATCAAAGTGTGACCAACCATGGTCAAATACGGGTCAACCTGCCAAAAATGAAGTTTGGCTCCAATAACATTCTTCCATCTCATTAGGCCTATTGGCGCTGATGAAATCTCCCAATTAGATCCGAGTTATCCAATAACTCGATCATAAGGCTTCCCGATCAATACGAGAACTCAAGTATCAAGGTGTGCGACCATGTAGGTTCTTCTGACGCTGGCAGTGCTGACCAAAGGTCACCACAAGCAGTGAGTGGCACCTAGCAGTGCATCGCTGCTACCCAGGTCATTGGAATGGATATCGACATCGACATCCCCATCATCGCAACTAGGTACAGATGCATTACAGTCTCTTTGCCGGACTGATATCCGATTGGACAAGTGTGTCACCACTTGTTTTCACCCAATCACATGGCTATGACTAAAACAGGTTCTTACCTGGGTATGGCCATACACTCTCAGTCATAGAACCATAGAGGAGCTCCATGGATATCACACTTCCCTAAGGAAGGGGCAAATCCTATGTCTGTCCATTGACCTTCTCATATGGGTCGTGATATGCTCAATGACAACCGTTATGACCTCCCAACTATGGCGAGGTGTTAGGTTGTATCAAAGCAAATCGCTAACCATATAGAATGATCAATGACCTCAAGTCAAGGGATCAATGCATCTCCTGTCACTTGTGAGGATAACTTATGACACCAAGTCATAGCCTCACAGCGGGTCTTTCCAGTATATCCTCCAATGATATACCCATGTGTCTGCGTTAGCACCACGTACCTAACCAGCTCACATACCAGTCTCACAAGTACCATAGCTGTCCCATATCCACTAAGGTACATCGACTGGGGACAATAGTTTGAGCACAGATCCAATCTGTCTCCAGGGACATTATCATGTTAGTACATGTGCGCAGATGTAAACAAACATTGACAATGACAATGCCAGAATGATATATATAAATATCAAAGTCAAGTAGTACATAAGTGGACCAAAACTAGGTCCTAGGGCATATACACCAACACATTGATAGGGATCCACTCAACAATCTAGTTAGATCCATACCCTTGCATGCACCAAGTCCTAACTGACTCGAGTTGACCTAATGGTCAACCATGCATGCGCCAAGGGTTGAACAACCAACATGAGTTCTGGCAAGCGGGTGTGATCCCGGGCCTAACTTATGTGTGTTCACTGGTTGTCTCAACCAGACCTCGCTACACGCCTGTGATGCAATCGACCTATAGCCACCTTGTGCTTGCGCACTGGTGCCATCTGGTCGATCCATCTAGGCTGTCAGATGGTCTGATCAGACTAGGTTGATCTAAACTAGATGATGCTTTCAACCCCATCAACCCGTCTAAGGGTTTACAGTAGGCGCAACTTAGATCTAGTCAAAGGCGCGCAAGTAAAGTTTTGTCAAAACAACAACATGTAACATGCGCAATAATGTAAGCAATATACATGCATCAACAAAATCAACCTTACACATGCGCCATCAAAAACAATCTCATATATGCGCCATCAAAATACTTTCAACTAGTATTATCGCATGATGAGAAAACTTAGATCATAAGCGCAAACAAGGATCACCTTAAGCAATCATATGAACCATATAAGATCCTAGCTTTGATACCAATTGAAGAGTCCCCTTCGAGGGGGAGCGCAAGCAGATGAAACCCTAATTTAGGGGGCGCATGCAAGTTTGCTATGATTTCATCAATACAATCGCTTATATGCTCATATAATCAACTTTGATAGATGGATTAGATCAAGAGGGAGATTCATACCAACGCCATTGGCTTGGAGGTCGGCTTGGAAGAAGAGAGCAACTTAGATCTCCTCCAAAAGTTCACACACAAGATGAAGAACGCTTACTTCCTTGGCGTCCCTTGTGCTAGCAAGGCACCCAATGTTTCTTGTCGAATGGAAGGGGATGATGAGATGATTCCCTTTTTGGCCGAGAGCTCCTCTTGCCTAACCTCTCCACTTCGTCAACCTCCTTCAAACGAAAGTTCAAGGCGTTGAAGTGAAGTGCACAACGCATATGCGTTTTGGCGTTGAAAGTGAAATCGGCCTTGATGACTTTCCATAAATGGAAGATAATCAAGCCATGCGCTCATGCCAACCCAAAAACGCATATTGGCATTGAACCAAGCGTTCACCTTTGTGAACCGGTTCAAGCCAAAACGTCCAATCGAATTTGGTTCATAAACCAAACCAAAATAGCTCAAGCCACTTGGTCTAGACCAAATTGAACCCTAAGGCTCAAGATCTAACCGTTCATCTCCTGATGCTCCTGATCTCACCGATCTAGCATCATCTCTCTCGATCGAAGCTTACCGATCTCAAGCCCTAATCAATCAAACATGATCAGACCAGATCTCACTTACAATCAGAGATTAAATCCCTTTAAACTGAACCCAAACAATTCAGTCCACACGATCTGACTCAAGTAAGCCATATCATCAAATTGTGCGACCCTGAGGGTTTCCTTTAAATGTCGGTAACGATAACTCACGTTATCACGATCAGTGAGGGGTATCTAGCAACACATCACTGTCTCCCGATATAAAGGAAAGAGTCTTCCAAGACTACACCCAAACCACAGCACAAGTGTGAATCTATTCACAAGGCATACATTTATCCTTTGCCACTGGATGTTCTTATTGGACAAGCGTGTCAAGCCTGTAGCTCCAATATGATGAGTATGATTAGACCAGATGAACATAGTCACCTGGGTATGGCCATACACTTTCTCAATCATCTCATTCAGGGGGGGGCCCCACTAGAACATCACACTCCTTAAACAAGGAGACGGCAATCCTTTATCTATCACTAGTGCCCTAACCTGACTCAAGCTCATTATCCAAGATAGTCTATAACCATTATGTTTCAAATGATATTGAACTACCTCAAAACAATGACAATCATCATCTAGAAACACAAGTGATCTCAAGTCAGAGGACATGTGCCACTTGATGCAAACAAGGATTATTCACATTGTGACAAGCAATTGAATATCCTACTAGGGTCTGTCCAGTACATCCAATGTACCCATGAGTCTACATCTTATTCCATGCTCGAAGCATCCTATAAGATTAGAACACATATTAGTCTCAATCATATCAAGGCTGTCTCATGTTCACCAAGATATCTCGACTAAGAACTTTACAGCATGTCAGCCTAGCTGAACAGCTTTGAGACATTATTCAGAAGTACACTAATTGCAGCAGACAAGGTAACAACCTGAATAACAACCATGCCTTTATAAACACAAGAGTTTATTACATGATACTTTTACATTCCCAAGGCCTCAAACATTAGCCTTAAGGGCATACCCTAACAAGGGCGTGTCAGTGTTCGTGGGGAAGGTCGACCGCGTCACGATCGTGTTTGCGGACACGATCTAGCTGTGTTTGGGTCGGCTCGATTCGAGGGCGCCGGACACGGCTGGAGGAACTACCTTGCTCCTCGTCGAGGTTTTCGTCATGGCCGTGTCAGCCGACACGGCCTGGCCGTGCTCAGGGCGGCAGAGAGGTTTCTGAGCTGAACTTGGCGGGGTACCCTCCTCGGGTTCTGGGGAGTCTATCCAGCCATCTTCCAGAAGGGTTGGGCTCGAGAACTCAACCACTCAGGGTGGATTCGCACCATGACGAGCTCACCAACCTCAAAATGTTGTGGCCTACGAAGCTCGTTGGCCTCCCGCGCATAATGGGTGTTGCTCAAGAAAATCTGGCGGTGAATGCATTTGTGGACTCATGGATGGAAGGAGGAGGAGGAACATTATGCATATCTATGGGCTTTCTAGGCTAGTGCCCGAGAACGACCTGGAAAGGACTCAACCCCGTGGAGCGGTGGAACGCGCTATTATACGCAAACTCAGCGATAACGAGGTGATCAGCCCAATTGCGTCGGAAATCACCGGCTAAACACCGCAGAAGGTTACCCAAGCTACGGTTCACGACCTCCGTTTGACCGTCCGTCTATGGGTGGTACGCAGAGGAGAACTTGAGAGTGGTCCCAAGGAGGGACCACAAGGACTTCTAGAAATGACCAACGAACTGGGTGTCGCGGTCGGACACAATGGTAAGGGGAAGACCATGGAGGTGCACAATCTTGCGAACGAAGAGGTGCGCGACGTGGGAGGCATCGGCCGTCTTGGAACATGGCACAAAGTGTGCCATCTTGGAGAAGCGATCGACGACAACGAAGATGGAGTCGCGGCGCGAGGCCGTGCAGGGAAGACCGAGGACGAAGTCCATGCTAATGTCTAGCCACGGACCCTTAGGGATGGAGAGCGGGGTGTAAAGCCCGGTGTTGGCCGGACGGGGTTTGGCAGGTTGGCACGTGCTGCAGTGGCGGACAACCCTATCAACATCCTTATGAAGAGTGGGCTAGAAGAAGTGGTCTCCGGCCAAGGCTAGGGTCTTGTTGCGGCTGTGGTGCCCGGTGGCACCGACGGCGTGCAATTCGAGCAGAAGGTGCTCGCGGAGGGAGGACCGGGGAATGCACAATCGATTACCGAACACGAGGTAACCGTCGTGGAGATGGTAAGGGAGGTCCATAGGGTCAGCGGCGAGGAGCCGAGCAAGGATGGGTCCAAAGTCTGGGCAATCGGTATACTCATCGCAGACATGGCTCAGCATGGGAATCGTAGTGGATAGAACGCATAATAGGGAGCGAACGCGACTGAGGGCATCGGCGACAATGTTTTCCTTGCTAGCCTTGTGAGTGATCACTAAGGTGTACTGTTGAAGAAACTCAACCCACTTCGCATGGTGAGGGGCAAGCTTCTTCTGCATGCTAAGGAAGGAAAGGGCCTGGTGGTCGCTAAACAGAACGAACTCCTTGTGTAGGAGATAGTGACGCCATTGTCAGAGGGACTGGACGATGGCGTAGAACTACTTATCGTAGGTGGAGTATCATTGCCGCACCTCATTCAGGTTCTCGCTGAAGAAGGCAACAGGGTGGCCCTCCTGACTAAGGGTACCGCCAATGCTGGTGCCGGAAGCATCACACGCGACTTTGAAAACCTTCAAAAAGTTAGGTAGGCGAAGGACCGGGGCCGAGGTCATGATGTCCTTAAGGGCGAGGAAGGCACAGTCGGCCGCGGGGGTCCAAGAGAAGGCCTCATGTTTGGTACAGGCCGTCATTGGGGAAGCGATGGTGCTGAACCCCTTGATGAAGCAGCGATAGAAGGCTGCGAGGCCGAGAAAGCTGCGGACCTCGGTGACGGACTCGGACGTCGACCACTGACGAATAGTCTCAACCTTGGAAGGGTCTACCATAAGACCCTGGTCGGACACTACAAAACTGAGGAACTGGACCTGGGACGCAAGGAAGGCAAACTTCTTAGCGTCAAGCAACAGGTGTTCCTTGCGCAAGAGGTCAAAAGTCAGATGTAAGTGCTCGAGATGGTCGACGCGGGTACGGCGGTAAATGAGGATGTCGTCAAAGTAGACGACTGGAAACTTCCCCATGTAAGGACGGAGGACTTGGCTCATAAGACGCATGAAAGTCGTGGGCGTATTGGTAAGGCCAAAGGGCATCACGAGCCACTCGTAAAGTCCGTCCTTCGTCTTGAAGGCTGTTTTCCACTCATCACCCTCACGGATGCGGACCCGGTGGTAACCGCTCCGGAGATCAAGCTTGCTGAACCAACATGCTCCGGAGATGAGGTTGAGCATGTCGTCCAAGCGCGGGATGGGAAACCGATACTTAACTTTGATGCGATTGATTGCGCGGCAATCAATGCACATCCGCCATGAACCGTCCTTCTTAGGGGTAAGAAGGGCAGGAACGGCGCAGGGGCTAAGGCTCTCTCGGATGAAGCCTTTAGCAAGGAGGTCATCAACCTGCCGTTTGAGCTCCGTGTGCTTAGTGGGGTTAAGGCGGTGATGCGGCAGGTTGGGCAAAGAGGCTCCGAGGATGAGATCGATGACATGCTGGATGTCGCGATCCGGGGAAAAACCTACAGGGAGATCAACCGGCACGATGTCAGCGAACTCGCCCAAGAGGGCGGCAACCTCTATAGGCAAAGGGGCCGGCGGAGGAGGGGTATCATGGGAGACCTCACGCACCATGAGAGCATAGACCACATTGGTCTCATGGGCTTCATGGACGATGGAGCTGGGCCGGACCAAGGCGACTGCCTTAGGGGCGGGCTGACTCGACGGTGAAGGGGTAACGAGGCCTTTGGACGTGGAAGCCCGCAACTCCTTGGGTGGAGCCGAGGTCAAGCAGATCTTACACCCACCGTGCTGGAAGACGTAGGTGTTGGTGTAAGTACCCCTTAAGATAAGGGGGGTCCCCTTCTAGGGGGAGCATAACCCTAAAGCATATGGCGCATAAAATTTTCTTCTTGCGGAACTAGGGTTATAGGATCGATATGCATGCTAAAAGATCAACTTGATAATAAGAAAACAATCATACCATCGCCATGGGAAGATGTTTCCTTGGAAGCAAAGATCAAAGTAGATCTTCTCCTTGTCGTCACACACAAGATGATGTCGCTATCTCTCTTGGTGCCCCTTGTGCTAGCAAGGTTCCAAGAGGTCCTTGTCGAGTGAAGGGAAAATGAGATCTCTTTCTTCTTGGCCGAATCCTCCTCAACCTTCAAAGCGTCGCCCCACTCACGAGAGAGACGAGAGGAATATGGGCGAGAGGAATATCTCCGAGCGAAAATAGAGTATATTCTATTTTGATGAGCGCACTCTCCAAATGGAGATCATGGTTACTAAAAATAGTAACCACTCCTCACCACAACGTTCACGCCAAGTGAACTTGTCGCCTACTCCTCTCCCTATGAACCAAGCGCTCATATAGTGAGCCGGTTCACTTTGGTTCGGTTTAAGAACCAATCAAGCCAATGATCTAGTCTAGATCTTAAATAAACCCTAAGGTTCACGATCTAACCGTCGATCTCAACGATGCCCCTGATCTGACCGATCTGGCATACATTCTCTCGATCGAAGCTTACCGATCTCAAGCCCTAATCAATCAAACATGATCAGACCAGATCTCACTCACAATCAGAGATTAAATCCCTTTAAACTGAACCCAAACAATTCAGTCCACACGATCTGACTTAAGTAAGCCATATCATCAAATTGTGCGACCCTAAGGGTTTCCTTTAAATGTCGGTAACGATAACTCACGTTATCACGATCAGTGAGGGGTATCTAGCAACACATCACTGTCTCCCGATAGAAAGGAAAGAGTCTTCCAAGACTACACCCAAACCATAGCACAAGTGTGACTCAAATCACTAGGCATGCATATTTCCTTTGCCACTGGATGTTCTTATTGGACAAGCCTGTCAAGCTCGTAATTCCAATATGATGAGCATGATTAGAACAGATGAACACAGTCACCTGGGTATGGCCATACACTTTCTCAATCATCTCATCCAGGGGGCCCCTTTAGAACATCACACTCCTTAAACAAGGAGACGGCAATCCTATGTCTATCACTAGTGCTCTAACCTGACTCAAGCTCACCATCCAAGATAGTCTATAATCATTATGTTTCAAATGATATTGAACTATCTCAAAACAATGACAATCATCATTTAGAAAACACAAGTGATCTCAAGTCAGAGGAAATGTGCCACTTGTCATATCCAAGGAATATTCACATTGTGACAAACAATTGAACATCCTAGTAGGGTCTGTCCAGTACATCCCATGTACCCATGAGTCTACATCTTATTCCATGCTCGAAGCATCCTATAAGATTAGAACACATATTAGTCTTAACCATATCAAGGCTGTCTCATGTTCACCAAGATATATCGACTAAGGACATAATAGCTTGTCAGCCCAGCTGAACAGCTTTGAGACATTATTCAGAAGAACATATATTGCAGCAGACAATGTAGCTAACTGAATAACAACCATGCCTTTATAAACATAACAGTTTATTACATGATACAGATACATTCCCACAGGCCTCAAACATTAGCCTTAAGGGCATACCCCAACAATCTCCCACTTGCACTTAATCTAATGGTTGAGAAATCTCAAACCCATATTATTACAGTGCTTCTCATGCTTCTGCTGCGCCAGAGGCTTGGTAAGCGGGTCTGCCAGATTGTCATCTGTATGAACCTTGCAGATTTTGATCTCGCCACGATCTATGATCTCCCTGATCAAATGAAACCGTCTCTGTATGTGCTTGGACTTCTGGTGCGACCGTGGTTCCTTTGCTTGTGCGATTGCTCCAGTGTTATCACAAAAGATAACCAAAGGATCTGCACTCGAAGGAACAACACCAAGTTCTCTCACGAACTTACGAATCCACACTGCCTCCTTGGATGCTTCCGAGGCTGCAACATACTCGGCTTCTGTTGTGGAATCAGCAACAGTTGACTGTTTGAAACTTTTCCACACCACTGCACCTCCATTCAAGCTAAAAACATAGCCTGATTGCGATCGGAAATCATCCTGGTCAGACTGGAACGAAGCGTCAGTATATCCTTCAATACCGAGTTCTTCCTGACCACCATATATCAAGAACATATCTTTGGTCCTCCGCAGATATTTTAAAATGTTCTTGACTGCAATCCAGTGCGCCATACCTGGATTACTCTGGTAACGACTGGTCACGCTTAACCCGTAAGCGACGTCTGGGCGAGTACACAACATCGCATACATAATGGATCCAATAGCCGAAGCATAAGGCGTATTGTCCATTTCATCTTTCTCAGTCTGTGTTTGTGGACACTGACTCTTCGAAAGATTCAGACCATGTCTGACTGGAAGATATCCTCGTTTAGAATTCTCTAAATGAAATCTCTCCAGGACCTTTTCGATGTAAGTACTCTGGCACAGCCCGAGAAGCCTCTTAGATCTATCCCTGTAGATCTTCACACCTAACACATAGGCTGCTTCTCCTAGATCTTTCATCTGGAAACATTTCCTCAGCCATGCTTTTACAGCATGCATTTCAGGAATATCGTTTCCAATGATCAAGATGTCATCGACGTAGAGGACTAGGAAAGTAATCACGCTCCCACTAAACCTCTTATATACACACGGGTCATCCTCGTTCTTGATGAAACCAAATTCGGTAACTGAGTCATCAAAACGAATATTCCAGCTTCTAGATGCTTGTTTAAGTCCATAAATAGACTTCTTTAACTTGCATATCTTATGACGATCTGCTGGATTAGTGAAACCTTCTGGTTGTGTCATGTACACATCCTCATCCAGATTTCCATTAAGGAAAGCTGTTTTCACATCCATCTGCCAAATCTCATAATCATAATATGCAGCTATCGCGAAAAGAATCCGAATAGACTTAAACATGGCTACAGGAGAGAAAGTTTCATCATAATCTATCCCGTAGATTTGTTTGAAACCTTTCGCAACTAGCCTGCCTTTATAGGTAACCACGTTACCATCCATGTCAATCTTCTTCTTGAAGATCCACTTACAGCCTATAGGGATAACTCCCGGAGGCGGATCAACCAAATCCCAAACTTGGTTATCTGACATGGAGTCCATCTCGGCGCGCATAGCTTCAAGCCATCTCGCTGACTCCGGTCCACTGACCGCATCCGCATAAGTGAGGGGTTCATCATTGTCAATGATGTAGACTCCATCATAGCGCTCAGGCTGTCGACGGATCCTACCCGATCTTCGCGGTTCCCGTGATATCTGAGCCTCAGGTTGTTCAATAACCTGTTCTACCAGCTCAGGCACATCCAACTCTGCTTGAGCACTTTGTCCTTCCTCTGGATTCTCATCCAGTTTTATTTCTCTCCCACTGGCCTCTTGCAGAAGAAACTCCTTCTCAAGAAATATGGCCGTCCGAGCAACAAAAACCTTGTTCTCCTTGGGATCGAAGAAATAATAACCCTTAGTTTCCTTAGGGTAACCGACAAAGATACATTTGTCAGATCTACTCTCTAGTTTCCCAGAGGCGAGCTTTTTGACATAAGCCTCGCAACCCCAGATCCTGATAAATGTCAAGCTTGGCTGTTTCCCATACCATAATTCATATGGCGTCTTTGAAACTGCCTTGGATGGCACTCGGTTTAGTACCTTTGCAGCTGTTTCCAGTGCAAAACCCCAAAAGGAGTAAGGAAGAGTAGCCTGACTCATCATAGAACGAACCATATCAAGTAGCGTTCTATTTCTCCTCTCGGACACACCATTCCATTGCGGTGTTCCTGGTGGAGTGAGCTGTGAGATAATCCCACACTCCTTTAGATAGTCAGTAAATGCATGACTTAGGTATTCACCACCTCGATCTGAGCGAAGTGCCTTGATATTACGGCCTAGCTGATTCTGTACTTCATTTTTGAACTCTTTGAACTTGTCAAAAGATTCACTTTTATGTCTCATCAGATAGACATAACCATATCTACTGAAATCATCAGTAAAGGTAATGAAGTACTGATAGCCACCTCTGGCATGTTTACTAAATGGCCCACACACTTCACTGTGTATAAGGTCAAGTAAACCTGAAGCCCTTTGACCTTTGTGAGGAAAAGGTGACTTCGTCATTTTACCCATCAAACAAGCTTTGCATGTATCAATCTCCTTATAGGAGAATGATCCCAGCAGTCCATTTTCATGCAACCGCTTAATGCGTTTCTCGTTAATATGGCCTAAACGACTATGCCATAGCAAGGTGCTGTCATCAGCATACTTGGCTTTCTTAATATCAATTTGCTGTATTGAACATTCCATGTCCAACATGAATAACCCATTGTTAATTGAACCAGTTGCATAAACAATATTATCATAAGACAAAATACACTTTGAAATATTGCATTCAAAGGAAAACCCCTTCCTGACAAGAGCAGGAATGGAGATAATATTTTTAGTTATACTGGGAACAAAGTAACAACTGTTTAGTTCCAATACAAGTCCAGATGGTAAAGAAATACAGTAGTCTCCTACAGCAACAGCAGCAACCCGTGCCCCGTTTCCAACTCGTAGGTCCACCTCATGCTGTCCCACCTGCCTTCTTCTCTTGAGTTCCTGTACATTTGAACAAATGTGAACTCCACATGCAGTGTCCAACACCCATGATACAGAAGAAGAAAACATGACCTCAGTCACGAATATACCTGAGCCAGAAGCAAAGCTTCCCCTCTTATCTCCTTGGAGCGCTTTACAGTCCTTTTTCCAGTGACCCAGCTGGCCACAGTGGAAACACCTGTATTCCTTAGACCGCTTGACCTTCTGCTTCAGAGCCTTGCTGTAACTCTTGACAGGGGCCTTGCCCTTCTTCCCCTTCTTTTTGTTCCTAGAAGGAACCATCAAGACAGAGGTTGAAGGCTTACCCTTCAGAGTCTCCTCAGTGGTCAAGAGCATATTCAGCAGCTCTGCCGGAGTACAATCGATTTTGTTCATATTAAAATTAATAATGAACGCGTCGAATGACGGCGGGAGAGACTGCAGAATAATATCCACAGCAAGCTCCTGGTTGATGGTATGCCCCAGTTTCTCTAGAGCCTCCTTGTGCCCAATCATCTTGAGCACGTGAGCTCCCACTGGGCTCCCTTCAGCCAGTTTGCTCTGAAAGAAGAGCTTTGTCAAATTATAGCGTTCAGTCCTCGCCTGTGCAGCATACAGCATCTTGAGGTTTGCTATAATCTATATAGCCGACATATCCTCATGCTGACGCTGCAGCGGTGGCGTCATAGACGCTAGCATCAGGCAAGCGACATCAATGCTATCATTGACGTGCTTTTCATAGGCTTCCCGAACCGCCCTTGCGGCGTTCGGAGCGGGCTGCGGCGGTATCGCCGTCTCGAGGACATACAGTTTCCTCTCTGCCTTAAGAACGATCTTAAGGTGTCCAAACCAGTCAGAGAAGTTCGGCCCAGCAAACTTCTCCCTTTCCAGTAGGGATCGCACATTGAAGTTCATGGTGTTCGTTGCTGCAGGTATCTACAACAATGCAAGAACAGCAAGGTCAGTATCAATGTATAAGAATCAATCAGGACTTAAGAAAGATTCTTTTTCTCACTATTTTATCAGGCGTGAAAAATCCAGCAAAACAGCCCGAAAGAGTAGAACTCTTTTAGTGAGATGGGATCCAGATTTCATACTTGGTCTCCGCGTCCCGCTCAGGCGAGATAAGATGCACAGAGAGTACAAGCACTAGTTTCTGGTAGGCAGTCCCTGCCGATCGCCAACCCGTGCGATTCCCCTTCATCCGGGCAGTCCAGCAGACTGTGCCAACTGAGTTGGTACAACACAATCTCTGACCCCACAGATGGCTGCCTCCATGTGCTACCATATGCGCCACATATGTAGCCTACATGGTCAAGCTGACCCGACCTACTCCCTGGACCACCACGTGCTATGCTGAGCAACGAGAAGGGATAAATCCCTACTCTGTAACACGCAGGTGTAATCCCGCACCATCTGAAGATAGATGGACGTGCCCACTGAGTGGGTACAACACGGCTCCAACGATAATCAGAACAGTGAGGTTTCGCGTCAGAAGGCTTACGAGCTTGATATTTAAGCGTTGGATTTTAACGGTCTTTTATCTTCTTGCCTATCATGCAATTCCTATGGTGATAGCAGAAGATAATTTAATCATGCAATTCTAATATTAAGCAATAAAAGAAAGCATGTATCTTATGTGGTAAAAGCCCATAGCCCTAGAAGACCTTAACCTAACTTAAGTCTTCATTTGCTCTTCATGGGTCTTTAGCTGCTTATCTGGCCCAAACCAGGGCCCAAGCGCCATCTGCAGCTCAGGTGCACCTACCAGGGAAAATGCGCCTGGTCCCAGAGTCGAACCCTGGACCTCCCACCTGGTCAAGCCACTGCTGCATGCGCCTCTGCCAAGTGTGCTTTGTGCTCTTGTCTAATTAAATTACAAATTTAACTATCTAGACAAGAGTGACACGCAGGTCACTTACATTTATAAATTAAAACACAGTGATGCGCAGATCACAATAATTAATTTACAATTGTTTAATACAGGCTCGCAGGCCCCAGCACAGCACACAATTAATATGGGCAGCCCACATAAGACTAAATAACCAAGCATATGCATCAATCAATAACCATGTGATCCAATCATAAAAATTAAAATTTTTGAAAACCCCATGGGATCAATTTTAATTTTTCCTTATTTGCCCTACAACCTTACAACGGTCCATCACTAGGGATCCACTCATCCAACCTAGTCAGATCCACTGCCCTTGCATGCACCAAGTCCTAACTGACTTGAGTCGACCATAGGGTCAACCATGCATGCGCAAGGGCTGAACGACCACACAGAGTTCTGGCAAACGGGCGTGACCCCGGGCCTAACTCAGGTGCGTTCATAAGTCGTCTCAAGCAGACATCGCTACACACCTGTCTGCAGTCGACCTATAGCCACCATAGGCTTGCGCCAAGGTGCTATTTGATCGACCCATTCAGGCTGTCAGATGATCTGATCAGACATTCTGGATCTAACCTAGGGGTTGACTTCAACCCTAATAACCCGTCTAAGGGTTTATAGTAAAGCCTTAGATCTATAATGAGTCGCGCAAGTATTCAAGTTTTGTAAAACAAAAACAAGATGCGCCAACTTACAACATACATGCGCCAATAGATGGAAACATATTTCATACATGAAGTTTCGCAAGATGATAAAACCTATCATGCAACTTTCGCATGTTATATAGATCTAAGCATATGGAATCACAAGGCCAAAGCAATCATAACGAACATGCATTCAACCAAAGCTCTGATACCAATTGTAAGTACCCCTTAAGATAAGGGGGGTCCCCTTCTAGGGGGAGCATAACCCTAAAGCATATGGCGCATAAAATTTTCTTCTTGCGGAACTAGGGTTATAGGATCGATATGCATGCTAAAAGATCAACTTGATAATAAGAAAACAATCATACCATCGCCATGGGAAGATGTTTCCTTGGAAGCAAAGATCAAAGTAGATCTTCTCCTTGTCGTCACACACAAGATGATGTCGCTATCTCTCTTGGTGCCCCTTGTGCTAGCAAGGTTCCAAGAGGTCCTTGTCGAGTGAAGGGAAAATGAGATCTCTTTCTTCTTGGCCGAATCCTCCTCAACCTTCAAAGCGTCGCCCCACTCACGAGAGAGACGAGAGGAATATGGGCGAGAGGAATATCTCCGAGCGAAAATAGAGTATATTCTATTTTGATGAGCGCACTCTCCAAATGGAGATCATGGTTACTAAAAATAGTAACCACTCCTCACCACAACGTTCACGCCAAGTGAACTTGTCGCCTACTCCTCTCCCTATGAACCAAGCGCTCATATAGTGAGCCGGTTCACTTTGGTTCGGTTTAAGAACCAATCAAGCCAATGATCTAGTCTAGATCTTAAATAAACCCTAAGGTTCACGATCTAACCGTCGATCTCAACGATGCCCCTGATCTGACCGATCTGGCATACATTCTCTCGATCGAAGCTTACCGATCTCAAGCCCTAATCAATCAAACATGATCAGACCAGATCTCACTCACAATCAGAGATTAAATCCCTTTAAACTGAACCCAAACAATTCAGTCCACACGATCTGACTTAAGTAAGCCATATCATCAAATTGTGCGACCCTAAGGGTTTCCTTTAAATGTCGGTAACGATAACTCACGTTATCACGATCAGTGAGGGGTATCTAGCAACACATCACTGTCTCCCGATAGAAAGGAAAGAGTCTTCCAAGACTACACCCAAACCATAGCACAAGTGTGACTCAAATCACTAGGCATGCATATTTCCTTTGCCACTGGATGTTCTTATTGGACAAGCCTGTCAAGCTCGTAATTCCAATATGATGAGCATGATTAGAACAGATGAACACAGTCACCTGGGTATGGCCATACACTTTCTCAATCATCTCATCCAGGGGGCCCCTTTAGAACATCACACTCCTTAAACAAGGAGACGGCAATCCTATGTCTATCACTAGTGCTCTAACCTGACTCAAGCTCACCATCCAAGATAGTCTATAATCATTATGTTTCAAATGATATTGAACTATCTCAAAACAATGACAATCATCATTTAGAAAACACAAGTGATCTCAAGTCAGAGGAAATGTGCCACTTGTCATATCCAAGGAATATTCACATTGTGACAAACAATTGAACATCCTAGTAGGGTCTGTCCAGTACATCCCATGTACCCATGAGTCTACATCTTATTCCATGCTCGAAGCATCCTATAAGATTAGAACACATATTAGTCTTAACCATATCAAGGCTGTCTCATGTTCACCAAGATATATCGACTAAGGACATAATAGCTTGTCAGCCCAGCTGAACAGCTTTGAGACATTATTCAGAAGAACATATATTGCAGCAGACAATGTAGCTAACTGAATAACAACCATGCCTTTATAAACATAACAGTTTATTACATGATACAGATACATTCCCACAGGCCTCAAACATTAGCCTTAAGGGCATACCCCAACAGTTGGAGCAGCCATAGTGTATGATGTCGTGGTCATACTGAAAGTACCCCTTACATGGGGGGTCCCCTTCTAGGGGGAGCGCAAACCCTAATACCATGCACTTTAAAACTTTGCATGAGCGGAAGTAGGGTTAAGGATCGCATGTATGATTGAATGATCAACTTAAAACTATGATTGAATGAAAGATGCGATTCATACCAATGCCATTTGAAGATGACGCCTTGGATCTAAGAGAGCAACGAAGATCTCCTCCTTAGGACGCGCACACAAGATGAGGAAGCGCTTTCTATCTTGGTGCTCCTTGTGCTAGCAAGGCTCCAAGAGTGTCTTTGATCGATTGCAAAGGGAAAGGAGAGATTTCTTCTTAGCGTTTTTCTCTTGTCGCCTTGGACTTTCTCCACACGAGAATGCCACTTCCAAGCCAACCCCAAGAGGCGAGAAAGGCGTGAAGAGACCAAAGAGGAGCGACGTGAGATCATGGCAACGTTCGAGAGGTGCTATCCAAAAATAGCATGCCACATCTCTACGTGCGATCTTAGGATTCACCCCAATCGCAAATGCCACATCAGCATTGAACCATGCGCTCATTCAAGAGCTGGTTCAAAGCGATTTGGTCCGCTAACCAAATAAACCAAGAAATGAGTACAGATCAAAATAAACCCTAAGGCTCTCAATCTGACCGTCAATCTCTCAATGCTTCTGATCTGACTGATCTAGCATTCATTCTCTCGATCGAAGCTTACCGATCTCAAGCCCTAATCAATCAAACATGATCAGACCAGATCTCACTCACAATCAGTGATTTAATCCCATTAAACTGAACCCAAACAATTCAGTCCACACGATCTGACTTAAGTAAGCCATATCATCAAATTGTGCGACCCTGAGGGTTTCCTTTAAATGTCGGTAACGATAACTCACGTTATCACGACCAGTGAGGGGTATCTAGCAACACATCACTGTCTCCCGATATAAAGGAAAGAGTCTTCCAAGACTTCACCCAAAAACAGCACAAGTGTGAATGAATTCACAAAGCATACATATTTCCTTTGCCACTGGATGTTCTTATTGGACAAGCCTGTCAAGCTTGTAGCTCCAATATGATGAGCATGATTAGATCAGATGAACACTGTCACCTGGGTATGGCCATACACTCTCTCAATCATCTCATCCAGGGGGCCCCTTTAGAACATCACACTCCTTCAATAAGGAGACGGCAATCCTATGTCTATCACTAGTGCTCTAACCTGACTCAAGCTCACCATCCAAGATAGTCTATAATCATTATGTTTCAAATGATATTGAACTACCTCAAAACAATGACAATCATCATTTAGAAAACACAAGTGATCTCAAGTCAGAGGAAATGTGCCACTTGTCATATCCAAGGAATATTCACATTGTGACAAACAATTGAACATCCTCGTAGGGTCTGTCCAGTACATCCAATGTACCCATGAGTCTACATCTTATTCCATGCTCGAAGCATCCTATAAGATTAGAACACATATTAGTCTTAACCATATCAAGGCTGTCTCATGTTCACCAAGATATATCGACTAAGGACATAATAGCTTGTCAGCCCAGCTGAACAGCTTTGAGACATTATTCAGAAGAACATATATTGCAGCAGACAATGTAGCTAACTGAATAACAACCATCCCTTTATAAACTTAAGAGTTTATTACATGATACAGATACATTCCCACAGGCCTCAAACATTAGCCTTAAGGGCATACCCCAACAATCTCCCACTTGCACTTAATCTAATGGTTGAGAAATCTCAAACCCATTTTATTACAGTGCTTCTCATGCTTCTGCTGCGCCAGAGGCTTGGTAAGCGGGTCTGCCAGATTGTCATCTGTATGAACCTTGCAGATTTTGATCTCGCCACGATCTATGATCTCCCTGATCAAATGAAACCGTCTCTGTATGTGCTTGGACTTCTGGTGCGACCGTGGTTCCTTTGCTTGTGCGATTGCTCCAGTGTTATCACAAAAGATAACCAAAGGATCTGCACTCGAAGGAACAACACCAAGTTCTCTCACGAACTTACGAATCCACACTGCCTCCTTGGATGCTTCCGAGGCTGCAACATACTCGGCTTCTGTTGTGGAATCAGCAACAGTTGACTGTTTGAAACTTTTCCACACCACTGCACCTCCATTCAAGCTAAAAACATAGCCTGATTGCGATCGGAAATCATCCTGGTCAGACTGGAACGAAGCGTCAGTATATCCTTCAATACTGAGTTCTTCCTGACCACCATATATCAAGAACATATCTTTGGTCCTCCGCAGATATTTTAAAATGTTCTTGACTGCAATCTAGTGCGCCATACCTGGATTACTCTGGTAACGACTGGTCACGCTTAACCCGTAAGCGACGTCTGGGCGAGTACACAACATCGCATACATAATGGATTCAATAGCCGAAGCATAAGGCGTATTGTCCATTTCATCTTTCTCAGTCTGTGTTTGTGGACACTGACTCTTCAAAAGATTCAGACCATGTCTGACTGGAAGATATCCTCGTTTAGAATTCTCTAAATGAAATCTCTCCAGGACCTTATCGATGTAAGTACTCTGGCACAGCCCGAGAAGCCTCTTAGATCTATCCCTGTAGATCTTCACACCTAACACATAGGCTGCTTCTCCTAAATCTTTCATCTGGAAATATTTCCTCAGCCATGCCTTAACAGCATGCATTTCAGGAATGTCGTTTCCAATGATCAAGATGTCATCGACGTAGAGGACTAGGAAAGTAATCACGCTCCCACTAAACCTCTTATACACACACGGGTCATACTCGTTCTTGATGAAACCAAATTCAGTAACTGATTCATCAAAACGAATATTCCAGCTTCTCGATGCTTGTTTAAGTCCATAAATAGACTTCTTTAACTTGCATATCTTATGACGATCTGCTGGATTAGTAAAACCTTCTGGTTGTGTCATATACACATCCTCATCCAGATTTCCATTAAGGAAAGCTGTTTTCACATCCATTTGCCAAATCTCATAATCGTAATATGCAGCTATCGCGAAAAGAATCCGAATAGACTTAAACATGGCTACTGGTGAAAAAGTTTCATCATAATCTATACCATAGATTTGTTTGAAACCTTTCGCAACTAGCCTGCCTTTATAGGTAACCACGTTACCATCCATGTCAATCTTCTTCTTGAAGATCCATTTACAGCCTATAGGGATAACTCCCGGAGGCGGATCAACCAAATCCCAAACTTGGTTATCTGACATGGAGTCCATCTCGGCGCGCATAGCTTCAAGCCATCTCGCTGACTCCGGTCCACTGACCGCATCCGCATAAGTAAGGGGTTCATCATTGTCAATGATGTAGATTCCGTCATAGCGCTCAGGCTGTCGACGAATCCTTCCCGATCTTCGCGGTTCCCGTGATATCTGAGCCTCAGGTTGTTCAATAACCTGTTCTACCGGCTCAGGCTCATCCAACTGTGCTTGACTACTTTGTCCTTCGTCTGGATTCTCATCCAGCTTTATTTCTCTCCCACTGGCCTCTTGCAGAAGAAACTCCTTCTCAAGAAATATGGCCGTCCGAGCAACAAAAACCTTGTTCTCCTTGGGATCGAAGAAATAATAACCCTTAGTTTCCTTAGGGTAACCGACAAAGATACATTTGTCAGATCTGCTCTCTAGTTTCCCAGAGGCGAGCTTTTTGACATAAGCCTCGCAACCCCAGATCCTGATAAATGTCAAGCTTGGCTGTTTCCCATACCATAATTCATATGGCGTCTTTGAAACTGCCTTGGATGGCACTCGGTTTAGTACCTTTGCAGCTGTTTCCAGTGCAAAACCCCAAAAGGAGTAAGGAAGAGTAGCCTGACTCATCATAGAACGAACCATATCAAGTAACGTTCTATTTCTCCTCTCGGACACACCATTCCATTGCGGTGTTCCTGGCGGAGTGAGCTGTGAGATGATCCCACACTCCTTCAGATAGTCAGTAAACGTATGACTTAGGTATTCACCACCTCGATCAGAACGAAGTGCCTTGATATTTCGGCCTAGCTGATTTTGTACTTCATTTTTGAACTCTTTGAACTTGTCAAAAGATTCACTTTTATGTCTCATTAAATAGACATACCCATATCTACTGAAATCATCAGTAAAGGTAATGAAGTACTGATAGCCACCTCTGGCATGTTTACTAAAAGGCCCACACACATCACTGTGTATAAGGTCAAGTAAACCTGAAGCCCTTTGACCTTTGTGAGGAAAAGGTGACTTCGTCATTTTACCCATTAAACAAGCTTTGCATGTATCAATCCCCTTGTAGGAGAAAGATCCCAGCAGTCCATTATCATGCAACCGCTTAATGCGTTTCTCGTTAATATGGCCCAAACGACTATGCCATAGCAAGGTGCTGTCATCAGCAAACTTGGCTTTCTTAATATCAACATTTTGTATAGAACTTTCCATGTCCAACATGAATAACCCATTATTAATTGAACCAGTTGCATAAACAATATTATCATATGACAAAACACACTTTGAAATATTGCATTCAAAGGAAAATCCCTTCCTGACAAGAGCAGGAATGGAGATAATATTTTTAGTTATACTGGGAACAAAGTAACAACTGTTTAGTTCCAATACAAGTCCAGATGGTAAAGAAATAAAGTAGTCTCCTACAGCAACAGCAGCAACCCGTGCCCCGTTTCCAACTCGTAGGTCCACCTCATGCTGTCCCACCTGCCTTCTTCTCTTGAGTTCCTGTACATTTGAACAAATGTGAACTCCACATGCAGTGTCCAACACCCATGATATAGAAGAAGAAAACATGACCTCAGTCACGAATATACCTGAGCCAGAAGCAAAGCTTCCCCTCTTATCTCCTTGGAGCGCTTTACAGTCCTTTTTCCAGTGACCCAGCTGGCCACAGTGGAAACACCTGTATTCCTTGGACCGCTTCACCTTTTGCTTCAGAGCCTTGCTGTAGCTCTTGACAGTGGCCTTGCCCTTCTTCCCCTTCTTCTTGTTCCTGGAAGGAACCATCAAGACAGAGGTTGAAGGCTTACCCTTCAGAGTTTCCTCAGTGGTCAAGAGCATATTCAGCAGCTCTGCCGGAGTACAATCGATTTTGTTCATATTAAAATTAATAATGAACGCGTCGAATGAAGGCGGGAGAGACTGCAGAATAATATCCACAGCAAGCTCCTGGTTGATGGTATGCCCCAGTTTCTCTAGAGCCTCCTTGTGCCCAATCATCTTGAGCACGTGAGCTCCCACTGGGCTCCCTTCAGCCAGTTTGCTCTGAAAGAAGAGCTTTGTCAAATTGTAGCGCTCAGTCCTTGCCTGTGCAGCATACAGCATCTTGAGGTTTGTGATCATGTCTATAGCCGACATGTCCTCATGCTGACGCTGCAGCGGTGGCGTCATAGACGCTAGCATCAGGCAAGCGACATCAATGCTATCATTGACGTGCTTTTCATAGGCTTCCCGAACCGCCCTTGCGGCGTTCGGAGCGGGCTGCGGCGGTATCGCCGTCTCGAGGACATACAGTTTCCTCTCTGCCTTAAGAACAATCTTAAGGTGTCCAAACCAGTCAGAGAAGTTCGGCCCAGCAAACTTCTCCCTTTCCAGTAGGGATCGCACATTGAAGTTCATGGTGTTCGTTGCTGCAGGTATCTACAACAATGCAAGAACAGCAAGGTTAGTATCAATGTATAAGAATCAATCAGGACTTAAGAAAGATTCTTTTTCTCACTATTTTATCAGGCGTGAAAAATCCAGCAAAACAGCCCGAAAGAGTAGAACTCTTTTAGTGAGATGGGATCCAGATTTCATACTTGGTCTCCGCGTCCCGCTCAGGCGAGATAAGATGCACAGAGAGTACAAGCACTAGTTTCTGGTAGGCAGTCCCTGCCGATCGCCAACCCGTGCGATTCCCCTTCATCCGGGCAGTCCAGCAGACTGTGCCAACTGAGTTGGTACAACACAATCTCTGACCCCACAGATGGCTGCCTCCATGTGCTACCATATGCGCCACATATGTAGCCTACATGGTCAAGCTGACCCGACCTACTCCCTGGACCACCACGTGCTATGCTGAGCAACGAGAAGGGATAAATCCCTACTCTGTAACACGCAGGTGTAATCCCGCACCGTCTGAAGATAGATGGACGTGCCCACTGAGTGGGTACAACACGGCTCCAACGATAATCAGAACAGTGAGGTTTCGCGTCAGAAGGCTTACGAGCTTGATATTTAAGCGTTGGATTTTAACGGTCTTTTATCTTCTTGCCTATCATGCAATTCCTATGGTGATAGCAGAAGATAATTTAATCATGCAATTCTAATATTAAGCAATAAAAGAAAGCATGTATCTTATGTGGTAAAAGTCCATAGCCCTAGAAGACCTTAACCTAACTTAAGTCTTCATTTGCTCTTCATGGGTCTTTTGCTGCTCATCTGGCCCATACCAGGGCCCAAGCGCCAATTACAGCACAGGTGCGCCCACCAGGGAAAATGCGCCTGGTCCTAGGGTCGAACCCTAGACCTCCCACCTGGTCCAGCCACTTGCTGCATGCGCCACTGCCAAGTGTGCACTGTGCTCTTGTCTAATTAAATTACAAATTTAACTATCTAGACAAGAGTGACACGCAGGTCACTTACATTTATAAATTAAAACACAGTGATGCGCAGATCACAATAATTAATTTACAATTTTAATACAGGCACGCAGGCCCCAGCACAGCACACAATTAATATGGGCAGCCACATAAGACTAAATAGACAAACATATGCATCAATCAAGAACCACGTGATCCATAAAAATTAAAATTTTCGAAAACCCCATAGGATCAATTTTAATTTTTCCTTATTTCCCCTACAACCTTACAACGGTCCATTACTAGGGATCCACTCATCCAACCTAGTCAGATCCACTGCCCTTGCATGCACCAAGTCCTAACTGACTTGCGTCGACCATAAGGTCAACTATGCATGCGCCAGGGCTGAACAACCACACTGAGGTCTGGCAAACGGGCGTGACCCCGGGCCTAACTCAGGTGCGTTCATTAATCGTCACAATCAGACATCGCTACACACCTGTCTGCAGTCGACCTATAGCCACCATAGGCTTGCGCCAAGGTGCTATCTGATCGACCCATTCAGGTTGTCAGATGATCTGATCAGACATTCTGGATCTAACCTAGGGGGTGACTTCAACCCTAATAACCCGTCTAAGGGTTTACAGTAGGCGGCTTAGATCTAAGGTGATACGCGCAAGAGATATAAGTTTTTGATAAAAACTCTAAAGCAAGCGCCAAGGCATCATACATGCGTAACACATAAACATACATCAAAGACCTTAAGCTAGCATGTAGTTTACCGCATGTTATTAGATCTATTCATAGGATGCGCAAACATGGATCACAAAGAAGCAATCATAACAAACATACATCATAACGCAGGCTCTGATACCAATTGTAAGTACCCCTTACATGGGGGGTCCCCTTCTAGGGGGAGCGCAAACCCTAATACCATGCACTTTAAAACTTTGCATGAGCGGAAGTAGGGTTAAGGATCGCATGTATGATTGAATGATCAACTTAAAACTATGATTGAATGAAAGATGCGATTCATACCAATGCCATTTGAAGATGACGCCTTGGATCTAAGAGAGCAACGAAGATCTCCTCCTTAGGACGCGCACACAAGATGAGGAAGTGCTTACTATCTTGGTGCTCCTTGTGCTAGCAAGGCTCCAAGAGTGTCTTTGATCGATTGCAAAGGGAAAGGAGAGATTTCTTCTTAGCGTTTTTCTCTTGTCGCCTTGGACTTTCTCCACACGAGAATGCCACTTCCAAGCCAACCCCAAGAGGCGAGAAAGGCGTGAAGAGACCAAAGAGGAGCGACGTGAGATCATGGCAACGTTCGAGAGGTGCTATCCAAAAATAGCATGCCACATCTCTACGTGCGATCTTAGGATTCACCCCAATCGCAAATGCCACATCAGCATTGAACCATGCGCTCATTCAAGAGCTGGTTCAAAGCGATTTGGTCCGCTAACCAAATAAACCAAGAAATGAGTACAGATCAAAATAAACCCTAAGGCTCTCAATCTGACCGTCAATCTCTCAATGCTTCTGATCTGACTGATCTAGCATTCATTCTCTCGATCGAAGCTTACCGATCTCAAGCCCTAATCAATCAAACATGATCAGACCAGATCTCACTCACAATCAGAGATTTAATCCCATTAAACTGAACCCAAACAATTCAGTCCACACGATCTGACTTAAGTAAGCCATATCATCAAATTGTGCGACCCTGAGGGTTTCCTTTAAATGTCGGTAACGATAACTCACGTTATCACGACCAGTGAGGGGTATCTAGCAACACATCACTGTCTCCCGATATAAAGGAAAGAGTCTTCCAAGACTTCACCCAAAAACAGCACAAGTGTGAATGAATTCACAAAGCATACATATTTCCTTTGCCACTGGATGTTCTTATTGGACAAGCCTGTCAAGCTTGTAGCTCCAATATGATGAGCATGATTAGATCAGATGAACACTGTCACCTGGGTATGGCCATACACTCTCTCAATCATCTCATCCAGGGGGCCCCTTTAGAACATCACACTCCTTCAATAAGGAGACGGCAATCCTATGTCTATCACTAGTGCTCTAACCTGACTCAAGCTCACCATCCAAGATAGTCTATAATCATTATGTTTCAAATGATATTGAACTACCTCAAAACAATGACAATCATCATTTAGAAAACACAAGTGATCTCAAGTCAGAGGAAATGTGCCACTTGTCATATCCAAGGAATATTCACATTGTGACAAACAATTGAACATCCTCGTAGGGTCTGTCCAGTACATCCAATGTACCCATGAGTCTACATCTTATTCCATGCTCGAAGCATCCTATAAGATTAGAACACATATTAGTCTTAACCATATCAAGGCTGTCTCATGTTCACCAAGATATATCGACTAAGGACATAATAGCTTGTCAGCCCAGCTGAACAGCTTTGAGACATTATTCAGAAGAACATATATTGCAGCAGACAATGTAGCTAACTGAATAACAACCATGCCTTTATAAACTTAAGAGTTTATTACATGATACAGATACATTCCCACAGGCCTCAAACATTAGCCTTAAGGGCATACCCCAACACATACAGCCAAGGCCGGCCAAGGAGGACGTGGGCAACATCCATGGACACGACATCGCACCACACCTTCTCTGCATAGGACCCAAAATAGATGGGAACCTGGCAGCGGTGGGTGATAGGAAGGCTAGATGCGTCGACCCATGCGATCGAATATGGCCAAGGGTGCAGCTCGAGGGAGAGACCGAAGTGGGTGACCGCCGTCCGAGAGACGACGTTCAGGCTGCTACCTCCATGAATCACAATTGCACGAGTGCCCATTACACTTGATGTAAGTGTAAAAGATGCTCGTGCACTTCCAATCTTCGAACGGAGGGGCGCTGTGGACAAGGGTGCCGCAGACTACCACCATGGTGGGGCGCGGGCTCGATTGCTTGTCGAAGTAGCACTGTTTGCCAACCTCTTGGGCTGACTACCACCATGTGTAGGGAACGACACGGGCAATCCTAGTTGAAGTGACCGGTCTGACTACAATGACGGCAAGGACAGGGTGGAACGACGGAGACGGGCGCCTTGCCCTTCTCCTCCCAAGTCAAGCGAGGCGGTGGTGCGTCGGGGGGAGCATCGCATGGGGGTCGACATGGACCCGCGTGGTTCAGATGAGGGGGCGCCTCAAAGCAAGGAGGTGGGGCTGGCATCGGAGGAACATGGGGAATATGACGCGGCAGTCCCAACTCGGTGCGAGGGTGCGCTGTTCGCACGTCGCGCTCGATGTCTTGAGCATGGTGAAGGGTCAAAACAACCGAGTCAAGTCTGTGTGAGGGCAACATGCGACGGATGTCGTCGCGGAGGCCGCGCTTGAAGCGGGATTGGGTAAAGGCCGAGTCCTCCTTAAGGTTGCACCTAATGCCGAGCTCGTCGATGCGAGTGTGGTACTCGTCGATGGAGTCGGACCCTTGCGAGATGGCACAATACAAGTCGAGGAGCTGCTATCTATAGGTAGGGGGTACGTACTACTCCTTAAGTCAATAACACATCTCCTCCCACCGAGTGATGGGGGGAAGACGCTGATTAACAAGTTGACACTCTACGTTCGTCCAATACAACCGACCGGGTCCGGTGAGTAAAAGACGCACATAGCTGACCTTAAGGTGGTCGAACATGGCACTCCATTTGAAGTAGTTGTCGACAGCCGCGGCCCAATCGAGGAACACGCGGGGGTCGAGACTACCGTTAAAGATCAGGGGGTCGATACGCGTGAGCCGACGGACCTCGTCGTCCTCGCGGCTACGTGGAAGTGGGTGACGTGTGGGAGGGGCCTCCTCAGCCCACGTGAACTCATCAGCAAAAGGGTCAGAACGGGGGGGGGGGGGGACTCGGTGGCCTGCATGCGCAGTGGGGCCAATGGAGGGGGAACACTAAACGAGGGCTGGCCTTCAGCGGGTTTAGACCAGAGTTCCGCTACTTGGTCCATGAGGTATTGGACCGACGACATTAGACGCTGAAACATGGCCTCCATCGCTTCCAACCGTGTGGACAGCATGTCGACTGGCTCCATTCTAGGGAGAGGACTCTCTTCAGTCGAAACGGGCACTTGGGTTGGAGGGTTTTGATAGGAAGTTCCTGATCTAGTGGTCATAATGCTGATGATGCGAATGCATGCAAAAAGAAAATCCGAAGAAACCGAATGGGATGCAATGAAGAGATCGGCGAAGCTAGACAAGAGTTTGCCCCAACCTCCCTCTGATACCAAAAATTGACGCAGCGGATGAAGGGGTCCTTAATTCTGTACTCTAATGGACTAGGCCATGATGCAGAGAACGCTAAAGGGTCTTGAGACGAGGGAAGTAGATCCCGTGCAAATGATGAAATCTGAGAAAACCGATGAGAAATGCGATTAGAGAGATATTCCTTGAGCAATACCCAATGCAGCGGAGAAACCACAGCTCAATTACTAAGGGAAACTACTCACCTCTCGTAGAGCCAAATTTTCTGTATGCAAGTGCACGTAACCGGAACATCCATGAAGCCACGAAGGCGGCCGTCCGCTCGTCCAAGACACAAGAGAAAGTGCGGAAGCTAAACATTAGTATTTGTGAACAGGACCCGGAGCCCGTTGAGGGTTCTCCAGCTGTTTTGATTGAAAGCAGTAAATGGAAGAAGTTACAAGAATGAGGAATCCCTAGGCGGGTTCCTCGGAGCTGGTGGACGTAGTCCTTGCATGGGTAAGGCAACTACTACAACCGAACTGAAAACTAACACAGCCTTCTGCCTCTTTTATAGATCAAGAGGAGAAGGGGCACATGGTAAACACATAAGAGTGGGTGGAGAAGCCAGCCCTCTCTTTAACTAACTAAAGGAGGTCAATATTCCTCCAAACAAACTAAAGTAAGATGCTAACTAATTCTGCAGAGAATATGCTAGGGCTAGGGCGCATGACTTGGGGCGCTTGGGCCACTGAATGGCATGACGTTGATGGGCTACACCATCTCCGAGCACGCGATGATGAAACAGCAAAAGCGGCTGACTGTGGGCTAATTTTGAATATTAGTGGCGGTCTCTTGGTCCGAATTGAGGACCCGGTTGTTGTAGCGGTCTGAAGTCGGGTCTTGGGGCGGCCTCCTTGTGATGTTGAGGCCGTGAATGGACTCCATGGATGCGGGTGAAGCCTCGTTGATGGATTGGATGGGGCAAGTTGTGGCGGAAGAGGGGCTCACCACTCCCACAAAGCGGTCGGGGGGTGTGAGGGCCATTGCATGTGTCGAACCGGGTGTAGAACAACACTTTTCTTGATTCTGGGGCCGAACACGGGCTGGCCGTGTGGAGATCACGGCCGTGTTCAGCGTCTGGGATTCTGGCGGAAGTAGGCACGGCGGGGCCGTGCTGGCATGCTCCAGATTCGGCCGTGTCGTTCATGGCCTGGCCGTGGTTCTCAACACGGCCGTGATCACTATCCACAGAAACCTCGGCTGATTCCACGGTAGTGCCATGCTCTTTCTCATGGGCCATAATTCCGGGCCAGAAATCCACATAATACTTCACAGCCTAGCTGTGCTCCACATCACGGCCGTGAAGGCTGGAGTCGAATTTCGACGAATCCGTCATGGTGGGTGTCACGGCCGTGTCGAAGGGCGTGTAAGTGTTTGCGGGGAAGGTCGACTGCGTCACAGCCGTGTTTGTGGACACGGTCTGGCCGTGTTTGGGTCGGCTGGATCCAAGGGTGCCGGACACGGTCTGGCCTCGTCGAGCTTTTCATCACGGCCGTGTCGGCCGACACGACCTGGCCGTGCTCAGGGCGGCAGAGAGGTTTATGAGCTGAACTTAGCAGGGTGTCCTCCTCGGGTCCTGGGGAGTTTGTCTATGTGTCTGTTGGTGTATATGCCCTAGGACATAGTTTTGGTCCATTATTTGTACTACTTAACATTGATATATATATCATTCTGTCATTGTGGTTATCATTATTTATTTACATCTGTGAACATGTACTAATATGATAATGTCCCTGAAGACAGATTGGATCTATGCTCAAATGATTGTCCAGTCGATGTACCTGATTGGATATGGGACAACTCTGATACTTGTGAGACTGGCATATGAGCTGGTTAGGCACGAGGTGCTAACGCAGACATATAGGTATATCAGTGGTGGATATACTGGACCGACACGCTGTGAGGCAATGACTTGGTGTCACAAGTTATCCTCACAAATGATAGGAGATGCATTGATCCCTTGACTTGAGGTCATTGGCCATTCTATATGGTTAGGGACATGCTTTGATACAACCTAACACCTCATCGTAGTTGGGGGGTAATAACGGTTGTCATTGAGCATGTCACGACCCATATGAGAAGGTCAATAGACAGACATAAGATTTGCCCCTTCCTAAGGGAAGCTTGATATCCATTGAGCTCCTCTATGGATCTATGACTGAAAGTGTATGGCCATACCCAGGTTCGACCTGATTTAGTCATAGCCATGAGATTGGATGAAAAATAAGTGGTGACACACTTGTCCAATCGGATATCAGTACGGCAAAGAGACTGTAATGCATCGGTACCTACTTGTGATAATGGGGATCTCGATGTTGATTTCCATTCCGATGACTTGGGTAGCTGCGATGCACTGCTAGGTGCCACTCACTACTTGTGATGACCTTAGGTCAGCACTGTCAACGTCAGAGGAACCTACAGGGTCACACAGCTTGATACTCGAGTTCTCGTATTGATCGAGAAGCCTTATGATTGAGTTATTGGATAACTCGGATCTATTTTGGAGATTCCATCAGTGCCAATGGGCCTGATGAGATGGAAGAGATTTATTGGAGCCAACTTCCATTTACGGCATATTAACCATGGTTAGCCCAGTTTGACCTCGGGTTAAATTGGATTGGATCTAAGGGCTTGGTCAATATGCATAATGGACATTGGGCTGGGCCCATTGAAAAGTTGGGCTTAATGGGCTTAAGGAGAAGGAAGTGTAGGCGCATGGAGTCCTATTTAATAGGGCTGATTATTTAAATTATTAATTAAAGTCCTAATTGGATTAGGACTTGATTATTTAAATGATTAATTAGAATCCTAATTGGATTAGGACTTAATTAAATCATTAAAATAATCCTATTCCTTCTTCTTCTCCTAGCCACTACTCTAACCGCCCCTTGCTCTATATAATGAGCCCTAGCTGCCCCCTCTCATGTGACACAACTTATTGAAGGCGTGAGAACAGGAGGAGGGGCGAGAGCAAGAGGATCAAGAGGAGTTGGCGCATCTCTTCATCAACCAAGCCGCAAGCACTTCTTCTTCTTTATCCTTGGCGCTTCTTCTATTGAAGGTGGTGCAAGTGTGACTTGTGCTTGGCGGCATCTCCCTCTTCCTTCTCCAACCTTGGCGCATATACCTTGGAGGTGGCGCAAGTTGAGAAGAAGGTGACCTAAGGCTTGGATCTTCTTCCCGAGGCTATCACCAGGCGTGGAAGAATAGGACTCGAGGTGATCCATGTGTGTGAGACTGCAGAGGGCGCACGCTTGGGCGCCTACTACGACATCAGCCTCGCATCGCTCATAAGGTATTTTCTATCTCATCGTGTCGATTCCCTCGCATGCGATCTTCACTGGGTTTTTGGGACTGGCCTGTTTTGGGGGTTTTCTTCCACTGCGCAATGTATTTACATCTCTGAAATTTTGTAAAATATCCCCGGGGTTTCCCAACAGTGGTATCAGAGCGACTTGCGAGACTCGAACGATGTATTTTCATGCTTTTCCATGCTCACATGCCATATTTACAATTTTTGCAAATTGCATATTCTTATGGCAAACGATTTTTCTAAAGTAGGAAAAATTAGGGTTTCTTGTTCCTATCATCTTTTCAATTTCTTTTGGATCTTTGGATTATTTTTCTAGCATGATTTACGGATCAAAGGTGCACGTGATTTTGTCAAGTAGGACGGGCATTGTGTCTTCGGACTGGCCGGGTCTCTTGATCTAACAAAATTACCAGCCTAGAGGATGTTTGAAATCATCATGAAAATTAATTGCAAATAACCAAGAGATTTGTGAAAAGAAGATGAGGAAAAGAGACTAGTTTTATGAAAAAGTAAAATTTCAGATTTTATGTTTTTCATGAGCATGTAGAACTGCATGTGTAGATACCTTGCTTGTGCATAATGTTGTGATCATGAGTCAAGCCCCTTTGCATGCCTGTGATGTATCTTTGTGAGGCCTGCGTGCCGCTTTTCTTTTCTTTTATTTTTGTAATAAGAGGAAGAAGATTAGGGGCGCAATTACATGGAACCCTGGCGCATGCATGCTTGATGGCGCATGGAGGAGAGGCGCAAGATGGCATGGCCATACCCTAGGGTTTGAGAGCTAGCCATCTTGGCTCCTTGCATAGTGGCGCATCATCTTTGGAGAAAGACCCATGGCATTGGCCGAACCCATGAGGAACACCTCTAGGGTTTGAGAGCTAAACCATGGTAAGAAGGACCTTGGAGCCAACCTTAAAGGTCAAATTAGTGGTCGGCTAGGTTAGGTCTTGTCTTTGGGGCTTGAGTCCTAGGTCAAGAGTTGAACCTCCTTGTGGCATGGGTTGGTTCAATGTCTTGAATAGGCTATGATGACTTCATTCATTTACTACTTTCCATATCTGCTAAAGCATGCCTGTTTTGTTATGTTATCACTATAGGATTGCATGCCTGTAATGTTAGATATAAGATAAAACTGATGAGACCTCAAAAACCCTCATAAATAAATATCAAGTCTAGTAGCCTTCTAATGTGTAGCTCTCACTAAGCTATCGATTAGTGGTATTGCGAACTATTTCTCACCCTCGTGGGACACACCCACTTATCTTTAGAAAGTGCGTGGTGGCAATGGTTTCCCCAGTCCGTTTTAATCGGGCGCGCCTTCACAAGGAAACTCGTTGGCCCTGGGCATAACGATTAGGAATGGACTTGACTAGAAGTTCATATGTGCTGGGCACATGATGAAAGTCTAGAGGCATCGTTGAAAGGTTAGGGTTTCATGCTGTATCCAGCTCTCGCTGGACATGAAATGCCTAGACTATTTCAATAAGGGGAATTGCTTGGAGCAATCGGCCGGCGTGCCCACCTTAGGAAGCATGAGTTACTTTGTGCATCTCATCCCACCCTCGTGGGACGCGAAGCCTCATGTGGAATAAGGATCCCATCTCACTAGGAAGTCTTAAACTTTCCGATTGACTTTGTGGGTTGTCAATTCGATTAAAATAGTGGGAGCCATAATCATTTAAAATAAGTCCAGTTTAAATGATTTGAAGTAGTACTAATCTGCTGTTTCTTGACTGTTGTAGAACAATGGCATCGAACAATAGCGGTTGGTCACTGCGATCTATCCTTGAGAAGGACAAGTTGGTTGGATCCAACTTGATGGATTGGTATATGAACTTGAGAATTGTGCTCAAGCTCGAAAGGAAGCTCTATGTCCTTGAGTAGCCTATTCCTGAGCCACTTCCATGCTTGGCCTTAGCGGCTGAGAAGGATGCTTATGATAAGCATCAGGCTGATACTTTGGAGGTTGCACAATTGATGCTAACCAACATGTCGCCCGAGCTTCAAGGGCAATATGAATCTAAGAGTGCCTCTGAGATTATTTCTGATCTAAGGCAGCTCTTTGATGAATTGGTTAGGCTCAATCCTCCTAAAGTAGAAATTCAGAGTGTTGAGCCAAAATGCTTAACCAAGGATCTGAAATTAAAGATGGAATGGATCAGGAACAATAAGTGTTATTCATGAGGAGGGCCACCTCACATGTTGAAGGACATGGTGCGACTTCAGAATGAGAAGAAGAGAGGCAAGGCCTCGTCTTCATACTCAGGTATTTATGTTATAGAAGTCAACCTTTCTACTTCTATGTCATGGGTATTGGATACCGCATGTGGAGCTCATATTTGTACAAATATGCAGGGGCTCAAGAAAAGTAGAACGGTGCGGGCTGGAGAGATTGACCTACGAGTTGGAAACGGGGCACAGGTTGCTGCTGTTGCTGTAGGAGTTTTGACTCTCTCTCCCTGCCTTCTGGACTTCTATTAGAGTTAGATAATTGCTATTATGTACCTTCACTTACTAAGAACATTATATTCATTCCTTGCTTGGCAAAGAAGGGATTTAAGTTTGAAATAAATAAGAACTCTTGTTCTTTTTCATTTGCAAATATGTTCTATGGGAAGGGTACTTTGTGCAATGGTCTATATGTGTTAGACAAGGATAACTCTATTTGTAACATAAATAATAAAAGGACCAAACTAAGTGGTTCAGTTGGTGCTTTCCTATGGCATTGTCGATTAGCCCATATAAACAAGAATCACATTCAACAACTCCATGCAAATGGGTTGTTAGATTCAAGTTCCTTGGAGTAATTTGATACATGTGAGCCTTGTTTATTAGGGAACATGACAAAGGCACCCTTCACCAAAATTGGTGAGAGGGCAGGAGGTTTGTTGGATCTCTTACATAGTGATGTGTGTGGGCCATTCAATAAACAAGCCAGAGGAGGGCACAACTACTTCATTACCTTTACTGATGATTTCAGTAGGTATGGTTATGTCTACTTAATGAGACATAAATCTGAATCTTTTGAGAAATTCAAGGAGTTCAAGAATGAAGTAGAAAACCAGCTTGGTAGATCCATTAAGGCTCTTCGATCAGATCGTGGTGGAGAGTACCTGAGTGGTGAATTTCTTGACTATCTGAGAGAGTGTGGGATTTTATCCCAACTCACTCCTCCTGGAACACCCCAATGGAATGGTGTGTCTGAAAGGAGAAATCGAACTTTGTTGGACATGGTTCGATGTATGATGAGTCATGCAACTCTACCTCCCTCATTCTGGGGACATGCACTAGAAACAGCTTCTCTGATACTGAATAACGTTCCATCTAAGGGTGTCTCAAAGATTCCATACGAGGTATGGAGTGGGAGATGCCCTAATCTCACCTTTATCAGGATCTGGGGATGTGAGGCTTATGTCAAACGTCAGGATTCTAGCAAGCTAGAACCTAGATCTGATAAGTGTGTGTTTGTTTGGTACCCTAAGGAAACTAAGGGTTACTACTTCTATGTTCCCACCGAGAACAAAGTTTTTGTTGCTCGGGGTGCTGTCTTTCTAGAGAAAGAATTTCTCATGAAAGAAGTTAGTGGGAGGAAGTTTGACTTGGACGAGGTTCAAGTGCAACCACAAGACATAGAGATGGAACCTGAGCCACCTGTACCGGTTGCTAGGCAACCTGAGGCTCAGACATAGGCCCCACGTAGGTCTGGGAGGACTCGTCGTGCACCTGAGAGGTATGCGTCGCTGCCGACCCAACACGATGGGATATTCATCATTGAGGATGAACCCAGGACTTACGATGAGGCGGTCAGTGGACCGGACTCCGAGAGATGGCTTGATGCCATGCGATCCGAGATAGATTCCATGTTAGCTAACTAAGTCTGGGATTTGGTTGAGCTACCTGATGGGGTAAAACCCATAGGGTGTAAATGGGTCTTCAAAAGGAAGACATAAATGGATGGCAATGTAGTTACCTATAAAGGTAGACTAGTGGCTAAGGGATTCAAACAAGTCCACGGGGTGGATTATGATGAAACCTTTTCGCCAGTTGCCATGTTCATATCCATTCAGATTCTGCTTGCTATAGCTGCATATCATGATTATGAGATATGGCAGATGGATGTAAAGACAGTTTTCCTTAATGGGAAGCTGGCTGAGGATGTGTATATGACACAACCTGATGGCTTCATCCATCCTGCAGATGCCAATAAGGTCTGCAGACTAAAAAGATCCATCTATGGATTAAAGCAAGCATCTCAAAGTTGGAATCTTCGATTTGACGAAGCTGTGAGATATTATGGCTTTATCAAAAGCAAAGATGACGCCTGTGTTTACAGAAAATTTAGTGGGAGCTTGGTGACTTTTCTGTTCTTGTATGTCGATGACATACTGCTCATCGGAAACGACATCCCTAGTCTTCAAGCTGTGAAGACTTGGTTAGGAAAGTGTTTTGAGATGAAGGACTTAGGGGAGGCCACCTATATCCTAGGCGTGAGGATCTACCGGGATAGATCCAAGAGGCTCCTAGCCCTTAGTCAGAGTACCTACATTGATAAGGTCCTAGAGAGGTTCAACTTGGAGCAATCCAAGAAAGGGTACCTTCTAGTGAGACATGGCCTTACTCTCTCAAAGAGCCAGTGTCCCATCACACAGGCTGAGAGGGATGACATGAGTCGAGTGCCCTATGCTTCGGCAGTAGGATCGATCATGTATGCAATGTTATGTACTAGGCCAGATTTGGCTTATGCTGTGAGCATAACCAGCCGATACCAATCCAATCCTGGTTTGCAGCACTGGGTGGCTATAAAGAACATCCTAAAGTATCTGAGAAGAACTAAGGATCTGTTCCTGGTCTATGGGGGACAAGAAGAGCTCAGTAGCAGGGCTATACTGATGCGTTATTCCAGTCTGACCCTGATGACTTTAGATCGCATCGCCGGCTATGTGTTCAAAATGAATGGAGGCGCTGTATGCTGGAAGAGCTTCAAGCAATCCACCATCACCGATTCTACAATCGAAGCTGAGTATGTGGCCGCTTCTGAGGCAGCCAAAGAAGCTGTTTGGATAAGGAAGTTCATGTCTGAACTTCAGGTGGATCCTAGTGCAGTGGATCCCATTGAAATCTACTGTGATAACAATGGAGCAATTGCACAAGCCAAAGAACCACGGTCTCATCAAAGATCCAAACACATACTCAGGAGATTTCACCTAATCAGAGAGATCATAGATAGAGGTGATGTCAAGATTAGCAGAGTTGACACAGAGAACAATCTGGCAGACCCATTGACCAAGGCTTTGGGGCAGCAGAAGCATGATGGTCACGCTAGAGAAATGGGGTTGAGGTTCCTCAATCTCTAGGTCTTAGTGCAAGTGGGAGATTGTTGGTGTATATGCCATAGGACCTAGTTTTGGTCCATTATTTGTACTACTTAACATTGATATATATATCATTCTGGCATTGTCGTTATCATTATTTGTTTACATCTGCGAACATGTACTTATATGATAATGTCCCTAAGAGACAGATTAGATCTATGCTCAAATGATTGTCCCCAGTCGATGTACCTAAGTGGATATGGGACAACTCTGGTACTTGTGAGACTGGCATATGGGCAGGTTAGACACGAGGTGCTAACGCAGACATATAGGTATATCAGTGGTGGATATACTGGACCGACCCACTGTGAGGCAATGACTTGGTGTCACAAGTTATCCTCACAAGTGATAGGAGATGCATTGATCCCTTGACTTGAGGTCATTGGCCATTTCTATATGGTTAGGGACATGCTTTGATACAACCTAACACCTCACCATAGTTGGGTGGTAATAACGGTTGTCATTGAGCATGTCACGACCCATATGAGAAGGTCAATAGACAGACATAGGATTTGCCCCTTCCTAAGGGAAGCTTGATATCCATGAAGCTCCTCTATGGATCTATGACTGAAAGCGTATGGCCATACCTAGGTTAGACATGATTTAGTCATAGCCATGAGATTGGATGAAAAACAAGTGGTGACACACTTGTCCAATCGGATATCAGTACGGCAAAGAGACTGTAATGCATCGGTACCTACTTGTGATAATGGGGATCTCGATGTCGATATCCATTCCGATGACTTGGGTAGCATCGATGCACTGCTAGGTGCCACTCACTGCTTGTGATGACCTTAGGTCAGCACTGCCAACGTCAGAGGAACCTACAGGGTCGCACACCTTGATACTCGAGTTCTCATATTGATCGAGAAGCCTTATGATCGAGTTATTGGATAACTCTGATCTATTTTGGAGATTCCATTAGCGCCAATGGGCCTGAAGAGATGGAAGAGATTTATTGGAGCCAACTTCCATTTACGGCATATTAACCATGGTTAGCCCAGTTTGACCTCAGGTTAAATTGGATTGGATCCAAGGGCTTGGTCAATATTCATAATGGACATTGGGCTGGACCCATTGAAAAGTTGGGCTTAATGGGCTTAAGGAGAAGGATGTGTAGGTGCATGGTTAACCCTAGTTAGACTAGGGTTGGCGCCTACGGCACATATGGTTAATATAAGTTGATATTAATTATTTGTGGCTTATTTAATTAATTAATTTAAATAATTGTATGGAGTCCTATTTAATTGGGCTGATTATTTAAATTGTTAATTAAAGTCCTAATTGGATTAGGACTTGATTATTTAAATGATTAATTAGAATCCTAATTGGATTAGGACTTAATTAAATCATTAAAATAATCATATTCCTACTTCTTCTCCTAGCCACTACTCTAACCGCCCCTTGCTCTATACAATGAGCCCTAGCCGCCCCCTCTCATGTGACACAACTTATTGAAGGTGTGAGAACAAGAGGAGGGGCGAGAGCAAGAGGATCAAGAGGAGTTGGCGCATCTCTTCATCAACCAAGCCGCAAGCACTTCTTCTTCTTCATCCTTGGCGCTTCTTCTATTGAAGGTGGTGCAAGTGTGACTTGTGCTTGGCGGCATCTCCCTTTTCCTTCTTCAACCTTGGCGCATATACCTTGGAGGTGGCGCAAGTTGAGAAGAAGGTGACCTAAGGCTTGGATCTTCTTCCCGAGGCTAGCACCGGGTGTGGAAGAAGAGGACTCGAGGTGATCCATGTGTGTGAGACTGCAGAGGGCGCACGCTTGGGCGCCTACTACGACATCAGCCTCGCATCGCTCATAAGGTATTTTCTATCTCATCGTGTCGATTCCCTCGCATGCGATCTTCACTGGGTTTTTGGGACTGGCCTGTTTCGGGGGTATTCTTCCACTGCGCAATGTATTTGCATCTATGAAATTTTGTAAAATATCCCCGGGGTTTCCCAACAGTGCCTTCTAGAGGGGTTGGGCTGCCCTGAAGTGTGTCTATGACTCCGTCAGCGTACTACGGCGGTAGTCGTCTAGCCGTGTAATTACCTCGTTGCATCCTTGGGAGAGGACAACTCGAATGATGGGACGGTATATGCAATCTGGAGCTCATTGGGTTTGCTTGGGTAGGCGTACTACGGAGGTAGACATCTAGCCCGGTAAATACCTCGTTGCATCCTTGGTAGAGGACAATGTATACTTTTTTGGATTACCCTATAACTTAAAAAGGGGGGGATGTTATATTGTTTTTCGTCCACGCATAATGCGTCAACGTGGTGAACCTTAGCCCTGATCCCGTGCATCCGTAGACCTGACATCGTGCATTTACCCTTTCTTCCTTCTTGCCTTTACCTTAGTTTCTTCTTTAACCTTAATGTAGCATTTGTTTGACTCCCATAAAGCAACCGTCTAGCTTGTGATAATTAGATCCGTCGGTACTTGATATTTGGTCCCTGTGGGATCGATACATTTATATTACTTCGATAGTCCGTATACTTGCGGAACCTATCACACCTCCCCCGGAGATTTCTGCCCTCTTGACCGAGTATAGCGACATTAGTCTAGAGGATTTACCCCATGGACTCCCTCCATAGCAGATACCACCAAGTCCAAATTCGTGAGGGGGACGAGTGGAAAACCGCATTCAAAACTAAGGATGGTCTCTACGAGTGGCTTGTCATGCCATTCCGGTTGTCCAATGCCCTGTCCACATTCATGAGGCTGATGAGTCAGGTCCCCAAGCCCTACATGGGCATGTTTCTGGTCGTCTACTTTGATGACATCTTGATCTATAGTCGGACCCGAGATGAGCACTTAGAGCATCTTCACTCCACCTTCGACCTTCTACGCAAGGAGCGCCTCTTCCTTAACATGAAGAAGTATGCCTTAATGACCAACCGCGTCCACTTCCTAGGATACATTGTGTCTGACCACGGTCTTTCTGTCGACCCTACCAAGGTTGAGGCCATCCGGCACTAGCCCGAACCTCGCACAGTGTCCAAGGTCCGTAGCTTTCTGGGCCTCGCAGGCTTTTACCCCGTAGCTTTCTTCGTTAGTGGAGGCACTACCTCCTTCACCGCGAGTTCATTTTGTATAGCAACCATCAGGCCTTGTTCTTCCTTAGTGCCCAAAAGAAATTGGGCACATGCCATGCGAAGTGGGTCGAGTACTTGCAACAGTACTCCTTGTGATTAATCACAAGGCGTGTAAGGAAAACGTCATTGCGGATGCTTTGAGTCGCGTCCGGACCCTCTTGTTCATGATGTGCACCCGTGTCAACCCCTTTGACCACGTCAAGGAGGAATACACCACATGCCCCAACTTTGGCACTATTTATGCTGCTTTGACTGAGTCCTCTGACCTCGAGTCTCTGTACTAACTCTGCGAGGGCTACCTTTTCTTGGGGAACCGCTTGTGCATTCCCCGATCGTCACTTCGAGATCATCTTTTGCCTGAGCTGCTCGCGGGTGGCATTGCTGGCCATCACGACCGTAATAAGGCCCTTGAGATGGTGGAGGAATGCTTCTTTTGGCCTTCCCTTCACAAGGATGTTGAGCGAATTGTGAGCCATTGTGGCACAGGACAATTGGCCAAACACCGACTTGTGAACATCGGCCTCTACACCCCTTGCCAGTTGCTGAAGGTCCTTGGCGCAACCTCAGCTTGGACTTTATCCTTGGGTTGCCCTGAACAGAGTCCCGCTTCGATTCCATCTACGTGGTTGCAGACAGGTTCTCAAAGATGGCCTATTTCATCCCCTGTTCGTGACTGCGGATGCATCCACGTGGCACAACTTTTTGTTAAGGAGATTATTCGTCTCCATGGTCTCCCCTTGACCATCATGTCCGACCACGACATGCACTTTGTGAGCCACTTCTGGCGCTCACTTTGGGCCCTTTTGCTCACTACCCTAAAGTTTTCCACAGCCTACCATCCCCAAACCGATGGTCAAACCGAGGTGGTTAACCGTAGTTTGGGCAACTTCCTTCGTTGCCTCATTGGTGATCACCTGAGGTCTTGGGACACCATCCTCTCTATGGTAGAATTCACATACAATAGTGCAGCCAATAGGTCTATGGGTCTTAGTCCCTTACAAGTCATCTTGGGCCATCAACTGCGTAAACTCATTGACTTGCATGACCTTCCCATGGAGTCCCACCTCTCCGAGCTGGTGGTGTATATGCCCTAGGACCTAGTATTGGTCCATTATTGTACTACTTGACATTGATACTTTTATATATATCATTTTGGCATTGTCATTATCTATGTTTGTTTACATCTGCGATTATGTACTTACATGATAATGTCCCTAGAGATTGGATTTGTGTTCAAATAGTTGTCCCCAGTCGATGTACCTGAGTGGATATGGGACAGCTCTAGTACTTGTGAGACTTGTATATGGGCTAGTTAGGCACGGGGTGCTAACACAGACATATCGGTATATCAGTATTAGATATACTGGACCGACCCGCTGTGAGGTAATGACTTGGTGTCATGAGTTAACCTCACAAGTGATAGGAGATGCATTGATCTCTTGACTTGAGGTCATTGGCCATTCTATATGTTTAGGGATATGCTTTGATACAACCTAACACCTCACCGTAGTTGGGAGGTCATAACGGTTGTCATTGAACATGTCATGACCCATATGTGAAGGTCAATGGATAGACAGAGGATTTGCCCCTTCCTAAGGGAAGCTTGATATCCATGGAGCTCCTCTATGGTTCTATGACTGAAAGTGTATGGCCATACCCAGGTGAGAACCTGATTTAGTCATGACCATGTGATTGGATGAAAACAAGTGGTGACACACTTGTCCAATCGGATATCAGTACGGCAAAGAGATTGTAATGCATCAATACCTAGTTGCAATGATGGGGATGTCGATGTCGATATCCATTCTGATGACTTGGATAGCAGTGATACACTACTTGGTCCCACTCACTACTTGTTGTGACCTTTGGTCAGCACTGCCAACGTCAGAGGAGCCTATAGGGTCGCACACCTTGATACTCGAGTTCTCGTATTGATCAGGAAGCCTTATGATCGAGTTATTATATGACTCGTATCTATTTGGGAGATTTCATCAGCGCCAATGGGCCTGATGAGATGGAAGAATGTTATTAGGACCAAACTTCATTTTTGGTAGGTTGACCCGAAATTGACCATGGTTGGTCACATTTGGATTTGGGTTGCATTGGATTGGATCCAATTGCTTAATCAACCTATGCAATGAAGTTTGGGCTTGCTCATTACCCAATGAGGCCCAATAACAAATTGTCATGAAGAGAGAATAGGCTAAAAGGGTATAATGGGGAGAAGTCTCCCCCCATTGACGCCTAAGGGCATAATGGGGAGGAGTTGGTGCATGTTGGCCTCTTTGGAAGGAATTGGCGCCTCCCCCTCTTGCCTGGATGGAAAGCTTGCCTCTATAGCAAGGCTTGAGGCATTTAAGGCATGATAGACTTCTTTGGTAAGTCATGGGTGATTAGAGGAGGTTTATGGAAAACTCTTGGAGAGTTACCAAAACCCAAAACCCTAATTGCAACCCTAACCCTAGCCGCCCCTTCATGATGTATTGCGCCTCTACCCATATGTTGTCGCCCCTTGCTCCATATATACTCTTGTATATGCATGAGCATGGGATTGATCAATCAACTTGGTGTGAGCAAACACAAGGGTGAGAGCAAGAGTCTTCTCCTTTGGCACATCCTCTTCCATCCAAAGCCGAGAGCACCTTCTTCCTCCTTTCCTCTTGGCGCAAGGAGCATTGGTGCTTGGGGCCTTGTCTTCTTCCCTTCTCCATCATTGGCGCATCATCCTTGGAGGTGGCGCAAGCATTGGTGAAGGAGCACAAGGCTTGGATCTTTTTTCCGAGGCTAGCCCCGGACGAGGAGGAAGAGAACTCGAGGCATCCGTGTGTGTGAGACTGCAGAGGGTGCACGCTTGGGCACCTACCTCATCGACCTTCACGCTTGCTCTAGGTACTTACTATCTCATCATGTCGACCCCCTCGCAAGAGATCTGCACTGGGTTTTTGGGACTGGCTCATTTTCGGGGATATTATTCCGCTGCGTTTGTTATGTATTCTCTGTGAAAATTATAAAATATCCCCAGGGTTTGCCTACAATGGTATCAGAGCTATTTGCGAGCCTCGAATGATGTTGTTTTCATGCTTTTTATGCTCACATGCCATGATGTAGTTTTCGCATATTACATGATAAGTGGCGCATGGTTTTTCTTTAAGTAGAAAAATTGTAGGTCTCTTGTTTCTTACTTCTAATCAACTTCTTGTAGTTCTTTGCTCTCTTCATGTGATGGGATAGACCCACATGTGGAAGAGATAATTTATCCTCTCATGATAGGATAGACGTATCTTGAGAGACTTGTTAGGATAGGGTATGGACTGAGTGATTGCCCTCATCATAGCAAGTTAGGGATTGCAAGGAGGGCAACCGGTATGCCTCTTGTAGACTCCTGAGAGAAACTTAGAACTAAAGATATTTGTGATATGAAGGGAAGAAAGAGAGACATGTTTTATGAAAAAAAATAAAATTTCAGATTTTATGTTTTTCATGAGCATGTAGAATTGCATGAGTAAGTACTTGATTGTGCATGATGTTTGTGATCATTAGTCAAGCCCCTTAGCATGTTTGTGATGTATCTTTGTGAGGCCTGCGTGCCACTTTCTTTTTTCCTTTATTTTGTAATAATATGAAGAAGGATAGGTGTGCAACCACATGGATCCCTAGCGCATGCTTGCTTGGTTGCGCATCTGGAATGATGGAGCAACAAGCATTCCTCTTGGTGGCGCATGCTTGCATAGTGGCGCAAGAAAGCATGGCCGAGCCCTAAGGCTTGTGAGCTAGCTTTCTTGGTCCTTGCATGATGGCACATGTTCCTTGGAGGAAGCCCATGGCATTGGTCGAACCTATGGGGGTGCTTCTAGGGTTTTCCCTAAGGGTGCCTCTATGGTTTGAGAGCTAAACCATGGTGAGAAGGACCTTGGAGCCAACCTTGATGATCAAGCCAGAGGTCGGCTATGCTAGGTCTAGTTTTAGGGGCTTGAGTCATAGGTCAAGAGTTGAACCCCTTTTGGCATGGGTTGGTTCAATGTCTTGAATGGGTTATGATCACATTATCTTTTGCTGCTTTCCATATTTGCTAAAGCTTGCCTGCAATGTTTTATCTTCATGTTATCACTATAGGATTGCATGCCTATAATGCTAGACATAAGATAAAACTAACAGGATGAGACCTCAAAAACCCTCAATCAAATCATATCAAGTCTAGTAGCCTTCTAACGCGTAGCCCTCATGAAGCTATCGATCAGTGGAGTTGTGCACTGTTTTCCACCCTCGTGGGACACACCCACTTATCTTTAGAAGGTGCGTGGTGGCAATGGTTTCCCAAGTCCAGTTTTAACCTGGATGTGCCATCGCAAGGAAACTCATTGACCCTGGGCATAATGATTAGGAATGGTTTTGACTAGATTTTCAATTGTGCTGAGCACAGAAGGAAACTCTAGACATCGTTGAGAGGTTAGGGTTTCATGCTGTATCCAGCCCTTGCTGGACATGGAATGCCTAGACTGTCTCAATAAGGGGAGTTGCCAAGTGCAATCGGTCGGCGTGCCCACCTTAAGAAGCATGGGTTACTTTGTGCATCTCAACCCACCCCTCATGGGACGCGAAGCCTCATGTGAAATAAGGATCCCATCTCATTAGGAAATCTCTTATTTCCTGATTGACTTTCTGGGTTGTCAATTCGATTAAAATAGTGGGAGCCACAATCATTTAATACAAGTCTAGAGTAAATGATTTGAACTAGTACTAATCTGCTGTTTCTTGACAGTTGTAGAACAATGGCAACGAACAATAGCGGATTGACACTACGATCACTCCTTGATAAGGATAAGTTGGTTGGAACCAACTTCATGGTCTGGCATTGGAACTTGAGGATAACCCTCAAGCTTGAGAAAAGGCTGTAGGTCCTTGAGCATCCTCTTCCTGCAACTCCTGCGCCTAATGCCCGAATGGCAGACAGTGATGCTTTTAGAAAGCATCGGGATAACTTTTTGGAGGTAGCTTGTCTCATGCTAGCCACTATGGCACCTGAACTTCAGGTGCAATATGAGGAGCAGAACACTTTTTAGATGATCACTCATTTTAAACAGATGTTCGAAGCTCAGGCTAGAACTGAGAGATATGACACTGCCAAAGCAGTCTTTTGGTGCAAGTTGTCTAAGGGTGCACCAGTGGGACCTCATGTTCTCAAGAAGATTGGGAATGTGGATCATCTCAGAAGACTGGGGCACACCATAGACAACGAGCTGGTTGTGGATCTTATTCTCCAGTCCCTACCCCCTAGCTTCAGTTCGTTTATTATAAATTTCAACATTAACCGGATTGAATGCACTCGGGAGGAACGGTTGAATATGCTCCAAACAGCTGAGCGTGACATGGGAAAGACCAAACCCAATTGTGTTCTTTTGGTCCCTGCGGCTAAGAAGATGAAGAAGAAGGGTAAGGCACGTGCTAAGGGCAGTGCCCAGGGTCCTACCAAAGCACTGAAAAAAAAGGCCAAGAAGTCAAAGGAATAGAGGTGCTTCCACTGTGGCGAGCAGGGTCGCTGGAGGAGGGACTGCAAGCAACTTCAGAATGAGGAGAAGAAAGGCAAGGCCATGTCTTCAAGCTCAAGTATTTATGTTACAAAAGTCAACTTTTCTACTTCTATGTCATGGGTATTGGATACCGCATGTGGAGCTCATATTTGTACAAATATGCAGGGGCTCGAGAAAAGTAGATCGGTGTGGCCTGGAGAGATTGACCTATGGGTTGGAAATGGGTCACAGGTTTCTGCTGTTGCTGTAGGAGTTTTGACTCTCTCTCCCTTCCTTCTAGACTTCAATTAGAGCTAGATAATTGCTATTATGTACCTTCACTTACTAAGAACATTGTATCCATTCCTTGCTTGGCAAAGAAGGGATTTAAGTTTGAAATAAATAAGAACTCTTGTTCTTTTTCATTTGCAAATATGTTCTATGGGAAGGGTACTTTATGCAAAGGTCTATATGTCTTGGATAAGGATCAAATTGAGTGGTTCAGTTGGTGCCTTCCTATGGCATTGTCGATTGGCACATATAAACAAGAATCACGTTCAACAACTCTATGCAACTGGGTTGTCAGATTCAAGTTCCTTGGAGGAATTTGATACTTGTGAGTCTTGTTTATTAGGAAAAATGACAAAAGCACCCTTCACTAAGACTAGTCAGAGGGTAGGAGGTTTGTTGGATCTCATACATACTGATGTGTGAGATCAAGTATGTATGAGATATCAAGCCTTGGTCAGTCATAGAACCATAGAGGAGCTTCATGGATATGAAGCTTCCCATAGGAATGGGCAAATCCTTTGACTGTACATTGATCTTCTAATATGAGTCGTGACATGCTCAATGACAACCGTTATAACCTCCCAAATACGACGAGGTGTTAGGTTGCATCAAAGCATGTCTCTAACCACATAGAAGAGTCAATGACCTCAAGCTTAAGGATTAATGCATCTCCTATCACATGTGAGGTTAACTCATGACACCAAGTCATAGCTTCATAGCGGGTCGGTCCAGTATATCCATCACTGATATACCCATATGTCTCCGTTAGCACCGCGTGCCTAACCAGCCCATATACCAGTCTCACAACTACCATAGTTGTCCCATATCCACTAAGGTACATCGACTGGGGACAATAGTTTGAGCACAGATTCAATCTGTCTCCAGAGACATTATCATGCAAGTACATAATCGCAGATGTAGACAAACATTGATAATGACAATGCCAGAATGATATAAATATCAAAGTTAAGTAGTACATAGGTTGAACAAATATAGGTCTCAAGGCATATACACCAACAATCTCCCACTTGAACTTAGACCTAGAGGTCGAGGATTCTCAACCCCATATCCCTGGCATGACCATCATGCTTCTACTGTGCTAAAGCCTTGGTTAGTGGATCTGCTAGATTGTTCTCTGTATCAACTTTGCTAATCTTGACATCACCCCGATCAATGATCTCTCTGATCAGGTGAAATCTCCTGAGTATGTGTTTGGACCTTTGATGAGACCGTAGTTCCTTTGCCTGTGCAATGGCTCCACTGTTGTCACAATAGAGCTCAATGGGATCCATAGCAGTTGGAATGAACTTCCTTATCCAAATAGCTTCTTTAGCTGCCTTAGAGGCAGCAATATACTCGGCCTCTATTGTAGAATCAGCTATGGTGGACTGCTTGAAACTTTTCTAGTAAACAGCGCCTCCATTTAATTTGAACACATAGCCGGCCTACAATATGAAGTCATTAGGGTCATACTGGAATGACGCATCAGTGTAGCGCAGACCTGGATTGGATTGGTATTAGCTGGTTATGCTCACTACATAAGCCACATCTAGTCTAGTACACAACATTGCATACATGATCGATCCGACTACCGAAGCATAGGGAACTCGACTCATTTCATCCCTCTCAGCCTGTGTGGTAGGACACTGGCTCTTTGAGAGAGCAAGGCCATGTCTTATTGGAAGGTATCCTCTTTTGGATTGCTCCATATAGAACATTTCCAAGACCTTATCAATGTAGGTACTTTGACTGAGGGCGAGGAGCCTCTTGGATCAATCTTGGTAGATCTTTACGCCTAGAATATATGCGGCCTCCCCTAAGTCTTTCATTTCAAAACACTTCCCTAACCATGTCTTCACAGCTTGAAAATTAGGGATGTCGTTCCCGATGAGCATGTTGGGGTATGCCCTTAAGGCTAATGTTTGAGGCCTGTGGGAATGTATCTGTATCATGTAATAAACTCTTAAGTTTATAAAGGCATGGTTGTTATTCAGTTAGCTACATTGTCTGCTGCAATATATGTTCTTCTGAATAATGTCTCAAAGCTGTTCAGCTGGGCTGACAAGCTATTATGTCCTTAGTCGATGTATCTTGGTGAACATGAGACAGCCTTGATATGGTTAAGACTAATATGTGTTCTAATCTTATAGGATGCTTCGAGCATGGAATAAGATGTAGACTCATGGGTACATGGGATGTACTGGACAGACCCTACTAGGATGTTCAATTGTTTGTCACAATGTGAATATTCCTTGATTATGACAAGTGGCACATTTCCTCTGACTTGAGATCACTTGTGTTTTCTAAATGATGATTGTCATTGTTTTGAGATAGTTCAATATCGTTTGAAACATAATGATTATAGACTATCTTGGATGGTGAGCTTGACTCAGGTTAGAGCATTAGTGATAGACAAAGGATTGCCGTCTCCTTGTTTAAGGAGTGTGATGTTCTAATGGGGCCCCCTGGATGAGATGATTGAGAGAGTGTATGGCCATACCCAGGTGACAGTGTTCGTCTGTTCTAATCATGCTCATCATATTGGAATTACAAGCTTGACAGGCTTGTCCAATAAGAACATCCAGTGGCAAAGGAAATATGCATGCCTTGTGATTTGATTCACACTTGTGCTGTGGTTTGGGTGTAGTCTTGGAAGACTCATTTCTTTATATCGGGAGATAGTGATGTGTTGCTAGATACCCCTCACTGATCGTGATAACGCGAGTTATCGTTACCGACATTTAAAGGAAACCCTTGGGGTCGCACAATTTGATGATATGGCTTACTTAAGTCAGATCGTGTGGACTGAATTGTTTGGGTTCAGTTTAAAGGGATTTAATCTCTGATTGTGAGTGAGATCTGGTCTGATCATGTTTGATTGATTAGGGCTTGAGATCGGTAAGCTTCGATCGAGAGAATGCATGCCAGATCGGTCAGATCAGGGGCATCGTTGAGATCGACGGTTGGATCGTGAACCTTAGGGTTTATTTAAGATCTAGACTAGATCATTGGCTTGATTGGTTCTTAAACCGAACCAAAGTGAACCGGCTCACTAAATGAGCGCTTGGTTCATAGGGAGAGGAGTAGGCGACAAGTTCACTTGGCGTGAACGTTGTGGTGAGGAGTGGTTACTATTTTTAGTAACCATGATCTCCATTTGGAGAGTGCGCTCATCAAAATAGAAAATACTCTATTTTCGCTCACTCAGATTTCTCTCGCCCATCTTCCTCTCGTCTCTCTCGTGAGTGTGGCGACACTTTGAAGGTTGAGGAGGATTCGGCCAAGAAGAAAGAGATCTCATTTTCCCTTCACTCGACAAGGACCTCTTGGAACCTTGCTAGCACAAGGAGCACCAAGAGAGATAGCGACATCATCTTGTGTGTGACGACAAGGAGAAGATCTACTTTGATCTTTGCTTCCAAGGAAACATCTTCCCATGGCGATGGTATGATTGTTTTCTTATTATCAAGTTGATCTTTTAGCATGCATATCGATCCTATAACCCTAGTTCCGCAAGAAGAAAATTTTATGCGCCATATGCTTTAGGGTTATGCTCCCCCTAGAAGGGGACCCCCCTAATCTAAGGGGCACTTTCAATTGGTATCAGAGCATGGTTGAATGCATGTTCATTATGATTGCTTTGGCCTTGTGATTCCATATGCTTAGATCTTTATAACATGCGAAAGTTGTATGATTGGTTTTATCATCTTGCGAAACTTCATGTATGATATATGTTTCCATCTATTGGCGCATGTATGTTGTAAGTTGGCGCATCTTGTTTTTGTTTTACAAAACTTGAATACTTGCGCGACTCATCATAGATCTAAGGCTTTACTATAAACCCTTAGACGGGTTATTAGGGTTGAAGTCAACCCCTATGTTAGATCCAGAATGTCTGATCAGATCATCTGACAGCCTGAATGGGTCGACCAGATAGCACCTTGGCGCAAGCCTATGGTGGCTATAGGTCGACTGCAGACAGGTGTGTAGCGATGTCTGATTGAGACGATTAATGAACGCACCTGAGTTAGGCCCGGGGTCACGCCCGCTTGCCAGACCTCAGTGTGGTCGTTCAGCCCTGACGCATGCATGGTTGACCTTATGGTCGACTCAAGTCAGTTAGGACTTGGTGCATGTAAAGGCAGTGGATCTGACTAGGTTGGATGAGTGGATCCCTAGTGATGGACCGTTGTAAGGTTGTAGGGCAAATAAGGAAAAATTAAAATTGATCCCATGGGGTTTTCGAAAATTTTAATTTTTTTATGATGGATCACATCGTTGTTGATTGATGCATATGTTTGTCTATTTAGTCTTATGTGGGCTGCCCATATTAATTGTGTGCTGTGCTGGGGCCTGCGTGCCTGTATTAATTGTTGTAAATTAATTATTGTGATCTGCGCATCACTGTGTTTTAATTTATAATTGTAAGTGACCTACGTGTCACTCTTGTCTAGATAGTTAAATTTGTAATTTAATTTGACAAGAGCACAGAGCACACTTGGCAGAGGCGCATGCAGCAGTGGCTTGACCAGGTGGGAGGTCTAGGGTTCGACCCTAGGACCTGGCGCATTTTCCTGGTGGGCGCACCTGTGCTGCAGATGGCGCTTGGGCCCTGGTTTGGGCCAGATGAGCAGCAAAAGACCCATGAAGAGCAAATGAAGACTTAAGTTAGGTTAAGGTCTTCTAGGGCTATGGGCTTTTACCACATAAGATACATGCTTTCTTTTATTGTATAATATTAGAATTGCATGATTAAATTATCTTCTGCTATCACCATAGGAATTGCATGATAGGCAAGAAGATAAAAGACCGTGAAAATCCAATGCTTAATATCAAGCTCGTAAGCCTTCTGACGCGAAACCTCACTGTTCTGATTATCGTTGGAGCCGTGTTGTACCCACTCAGTGGGCACGTCCATCTATCTTCAGAGGGTGTGGGATTACACCTGTGTGTTACAGAGTAGGGATTTATCCCTTCTCGTTGCTCAGCATAGCACATGGTGGTCCAGGGAGTAGGTCGGGTCAGCTTGACCGTGTTGGCTACATATGTGGACCATATGGTAGCACATGGAGGCAGCCATCTGTGGGATCAGAGACTGTGTTGTACCAACTCAGTTGGCACAGTCTGCTGGATTGCCCAGATGAAGGGGAATCGCACGGGTTGGCGATCGGCAGGGAATGCCTACCAGAAACTAGTGCTTGTACTCTCTGTGCATCTTATCTCGCCTGAGCGGGACGCGGAGACCAAGTATGAAATCTGGATCCCATCTCACTAAAAGAGTTCTACTCTTTCGGGCTGTTTTGCTGGATTTTTCACGCCTGATAAAATAGTGAGAAAAAGAATCTTTCTTAAGTCCTGATTGATTCTTATACATTGATACTGACCTTGCTGTTCTTGCATTGTTGTAGATACCTGCAGCAACGAACACCATGAACTTCAATGTGCGATCCCTACTGGAAAGGGAGAAGTTTGCTGGGCCGAACTTCTCTGACTGGTTTGGACACCTTAAGATCGTTCTTAAGGCAGAGAGGAAACTGTATGTCCTCGAGACGGCGATACCGCCGCAGCCCGCTCCGAACGCCGCAAGGGCGGTTCGGGAAGCCTATGAAAAGCACGTCAATGATAGCATTGATGTCGCTTGCCTGATGCTAGCGTCTATGACGCCACCGCTGCAGCGTCAGCATGAGGATATGTCAGCTATACAGATTATAGCAAACCTCAAGATGCTGTATGCTGCACAGGCGAGGACTGAACGCTATAATTTGACTAAGCTCTTCTTTCAGAGCAAACTGGCTGAAGGGAGCCCAGTGGGAGCTCACGTGCTCAAGATGATTGGGCACAAGGAGGCTCTAGAGAAACTGGGGCATACCATTAACCAGGAGCTTGCTGTAGACATTATTCTGCAGTCTCTCCCGCCTTCATTCGACGCGTTCATTATTAATTTTAATATGAACAAAATCGATTGTACTCCGGCAGAGCTGCTGAATATGCTCTTGACCACTGAGGAGACTCTGAAGGGTAAGCCTTCAACCTCTGTCTTGATGGTTCCTTCTAGGAACAAGAAGAAGGGGAAGAAGGGCAAGGCCCCTGTCAAGAGTTACAGCAAGGCTCTGAAGCAGAAGGTCAAGCGGTCTAAGGAATACAGGTGTTTCCACTGTGGCCAGCTGGGTCACTGGAAAAATGACTGTAAAGCGCTCCAAGGAGATAAGAGGGGAAGCTTTGCTTCTGGCTCAGGTATATTCGTGACTGAGGTCATGTTTTCTTCTTCTGTATCATGGGTGTTGGACACTGCATGTGGAGTTCACATTTGTTCAAATGTACAGGAACTCAAGAGAAGAAGGCAGGTGGGACAGCATGAGGTGGACCTACGAGTTGGAAACGGGGCACGGGTTGCTGCTGTTGCTGTAGGAGACTACTTTATTTCTTTACCATCTGGACTTGTATTGGAACTAAACAGTTGTTACTTTGTTCCCAGTATAACTAAAAATATTATCTCCATTCCTGCTCTTGTCAGGAAGGGGTTTTCCTTTGAATGCAATATTTCAAAGTGTATTTTGTCTTTTGATAATATTGTTTATGCAACTGGTTCAATTAACAATGGGTTATACATGTTGGACATGGAATGTTCGATACAGCAAATTGATATTAAGAAAGCCAAGTATGCTGATGACAGCACCTTGCTATGGCATAGTCGTTTAGGCCATATTAACGAGAAACGCATTAAGCGGTTGCATGATCATGGACTGCTGGGATCATTCTCCTATAAGGAGATTGATACATGCAAAGCTTGTTTGATGGGTAAAATGACGAAGTCACCTTTTCCTCACAAAGGTCAAAGGGCTTCAGGTTTACTTGACCTTATACACAGTGATGTGTGTGGGCCATTTAGTAAACATGCCAGAGGTGGCTATCAGTACTTCATTACCTTTACTGATGATTTCAGTAGATACGGGTATGTCTATCTGATGAGACATAAGAGTGAATCTTTTGACAAGTTCAAAGAGTTCAAGAATGAAGTACAGAATCAGCTAGGCCGAAATATCAAGGCACTTCGCTCAGATCGAGGTGGTGAATACCTAAGTCATACGTTTACTGACTATCTGAAGGAGTGTGGGATCATCTCACAGCTCACTCCGCCAGGAACACCGCAATGGAATGGTGTGTCCGAGAGGAGAAATAGAACGCTACTTGATATGGTTCGTTCTATGATGAGTCAGGCTACTCTTCCTTACTCCTTTTGGGGTTTTGCACTGGAAACAGCTGCAAAGGTACTAAACCGAGTGCCATCCAAGGCAGTTTCAAAGACGCCATATGAGTTATGGTATGGGAAACAGCCAAGCTTGACATTTATCAGGATCTGGGGTTGCGAGGCTTATGTCAAAAAGCTCGCCTCTGGGAAACTAGAGAGCAGATCTGACAAATGTATCTTTGTCGGTTACCCTAAGGAAACTAAGGGTTATTATTTCTTCGATCCCAAGGAGAACAAGGTTTTTGTTGCTCGGACGGCCATATTTCTTGAGAAGGAGTTTCTTCTGCAAGAGGCCAGTGGGAGAGAAATAAAACTGGATGAGAATCCAGAGGAAGGACAAAGTGCTCAAGCAGAGTTGGATGAGCCTGAGCCGGTAGAACAGGTTATTGAACAACCTGAGGCTCAGATATCACGGGAACCGCGAAGATCGGGTAGGATCCGTCGACAGCCTGAGCGCTATGACGGAGTCTACATCATTGACAATGATGAACCCCTCACTTATGCGGATGCGGTCAGTGGACCGGAGTCAGCGAGATGGCTTGAAGCTATGCGCGCCGAGATGGACTCCATGTCAGATAACCAAGTCTGGGATTTGGTTGATCCGCCTTCGGGAGTTATCCCTATAGGCTGTAAATGGATCTTCAAGAAGAAGATTGACATGGATGGTAACGTGGTTACCTATAAAGGCAGGCTAGTTGCGAAAGGTTTCAAACAAATCTACGGGATAGATTATGATGAAACTTTCTCACCTGTAGCCATGTTTAAGTCTATTCGGATTCTTTTCGCGATAGCTGCATATTATGATTATGAGATTTGGCAGATGGATGTGAAAACAGCTTTCCTTAATGAAAATCTGGATGAGGATGTGTATATGACACAACCAGAAGGTTTCACTAATCCAGCAGATCGTCATAAGATATGCAAGTTAAAGAAGTCTATTTATGGACTTAAACAAGCATCAAGAAGCTGGAATATTCGTTTTGATGAATCAGTCACTGAATTTGGTTTCATCAAGAACGAAGATGACCCGTGTGTATATAAGAGGTTTAGTGGGAGCGTGATTACTTTCCTAGTCCTCTACGTCGATGATATCTTGATCATTGGAAATGACATTCCTGAAATGCATGCTGTTAAAGCATGGCTGAGGAAATGTTTCCAGATGAAAGATTTAGGAGAAGCAGCCTATGTGTTAGGTGTGAAGATCTACAGGGATAGATCTAAGAGGCTTCTCGGGCTGTGCCAGAGTACTTACATCGATAAGGTCCTGGAGAGATTTCATTTAGAGAATTCTAAATGAGGATATCTTCCAGTCAGACATGGTCTGAATCTTTCGAAGAGTCAGTGTCCACAAACACAGACTGAGAAAGATGAAATGGACAATACGCCTTATGCTTCGGCTATTGGTTCCATTATGTATGCGATGTTGTGTACTCGCCCAGACGTCGCTTACGGGTTAAGCGTAACCAGTCGTTTCCAAAGTAATCCAGGTGTGGCGCACTGGATTGCAGTCAAGAACATCTTAAAATATCTGCGGAGGACCAAAGATATGTTCTTGATATATGGTGGTCAGGAAGAACTCAGTATTGAAGGATATACTGACGCTTCGTTCCAGTCGGACCAGGATGATTTCCGATCGCAATCAGGCTATGTTTTTAGCTTGAATGGAGGTGCAGTGGTGTGGAAGAGTTTCAAACAGTCAACTGTTGCTGATTCCACAACAGAAGCCGAGTATGTTGCAGCCTCGGAAGCATCTAAGGAGGCAGTCAGGATTCGTAAGTTCGTGAGAGAACTTGGTGTTGTTCCTTCGAGTGCAGATCCTTTGGTTATCTTCTGTGATAACACTGGAGCAATTGCACAAGCTAAGGAACCACGGTCGCACCAGAAGTCCAAGCACATACAGAGACGGTTTCATTTGATCAGGGAGATCATAGATCGTGGCGAGATCAAAGTCTGCAAGGTTCATACAGATGACAATCTGGCAGACCCGCTTACCAAGCCTCTGGCGCAGCAGAAGCATGAGAAGCACTGTAATAATATGGGTTTGAGATTTCTCAACCATTAGATTAAGTGCAAGTGGGAGATTGTTGGGGTATGCCCTTAAGGCTAATGTTTGAGGCCTGTGGGAATGTATCTGTATCATGTAATAAACTCTTAAGTTTATAAAGGCATGGTTGTTATTCAGTTAGCTACATTGTCTGCTGCAATATATGTTCTTCTGAATAATGTCTCAAAGCTGTTCAGCTGGGCTGACAAGCTATTATGTCCTTAGTCGATGTATCTTGGTGAACATGAGACAGCCTTGATATGGTTAAGACTAATATGTGTTCTAATCTTATAGGATGCTTCGAGCATGGAATAAGATGTAGACTCATGGGTACATGGGATGTACTGGACAGACCCTACTAGGATGTTCAATTGTTTGTCACAATGTGAATATTCCTTGATTATGACAAGTGGCACATTTCCTCTGACTTGAGATCACTTGTGTTTTCTAAATGATGATTGTCATTGTTTTGAGATAGTTCAATATCGTTTGAAACATAATGATTATAGACTATCTTGGATGGTGAGCTTGAGTCAGGTTAGAGCATTAGTGATAGACAAAGGATTGCCGTCTCCTTGTTTAAGGAGTGTGATGTTCTAATGGGGCCCCCTGGATGAGATGATTGAGAGAGTGTATGGCCATACCCAGGTGACAGTGTTCGTCTGTTCTAATCATGCTCATCATATTGGAATTACAAGCTTGACAGGCTTGTCCAATAAGAACATCCAGTGGCAAAGGAAATATGCATGCCTTGTGATTTGATTCACACTTGTGCTGTGGTTTGGGTGTAGTCTTGGAAGACTCATTTCTTTATATCGGGAGATAGTGATGTGTTGCTAGATACCCCTCACTGATCGTGATAACGCGAGTTATCGTTACCGACATTTAAAGGAAACCCTTGGGGTCGCACAATTTGATGATATGGCTTACTTAAGTCAGATCGTGTGGACTGAATTGTTTGGGTTCAGTTTAAAGGGATTTAATCTCTGATTGTGAGTGAGATCTGGTCTGATCATGTTTGATTGATTAGGGCTTGAGATCGGTAAGCTTCGATCGAGAGAATGCATGCCAGATCGGTCAGATCAGGGGCATCGTTGAGATCGACGGTTGGATCGTGAACCTTAGGGTTTATTTAAGATCTAGACTAGATCATTGGCTTGATTGGTTCTTAAACCGAACCAAAGTGAACCGGCTCACTAAATGAGCGCTTGGTTCATAGGGAGAGGAGTAGGCGACAAGTTCACTTGGCGTGAACGTTGTGGTGAGGAGTGGTTACTATTTTTAGTAACCATGATCTCCATTTGGAGAGTGCGCTCATCAAAATAGAAAATACTCTATTTTCGCTCACTCAGATTTCTCTCGCCCATCTTCCTCTCGTCTCTCTCGTGAGTGTGGCGACACTTTGAAGGTTGAGGAGGATTCGGCCAAGAAGAAAGAGATCTCATTTTCCCTTCACTCGACAAGGACCTCTTGGAACCTTGCTAGCACAAGGAGCACCAAGAGAGATAGCGACATCATCTTGTGTGTGACGACAAGGAGAAGATCTACTTTGATCTTTGCTTCCAAGGAAACATCTTCCCATGGCGATGGTATGATTGTTTTCTTATTATCAAGTTGATCTTTTAGCATGCATATCGATCCTATAACCCTAGTTCCGCAAGAAGAAAATTTTATGCGCCATATGCTTTAGGGTTATGCTCCCCCTAGAAGGGGACCCCCCTAATCTAAGGGGCACTTTCAGAGCAGTATATCATCGACATAGAAGACCAGAAAAGTCACCAAATTCCCACTGAATTTTCTGTATACACAGGCGTCATCTTTGAAGGGTCCCCTTCAAGGGGGAGCGCAAGCGGATAAAACCCCTTTCAAGAGGGGGGCCGAAAACCCTAATCAAGGGGCGCATGCATTTTGCTAGGGTTTCAAGAATTCAATCGCTTATGTGCTCATATGATCAACTATAATATTTCATTAGATCAAGAATGTGATCATACCAATGCCATAGATCGGATGTCGGCTTGGAAGCAAAGTTCAAAGAGAACTTCTCCAAAGGAATCGCACACAAGAAGAAGAAGGCCTACACCTTGAACGTCCCTTGTGCTAGCAAGGCTCCAAAGTATCCCTTGTCGCGTGAAGGAGTTTTGGAGATCAAGCTTGGCGAGAGCAACCTTCCTCCTCTTCTCATCCGAATTCACTCACCTCCAAGGATGAACGTTGAGAAGAGAGGAGTGAAGTCGAGCGTTCAAAACGCTTTGGCGTTAAGGTGAAGTCGCCTTCAATACTTTCCATAAATGGAAGAGATGAAGCTATGCGCCCATTACCGAACCAAAACGCCTAACCCCTTGAACCAAGCGTTCACCCTTGTGAACCGGTTCAAGCCACTTCAATCCATTTCAATTTGGTTCAAGAACCAAATTAAACCAGCCCAAGCCATGGTCTAGATCTCATTGAACCAATGGTTCAATATCTAACCGTTGATCTCGTGATACTCTTGATCTCACCGATCTAGCATCAAAACTCTCGATCGAAGCTTACCGATCTCAAGTCCCAATCAATCAAACATGATCAGACCAGATCTCACTTACAATCAGAGCCTCTATCCCTTTAAACTGAACCCAAACAATTCAGTCCACACGATCTGACTTAAGTAAGCCATATCATCAAATTGTGCGACCCTGAGGGTTTCCTTTAAATGTCGGTAACGATAACTTTCGTTATCACGATCAGTGAGGGGTATCTAGCAACACATCACTGTCTCCCGATATAAAGGAAAGAGTCTTCCAAGACTTCACCCAAACCACAGCACAAGTGTGAATCAACTTCACTAGGCATACATGTGTCCTTTGCCACTGGATGTTCTTATTGGACAAGCGGGTCAAGCTTGTAACTCCAATACGATGAGCATGATTAGATCAGATGAACATAGTCATCTGGGTATGGCCATACACTATCTCAATCATCTCATATAGGGGGGCCCTTTAGAACATCACACTCCTTAAACAAGGAGACGGCAATCCTATGTCTATCACTAGTGCCCTAACCTGATTCAAGCTCACCATCCAAGATAGTCTATAATCATTATGTTTCAAAAGATATTGAACTACCTCAAGACAATGACAATCATCATTTAGAAACACAAGTGATCTCAAGTCAGAGGACATGTGCCACTTGGTGCTTACAAGGATCATTCACATTGTGACAAGCAATTGAATATCCTAGTAGGGTCTGTCCAGTACATCCAATGTACCCATGAGTCTACATCTTATTCCATGCTCGAAGCATCCTATAAGATTAGAACACATATTAGTCTCAATCATATCAAGGCTGTCTCATGTTCACCAAGATATCTCGACTAAGGACATATGCTTGTCAGCCTAGCTGAACAGCTTTGAGACATTATTCAGAAGTACACTTATTACAGCAGACAAGGTAGCAACCTGAATAATAACCATGCCTTTATAAACATAAGAGTTTATTACATGAAACTTATACAATCCCAAGGCCTCAAACATTAGCCTTAAGGGCATACCCCAACAATCTCCCACTTGCACTTAATCTAATGGTTGAGAAATCTCAAACCCATATTATTACAGTGCTTCTCATGCTTCTACTGCGCCAGAGGCTTGGTAAGCGGGTCTGCCAGATTGTCATCTGTATGAACCTTGCATATTTTGATCTCGCCACGATCAATGATCTCCCGGATCAAGTGAAACCGTCTCTGTATGTGCTTGGACTTCTGGTGCGACCGTGGTTCCTTTGCTTGTGCGATTGCTCCAGTGTTATCACAGAAGATAACCAAAGGATCTGCACTCGAAGGAACAACACCAAGTTCTCTCACGAACTTACGAATCCACACTGCCTCCTTGGATGCTTCCGAGGCTGCAACATACTCGGCTTCTGTTGTGGAATCAGCAACAGTTGACTGTTTGAAACTCTTCCACACCACTACTCCACCATTCAAGCTAAAAACATAGCCTGATTGCGATCGGAAATCATCCTGGTCTGACTGGAACGAAGCGTCAGTATATCCTTCTATACTGAGTTCTTCCTGACCACCATATATCAAGAACATATCTTTGGTCCTCCGCAGATATTTTATAATGTTCTTGACTGCAATCCAGTGCGCCATACCTGGATTACTTTGGAATCGACTGGTCACGCTTAACCCGTAAGCGACGTCTGGGCGAGTACACAACATCGCATACATAATGGACCCAATAGCCGAAGCATAAGGCGTATTGTCCATTTCATCTTTCTCAGTCTGTGTTTGTGGACACTGACTCTTCGAAAGATTCAGACCATGTCTGACTGGAAGATATCCACGTTTAGAATTCTCTAAATGGAATCTCTCTAGGACTTTATCGATGTAAGTACTCTGGCACAGCCCGAGAAGCCTCTTAGATCTATCTCGGTAGATCTTCACACCTAACACATAGGCTGCTTCTCCCAAATCTTTCATCTGGAAACATTTCCTTAACCATGCTTTAACAGCATGCATTTCAGGAATATCATTTCCAATGATCAAGATATCATCGATGTAGAGGATTAGGAATGTAATTACGCTCCCACTAAACCTCTTATATACGCACGGGTCATCTTCGTTCTTGATGAAGCCAAACTCAGAGATTGATTCATCAAAACGAATATTCCAGCTTCTTGATGCTTGCTTAAGTCCATAAATGGACTTCTTTAACTTGCATATTTTATGACGATCTGATGGATTAGTGAAACCTTCAGGTTGTGTCATATACACATCCTCATCCAGATTTCCATTAAGGAAAGCTGTCTTCACATCCATCTGCCAGATCTCATAATCATAATATGCTGCTATCGCGAAAAGAATCCGAATAGACTTAAACATGGCTACAGGAGAGAAAGTTTCATCATAATCTAACCCGTAGATTTGTTTGAAACCTTTCGCAACTAGCCTGCCTTTATAGGTAACAACGTTACCATCCATGTCAATCTTCTTCTTGAAGATCCATTTACAGCCTATAGGGATTACTCCCGGAGGCGGATCAACCAAATCCCAGACCTGGTTATCTGACATGGAGTCCATCTCGGCTCGCATAGCTTCAAGCCATCTAGCTGACTCCGGTCCACTGACCGCATCCGCATAAGTGAGGGGTTCATCATTATCAATGATGTAGACTCCGTCATAGTGCTCAGGCTGACGACGGATCCTTCCCGATCTTCGCGGTTCCCGTGTTTTTTGAGCCTCAGGTTTTTCAATAACCTGATCTACCGGCTCAGGCACATCCAACTGTGCTTGACTACTTTGTCCTTCCTCTGGAATCTCATCCAGCTTTATTTCTCTCCCACTGGCCTCTTGCAGAAGAAACTCCTTCTCAAGAAATATGGCCGTCCGAGCAACAAATACTTTGTTCTCCTTGGGATCGTAGAAATAATAACCCTTAGTTTCCTTAGGGTAACCGACAAAGATACATTTCTCAGATCTGCTCTCCAGTTTCCCAGAGGCGAGCTTTTTGACATAAGCCTCGCAACCCCAGATCCTGATAAATGTCAAGCTCGGCTGTTTCCCATACCATAACTCATATGGCGTCTTTGAAACTGCCTTGGATGGCACTCGGTTTAGTACCTTTGCAGCTGTTTCCAGTGCAAAACCCCAAAAGGAGTATGGAAGAGTAGCCTGACTCATCATAGAACGAACCATATCAAGTAACGTTCTATTTCTCCTCTCGGACACACCATTCCATTGCGGTGTTCCTGGCGGAGTGAGCTGTGAGATAATCCCACACTCCTTTAGATAGTCAGTAAACGCATGACTCAAGTATTCTCCACCTCGATCTGAGCGAAGTGCCTTGATATTTCGGCCTAGCTGATTCTGTACTTCATTCTTGAACTCTTTGAACTTGTCAAAAGATTCACTCTTATGTCTCATCAAATAGACATACCCATACCTACTGAAATCATCAGTAAAGATAATGAAGTACTGATAGCCACCTCTGACATGTTTACTAAATGGCCCACACACATCACTGTGTATGAGGTCAAGTAAACCTGAAGCCCTTTGACCTTTGTTAGGAAAAGGTGACTTCGTCATTTTACCCATCAAACAAGCTTTGCATGTATCAATCTCCTTGTAGGAGAATGATCCCAGCAGTCCATGATCATGCAACCGCTTAATGCGCTTCTCGTTAATATGGCCTAAACGACTATGCCATAGCAAGGTGCTGTCATCAGCATACTTGGCTTTCTTATTATCAATGTTTTGTATAGAATTTTCCATGTCCAACATGAACAACCCATTGTTAATTGAACCAGTTGCATACACAATATTATCACAAGATAAAACACACTTTGAAATATTGCATTCAAAGGCAAATCCTTTCCTGACAAGAGCAGGAATAGAGATAATATTCTTGGTAATACTGGGTACAAAATAACAATTGTTTAATTCCAATACAATGCCATATGGTAAAGAAATGAAATAGTCTCCTACAGCAACAGCAGCAACCCGTGCCCCGTTTCCAACGCGTAGGTCTACCTCATGCTGTCCCACCTGCCTTCTTCTCTTGAGTTCCTGTACATTTGAACAAATGTGAACTCCACATGCAGTGTCCAACACCCATGATATGGTAGAAGAAGATAACATGACCTCAGTCACATATATACCTGAGCCAGAAGCGATGCTTCCCCTCTTATCTCCTTGGAGTGCTTTACAGTCCTTTTTCCAGTGACCAAGCTGGCCACAGTGGAAACACCTGTTGTCCTTCGACCGCTTTACCTTCTGTTTCAGAGCCTTGCTGTAATTCTTGACAGGGGCTTTGCCCTTCTTCCCCTTCTTCTTGTTCCTTGAAGGAACCATTAAGACAGAGGTTGAAGGCTTGCCCTTCAGAGTTTCCTCAGTAGTCAAGAGCATATTCAGCAGCTCTGCCGGCGTACAATCGATTTTGTTCATATTAAAGTTAATGATGAACGCATCGAAAGAGGGCGGGAGAGACTGCAGAATAATATCCACAGCAAGCTCCTGGTTGATGGTATGCCCCAGTTTCTCCAGAGCCTCCTTGTGCCCAATCATCTTGAGCACGTGAGCTCCCACTGGGCTCCCTTCAGCCAGTTTGCTCTGAAAGAAGAGCTTCGTCAGATTATAGCGTTCTGTCCTCGCCTGTGCAGCATATAGCATCTTGAGGTTCGCTATAATTTCTATAGCTGACATATCCTCATGCTGACGCTGCAGCGGTGGCGTCATAGACGCTAGCATCAGGCAAGCGACATCAATGCTATCATTGACGTGCTTTTCATAGGCATCCCGAACCGCCCTTGCGGCATTCGGAGCGGGCTGCGGCGGTATCGCCGTCTCGAGGACATACAGTTTCCTCTCTGCCTTAAGAACGATCTTAAGGTGTCCGAACCAGTCAGAGAAGTTCGGCCCAGCAAACTTCTCCCTTTCCAGTAGGGATCGCACATTGAAGCTCATGGTGTTCGTTGCTGCAGGAATCTACAACAATGCAAGAACAGCAAGGTCAGTATCAATGTTAAGAATCAATCAGGACTTAAGAATGATTCCTTTTCTCACTATTTTAGCTGACTGTAAAATCCAGTAAAACAGTCCGAAAGAGTAACACTCTTTTAGTGAGATGGGATCCAGATTTCATACTTGGTCTCCGCGTCCCGCTCAGGCGAGATAAGATGCACAGAGATGACAAGCACTAATTTCTGGTAGGCTGTCCCAGCCAATCGCCAACCCGTGCGATTCCCCTTCACCTGGGCAATCCAGCAGACTGTGCCAACTGAGTTGGTACAACACAGTCTCTGATCCCTCAGATGGCTGCCTCCATGTGCTACCATATGCGCCACATATGTAGTCTACATGGTCAAGCTGACCCGACCTACTCCCTGGACCACCACGTGCTATGCTGAGCAACGAGAAGCGATAAATCCCTTCTCTGTAACACGCAGGTGAAATCCAGCACCGTCTGAAGATAGATGGACGTGCCCACTGAGTGGGTACAACACGGCTCCAACGATAATCAGAACAGTGAGGTTTCGCGTCAGAAGGCTTACGAGCTTGATATGTTAGCGTTTGGATTTTAACGGTCTTTTATCTTCTTCACTATCATGCAAGTCCTATGGTGATAGCAGAAGATAAACTCATGCAGTTCTAATTATATAAGCAATAAAAAGAAAGCATGCATCTTATGTGGTAAAAGCCCAAAGCCTAAGTAAGACCTTAAGAAACTTAAGTCTTCACTTGCTCTTCTTGGGACTTTTGCATCTCATCTGGTCCAACCCAGGGCCCTAGCGCCAAGAGCACCTCAGGTGCGCCACCAGCTGAAGGCCCCTCTTGGATGTGTGCATTTGTGCTCTTGTCTAATCAAATACAATTTGATCTATCTAGACAAGTTTGACTCGCAGGTCAATTATACATTATAAATTAAGTACAAATGTGATTCGCAGATCACAAATTAATTTACAAGTTTAATTCCAGGCACGCAGGCCCCAGCACAGCACACATTAGGGCAACCCACATAAGATTAAATAAACAAACATCATGGCATCAATCAACATGTGATCCAATCATGAAATTAAATTTTTGAAAACCCCATGGCATCAATTTTAATTTCCTTATGTGCCCCTACAACCTTACAATGGTACATTGATAGGGATCCACTCATCCATCTAATCAGATCCTCTGCCCTTGCATGCACCGAGTCCTAACTGACCCGTGTTGACCTAATGGTCAACCATGCATGCGCCAAAGGCTGAACAACCCTCATGAGTTCTGGCAAGCGGGTGTGACCCCGGGCCTAGCTCATGTGTGTTCACTGGTTGTCTCAACCCGACCTCACTACACGCCTAAGGTGCGATCGACCTATGGCCACCTCATGCTTGCGCACAGGTGCCATCTAGTCGATCCATCTAGGCTGTCAGATGGTCTGATCAGACTATTGGATCTAATCTAGAGGTGACTTCAACCCCATCAACCCATCTAAGGGTTTATTGTAGGTGCGGCTTAGATCTAATATGCAAGGCGTGCATGTCATTTAGGGTTTTTTAAGAAAAACAACTACAACAACATGAAAGAAGCGCAATCATCATACATGCGCCATTCAACTAGCGCCAACACAACATAACTCTCATACATGCGCAACATGAACATACTATCCACTAGTATAATCGCATGAAGAGAAAACATAGATCTAAGCATCAAACATATATGGATCACAAAACATACATAGCAATCATATGAATCATATAAGATCCTAGCTCTGATACCAATTGAAGGGTCCCCTTCAAGGGGGAGCGCAAGCGGATAAAACCCCTTTCAAGAGGGGGGCCGAAAACCCTAATCAAGGGGGCGCATGCATTTTGCTAGGGTTTCAAGAATTCAATCGCTTATGTGCTCATATGATCAACTATAATATTTCATTAGATCAAGAATGTGATCATACCAATGCCATAGATCGGATGTCGGCTTGGAAGCAAAGTTCAAAGAGAACTTCTCCAAAGGAATCGCACACAAGAAGAAGAAGGCCTACACCTTGAACGTCCCTTGTGCTAGCAAGGCTCCAAAGTATCCCTTGTCGCGTGAAGGAGTTTTGGAGATCAAGCTTGGCGAGAGCAACCTTCCTCCTCTTCTCGTCCGAATTCACTCACCTCCAAGGATGAACGTTGAGAAGAGAGGAGTGAAGTCGAGCGTTCAAAACGCTTTGGCGTTAAGGTGAAGTCGCCTTCAATACTTTCCATAAATGGAAGAGATGAAGCTATGCGCCCATTACCGAACCAAAACGCCTAACCCCTTGAACCAAGCGTTCACCCTTGTGAACCGGTTCAAGCCACTTCAATCCATTTCAATTTGGTTCAAGAACCAAATTAAACCAGCCCAAGCCATGGTCTAGATCTCATTGAACCAATGGTTCAATATCTAACCGTTGATCTCGTGATACTCTTGATCTCACCGATCTAGCATCAAAACTCTCGATCGAAGCTTACCGATCTCAAGTCCCAATCAATCAAACATGATCAGACCAGATCTCACTTACAATCAGAGCCTCTATCCCTTTAAACTGAACCCAAACAATTCAGTCCACACGATCTGACTTAAGTAAGCCATATCATCAAATTGTGCGACCCTGAGGGTTTCCTTTAAATGTCGGTAACGATAACTTTCGTTATCACGATCAGTGAGGGGTATCTAGCAACACATCACTGTCTCCCGATATAAAGGAAAGAGTCTTCCAAGACTTCACCCAAACCACAGCACAAGTGTGAATCAACTTCACTAGGCATACATGTGTCCTTTGCCACTGGATGTTCTTATTGGACAAGCGGGTCAAGCTTGTAACTCCAATACGATGAGCATGATTAGATCAGATGAACATAGTCATCTGGGTATGGCCATACACTATCTCAATCATCTCATATAGGGGGGCCCTTTAGAACATCACACTCCTTAAACAAGGAGGCGGCAATCCTATGTCTATCACTAGTGCCCTAACCTGATTCAAGCTCACCATCCAAGATAGTCTATAATTGTTGGGGTATGCCCTTAAGGCTAATGTTTGAGGCCTTGGGATTGTATAAGTGTCATGTAATAAACTCTTAAGTTTATAAAGGCATGGTTATTATTCAGTTTGTTACCTTGTCTGCTGTAATGAGAGTACTTCTGAATAATGTCTCAAAGCTGTTCAGCTAGGCTGGCAGGCTATAAGTCCTTAGTCGAGATATCTTGGTGAACATGAGACAGCCTTGATATGATTGAGACTAATATGTGTGCTAATCTTATAGGATGCTTCGAGCATGGAATAAGATGAAGACTCATGGGTGCATTGGATGTACTGGACAGACCCTACTAGGATATTCAATTGCTTGTCACAATGTGAATGATCCTTGTAAGCAACAAGTGGCACATGTCCTTTGACTTGAGATCACTTGTGTTTCTAAATGATGAATGTCATTATTTTGAGGTAGTTCAATATCATTTGAAAGATAATGATTATAGACTATCTTGGATAATGATCATGAGTCAGGTTAGGACACTAATGATAGATATAGGATTGCCGTCTCCTTGTTCAAGGAGTGTGATGTTCTAAAGGGCCCCCCTATATGAGATGATTGAGATAGTGTATGGCCATACCCAGATGACTATGTTCATCTGATCTAGTCATGCTCATCGTATTGGAGTTACAAGCTTGACCCGCTTGTCCAATAAGAACATCCAGTGGCAAAGGACACTTGTATGCCTAGTGAAACTGAATCACACTTGTGCTATGGGTTGGGTGTAGTCTTGGAAGACTCTTTCCTTTATATCGGGAGACAGTGATGTGTTGCTAGATACCCCTCACTGATCGTGATAACGTAAGTTATCGTTACCGACATTTAAAGGAAACCCTCAGGGTCACACAATTTGGTGATATGGCTTTCTTTAAGTCAGATCGTGTGGACTGAATTATTTGGGTTCAGTTTAAAGGGATTTAAACTCTGATTGTAAGTGAGATCTAGCCTGATCATGTTTGATTGATTAGGGCTTGAGATCGGTAAGCTTCGATCGAGAGAGCAGATGCTAGATCGGTGAGATCAGGAGCATCGAGAGATGAACGGTTAGATCTGAAACCTTAGGGGTTAATATGATTTAGACCAAGTGGCTTGGGTTAATTGGTCTTTGAACCAAACCTAATTGAACCGGTTCACTAGGGTGAACGCATGGTTCAATTTAAGAGATGTTTTCGGTTGGTTCACTTAGGGTGAACGCAAGGAATTAAGGGGGGCTTTAATGAAGGGGGTTACACATTAAATGGTAACCGTTTCTTTCATTTGATGAGCTCTCTCTCCCTTTCGGTTTGGATTCGAGAGTGAGAGTTTTTGGCTTGCACTCACGACGAGGAGAAGGGGAGGACGAAAACAAGAACTCTCGGCCCTAGCATCATCTTATCATCCTACCACTCGAGAAGGACAACTTGGCATTTTGCTAGCACAAAAGTTGCGCAAGTTGGAAGCCTTCATCACTTAGTGTGTGTCTTCTAAGGAGAAGATCCCTTTCGATCTTTCTTCTTCCAAGCCGCCATCCATCCATGGCATTGGTAAGATCATAACTTGATCTAAAGTTCAATTAAGTTGATCATATAGCTATACCATTTGCGATCTTATGAAACCCTAAAAGTCTATGCTTCCGCTATCAAAGTTTTGAATGCGCCCCCCTCTCGAAAGGGGTTCTTACCTTAGGGTTTTCTCGCTCCCCCTTGAAGGGGATTCCTGCAATAATCATTATGTTTCAAAAGATATTGAACTACCTCAAGACAATGACAATCATCATTTAGAAACACAAGTGATCTCAAGTCAGAGGACATGTGCCACTTGGTGCTTACAAGGATCATTCACATTGTGACAAACAATTGAATATCCTAGTAGGGTCTGTCCAGTACATCCAATGTACCCATGAGTCTACATCTTATTCCATGCTCGAAGCATCCTATAAGATTAGAACACATATTAGTCTCAATCATATCAAGGCTGTCTCATGTTCACCAAGATATCTCGACTAAGGACATATGCTTGTCAGCCTAGCTGAACAGCTTTGAGACATTATTCAGAAGTACACTTATTACAGCAGACAAGGTAGCAACCTGAATAATAACCATGCCTTTATAAACATAAGAGTTTATTACATGATACTTATACAATCCCAAGGCCTCAAACATTAGCCTTAAGGGCATACCCCAACAATCTTCGCTTTTGATAAAGCCATAATCTCTCACAGCTTCATCAAATCGAAGATTACAACTTCAAGATGCTTGCTTTAATCCATAAATGGATTTCTTTAGCCTGTAGACCTTACTAGCATCTCTAGGATAGATGAAGCCATTAGGTTGTGTCATATACACATCCTCAGTCAGCTTCCCATTGAGGAATGATGTCTTCACATCCATCTGCCATATCTTATAATCAAGATATGCAGCTATAGTAAGCAGAATCTGAATGGATTTGATCTAGGCAACTGGCGAGAAGGTTTCATCATAGTCCACCCCGTGGACTTGTTTGAATCCTTTAGCCACTAATTACCCTTATAGGTAACTATGTTGTCATCCATGTCTGTCTTCCCTTATAGGAACATGAATCCAACAACCCATTTTCATGGAGCCGATGAATGCAATTCTTGTTTATGTGGGCTAATCGACAATGCCATAGGAAAGCACCAACTGAACCACTCAGTTTGGTCCTTTTATTATTTGTGTTACACATAGAGCTATCCATGTCCAACACATATAAACCATTGCATAAAGTACCCTTCTCATAGAACATATTTGCAAATGAAAAAGAACAGAAGTTCTTATTTATTTCAAACTTAAATCCCTTCTTAGCCAAGCAAGGAATGGATACAATGTTCTTAGTAAGAGAAGGAACATAGTAGCAATTATATAGCTCTAACTGAAGTCTAGAAGGCAGGGAGAGAGTCAAAATTCCTACAGCAACAGCAGCAACCTATGCCCCATTTCCAACCCATAGGTCAATCTCTCCAGGCCGCACTGATCTACTTTTCTTGAGCCCCTACATATTTGTACAAATATGAGCTCCACATGCGGCATCCAATACCCATGACATAGAAGTCGAAAGGTTGACTTCTGTAACATAAATACCTGAGCCTGAAGACGAAGCTTTGCCTCTCTTCTTCTCATTTTGAAGTCGCACCATGTCCTTTATCATGTGAGGTGGTCCTCCACATGAGTAGCACTTGTTATTCCTAACCCTTTCCATCTTTATCTTCAATGTCTTAGTTAAGCCCTTCGGCTCAACACATTGAATGTCTACTTTAGGAGGGTTGAGCTCAACCAATTCATCAAAAAGCTACCTTAGATTAGAAATAATCTCAAAGGCACTCTTCAATTCATATTGCCCTCGAAACTCAGGCGGCATGTTGGCTAGCATCAAATTAGCAACCTCTAAAGTATCAGCCTGATGCTTATCATAAGCATCCTTCTTAGCCATAGAGGCTGAGCATGGAAGTGGCTTAGGAATAGGCTGCTCAAGGACATAGAGCTTCTTCTCGAGCTTGAGCATAATTCTCAAGTTCATATACCAATCCAGTAAGTTGGATCCAACCAACTTATCCCTTTCCAAGGTAGATCGCAGTGACCATCTGCTATTGTTCGTAGCCATTATTCTACAACAACCAAGAAACAACAAATTAGTATTACTTTTCAGATCATTTAATCTGGACTTGTATTAAATGACCATGGCTCCCATTATTTTAATCGAATTGACAACCCACAAAGTCAATCGGGAAATTTAAGATTTCCTAGTGAGATGGGATCCTTATTCCACATGAGGCTTTGTGTCCCACGAGGGTGGGATGAGATGCACAAAGTGACCCATGCTTCTTAAGGTGGGCGCGCCGGCCGATTGCTCCATGCAACTCCCCTTGTTGAGACAGTCTAGGCATTTCATGTCCAGCGAGGGCTGGAAACAGCATAAAACCCTAACCTCTCAATGATGCCTCTGGAGTTTCATTATGTGCCCAGCACATATGAAAATCTAGTCAAGTCCATTCCTAACCGTTATGCCTAGGGCCCACAAGTTTCCTTGTGAAGGCATGCCCAGGTTAAAACTGGACTGGGGAAACCATTGCCACCACGCACTTTCTAAAGATAAGTGGGTGTGTCCCACGAGGGTGGGAAATAGTTCACAACACCACTGATCGATAGCTTAGTGAGGGCTACGCATTAGAAGGCTATTAGACTTGATATTTTGATCGAGGGTTTTTGAGGTCTCATCAGTTTTATCTTATGTCTAACAATACAGGCAGGCAATCCTATAGTGATAACATAACGATAAAACATCACAGGCATGCTTTAGCAAATATTGAAAATAGTAAAAGAATGATGTGATCATAACCTATTCAAGGCATTGAACCAACCCATGCCAAAGGAGGTTCAACTCTTGACCCAGGACTCAAGCCCCTAGAACTAGACCTAGCCTAGCCAACCTCTAGCTTGGTCTTCATGGTTGGCTCCAAGGTCCTTCTCACCATGGTTTAGCCCTCAAACCCTAGAGGTAGTTATAGGGGAACCTGAGAAGCAACCTCATGGGTTCAGCCATTGCCAAGGTCTTCCTCCAAGGAAGATGCGCCACCATGCAAGGAGCCAAGATAGCTAGCTCTCAAACCCAAAGGGTTCGGCCATGCCAACTTGCGCCAGTTAGTATGCATGTGCCACCAAGGGAGATGCATGCGCCAATGCTCCAAGTGACATGTGCCACCCTAATCTTCCTCTTAGTTAAAACAAAAAGAAAAGCGGCATGCATGCCTCCAAAGAGTACATCATAGGCATGCTAAGGGGTTTGACTCATGACCACGACATTATGCACAACCAAGGTATTTACTCATGCAATTCTACATGCTCATGAAAAACATAAAATCTGAAATTTTACTTTTTCATAAAACAAGTCTCCTTTCCTCATCTTCTTTTCACAAATCTTTTGGTTATTTGCGATTAATTTTTCATGATGACTTTATGGATCCTATCGGCTGGCAATTTTGTCAGATCAAGAGACTCGGCCAGTCCGTACAGACAATGACCGTCCTACTTGACAAAATTACGTGCGTCTTTGATCTTAAATCAATCAGGAAAAACAATCCAAAAATCCAAAAGAGATTGACAAAGAGGATAGGAACAAGAAACTTTAATTTTTCTACTTTAGAAAAACCATGCGCCATATACATATGCAATTTCTGAAAATTGAAATATGGCATGTGAGCATGAAAAAGCATGAAGAACATCGTTGGAGGCCCGCAAGTCGCTCTGATACCACTGTTGGGAAACCCCAGGGATATTTTACAATTTTTTAGAGATAGACAATGCATATTACATTACACAGCGGAAGAATATCCCCGAAACAGGCCAATCCCAAAAACCCAGTGTAGATCGTCATGCGAGGGGATCGACACGATGTGATAGAAAGTACCTAAAGCAAGCGTGGAGGTTGATGTCAAGGTAGGCGCCCAAGTGTTCGCGCTCTGCAGTCTCACACACACGGATTCCATGAGTTTTCTTCTTCCTCGCCCGGTGCTAGTCTCATGAAGAAGATCCAAGCCTTCGTGCTCTTTCTAAACAACTTGCGCCACCTTCTAGGGAAGATGCGCCAAAAGCAAAGGAGGAAGAAGGAGATCCCACCTGATGGGGGCTAGGACGACGAGCCACGAAGGTACAAGTAGAGCCTAAGTTTGCCGTAGACATAGACTCGGAAGCTCTTAAATAAGCTAGCAAGCTCATCCTTAAAGCTAGCTCAATAATTGGAAGAGCACTGCTTGAACCACTGAATAAACTAAAGACGCTTAAGCTTGAGAAGCTGCCACATATTTTCAAGCTATTCAACAAAGAAATATGACCTACATCCACGCAAACCTATGAAGCTGCATGTTAGGCCCAAATATCTTCAAGGTCAAATCAATGCCCATCTTAAACGCTGATCCTTGCAACACACATTGGGAGCGAAAAAGGAAACTCTCTAACATTTCTTTACACAATGCTCGTCTTCAACGTTGGAACGTTACGATGCTCACTTGCAACCAACAATTGAAACTTCTCCAATGTCTCTTTACTGTCGAAGATGGAAACTCCAACGTTCGCCTACAACGTCTGCTGAAGCTTCTCCCTATATGTATCACGCTATTTCTTTGTAATCGATAGAATGTTTTTGAATGAAAGAAATAGTTTTCTTCCAATGGAATCAGATGTTTCCCATCCTCTTCCCCTCTGAGGTGCTTGTGTCACCTAGCTTTCCCTTCTTCCCTCTTCCCTAGTCTCTTCTTCCTCCCGCAATCAAACCAGTCAGTGATGAATGTTCCAGGATTTCTGAAATTTTGAGAGTTCACCGCCGGCAATCCAGCCGTCGCATCCTCATGAAACATCAGCCATCACTCATCGTTCTCAAGATGAAACCAGAGCCACCGACATCCGCCCATCCACCCGTCCGATCACCGGAATTGAACGTCTGTCCGAGCACCCTGCTTCACTCGCGCAACTTCCCCTATTCCGGCCAACATTTGCTTCGTCGCCTCCGTCCGTGTTCCGACGACATCCTCGCCTCCTCCGCCACCTCCCATCAGTGCTCCGACGTCTTCAGTAACAATTCATCTTGACTCCAACACCGCCGATGAACGATCCATGCCCTATCGCCGTTGATCAGCGCCGGCTTCCCTCCCTCTGTTTCTCAGACTTGTTACTTCAAGTTTCCTGTTGCTCTCAATACTAACTTGATTACACTTATTTCTGCAGGTTTTTAACATGCTCAGACAAGCCTCTAGCTTTGATCCTTGGATCCAATAGCAAGACCTGATACTCCTCTATCATTCGGGTCTATTGGGGCGAATTAATATTGAACAGATCAACCTGCAAGACGCTACAACTTTTGATGAATGATACATTTATGCACAAGTTTTATTCTCTAATCTGATTAGCTATTTTTTTCGTAGATGTCCTTATTACCTAACAGTTCTTCACTCTCCAATTTCTAAATGATTCATAAGAACTAGTTTCGTTCTACATCTCGGTTTAATCAGTTTCAATATTGGTTGAATGGATATTCCTGCAAAGCATGGCCACTTTTCATAACTGATCATCCTCTATAGTGTTGCTTTTCGTAACTTTGTTCTCTAGAAAGACAGCACCCCGAGCAACAAAAACTTTATTCTCGGTGGGAACATAGAAGTAGTAACCCTTAGTTTCCTCAGGGTACCCTAGAAACACGCACTTATATTATCAACATGGCAATTATATGACTAAAAATTAGAGTTTAAGAATAAACCTAATTTCTTACGATTAATTCTAAACTCAATGATTTTTAGGGTTCTAAATCTCAAGCAATCAAATTTTCAATCTATTTTGCGAGATTCTAAAACATGCTTATAAACATAAATCTAAAGAGAATTAAAGACAAATCATCACAAAAGAAGAGTTATCATAATTAAAATTTATCATGATGAAAATAAGAGATGTCTAGTCATTAAAAGTCAAGGGGATTACACCCCATGTCCCAAAAATAGTCTAAGCTAGCATGGTAGGAAGATTACAATGATCCATAGTGTCAAAGTTGTAAGGAATCAAAGAAAAAAGGAAAGAACAAATAACTACACAGCTATAATGAAAATTACAACCGTAATTTCCAATCGTGAACAGTGACGGCGATGGTCGTTCGCTGAATTCTTCGTCTGAGATCCTTTTGCTCTGAAACTTCTGGAGTATGCTCTCCTACTCCAGGCGAAGCTTTTATGTGAAAATCGCGGCCGGAGATGGCCTCTACGCTTCTCGGCAGTGAACCATAAGGCAGCTGCTAGAATCATGATTTCTCTCTGTGTAGTGGACGAAAATTAGGGCTTTCGCCCTTGGCGTGTTCTCCTCCTCGGAGGCTCTCTTTTCTCTTCTTGCAGCTCTGAATTTAAAGGCCTGGATCATTCGCAATCATCAGCGTAAATCAACCTTCAATTTGACCAGGAAAATCACGCGTCCAAGTCGTAATTACGGCCGTAATGTTGGTTACGATAGGGCCGTAATTTCTCATCTAATCTCTGTTCACACAATCCTGGAAAATATGGCACCGTAATGTTGGTTACGGCAATGCCGTAATATCTACTAAATTCTCTGGATGAAAAATCCTGAAATTACGGCACTTTTTAAAGAATACGGTAGTGCTACGTTCGTCAGTGAAATTACGGTGCCGTAATTATGATTACAGCACTACCGTAATTTGGTTTGTTGCTTCAATCTTCATAAAAATCATCGTGAAATCTTTTCTTGATGATGGAAATTCTTTTGTGTATTTGATTTTGCTTGAAAACACCTTAAAATCGTGCCTTTTTAGCTGAAAGTCATGAAAAACCAAAATATAAGTAGATTTTGCAATATTTGATTAAAAAGACATAAAAAATAAGCAAAGGAGCATAAATATGACACAAAACGATATATGAAATGGCATGAAATTTACTATAAAATTTGGTGTCAACAATCACATAAGGCTCAAGCAAATAAATAGAATAAAGAACACTCTTATGGAAAATATACCCTCTTTTGAAAAATGAATTTCTAAAATATAATCACTCATGAAATATTCAACCAACTTTTTGCACAAAATTTCAAATAAGTACATCGTTTTTTGAAATCAATCTTTAAGTTTCACAACTTTGATCAAATAAAATTTCGCAACTCGCATAAAAAAATCTCAATCTCATGATTTCACCTTTGTTTCAGTTTAAATCTACTATACCTTTGTTTACAGGAATTAAGTCTCCAAGATCTTTTTCCACACATAATTTTTGTTTTCTTCTCTCTCTCTCACCTCTTTTATTTTAAATAAATGGCATATACTCACATAGGTACATACCTTTTATTTTAGACTTCAACCCATGTTCTTCGATACCACTATCAATTTTTGTAACATCCCACATACTTAACCCCAAACAAATAACACAATCGCAAAAGCAATAGGATGTTTCATATAAGATCGATCAAATGCTAGGTAAAACCGAGTTCAAGGAAAACACGATCTGAAAATTTTCAAAACTCCAAACACATAAAATCTTCGAATCACAAATCTTATATCACATAAAGGTACCTGCCACCACGCAATACGTGCACTAGACATATGCACGTTACAGTTATATCAAAACCGATTGCAAAAATACACATCAATTTCAATTTCAAAACAAACCCACAAAATCGATTTTTATAAACTAATACCAAACACCGAAACCAGGCCGAAGCCCGCGGTGACACAAAAGTCAAACTCAATTAACTGCCACAATCTGGCAACACAATGTCACATAGTTCACATGGTTCACATCACAGAGTTCACATAGATCATATAATTCATATTCGGCCATAGCCGGCCTCAATTTAATTAAGCAAAAACATAGGGCCACAACCGGCACCATAAGCATAAATCATAACATCAGTATCAAGCTAACTGCGCCCCTGCTCTTTACCTGAAAATAGTGAGGGGTGAGCTACACAGCCCAGTGAGTGGATAGTCTAATTGACCATCCATAACATACACTCAAAAATATAGGCAGATTGTTTTAAAAATCTTTAACAGGAACATAGTGTCAACATATCACCAGATTAAATAAAAAGATTTAATACAAAGTCACATAACAGTCAGATGTACACACCAACATATAATCAACTCAGGTTCTAAACAAACTCAGGTTCTAGAGTTATACTCTAAACCAACCGAACACATCTTCTAAACCAACTAAACACACCAACACATATTTAACCTAGTTGTCCAGCATATCATAAGTGACCAATATGGTCTAACCCGGCTTGGCCAAAGCACTGGGAGCTGCAAAATCTCGTGCAACACATAAACATGGACAGTGAATAGAATCAGGAGGTGGCCCCCGTCAGGTCACGACGTGGCACGCTGGTCTATCACGCCATAACATAAAACGAGAATAGAATCAGGAGGTGGCCCCCGTCAGGTCACGACGTGGCACGCTGGTCTATCCCGCCATAACATAAAACGAGAATAGAATCAGGAGGTGGCCCCCGTCAGGTCACGACGTGGCACGCTGGTCTATCCCGCCATAACATAAAACGAGAATAGAATCAGGAGGTGGCCCCCGTCAGGTCACGACGTGGCACGCTGGTCTATCCCGCCATAACATAAAACGAGAATGATGACATCAAGAGGTGGCCCCTGTCTGACCAAGACATGGCACTTTGGGTCTTATATCATTCCCAACACATAAAAGAGTAATGACATCAAGAGGTGGCCCCTGTCTGACCAAGACATGGCACTTTGGGTCAAAACCCGTTCTCCCAAAAGGTTACTACTGGACAACACACATATCTTATTTCATAATTTCACATAGGTGGACATATTTCACAAAGGTGGACTCCTAAGTGTCAACTTGACTCTAGGATAGCCATCACAAAAATCACATCGGGCAGGCTGAACTTCAACCCCCATCACAATAATCATAATAGGCAGGCTGAACATCAACCCCCACACATATCACAATACAGGGCTGAAATTCAAACCCTTAACATATCACACAACAGGGCTATCCCCTTGAGTTCATAGTTACACCTAGCCTTAGTCCTAACCATCACATAATCACAACACATAATATTCGAACCTCATAACCACATAATTTTCGAATTTCACATAACCACATAATATTCACATATTCAAAGATCACTTAACATGCCAAAAATCACAAATCACAATATTTAAAAAATCACATAACATAGTGTAGTCCTTAAATTTCAGGCTGGTCAGTTCAGTGTAATTTTGCTAAGTTATCAACCAATGTTCTCTATCAATATTTCATGTCATTACTTTCTACATACACCACTCAATTAAAAATACATAATAATACAGAAAATTCACCAAATTTCGTTCACAATTAACATAAATGTAGAATATCACAACTTCATAGTTTTCTACTAGTTCTGATAACAAAAGACAGAAATACCCCTAGTTCAAAGTTTAAGTCATGCAGGAAAAGTTATCCAAAAATTTCGTAAAAATATTCATTACATCCCTCATGATCCCTAGATTCGAAATTTCAAGTTTTCCCCAATTTTAACTAGAAAATTTACCGAATTACCCCTAGGTCAATGTCAGTCAACAGAAACTTTTATTTCTAAAAATTCTCAAAAAATTACAGTAGAGTCCTCATATACCTAATTTCATGAATATCAAGTTTTCCCCAAATTTTACCCATGCATTTGGGCGTAACTTCATGAAGAAGGGTCGAAATTCTCATTCAAGCCCTAAACTTCATACAATTGAAAAACTAAAGCTACATACATGCTTAAACAAGGTCTAATTGATGATTAGAAGCCTTAAAAATGAAAAGCCCTAATTCTCATACAATCTAGGGTTTTCGAAATTTTAGGGAAAACATAGAAACATGTACAAAAATTGAAATTAAGGGTTCATGCCATGTTTCTAAGCAATAATCTCAAGCATACATGGATTAAGTGGAAGAGAAAATCCACTCACCTTGAAACTTAGGTTAAAAACTTCCCAAAAACTTGTCTAAAGCCTTGATGTCGCCACCAATAGAAGAAGAAACTCCACCCAACACTAAGGAACGTCGGCCAAAGGGAAGAGGAAGAAGAAATCGCCCAAGAACTCTTCAATATTCGCCACTTCTTCTCTAGCCGCCACTTAAATTTTTCCCAAGCCAAAAATCGCCCAAAAAATCTACCCTAGCCGAACTTACCACTTAAAATTTCGGTTTTGCTTAATTTTAACCCACTAACCAATTAAATCCAATAGGTTTAACCCATTAACTAAATAATTTCGAATTTTAAACCCAATAACCCAATATCTCATAATTAACCAATTATTTAATTAATTTAACCATTAACCAATCATTTAACGAAAATCCATTAAGGATTTAACTAACATCCAATAAGGATTTAATTAACCAATAGAGTATAATTAATTAACCAATAAGATCTAATTAATTAACTTAAAATTTACAACCCAAAATCCTAATTAATTTATCACAAACAACCAATGATAATTTATCATAAATTAACAGTCAATAATCAAACAAATAATCTCTAATTAATTAACTATCAACCAATACATAAAAATATCACAATCAATAATTTTATTTAAATCCAAATAATGCTTACCAGAACCTAAGATCCTTGGATCTTACATTCCTCCCTCCTTATAGAGCTTTAGTCCTCTAAAGCTCAGCATCCATATCATCAAAGAGGTAAGCATAATTTTTCCTCATATCAGCTTCAGTCTCCCAAGTCGCTTCTTCAACTGATTGATTTCCCCAGATAACCTTTACCAAAGGTATAGTCTTGTTCCTCAGAACTTTATCCTTCCTATCCACAATCCGGAGAGGTCTTTCCTCAAAAGTCAAGTCACTCTGAATCTGAAGAGGTTCCAACTCCAACACATGAGATGGATCAGGATGATACTTCCTCAAAGCAGAGACATGGAATACATTATGTACATGGTCCATAGCAGGAGGTAAAGCTAAACGGTAAGCCACTGGACCAACTCTCTCAACAATATCAAAAGGGCCTACAAACCTAGGGCTCAACTTGCCCTTTTTACCAAACCTCATAACACCCTTAGTAGGCGACACCTTCAAGAACACATGGTCTCCTACCATAAACTCCAAAGGACGACGTCGGTCATCGGCATAACTCTTCTGTCTGTCCCGAGCAATTTTCAGCTTATCCTGGATTTCTCTGACCTTATCAGTAGTCTCCTGTACTGCATCAGATCTCAAAATCCTCCTGTCACCAGTTTCCTCCCAACACAAGGGAGTCCTACACCTTCTTCCATACAAAGCCTCATAAGGAGCCATCTGAATACTGGAGTGGAAACTATTATTATAAGTGAACTCTATCAAAGATAGGTCCCGGTTCCACTCAGAACTCCAATCGACCACATAGGCTCTCAACAAATCTTCTAGAGTCTGTATAGTACGCTCCGTCTGGCCATCAGACTGAGGATGTATGCGGTACTAAAACTCAACTTAGTACCCAAACCCTCCTGTAAACTCCTCCAAAATCTGGACAAAAATCGAGAATCCCTATCAGACACAATATCAACTGGCACTCCATGCAGTCTGACTATCTCATCAATGTACAATCTGGCCAGCCTCTCTAATGAATAAGTCATCTTAATCGGGAGAAAATGGGCTGATTTAGTAAGTCTATCAACAATCACCCAAATAGCATCATGACCCAATCTGGTTCTGGGCAAACCACACACAAAATCCATACTGATGCATTCCCACTTCCACTCAGGAATAGGAAGAGGTTGCAACAAACCACCAGGCTTCTGATGTTCAGCCTTTATAGTCTGACAGGTCAAACACCTAGAGACAAAATCAAACACTTCTTTCTTCATACCCGGCCACCAAAAATTTTTCTTGAGATCCTGATACATCTTAGTCACGCCAGGATGTAGAGAATATTTGGAGTTATGGCTGTCCTCCAATATTTCCTTCCTCAAGCTCGGTTCCTCAGGGACACATACCCTTCCACGAAACCGAAGAATACCATCATCAGACAGGCTAAAATCCTGAACTGCGCCATCAACCAGACTATCCCTGATCTGAACTAATTTCGGATCTACAGACTGCTGATCTCTGATCTTCTGCCACAAAGCAGACTGTACTCTGAGAAAAGCCACATAACCAGTCTGAACTCTAGGAGAAACACTGATCCTGAGATCTCTGAACTCCTGCAGTAACTGCCACTCACTGACCCGCAGTGCAGCTACCGAAGTAACTGGATGCCTGCTCAGTGCATCCGCCACCACATTGGCCTTTCCAGCCTGATACTGAATAGAGAAGTCATAGTCTTTGATCAACTCCATCCATCTTCTCTGTCTCATGTTCAACTCCTTCTGAGTGAAGATATACTTGAGACTCTGGTGATCAGTGAACAGATCAAATTCCTGACCCAACAAATAGTGACGCAATATCTTCAATGCAAAGACTACGGCCGCCAACTCTAAATCATGAGTAGGGTAGTTCAATTCATACTCCTTCAGTTGTCTCGAAGCATAGGCTACTACAGAACCCTTCTGCATCAAGACACAACCCAACCCTTTGCCTGAAGCATCTGTATAGACAGTAAACCTTTCCCCATCACTAGGAATAATGAGGATCGGTGTACTAGTCAACCTTCTCTTCAGCTCTTGGAAGCTCTCTTCACACTTATCATCCCAAATAAACTTAGCCTCCTTTCTGGTCAATTTAGTTAAAGGACCCGCCAGCTTGGAGAATCCCTCAACAAATCTCCGGTAATAACCTGCCAAACCCAGAAAACTCCTGATCTCAGTAGCACTAGTAGGTCTTCCCCAATCAAGGATAGCTTGTACTTTAACAGGATCCACAGACACTCCCTGACCAGAAATCACATGTCCCAGAAAACTGATCTTCTCTAACCAGAACTCACACTTACTAGCCTTGGCATATAACCGGTTCTTCCTCAGAACCTCCAGTACCTTGCGCAAATCACTGACATGATCTGAAGTAGTCCGAGAGTACACCAATATATCGTCTATAAAGACCACCACACAAGAGTCAAGCAACTCATGGAATACCCTGTTCATCAAATCCATGAAGACGGCAGGTGCATTCGTCAGTCCAAAAGGCATAACTAAAAATTCGAAATGCCCATACCTGGTCCTGAAAGCAGTCTTAAATATATCCTCATCCTTGACCCTAAGCTGATAATACCCTGATCTCAGATCAATCTTAGAGAACACTGTAGCTCCCTGTAATTGATCAAATAGATCATCAATTCTGGGAAGAGGATACTTATTCTTAATGGTCACTTGGTTCAACTGCCTGTAGTCTATACACATCCTCAGGGTTCCATCCTTCTTCTTCACAAATAGCACTGGCGCTCCCTAGGGAGAAGCACTAGGCCGAATATACCCTTTCTCTAGCAATTCCTCCAGTTGTTTCTTAAGCTCGGCCAACTCTGAAGTAGCCATACGATAAGGAGCTCTGGAGATAGGTGCCGTACCCGGCGCCAACTCAATGCCAAATTCTACTTCTCTAACTGGTGGTAAACCTGAAAATTCCTCAGAGAACACATCAGGAAATTCTTTCACCACCGCCATCTGAGTCAAATCAGAAGTAGAATCATCCTGCACCTTAACATGCGCAAGATAACCCTTGCATCCACTAGCCAGTAATTTCCTGGCCTGCAAGAAAGATATCACATGCGGTCCTTGGTCTGACACTAGACCTCTCACAAACAGTCGATTCCCATCTAACAAATTCAAAGTGATTACTTTCTCAAAGCAATCCACAGAGGCATGATGGGAAGACAACTAATCCATTCCTAAGATGATATCATAATCTTGCATGTCTAAGAGGATTAGATCTACCAGAAACTCATAACCCTCTACATGTACTACACAGTCAGCACACACAGTGTCTGTAGACAATGACTTTCCTAAGGGAGTACTCACAGACACAACATAATTCATCATCTTAGGTAACACAGGTAAACATGCAGCAAATCTAACAGATACAAAAGACAGATTTGCACCGGGATCAAATAGAATGCGAGCTAACTGATCAAATACGAATAAAGTACCTTCCACGACGGATCGGGAAGCTCGTGTATCCTTCTCAGCCACAGCATACACTCTAGTCTGAACTGTAGGCTTATCTGCGCCTCTAGGTTGCATCTCAGGTTCTTTGCAGTCCCTGGCCATGTGCCCAGGTTTCTTACATTTGAAGCACATGCCATTCTTCCTGTGACAGTCTTTCAGTAGATGTCCTCTGAGCCCACAATAACTGCAAGTCCCGTTCTCAGTGTGGTTGTTCCTTACATCCCTGGTATCCCTGGACTGCTGCGGTGCATACTGCTGCGGTGCCTTGTAGGAGTAAGGCCTATACCTGCTCTTCTTGTAATCTTTATGCCTAGGGTACTTCTTACCCTTGCCGCCACTGCCATACTGAGGAACCGCTGCCTCAGCTGCAGGAACCACTGCCACCGTAGCATGAGAACTCCTCTCAGATATATACCTCTCTACAGTGCGTGCTCACCCAACTGTCTCAACATAGGTCTCCAAGTGTTGAGCACCAACCTGCTCTCGAATATCCCATCTGAGACCTCTCAGAAACTTAGTAGCTCTCCTCTTTTCAGTGTTTATCAGATGAGGAGCATACTTTCCCAATTTTGTGAACTGTACTTCATACTGGTCCACTGTCATATCACCCTGCTCCAGGTGAATAAATGCTACCTCTCGATCCTCCACCAAACTATCTGGGAAGTACTTCTCGTTAAATCGAGACAAGAAGTAAGGCCAATCAACTGTCTCATGTCTTTCCGTTGCTAGTCTCACAACTCCCTTCCACCACTCATCTGCGTCGCCACGCATCATATAGGTGGACAGACATAGCTTATCCTCATCTGAGCAGCGCATGACTTGGAAAATCTTTTCCAAGCACAACTGTCAGTTCTCAGCAGTACTGGATTCTGAGCCCCCATAAAATGAGCTAGGACCCAGTTTCTGGAATTCACTCACAAGCGAGGCATAGCGCTTGTGACACACACATACCACAGTCAGGAAAACAAACATAAACCTATCCGGTGTCTAGCAATACACAAACATGTTTTCCCCCAAACTAAGTTTTAGCTAGCGAACTCCTCTGATACCATTCTGTAACATCCCACATACTTAACCCCAAACAAATAACACAATCGCAAAAGCAATAGGATGTTTCATATAAGATCGATCAAATGCTAGGTAAAACCGAGTTCAAGGAAAACACGATCTGAAAATTTTCAAAACTCCAAACACATAAAATCTTCGAATCACAAATCTTATATCACATAAAGGTACCTGCCACCACGCAATACGTGCACTAGACATATGCACGTTACAGTTATATCAAAACCGATTGCAAAAATACACATCAATTTCAATTTCAAAACAAACCCACAAAATCGATTTTTATAAACTAATACCAAACACCGAAACCAGGCCGAAGCCCGCGGTGACACAAAAGTCAAACTCAATTAACTGCCACAATCTGGCAACACAATGTCACATAGTTCACATGGTTCACATCACAGAGTTCACATAGATCATATAATTCATATTCGGCCATAGCCGGCCTCAATTTAATTAAGCAAAAACATAGGGCCACAACCGGCACCATAAGCATAAATCATAACATCAGTATCAAGCTAACTGCGCCCCTGCTCTTTACCTGAAAATAGTGAGGGGTGAGCTACACAGCCCAGTGAGTGGATAGTCTAATTGACCATCCATAACATACACTCAAAAATATAGGCAGATTGTTTTAAAAATCTTTAACAGGAACATAGTGTCAACATATCACCAGATTAAATAAAAAGATTTAATACAAAGTCACATAACAGTCAGATGTACACACCAACATATAATCAACTCAGGTTCTAAACAAACTCAGGTTCTAGAGTTATACTCTAAACCAACCGAACACATCTTCTAAACCAACTAAACACACCAACACATATTTAACCTAGTTGTCCAGCATATCATAAGTGACCAATATGGTCTAACCCGGCTTGGCCAAAGCACTGGGAGCTGCAAAATCTCGTGCAACACATAAACATGGACAGTGAATAGAATCAGGAGGTGGCCCCCGTCAGGTCACGACGTGGCACGCTGGTCTATCACGCCATAACATAAAACGAGAATAGAATCAGGAGGTGGCCCCCGTCAGGTCACGACGTGGCACGCTGGTCTATCCCGCCATAACATAAAACGAGAATAGAATCAGGAGGTGGCCCCCGTCAGGTCACGACGTGGCACGCTGGTCTATCCCGCCATAACATAAAACGAGAATAGAATCAGGAGGTGGCCCCCGTCAGGTCACGACGTGGCACGCTGGTCTATCCCGCCATAACATAAAACGAGAATGATGACATCAAGAGGTGGCCCCTGTCTGACCAAGACATGGCACTTTGGGTCTTATATCATTCCCAACACATAAAAGAGTAATGACATCAAGAGGTGGCCCCTGTCTGACCAAGACATGGCACTTTGGGTCAAAACCCGTTCTCCCAAAAGGTTACTACTGGACAACACACATATCTTATTTCATAATTTCACATAGGTGGACATATTTCACAAAGGTGGACTCCTAAGTGTCAACTTGACTCTAGGATAGCCATCACAAAAATCACATCGGGCAGGCTGAACTTCAACCCCCATCACAATAATCATAATAGGCAGGCTGAACATCAACCCCCACACATATCACAATACAGGGCTGAAATTCAAACCCTTAACATATCACACAACAGGGCTATCCCCTTGAGTTCATAGTTACACCTAGCCTTAGTCCTAACCATCACATAATCACAACACATAATATTCGAACCTCATAACCACATAATTTTCGAATTTCACATAACCACATAATATTCACATATTCAAAGATCACTTAACATGCCAAAAATCACAAATCACAATATTTAAAAAATCACATAACATAGTGTAGTCCTTAAATTTCAGGCTGGTCAGTTCAGTGTAATTTTGCTAAGTTATCAACCAATGTTCTCTATCAATATTTCATGTCATTACTTTCTACATACACCACTCAATTAAAAATACATAATAATACAGAAAATTCACCAAATTTCGTTCACAATTAACATAAATGTAGAATATCACAACTTCATAGTTTTCTACTAGTTCTGATAACAAAAGACAGAAATACCCCTAGTTCAAAGTTTAAGTCATGCAGGAAAAGTTATCCAAAAATTTCGTAAAAATATTCATTACATCCCTCATGATCCCTAGATTCGAAATTTCAAGTTTTCCCCAATTTTAACTAGAAAATTTACCGAATTACCCCTAGGTCAATGTCAGTCAACAGAAACTTTTATTTCTAAAAATTCTCAAAAAATTACAGTAGAGTCCTCATATACCTAATTTCATGAATATCAAGTTTTCCCCAAATTTTACCCATGCATTTGGGCGTAACTTCATGAAGAAGGGTCGAAATTCTCATTCAAGCCCTAAACTTCATACAATTGAAAAACTAAAGCTACATACATGCTTAAACAAGGTCTAATTGATGATTAGAAGCCTTAAAAATGAAAAGCCCTAATTCTCATACAATCTAGGGTTTTCGAAATTTTAGGGAAAACATAGAAACATGTACAAAAATTGAAATTAAGGGTTCATGCCATGTTTCTAAGCAATAATCTCAAGCATACATGGATTAAGTGGAAGAGAAAATCCACTCACCTTGAAACTTAGGTTAAAAACTTCCCAAAAACTTGTCTAAAGCCTTGATGTCGCCACCAATAGAAGAAGAAACTCCACCCAACACTAAGGAACGTCGGCCAAAGGGAAGAGGAAGAAGAAATCGCCCAAGAACTCTTCAATATTCGCCACTTCTTCTCTAGCCGCCACTTAAATTTTTCCCAAGCCAAAAATCGCCCAAAAAATCTACCCTAGCCGAACTTACCACTTAAAATTTCGGTTTTGCTTAATTTTAACCCACTAACCAATTAAATCCAATAGGTTTAACCCATTAACTAAATAATTTCGAATTTTAAACCCAATAACCCAATATCTCATAATTAACCAATTATTTAATTAATTTAACCATTAACCAATCATTTAACGAAAATCCATTAAGGATTTAACTAACATCCAATAAGGATTTAATTAACCAATAGAGTATAATTAATTAACCAATAAGATCTAATTAATTAACTTAAAATTTACAACCCAAAATCCTAATTAATTTATCACAAACAACCAATGATAATTTATCATAAATTAACAGTCAATAATCAAACAAATAATCTCTAATTAATTAACTATCAACCAATACATAAAAATATCACAATCAATAATTTTATTTAAATCCAAATAATGCTTACCAGAACCTAAGATCCTTGGATCTTACAATTTTACATAGTGCCAATTAGAGGAGTCATTATCTTTTTCTCTCTCTTTTTTTTAAGACTTCAACCCATCTCTTAGGTACCACTGTCAATTTTACACAGTGCCAAGTAGGGGAGTCTCTCACTATTTTTTTGGATCTTGGATTCCTTCTTCCCAACAAATTGTAAGATAAACCAAACATCAACTAGGTTAATCAATTGACATCAATTTAAAAATTACACTCATATGATCATTTTATTCAAGAAAGATGTTTCACTCTTAGATTGCATTCATCAAACAACATACCTACCCAAAACCATATACATCAATCAATGATAAATTTCAACAAGTAGATATATATTGAAGAAATAAATTCAACATAATAGGAATATTTCCATTCACAGGCATGCATGAACATTCATCATCAATATTAAATCTACATACTCCCCATCATATGGATTCAAGTCATTACAAAAAGGTGTGAAGCATGAAACCCAAGTAGTTAAAAGATGTAAAGTGATGGAATCAAGCAATGACATCGAACAGAAATCTCAGTAAGTGATGCAATCATAGCAAATAGGAAAGCAAATCAAGTGGCAACACCATACAACGATATAGAATAAGATCACTAGAAAGTGCAAACGATACTCACAATATTATATAATAAACTCAATTGATGCTCGGGGTGTAGTATCGGGTTAGGTGCGGCTATGTCTAAAGATGTGCCTTTTGAAAATTTTATCTGCACAATTTTAGGTACATAAGACTCAGACCGAAAATAGTATCTAACTAAAATAATAAAAACAAATTTGGAAGGGAGAATCAGAGATGTTGCCGGAGATCTGAAGACAGGATGCTAGTGGGAAGAGCTGATGCATCACAGAAGCAGAGGTGCAACAGATGCTAGCTGAAAAGCTACTAGCAATGAAGAAGATGGTGCCTATAGTAGAGTGATGATGGATAGTCTTCAGTGGCCAGCTGGAGACTATAGTCTTGGAGGTGAGAACGTCGGCTGATGCAAAAGATAGCACTACAAGAAAAATTCAGAGTCACTAATGAAGATTCTACTGCATAAGTAAATAATATCGTGGAATAAGAGGCAGTAGAAGAAGTAAGAGTCAGTTGGGGGTATAATCCAGTGTCGACGGCTGGAAACAGTGGTGTCAGAAGCAGATGCAAATCTGGAGAAGAAGCTGCAAGTGTCCAAGGATAGCAGAGCAGCATACTGAAATTTTTTATGAAAAGTAGCCCTACACAAGAATAAGATTAATGATCCAAAAAGAAAATGGACAAAACCAAGTTGTATAACAAGATATGTTCTTTTCAGACGTATGAAAATCAAAGGATCAAAATCTTTCAGGAATTTAGGGTATCAACAGAAAGAAGGCTACTCAGATTACAAAATCAGAAACTGCACAGAAGTTAGTCAGATTCGAAAAGTTGCCATGTATTCTAGGATGATCCATGAACTTTAAAATTCAGAACAAATATCCAAATAATAGACAAAGATGAGTAGTTTATTGTTGTGCCAAAGATTAAAAATTTTCCTAACCTAGTTTCTTAAAATCACAGCGAGAAAACACCTAGTTAGATAAGCAGAATTCAGTTTTCAGATAACGGGCGTGAAATACGTTACGACAGTGCCGTAATTTACATAGAATTCTCGGATCATAAATAGGAAGGAAATATTGTACCATGAAGCTTATTACCGCCCTACCGTAAAAGTCAAGGAAATTTTGGGTTAAAAATCACTCAGAAATACGGCACGTGAAGTCAAAAACGGACAGAAATACTGTAAAAGTCACGTAAGGCAATTACGGTAGTGCCGTAAAAGCTATAAAAGTCTTGGGAGAAATCGGACGAACATCACGGCACCGTGATAATGATTACGGCAGTGCCGTATTTTGAGCAAAATTTTATTTTCCCTGCAAAAATAAAACAAAATTAGTTCTAAAGTAAAAGAAACTAAACTAAGGTAAGAGTGCTTGGGTTGCCTCCCAAGAAGCACTAATTTTTGGTCCGTAGCTTGACCAAAACTCAAATATCATGGTGAAACAGGTGGATCAGTACCATAATAAACAGCATATAATTTTCTGCATTTCCTTTGTCCAAAAAGTTTAGCCACTAATCCAAATATCCAAAATTTCATGTAAATCAAGATCGACGTGGCTTTCTTAAATTTGTAGAAATCAAAATCAAAATTTTGAAATCTACACAAAGGATGTTCAATAATCTTCCTAAATTTGTCAGTAAGCAAAATCTTCAGTCCTTTATTCAAATTTAGATTTTCAATAAGAATAAGAGTAGGACTTTGATCAAAAGATTCAAATATTGGATTATGAAAATAGTCTTTCTGTCTCTCATTAGATTCTTAAATAAAGCACAATCTTTCAAATAAATCAGAAGATTGAACAATAGATATGGGCAAAGCATCAGAGTGAGATTCATTATTCAAATCCTTTTCAAGTTCCTCAATTTCAAAATTACTAACAAAATCAGAGTAAGATTTTCCTAAATCAGTCCCCTCATATTCTTCATCAGATTTAACCATAAATGAGTTTTCATCAAATGAATCACTATCTTTAGAATAAAGAGGGAATTTGAGAAAATCAATTTCTTCAAACTTTTCCACAAATAAATCATCAGATGAATCAATTTTACAATCATCAAAATCAGAGTGAGATTCAATAATGTTCACATAAGGCTCAATCTCAAAACAGTCATAATCATAGGGGGAATTTTCTAAATCATTTTTTTCAGTTTCCAAATCAAAATCAAACAAACAAGTTCGTTGTGCTATCTTTGCTACTAACATTTCAGTATCGGCACATATATCATCAAGCCTAGAATTTATTTGCCTTAGTGTCTCATTTACATCATCATTTTGTTTCTTCTGGGCTTCCATAAACTGAGCAAACATAGATTCTAGGTTAGATTTTTTAGTTTTCTCAAGGTATGGTTCAGAAATATGATTGGAGCCATCCTCATAATAAGAAGTTTAATTTTCACATCTAGAATAATATTGATCATCTTGATACCATGGTTTATAGGGATTTGGAGGAATCAAAATTAGGCAATTAGATGCATAATGATCAAGACATCCACAAATATCACATCTGACAGGAGAATAAGATGTCTCAACAGAGTGCATTTAAGAGTCTAATTGATCCGCAAGAGAATTACCATGTGGCATGTATACCTCACCTCTTTTAGTTGCCCATGAGTTATAATTAAAAGACATATCTTCGAATCTATCCAGAACAGAAAGATTATCCAACACAAATCAATTAGAGTTTTTTTTTCAGAATATAGAAAAAAATATAGAAAGTATAAAACACAAGCAAATTCACAAATTTAAGAATTCACAGTTCTGTCACAACTTGTGAAATCCAAAACCTGCAAAAGCAGAAAACAAAGTTAAATCTAAAACAATTAAAACTTAGTCTAGCAATACTAACAACTATTTTGATATTAACAAAACTAAGGTCCCCAACAATAGATGATAGATGAAAAGCTACTAGCAATGAAGAAACTCGAAGTGGATGGATACTCGAAGTAATAAAAAGATATCGAACAATAGAGACCTTATTGTTAAGTACCAAATAATTGTATTCTGACTAGCTAAGCAAACTGAAATAGTATGAAACGAATGATCCAAAAGAATTATTGGAAAATATTAGAGAGAAAAGCTGGGACTAGGGGTTCATCCACCTTGATTTTTATGACTAGATATAAATGTTCGTCAATCAAATCTTAATATGATAAAGACATAATTTACTTAATAAAGGGATTGTCTCACTTTCGTGTAGACAACCATGCAAGAACTGATCTTCACTTTCATGTAGGATCTATTCTTAAGCTGATGATAAGTAAATTATTGTCTAAGAACTCAAGTATCACTTTCGTACATCCGAATTCTAGGCCAATCGTCTCATATGGGAACTGGAACTCAAGGATCACTTTCGTGCATCCGAATTATTAAACAAAGATCTCAAATTATGGCACAAGTTTTCATACTTTAGTTTCCACATGCTCATGCTTAGGGTTTTCTAACGATCCGATCTTCACTTTCGTGCAAGATCTTCATGGCAAACACAATTAATTCAATCTCTAGGCTTATATTATCAACATGACAATTATATCACTAAAAATTAGAGTTTAAGAATAAACCTAATTTCTTACGATTAATTCTAAACTCAATGATTTTTAGCGTTCTAAATCTCAAGCTATTTTGTGAGATTCTAAAACATGTTGATAAACATAAATCTAAAGAGAATTAAAGACAAATCATCACAAAAGCAGAGTTACCATAATTAAAATTTATCATGATGAAAATAAGAGATGTCTAGTGATAAAAGTAAGAGGATTACACCCCATGTCCCAAAAATAGTCTCAGCTAGCATGGTAGGAATATTACAATGATCCATAGTGTCAAAGTGTAAGGAATCAAAGAAAAAGGGGAAGAACAAATAACCACATGGCTGTAATGAAAATTACAGCCGTAATTTCAAATCGTGAACAGTGCCGGCGTTGGTCATTTGCTGAGTTCTCCGTTGTCTGAGATCCTTTTGCTCTGAAACTTCTGGAGTATGCTCTCCTACTCCAGGCGAAGCTTCTATGTGAAAATCGCAGCCGGAGATGGCCTCTATGCTTCCCAACGGTGAGCCCTAAGGCAGCTGCTAGAATCGTTATTTCTCTTTGTGTAGTGGATGAAAATTAGGCTTTCACCCTTGGCGTGTTCTCCTCCTCGGAGGCTCTCTTTTCTCTTCTTGCAGCTCTGGATTTAAAGGCTTAGATCGTCCGCAATCATCAAAGCAAAAATCGGACTTCAATTTGACCAGGAAAATCGCGCGTCCAAGTCGTAATTACGGCCGTAATGTTGGTTACGGTAGGGCCGTAATTTCTCATCTAATCTCTGTTCACAAAATCCTGGAAAATACGACACCATAATGTTGGTTACGGCAGTGCTGTAATATCTACTAAATTCTCTGGATGAAAAATCCTGAAATTACGGCACTTCTCAAAGAATACAGTAGTGCCACGTTCGTCAGTGAAATTATGGTGCCGTAATTATGATTACGGGACTACCATAATTTGGTTTGTTGCTTCAATCTTCATGAAAATCATCATGAAATCTTCTTTTGATGATGGAAATTCTTCTGTGTATTTGATTTTGCTTGAAAACACCTTAAAATCGTGCCTTTTTAGCTGAAAATCATGAAAAACCAAAATAGAAGTAGAATTTGTAATATTTGATTAAAAAGGCATAAAAAGTAAGCAAAGGAGCATAGATATGACACAAAAAGATATATGAAATGACACGAAATTTACTATAAAATTTGGTGTCAACAAACGTTATTTTGTATAAGAGAGGCTGTCTCTAGAATGAGGGTGGTAGAGTTGCATGACTCATCATAGATCGAACCATGTCCAACAAGGTTCGATTTCTCCTCTCAGACACACCATTCCATTGGGGTGTTCCAGGAGGAGTGAGTTGGGATAAGATCCCTGTTAGGGAATACCAGGTGTAATTTAAAATTTGTTGGGGTATGCCCTTAAGCCTAATGTTTGAGGCCTTGGGATTGTAACAGTATCATGTAATAAACTCTTGTGTTTATAAAGGCATGGTTATTATTCAGGTTGTTACCTTGTCTGCTGTAATAAGTGTACTACTGAATAATGTCTCAAAGCTGTTCAGCTGGGCTGACATGCTATTATGTCCTTAGTCGAGATATCTTGGTGAACATGAGACAGCCTTGATATGATTGAGACTAATATGTGTTCTAATCTTATAGGATGCTTCGAGCATGGGATAAGATGTAGACTCATGGGTACATTGGATGTACTGGACAGACCCTACTAGGATATTCAATTGTTTGTCACAATGTGAATATTCCTTGATTGCAACAAGTGGCACATTTCCTCTGACTTGAGATCACTTGTGTTTTCTAAATGATGATTGTCATTGCTTTGAGGTAGTTCAATATCATTTGAAACATAATGATTATAGACTATCTTGGACAATGATCTTGAGTCAGGTTAGGGCACTTGTGATAGATAAAGGATTGCCGTCTCCTTGTTTAAGGAGTGTGATGTTCTAAAGGGGCCCCCTGGATGGGATGATTGAGAAAAGAGTATGGCCATACCCAGATGACTATGTTCATCTGATCTAATCATGCTCATCATATTGGAGCTACAGGCTTGACACGCTTGTCCAATAAGAACATCCAGTGGCAAAGGAAACATGTATGCCTAGTGAAGTGGATTCACACTTGTGCTGTGTTTTGGGTGTAGTCTTGAAAGACTCCTTCCTTTATATCGGGAGACAGTGATGTGTTGCTAGATACCCCTCACTGACCATGATAACGAAAGTTATCGTTACCGACATTTAAAGGAAACCCTCAGGGTCGCACAATTTGATGATATGGCTTACTTAAGTCAGATCGTGTGGACTGAATTGTTTTGGTTCAGTTTAAAGGGATTTAATCTCTGATTGTGAGTGAGATCTGGTCTGATCATGTTTGATTGATTAAGGCTTTAGATCGGTAAGCTTCGATCGAGAGAGTTGATGCTAGATCGGTGCGATCGGGAGCATCGAGAGATGAACGGTCAGATTTTGAATCTTAGGGTTTTATTTTTTCTGGACCAATTGCTTGGGCTAATTTGGTTTAGTCATTGAACCGGCTCATGGGGTGAGCGCTTGGTTCAAGAGGGAGATAAAAATGCGTTTGGTTCATGGAGACATGAACGCATGAGCGCATGATCTTTATGGTTGCTATTTTTGGAAAGTTCCAAAATAGAAACGCATATGCGTTCATGGCTTGACGCCTCCCTCACGTTCCTTTCGGTTACACACCTCTCGTCACCTCTTGGGGATTGAACGCTTGCTCTCTAGCGTGTGAAGGTGTTGACGAGGAGAGGAGGAACCGCCAAGCAAAAGAAGTCCTCATCTCTTCCCTTTACTCGATCAAGGACACCCCTTGGAACCTTGCTAGCACAAGGAGCACCAAGGAAGTGAGTGCATCCTCTTCTTGTGTGCGAGTCCTTTGGAGGAGATCTCTCTTGCTCTCTCTTTCAAGACACCATCCAAGAGATGGCGACGGTATGGATCTTTGTCTTCTATACTTGTTAGTCAAAAGTTGATCATATGAATGTATAGCATCTGATCTTCATGAAACCCTACTTCCGCTGCAAAAGAATGACATGCGCCACCTTTAGGGTTTCACCCCCTTGCGTTCCCCCTTGAAGGGGACACAACAATTGGTATCAGAGCGGTTCTATGCATTGTTATTATGATTGCTTTGCTTTGTGATTCATGATCCATGCTTACGCGTATCTCTAGATCTAGGGTTACATGCGAAAATTTCATTTGAGTTGTTGTACATGCAAAACTTGATGTATATTTTCTTGGCGCATGTTGTTGGCGCTTGCTTCATGTTTGTTTTCTCAAAAACCTACTTGACATGCGCGACTCACTCTAGATCTAAGGCTCTACTTTAAACCCTTAGACGGGTTATTAGGGTTGAAATCATCCCCTAGGTTAGATCCAGACAGTCTGATCAGACCATCTGACAGCCTTGATGGGTTGACTAGATAGCACCTGTGCGCAAGCACTTGGTGGCTATAGGTCGACTGCAGACAGGCGTGTAGCGATGTCTGGTTGAGACGACTAGTGAACACACATGAGTTATGTTAGGGTATGCCCTTAAGGCTAATGTTTGAGGCCTTGGGAATGTAAAAGTATCATGTAATAAACTCTTGTGTTTATAAAGGCATGGTTGTTATTCAGGTTGTTACCTTGTCTGCTGCAATTAGTGTACTTCTGAATAATGTCTCAAAGCTGTTCAGCTAGGCTGACATGCTGTAAAGTCCTTAGTCGAGATATCTTGGTGAACATGAGACAGCCTTGATATGATTGAGACTAATATGTGTTCTAATCTTATAGGATGCTTCGAGCATGGAATAAGATGTAGACTCATGGGTACATTGGATGTACTGGACAGACCCTAGTAGGATATTCAATTGCTTGTCACAATGTGAATAATCCTTGTTTGCATCAAGTGGCACATGTCCTCTGACTTGAGATCACTTGTGTTTCTAGATGATGATTGTCATTGTTTTGAGGTAGTTCAATATCATTTGAAACATAATGATTATAGATTGTCTTGGATAATGATCATGAGTTAGGATAGGGCACTAGTGATAGATATAGGATTGCCGTCTCCTTGTTCAAGGAGTGTGATGTTCTAAAAGGGGCCCCCCCTTATATGAGATGATTGAGAAAGTGTATGGCCATACCCAGATGACTGTGATCATCTGATCTAATCATGCTCATCGTATTGGAGTTACAGGCTTGACATGCTTGTCCAATAAGAACATCCAGTGGCAAAGGAAACATGTATGCCTTGTGAAGTGGATTCACACTTGTGCTATGGTTTGGGTGTAGTCTTGGAAGACTCTTTCCTTTATATCGGGAGATAGTGATGTGTTGCTAGATACCCCTCACTGATCGTGATAATGTAAGTTATCGTTACCGACATTTAAAGGAAACCCTTAGGGTCGCACAATTTGATGATATGGCTTACTTAAGTCAGATCGTGTGGACTGGATTGTTTTGATTCAGTTGAAAGGAGTTTAAACTCTGATTGTAAGTGAGATCCAGTCTGATCATGTTTGATTGATTAGGGCTTGAGATCGGTAAGCTTCGATCGAGAGGATTGATGCTAGATCGGTGAGATCAAGAGCATCATGAGATGAACGGTTAGATTGAAAACCTTAGGGTTTAGTTGATCTAGACCGATTGGCTTGGGCTGGCTTGGTTTGGCCTTTGGACCGAACACATTTACTTTGAACCGGTTCAAGAGCTTGAACGTATGGTTCATTGTTTTGGCGTTTTGATCGATCTAGAGATCATGAACGCATGGCTTAATGGATTTTCCAATTTTGGAAAGTCATTTAGTGCATGTTCCCTTGAACGCCAAATGACTCGAACGCTCCATTCAACTCTCGTCTCCTTGCTCTTGCTTGACGAGACTTTGGTGTGGAGAAGGCGAGGTCTTGGTGGAGGTTCGAAAAGCCTAGACATCATCTCTCATTTCCTTACCATACGAGAGGGACCCTTGAAGGACCTTGCTAGCACAAGGATCTCCAAGGAGCAAGCACATCATCTTGTGTGCGTCAACTAGGGAGAAGATCCCTTTCGATCTTTCTCTTCCAAGTCGCCATCTTCCTCATGGCTTTGGTATGGATCTAAACTTCATCAAGTTGATCATATTATCTTGCTAAGATCCATGAAAAACCCTTGCTTCCGCTTGCAATTTTTATGCGCCACCCTTAAGGGTTTTTCGCCCCCCTCTTGAAAGGGGTTTCATCTACTTGCGCTCCCCCTTGAAGGGGACTCTTCAATTGGTATCAGAGCAAGGTTCAAGCATGTAATATGATTGCTTGATATATTTTGTGATCCTTGGTTGCGCATCTACATGTATGCTTAGATCTTGTTGACATGCGAAAATAAGATGTTTACTTTATGTTGGCGCATGTTGTTTGTTCATCTTGTCGCATGTCTTGTGTTGGCGCTTAGTTCATGTTGTTTTATCAAAAACCTAACTTGCGCGCCTATGACTAGATCTAAGTGGCGCCTACTATAAACCCTTAGATGGGTTGATGGGGTTGAAGTCACCTCTAGGATAGATCCAATAGTCTGATCAGACCATCTGACAGCCGAGATGGATCGACCAGATGGCACCTGTGCGCAAGCACGAGGTGGCTATAGGTCGATTGCATCTTAGGCGTGTAGCGAGGTCTGGTTGAGACAACCATTGAACACACATGAGTTAGGCCCGGGGTCACACCCGCATGCCAGAACTCATGAGGGTTGTTCAGCCCTTGGCGCATGCATGGTTGACCATTAGGTCAACTCGAGTCAGTTAGGACTTGGTGCATGCAAGGGCAGAGGATCTGACTAGTTGGATGAGTGGATCCCTATCAATGGACCATTGTAAGGTTGTAAGTGCCAATAAGAAAATTAAAATTGATGCCAATGGGTTTTTCAAAAAAAATTTTATTTTTCTTGTTATATGGATCACATGTTGATTTGATGCCATGTGCTTGTTTATTTAATCTTATGTGGGTTGCCCTTTAATGTGTGCTGTGCTGGGGCCTGCGTGCCTGGTTAATTATAAATTAATATTTATTTGTGATCTGCGAATCACATTGTTTTTAATTTATAAAATGTAATTGACCTGCGAGTCAATCTTGTCTAGATAGATTAAAATGTATTTTTTGTAGTGTCCCCTTCATGGGGGAGCGCAAGTAAACAAAATCCCTTTCAAGAGGGGGGCGAAAACCTTAAAGGGGTGGCGCATCACCATTGCAAGCGGAAGCAAAAGGTTTTCAAGAATCTTAGCATAAACATATGTTCAACTTGGTGAAGTTGAGACTCATACCATAGCCATCTCGGTTTAGATGGAGCTTTGGAAGCAAAGGCGCAAGTGCCCCTTCTCCGAAGATAATCACACACAAGAGAAGATGGCTTCTCCTTGGATCTCCTTGTGCTAGCAAGGATGCGCAAGGTGTCCTTGATCGACTGTTAGGATGATGGAGAAGTTTCCTTGGCCGAGCGCTTGTTCTTGTCGTCCACTTCCTTCCACACGAGATGGCAAGCAAGCTCTCTTTTCCCAAAAAACAAAACGCAAAGACAAGAGAGCAAATGCACTTCGGCGACATCAAGACAAATGACGTTACATGACTTCCCAAAATGGAAAGTCATGAAGCCACTCTCCAACGCCAAAACGCCCCTCTTGATGAACCATGCGTTCACCTAGTGAACCGGTTCATGCTTTGGTTCAATTCGATTTGGCCCAAAGACCAAACTCAAACCAAGCCAAGCCAAGGCATGGTCTAGACCCTCTATGAACCAAATGGCTCATGATCTAGCCGTTCATCTCCTGATGCTCCTGATCTCACCGATCTAGCATCATCTCTCTCGATCGAAGCTTACCGATCTAAAGCCCTAATCAATCAAACATGATCAGGCTAGATCTCACTTGCAATCAGAGATTAAACCCCTTTAAACTGAACCCATACAATTCAGTCCACACGATCTGACTCAAGAAAGCCATATCATCAAATTGTGCGACCCTAAGGGTTTCCTTTAAATGTCGGTAACGACAACTTACGTTATCACGATCAGTGAGGGGTATCTAGCAACACATCACTGTCTCCCGATATAAAGGAAATAGTCTTCCAAGACTACACCCAAACCATGACACAAGTGTGAATCAAAACTCACAAGGCACACATATGTCCTTTGCCACTGGATGTTCTTATTGGACAAGCATGTCAAGCTTGTAACTCCAATACGATGAGCATGATTAGATCAGATGCACATAGTCATCTGGGTATGGCCATACACTACCTCAATCATCTCATATAGGGGGGCCTTTAGAACATCACACTCCTTAAACAAGGAGACGGCAATCCTTTATCTATCACTAGTGCCCTAACCTGATTCAAGCTCACCATCCAAGATAGTCTATAATCATTATATTTCAAATGATATTGAACTACCTCAAAACAATGACAATCATCATTTAGAAACACAAGTGATCTCAAGTCAAAGGACATGTGCCACTTGCTGCTTACAGGGATCATTCACATTGTGACAAGCAATGCAATATCCCAGTAGGGTCTGTCCAGTACATCCAATGTACCCATGAGTCTACATCTTATTCCATGCTCGAAGCATCCTATAAGATTAGCACTCATATTAGTCTCCATCATATCAAGGCTGTCTCATGTTCACCAAGATATCTCGACTAAGGACTTATAGCCTGTCAGCCTAGCTGAACAGCTTTGAGACATTATTCAGAAGTACACTTATTACAGCAGACAAGGTAACAACCTGAATAACAACCATGCCTTATTATAAACTTAAGAGTTTATTACATGATACTTATACAATCCCAAGGCCTCAAACATTAGCCTTAAGGGCATACCCCAACAATCTCCCACTTGCACTTAATCTAATGGTTGAGAAATCTCAAACCCATATTATTACAGTGCTTCTCATGCTTCTGCTGCGCCAGAGGCTTGGTAAGCGGGTCTGCCAGATTGTCATCTGTATGAACCTTGCAAATCTTGATCTCGCCTCGATCAATGATCTCCCGGATCAAGTGAAACCGTCTCTGTATGTGCTTGGACTTCTGGTGCGACCGTGGTTCCTTTGCTTGTGCGATTGCTCCAGTGTTATCACAGAAGATAACCAAAGGATCAGCACTCGAAGGAACGACACCAAGTTCTCTCACGAACTTACGAATCCACACTGCCTCCTTGGATGCTTCCGAGGCTGCAACATACTCGGCTTCAGTTGTGGAATCAGCAACAGTAGACTGTTTGAAACTCTTCCACACCACTGCTCCACCATTCAAGCTAAAAACATAGCCTGATTGCGATCGGAAATCATCCTGGTCCGACTGGAACGAAGCGTCAGTATATCCCTCTATACTGAGTTCTTCCTGACCACCATATATCAAGAACATATCTTTGGTCCTCCGCAGATATTTTAAGATGTTCTTGACCGCAATCCAGTGCGCCAAACCTGGATTACTTTGGAATCGACTGGTCACGCTTAACCCGTAAGCGACGTCTGGGCGAGTACACAACATCGCATACATAATGGACCCAATAGCCGAAGCATAAGGCGTATTGTCCATTTCATCTTTCTCAGTCTGTGTTTGTGGACACTGACTCTTCGAAAGATTCAGACCATGTCTGACTGGAAGATATCCACGTTTAGAATTCTCTAAATGGAATCTCTCCAGGACCTTATCGATGTAAGTACTCTGGCACAGCCCGAGAAGCCTCTTAGATCTATCCCTGTAGATCTTCACACCTAGTACATAGGCTGCTTCTCCTAAATCTTTCATCTGGAAACATTTTCCTAACCATGCTTTAACAGCATGCAGTTCAGGAATATCATTTCCAATGATCAAGATATCATCGACGTAGAGGATTAGGAATGTAATCACGCTCCCACTAAACCTCTTATATACACACGGGTCATCCTCGTTCTTGATGAAACCAAACTCAGAGATTGATTCATCAAAACGAATGTTCCAGCTTCTTGATGCTTGTTTAAGTCCATAAATGGACTTCTTTAACTTGCATATTTTATGACGATCTGCTGGATTAGTGAAACCCTCAGGTTGTGTCATATACACATCCTCATCCAGATTTCCATTAAGGAAAGCTGTTTTCACATCCATCTGCCAGATCTCATAGTCGTAATATGCTGCTATCGCGAAAAGAATCCGAATAGACTTAAACATGGCTACAGGAGAGAAAGTTTCATCATAATCTATCCCGTAGATTTGTTTGAAACCTTTCGCAACTAGTCTGCCTTTATAGGTAACCACGTTACCATCCATGTCAATCTTCTTCTTGAAGATCCATTTACAGCCTATAGGGATTACTCCCGGAGGCGGATCAACCAAATCCCAGACTTGGTTATCTGACATGGAGTCCATCTCGGCTCGCATAGCATCAAGCCATCTAGCTGACTCCGGTCCACTGACCGCATCCGCATAAGTTAGGGGTTCATCATTATCAATGATGTAGACTCCGTCATAGCGCTCAGGCTGTCGACGGATCCTACCCGATCTTCGCGGTTCCCGTGATATCTGAGCCTCAGGTTGTTCAATAACCTGATCTACCGGCTCAGGCTCATCCAACTCTGCTTGACTACTTTGTCCTTCCTCTGGAATCTCATCCAGCTTTATTTCTCTCCCACTGGCCTCTTGCAGAAGAAACTCCTTCTCAAGAAATATGGCCGTCCGAGCAACAAAAACCTTGTTCTCTTTGGGATCGTAGAAATAATAACCCTTAGTTTCCTTAGGGTAACCGACAAAGATACATTTCTCAGATCTGCTTTCCAGTTTCCCAGAGGCGAGCTTTTTGACATAAGCCTCGCAACCCCAGATCCTGATAAATGTCAAGCTAGGCTGTTTCCCATACCATAACTCATATGGCGTCTTTGAAACTGCCTTGGATGGCACTCGGTTTAGTACCTTTGCAGCTGTTTCCAGTGCAAAACCCCAAAAGGAATATGGAAGAGTAGCCTGACTCATCATAGAACGAACCATATCAAGTAACGTTCTATTTCTCCTCTCGGACACACCATTCCACTGCGGTGTTCCTGGCGGAGTGAGCTGTGAGATAATCCCACACTCCTTCAGATAGTCAGTAAACGCATGACTCAGGTATTCACCACCTCGATCAGAACGAAGTGCCTTGATATTTCGGCCTAGCTGATTTTGTACTTCATTTTTGAACTCTTTGAACTTGTCAAAAGATTCACTTTTATGTCTCATTAAATAGACATACCCATACCTACTGAAATCATCAGTAAAGGTAATGAAGTACTGATAGCCACCTCTGGCATGTTTACTAAATGGCCCACACACATCACTGTGTATAAGGTCCAGTAAACCTGAAGTCCTTTGCCCTTTGTGAAGAAAAGGAGACTTCATCATTTTACCCATCAAACAAGCTTTGCATGTATCAATCTCCTCATAGGAGAATGATCCCAGCAGTCCATGATCATGCAACCGCTTAATGCGCTTCTCGTTTATATGGCCTAAACGACTATGCCATAGCAAGGTGCTGTCATCAGCATACTTGGCTTTCTTATTATCAATGTTTTGTATAGAATTTTCCATGTCCAACATGTATAACCCATTGTTAATTGAACCAGTCGCATACACAATATTATCAAAAGTTAAAACACACTTTGAAATCTTGCATTCAAAGGCAAATCCTTTCCTGACTAGAGCAGGAATGGAGATAATATTCTTGGTGATACTTGGTACAAAATAACAATTGTTCAATTCTAATACAATGCCAGATGGTAAAGTAATGAAATAGTCTCCTACAGCAACAGCAGCAACCCGTGCCCCGTTTCCAACTCGTAGGTCTACCTCATGCTGTCCCACCTGCCTTCTTCTCTTGAGTTCCTGCACATTTGAACAAATGTGAACTCCACATGCGGTGTCCAACACCCATGAAATGGTAGAAGAAGATAACATGACCTCAGTCACATATATACCTGAGCCAGAAGCGATGCTTCCCCTCTTATCTCCTTGGAGCGCTTTACAGTCCTTTTTCCAGTGACCCAGCTGGCCATAGTGGAAACACCTGTTGTCCTTCGACCGCTTCACCTTCTGTTTCAGGGCCTTGCTGTAATTCTTGACAGGGGTCTTGCCCTTCTTCCCCTTCTTCTTGTTCCTTGAAGGAACCATTAAGACAGAGGTTGAAGGCTTACCCTTCAGAGTTTCCTCAGTTGTCAAGAGCATATTCAGCAGCTCTGCCGGCGTACAATCGATTTTGTTCATATTAAAATTAATGATGAACGCATCGAAAGAAGGCGGAAGAGACTGTAGAATAATGTCCACAGCAAGCTCCTGGTTGACGGTATGCCCCAGTTTCTCTAGAGCCTCCTTGTGCCCAATCATCTTGAGCACATGAGCTCCCACTGGGCTCCCCTCAGCCAGTTTGCTCTGAAAGAAGAGCTTCGTCAGATTATAGCGCTCAGTCCTCGCCTGTGCAGCATACAGCATCTTGAGGTTCGCTATAATTTCTATAGCCGACATATCCTCATGCTGACGCTGCAGCGGTGGCGTCATAGACGCTAGCATCAGGCAAGCGACATCAATGCTATCATTGACGTGCTTTTCGTAGGCATCCCGAACCGCCCTTGCGGCGTTCGGAGCGGGCTGCGGCGGTATCGCCGTCTCGAGGACATACAGTTTCCTCTCTGCCTTAAGAACAATCTTAAGGTGTCCGAACCAGTCAGAGAAGTTCGGCCCAGCAAACTTCTCCCTTTCCAGTAGGGATCGCACATTGAAGCTCATGGTGTTCGTTGCTGCAGGAATCTACAACAGGCAAGAACAGCAAGGTCAGTATCAATGTTTCAGAATCAATCCAGGACTTAAGAAAGATTCTTTTCTCACTATTTTGTCTGACTGAAAAATCCAGTAAACAGTCCGAAAGAGTAACACTCTTTTAGTGAGATGGGATCCAGATTTCATACTTGGTCTCCGCGTCCCGCTCAAGCGAGATAAGATGCACAGAGATGACAAGCACTAATTTCTGGTAGGCTGTCCCAGCCAATCGCCCAACCCGTGCGATTCCCCTTCATCTTGGCAATCCAGCAGACTGTGCCAACTGAGTTGGTACAACACAGTCTCTGATCCCAGAGATGGCTGCCTCCATGTGCTACCATATGCGCCACATATGTAGTCTACATGGTCAAGCTGACCTGACCTACTCCCTGGACCACCACGTGCTATGCTGAGCAACGAGAAGGGATAAATCCCTGCTCTGTAACACGCAGGTGTAATCCAGCACCGTCTGAAGATAGATGGACGTGCCCACTGAGTGGGTTCAACACGGCTCCAACGATAGTCAGAACGGTGAGGTTTCGCGTCAGAAGGCTTACGAGCTTGATATATTAGCGTTGGATTTTAACGGTCTTTTATCTTCTTACTATCAGGCATGTCCTATGGCTATAGCAGAAGATAAACTTAAACATGCAATTCTAATTATTAGCAATAAGTAGAAAGCATGATCTTATGTGGTAAAAGCCCATGAACCCTAGTAAGACCTTAATTTTACTTAAGTCTTCACTTGAGCTCCTTGGCCTCACATCTGGTCCAACCTAGGGCTCTAGCGCCAAGAGCACCTCAGGTGCGCCACCAGGTGAATGCTCCTCTTGGATGTGTGCCTTTGTGCTCTTGTCTAATCAAAATACATTTTTGATCTATCTAGACAAGGTTGACTCGCAGGTCAACAATACATTATAAATTAAGTACAATGTGATTCGCAGATCACAAATTAATTTACAACTTTAAATCCAGGCTCACAGGCCCCAGCACAGCACACAATAGGGCAACCCACATAAGAGTAAATGAACAAGCATATGGTTTCAATCATCATGTGATCCAATCAAGAAATTAAAATTTTGAAAACCCCATAGGCATCACTTTTAATTTCCTTATGTGCCCTACAACCTTACAATGGTCCATTGATAGGGATCCACTCATCCATCTAGATAGATCCTTTTCCCTTGCATGCACCGAGTCCTAACTGACCCGAGTTGACCTGATGGTCAACCATGCATGCGCCAAGGGCTGAACCACCCTCATGAGTTTTGGCAAGCGGGTGTGACCCCGGGCCTAACTCAAGTGTGTTCAGAAGTTGTCTCAATCAGACCTCGCTACACGCCTTGGATGCAGTCGACCTATAGCCACCTCGTGCTTGCGCACAGGTGCTATCTGGTCAACCCATCTAGGCTGTCAGATGGTCTGATCAGACTAGTTTGATCCATTCTAGATGAAGCTTTCAACCCCATCAACCCATCTAAGGGTTTACAATAGGTACTTCTTAGATCTAGTTGGGCGCGCATGTCATTTAGGTTTTAGAAAAACAACAACAACATGGTATAACCGCAACCAACATATATGCGCCAATCAACATAACTCTCATACATGCGCAAATATAAACATACTATTATCTAGCATACTCGCATGAAGAGATAACATATGTCAAACAAGATCAACATACATGTAGATGCGCAAACATGGATCACATAGTATATCAAGCAATCATATGATTATGCTTCAACCGGCGCTCTGATACCAATTGTAGTGTCCCCTTCATGGGGGAGCGCAAGTAAACAAAATCCCTTTCAAGAGGGGGGCGAAAACCTTAAAGGGGTGGCGCATCACCATTGCAAGCGGAAGCAAAAGGTTTTCAAGAATCTTAGCATAAACATATGTTCAACTTGGTGAAGTTGAGACTCATACCATAGCCATCTCGGTTTAGATGGAGCTTTGGAAGCAAAGGCGCAAGTGCCCCTTCTCCGAAGATAATCACACACAAGAGAAGATGGCTTCTCCTTGGATCTCCTTGTGCTAGCAAGGATGCGCAAGGTGTCCTTGATCGACTGTTAGGATGATGGAGAAGTTTCCTTGGCCGAGCGCTTGTTCTTGTCGTCCACTTCCTTCCACACGAGATGGCAAGCAAGCTCTCTTTTCCCAAAAAACAAAACGCAAAGACAAGAGAGCAAATGCACTTCGGCGACATCAAGACAAATGACGTTACATGACTTCCCAAAATGGAAAGTCATGAAGCCACTCTCCAACGCCAAAACGCCCCTCTTGATGAACCATGCGTTCACCTAGTGAACCGGTTCATGCTTTGGTTCAATTCGATTTGGCCCAAAGACCAAACTCAAACCAAGCCAAGCCAAGGCATGGTCTAGACCCTCTATGAACCAAATGGCTCATGATCTAGCCGTTCATCTCCTGATGCTCCTGATCTCACCGATCTAGCATCATCTCTCTCGATCGAAGCTTACCGATCTAAAGCCCTAATCAATCAAACATGATCAGGCTAGATCTCACTTGCAATCAGAGATTAAACCCCTTTAAACTGAACCCATACAATTCAGTCCACACGATCTGACTCAAGAAAGCCATATCATCAAATTGTGCGACCCTAAGGGTTTCCTTTAAATGTCGGTAACGACAACTTACGTTATCACGATCAGTGAGGGGTATCTAGCAACACATCACTGTCTCCCGATATAAAGGAAATAGTCTTCCAAGACTACACCCAAACCATGACACAAGTGTGAATCAAAACTCACAAGGCACACATATGTCCTTTGCCACTGGATGTTCTTATTGGACAAGCATGTCAAGCTTGTAACTCCAATACGATGAGCATGATTAGATCAGATGCACATAGTCATCTGGGTATGGCCATACACTACCTCAATCATCTCATATAGGGGGGCCTTTAGAACATCACACTCCTTAAACAAGGAGACGGCAATCCTTTATCTATCACTAGTGCCCTAACCTGATTCAAGCTCACCATCCAAGATAGTCTATAATCATTATATTTCAAATGATATTGAACTACCTCAAAACAATGACAATCATCATTTAGAAACACAAGTGATCTCAAGTCAAAGGACATGTGCCACTTGCTGCTTACAGGGATCATTCACATTGTGACAAGCAATGCAATATCCCAGTAGGGTCTGTCCAGTACATCCAATGTACCCATGAGTCTACATCTTATTCCATGCTCGAAGCATCCTATAAGATTAGCACTCATATTAGTCTCCATCATATCAAGGCTGTCTCATGTTCACCAAGATATCTCGACTAAGGACTTATAGCCTGTCAGCCTAGCTGAACAGCTTTGAGACATTATTCAGAAGTACACTTATTACAGCAGACAAGGTAACAACCTGAATAACAACCATGCCTTATTATAAACTTAAGAGTTTATTACATGATACTTATACAATCCCAAGGCCTCAAACATTAGCCTTAAGGGCATACCCCAACATTTTTAATCAGACAAGAATTCAAGGCACACATCCCAGAAGGGCATTCAGCTGGTGGCGCACCTGAGGTGCTCTTGGCGCTAGGGCCCTGGGTTGGACCAGATGAAAGGCAAAAGACCTATGAAGAGCAAGTGAAGACTTAAATTAGGTTAAGGTCTTACTTAGGCTCTATGGGCTTTTACCACATAAGATCAGCATGCTTTCTTTTTATTCCTTATATAATTAGAACTGCATGAGTTTATCTTCTACTATCACCATAGGAATTGCATGATAGTTAAGAAGATAAAAGACCGGTAAAATCCAACACTAAAATATCAAGCTCGTAAGCCTTCTAACGCGAAACCTCACTGTTCTGACTATCGTTGGAGCCGTGTTGTACCCACTCAGTGGGCACGTCCATCTATCTTCAGACGGTGCGGGATTACACCTGTGTGTTACAGAGTAGGAATTTATCCCTTCTCGTTGCTCAGCATAGCACGTGGTGGTCCAGGGAGTAGGTCGGGTCAGCTTGACCATGTAGGCTGCATATGTGGCGCATATGGCAGCACATGGAGGTAGCCATCTGTGGGATCAGAGACTGTGTTGTACCAACTCAGTTGGCACAGTTTGCTGGATTGCCCAGATGAAGGGGAATCGCACGGGTTGGCGATTGGCAAGGACTGCCTACCAGAAATTAGTGCTTGTACTCTCTGTGCATCTTATCTCGCCTGAGCGGGACGCGGAGACCAAGTATGAAATCTGGATCCCATCTCACTAAAAGAGTGTTACTCTTTCGGACTGTTTTATGGATTTTACAGTCAGCTAAAATAGTGAGAAAAAGAATCTTTCTTAAGTCCTGGATTGATTCTAAACATTGATACTGACCTTGCTGTTCTTGCATTGTTGTAGATTCCTGCAGCAACGAACACCATGAGCTTCAATGTGCGATCCCTACTGGAAAGGGAGAAGTTTGCTGAGCCAAACTTCTCAGACTGGTTCGGACACCTTAAGATCGTTCTTAAGGCAGAGAGGAAACTGTATGTCCTCGAGACGGCTGTGCCGCCTCAACCCGCTGCGAATGCCGCAAGGGCGGTTCGTGATGCCTATGAAAAGCATGTCAATGATAGCATTGATGTCGCTTGCCTGATGCTAGCGTCTATGACGCCACCGCTGCAGCGTCAGCATGAGGATATGTCGGCTATAGAAATTATAGCGAACCTCAAGATGCTGTATGCTGCACAGGCGAGGACAGAACGCTATAATCTGACAAAGCTTTTCTTTCAGAGCAAACTGGCTGAAGGGAGCCCAGTGGGAGCTCACGTGCTCAAGATGATTGGGCACAAGGAGGCTCTAGAGAAACTGGGGCATACCATCAATCAGGAGCTTGCTGTAGACATAATTCTGCAGTCTCTCCCGCCCTCTTTCGATGCGTTCATTATTAACTTTAATATGAACAAAATCGATTGTACTCCGGCAGAGCTGCTGAATATGCTCTTGACAACTGAGGAGACTCTGAAGGGAAAGCCTTCAACCTCTGTCTTAATGGTTCCTTCCAGGAACAAGAAGAAGGGGAAGAAGGGCAAGGCCCCTGTCAAGAGCTACAGTAAGGCTCTGAAACAGAAGGTAAAGCGGGCGAAGGACAACAGGTGTTTCCACTGTGGCCAGCTGGGTCACTGGAAAAAGGACTGTAAAGCGCTCCAAGGAGATAAGAGGGGAAGCATCGCTTCTGGCTCAGGTATATTTGTGACTGAGGTCATGATATCATCTTCTTCTGTTTCATGGGTGTTGGACACTGCATGTGGAGTTCACATTTGTTCAAATGTAAAGGAACTCAAGAGAAGAAGACAGGTGGGACAGCATGAGGTGGACCTACGCATTGGAAACGGGGCACGGGTTGCTACTGTTGCTGTAGGAGACTATTTCATTTCTTTACCATCTGGCATTGTATTGGAATTAAACAATTGTTATTTTGTACCGAGTATCACCAAAAATATTATCTCTATTCCTGCTCTTGTCAGGAAAGGATTTGCCTTTGAATGCAATATTTCAAAGTGTGTTTTATCTTATGATAATATTGTTTATGGAACTGGTTCAATTAACAATGGGTTATTTGTTGGGGTATGCCCTTAAGGCTAATGTTTGAGGCCTTGGGATTGTATAAGTATCATGTAATAAACTCTTAAGTTTATAAAGGCATGGTTATTATTCAGGTTGTTACCTTGTCTACTGTAATAAGTGTACTTCTGAATAATGTCTCAAAGCTGTTCAGCTAGGCTGACAGGCTATATGTCCTTAGTCGAGATATCTTGGTGAACATGAGACAGCCTTGATATGATTGAGACTGATATGAGTGCTAATCTTATAGGATGCTTCGAGCATGGAATAAGATGTAGACTCATGGGTACATTGGATGTACTGGACAGACCCTACTCGGATATTCCATTGCTTGTCACAATGTGAATGATCCTTGTAAGCACTAAGTGGCACATGTCCTTTGACTTGAGATCACTTATGTTTCTAAATGATGATTGTCATTGTTTTGAGGTAGTTCAATATCATTTGAAACATAATGATTATAGACTATCTTGGATGGTGAGCTTGAGTCAGGTTAGGGCACTTGTGATAGATAAAGGATTGCCGTCTCCTTGTTTAAGGAGTGTGATGTTCTAAAGGGCCCCCCTATATGAGATGATTGAGGAAGTGTATGGCCATACCCAGATGACTATGTGCATCTGATCTAATCATGCTCATCGTATTGGAGTTACAGGCTTGACATGCTTGTCCAATAAGAACATCCAGTGGCAAAGGAATCATGCATGCCTAGTGAGTTGATTCACACTTATGCTGTGGTTGGGTGGAGTCTTGGAAGACTCTTTCCTTTATATCGGGAGACAGTGATGTGTTGCTAGATACCCCTCGCTGATCGTGATAACGTAAGTTATCGTTACCGACATTTAAAGGAAACCCTTAGGGTCGCACAATTTGATGATATGGCTACTTAAGTCAGATCGTGTGGACTGAATTGTTCGAGTTCAGTTTAAAGGAGATTAAACTCTGATTGTAAGTGAGATCCAGTCTGATCATGTTTGATTGATTAGGGCTTGAGATCGGTAAGCTTAGATCGAGAGTGTGGATGCTAGATCGAAGAGATCAAGAGCATTAAAAGGATGAACAGTCAGATTTTGAACCTTAGGGTTTAATTTGGTCTGAACCGATTATTGGGCTGATTTGGTTTGGTCATTGGACCAATTGAATTGAACCGGCTCACATGTGAGCGCTTGGTTCATTTGAGAGGAGAGCTATGCGTTTGGTTCACTTCATGTGAACGCATAACGCAAGCTTTGATGACTTGCCATTTATGGCATTTCGGTTTGACAATTGTGATGAATGTCTCCACATTCGATCACAAGTTTGGCTAACGCTCCTCTCCATCATCTTGCTCTCGACGACACACACTTTCTTGTGTGGTGAAAGTGACGAGAAGAAAGATCGGCCAAGAGTTCATCATCTCCTTCATGCGATAAGACCCCTTGAAGCTTTTGCTAGCACAAAGTTGAGAAGGGAGTAGTCTTTGTCTTCTTGTGTGCGCACCTTTTGGAGGAGATCAACCTTGTTTTCTTCTTCCAAGCCGCCTTCCATCCATGGCAATGGTAAGATCATATCATGATCTTAAGTTGGTTTAAGTTGATTATATAGTTCATATGCGATCTTTAGAAGCCCTTTTTCCGCATTGCATGCTAGATGCGCATGTATAGGGTTTCCCCCCCCCCCCCTTATAAGGGGTTCCTACAACTGGTATCAGAGCTAGGCTCTCCATATGATCTATATGATTGCTAGAAGTGTTTGTGATCCATGCTTCTTGCGCTTACTTGATGCTTTGTTTTCATGATGCATGGTTACATGTACATGTAGATTGCGCTTGTATCATGGGCTATGTATGCGCTCCCCCTTGAAGGGGACCCCCTAAAGTTTGCGCTCCCCCTTGAAGGGGACCCCCTTAGATCTAAGGGTTATCAACTTTGTTTGTATGTTTGCGCATGCTCTAAGTGTTTTACAAAACTTACATCTTGCGTGGTTGATTAGATCTAAGGTGCCACTACATTAAATCCTTAAATGGGTTGATGGGGTTGAAGGCATCATCTAGTATAGATCAAGCTAGTCTGATCAGACCATCTGACAGCCTAGATGGGTCGACCAGATAGCACCTGTGCGCAAGCACGAGGTGGCTATAGGTTGACTGCATCAAAGGCGTGTAGCGAGGTCTGGTTGAGACAATTACTGAACATACTTGAGTTAGGCCCGGGGTCACACCCGCTTGCCAAAACTCATGAGGGTGGTTCAGCCCTTGACGCATGCATGGTTGACCATCAGGTCAACACGGGTCAGTTAGGACTCGGTGCATGCAAGGGCAAAAGATCTAACTAGATGGATGAGTGGATCCCCATCAATGGACCATTGTAAGGTTGTAGGGCTCATAAGGAAATTAAAATTGATGCCATGGGGTTTTTTCAAAATTTTAATTTCTTGATTGGATCACATGTTGATTGAACCATATGCTTGTTTATTTAGTCTTATGTGGGTTGCCCATTTGTGTGCTGTGCTGGGGCCTGCGTGCCTGGATTTAAAAAATTGTAAATTAATTTGTGATCTGCGAATCACATTGTACTTAATTTATAATATGTAGTTGACCTGCGAGTCAACCTTGTCTAGATAGATCAAATGTACTTTGATTAGACAAGAGCACAAAAGCACACATCCAAGAGGGGCATTCACCTGGTGGTGCACCTGAGGTGCTCTTGGCGCTAGGGCCCTAGGTTGGACCAGATGAGATGCCAAGGAGCTCGAGTGAAGACTTAAGTAAAATTAAGGTCTTACTAGGGTTCATGGGCTTTTACCACATAAGATCATGCTTTCTACTTATTGCTAATAATTAGAATTGCATGTTTAAGTTTATCTTCTACTATAGCCATAGGATATGCCTGATAGAAAGAAGATAAAAGACCGTTAAAATCCAACGCTAACATATCAAGCTCGATAAGCCTTCTGACGCGAAACCTCACCTTTCTGATTATCGTTGGAGCCGTGTTGAACCCACTCAGTGGGCACGTCCATCTATCTTCAGACGGTGCTGGATTTCACCTGCGTGTTACAGAGTTGGGATTTATCCCCTCTCGTTGCTCAGCATAGCACGTGGTGGTCCAGGGAGTAGGTCAGGTCAGCTTGACCATGTAGGCTACATATGTGGCGCATATGGTAGCACATGGAGGCAGCCATCTCTGGGATCAGAGACTGTGTTGTACCAACTCAGTTGGCACAGTCTGCTGGATTGCCAAGATGAAGGGGAATCGCACGGGTTGGCGATTGGCTGGGACAGCCTACCAGAAATTAGTGCTTGTCATCTCTGTGCAACTTATCTCGCCTGAGCGGGACGCGGAGACCAAGTATGAAATCTGGATCCCATCTCACTAAAAGAGTATTACTCTTTCGGACTGTTTACTGGATTTTTCAGTCAGACAAAATAGTGAGAAAAGAATCTTTCTTAAGTCCTGGATTGATTCTGAACATTGATACTGACCTTGCTGTTCTTGCTTGTTGTAGATTCCTGCAGCAACGAACACCATGAGCTTCAATGTGCGATCCCTACTGGAAAGGGAGAAGTTTGCTGGGCCGAACTTCTCTGACTGGTTTGGACACCTTAAGATCGTTCTTAAGGCAGAGAGGAAACTGTATGTCCTCGAGACGGCGATACCGCCGCAGCCCGCTCCGAACGCCGCAAGGGCGGTTCGGGATGCCTACGAAAAGCACGTCAATGATAGCATTGATGTCGCTTGCCTGATGCTAGCGTCTATGACGCCACCGCTGCAGCGTCAGCATGAGGATATGTCGGCTATAGAGATTATAGCGAACCTCAAGATGCTGTATGCTGCACAGGCGAGGACTGAGCGCTATAATCTGACGAAGCTCTTCTTTCAGAGCAAACTGGCTGAGGGGAGCCCAGTGGGAGCTCACGTGCTCAAGATGATTGGGCACAAGGAGGCTCTGGAGAAACTGGGGCATACCATCAACCAGGAGCTTGCTGTGGATATTATTCTGCAGTCTCTCCCGCCTTCTTTCGATGCGTTCATCATTAACTTTAATATGAACAAAATCGATTGTACGCCGGCAGAGCTGCTGAATATGCTCTTGACTACTGAGGAAACTCTGAAGGGTAAGCCTTCAACCTCTGTCTTGATGGTTCCTTCTAGGAACAAGAAGAAGGGGAAGAAGGGCAAGGCCCCTGTCAAGAACTACAGTAAGGCCCTGAAACAGAAGGTGAAGCGGTCGAAGGATAACAGGTGTTTCCACTGTGGCCAGCTGGGTCACTGGAAAAAGGACTGTAAAGCGCTCCAAGGAGATAAGAGGGGAAGCATCGCTTCTGGCTCAGGTATATATGTGACTGAGGTCATGTTATCTTCTTCTACTATATCATGGGTGTTGGACACTGCATGTGGAGTTCACATTTGTTCAAATGTGCAGGAACTCAAGAGAAGAAGGCAGGTGGGACAGCATGAGGTAGACCTACGAGTTGGAAACGGGGCACGGGTTGCTGCTGTTGCTGTAGGAGACTATTTCATTACTTTACCATCTGGCATTGTATTAGAATTAAACAATTGTTATTTTGTACCAAGTATCACAAAGAATATTATCTCTATTCCTGCTCTTGTCAGGAAAGGATTTGCCTTTGAATGCAATATTTCAAAGTGTGTTTTATCTCTAGATAATATTGTGTATGCAACTGGTTCAATTAAATATGGGTTATACATGTTGGACATGGAAAATTCTATACAAAACATTGATAATAAGAAAGCCAAGTATGCTGATGACAGCACCTTGTTATGGCATAGTCGTTTAGGCCATATAAACGAGAAGCGCATTAAGCGGTTGCATGATCATGGACTGCTGGGATCTTTCTCCTATGAGGAGATTGATACATGCAAAGCTTGTTTGATGGGTAAAATGACGAAGTCACCTTTTCCTCACAAAGGTCAAAGGACTTCAGGTTTACTGGACCTTATACACAGTGATGTGTGTGGGCCATTTAGTAAACATGCCAGAGGTGGCTATCAGTACTTCATTACCTTTACTGATGATTTCAGTAGGTATGGGTATGTCTATCTGATGAGACATAAAAGTGAATCTTTTGACAAGTTCAAAGAGTTCAAAAATGAAGTACAAAATCAGTTAGGCCGCAATATCAAGGCACTTCGTTCTGATCGAGGTGGTGAATACCTGAGTCATGCGTTTACTGACTATCTGAAGGAGTGTGGGATTATCTCACAGCTCACTCCGCCAGGAACACCGCAGTGGAATGGTGTGTCCGAGAGGAGAAATAGAACGTTACTTGATATGGTTCGTTCTATGATGAGTCAGGCTACTCTTCCATATTCCTTTTGGGGTTTTGTACTGGAAACAGCTGCAAAGGTACTAAACCGAGTGCCATCCAAGGCAGTTTCAAAGACGCCATATGAGTTATGGTATGGGAAACAGCCTAGCTTGACATTTATCAGGATCTGGGGTTGCGAGGCTTATGTCAAAAAGCTCGCCTCTGGGAAACTAGAGAGCAGATCTGACAAATGCATCTTTGTCGGTTACCCTAAGGAAACGAAGGGTTATTATTTCTACGATCCCAAAGAGAACAAGGTGTTTGTTGCTCGGACGGCCATATTTCTTGAGAAGGAATTTCTTCTGCAAGAGGCCAGTGGGAGAGAAATAAAGCTGGATGAGAATCCAGAGGAAGGACAAAGTAGTCAAGCACAGTTGGATGAGCCTGAGCCGGTAGAACAGGTTACTGAACAACCTGAGGCTCAAATAACACGGGAACCGCGAAGATCGGGAAGGATCCGTCGACAGCCTGAGCGCTATGACGGAGTCTATATCATTGAAAATGATGAACCCCTAACTTATGCGGATGCGGTCAGTGGACCGGAGTCAGCTAGATGGCTTGATGCTATGCGAGCCGAGATGGACTCCATGTCAGATAACCAAGTCTGGGATTTGGTTGATCCGCCTCCGGGAGTAATCCCTATAGGCTGTAAATGGATCTTCAAGAAGAAGATTGACATGGATGGTAACGTGGTCACCTATAAGGGCAGGCTAGTTGCGAAAGGTTTCAAACAAATCTACGGGTTAGATTATGATGAAACTTTCTCACCTGTAGCCATGTTTAAGTCTATTCGGATTCTTTTCGCGATAGCAGCATATTACGATTATGAGATCTGGCAGATGGATGTGAAAACAGCTTTCCTCAATGGAAATCTGGACGAGGATGTGTATATGACACAACCGGAAGGTTTCACTAATCCATCAGATCGTCATAAAATATGCAAGTTAAAGAAGTCCATTTATGGGCTGAAACAAGCATCAAGAAGCTGGAACATTCGTTTTGATGAATCAATCTCTGAGTTTGGTTTCATCAAGAACGAGGATGACCCGTGTGTATATAAGAGGTTTAGTGGGAGCGTAATTACATTCCTAATCCTCTACGTCGATGATATCTTAATCATTGGAAACGATATTCCTGAACTGCATGCTGTTAAGGCATGGTTAGGAAAATGTTTTCAGATGAAAGATTTAGGAGAAGCAGCCTATGTACTAGGTGTGAAGATCTGCAGAGATAGATCTAAGAGGCTTCTCGGGCTGTGCCAGAGTACTTACATCGATAAGGTCCTGGAGAGATTCCATTTAGAGAATTCTAAACGTGGATATCTTCCAGTCAGACATGGTCTGAATCTTTCGAAGAGTCAGTGTCCACAAACACAGACTGAGAAAGATGAAATGGACAATACGCCTTATGCTTCGGCTATTGGGTCCATTATGTATGCGATGTTGTGTACTCGCCCTGACGTCGCTTACGGGTTAAGCGTGACCAGTCGATTCCAAAGTAATCCAGGATTGGCGCACTGGATTGCGGTCAAGAACATTTTAAAATATCTGCGGAGGACCAAAGATATGTTCTTGATATATGGTGGTCAGGAAGAACTCAGTATAGAGGGATATACTGACGCTTCGTTCCAGTCGGACCAGGATGATTTCCGATCGCAATCAGGCTATGTTTTTAGCTTGAATGGTGCAGCAGTGGTGTGGAAGAGCTTCAAACAGTCAACTGTTGCTGATTCCACAACAGAAGCCGAGTATGTTGCAGCCTCGGAAGCATCTAAGGAGGCAGTGTGGATTCGTAAGTTCGTGAGAGAACTTGGTGTCGTTCCTTCGAGTGCTGATCCTTTGGTTATCTTCTGTGATAACACTGGAGCAATTGCACAAGCAAAGGAACCGCGGTCGCACCAGAAGTCCAAGCACATACAGAGACGGTCACTTGATCCGGGAGATCATTGATCGTGGCGAGATCAAAATATGCAAGGTTCATACAGATGACAATCTGGCAGACCCACTTACCAAGCCTCTGGCGCAGCAGAAGCATGAGAAGCACTGTAATAATATGGGTTTGAGATTTCTCAACCATTAGATTAAGTGCAAGTGGGAGATTGTTGGGGTATGCCCTTAAGGCTAATGTTTGAGGCCTTGGGATTGTATAAGTATCATGTAATAAACTCTTAAGTTTATAAAGGCATGGTTATTATTCAGGTTGTTACCTTGTCTGCTGTAATAAGTGTACTTCTGAATAATGTCTCAAAGCTGTTCAGCTAGGCTGACAGGCTATATGTCCTTAGTCGAGATATCTTGGTGAACATGAGACAGCCTTGATATGATTGAGACTGATATGAGTGCTAATCTTATAGGATGCTTCGAGCATGGAATAAGATGTAGACTCATGGGTACATTGGATGTACTGGACAGACCCTACTCGGATATTCCATTGCTTGTCACAATGTGAATGATCCTTGTAAGCACTAAGTGGCACATGTCCTTTGACTTGAGATCACTTATGTTTCTAAATGATGATTGTCATTGTTTTGAGGTAGTTCAATATCATTTGAAACATAATGATTATAGACTATCTTGGATGGTGAGCTTGAGTCAGGTTAGGGCACTTGTGATAGATAAAGGATTGCCGTCTCCTTGTTTAAGGAGTGTGATGTTCTAAAGGGCCCCCCTATATGAGATGATTGAGGAAGTGTATGGCCATACCCAGATGACTATGTGCATCTGATCTAATCATGCTCATCGTATTGGAGTTACAGGCTTGACATGCTTGTCCAATAAGAACATCCAGTGGCAAAGGAATCATGCATGCCTAGTGAGTTGATTCACACTTATGCTGTGGTTGGGTGGAGTCTTGGAAGACTCTTTCCTTTATATCGGGAGACAGTGATGTGTTGCTAGATACCCCTCGCTGATCGTGATAACGTAAGTTATCGTTACCGACATTTAAAGGAAACCCTTAGGGTTGCACAATTTGATGATATGGCTACTTAAGTCAGATCGTGTGGACTGAATTGTTCGAGTTCAGTTTAAAGGAGATTAAACTCTGATTGTAAGTGAGATCCAGTCTGATCATGTTTGATTGATTAGGGCTTGAGATCGGTAAGCTTAGATCGAGAGTGTGGATGCTAGATCGAAGAGATCAAGAGCATTAAAAGGATGAACGGTCAGATTTTGAACCTTAGGGTTTAATTTGGTCTGAACCGATTATTGGGCTGATTTGGTTTGGTCATTGGACCAATTGAATTGAACCGGCTCACATGTGAGCGCTTGGTTCATTTGAGAGGAGAGCTATGCGTTTGGTTCACTTCATGTGAACGCATAACGCAAGCTTTGATGACTTGCCATTTATGGCATTTCGGTTTGACAATTGTGATGAATGTCTCCACATTCGATCACAAGTTTGGCTAACGCTCCTCTCCATCATCTTGCTCTCGACGACACACACTTTCTTGTGTGGTGAAAGTGACGAGAAGAAAGATCGGCCAAGAGTTCATCATCTCCTTCATGCGATAAGACCCCTTGAAGCTTTTGCTAGCACAAAGTTGAGAAGGGAGTAGTCTTTGTCTTCTTGTGTGCGCACCTTTTGGAGGAGATCAACCTTGTTTTCTTCTTCCAAGCCGCCTTCCATCCATGGCAATGGTAAGATCATATCATGATCTTAAGTTGGTTTAAGTTGATTATATAGTTCATATGCGATCTTTAGAAGCCCTTTTTCCGCATTGCATGCTAGATGCGCATGTATAGGGTTTCCCCCCCCCCCTTATAAGGGGTTCCTACATTATTCATGTTGGACATGGAAAATTCTATACAAAACATTGATAATAAGAAAGCCAAGTATGCTGATGACAGCACCTTGTTATGGCATAGTCGTTTAGGCCATATTAACAAGAAGCGCATTAAGCGGTTGCATGATCATGGACTGCTGAGATCATTCTCCTATGAGGAGATTGATACATGCAAAGCTTGTTTGATGGGTAAAATGACGAAGTCACCTTTTCCTAACAAAGGTCAAAGGGCTTCAGGTTTACTTGACCTCATACACAGTGATGTGTGTGGGCCATTTAGTAAACATGCCAGAGGTGGCTATCAGTACTTCATTACCTTTACTGATGATTTCAGTAGGTATGGTTATGTCTATCTTATGAGACATAAGAGTGAATCTTTTGACAAGTTCAAAGAGTTCAAAAATGAAGTACAGAATCAGCTAGGGCGAAATATCAAGGCACTTCGTTCTGATCGTGGTGGAGAATACTTGAGTCATGCGTTTACTAACTATCTAAAAGAGTGTGGGATTATCTCACAGCTCACTCCGCCAGGAACACCACAATGGAATGGTGTGTCCGAGAGGAGAAATAGAACGTTACTTGATATGGTTCGTTCTATGATGAGTCAGGCTACTCTTCCATATTCCTTTTGGGGTTTTGCACTGGAAACCGCTGCAAAGGTACTAAACCGAGTGCCATCCAAGGCCGTTTCAAAGACGCCATATGAATTATGGTATGGGAAACAGCCGAGCTTGACATTTATCAGGATCTGGGGTTGCGAGGCTTATGTCAAAAAGCTCGCCTCTGGGAAACTAGAGAGCAGATCTGAGAAATGTATCTTTGTCGGTTACCCTAAGGAAACTAAGGGTTATTATTTCTACGATCCCAAAGAGAACAAAGTATTTGTTGCTCGGACGGCCATATTTCTTGAGAAGGAGTTTCTTCTGCAAGAAGCCAGTGGGAGAGAAATAAAACTGGATGAGAATCCGGAGGAAGGACAAAGTAGTCAAGCACAGTTGGATGAGTCTGAGCCGGTAGAACAGGTTATTGAACAACCTGAGGCTCAGATATCACGGGAACCGCGTAGATCGGGAAGGATCCGTCGACAGCCTGAGCGCTATGACGGAGTCTACATCATTGATAATGATGAACCCCTCACTTATGCGGATGCGATCAGTGGACCGGAGTCAGCTAGATGGCTTGATGCTATGCGAGCCGAGATGGACTCCATGTCAGATAACCAAGTCTGGGATTTGGTTGATCCGCCTCCGGGAGTAATCCCTATAGGCTGTAAATGGATCTTCAAGAAGAAGATTGACATGGATGGTAACGTGGTTACCTATAAAGGCAGGCTAGTTGCGAAAGGTTTCAAACAAATCTACGGGATAGATTATGATGAAACTTTCTCACCTGTAGCCATGTTCAAGTCTATTCGGATTCTTTTCGCGATAGCTGCATATTATGATTATGAGATCTGGCAGATGGATGTGAAAACAGCTTTCCTTAATGGAAATCTGGATGAGGATGTGTATATGACACAACCTGAAGGTTTCACTAATCCAACAGATCGTCATAAAATATGCAAGTTAAAGAAGTCTATTTATGGACTGAAACAAGCATCTAGAAGCTGGAATATTCGTTTTGATGAATCAATCTCTGAGTTTGGTTTCATCAAGAACGAAGATGACCCGTGTGTATATAAGAGGTTTAGTGGGAGCGTGATTACATTCCTAATCCTCTACGTCGATGATATCTTAATCATTGGAAACGATATTCCTGAACTTCATGCTGTGAAAGCATGGCTAAGGAAATGTTTCCAGATGAAAGATTTAGGAGAAGCAGCCTATGTATTAGGTGTGAAGATCTACAGGGATAAATCTAAGAGGCTTCTCGGGCTGTGCCAGAGTACTTACATCGATAAAGTCCTGGAGAGATTCCATTTAGAGAATTCTAAAAGAGGGTATCTTCCAGTCAGACATGGTCTGAATCTTTCGAAGAGTCAGTGTCCACAAACACAGACTGAGAAAGATGAAATGGACAATACGCCTTATGCTTCGGCTATTGGGTCCATTATGTATGCGATGTTGTGTACTCGCCCAGACGTCGCTTACGGGTTAAGCGTGACCAGTCGATTCCAAAGTAATCCAGGTTTGGCGCACTGGATTGCAGTCAAGAACATTTTGAAATATCTGCGGAGGACCAAAGATATGTTCTTGATATATGGTGGTCAGGAAGAACTCAGTATAGAAGGATATACTGATGCTTCGTTCCAGTCGGACCAGGATGATTTCCGATCGCAATCAGGCTATGTTTTTAGCTTGAATGGTGGAGCAGTGGTGTGGAAGAGTTTCAAACAGTCAACTGTTGCTGATTCCACAACAGAAGCCGAGTATGTTGCAGCCTCGGAAGCATCCAAGGAGGCAATATGGATTCGTAAGTTCGTGAGAGAACTTGGTGTTGTTCCTTCGAGTGTCGATCCTTTGGTTATCTTCTGTGATAACACTGGAGCAATCGCACAAGCAAAGGAACCACGGTCGCACCAGAAGTCCAAGCACATACAGAGACGGTTTCACTTGATCCGGGAGATCATTGATCGTGGCGAGATCAAAATATGCAAGGTTCATACAGACGACAATCTGGCTGACCCGCTTACCAAGCCTCTGGCGCAGCAGAAGCATGAGAAGCACTGTAATAATATGGGTTTGAGATTTCTCAACCATTAGATTAAGTGCAAGTGGGAGATTGTTAGGGTATGCCCTTAAGGCTAATGTTTGAGGCCTTGGGAATGTAAAAGTATCATGTAATAAACTCTTGTGTTTATAAAGGCATGGTTGTTATTCAGGTTGTTACCTTGTCTGCTGCAATTAGTGTACTTCTGAATAATGTCTCAAAGCTGTTCAGCTAGGCTGACATGCTGTAAAGTCCTTAGTCGAGATATCTTGGTGAACATGAGACAGCCTTGATATGATTGAGACTAATATGTGTTCTAATCTTATAGGATGCTTCGAGCATGGAATAAGATGTAGACTCATGGGTACATTGGATGTACTGGACAGACCCTAGTAGGATATTCAATTGCTTGTCACAATGTGAATAATCCTTGTTTGCATCAAGTGGCACATGTCCTCTGACTTGAGATCACTTGTGTTTCTAGATGATGATTGTCATTGTTTTGAGGTAGTTCAATATCATTTGAAACATAATGATTATAAACTGTCTTGGATAATGATCATGAGTCAGGATAGGGCACTAGTGATAGATATAGGATTGCCGTCTCCTTGTTCAAGGAGTGTGATGTTCTAAAAGGGGCCCCCCCTTATATGAGATGATTGAGAAAGTGTATGGCCATACCCAGATGACTGTGATCATCTGATCTAATCATGCTCATCGTATTGGAGTTACAGGCTTGACATGCTTGTCCAATAAGAACATCCAGTGGCAAAGGAAACATGTATGCCTTGTGAAGTGGATTCACACTTGTGCTATGGTTTGGGTGTAGTCTTGGAAGACTCTTTCCTTTATATCGGGAGACAGTGATGTGTTGCTAGATACCCCTCACTGATCGTGATAATGTAAGTTATCGTTACCGACATTTAAAGGAAACCCTTAGGGTCGCACAATTTGATGATATGGCTTACTTAAGTCAGATCGTGTGGACTGGATTGTTTTGATTCAGTTGAAAGGAGTTTAAACTCTGATTGTAAGTGAGATCCAGTCTGATCATGTTTGATTGATTAGGGCTTGAGATCGGTAAGCTTCGATCGAGAGGATTGATGCTAGATCGGTGAGATCAAGAGCATCATGAGATGAACGGTTAGATTGAAAACCTTAGGGTTTAGTTGATCTAGACCGATTGGCTTGGGCTGGCTTGGTTTGGCCTTTGGACCGAACACATTTACTTTGAACCGGTTCAAGAGCTTGAACGTATGGTTCATTGTTTTGGCGTTTTGATCGATCTAGAGATCATGAACGCATGGCTTAATGGATTTTCCAATTTTGGAAAGTCATTTAGTGCATGTTCCCTTGAACGCCAAATGACTCGAACGCTCCATTCAACTCTCGTCTCCTTGCTCTTGCTTGACGAGACTTTGGTGTGGAGAAGGCGAGGTCTTGGTGGAGGTTCGGAAAGCCTAGACATCATCTCTCATTTCCTTACCATACGAGAGGGACCCTTGAAGGACCTTGCTAGCACAAGGATCTCCAAGGAGCAAGCACATCATCTTGTGTGCGTCAACTAGGGAGAAGATCCCTTTCGATCTTTCTCTTCCAAGTCGCCATCTTCCTCATGGCTTTGGTATGGATCTAAACTTCATCAAGTTGATCATATTATCTTGCTAAGATCCATGAAAAACCCTTGCTTCCGCTTGCAATTTTTATGCGCCACCCTTAAGGGTTTTTCGCCCCCCTCTTGAAAGGGGTTTCATCTGCTTGCGCTCCCCCTTGAAGGGGACTCTTCAAGTTAGGCCCGGGGTCACGCCCGCTTGCCAGACCTCATTGTGGTTGTTCAGCCCTAGCGCATGCATAGTTGACCATTGGGTCGACTCGAGTCAGTTAGGACTTGGTGCATGCGTGGGCAGTGGATCTGACTGGGTTGGATGAGTGGATCCCTAGTAATGGACCGTTGTAAGGTAGTAGGGCACATAAGGAAAATTAAAATTGATACCAATGGGGTTTTCGAATTTTTATCTTCCTATGTTGGATCACATGTTTGATTGAAGCATATGCCCGTTTATTTATTCTTATGTGGGCTGCCCATGTTAAATGTGTGCTGTGCTGGGGCCTGCGTGCCTGTATTAAAATGTAAATTGATTATTGTGATCTGTGCATCACATTATTTTTAATTTATAAAATGTAATTGACCTGCGAGTCAATCTTGTCTAGATAGATTAATTTGTAAATTAATCAGACAAGAGCACTGAGCACACTTGGCAGAGGCGCATGCAGCAGTGGCTGTACCAGGTGGGAGGTCTAGGGTTCGACCCTAGGACCAGGCGCATTTTCCCTGGTAGGCGCACCTGAGCTGCAGATGGTGCTTGGGCCCTGGCTTGGGCCAGATGAGCAGCAAAAGTCCCATGAAGAAAAGCAAGTGAAGACTTAAGTGCTATTAAGGTCTTACTTAGGCTATGGGCTTTTACCACATAAGAACCATGCTTTCTTTTTATTGCTTATATAATTAGAAATGCATGAATTTATCTTCTGCTATCACCATAGGGTTTGCATGATAGATAAGAAGATAAAAGACCGTTAAAATCCAACGCTAAATATCAAGCTCGTAAGCCTTCTGACGCGAAACCTCACTGTTCTGACTATCGTTGGAGCCGTGTTGTACCCACTCAGTGGGCACGTCCATCTATCTTCAGACGGTGCTGGATTACACCTGCGTGTTACAGAGTAGGGATTTATCCCTTCTCGTTGCTCAGCATAGCACGTGGTGGTCCAGGGAGTAGGTCGGGTCAGCTTGACCATGTAGGCTACATATGTAGCGCATATGGTAGCACATGGAGGCAACCATCTGTGGGGTCAGAGACTGTGTTGTACCAACTCAGTTGGCATAGTCTGCTGGATTGCCCAGATGAAGGGGAATCGCACGGGTTGGCGATTGGCTGGGACAGCCTACCAGAGATTAGTGCTTGTACTCTCTGTGCATCTTATCTCGCCTGAGCGGGACGCGGAGACCAAGTATGAAATCTGGATCCCATCTCACTAAAAGAGTTCTACTCTTTCGGGCTGTTTTGCTGGATTTTTCAGCCAGATAAAATAGTGAGAAAAACAATCTTTCTTAAGTCCTGATTGATTCTTAACATTGATACTGACCTTGCTGTTCTTGCATTGTTGTAGATACCTGTAGCAACGAACACCATGAGCTTCAATGTGCGATCCCTACTGGAAAGGGAGAAGTTTGCTGGGCCGAACTTCTCGGACTGGTATGGACACCTTAAGATTGTTCTTAAGGCAGAGAGGAAACTGTATGTCCTCGAGACGGCGATACCGCCGCAGCCCGCTCCGAACGCCGCAAGGGCGGTTCGGGATGCCTATGAAAAGCACGTCAATGATAGCATTGATGTCGCTTGCCTGATGCTAGCGTCTATGATGCCACCGCTGCAGCGTCAGCATGAGGATATGTCTGCTATAGACATGATAGCAAACCTCAAGATGCTGTATGCTGCACAGGCGAGGACAGAACGCTATAATCTGACAAAGCTTTTCTTTCAGAGCAAACTGGCTGAAGGGAGCCCAGTGGGAGCTCATGTGCTCAAGATGATTGGGCACAAGGAGGCTCTAGAGAAACTGGGGCATACCATCAATCAGGAGCTTGCTGTAGACATTATTCTGCAGTCTCTCCCGCCTTCTTTCGATGCGTTCATCATTAACTTTAATATGAACAAAATCGATTGTACTCCGGCAGAGCTGCTGAATATGCTCTTGACTACTGAGGAAACTCTGAAGGGAAAGCCTTCAACCTCTGTCTTAATGGTTCCTTCCAGGAACAAGAAGAAGGGGAAGAAGGGCAAGGCCCCTGTCAAGAACTACAGCAAGGCTCTGAAGCAGAAGGTTAAGCGGTCCAAGGAATACAGGTGTTTCCACTGTGGCCAGCTGGGTCACTGGAAAAAGGACTGTAAAGCGCTCTAAGGAGATAAGAGGGGAAGCATCGCTTCTGGCTCAGGTATATTCGTGACTGAAGTCATGTTTTCATCTTCTTCTATATCATGAGTGTTGGACACTGCATGTGGAGTTCACATTTGTTCAAATGTACAGGAACTCAAGAGAAGAAGACAGGTGGGACAGCATGAGGTGGACCTACGAGTTGGAAACGGGGCACGGGTTGCTGCTGTTGCTGTAGGGGATTATTTCATCTCATTACCATCTAGACTTGTATTGGAATTAAACAGTTGTTATTTTGTTCCCAGTATTACTAAAAATATTATCTCCATTCCTGCTCTTGTCAGGAAGGGATTTTCCTTTGAATGCAATATTTCAAAGTGTGTTTTATCTTATGATAATATTGTTTATGCAACTGGTTCAATTAACAATGGGTTATTCATGTTGGACATGGAATGTTCGATACAAAATATTGATAATAAGAAAGCCAAGTATGCTGATGACAGCACCTTGCTATGGCATAGTCGTTTAGGCCATATAAACGAGAAACGCATTAAGCGGTTGCATAATCATGGACTGCTGGGAGGTGGGCTTTAGACGCATTCTTTCCATCCAAGGAGAAGGGCTAGGTGCAACATGCAAGAGTCATTTGGCTAAGCAAGGGTTTGAGGGGAATTAGGGTTTGGAGGTAAGGTAAGTCTCCAAGATCTTACCATAAACCTTACCCTACTATCCATATGCGCCCAAGCTCTTTCCAAAAGAGCCATCAAGCCATATCAGCCCCAACACTTGCCATAGAGGCAAGATACCATCAAAGGATGAAGGGGGAGGCGCCACTTCTTCCAAAGGAAGCAATTTATGCCACCCACACCCCATTATGCCTCTAGGCGCCAATGGGGTTGGGTTTCTCCCCATTATACCCTTTTAAGCCAATTCCCTCTTCATGACAACTTATTATTGGGCCTCATTGGATAATGAGCTAGCCCAAACTTCATGGCATGGGTTGATTAAGCCATTGGATCCAATCCAATTTAACCCTAATCCAAATGTGACCAATCTAGGTCAATTTTGGGTCAACCTGCCAAAATTGAAGTTTGGCTTAAATAACTTTCTTTCAACTCATCAGGCCCATTGGCACTGATGAAATCTTCCAAATGGATCCAAGTTATCCAATAACTTGATCCTAAGGCTTCTGATTAAAGCAACGTCAAGAGTCTATTGCGTGTGACCCTGTAGGATCCTAATGACGATGGCAACGATGTAAACATCAAAAGTAGTGAGGGTATCTAGCAACACATCACTACTACCCATGTCATAGGACTTACGTCATTATGGCAACAACTCCTAACAAGCAACGAGGATTCCCATTGCATTATAGATCCTTTTGCCTAAACTGATATCCTGCCATTGGATTAGTCTCAAGTTTATCAATCCAATGCATTGGTCATGACTCAACTAGTGTGGCCACACATTCCTGTCATGCACCAATAAGGTGGGGTGCCCCAAAGTGGATATCATGCTTCCTCTGAAGGAAGGGGCAAATCCTACTATTGGTCATCCATGTCTCTATGTGACTTATGACATGCCCAATGACAGTCGTTTTAGTCCCCCAGTTACGGAGAGATGTAAGACTGCATCAAAGCATATCCATCATCAAATCTAGACATGAATACCTCAAGTCTAAGGATCAATGCAAACCTCTTGCATGTGAGATTGACTTGTTGACTAGATAAGTCAATCCTCACGGTGGATCACTCTAGTGCATCCAATGCACCTATATGTCTGCGTTACTGTGCCCCGCACCTAACCAGCCCATACACCAGTCTTACATGTACCAAAGCTGTCCCATATCTGCTATGGTACCTCGTATGGGGATAGCTTATGAGAATGGATCCAATCTAGACTCCTGGGACATTATATATGCAACTCAATACATCAACGCAGGTAGAGAAGTCTGCATAATAACGACCATGCCTCTATAAAGAATAATAGTTCTATCAAAGTACATTCAAACAATGCCTGACCATGTCCATACATTAGTCTGCAGGGCATATACACCAACAATCCCACACTCTCTCAGATAGTCAAAGAACTCACAACTCAAGTACTCTCCACCACGATCTGATCGAAGAGTCTTAATGGATCTACCAAGCTGGTTCTCTACTTCATGTATGAACTCGTTAAATTTCTGAAAGGATTCAGAGTTATGTCTCATCAAATAGACATAACCATATCTACTGAAGTCATCAGTAAATGTGATGAAGTAGTTGTACCCTCCTCTGGCTTGTTTATTGAATGGCCCACACACATTACTATGTATGAGATCCAACAAACCTTCTGCCCTTTCACCAGTCTTGGTGAAAGGTGCCTTTGTCATTTTCCCTAGTAAACAAGGTTCACATGTATCAAATTTCTCCAAGGAACTTGAATCTAACAACCCATCAGCACGGAGTTGATGAATGCAATTCTTGTTTATATGGGATAATCGACAATGCCATAGGAAAGCACCAACTGAACCACTCAGTTTGATCCTTTTGCTATTTATGTTACAAATATAACTATCCATGTCCAAGACATATAACCCATTTCACAAAATACTCTTCTCATAAAACATGTTTGCAAATGAAAAAGAACAAGAGTTCTCCTTTATTTCAAACTTAAATACTTTCTTTGCCAAGCAAGGAATGGATACAATGTTTTTAGTAAGTGAAGGTACATAATAGCAATGATCTATTTCTAATTTTAGTCCAGAAGGCAGGGAGAGAGTCAAAACTCCTACAGCAACAGCAGCAACCTGTGCCCCGTTTCCAACCCGTAGGTTTATCTCTCTAGGCTGTACCAATTTACTTTTCTTGTGCTCCTGCATATTTGTACAAATATGAGCTCCACATTCAGTATCCAATACCCATGACATTGAAGTAGAAAGGTTCACTTGAGTAACATAAATACCTAAGCATGAAGACGAAGTCTTGCCTCTCTTCTCCTCATTCTGAAGTCGCACCATGTCCTTTATCATGTGAGGTAGTCCTTGATAGCCCGAAAGGGAACACAACAAATCTGGCACACGTGTACCTTGGACTAATCCTTGGTAACGGCACCAAAAATTTGTTGTTAAACCGCAAGTGCACGGGTATACGAAGTAATAAAAAAGTATCGAATCCACAGGGACCAACGTTGTCGAATTCTAAATAGTTGATTTCTTACTAACTAGGCAAAACGAGATCGTGAGAATAGCAATCGGTAACTAAAAGCGGGATTATCAGAGAGAAAAGCTGGGACTAGGGTTTCGTTCACTTAAACTTTTATGACTAGACATGAATAAGGATTTCGTTGATTCAATTTCATCATGAAGAAGATATTATCAAAGGATGAACTCAAGGATCACTTTCGTTCATCCGAGCTCTAGAATCTCTAGTGGAGTCTCAAGGATCACTTTCGTGCATCCGAGTCTCGCAACTAGTTTTGCTCAAGGACCTCCAACGTTCCGATCTTTGCTTTCGCACAAGATCTCCACGTTTGACAAATAGACTCGATCTATGGATTAATGTAATAATCATGGCAATTATTTTACTAGAAAAGATCAAGATGGATCTAACCTAAGGAAGGGATCCTAACATGCAATTCTAGGGTTCTGAATTCTCAAGCAATTACCTTTCAGTCTCAAGCGAAAATTCTAAGAACATAACTAATAATATGAACTTAAAGAGAGTCTAAGCACAATTATCACATGAGCAAAATCATCATGCTAAAATCAAACTCAACGAAATATTGGAAAAGAAGTTATCTAATCATTAAAAGTCAAGTGAACTACTCCCCCATGTCCCAAGAGTAGTTTAAGCTAGCATGGCGAAGGAAATACAATATTTCATAATTTTAGAAAATTGGAAATCAACAAAAGGAAGAGTTTTTAGAAAATACGGCACGGCTGTGAAGTATTTCACAGCCATATTTTACAAAAGAAGGCGTGAACAGTGGTGGTGATCCTTCTTCCCTTGATTTCTCCTCCAATTTGTCTCTTTTTGATCTAAAACTTCTGGTACGTTGTCTCCTTCACCAGGCGATGCTTCGGTAGAAAAATCACGGCCGGAGGTCGTCTGAATCGAGCGCGGCGGTGAAACCCTCCACGGCGGCGTGGATCGCGATTTCTCCCCCCACCGTCAATCAAAATTGGGGCCTTTTGTCTCTCTGTAATCCTCTCGTGAAAAGCTCCCTTTTTGCTTCTTACGGCATCAAATATAAACTTCAGGATCGTCCGCAATCATCTCCGCAGGGATCAGGCGTGGACATTGACCTGGGAATCGCGTTCAAACACCGAAATACGGTAGTGTAATATCTTACGACACTGCCGTAAAACCATCGATTATTCTGTTCGGAAATTGCTGGAACAATACGGCAGCATAATTTGGTTTACGGTAGTGCCATAAAATCAGCGAAGCTCTCTGTTCCGAAAGCGGCCCAAAATGCGACCGTGTAACTTCTTACGGTGGTGCCGTAATTTCGCGAAAGCCTTCTGTTCGGTAAATCACCAAAATACGGCCGTGATCTCGATAATACGGTAGCCGTGTAAAATACGGTACCATAAAATCCTTTACGGCACTACCGTATTTTGGGTTCTTTGCCTCAATTTACGTGAAAATTCTTGGGTGACTTCTTCTTGATGATGAGAACTCTTCCATGTATTTGATTTTTGCTTGAAAACGCCTAAAATAGTGCCTTTTTGTCTGAAAAATATGAAAACCAAAATAGAATTAGACTTTGCAATATTTAATGGATTCAGCATAAAAACAAGTAAAAAGATCCTCAATTTAGCATGAAAAGGTATCTAAAATGATACAAAATATACTACATATTTTGGTGTCATCAAACACATAAGGCTCAAACCTTGCTTGTCCTCAAGCAAAAATCAAAATTTGAAATCAAAATTTGATTAAAAGAATAACCTTTTCATGCTCAATAAATTTCTAAAATACAACTTGTCAATGAAAAATTCTATTAATTAATTTACAAAATTTCGAGTAAACATATCATCCTGAGAACTCAATTTTCTAGATTCACAACTCAATCAAATAAAACTTCGCAACTTGTACAATAGATAGAATTTTCAATCTCATGATTTCACCCAGTATCAATTTAAATCTATCATGCTTTTGTTTACAGGAATTAGGTCTCCAAGATCTTTTTCCACACATAATTTTTTTTTTCTTTTTGTTTCTTTTTTTCATTGTCTTTGCATAGACGACATGTATCCACATAGACACATACTTTTTATTTTTGACTTCAATTCTTTCTTCGGTACCACTGTCAATTTTACACAGTGCCAAGTAGAGGAGTCTTATTCTTTTCACTACTCATTATTTTTCATGCATAGACTTCAACCCATGTCTTAGGTACCTCTATCAATTTTACATAGTGCCAAGTAGGGGAGTCTCTCACTATTTTTTTATGGATCTCGGATTCTTATTTCCCAACAAATAGCAAAAATAGACTAAACCTCAACTAGGTTGATCAATTGATCTAAATTCACAAATCATACTAATATACTCATTTTATTCAAAAGAGAAGTTTCACTTTTAAATTTCATTCTTCAAATAATATATCTCCCCAAAATTTTATGCATCAATCAATGTCATATCTCAATAGACAAATATGTATTGAAGAAATAAATTTGACATGATGGAGTTATGTTTTCAATCATGAATTTGAGATCATCAATCATTCAAGTCATCAACAGTATAAATTAAGAGTGAACTCATCATCACCATCAATTATCACAATATCATATCAACAAAAATATATCATCATGTATATCATATCAAACATCAGAATATCAAAATATCATACAACCCCATCGAATCAGTAAAGATCAATATCATCATCATCATACAACCATATCGAAATAAGAATAATAGGCATGTTAAACAGAATGCAGTGGCGGCAGTCATGGAAGCACCATCCTTCCCTTCATTATATAAAACAACAGTGAGATAAAGAAAATCATAGTACAGCAAAAAGGTAAGGGAAGATAATACTCACAAAGCCTCTACTCATCATCGTCAGATCGCGTAGCCTCTGAGTCTCTCGTAGTAGTCTCCTCAGGATCAAAGTATGGGGTTCCTCCCTGATCACCATGATAGCCATAGTCTCTGTGATCAGCATAACAAAAACGGTCATAGAGGAAGTTACCCATGTCTTCCATATGGTTGCATAGCCTCTCCATATCTCTGTGGATGTATCCCAGAGTCTCATCCATTTTATCCAAGCGGCGTTCTTGACTGAACATCTATGCTGTGAGTGCCTGGAAGCCAGGATCATGGTGGCTAGCATATCTGTCCCTAGGTGTGTGTGAGGAGGTACCAGCTGGCTGTGAAAAGTCCTGAGGGGGTGACTCCATCCCATAAGGATCACTCCTACTACCCCCGGTGGGTGGTGGTGGAACTATATCAGGTGATGGAATAAAGGCTCCCTCAGTTTCATTAAGACATAGCTTCCAATTGGCTCTTTCTCTAACTGTGGTCTTCTCAATGTAGGGCAAGGGTAGAGGAGAGATGTTTGGTCCAAGGACCAAACAGAAAGTGACTCCCTCTTTAACTATCATCTTCATCGCTATGCAAGACTCAATGTTGAGTCTTGCATTCCCTCTTGCCGTGTCAGCTCCATAGGGCTCCATCCCAAAGTATCTGGCTATAGGAGTAACCAAACCTCCTATCACTACCAATCCTCTGCTAGCTCTAGCCACCTTATCCATATGTTTGATCATAAAGTAAGCCACATCCACTACAAATCCATTGAGCATGCCCCATAGAAAATAAAGCTCGTGTTGACGGACCATGTCGTCACTATCTCCTCTCCCAAATACTGTGTGTGCTAGAACCCTACGTGCATATCTGATGCATGGGTTTACTATATTTGAGGCTCTGGCAGACACAGCATAAAAGTGGCTCTCATTAGTGATTTGGTTCCAGAATATATTCTCCATAAATCCAAGGGGTATGTCAGTGTAACCCCCAGTGCTCAATCCAAAGATGTCCCTGATTTCCTGCAGTGTAAGCTCTCTCTCTTCATTCGCCAATCTGAAAGTAATTTTTCCATCAGCAGGGCCATGGGAATACTCTTTCAGCTCTATGACCAGACTGCTCAAAAACTCCAAGGCAAGTGGTAAGTAGGTATGAGGAGTCATCTGGAAGAACTCCTTGGCCTTAATTCTATCAAACATCCATAGCAAATCTTCATGAAATCCCAAAGCCTCTAGGGTTCTTCTGTCAGCATATTTTGTGTTGATGATCTTTCTTTCCAAAATTTTGTTGTACCTAGCCTCTTGCATCTCATTTCTGAAAAGGATCCCGTGAGGGTTCTGGGGTTGTGATGGTTCAGCAGGGGCTTTCCCCTTCCCCCTTGGTGTAATCGATTTTGTTCTTGGTGCCATGGACTCAATCTGCAAACTTATCATTCAAAGCATACAAATAATGATATAGCAGTGTAAATGGCATCCTATGTGTCATCAACCAAAAATAGGGTGAAAAAACAGAGTAAAATCATGCATGTAATCTCAATTTAAACATGTTATGGCAAGTAAATACTACACTCCGAAATCATCAGAAACATCTATCAAGTAAGTTGGAAACAAAAATTCCATTTAACTTTCATGCTCTAACTCAAGGCGTCGGTGAACAGTAACTTAGAATCGTGCACATTGCGTTTCAGCTCAGATAATTACATAAATTGTTTCAAATTCTTCTCAAACAGCACAGGATCGATAGCTTATCCTCTAACGAGTGTATAGAAACAAAAATCACTTGAAACGGTTAAGAATCGAGCGAGAACGAGCGAAAGGGGCAAAAGTTCGTCAATACTCGCTAAAATGATGAAATCAGAGAAATGGGTACCTAATCGACGGTGAAATCTGGTCAGGAAGGATCGCCGGCGTCTACTTATGGTCGAAGACGGTCGAAGATCCAAAATCGGCATAAGAATGAGCGAGATCGAGGGTAAAAACCCTAAAAATGGTTCAGTCGTAACCCTAAATACGGCATAGGGTTTGCGTACAGGAATCAAAATACGGCAATGTAAAATATTACGACACTGCCGTAAAATCATTACAGCTCTCGGGTTGAAATAGAAAAGGAAATACGGTACCGTAATTTTCATTACGGTACTGCCATAAAATTTCAAAAGCATTCTGTTCAAAACGATTCCCAAATACGGTACCGTAAAAAAGTTTACGGTACCGCCGTTAAATTCAAGCAACAATTTTTTTTTTGACGGAAAACCGAAAAACAAAATTTTAGAAAGTACGGGCACGTAAACTACCTTATGGTAGTGCCGTAAAAACGAAATAACTCTCGGGTTGATTTTGGATCAGAAATATGGTACCGTGAAATCCTTTACGGCCGTACTATAATTTCGTCGCAGCTTTCTAGTTGGAAGTAGACTGAAATACGGTACCGTAAACTCCTTTATGGTACTGCTGTATTTTGCTCCAAATCACGAAAAAGCTACAAATAATAAATAAAGATTAGTCCTAAGCAAAAATCAAGGTAAATAAAACTAAAATAAGAGTTAGAAAGCTTGGGTTGCCTCCCAAGAAGCGCTAATTTAAAGGTCATTAGCTTGACCCTTTAACACTCGGGTTTGATCATGAATTTCTAGATCTCAACTCTGATTTTACAACATAAGGCTCGATCTTGAAATAGTATCCAAATCTGCTCAGAATTCTTTCTATTTTCTCAATCATCATAGAGCCTTCTCTTCTTCTCTTCCTTTTTGGCTTTTTCTTCTTTTGCAATTTCTCATCAATATCCTGAAAAAGATTGTTAGATTCATTATTTGGGGGTTCATCAAATAAACTTGAAACATCATAAATTTCATCATTAAATATTTCAATACTACAACAAGATCCTGAGTATGAAAGTTTGTTTGTTGAATCATTAAGACTAAATTCGATCTTGTTATCACATATATCAAAGGTAATTTTTCCTGATTCCACATCAATTTTTGCTTTAGCTGTGGCCAATAGTGGTCTACCCAGAATGATAGGATTTCTACAATTTTCCTCCATGTCCAATGTTACAAAATCCGCAGGTATGAGAAACTCACCCATCTTTATTGGAATATTCTCCAACATACCTACAGGATACTTCACTGATGAGTCTGCGAGCTGCAAAGATATTGACGTAGGCTTTAGCTCTCCCAAATTCAATTTCCTGTAAGTAGAAGGAGGCATTAAACTTACACTCGCACCTAAGTCACATAAGGCTCGGTCAAAAGATAGGGTGCCAATTGAACAGGGTACAGAAAAGCTACCTGGATCCTTCAATTTAGGTGGCAATTTATTCTGTATGACCGCACTACAATCTTCTGTTAGTGTAACCATGCAAGTACCATAATCATCCAATTTTCTTTTACTAGACAATATCTCTTTTAAAAACTTGGCATAAGATGGCATTTCAATAATAGCTTCAAGAATTGGAACATTAACATAAAGCTTTTTAAAAACTTCAAGAAACTTGCCAAACTTTTTGTCTAGTTTATGTTGAACTAACCTTTGAGGAAAAGGTATAGGTGTTTGGTAAGGATTAGGTAAATCAGATTTAGGATTATCTTTCTCACATGATTCCTCCCCTTTTGGTTCATCACCCTTTTGAGGTGATAAACAAATTTGGGGTTTCTCATGTGAAGAAGATTCTCCTATCTCCAATTCCCTTTTATTATCATTAAGCTTTTCTTCAGTGTTTTCAAACCTCCCTCTAGGTTCTCCCAGTTGTTTCCCACTTCTAGTCATGATGGCATTACAGTGCTCCCTAGGGTTTATCTCAGGTTTTGCAGGCAATTTCCCAGGGGGTCTGTAAGGAACACTAGCATGCTGTGCAATTTGGTTTTCAAGAATTTTGTTGTGGGCTTCTACTCTATCTAGTCTACAGTTGATTTAATGAAAATTTTCCTTAAATTCCTCATTTTGCTTGTTTTGATTTGACATGTATTCTTTTATATCACACATCGAATATAAACTTCTGGATCGTCCGCAATCATCTCCGCAAGGATCGGGCATGGACATTGACGTGGGAATCGCGTTCAAACACCGGAATACGGCAATGTAATATCTTACGACACTGCCGTAAAATCCATAGATTATTCTGTTATGAAATTGCTGGAACAATACGGCAGCGTAATTTGGTTTACAGCAGTGCCGTAAAATCAGCGAAGGTCTCTGTTCCAAAAGCGCCCCAAAATACGGCTGTGTTATTTCTTACGGTGGTGTCGTAATTTTGCGAAAGCCTTCTGTTCAGTAAATCACCAAAATACGGCCGTGATCTCGATAATACGATAGCCGTGTAAAATACGGTACCGTAAAATCCTTTACGGCACTACCGTATTTTGGGTTCTTTGCTTCGATTTGCGTGAAAATTCTTGGGTGACTTCTTCTTGATGATGAGAACTCTTCCATGTATTTGATTTTTTCTTGAAAACGCCTAAAATAGTGCCTTTTTGCCTGAAAAACATGAAAAACCAAAATAGAAGTAGACTTTGCAATATTTAATGGACTCAGCATAAAAACAAGTAAAAAGATCCTCAATTTAGCATGAAAAGGTATCTAAAATGATACAAAATATACTACATATTTTGGTGTCATCAGTCCTCCACATGAGTAGCACTTGTTATTCCTGACTTTTTCCATCTTTATCTTCAATGTCTTAGTTAAGCCTTTCAGCTCACATTGAATGTCTACTTTAGGAGGGTTGAGCTCAACCAATTCATCAAAGAGATGCCTTAGATTAGAAATAATCTTAAAGGCACTCTTAGATTCATATTGCCCTCTAAATTCAGGTGACATGTTGGCTAGCATCAAATTAGCAACCTCCAAAGTATCAGCCTGATGCTTATCATAAACATCTTTCTCAGCCGCTAAGGCCGAGCATGGAAGTTGCTCAGGAATAGGCTGCTCAAGGATATAGAGCTCCCTCTCGAGCTTGAGCACAATTCTCAAGTTCATATACCAATCCATCAAGTTGGATCCAGCCAACTTGTCCTTCCCAATGATAGATCGCAGTGACCATCTGCTATTGTTCGTTGCCATTATTCTACAACAACCAAGAAACAGCAGATTAGTACTACTTCGAATCACTTAAACTGGACTTGTTTTAAATAATTATGGCTCTCACTATTTTAATCGAATTGACAACCCACAAAGTCAATCGGGAAATGTAAGATTTCCTAGTGAGATGTGATCCTTATTCCACATGAGGCTTTGCGTCCCACGAGGGTGGGATGAGATGCATAAAGTGACCCATGTTTCTTAAGGTGGGCACGCCGGCTGATTGCTCCAAGCAACTCCCCTTATCGAAACAATCTAGGCATTTCATGTCCAGCGAGGGCTGGATACAGCATGAAACCCTAACCTCTCAATGATGCCTCTAGAGTTTCATCATGTGCCCAACACATATGAAAATCTAGTCAAGTCCATTCCTAACCGTTATGCCCAGGGCCAACAAGTTTCCTTGCGAAGGCACGCCCAGGTTAAAACTAGACTGGGGAAACCATTGTCACCACACACCTTCTAAAGATAAGTGGGTGTGTCCCATGAGAGTGGGAAACAGTTCACAACACCACTGATCGATAGTTTGATGAGGGCTACGCGTTAGAAGGCTACTAGACTTGATATTTTAAGCGAGGGTTTTTGAGGTCTCATCATTTCAGTTTTATCTTATGTCTAACATTACAAACATGCAATCCTACAGTGATAACATAACGATAAAACAACACAGGCATGCTTTAGCTTTTGAAAAGAAAGCAAATAAAAGATGATGTGATCATAGCCCATTCAAGACACTGAACCAACTCATGCCAAAACAGAGGTTCAACTCTTGACACGGACACAAGCCCCTAAAACTAGACCTAGCCTAGCCGACCTCTAGCTTGGTCTTCAAGGTTGGCTCCAAGGTCCTTCTCACCATGGTTTAGCACTGAAACCCTAGAGGTAGTTCTAGGGAAACCCTAGAAGCACACCCCATGGTTCAGCCAATACCATAGGTCATCATCCAAGCAAGGTGCGCCACCTTACAAGCCACAAGAGGGATAGCTCACTAGCACAAGGCTCGGCCAAACCCTAACTTTCGCCCCCATGCAAGGATGCGCCACCTTTCATGAAGCTTGTTGTGCCACCATGCAAGGTGTGCAAGCTTCATGCATGCGCCATGCTCCAAGTATATGTGCCACCCTAATCTTCTTCTTAATTAAAAGCAAAAAGAAAAGTGGCACGCAAGCCTCACAAGGATACATCACAGGCATGCTAAGGGCTTGACTCATGCCCACAACATCATGCACAAACAAGGTATTTACACATGCTCATGAAAAACTCAAAATCTGAAATGTTAGTTTCTCATAAAACAAGTCTCCTTTCCTCATCTTCTTATCACAAATCTTTTGGTTATTTGAGATTGATTTTTCATGATGATTTCATAGATCCTTTCGGCTGACAATTTTGTCAGATCAAGTGACCCAGCTAGTCCAAAGACACAATGCCCGTCCTACTTGACAAAATTACGTGCGCCTTTGATCTTTAAATCAAGCATGAAAAATAACCCAAAAATCCAAAAGATATTGAAAGGATGATAGGAGAAAAAAACTACAATTTTTTCTACTTAGAAAAATCGTGCGCCATGTGATCATGCAATTTGCAAAAATTGAAACATGGCATGTGAGCATGGAAAAGCATGAAAGTACATCGTTCGTGGCTCGCAAGTCGTTCTTATACCATAGTTGGGAAACCACGGGGATATTTTAGAATTTTTAACTGAGATTACATTTGCACAGCGGAAGAATATCCCTGAAAGAGGCCGGTCCCAAAAACCCAGTGAAGATCGTCATGCGAGGGAGTCAACACGATGAGATAGAAAATACCTAGAGCAAGGCGATGCCAATGTCGAGGTAGGCGCCCAAGCGTGCATCCTCTACAGTCTCACACACACGGATGCCTCAAGCTCTCTTCTTTCATGCCCAGTGCTAGCCTCACGAAGAAGATCCAAGTATTTGTGCTCCTTCTATGCTTTCGCCACCCTTAAAGATGAGGCGCCAAGGAAGGAGAAGGAAGGAGATGATGCCGCTAACCTCAAGCTCTTCTTGCACCAAGAGAAGAAGTAGAAGAGGTAGAAGACTTGCGGCCAATTGTTGGAAGAAGGAAGCTTGCACCAAGGCCTCTTCCTTTTGCCCCTTTAATATTGCTCATGCCAATATTTCTCATGCCTAACTCTCACATATACACATGTATATATAGAGATGCAAGAGGGGACGGCAATAATTGAAGGTTCCCACTGGGGGGGCGAAACCCTAAAGCATGCACAAGGATAAAATGGCATAGGCGGAATCTAGGGTTTCCTTAGGATCGAATAGCATGCATTATATGATCAACTATCGAAAACTTGAATAGATAAGAAAAATTCTCACCATTGCCATCACTTGGATGGTGTCTTGGAATCAAAGACCAAAAGAGATCTTCTCCAAAGCGACGCACACAATTGATGTCGCCTACTCCCTTTGCCGTTCCTTGTGCTAGCAAGGTCCCAAAGCGTTCTTTGTCGAATGGAAAGGATGAAGAGCTTCTCTGCTTGGCGATTTCTTTTCCTCTTCTTTTCGTCAACCTCTTCACCACACGAGTGTCAAGAGACCAGAGGAAAGGGGGCAAGAGGCGAGAGAGATTAGCGTCGTGAGAGCCAACGTGAGAGGTGGTCACGAATGTGACATGCTATCTAAAAATAGCAAACACCATCTCCACTTGCGACCATGCATTACCCCAATCGCAATTGCCTCTTTAATTGAACCATATGCTCATTCAATGAGCTGGTTCAAATTGATTTGGTTCAATAACCAAATAAACCAAGCAACTAGTCCAGATCATAATAAACCCCTAAGGCTTAAGATCTGACCGCTCACTTCTTGATGCTTCTGATCTGAGGGATCTAGCATCCATTCTCTCGATCGAAGCTTACCGATCTCAAGCCCTAATCAATCAAATATGATCAGACCAGATCTCACTCACAATCAGAGATTAAATCCATTTAAACTGAACCCAAACAATTCAGTCCACATGATCTGACTTAAGTAAGCCATATCATCAAATTGTGCGACCCTGAGGGTTTTCTTTAAATGTCGGTAACGATAACTTACGTTATCACGATCAGTGAGGGGTATCTAGCAACACATCACTGTCTCCCGATATAAAGGAAAGAGTCTTCCAAGACTACACCCAAATCACAGCACAAGTGTGAATCAAACTCACAAGGCATACATGATTCCTTTGCCACTGGATGTTCTTATTGGACAAGCGTGTCAAGCCTGTAACTCCAATATGATGAGCATGATTAGATCAGATGAACACAGTCACCTGGGTATGGCCATACACTTTCTCAATCATCTCATCCAGGGGGGCCCCTTTTGAACATCACACTCCAATCAAGGAGATGGCAATCCTTTGTCTATCACTAGTGCCCTAACCTGACTCAAGCTCATTATCCAAGATAGTCTATAATCATTATGTTTCAAATGATATTGAACTAACTCAAAACAATGACAATCATCATTTAGAAACACAAGCGATCTCAAGTCAGAGGACATGTGCCACTTGTTACAATCAAGGATTATTCACATTGTGACAAGCAATTGAATATCCTAGTAGGGTCTGTCAAGTACATCCAATGTACCCATGAGTCTACATCTTATTCCATGCTCGAAACATCCTATAAGATTAGAACACATATTAGTCTCAATCATATCAAGGCTGTCTCATGTTCACCAAGATATATCGACTAAGGACAAAAGTACATGTCAGCCTAGCTGAACAGCTTTGAGACATTATTCAGAAGCACACTTATTGCAGCAGACAATGTAACAAACTGAATAACAACCATTGCCTTTATAAACAAAAGAGTTTATACATGATACTGATACAATCCCAAGGCCTCAAACATTAGCCTTATGAAGGAACCCCTAAATGAAGGGGGCAAAAACCCTAAGCATGGCGCAAATGAAATGTATGCAAGCGGAAGCAAGGGTTTGAAGAACCGTTGCATGCCATATATTCAACTATCATGGATTGATAAGAAGAAGGGGAGATCCATACCAATGCCATAGGCTTGGAAATCGGCTTGGATGAAGAGAACAAGTTAGGTCTCCTCCACAAGTCCACACACAAGATGAGGGATGGCTACCCTTTAGGATCTTCCTTGTGCTAGCAAGAGATCCCCTTTCGGTCCTTGTCGTGTGGGATGATGAGATGTCCCTTTTCGAGAGCTTCTCTTGGATGATCCCGCCTCTCTTCGTCAACCACACCAACGAAAGAGCTAGGCGTTGAAAAGAAAACCCTCAACGCATAAGCGTTTTAGCATTGAAGCAAAACCGGCCTTGATGACTTACCATAAATGGAAGTCAATCAAGCCATGCGTTCAATCCAACCCAAAACGCATATGGCTTTGAACCAAGCGTTCACCCTTGTGAACCGGTTCAAGCCAAATCATCCAATCGGCTTTGGTTCATTAAACCAAACCAAAATAGCTCAAGCCATTTGGTCTAGACCAAATCGAACCCCAAGGCTCATGATCTAACCATTCATCTCCTGATGCCCCTGATCTCTCCGATCTAGCATCACCTCTCTCGATCGAAGCTTACCGATCTCAAGCCCTAATCAATCAAACATGATCAGACCAGATCTCACTTACAATCAGAGATTAAATCCCTTTAATCTGAACTCAAAGAATCCAGTCCACACGATCTGACTCAAGTAAGCCATATCATCAAATTGTGCGACCCTGAGGGTTTCCCTTAAATGTCGGTAACGATAACTTACGTTATCACGATCAGTGAGGGGTATCTAGCAACACATCACTGTCTCCCGATATAAAGGAAAGAGTCTTCCAAGACTACTCCCAAACCATTGCACAAGTGTGACTCCATTCACAAGGCATACATATGTCCTTTGCCACTGGATGTTCTTATTGGACAAGCGGGTCAAGCTTGTAACTCCAATACGATGAGCATGATTAGATCAGATGCCCATAGTCATCTGGGTATGGCCATACACTATCTCAATCATCTCATATAGGGGGCCCATTAGAACATCACACTCCTTAAACAAGGAGACGGCAATCCTGTGTCTATCACTAGTGCCCTAACCTGATTCAAGCCCACCATCCAAGATAGTCTATAATCATTATGTTTCAAATGATATAGAACTACCTCAAGACAATGACAATCATCATTTAGAAACACAAGCGATCTCAAGTCAGAGGACATGTGCCACTTGCTGCTTACAAGGATCATTCACATTGTGACAAGCAATGGAATATCCCAGTAGGGTCTGTCCAGTACATCCAATGTACCCATGAGTCTACATCTTATTTCATGCTCGAAGCATCCTATAAGATCAGCACTCATATTAGTCTCAATCATATCAAGGCTGTCTCATGTTCACCAAGATATCTCGACTAAGGACTTAGAGCCTGTCAGCCTAGCTGAACAGCTTTGAGACATTATCCAGAAGTACACTTATTACAGCAGACAAGGTAACAACCTGAATAATAACCATGCCTTTTATAAACTTACCAGTTTATTACATGATACACTTTATAATCCCAAGGCCTCAAACATTAGCCTTAAGGGCATACCCCAACAATCTCCCACTTGCACTTAATCTAATGGTTGAGAAATCTCAAACCCATATTATTACAGTGCTTTTCATGCTTCTGCTGCGCCAGAGGCTTGGTAAGCGGGTCTGCCAGATTGTCATCTGTATGAACCTTGCATATTTTGATCTCGCCTCGATCAATGATCTCCCGGATCAAGTGAAACCGTCTCTGTATGTGCTTGGACTTCTGGTGCGACCGTGGTTCCTTTGCTTGTGCAATTGCTCCAGTGTTATCACAGAAGATAACCAAAGGATCGGCACTCGAAGGAACGACACCAAGTTCTCTCACGAACTTACGAATCCACACTGCCTCCTTGGATGCTTCCGAGGCTGCAACATACTCGGCTTCTGTTGTGGAATCAGCAACAGTTGACTGTTTGAAACTCTTCCACACCACTGCTCCACCATTCAAGATGAAAACATAGCCTGATTGCGATCGGAAATCATCCTGGTCCGACTGGAACGAAGCATCAGTATATCCCTCTATACTGAGTTCTTCCTGACCACCATATATCAAGAACATATCTTTGGTCCTCCGCAGATATTTTAAGATGTTCTTGACCGCAATCCAGTGCGCCAACCCTGGATTACTTTGGAATCGACTGGTCACGCTTAACCCGTAAGCGACGTCTGGGCGAGTACACAACATCGCATACATAATGGACCCAATAGCCGAAGCATAAGGTGTATTGTCCATTTCATCTTTCTCAGTCTGTGTTTGTGGACACTGACTCTTCGAAAGATTCAGACCATGTCTGACTGGAAGATATCCACGTTTAGAATTCTCTAAATGGAATCTCTCCAGGACCTTATCGATGTAAGTACTCTGGCACAACCCGAGAAGCCTCTTAGATCTATCCCCGGTAGATCTTCACACCTAATACATAGGCTGCTTCTCCTAGATCTTTCATCTGGAAACATTTTCCTAACCATGCCTTAACAGCATGCAGTTCAGGAATATCATTTCCAATGATCAAGATATCATCGACGTAGAGGATTAGGAATGTAATTACGCTCCCACTAAACCTCTTATATACACACGGGTCATCCTCGTTCTTGATGAAACCAAACTCAGAGATTGATTTATCAAAACGAATATTCCAGCTTCTTGATGCTTGTTTAAGTCCATAAATGGACTTCTTTAACTTGCATATTTTATGACGATCTGATGGATTAGTGAAACCTTCCGGTTGTGTCATATACACATCCTCATCCAGATTTCCATTAAGGAAAGCTGTCTTCACATCCATCTGCCAGATCTCATAGTCGTAATATGCTGCTATCGCGAAAAGAATCCGAATAGACTTAAACATGGCTACAGGTGAGAAAGTTTCATCATAATCTATCCCGTAGATTTGTTTGAAACCTTTCGCAACTAGCCTGCCTTTATAGGTAACCACGTTACCATCCATGTCAATCTTCTTCTTGAAGATCCATTTACAGCCTATAGGGATTACACCCGGAGGCGGATCAACCAAATCCCAGACTTGGTTATCTGACATGGAGTCCATCTCGGCTCGCATAGCGTCAAGCCATCTAGCTGACTCCGGTCCACTGACCGCATCCGCATAAGTTAGGGGTTCATCATTATTAATGATGTAGACTCCGTCATAGCGCTCAGGCTGTCGACGGATCCTACCCGATCTTCGCGGTTCCCGTGATATCTGAGCCTCAGGTTGTTCAGTAACCTGATCTACCAGCTCAGGCACATCCAACTCTGCTTGACTACTTTGTCCTTCCTCTGGATTCTCATCCAGCTTTATTTCTCTCCCACTGGCCTCTTGTAGAAGAAACTCCCTCTCAAGAAATATGGCCGTCCGAGCAACAAATACCTTGTTCTCTTTGGGATCGTAGAAATAATAACCCTTAGTTTCCTTAGGGTAACCGACAAAGATACATTTGTCAGATCTGCTCTCTAGTTTCCCAGAGGCGAGCTTTTTGACATAAGCCTCGCAACCCCAGATCCTGATAAATGTCAAGCTAGGCTGTTTCCCATACCATAACTCATATGGTGTCTTTGAAACTGCCTTGGATGGCACTCGGTTTAGTACCTTTGCAGCTGTTTCCAGTGCAAAACCCCAAAAGGAATATGGAAGAGTAGCCTGACTCATCATAGAACGAACCATGTCTAGTAACGTTCTATTTCTCCTCTCGGACACACCATTCCATTGCGGTGTTCCTGGCGGAGTGAGCTGTGAGATAATCCCACACTCCTTCAGATAGTCAGTAAACGCATGACTCAGGTATTCTCCACCTCGATCAGAACGAAGTGCTTTGATATTTCGGCCTAGCTGATTTTGTACTTCATTTTTGAACTCTTTGAACTTGTCAAAAGATTCACTTTTATGTCTCATCAAATAGACATACCCATACCTACTGAAATCATCAGTAAAGGTAATGAAGTACTGATAGCCACCTCTGGCATGTTTACTAAAAGGCCAACACACATCACTGTGTATAAGGTCCAGTAAACCTGAAGTCCTTTGACCTTTATTAGAAAAAGGAGACTTCGTCATTTTACCCATCAAACAAGCTTTGCATGTATCAATCTCCTCACAGGAGAATGATCCCAGCAGTCCATGTTCATGCAACCGCTTAATGCGCTTCTCATTTATATGGCCTAAACGACTATGCCATAGCAAGGTGCTGTCATCAGCATACTTGGCTTTCTTATTATCAATGTTTTGTATAGAATTTTCCATGTCCAACATGTATAACCCATTGTTAATTGAACCAGTTGCATACACAATATTATCAAAAGAAAGTACACACTTTGAAATCTTGCATTCAAAGGCAAATCCTTTCCTGACAAGAGCAGGAATAGAGATAATATTCTTGGTAATACTGGGTACAAAATAACAATTGTTTAATTCTAATACAATGCCAGATGGTAAGGAAATGAAATAGTCTCCTACAGCAACAGCAGCAACCCGTGCCCCGTTTCCAACGCGTAGGTCTACCTCATGCTGTCCCACCTGCCTTCTTCTCTTGAGTTCCTGCACATTTGAACAAATGTGAACTCCACATGCAGTGTCCAACACCCATGAAATAGAAGAAGAAGATAACATGACCTCAGTCACATATATACCTGAGCCAGAAGCGATGCTTCCCCTCTTATCTCCTTGGAGCGCTTTACAGTCCTTTTTCCAGTGACCCAGCTGGCCACAGTGGAAACACCTGTTGTCCTTCGACCGCTTAACCTTCTGTTTCAGGGCCTTGCTGTAATTCTTGACAGGGGCCTTGCCCTTCTTCCCCTTCTTCTTGTTCCTCGAAGGAACCATCAAGATAGAGGTTGAAGGCTTACCCTTCAGAGTTTCCTCAGTTGTCAAGAGCATATTCAGCAGCTCTGCCGGCGTACAATCGATCTTGTTCATATTAAAGTTAATAATGAACGCATCGAAAGAGGGCGGAAGAGACTGCAGAATAATGTCCACAGCAAGCTCCTGGTTGACGGTATGCCCCAGTTTCTCTAGAGCCTCCTTGTGCCCAATCATCTTGAGCACGTGAGCTCCCACCGGGCTCCCCTTAGCCAGTTTGCTCTGAAAGAAGAGCTTCGTCAGATTATAGCGTTCAGTCCTCGCCTGTGCAGCATACAGCATCTTGAGGTTCGCTATAATTTCTATAGCCGACATATCCTCATGCTGACGCTGCAGCGGTGGCGTCATAGACGCAAGCATCAGGCAAGCGACATCAATGCTATCATTGACGTGCTTTTCGTAGGCATCCCGAACCGCCCTTGCGGCGTTCGGAGCGGGCTGCGGCGGTATCGCCGTCTCGAGGACATACAGTTTCCTCTCTGCCTTAAGAACGATCTTAAGGTGTCCGAACCAGTCAGAGAAGTTCGGCCCAGCAAACTTCTCCCTTTCCAGTAGGGATCGCACATTGAAGCTCATGGTGTTCGTTGCTGCAGGAATCTACAACAAGCAAGAACAGCAAGGTCAGTATCAATGTTTCAGAATCAATCCAGGACTTAAGAAAGATTCTTTTTCTCACTATTTTGTCTGACTGAAAAATCCAGTAAACAGTCCGAAAGAGTAACACTCTTTTAGTGAGATGGGATCCAGATTTCATACTTGGTCTCCGCGTCCCGCTCAGGCGAGATAAGATGCACAGAGATGACAAGCACTAATTTCTGGTAGGCTGTCCCAGCCAATCGCCAACCCGTGCGATTCCCCTTCATCTTGGCAATCCAGCAGACTGTGCCAACTGAGTTGGTACAACACAGTCTCTGATCCCAGAGATGGCTGCCTCCATGTGCTACCATATGCGCCACATATGTAGCCTACATGGTCAAGCTGACCCGACCTACTCCCTGGACCACCACGTGCTATGCTGAGCAACGAGAGGGGATAAATCCCAACTCTGTAACACGCAGGTGTAATCCAGCACCGTCTGAAGATAGATGGACGTGCCCACTGAGTGGGTTCAACACGGCTCCAACGATAATCAGAAAGGTGAGGTTTCGCGTCAGAAGGCTTATCGAGCTTGATATGTTAGCGTTGGATTTTAACGGTCTTTTATCTTCTTACTATCAGGCATATCCTATGGCTATAGCAGAAGATAAACTTAAACATGCAATTCTAATTATTAGCAATAAGTAGAAAGCATGATCTTATGTGGTAAAAGCCCATGAACCCTAGTAAGACCTTAATTTACTTAAGTCTTCACTTGAGCTCCTTGGCATCTCATCTGGTCCAACCTAGGGCCCTAGCGCCAAGAGCACCTCAGGTGCGCCACCAGCTGAATGCCCCTGTGGGATGTGTGCATTTGTACTCTTGTCTAATCAAATACATTTGATCTATCTAGACAAGTTTGACTCACAGGTCAATTATACAATATCTAAATTAAAAATGTGATTCGCAGATCACAAATTAATTTACAAAATTGAATCCAGGCACGCAGGCCCCAGCACAGCACACATTTAACATGGGCAGCCCACATAAGACTAAATAGACAATCATCATGGCATCAATCAACATGTGATCCAATCATTTTGAAATTAAAAGTTTTGAAAACCCCATGGCATCAATTTTAATTTCCTTAGGTGTCCTACAACCTTACAATGGTCCATTGATAGGGATCCACTCATCCATCTAGTCAGATCCTTTGCCCTTGCATGCACCGAGTCCTAACTGACTCGAGTTGACCTAATGGTCAACCATGCATGCGCCAAGGGCTGAACCACCCTCATGAGTTTTTGGCAAGCGGGTGTGACCCCGGGCCTAACTCAAGTGTGTTCAGTAGTTGTCTCAACCAGACCTCGCTACACACCTTTGATGCAGTTAACCTATAGCCACCTTGTGCTTGCGCACAGGTGCTATCTGGTCAACCCATCTAGGCTGTCAGATGGTCTGATCAGACTAATGGATCTAACCTAGAGGTGACTTCAACCCCATCAACCCATCTAAGGGTTTATGGTAGGTGCCACTTAGGTCTAGTGAGGCGCGCAAGAGTTTTGTTTTGTCAAAAACAATATGTAAGAAGCGCCAATTAAACATGCGCCAACAATTACATTTGTAGAGTCCCCTTCAAGGGGGAGCGCAACTTTGTAGAGTCCCCTTCAAGGGGGAGCGCAACTTTGACAACAACAAACAACAAGCACCTATACATGCGGCTAAGAACAACAAACATCATGAATCTTTTATGAACTTGCGCATGTAACCAACCCTAGATCTAAGCATAACATGGATCACAACAGCAAACATAATAGCATGCAATGAGCCAAGCTCTGATACCAATTGAAGGAACCCCTAAATGAAGGGGGCAAAAACCCTAAGCATGGCGCAAATGAAATGTATGCAAGCGGAAGCAAGGGTTTGAAGAACCGTTGCATGCCATATATTCAACTATCATGGATTGATAAGAAGAAGGGGAGATCCATACCAATGCCATAGGCTTGGAAATCGGCTTGGATGAAGAGAACAAGTTAGGTCTCCTCCACAAGTCCACACACAAGATGAGGGATGGCTACCCTTTAGGATCTTCCTTGTGCTAGCAAGAGATCCCCTTTCGGTCCTTGTCGTGTGGGATGATGAGATGTCCCTTTTCGAGAGCTTCTCTTGGATGATCCCGCCTCTCTTCGTCAACCACACCAACGAAAGAGCTAGGCGTTGAAAAGAAAACCCTCAACGCATAAGCGTTTTAGCATTGAAGCAAAACCGGCCTTGATGACTTACCATAAATGGAAGTCAATCAAGCCATGCGTTCAATCCAACCCAAAACGCATATGGCTTTGAACCAAGCGTTCACCCTTGTGAACCGGTTCAAGCCAAATCATCCAATCGGCTTTGGTTCATTAAACCAAACCAAAATAGCTCAAGCCATTTGGTCTAGACCAAATCGAACCCCAAGGCTCATGATCTAACCATTCATCTCCTGATGCCCCTGATCTCTCCGATCTAGCATCACCTCTCTCGATCGAAGCTTACCGATCTCAAGCCCTAATCAATCAAACATGATCAGACCAGATCTCACTTACAATCAGAGATTAAATCCCTTTAATCTGAACTCAAAGAATCCAGTCCACACGATCTGACTCAAGTAAGCCATATCATCAAATTGTGCGACCCTGAGGGTTTCCCTTAAATGTCGGTAACGATAACTTACGTTATCACGATCAGTGAGGGGTATCTAGCAACACATCACTGTCTCCCGATATAAAGGAAAGAGTCTTCCAAGACTACTCCCAAACCATTGCACAAGTGTGACTCCATTCACAAGGCATACATATGTCCTTTGCCACTGGATGTTCTTATTGGACAAGCGGGTCAAGCTTGTAACTCCAATACGATGAGCATGATTAGATCAGATGCCCATAGTCATCTGGGTATGGCCATACACTATCTCAATCATCTCATATAGGGGGCCCATTAGAACATCACACTCCTTAAACAAGGAGACGGCAATCCTGTGTCTATCACTAGTGCCCTAACCTGATTCAAGCCCACCATCCAAGATAGTCTATAATCATTATGTTTCAAATGATATTGAACTACCTCAAGACAATGACAATCATCATTTAGAAACACAAGCGATCTCAAGTCAGAGGACATGTGCCACTTGCTGCTTACAAGGATCATTCACATTGTGACAAGCAATGGAATATCCCAGTAGGGTCTGTCCAGTACATCCAATGTACCCATGAGTCTACATCTTATTTCATGCTCGAAGCATCCTATAAGATCAGCACTCATATTAGTCTCAATCATATCAAGGCTGTCTCATGTTCACCAAGATATCTCGACTAAGGACTTAGAGCCTGTCAGCCTAGCTGAACAGCTTTGAGACATTATCCAGAAGTACACTTATTACAGCAGACAAGGTAACAACCTGAATAATAACCATGCCTTTTATAAACTTACCAGTTTATTACATGATACACTTTATAATCCCAAGGCCTCAAACATTAGCCTTAAGGGCATACCCCAACACCTTAAGGGCATACCCCAACAATCTCCCACTTGCACTTAATCTAATGGTTGAGAAATCTCAAACCCATATTATTACAGGGCTTCTCATGCTTCTGCTGCCCCAGAGGCTTGGTAAGCGGGTCAGCCAGATTGTCATCTGTATGAACCTTGCAGACTTTGATCTCGCCACGATCAATGATCTCCCTGAAGGTTCCCACAAGGGGGCGAAACCCTAACTCATAGGCGCATATGGGAATGAAAGCAGCGGAAAGGGGGTTTCTAGATCTTGCATGGTATTATGATTAACAAAACCGATTGTATAGAAGTGATAGAACCATACCATAGCCATTTCTAGATGGCGTCTTGGAAGCTAGAGAACAAGAGAGGTCTCCTCCAAATTGTCGCACACAAGATGAGGTATAGCTTCTTCTTGTCGTCCCTTGTGCTAGCAAGGATCGTCCAAGTATCCTTCTCATATGGAAGGGATGAGATCTTCTTGGCTTGGCGAAAAACTTCCTTCTCCTTTTGTCAACACCACATGCACTCTCGAATGAGCAAGCGACGAGAGGAAGGAGCGACAATAGGCGTGAGAGAGGAGTAACGTGAGGCGATGTCACGTTTAGGAGTCATGGTTTCTAAAAATAGAAACACTCCAACGTTCATGCACTCATGCGACCATGGGTTTACCCCAAGCGCAAACTTCTCTTCACCCTTGAACCATGCGCTCATTCATGAGCCGGTTCACTTTGGTTCGGTTTAATAACCAAATAAGCCAAGCATTCAGTCCAGACCATAATAAACACTTAGGTTTTTGATCTGACCGTCAATCTCTTGATGCTCCTGATCTGACCAATCTAGCATCCAATCTCTCGATCGAAGCTTACCGATCTGAAGCCCTAATCAATCAAACATGATCAGACCAGATCTCACTCACAATCAGAGATTAAATCCCTTTAAACTGAACTCAAACAATTCAGTCCACACGATCTGACTTAAGTAAGCCATATCATCAAATTGTGCGACCCTGAGGGTTTCCTTTAAATGTCGGTAACGATAACTCACGTCATCACGATCAGTGAGGGGTATCTAGCAACACATCACTGTCTCCCAATATAAAGGAAAGAGTCTTCCAAGACTACACCCAAAAACAACACAAGTGTGAATCAACTCACAAAGCATACATATTTCCTTTGCCACTGGATGTTCTTATTGGACAAGCGTGTCAAGCTTGTAACTCCAATATGATGAGCATGATTAGATCAGATGAACATAGTCACCTGGGTATGGCCATACACTTTCTCAATCATCTCATCCAGGGGGCCCCTTTAGAACATCACACTCCTTAAACAAGGAGACGGCAATCCTATGTCTATCACTAGTGCCCTAACCTGACTCAAGCTCATCATCCAAGATAGTCTACAACCATTATGTTTCAAATGATATTGAACTACCTCAAAACAATGACAATCATCATTTAGAAAACACAAGTGATCTCAAGTCAGAGGAAATGTGCCACTTGTTACATTCAAGGATTATTCACATTGTGACAAACAATTGAATATCCTAGTAGGGACTGTCCAGTACATCCAATGTACCCATGAGTCTACATCTTATTTCATGCTCGAAGCATCCTATAAGATTAGAACACATATTAGTCTTAACCATATCAAGGCTGTCTCATGTTCACCAAGATATATCGACTAAGGACTTTATTGCCTGTCAGCCTAGCTGAACAGCTTTGAGACATTATTCAGAAGAACATATATTGCAGCAGACAATGTAGCTAACTGAATAATAACCATGCCTTTATAAACATAACAGTTTATTACATGATACTGATACAAACCCAAGGCCTCAAACATTAGCCTTAAGGGCATACCCCAACACTCCCGGATCAAGTGAAACCGTCTCTGTATGTGCTTGGACTTCTGGTGCGACCGTGGTTCCTTTGCCTGTGCGATTGCTCCAGTGTTATCACAGAAGATAACCAAAGGATCTGCACTCGAAGGAACAACACCAAGTTCTCTCACGAACTTACGAATAAATACTGCCTCGTTGGATGCTTCTGAGGCTGCAACATACTCGGCTTCAGTTGTGGAATCAGCAACGATAGACTGTTTGAAACTCTTCCACACCACTGCTCCTCCATTCAAGATAAAAACATAGCCTGATTGCGATCAGAAATCATCCTGGTCAGACTGGAACGAAGCGTCAGTATATCCTTCAATACTGAGTTCTTCCTGACCACCATATATCAAGAACATATCTTTGGTCCTCCGCAGATATTTCAAGATGTTCTTGACTGCAATCCAGTGCGCCTGACCTGTATTACTTTGGAATCGACTGGTCACGCTTAACCCATAAGCGACGTCTGGGCGAGTACACAACATCGCATACATAATGGACCCAATAGCCGAAGCATAAGGCGTATTGTCCATTTCATCTTTCTCAGTCTGTGTTTGTGGACACTGACACTTCGAAAGATTCAGACCATGTCTGACTAGAAGATATCCTCTTTTAGAATTCTCTAAATGGAATCTTTCCAGGACTTTATCGATGTAAGTACTCTGGCACAGCCCGAGAAGCCTCTTAGATCTATCCCTGTAGATCTTCACACCTAATACATAGGCTGCTTCTCCTAAATCTTTCATCTGGAAACATTTCCTTAACCATGCCTTAACAGCATGCAGTTCAAGAATATCATTTCCAATGATTAAGATATCATCGACGTAGAGGACTAGGAAAGTAATTACGCTCCCACTAAACCTTTTATATACACACGGGTCATCTTCGTTCTTGATGAAACCAAATTCACTGATTGATTCATCAAAACGAATATTCCAGCTTCTTGATGCTTGTTTAAGTCCATAAATGGACTTCTTTAACTTGCATATTTTATGACGATCTGATGGATTAGTGAAACCTTCAGGTTGTGTCATATACACATCCTCTTGCAAATTTCCATTAAGGAAAGCAGTCTTCACATCCATCTGCCAGATCTCATAATCATAATATGCTGCTATCGCGAAAAGAATCCGAATAGACTTAAACATGGCTACAGGTGAGAAAGTTTCATCATAATCTATCCCGTAGATTTGTTTGAAACCTTTCGCAACTAGCCTACCTTTATAGTTAACCACGTTACCATCCATGTCAATCTTCTTCTTGAAGATCCATTTACAGCCTATAGGGATAACTCCCGGAGGCGGATCAACCAAATCCCATACTTGGTTATCTGACATGGAGTCCATTTCGGCTCGCATAGCTTCAAGCCATCTAGCTGAGTCCGGTCCACTGACCGCATCCGCATAAGTGAGGGGTTCATCATTATCAATGATGTAGACTCCGTCATAGCGATCAGGCTGTCGACGGATCCTTCCCAATCTTCGCGGTTCCCGTGATATCTGAGCCTCAGATTGTTCAGTAACCTGTTCTACCGGCTCAGGCTCATCCAACTGTGCTTGACTACTTTGTCCTTCCTCTGGATTCTCATCCAGCTTTATTTCTCTCCCACTGGCCTCTTGCAGAAGAAACTCCTTCTCAAGAAAAATGGCCGTCCGAGCAACAAATACCTTGTTCTCCTTGGGATCGTAGAAATAATAACCCTTAGTTTCCTTAGGGTAACCGACAAAGATACATTTGTCAGATCTGCTCTCTAGTTTCCCAGAGGCGAGCTTTTTGACATAAGCCTCGCAGCCCCAGATCTTAATAAATGTCAAGCTAGGCTGTTTCCCATACCATAATTCAAATGGGGTCTTTGAAACTGCCTTGGATGGCACTCGGTTTAGTACCTTTGCAGCTGTCTCCAGTGCAAATCCCCAAAAGGAGTAAGGTAGAGTAGCCTGACTCATCATAGAACGAACCATATCTAGTAAGGTTCTGTTCCTCCTTTCGGATACACCATTCCATTGTGGTGTTCCTGGCGGAGTGAGCTGTGAGATAATCCCACACTCCTTTAGATAGTCAGTAAACTCTCGACTTAGGTATTCTCCACCTCGATTAGAACGAAGTGCCTTGATATTTCGGCCCAGCTGATTTTGTACTTCATTCTTGAACTCTTTGAACTTGTCAAAAGATTCACTTTTATGTCTCATTAAATAGACATACCCATATCTACTGAAATCATCAGTAAAGGTAATGAAGTATTGATAGCCACCTCTGGCATGTTTACTAAATGGCCCACACACATCACTGTGTATAAGGTCAAGTAAACCTGAAGCCCTTTGACCTTTATTAGGAAAAGGAGACTTCGTCATTTTGCCTATTAAACAAGCTTTGCATGTATCAATCTCCTCATAGGAGAATGATCCCAGCAGTCCATGATCATGCAACCGCTTAATGCGCTTCTTGTTAATATGGCCTAAACGACTATGCCATAGCAAGGTGCTGTCATCAGCATACTTGGCTTTCTTATTATCAATGTTTTGTATAGAACATTCCATGTCCAACATGAATAACCCATTGCTAATTGATCCAGTAGCATAAACAATATTATCTAAAGATAAAACACACTTTGAAATATTGCATTCAAAGGAAAACCCTTTCCTGACAAGAGCAGGAATAGAGATAATATTCTTGGTAATGCTAGGAACAAAATAACAATTGTTTAATTACAATACAAGTCCAGATGGTAATGAAATGTAATATTCTCCTACAGCAACAGCAGCAACCCGTGCCCCGTTTCCAACTCGTAGGTCCACCTCATGCTGTCCCACCTGTCTTCTTCTCTTGAGTTCCTGTACATTTGAACAAATGTGAACTCCACATGCAGTGTCTAACACCCATGAAATAGAAGAAGAAAACATGACCTCAGTCACATAAATACCTGAGCCAGAAGCGATGCTTCCCTTCTTGTCTCCTTGGAGCGCTTTACAGTCCTTTTTCCAGTGACCCAGCTGGCCACAGTGGAAACATCTGTACTCCTTCGACCGCTTAACCTTTTGTTTCAGCGCCTTGTTGTAGTTCTTGACTGGGGCTTTGCCCTTCTTCCCCTTCTTCTTGTTCCTAGAAGGAACCATTAAGACAGAGGTTGAAGGCTTTCCCTTCAGAGTCTCCTCAGTAGTCAAGAGCATATTCAGCAATTCTGCCGGAGTACAGTCGATTTTGTTCATATTAAAGTTAATGATGAACGCATCGAAAGAGGGTGGTAGAGACTGCAGAATAATATCTACAGCAAGCTCCTGATTGATGGTATGTCCCAGTTTCTCTAGAGCCTCCTTGTGCCCAATCATCTTGAGCACGTGAGCTCCCACTGGACTCCCTTCAGCCAGTTTGCTCTGAAAGAACAGCTTGGTCAAGTAATAGCGCTCAGTCCTCGCCTGTGCAGCATACAGCATCTTGAGGTTTGCTATAATTTGTATAGCAGACATATCCTCATGCTGACGCTGCAGCGGTGGCGTCATAGACGCTAGCATCAGGCATTCGGAGCGGGTTGAGGCGGTATCACCGTCTCGAGAACATACAGTTTCCTCTCTGCCTTAAGAACAATCTTAAGGTGTCCGTACCAGTCTGAGAAGTTTGGCCCAGCAAACTTCTCCCTTTCCAGTAGGGATCGCACATTGAAGTTCATGGTGTTCGTTGCTGCAGGAATCTACAACAATGCAAGAACAGCAAGGTCAGTATCAATGTATAGAATCAATCCAGGACTTAAGAAAGATTCTTTTTCTCACTATTTTATCTGACTGAAAAATCCATTAAAACAGTCTGAAAGAGTAACACTCTTTTAGTGAGATGGGATCCAGATTTCATACTTGGTCTCCGCGTCCCGCTCAGGCGAGATAAGATGCACAGAGAGTACAAGCACTAATTTCTGGTAGGCAGTCCCTGCCAATCGCCAACCCGTGCGATTCCCCTTCATCTGGGCAATCCAGCAGACTGTGCCAACTGAGTGGGTACAACACAGTCTCTGATCCCACAGATGGCTGCCTCCATATAGCTCACATATGCTCAGTATGTAGCCTACATGGTCAAGCTGACCTGACCTACTCCCTGGACCACCACGTGCTATGCTGAGCAACGAGAAGCGATAAATCCCTTCTCTGTAACACGCAGGTGTAATCCCGCACCGTCTGAAGATAGATGGACGTGCCCACTGAGTGGGTACAACACGGCTCCAACGATAGTCAGAACAGTGAGGTTTCGCGTCAGAAGGCTTTCGAGCTTGATATTTTAGCGTTGGATTTTAACGGTCTTTTATCTTCTTAACTATCATGCAATTCCTATGGTGATAGCAGAAGATAAATCAATCATGCAATTCTAATTATTAGACAATAAAAGAAAGCATGGATCTTATGCGGTAAACGCCCATGAAACCTAAGTAAGACCTTAATTAACTTAAGTCTTCACTTGCTTTTCTTCATGGGGCTTTAGCTGCTCATTTGGCCCATACCAGGGCCCAACCGCCATCTGCAGCTCAGGTGCGCCCACCAGGTACATGCACCAGGTCCCAGAGTCGAACCCTGGACCTTCCGTCTAGTCAAGCCACTGCTGCATGCGCCTCTGCCAAGTGTGCTCTGTGCTCTTGTCTGACTAATTTACAAATTAATCTATCTAGACAAGATTGACTCGCAGGTCAATTACATTTTATAAATTAAATGCAATGTGATGCGCAGATCACAATATAAAAATAATTTACAAAATTAACCAGGCACGCAGGCCCCAGCACAGCACACATTAAACACGGGCAGCCCACATAAGATTAAATAAACAAGCAAATGGCATCAATTATCATGTGATCCAATCAAGAAATTAAATTTTTTGAAAAATCCCATTGGCATCAATTTTAATTTCCTTATACGCCCTACTACCTGACAACGGTCCATTACTAGGGATCCACTCATCAGTCCTAGTCAGATCCACTGCCCTTACATGCACCAAGTCCTAACTGACTTGAGTCGACCCAGTGGTCAACTATGCATGCGCCATGGGCTGAACGACCACAATGAGGTCTGGCAAGCGGGTGTGACCCCGGGCCTAACTCATGTGCGTTCATAGGTTGTCTCAATCAGACATCGCTACACGCCTGTCCGCAGCCGACCTATAGCCACCACGTGCTTGCGCACAGGTGCTATCTGGTCAACCCATCTAGGCTGTCAGATAGTCTGATCAGACTGATTGGATCTAACCTAGAGGATGACTTCAACCCTAATAACCCGTCTAAGGGTTTAAAGTAAGGCCTTAGATCTAGTGAAGGTCGCGCAAGTGATATAGATTTTTGATAAAACCTAAGATGCGCCAACAAGCAAAACAAACAAAAAACAAAAAACAAACAAAACAAGCAAAACAAGTGAAACCGTCTCTGTATGTGCTTGGACTTCTGGTGCGACCGTGGTTCCTTTGCTTGTGCGATTGCTCCAGTGTTATCACAGAAGATAACCAAAGGATCTGCACTCGAAGGAACAACACCAAGTTCTCTCACGAACTTACGAATCCACACTGCCTCCTTGGATGCTTCCGAGGCTGCAACATACTCGGCTTCTGTTGTGGAATCAGCAACAGTTGACTGTTTGAAACTCTTCCACACCACTGCTCCACCATTCAAGCTAAAAACATAGTCTGATTGCGATCGAAAATCATCCTGGTCCGACTGGAACGAAGCGTCAGTATATCCCTCTATACTGAGTTCTTCCTGACCACCATATATCAAGAACATATCTTTGGTCCTCCGCAGATATTTTAAGATGTTCTTGACTGCAATCCAGTGTGTCTGTCCTAGATTACTTTGGAAACGACTGGTCACGCTTAACCCGTAAGCGACGTCTGGGCGAGTACACAACATCGCATACATAATGGACCCAATAGCCGAAGCATAAGGCGTATTGTCCATTTCATCTTTTTCAGTCTGTGTTTGTGGACACTAACTCTTCGAAAGATTCAGACCATGTCTGACTGGAAGATATCCTCTTTTAGAATTCTCTAAATGGAATCTCTCCAGGACTTAATCGATGTAAGTACTCTGGCACAGCCCGAGAAGCCTCTTAGATCTATCCCTGTACATCTTCACACCTAATACATAGGCTGCTTCTCCTAGATCTTTCATCTGGAAACATTTCCTTAGCCATGCCTTAACTGCATGCATTTCAGGAATATCATTTCCAATGATCAAGATGTCATCGACGTAGAGGACTAGGAATGTAATCACGCTCCCACTAAACCTCTTATATACACACGGGTCATCCTCGTTCTTGATGAAACCAAACTCAGAGATTGATTCATCAAAACGAATATTCCAGCTTCTAGATGCTTGTTTAAGTCCATATATGGACTTCTTTAACTTGCATATTTTATGACGATCTGATGGATTAGTGAAACCTTCAGGTTGTGTCATATACACATCCTCATCCAGATTTCCATTAAGGAAAGCTGTCTTCACATCCATCTGCCAGATCTCATAATCGTAATATGCATCTATCGCGAAAAGAATCCGAATAGACTTGAACATGGCTACAGGTGAGAAAGTTTCATCATAATCTATCCCGTAGATTTGTTTGAAACCTTTCGCAACTAGCCTGCCTTTATAGGTAACTATGTTACCATCCATGACAATCTTCTTCTTGAAGATCCATTTACAGCCTATAGGGATTACTCCCGGAGGCGGATCAACCAAATCCTAGACTTGGTTATCTGACATGGAGTCCATCTCGGCTCGTATAGCTTCAAGCCATCTAGCTGACTCCGGTCCACTGACCGCATCCGCATAAGTGAGGGGTTCATCATTATGAATGATGTAGACTCCGTCATAGCGCTCAGGCTGTCGACGGATCCTTCCCGATCTTCGCGGTTCCCGTGATATTTGAGCCTCAGGTTGTTCAATAACCTGTTCTACCGGCTCAGGCACATCCAACTGTGCTTGACTACTTTGTCCATCCTATGGATTCTCATCCAGCTTTATTTCTCTCCCACTGGCTTCTTGCAGAAGAAACTCCTTCTCAAGAAATATTGCCGTCCGAGCAACAAATATTTTGTTCTCTTTGGGATCGTAGAAATAATAACCCTTAGTTTCCTTAGGGTAACCGACAAAGATGCATTTCTCAGATCTGCTCTCCAGTTTCCCAGAGGCGAGCTTTTTGACATAAGCCTCGCAACCCCAGATCCTGATAAATGTCAAGCTCGGCTGTTTCCCATACCATAACTCGTATGGAGTCTTAGAAACTGCCTTGGATGGCACTCGGTTTAGTACCTTTGCAGCTGTTTCCAGTGCAAATCCCCAAAAGGAGTATGGAAGAGTAGCCTGACTCATCATAGAACGAACCATATCAAGTAACGTTCTGTTTCTCCTCTCGGACACACCATTCCATTGCGGTGTTCCTGGCGGAGTGAGCTGTGAGATAATCCCACACTCCTTTAGATAGTCAGTAAAAGTATGACTTAGGTATTCTCCACCTCGATCAGAATGAAGTGCCTTGATATTTCGGCCTAGCTGATTTTGTACTTCATTTTTGAACTCTTTGAACTTGTCAAAAGATTCACTTTTATGTCTCATTAAATAGACATACCCATACCTACTGAAATCATCAGTAAAGGTAATGAAGTACTGATAGCCACCTCTGGCATGTTTGCTAAACGGCCCACACACATCACTGTGTATAAGGTCAAGTAAACCTGAAGCCCTTTGACCTTTGTTAGGAAAAGGTGACTTCGTCATTTTACCCATTAAACAAGCTTTGCATGTATCAATCTCCTCATAGGAGAATGATCCCAGCAGTCCATGATCATGCAACCGCTTAATGCGCTTCTTGTTAATATGGCCTAAACGACTATGCCATAGCAAGGTGCTGTCATCAGCATACTTGGCTTTCTTATTATCAATGTTTTGTATAGAATATTCCATGTCCAACATGAATAACCCATTGTTGATTGAACCAGTTGCATAAACAATATTATCATAAGATAAAACACACTTTGAAATATTGCATTCAAAGGAAAATCCCTTCCTGACAAGAGCAGGAATGGAGATAATATTTTTAGTGATACTGGGAACAAAGTAACAATTGTTTAATTCCAATACAATGCCAGATGGTAAAGAAATGAAATAGTCTCCTACAGCAACAGCAGCAACAGCAGCCAGTTTGCTCTGAAAGAAAAGCTTTGTCAGATTATAGCGTTCTGTCCTCGCCTGTGCAGCATACAGCATCTTGAGGTTCACTATAATCTCTATAGCCGACATATCCTCATGCTGACGCTGCAGCGGTGGCGTCATAGACGCTAGCATCAGGCAAGCGACATCAATGCTATCATTGACGTGCTTTTCATAGGCATCACGAACCGCCCTTGCGGCGTTCACAGCGGGTTGAGGTGGCACAGCCGTCTCGAGGACATACAGTTTCCTCTCTGCCTTAAGAACGATCTTAAGGTGTCCGAACCAGTCTGAGAAGTTTGGCCCAGCAAACTTCTCCCTTTCCAGTAGGGATCGCACATTGAAGCTCATGGTGTTCGTTGCTGCAGGAATCTACAACAATGCAAGAACAGCAAGGTCAGTATCAATGTTTAGAATCAATCCAGGACTTAAGAAAGATTCTTTTCTCACTATTTTATCCGGCTGAAAAATCCAGCAAAACAGCCCGAAAGAGTAGAACTCTTTTAGTGAGATGGGATCCAGATTTCATACTTGGTCTCCGCGTCCCGCTCAGGCGAGATAAGATGCACAGAGATGACAAGTACTAATTTCTGGTAGGCTGTCCCAGCCAATCGCCAACCCGTGTGATTCCCCTTCACCTGGGCAATCCAGCAGACTGTGCCAACTGAGTTGGTACAACACAGTTTCTGATCCCACAGATGGCTGCCTCCATGTGCTACCATATGCGCCACATATGTAGCCTACATGGTCTAGCTGACCCAACCTACTCCCTAGACCACCACGTGCTATGCTGAGCAACGAGAAGCGATAAATCCCTTCTCTGTAACACGCAGGTGTAATCCAGCACCGTCTGAAGATAGATGGACGTGCCCACTGAGTGGGTACAACACGGCTCCAACGATAGTCAGAACAGTGAGGTTTCGCGTCAGATGGCTTACGAGCTTGATATTTTAGCGTTTGGATTTTAACGGTCTTTTATCTTCTTCACTATCATGCAATTCCTATGGTGATAGCAGAAGATAAATAAATCATGCTGTTCTACTTATGTAAACAATAAAAGAAAGCATGCATCTTATGTGGTAAAAGCCCATAGCCTAAGTAAGACCTTAAGATACTAAAGTCTTCACTTGCTCTTCTTGGGTCTTTAGCATCTCATCTGGTCCAACCCAGGGCCCTTGCGCCAAGAGCACCTCAGGTGCGCCACCAGCTGAATGCCCCTTGGGATGTGTGCCTTTGTGCTCTTGTCTAATCAAAACACATTTTGATCTATCTAGACAAGTTTGACTCGCAGGTCAATTATACAATAAATTAATTAAAAAGTGATTCGCAAATCACAAAAATATTAATTTACAGGTTTAATTCCAGGCACGCAGGCCCCAGCACAGCACACATTAAATTGGGCACCCCACATAAGAATAAATAAACAAGCATAGGCATCAATCAACATGTGATCCTATTAAAAGAAAATAAAATTTTGAAAACCCCATTGGCATCAATTTTAATTTTCTTATGTGCCCTACAACCTTACAACGGTCCATTGATAGGGATCCACTCATCCATCTAGTTAGATCCATGCCCTTGCATGCACCAAGTCCTAACTGACTCGAGTTGACCTAATGGTCAACCATGCATGCGTCAAGGGCTGAACAACCTTCAAGAGTTCTGGCAAGCGGGTGTGACCCCGGGCCTAACTCAAGAGTGTTCACTGGTTGTCTCAACCAGACCTCGCTACACGCCTGTGATGCAGTCGACCTATAGCCACCTCGTGCTTGCGCACAGGTGCCATCTGGTCGACCCATCTAGGCTGTCAGATGGTCTGATCAGACTAGTTTGATCTAATCTAGGGGATGACTTCAACCCCATCAACCCGTCTAAGGGTTTACAGTAGGCGCAACTTAGATCTAATCATAGGCGCGCAAGTGAAGGTTTGATAAAACAATAACATAAACCTAGCGCCACCATCAAGTCATGCCGCAAGCATGAACAAACAACATGCGCCAACATAAGTGTATTATATCCTATTTTTCGCATGATGAAACAATTAGATCTAATCATTTGCGCAAGCATGGATCACAAGAGCAAACATAGCAATCATATTAGCATGCATAATTCCGCCTCTGATACCAATTGAAGAGTCCCCTTCAAGGGGGAGCGCAAGGGGGTGAAACCCTATGGATGGCGCATCTTTGATTTTTAAGCGGAAGCAAGGGTTTCAAGGGATCGGCTGCATGATATATGATCAACTAACATAAAGCTTGATAAAATCAACAAAGGATCATACCAATGCCATAGTTTTGATGGCGCCTTGGAAGCAAAGGCGCAAGTGCTCCTTCTCCAAAGAGGACGCACACAAGAGGATGAAGCTGGCTACTTCTTGGTGTTCTTTGTGCTAGCAAAGACCTCTAAGGTGTGCTTGTCGCATGAAGGTGATGAGAAAAACTTGGCCGAGCCTCCCTCCTCTCGTCTTGGCGTCGACTCTCTCCCACACCAAAGTGGAGATGCGATTAGAGCAAGAGGATAAGCGTTAGGCGTTTCGCTTAGGAGATGGCGTTACATGACTTCCAATTATGGAAAGTCATGAAGCCATGCGCTCCCACTCCAAGCAAACCGCCCAAAACGCCTTATGGATTGAACCGTGCGTTCACCCATGTGAACCGGTTCAATCCAAATTGGTCCAAAACAATTTGGTTCAAAGACCACATGAAACCAGCCCAAGCCATGGTCTAGATCTCTCTGAACCAAAATGGTTCAAGATCTAACCGTTGATCTCTTGACGCTTCTGATCTCACCGATCTAGCATCACTACTCTCGATCGAAGCTTACCGATCTCAAGCCCTAATCAATCACACATGATCAGACCAGATCTCACTTACAATCAGAGTTTAAATCCCTTTAAACTGAACCGAAACAATTCAGTCCACACGATCAGACCAGATCTCACTTACAAGATCTAAGGGTTTCCTTTAGATGTCGGTAACGATAACTAACGTTATCACGATCAGTGAGGGGTATCTAGCAACATATCACTGTCTCCCGATATAAAGGAAAGAGTCTTCCAAGACTACACCCAAACCACAGCACAAGTGTGAATCCACTTCACTAGGCATACATGTTTCCTTTGCCACTAGATGTTCTTATTGGACAAGCGTGTCAAGCTTGTAGCTCCAATATGATGAGCATGATTAGATCTGATGAACATCGTCACCAGGGTATGGCCATACACTTTCTCAATCATCTCATAAGGGGGGGCCCCTTTAGAACATCACACTCCTTCAACAAGGAGACGGCAATCCTATATCTATCACTAGTGCCCTAACCTGACTCATGATCATTATCCAAGACAGTCTATAATCATTATCTTTCAAATGATATTAAACTACCTCAAAATAATGACATTCATCATTTAGAAACACAAGTGATCTCAAGTCAGAGGACATGTGCCACTTGTTGCATTCAAGGATTATTCACATTGTGACAAGCAATTGAATATCCTAGTAGGGTCTGTCCAGTACATCCAATGTACCCATGAGTCTACATCTTATTCCATGCTCGAAGCATCCTATAAGATTAGAATACATATTAGTCTTAACCATATCAAGGCTGTCTCATGTTCACCAAGATATCACGACTAAGGACATTACAGCATGTCAGCCTAGCTGAACAGCTTTGAGACATTATTCAGAAGTACACTTATTACAGCAGACAAGGTAACAAACTGAATAACAACCATGCCTTTATAAACACAAGAGTTTATTACATGATACTGATACAATCCCAAGGCCTCAAACATTAGCCTTAAGGGCATACCCCAATAGATAATTCATTTATGAAGTAAATTATATCTTTATCATAATGAAATTTGACTGACAATACTTTATTTCCTTCTAGTCATTAAAATTAAGGTGGATGAACCCCTAGTCCCAGTTTTCTTCTCTGATATTTTTTTGTACACTTTTCGATCGTTTGCTTCGTGATATTTGGATTACCAAGTTAGTGAGAAATTGATTATTCGGTACTTGACAAATAAGGTCTCTATGGTTCGATATCTTTTTATTATTTCGAGTATCCGTTCACTAGCGGACTACAATAAGTTTTTGGCGCCGTTGCCGGGGACCTTGGTTTTTGTAAATATTTAAGATATTGAAAGTATTGCTAGACTAGGTTTTATTTTATTTTCTGATTTGTGTTCTTTTCTACTTATTTTGAGTTATTTGATCTATCTGCTTGTGCATGCGCAGGAATCTTCGGTCAGGATCTCTTGTTCCTCTAGACCCCGAAATTAACAAAACTCTTAGACTGCACAGGAAACTCAGATTTGAACAGAGTCAACAAGTAGAATAAGTGACCATGGCAGAACAAAGATCACTTAGGGACTATGCAGCCCCTAATCCACAGGAGATTCATTCTAGTATTGCTATACCGGTGATAGTGGCTAACAACTTTGAAATCATGCCTGCTTTCTTGTTTATGATTGAACAGAACCAGTTTGGAGGATCCCCACTTGAAGATCCTAAACAACACCTTGCTTTATTTCTATAATTATGTGATACTATCAAGATAAATGTTGTTTCTAACGATGCATTAAAACTGAGATTGTTTCCTTTTTCACTTAGGGACCGAGCAAGCTCTCGGCTTCAAGCTCAACCTACCGGTACCTTCACCACATGGGATCAATTGTCCAATGCCTTCTTGATGAAATACTTTCCACCAAGCAAGACCATCCAATTGAGAAACCAGATCACAAGTTTTGCACAGAGATGGTGAATCTTTCATCTCAAATGCAAAATTTTTGAAAGAGATCTTGTCAAATAAGAGAAAATAGAGGACTATGGTACTGTGACATTAACTGAGGAATGCAATGCTATTATTCAAAATAAACTGCCACCAAAATTAAAAGATCCAGGTAGTTTCTCTATACCTTGTTCAATTGGAAGTATGGCTTTTGACCGAACCTTATGTGATCTCGGTGCTAGTGTAAGCCTAATGCCATATTCTATTTGTAGGAAATTGGGAATTGGAGAGCTTAAACCAGCTTTGATATCTTTGCAACTTGCTGATTCATCGGTAATATATCCAGTTGGTATCTTAGAAAATGTTCCAGTTCAAATTGGTAAGTTTTTCATACTAGCAGATTTTGTAGTTCTTTAGATGGAAGAAAGTTCTAAAAATCCTATTATTCTTGGTAGACCATTTTTAGCTACAGCTGGTGCAGTCATTAATGTTAGAAAAGGAAAACTAATTTTTGATATTTGTGATAATACAATTGAGTTTGATTTAACTGATTCATTGAAAAAAGCATCACACTCAAGATCATGTTGTAGCATTGATATAATTGATGATTTTGTTAGTGATTTGCATAATTTATTTGATGATCCTTCTGATTTTGAAACTGACATATCATCTGAGTGTGCGAATAAAGAATTTCAGGAGAAAGCAGCAAAGAAGAAGAAGAGACGAAGGGGAAAAGGAAGATCAAAGCTGCTTGAGAAAGGAAAAAGGTTCTTGAGTAAAATTGGACACTGTTTCATGAATGAGCCTTATGTTCCTAGAAGCCATGAACAAAACACTGAGAAATCAACATGGCAACTGAAGAAATCAAGATCAAATCCGAGTGTAGAACGGTCAAGCTAATGACCTTTAAATTAGCATTTCTTGGGAGACAACCCAAGCACCTTTCCTTTTGTTTTTGGTTTGTTTTCATCTTAATTTGTTTTATTTAGGATTAATTTTCCTTTTTCTCATTTTTACGAATGATTTTTTGGCTATCTCTGAATTTTTGCACGAATTACGGTAGTACCGTAATTGCTTTATGGTGCCATATTTTTGGTCGATTTTTGAACAGAAAGTTTTGAGTATTCTTTGGAACTTACGGCACTACCGTAATGTTTTTTATGGTACCGTAATGATTACACAGTACCGCCGTAATGATTTTCACGCTGTCGTATTTTCAGGTCTTTTCTTTACAGAAACTTTCATATTTTTGAGCAAATTACGGCAGTGCCGTATTTTTCATCACGGTACCGTAATTTTGGTCCTTTTTCCACTAGAGAATTTTTTAGTTTTTCACCAAATTATGATAGTACCGTAAAATTCTTCACGGCACCTTATTTTAGAGCAATTTTCAACTCGAGAGTTTTTGAGTTTTCAAGCAAATTACGACAGTGCCGTATTTTTCATTATGATGCGTATTTTCTGACTTTTTTTTTAAATCGCGGGTTTTCTCATAGATTACGACACTACCATAATAGCATTACGGTGCTGTAATTTCCCCGACCCCACACGATTATGCTACTGTATTTAGGGTTTTTATGTGCCGAGTTTAGGGTTTATGCGATTTTTTGCTTGATTCAGTGCTGATCTTCGATTCTTCACTTCCAAAACCCTCTGGCGACTCTTCCTGATCGATTTCCTTCAATTTTCAAGTGATTTCTGCCTGAGATCTAGAGCATTTCGAGCTCGTGCAAGCCCTATTGCAGTTCTTCTGCCCGATTTTTGCCCTTTTCGATTTCTTCTTGTCTGAGCATCGATTCAACTTGCATTTGCTTTCCAGATCCTCTCCAGATGTAGAGGAAGGATCCTACAGGAGATTTGGAGCTCAAGGTGTACTCAGAAAACCAGATTCGACCAGCTTTCTTCAGCTGTTCTTCCCTGCTCGACTGCCCTGTTCACTATTTGGTAACGCAATTCCAGTTTCAATTTTGCTTCAAAGTTTTACACATCTTACTTGTATTCTTCATGGCACCCATGAAGAGACTTGTTTCTAAGAGAAAGGGGAAGGCACCAGCTGAATCCTCAGCTCCACCTCCACCACTGAACCCCTATGGCATCATATTCAGGGATGATGTGCAGGAGCAGCGTTACAATCTACTTCTTACCAGACACATTGTCAAAACAAAGTATGCCGACATGCGGGCATTGGAACATTTAGGGATTAAGGAAGATGTGCTTTGGATGTTTGATCAGATTGCCACAAAAGGGTTCTTCACTATGGACCCTCAGACCTATCTGCCACTTGTTCTTGAGGTGCTTTGTAGCTTGGAAGCGGACTTGGATGAGTATACCAATGGTCCAGCAAAGGGAGAAATCAAGTTCAGAATGGCAAACGAGGAGAAGAAGCTTACATTGAGGGAGATTAGGCATATTTTTCATCTACCGAATGAGGGACGCACTGAGCCTCCTATTGGATTTATAGAGAATGTTTTCTGGAGTCAGATCACAGCTAAAACCAAATTTTCACCATCATCAGCCAGAGCCACCAGTATCTCCAACCCATGCATCAGATACGTCCATCGGATTCTTGCACATACTGTCTTCGGGCGAGGAGACAGTGATGGTATGGTTCGACACGCCGAGCTCTTCTTTCTATGGTGCATGCTGCATGGATATTTTGTAGATGTTGCATTTTTCTTCATGAAGCACTTAGATAAGGTTGCTAGGGCCAAGAAGGGCATGATTGTGATAGGAGGATTCCTTACTCCTATTGCTCTTTTTCTTGGGATTAAGCCCTATGGTATTGAAGTGGTTAGAGGCAATTCTAGCATTGACATTGAGTCCTGTATAGCGATGAGGATGATAGTGAGAAATGGAGACACCTACTGTTTGGTTCTACAGCCTGGTCTTCCCACCTTACCATTGCCAAACCTAGGAAGAACCTCTATTCAGAACCCTAGAAAACTGGAAGCTTACTCCGGACGTAGTTTCTTATGCTACTCCTGCACCTGAGGATGCTGTACCACCACCACCTGCTGCTTGGGGTGATGATCCTTTTGGTGTGGGTATGGAGTCTTCTATTCCGAGAGATAGCAAGCCATCACCAGACCATGCACCTGATTCTTCCTCTCGATGTGTTGTCCCTAGTCTGAGCGGATGGCAGACTCATCTTGATCCAAGCTTCCAGGCACTCTTTCCCGATGTTCATCAATTGACCACTACTATGGGCCGGGTATTCGACTACGTGGTATACATCCATGACGACGTTGAGGAAATCAAGAATTATCTTCATATTCAGCACAAAGGTGGTGGAGGAGGGAGTTCCATAGGTGATCCCATGGACACCACACCGGCAGAGGGAGAAGATGAGGCGATAGATTCTGATTAGTATAGAGCTTTGTGAGTATCTCCTTCCCTACCTTTCTTTAATTAAGTTTTATTTGATTTATGATGGATTTATTCTCTTGTAGGGAAGCATGACTATGTCATACTTCTTGTGTCCGCTCACTATAGATCCTCGTCTTTGGATTTTAGTTGATATTTGGTTCGATATGGTTGTACTGATATTTTGGATGAATTTGATTCGATATGGTTGTATATTTTGAATGATTTAGTGAGTGTTGTGAACTTTTTGGTTTGAATGATGATATATTTGTGTCTGATATGCTGAAAATATTTGCTTTGATAAAGATGTGTAGTAGAGATTTTTGAAAATTACAGCAATTACCTTGCCGAAATTTTTAATGAATTATCATGCATATCATTTTCTGAAAATTGGAAATAGATTTAATATGTTGAATTTATTTCTCTAATGTAATTTATTTGTTGGAATTTTCTCCATTGATTGATGCATGAAATTTTGGGTAAATACATTGTTTAATGAGTGCAATCTTGAAGTGAAATAATTCCTTTGAATAAAATGAACATATGTGCACATGTTTTTGGATTGATATCAATTGATTGATCTAGTCTACCCTTAAAATCTTTTATGTTATTTGTTGGGAAGAAAAAATCCAAATCCATAAAAAAAAGAAAAAAAAAAAGAGAATAACTCCTCTTCTTGGCATTGTGTTTACAATGGTACCTAAGACAAGAGTTGAAGTTCCAAATAAAAAGTATGTATCAATGTGGATGCATGCCAAGAGAGAGTTCCTTTGACATTGATTCCACTATCTCAAGAAAATTCTTCCTACTTATGAGATATGAGTTCTATTATGATTGGTTATGTGACCAACATTCTCTAAATTCGTCACCAGAAAGAGGGTGGTAATCGATTTAAAAAATGTCAAGGACATATTAAAATGAAAAGAGAGAAATTTGAGTGGAAAAATATTTGGATATCTTATTCCTGTAAACAAAAACATATTTGATGAAAATCTAAAACAAGATTTATTCATGAAATTGAAATTCTATTACTATGCACATTGCGAAATTTTATTTGATTGAGTTTTTGATTCTTAAAGATTAAGTTCAGAGGACGATTTATTTATTTGAAATTTTGTGTGAGCTCGATGAAATTTTCCATGGATGATTATATTTTAGAAATTTATTCATCATATGAAAGTTTATTTTCTATAATCAGTGTTGATTTCTCTATTTGCTTGAGGACAAGCAAAGTTTGAGCTTTATGTATTTGATGACTCTAAATTTCATAGCATATTTCTTGCTTATTCCATCATCTTTTTGAGTCATATTCATGCTCCTTTGCTTATTGTATGCCTTTTTTATCAAATTTTTTGGAATCTACATTTTTCTTAGTTTTTGATCAATTTCAGGTAAAAAGGCATCGTTTTGATGGGTTTTCAAGCAAATGCAACACATGGGCAGATTCTTATCACCAAGAGGAGACTACACTTCAAATTTCAAGTCAAACCAAGTTTTCTGGTGAAATTACAGCAGTGCCGTAATGATTTTTACGGCCGTAATCAGCAATTATGGCTCTACCGTAGCGATTTTCACGGCAGCTTAATTCTGGAATTTTTTGGCAAATTACGGTACTGCCGTAAAATCCTTCATGGTACCGTAATTTCAGACCAATTTCTTACAGAGACTTTAGAAACTTCAGAGGCAATTACGGCTCTACCGTAATATCCTTTACGGTGCCGTAATTCAGGACAAATTCCATATAGAAGATTTTGCAACAATTACGGTACTACCGTAATTTCCATCATGGTGCCATAATTCGCACCCAGATTTCTAATTCTTCCGCCAAGAACTTAAAAAGATGATTTCTCGAGATTTATGAGACGGATTGAAGATCTGTAAAAAGGGGAATGCTCAGGATTAGCAGGGGGACGTTTCCGAAGCAAAAGGAATAATTTTTATCAGATATGCATAGAGAATTTTGAGAAATTTGAAAGGAAGCTTCGCCTGAGGGAGGAGAACACACGCCAGAAGTTTTAGAGCGAGAGGAGTCCGATCGAGGGAGAAATAAACAAAATAATGGGCGCCGCCACTATTCATCACATATTACGGTGCTGTAATTTTGGGGTGCTGTAATTTTATTACAACACCCTGTTTGTAACTTTTCTCTCCTTCTCGAATTCTGATCATATGAGATTATGGTTTACTGTAATCTTTCCATCATGCTAGCTTAATTTTCTTATGGGACATGTGGGTGTTATCCCCTTAATTTCTTAATGACTAGACATTGATAATTTCGTCAGGATGATTTTGTTATGATAATTCTACTTATGTGATGATTGCTTATAATTCTCCTTAGTTCATATTTTCAGCATGTTTTAGAATTTTGTGAAGTAGACTGAGAACTTGATTGCAACATTTAGAACCCTAGGATCATTGAGTTTAGAATTTATCGTAAGAGATTAGGTTTGTTCTTAATTCTGATTTTTAGTAGTTTTATTGCTTTGTTGATTTTTTGATCTTTGGATGGAGTTATTGTGTTAGACTTAATTTGATATTGTAAGAGATTAAATATCTGATCGTCAGAGAACCTTAAGTAGAACCTGAGAAATTATGATTTCAGAATACATAGTTTCTCTTGAGATGTTTGACTTAGAATTCAGATGCACGAGAGTTATCCTTGAGTTTTTTTGTCAATAATTTACTTATCTTCAGCATTGAATAGATCCTACACGAGAGTGAGGATTGGTTCTTTGTATAATTATCTGCGCGAGAGCGATATAATTCCTTTATGAAGTAAATTATATCTTTATCATAATGAAATTTGACTAACAATAGTTTATTTTCTTCCAGTCATTAAAATTAAGGTTGATGAACCCCTTGTCCCAGTTTTCTTCTCTAATATTTTTCTATGCACTTTTCGATCGTTTGATTCGTGATATTCGGATTACCTAGCTAGTGAGAAATCGATTATTCGGTACTTGGCAAACAAGGTCTCTGTGGTTCGATATCTTTTTATTACTTCGTGTATCCGTGCACTTGCAGACTACAACAGCGATTTCTCTATCGATTTTGTGGATTATCGATTCGAATAAAATCATAGAAATAATCATTTATAAAAGGCCATAATAAATGGTTGGATTAGTGATATTGATCTGCTCTTGTCCTTGTTGCAGATGGCTTCTAACAACAACAACAGCGGATTGTCACTCCGTTCCATCCTGGATACCAATATGAGAATAGTCCTTAAGCAAGAGAAGAAACTGTATGTCCTAGAACAAGCACTTCCTCCTCAACTGCCATCCTCAGCCCACACGGCTGAAAGGGAAGCTTTTCGTAAGCACCAGGATGACGCCTTGGATGTTGACTGCCTTATGTTAGCCACGATGTTGTATGAGTTTCAAATGCAGCATGAGGATGAAAATGTGTTTCAGATCATCATGCATCTTAAGCAACTGTTCGAATCACAGGAAACAACAGAAAGGTTTGAAGCATCTAAAGCTGCCTATCAGTGAAAGATCGTTGAAGATGCACCAATGGGACCGCATGTGCTCAAGCTGCTTGGGTACTTGTCGCATCTCAATAGACTATGACACCCGATGGATCAAGACTTGGCTATGGATCTGATCCTGCAGTCGCTGCCTCCGAGTTACAGTGCATTCTTTATCAATTTCAATATGAATAAAACTGAATGAACTCATGAGGAACTGTTGAAACTACTGGAAACGACCGAGAACGAAATGGACAAGTCCGAACCCAAATCTGTTCTTATGGTCTCTAGGGACAGTAAGAAGCGGAGAAGAGGTAAGGGCAAGTCCAAGGCCAAAGCACTTGAAGAAGGCCAAGGTGAGGAAGAATGAGTGCTTCAACTGTGGCCAGCCAGCAGGGCCATTGGCGCAAAGAAATCAAGCATCCTCAAAGAGAGGTGAAGAGAAGTGACCCTTCATCTTCAAACTCAACTAAAGTGAATATAATAAGTGGTTTACATTGAATACCAATCTTTTAACCTAGCTATCTTTTATCATAAACAAGAGATGCATCCAATGACTTCATGCAAATGAACTCTTGGAATCAATTCCTTCTAGGAGATTGGCTATCTTAACCTCTTTCGAGACGTTAAAGGTAGGCAGACACTTATTTATTAATAGAAAGTAAATGTCCGTCACCAAGTAAGGAGAAGTGCACTAAAAGGTCAAAAGAAAGGAATTCATAATTTATTGAAAAAATATATAGAACCAGCATATAAAAATTTATGAGTAATCTTCAGTCCACGAAGGATGAAGAATAATTGAGCGACAAATGACTATAATAATCAGTATGAGGTTAGCTCATAGCTCATACCCCCTAAAGAATACCTTCGTAGGTGATTCTAGTGGGAGAATTGAAAGTTATATGTATCTCTTCTCAGGTGATGCTAAAAGTTTCTTCCACATTGAACTTAATTTCATCTTGATCTGATAAAGTGTAAGAGGTGTATCCTAAGTTCACTTAGGGATACAAATTTCCATAGACCCATAGGAGAACAAGTAATTGTTGCTCATAGTGTTATTTTTCTTGGAAACGCCTTTCCTTGAAAAAGGCTAGTGGGAGGAAGTTGTGACTTGGATTTAGTCCAAGGTCAACCACTTAGCACAAAAATGTCAAGGATAGAATCTGAACCATGTATGCAGGCCGTGGGCAACCTACGGTTCAGAAAATGTGGGAATAAGGGTTGAATCAATTCATGTGAGCCTATGTTATGGGTAACTCCTAGCAAGGATAATGAATGTTCACCTTATACGTAAATTCCGCAATGGAAAGATGGTCAGCCCAATGGCATGGGAAATCACCAGCCAAACAACACAGAAGCTTCCCTAGACTTCGGTTAACAACCTCCATTTGACCATCGATCTGCGGATAGTATGCGGATGAGTACTTGAGCATGGTGCCAAGTAGGGACCAGAGGGACTTCCAAAAGTGACCAACAAATCGGGTGTCACGGTTAGACACAATAGTAAGTGGCAGACCATGTACACGAACTATCCCTTTGATAAAGAGACTCGCAATGTGAGACGCATCAGCCGTCTTGGAACAAGGCACAAAGTGTGCCATCTTGGAGAAGCGATCCACGACAATGAAGATGGAGTCATGGCGTGAGGCCGTGTGGGGGCAATCCTAAGATGAAGACCATGCTATTGTTGAGCCACGGACCATGTGGGGACAGGGAGCGTGGTGTATGATGACACCAAAATTTATAGTAAATTTCATGTCATTTCATGAGTATTTTCGTGTCATATTCATGCTCTTTTGCTTATTTTTATGCCTTTTTATCAATTATTGTGGAATCTACACCTTTTCTGGTTTTTGATGATTTTCAAGTAAAAAGGCACCATTTTTAGACGTTTTTAAGCAAATTCAGATGCATGAATGAATTCCCATCATCAAGAAGAGATTACCTAACAAATCTCATGAAAATCGGAGCCACAGACCAAAATACAGCAGTGCCGTAATCGAAATTACGGTACCGTGGTTTCACTGCACCTATAGAACAAACCACGACACTACCGTAATTTCTGAGTGCTGCCGTATTTTGGGATGATTTTGAACAGAAAGTTTCACAAGAATTACGGCACTGCCTTAATGGATTTCGCGGGCCGTAATCTGGGTTCAATTTTGTACAGAAAGTTTGGTGGACATTATGGCTCTGCCGTAATGGATTTCACGGGCTGTATTTTGAAGCAATTTTTCACCTGAGAGATTTCTAGAAATTACGGCGCTGCCATAAAGTATTTCACGGTACCATAATTCTGGATGATTTCTGTACCGAGAATTTGTACTGAAATTACGGCACTGCCGTAATGGTTTTCACGGCTATAATTACGACCCAGACACGCGACTTTCACAGTCAATTTCAAAGTCTGATTTTGCGTGATTGATTGCGGATGATCCAAGCCATTAAATTCAAATCTGTAAGAACGAAAAAAGGAGTTTACGCCGAGGAGAGTCGACACACACCGAAATCCCTAATTTTGATCCACCGTAGAGAGAGAAATTGAGTTTTCTACCGCCGCCCTAGGTTTCACTGCCAGAAAGCATACAGTGCATCTCCGGCCATGAAATTTGAGGGGAAGCTATGCTTTGAGAAGGAGAAGGCACCCTAGAAGTTTCAGAGCTAAAGGAGATCGATCGGAGGAGAAATCAATGAAAAAGTCGGCACCGACACTGTTCATCGCCCGAAATTACGGCTGTAATTTTCATTATAGCCGTGATGTAAAGTTGTTTTCCCCTTTCTCTTCGATTTTTGATCCTTTGAAACTATGGATTGTTGTAATTCTTTTACCATGATAGCTTAAACACTTTTTGAGACATAGGGGTGTAATCCCCTTAATTTCTAATGACTAGATAATTTTTATTTCATCAGAATAATTTTGTGTTGATAATTCTACTCATGTGACGATTGACTTTAATTCTCCATAGTTTTTGTATTATCATCATGTTTTAGAGTTTTTATGATATGGACTGAAAGGTGATTTGTGAAAACTTGGAACCCTATAATTGAATGTTATGAACTCACCGTAAGAAATTAGGTTTTGTTCTTATTTCTCAATTTTAGAAGTATTATTGCCATGTTGGTAATCTAAATCTAGGATTGAGTTATTATGATAAATGTGAATATACTGCAAGAAATTGAGTATTGGATCATTGGAGAACCATAAGTAGAACGTGTGTTGAGATTCAGATGCACGAAAGTGATCCTTGAGTTTCCACTTGAGATAATTGACTTAGGATTCGGATGCACGAAAGTGATCCTTGAGTTCTTTGTTGATAGTTTACTTATCCTCAGCATTGAATAAATCCTGCATGAAAGTGAGGATTGGTTCTTTGTAAACTGTCTGCACGAAAGTAAGACTATTTCTTCATTAAATAAATTATATCTTTATCATAATAAAATTTGATTGACGAACATCTATTCATATATAGTCATGGAAATTAAGGTGGACGAAACCCTAGTCCCAGTTCTCTCTCTGATATTTTCGTGTAGCTTTCGATAGTTTATTTTTATATTTTCAGTTGGCTAGCTAGTAAGAAATTAATTATTCAGTGCTTGGCAAACGAGGTCTCTGTGGTTCGATATCTTAATTATTACTTCGAGTATCCGTGTACTTACGGACACAATAGTGTACAACCCAGTGTTGGTAGGACGGGGCTTGGAACATTGACATGTGCCGTAGTGGCGAATGACCCGTTCGATATCCTTCCGAAGAGTGGGCAGAAGAACTGGTATTCCGCCAAATCTAGGGTCTTATCGTGGCCATGGTGCCCTATTGCACCACCAGCATGGAGCTCAAGAAGGAGGCGCTCGCGCAAAGAGGAGAGCAGGATGCACAAACGGTTGCCATACACAAGGTACCCATCGTGGAGACTGTAAGGCAACTCCGATGGGTTGTTCTAAGGTGAGCATAGGGTAGACCAAAGTCAGGGCAAGTCTCATACTCATAACGGATATGATCAAACGCAGTGACAATAGTGGAGAGGGTACACAACAAAGACCGGACTCAACTAAGGGCGTCGGCGGCTACGTTGTCCTTACCGGCGTTGTGAGTGATCACAAAAGTTTATTGTTGAAGGAACTCGACCCACTTCGCATGATGCGGGGCAAGCTTATTCTGGGCATTGAGAAATGAGAGGGCCTGGTGGTTGCCATAGAGTATGAACTCTATGTGTAGGAGGTAATGACGCCATTGCCTAAGGGACAGGACAATTGGGTAGAACTCCTTCTTATAGGTGGAGTAACGCTGACACACTTCATTCTACTTCTCGCTGAAGAACGCGATGGGGTGACCCTCATGACAAAGTGTACTGCCAATGCCCATGTTGAAGGCATCGTAGGTGACCTCAAAGTCCTTGGAAAAGTCAGAGAGTCTAAGGATAGGAACGGTGGTCATAATGTCCTTAAGGGCTAGGAAAGCACGTCGAGCTGCTGGAGTCCAAGTGAACTCTGCGTGCTTAGTGCATGTAGTCATAGGGGAACTGATGGTGGTAAACCCCTTAATGAACTGTTGGTAGAAGGCAGCGAGGCCGAGGAAACTGCAGACCTCGGTGTAAGACTCGGGTTCTGGCCATTCACGAATGGCCTCTATCTTAGCAAGGTCAACCATGAGCCCTCGGTCGAACACAATGAAACCGAGAAATTGGACTTGGGTGTCTAGAAAAGGTGCATTTCGTAGCATTGAGGAATAGTCGTTCCTTGCACAAGATCTCAAAGGTGAGCCAAAGCTATTCTAGGTGGTCCTCGCGGCTACGGCTGTAAATGAGAATATCGTCAAAGTAGATGACGAGGAATGACCCCATATATGGCTTAAGCACTAGGCTCATCAAGCGCATGAATGCCGAAGGGGCATTGGTGAGGCCGAATGGCATAACCAACCACTCGTAGAGGTCGTTCTTCATTTTGAAGGCCATCTTCCACTCATCCCCTTCGCGGATGCGGACTTGGTGGTATCCGGAGGTTGAGCTTGCTAAACCAACATGACCCAAATATGAGATCAAGCATGTCATCAAGTCGCGGGATTGGGAACTTATACTTAACTATGATACGATTGATTGCTCGACAATTAATGCACATATGTGATGTCTCGTATTTCTATAGTCTTTTAGACCTGTATTTACATGTGAATCGGAACTTATTTTCATGTTTTTACATCTCTTTTTTGCTTATTTTATTGACTTTCTTCAGAAGCTTCACTACTTGTCATGTATAATGAATACTGGATAATTCACTCATTTTTATAGCTATATGGACGTACATTTATATCTTTGAGTGAATCAAGAATCTTTACAAGAAGTTTGGCCTCAAACAGGATTAATTTCAAGAATTATGACTAAGGCCATAATCTACATCACAACTGTAATCCTCTGATTCGCTACATGATGGGCCCATTTTTATATGAGCATAGGCATGATGAGAAGACATGCCCATAGCTTCCTCAACGACAACCTTTCGGATGAAGACGACCTTGGCAAGGAGATTACGGGCATAGCCATAATTCATCAAAGTCACAATCTTCTAATCGGCAATTTCTAATGTTATAACCATGGCCATAAATTAAGCATAGGCCATACTGCTCACTCGCAAATTTCTAGAGAAATTGGACTTTCACATTAAGATTATGGGCATGGCCATAATTTGCCTCATGATCATAATCTCGTAGCCGCCAGAATTTATTATTAGCTGGCCTACTTTAAATGCTCATAACTCTCTCGTTTTAACTCCGATTTGAATATTCTTGGAGTCGAAACGAAGAGGATTAAATGAGAATTTATGATTTGGGAGTTACAAGAATTAATAAGGCTGTAATTATTGCATAACTGTTACATTACGGTTACAACTATAATGACCCATTACACCCATATTATGAAGCCGCCTGCATTGAATAGGCCATAACTCCCTCATTATGGCTCTGATTTTAATGTTCTTGGTATCAAAACGTAGATAATTAAATTCCCCATCAATTTATGCATTCAGAAATGGGTTTGAACTCTATTTAAGGGGCGAAATTAGGGTTTCAAAGGCGATGAGTCTTGGCTTGGTGTGAAGTCTTCGGTGAAAACTTTGGGGAGAAGAAGACTCTTGTGCTTCTATTCGTGAAGGCTTGGAGGAAGAAGATTGCAACCCATTTTGAAGAATTTGTGGTTTTCTATCTTCAATTCTTTCTTATATTTTCTTCTTTCCTTAGAGATTTGTACTTAAACAACGCTATGATAGCGTAACTTCTTTGTCGGAACTAAGGGTGTAGTCTCGTTATTTGTTTCTTTCGTTTGAACTTGTTTTTTCATAGCAAATATAAATTTTATCTTGTGTTTATTCGTTCTATGCTGTTTTACTGCTAGTATTGCATTGGCCACGCAATTACTTTTCTTAGGCACTGCAAGAAGGACCAAAAGGTGAATTGCGATGCTAGATCTGCTAGTTCGGACATACTCTGAGTCATCAAGAGGTGGGGCGGGATTTGTATGAGGAATTTATAGTATCTCTAAACCCAATGGATCAATCTATGTACGGTGAGCCACGAAAGTAGGACGCCGATCTAGATTGATACCAGATTATGCCGTCGAAAGAGGGTAATCAGTACCTTTTGATATTTCCTTGAACACATTTAAAATTGCTTTGCTATAATTTTAACTTGTTTGAATTTAAGATCAATCAACGAGACGAACCCGATGTTCCAATATCTCTAACCCCTGTTTTCTACCAGAAACTTTCTCTTGCCAGATTCGTGTTGCCACCATGAAGGTGGCGCCACTTCTCTATTGGAGGCGCCATAGAGAAGGATATCATCTCCTCTTGTGCCAATCCCTCCAAAGGATGTGCCATGGAGGAAGGAAGAAGCTCTGAGGTCATCTCATGCACCTAAATGGGATGAGACTTGTCATCCATGGATGTAGGCGACACCTCCTTGCATGTAGTCGCCATGGAGAAGCAATTAGAGGTGTACGGCTAGGTTTTGATGAGTTGTCATCGATTTTTGGCTAGGGCTATATTTAATTATGAAAATTCATAATTAATTAGCACCTAGATCCATTATTGTTTAATGGATGCGGATCCGCAACTTAAGTGATGAATATATTTAATATAAATATTCACTTAAGTTGTGTGTGGCCCCCATGACTTAAGTTGTGAATAAAATGAATATTTATATTCATTTTAGCACTTAAGTCGCGGGCCCCCATGTTACGTTTAAATCAATCGCAAAAAGCCTCTAAACAAAACCGGTGCTTAAACCCAATATTTGACCACTCGACTGAACCTAGTCCATCGAGGTCAAACGTGGTCACCCGAAGGTCAACCGGGGTCAACTGAAGTCAAAACACAACATCATCCCAAAAGATCATCTCCAACTCATCAGACGCATCTGCGATGCATCGGACTCTATAGGTTCCTCAGACGTTGGCAGTGATAACCATAAGTCATCACAAGCAATGAGCGGCACCTAGCAGTACATCATTGCAACCCAAGTCCTCGGAATGGAGTCGTCATCGACATCCCCTAAAACTACGACAAGATATTTGTACACTCTAGTCCTTTTGCCAGGCTAATCATCCAAGTCGGACAAGTGTGTCACACTTGTTTATTCCAACATTAATGGTCATGACTCTATTCAGGCTTAACCTGGGTGTGGCCACACACTTTTAGTCATGCACCATGTAGGGGCCCATGGACATCAAACTTCCCCATAGGGAAGGGGCAAATCCTCTATTGGCATATTGAATCTCTCATATGGCTCAAGATATACCCAATGACAACCGTTATGACTCCCCTGTTACGCGGAGTGTTAGGTTGTATCAAAGTACATCCCTTACCATATAGAGATATCAATGCCCTCAAGTCAAGGACGAGTAAATCTCTATCATTGTGAGATTTGACCTGTGACACCAAGTCAAATCCTCACGGCGGGTTGATCCAGTATATCTCCCTTGATATACCCATATGCCTGCGTTAGCAACCTGTGCTCCACCAGCGCATATACCAGTCTCAAGTGTATCATAGCTGTCCCTTATCCACTATGACACTTGACCGGGGATTATTCTTTGAGATTAGATAGAATCTATCTGTAGGGACATTGTATATGCAAATGTACATATGACGCAGATGTACAAAAGGCATAACAACGACTATGCCAGGATGTATATGACACATATCAGACCAGCCATAGGTCCTAGGGCATATACACTAACACCGATATCTCTAACCCTAATTTTCCAACAGAAACTTTCTGTTGGCAGATTCGGTTTACTTTTAGTTATATTTGTTTTACTTTTTATAATCTCAAAACTCTTGATCTTATTGTCTAGCTATTAATTCATAATCTCTTAGTACTTGATCACTGTCCCTATAGGATCGACATCTTAAGTACTATCACGACAAAACCATCACGCTTTCGGTTAGTTATGCGATAGTACAGCACATGTCAAGTTTTGGCGTCGTTGCCGGGGACAGGCAACCAATATCAAAGTGATTTAGCAATTGGTAGACTAGAAATTTTATTTTTTTTACTATTGCTTTTGTTTCTTTGTTTTTGTTTGTTCGTTTGTGTTTCTTTGTTTTGTTTGCTTTTTTGTTATTGTAATTTAGTTTTTCTTTCAATCTTTGTTACTGGAGCTTAACCGTTATATGCGTAGTGGTTTATGATCTGGTGGACTTGAAGATCTGTACGAACTTGAACAAGAAATTGAGAGGACGTTCCATCGCAAAAGGCGATTAAAGGAATTGAGTGCTAGAGAATCATCAAGGATTACTGAACTTATTCCTATCGATCCATCGATAGCGAACGACAATAGAACTCTAAAGGATTTTGCTACTCCAAATGCGCAGGGTCTTCACTCGAGTATATCTCGACCTCCAGTGGAGGCTAACAATTTTGAGATAAAGCCCTCTCTCTTATCGATGGTTCAGCAGAACCAATTCGGAGGTCTACCCTTTGAAGATCCAAACATGCATCTGTCCATATTCTTGGAGATCTGTGACACGACAAAAATGAACGGAGTTTCTAGTGACGCGCTATGACTACGACTCTTCCCATTCTCTCTTTGGGACAGAGCTCGAAACTGGCTATATTCGTTGCAACCTGAATCGCTAACAACTTGGGAACAACTTTCTCAAGCATTTCTCTCGAAGTACTTTCCCCCTAGCAAAATAGTTCAACTGCGAAACCAGATCACCGGTTTCACCCAAAAAGATGGAGAATCTTTGTATGAAGCTTGGGAGCGATTCAAGGAGCTTCAATGCCTATGCCCACACCACGGCTTGGAAAAATGAGTAATTGTTCATACATTTTACCATGGTCTTAATTATAATACACGTCTTACTGTAGATGCAGCCGCTTGTGGAGCAATCATGACTAAAAACGTCGATGATGAAATGAATCTGTTGGAGGACATGGCATTGAATCACAACCAATGGGCTAGAGACCAACGAGGTACATCATCTAGGGCCGTTGCGCCAGGTAAGTATGAATTAGATGCCTTAAGTTCTTTAGCTGCTAAGGTTGATTCATTATCTCGTAAATTAGATTCAATGCATGTTAATTCTATTGATTCAAGTTCTAATTCTGCTGTATGTGAGATTTGTGGTATTTTTGGCCACAACCATGCTAATTGCCAGTTAGTTGTTTCCCAACCCCCTGAACAACACCGACCATATGTTAATGATATAGGGAACCAAAATCCTAGACCTCAATTTGATCCCTACTCCACTACATACAATCCTGGTTGGAGAAACCATCCTAACTTTTGTTATAGGAACAATCTCAACCCTGCTCCATAATCGAATTATAGACCACCACCTGGATTTCAACCTCGACCATATGCACCACAATCTCAAAAGACCTCACTTGAAGTTATCTTGGAAAATTTCATCTCCTCTCAAACCAAGACCAACGAGAGTGTAAATGATATGCTGCGTCATATGACAACTAGACTGGATGCCATTGAAGCCCATAACAAACAAGTAGATTTACAATTGGCAAACTTAGCCACCAGTCTAGCAAGACCCTCAGGTAGGTTACCTTCCCAACCAGAACAAAACCCACGAGAGAATTGCAGTGCAATTACTACTCGTAGTGGTAAGCAATTGGAGGAACCAAGAGTACCTGATTCAAACCTAAGTCTTGACGCATCTACCAGTCATGTACCCGAACCCAAGAGAATAAGTGAGGAGAAAGATGATCATGAGAGTAAACCAGGTTATGTTCCACCACCGCCTTATAAGCCACCAATTCCAATCCCGCAAAGATTGTCTAGGGCGAAGCAGGATAAACAATTTGGAAAATTTTTGAAAATTTTGAAAAAATTGTATATTAACATCCCCTTCACTGAAGCATTAACGCAAATTCCCACGTATGCGAAATTTTTAAAGGACATTCTTTCAAACCGATGGAAGCTAGAGGAACCAGGCACAGTGGCGCTAACTGACGAGTGCAACGCCATTATTCAAAATAAGCTTCCAAAGAAATTAAAAGATCTGGGCAGCTTTTCAATACCATGCAAAATAGGGGTTTTATCTTTTGATAATGCACTTTGTGACCTAGGCGCCAGTGTCAGTTTGATGCCTTTTTCTATATGTAGGAAACTGGACATTGGTGATGTAAAACCAACACCGATTTTGTTGCAACTTGCTGATCACTCAGTTTGTAAGCCAGCAGGAATCCTGGAAGACGTCCCAATCAAGGTCGGAAATTTCTTCATTCTAGTCGACTTCGTCGTGATAGAGATGGAAGAAGACACGAAGTTGCCGATAAATTTGGGAAGACCATTTCTTGCAACTGCTGGTGCAGTTATCGATGTTAAAAATGGAAAATTAGCCTTAAAAATTGCTGAAGAGACTATTGAATTTGATTTAGCACGAAGTATGAAACACCCTTCTATTACAGATTCATGTTATAGCCTAGATGTTTTTGATGATGCAGTCAATGATGAAAATCCCATAGATGATGGGATGAACATGGAGCCACTAGAGCTTTATCGCTTGGAGAGTCCAAATGCAGAAGAGAATGAAGAAGCCCAAGCACATGCGAAACTAATGGACTCAGTTGAATTACTTGGTGCAGACACCTGCATTGCGAACTCTGAATAACACTACCGTCGAGCTAATGACCCTAAACAAGTGCTTCTTGGGAGGCAACCCATGTGTTTTGTTTTGTCTTATCTTTCATGCTTTATTTAGTTTTAGTTAAATGCTTATCTTATCTAATGATTGCTATCCATTTCAGTAATGCTTGCAAGTTAGCTCAATGACAAGGATGATCCTCACGAGGAAGGGGCAGAGACGAGCACCGACGACGACTCTGACTGGTCTTGCGAGTGTTAACTACCCATTTCTCCAAATTTTGTGGTCTTTACATGCTATGCATAGAGACTATGCATAATCTAAGTCTGGGAGATTGTGGGTTCTTCTTTAAAACTTATTATGTAGAAACTTTAAACTTGTTTTGACGTTGGTATATTTTGATGACACTTTTTTTTTGTTTCTTATTCTGGTGTTTGTTACACCCCTGGTTCCGATATTGGACTACACTATCTTATGTTTATTCTAATCTGATGATAGGTGGATAAGTGGTGATATTATTTGTAATGGAAATCATAATAGCTTAATAATTTATTAAATCTCTGGGATACTATCATTAGGTTCTGAATCTTAGTTCAAACAGGTAATACATTTAATTATCTTTTGATGGAAAAAAAGGTTGTGGAGTGATAGATCTGATTTTTGATTAAGGTTTTTGCTTTCAAAGCAAGCTTATGATCTTTCCGCAGAAATATATAGCTCTATCTGTTTGATTCTCCTTACTACTTGTTGGAAATAATCAATGCACTTGTCTATGGTTATAATCCCCTCAAAATTCAAAAAAAAAACATGAGAAAATAAACAAACTCCTCTACTTGGCGCTACGTAAAATAGGCAGTGGTACCGAAGACATGAGTTGAAGTCTCCGAGAAAAAGAAACAATAAGACTCCTCTACTTGGCACTGCGTAAAATTGGCAGTGGTACCTAAGACATGAGTTGAAGTCAAAACAGAAAAAAAATTTTGAGGGGATGAAAATACACATAAGAGTGCATTGGTGTCTTTCCAACTCATATCTTTGGTTGAATCAGGTCTGAACAGAGTATATTCTCCAAATAGAGGATTATTGCAGCTCATGGAGGTAAGCCTCATCTGATTTTGTGTTTTGATTTTCACACCTTTATTCCAGACGATATATGATTACCTTGAATTCTCAGACTTGCTGAGGTTTGCTCATAATGATATCTTCCTGGGATAAAATATTTTACAAGCTTGGCATGATTTCTTCTTTATCTAATTATCACTTTTACCTACTCTTCTATGCTTGGGGACAAGCAATGGTCTAAGTCTGGGAGATTTTGATGTCTCGTATTTCTATAGTCTTTTAGACCTGTATTTACATCTGAATCGAGACCTATTTTCATGTTTTTACATCTCTTTCCAGCTTATTTCATTGACTCTCTTCAGAAGCTTCACTACTTGTCATGTCTAATGAATACAGGACAATTCACTCGCTTTTAGAGCTATGTGGACGTACATTTATATCTCTAAGTGAATCAAGAATCTTCACAAGAAGTTTGGCCTCAAACGGGATTAATTTCAAGAATTACGGCTAAGGCCATAATCTACATCACGACCGTAATCCTTTCATTGGCTACATGATGGACCCGTTTTTATATGAGCATAGGCATAATGCGAAGACGTGCCCATAGCTTCCTCGACGACAACATTTCGGACGAAGACGACCTTGACAAGGAGATTACGAGCACAGCCATAATTCATCAAAGTCGCAATCTTCTAATTGGCAATTTCTAACGTTACAACAATGGCCATAAATCAAGCTTAGGCCATACTGCTCACTCGCAAATTTCCAAACAAATTGGACCTCCACGTCAAGATTATGGGCATGGCCATAATTTGCCTCATGATCATAATCTCGTAGCCGCCAGAATTTATTATCAGCCCCCCTACTTTAAATGCTCATAACTCTCACGTTTTAACTCCGATTTGAAGTCCAAATGAAGAGGATTAAATGAGCATTAATGATTTGGGAGTTACAAGAATTAATGAGGCTGCAATTATTGCATAACTATTATATTATGGTTAGAACCATAATGACCCATTACACCCATATTTATGGAGTCGCCGGCATTGAATAGGCCATAACTCCCTCATTATCGCTCCGATTTTAATGTTCTTGTTATCAAAACGTAGCTAATTCAATTCCCCATCAATTTATGGGTTTAGAAATGGGTTTGGACTCTATTTATGGGGTGAAATCTGGGTTGCAAAAGCAATGAGTCTTGGCTTGGTGTGAAGTCTTCGATGAAAACTTTGGGGAGAAGAAGATCTCTTGTGCTTCTATTCGTGAAGGCTTGCAGGAAGAAGATTGCAACCCATTTTGAAGAGTTTGTGGTTTTCTATCTTCAATTATTTCTTATATTTTCTTCTTTCCTTAGAGATTTGTACTTAAACGATACTATGATAGCGTAACTTCTTTGTCGAAACTAAGGGTGTAGTCTCGTTGTTTGTATCTTTCGTTCGAACTTGTTATTTCCTAGCAAATACAAATTTTATCTTGTTTTTATTCGTTCAATGCTGTTTTACTACTAGTATTGCATTGGCCACGCAACTACTTTTCTTAGGCGCCTCAAGAAGGACCGAAAGGTGAATTGCAACGCTAGATCTGCTAGTTCGGACATACTCTGAGCCGTCAAGAAATGGGGCGAGATTTATATGAGGAATTTATAGTATCTCTGAACCCAATGGATCAATCTAGGTACGGTGAGCCACGAAAGTAGGACGTCGATCTAGATTGATACCATATTACGCTGTCGAAAGAAGGTAATCTGTGCCTTTTGATATTTCCTTGAACACATTTAAAATTGCTTTGCTATAATTTTAACTCGTTTGAATTTAAGATCCATCTACGAGACGAACCTGATGTTCCGATATCTCTAACCCCTGCTTTCTACCAGAAACTTTCTCTTGCCAGATTCAGTTTATTTTTAGTTATATTTGCTTTACTTTTTATAAACTCAAAACTCTTGATCTGATTATCTAGCTATTAATTCATAATCTTTTGGTACTTGATCACTGTCCCTATGGGATTGACATCTTAAGTACTATCATGACAAAACTGTCACGCTTGCGATTAGTTGTGTGATAGTACAGCACGCATCAATATGCCATGAGCCGTCCTTCTTAGGCGTGAGAAGGGCCAGGACTGCGCAAGGGCTCAAGCTCTCACGAATGATGCCTTTTGAGAGTAAGTCATCAACTTCCCTCTTGAGCTCCATGTGCTTAGTAGGGTTTAGGCGATGGTGTGGCAAGTTAGGGAGGGAGGCTTTGGGGACTAAGTCAATGGTGTGTTGAATGTCCCTATCTGGAGGGAGGCCAATAGGTAAGTCGACTTGGGCAATATTAGAGAATTCGGCCAAGAGGGCTACGACCTCCTCGAGCACAACGGGTGCCAGAGGAGGTGGCTCACAGGAAACCTGATGGACCATGAGCACATAGAACACCTTGGTCTTGTGGGCCTCACGAACGATCGAACTGGGTCGCATGCGGGCGACTGGTTGGGACGCGGGTTGGGCCGGAACAATGGGCGTGACAATGGCCTTGGATGTGGAAGCCTGCAATGAAGGAACCCCTAGTTCAAAAGGGGGGAGAAACCCTAAACTTGCGATTCTAACAAGCATGGCGAAAAGGGTTTCTAAACAAGATCGAATATGATAACTATATGATCAACTTGAAGTTATGAGAACTCATACCAAAGCCATGAAGAGGGTGGCGGCTTGGAAGCAAGAGATCAAAGTAGGTCTCCTCTTCAAGTTCACACACAAGATGAGGGGTGGCTACCCTTTAGGATCTTCCTTGTGCTAGCAAGAGATCCCAATGTCCTTGTCGTGTGTTGAGATGCGCTTGGCCGAGAGCTACCGTCTCCCAGAATCCTCTTTCGTCCAACGAAGATGACAATTCAGTAAAACCGATTTGCGTTAAGCCTTCTCCAATCAAGTCATGGCGTTACACTTCCATAAATGGAAGGTTTTCAAGCCATGCGCTCACTTGAAGGAAAAACCGCCCAACAAGCCTTTACACCTTGAACCATACGTTCACCCATGTGAACCGGTTCAAGTCAATTAGGTTCAACCCAATTCGGTTCATTAAACCAGCCCAAGCCATGGTCTAGATCTCTTTGAACCAAATGGTTCAAGATCTAACCATTCATCTCTTGATGCTCTTGATCTCTATGATCTAGCATCCAAACTCTCGATCGAAGCTTACCGATCTCAAGCCCCAATCAATCAAACATGATCAGACTAGATCTCACTTACAATCAGAGTCTGAACTCGTTTAAACTGAGTCTAAACAGTTCAGTCCACACGATCTGACTTAAGTAAGCCATATCATCAAATTGTGCGACCCTGAGGGTTTCCTCTAAATGTCGGTAACGATAACTTACGTTATCACGATCAGTGAGGGGTATCTAGCAACACATCACTGTCTCCCGATATAAAGGAAAGAGTCTTCCAAGACTCCACCCAAACCATAGCACAAGTGTGAATCAACTCACTTGGCATACATGTGTCCTTTGCCACTGGATGTTCTTATTGGACAAGCGGGTCAAGCTTGTAACTCCAATATGATGAGCATGATTAGATCAGATGAACATAGTCATCTGGGTATGGCCATACACTATCTCAATCATCTCATATCGGGGGGGCCCCTTAGAACATCACACTCCTTGAACAAGGAGATGGCAATCCTTTATCTATCACAAGAGCCCTAACCTGACTCAAGCTCACCATCCAAGATAGTCTATAATCATTATGTTTCAAATGATATTGAACTACCTCAAAACAATGACAATCATCATTTAGAAACACAAGTGATCTCAAGTCAAAGGACATGTGCCACTTGCTGCTTATAAGGATCATTCACATTGTGACAAGCAATGGAATATCCCAGTAGGGTCTGTCCAGTACATCCTGTTGGGGTATGCCCTTAAGGCTAATGTTTGAGGCCTGTGGGAATGTAACAAGTATCATGTAATAAACTATTATGTTTATAAAGGCATGGTTGTTATTCAGTTAGTTACATTGTCTGCTGCAATATATGTTCTTCTGAATAATGTCTCAAAGCTGTTCAGCTGGGCTGACATGCTGTTATGTCCTTAGTCGATGTATCTTGGTGAACATGAGACAGCCTTGATATGGTTAAGACTAATATGTGTTCTGATCTTATAGGATGCTTCGAGCATGGAATAAGATGTAGACTCATGGGTACATGGGATGTACTGGACAGACCCTACTAGGATGTTCAGTTGTTTGTCACAACGTGAATATTCCTTGTATAAGACAAGTGGCACATTTCCTCTGACTTGAGATCACTTGTGTTTTCTAAATGATGATTGTCATTATTTTGAGTTAGTTCAATATCATTTGAAACATAATGATTATAGACTATCTTGGATGGTGAGCTTGAGTCAGGTTAGGGCACTAGTGATAGACATAGGATTGCCGTCTCCTTGTTTAAGGAGTGTGATGTTCTAAAGGGGCCCCCTGGATGAGATGATTGAGAGAGTGTATGGCCATACCCAGGTGACAGTGTTCATCTGATCTAATCATGCTCATCATATTGGAGTTACAAGTTTGACAGACTTGTCCAATAAGAACATCCAGTGGCAAAGGAAATATGTATGCTTTGTGAAATGATTCACACTTGTACTATGGTTTGGGTGTAGTCTTGGAAGACTCTTTCCTTTATATCGGGAGACAGTGATGTGTTGCTAGATACCCCTCACTGATCGTGATAATGTGAATTATCGTTACCGACATTTAAAGGAAACCCTTAGGGTCGCACAATTTGATGATATGGCTTACTTAAGTCAGATCGTGTGGACTGAATTGTTTGGGTTCAGTTTTAAGGGATTTAATCTCTGATTGTAAGTGAGATCTGGTCTGATCATGTTTGATTGATTAGGGCTTGAGATCGGTAAGCTTCGATTGAGAGAATGGATGCCAGATCGGTCAGATCAGGGGCATTAAAGAGATCGACGGTTAGATCTAAAGCCTTAGGGTTTATTTGATCTAGGCCTTGTCGCTTGGCTTGGTTGGTTCTTAAACCGAACCAATTGAACCAGCTCACTAAAAGAGCGCTTGGTTCATAGGGAGAAGAGTGGGCGACGAGTTCACATAGCGTGAACGTTGGGATGAGGAGAGGTTACTATTTTTAGTAACCATGATCTCCATGTCGAGTGGGCACTCATCCGAAATAGAGTATTCTCTATTTTCGCCAATTCAATTATTCCTCTCGCAAGTTTTTCCTCTCGACTTGGGGTGTGGCGACGCTTGAAGGTTGAGGAGGATTCGGCCAAGGAGAAAGACATCTCTTTTCCTTTCACTCGACAAGGACCTCTTGGAACCTTGCTAGCACAAGGAGCACCAAGAGAGATAGCAACATCATCTTGTGTGTGACGACAAGGAGAAGATCTACTTTGATCTTTGCTTCCAAGGAAACATCTTTCCATGGCGATGGTATGAATGTTTTCTTATTGTTATCAAGTTGATCTTTTGCATGCGTATCGATCTTATAACCCTAATTCCGCAAGAGAATAATTTTTATGCGCCATATGCTCTAAGGGTTATGCTCCCCCATGAAGGGGACCCCCCTTATTTAAGGGGTTCTTTCAACTGGTATCAGAGCAGGTTGAATGCATGTTATCTTGATTGCTTGATGATTTGCGTGATCCATGTATGCTTAGATCTTCAACATGCGAAAGTTACATGATGAAAATCTTGTCTATATGTTTATCTTGCGCATGTTAGTTGGCGCTTCTAAGTTGTAGTTTTCTTTTCAAAACTTATACACTTGCGCGACTAATGCTAGATCTAAAGACCTTACTGTAAACCCTTAGACGGGTTACTGGGGTTGATGTCACCCCCTAGGTTAGATCCAATCATGTCTGATCAGATCATCTGACAGCCTGAAAGGGTCGACCAGATAGCACCTTGGCGCAAGCCTATGGTGGCTATAGGTCGACTGCAGACAGGTGTGTAGCGATGTCTGATTGTGACGATTAATGAACGCACCTGAGTTAGGCCCGGGGTCACTCCCGTTTGCCAGACCTCAGTGTGGTCGTTCAGCCCTAGCGCATGCATAGTTGACCTTTTGGTCGACTCGAGTCAGTTAGGACTTGGTGCATGCAAGGGCAGTGGATCTGACTAGGTTGGATGAGTGGATCCCTAGTAATGGACCGTTGTAAGGTTGTAGGGCAAAAAAGGAAAAATTAAAATTGATCCCATGGGGTTTTCGAAAATTTTAATTTTTATCATGGATCACATGTTTGCTGATTTGATACATATGTTTGTCTATTTAAGTCATATGTGAGCTGCCCATATTAATTGTGTGCTGTGCTGGGGCCTGCGTGCCTGTATTAAAATTGTAAATTAATTATTGTGATCTGCGAATCACTGGGTTTTAATTTATAAATGTAAGTGACCTGCGTGTCACTCTTGTCTAGATAGTTAAATTTGTAATTTAATTAGACAAGAGCACTGAGCACACTTGGCACAGGCGCATGCAGCAATGGGTGGACCAGGTGGGAGGTCTAGGGTTCGACCCTAGGACCTGGCGCATTTCCTGGTGGGCGCACCAGAGCTGCAGATGGCGCTTGGGTCCAGGTTTGGGCCAAATGAGCAGCAAAAGACCCATGAAAAGCAAGTGCAGTCTTAAGTTAGGTTAAGGTCTCACTAGGGCTATGGGCTTTTACCACATATGACACATGCTTTCTTTTATTGCATAAATATTAGAAATGCATGATAGATTTATCTTTTGCTATCACCATAGGGATTGAATGATAGTAATAAAGATAAAAGACCGTTAAAATCCAACGCTAAAATATCAAGCTCGTAAGCCTTCTGACGCGAAACCTCACTGTTCTGATTATCGTTGGAGCCGTGTTGTACCCACTCAGTGGGCACGTCCATCTATCTTCAGACGGTGCGGGATTACACCTGTGTGTTACAGAGCAGGGATTTATCCCTTCTCGTTGCTCAGCATAGCACATGGTGGTCCAGGGAGTAGGTCGGGTCAGCTTGACCGTGTAGTCTACATATGTGGCGCATATGGTAGCACATGGAGGCAGCCGTCTGTTGGGGTCAGAGATTGTGTTGTACCAACTCAGTTGGCACAGTCTGCTGGACTGCCCAGATGAAGGGGAATCGCACGGGTTGGCGATCGGCAGGGACTGCCTACCAGAAACTAGTGCTTGTACTCTCTGTGCATCTTATCTCGCCTGAGCGGGACGCGGAGACCAAGTATGAAATCTGGATCCCATCTCACTAAAAGAGTTCGACTCTTTCGGGCTGTTTTGCTGGATTTTTCACGCCTGATAAAATAGTGAGAAAAAGAATCTTTCTTAAGTCCTGATTGATTCTTATACATTGATACTGACCTTGCTGTTCTTGCATTGTTGTAGATACCTGCAGCAACGAACACCATGAACTTCAATGTGCGATCCCTACTGGAAAGGGAGAAGTTTGCTGGGCCAAACTTCTCTGACTGGTTTGGACACCTTAAGATCGTTCTTAAGGCAGAGAGGAAACTGTATGTCCTCGAGACGGCGATACCGCCGCAGCCCGCTCCGAACGCCGCAAGGGCGGTTCGGGAAGCCTATGAAAAGCACGTCAATGATAGCATTGATGTCGCTTGCCTGATGCTAGCGTCTATGACGCCACCGCTGCAGCGTCAGCATGAGGATATGTCTGCTATAGACATGATAGCGAACCTCAAGATGCTGTATGCTGCACAGGCGAGGACTGAGCGCTATAATTTGACAAAGCTCTTCTTTCAGAGCAAACTGGCTGAAGGGAGCCCAGTGGGAGCTCACGTGCTCAAGATGATTGGGCACAAGGAGGCTCTAGAGAAACTGGGGCATACCATCAACCAGGAGCTTGCTGTGGACATTATTCTGCAGTCTCTCCCGCCTTCATTCGACGCGTTCATTATTAATTTTAATATGAACAAAATCGATTGTACTCCGGCAGAGCTGCTGAATATGCTCTTGACCACTGAGGAGACTCTGAAGGGTAAGCCTTCAACCTCTGTCTTGATGGTTCCTTCAAGGAACAAGAAGAAGGGGAAGAAGGGCAAGGCCCCGGTCAAGAACTACAGCAAGGCTCTGAAGCAAAAGGTGAAGCGGTCCAAGGAATACAGGTGTTTCCACTGTGGCCAGCTAGGTCACTGGAAAAAGGACTGTAAAGCGCTCCAAGGAGATAAGAGGGGAAGCTTTGCTTCTGGCTCAGGTATATTCGTGACTGAGGTCATGTTTTCTTCTTCTGTATCATGGGTGTTGGACACTGCATGTGGAGTTCACATTTGTTCAAATGTACAGGAACTCAAGAGAAGAAGGCAGGTGGGACAGCATGAGGTGGACCTACGCGTTGGAAACGGGGCACGGGTTGCTGCTGTTGCTGTAGGAGACTACTTTATTTCTTTACCATCTGGACTTGTATTGGAACTGAACAGTTGTTACTTTGTTCTCAGTATAACTAAAAATATTATCTCCATTCCTGCTCTTGTCAGGAAGGGATTTTCCTTTGAATGCAAAATTTCAAAGTGTGTTTTATCATTTGATAATATTGTTTATGCAACTGGTTCAATTAATAATGGGTTATTCATGTTGGACATGGAAAGTTCCATACATAATGTTGATATTAAGAAAGCCAAGTATGCTGATGACAGCACCTTGCTATGGCATAGTCGTTTAGGCCATATAAACGAGAAACGCATTAAGCGGTTGCATGATCATGGACTGCTGGGATCATTCTCCTATAAGGAGATTGATACATGCAAAGCTTGTTTGATGGGTAAAATGACGAAGTCTCCTTTTCCTCACAAAGGTCAAAGGGCTTCAGGTTTACTTGACCTTATACACAGCGATGTGTGTGGGCCTTTTAGTAAACATGCCAGAGGTGGCTATCAGTACTTCATTACCTTTACTGATGATTTCAGTAGATATGGGTATGTCTATCTGATGAGACATAAAAGTGAATCTTTTGACAAGTTCAAAGAGTTTAAGAATGAAGTACAAAATCAGCTAGGCCGTAATATCAAGGCACTTCGCTCAGATCGAGGTGGTGAATACCTAAGTCATGCATTTACTGACTATCTAAAAGAGTGTGGGATTATCTCACAGCTCACTCCGCCAGGAACACCGCAATGGAATGGTGTGTCCGAAAGGAGAAATAGAACATTACTAGATATGGTTCGTTCTATGGTGAGTCAGGCTACTCTTCCATACTCCTTTTGGGGTTTTGCACTGGAAACAGCTGCAAAGGTACTAAACCGAGTGCCATCCAAGGCAGTTTCAAAGACGCCATATGAGTTATGGTATGGGAAACAGCCAAGCTTGACATTTATCAGGATCTGGGGCTGCGAGGCTTATGTCAAAAAGCTCGCCTCTGGGAAACTAGAGAGCAGATCTGACAAATGTATCTTTGTCGGTTACCCTAAGGAAACTAAGGGTTATTATTTCTTCGATCCCAAGGAGAACAAGGTTTTTGTTGCTCGAACGGCCATATTTCTTGAGAAGGAATTTCTTCTGCAAGAGGCCAGTGGGAGAGAAATAAAGCTGGATGAGAATCCAGACGAAGGACAAAGTAGTCAAGCACAGTTGGATGAGCCTGAGCCGGTAGAACAGGTTATTGAACAACCTGAGGCTCAGATATCACGGGAACCGCGAAGATCGGGTAGGATCCGTCGACAGCCTGAGCGCTATGACGGAGTCTACATCATTGACAATGATGAACCCCTCACTTATGCGGATGCGGTCAGTGGACCGGAGTCAGCGAGATGGCTTGAAGCTATGCGCGCCGAGATGGACTCCATGTCAGATAACCAAGTTTGGGATTTGGTTGATCCGCCTCCGGGAGTTATCCCTATAGGCTGTAAATGGATCTTCAAGAAGAAGATTGACATGGATGGTAACGTGGTTACCTATAAAGGCAGGCTAGTTGCGAAAGGTTTCAAACAAATCTACGGGATAGATTATGATGAAACTTTCTCACCTGTAGCCATGTTTAAGTCTATTCGGATTCTTTTCGCGATAGCTGCATATTATGATTATGAGATTTGGCAGATGGATGTGAAAACAGCTTTCCTTAATGGAAATCTGGATGAGGATGTGTATATGACACAGCCTGAAGGTTTCACTAATCCAGCAGATCGTCATAAAATATGCAAGTTAAAGAAGTCTATTTATGGACTTAAACAAGCATCGAGAAGCTGGAACATTCGTTTTGATGAATCAGTCACTGAATTTGGTTTCATCAAGAACGAGGATGACCCGTGTGTATATAAGAGGTTTAGTGGGAGCGTGATTATTTTCCTAGTCCTCTACGTTGATGACATCTTGATCATTGGAAACGATATTCCTGAAATGCATGCTGTAAAGGCATGGCTGAGGAAATGTTTCCAGATGAAAGATCTAGGAGAAGCAGCCTATGTGTTAGGTGTGAAGATCTACAGGGATAGATCTAAGAGGCTTCTCGGGCTGTGCCAGAGTACTTACATCGATAAGGTCCTGGAGAGATTTCGCTTAGAGAATTCTAAGAAAGGATATCTTCCAGTCAGACATGGTCTGAATCTTTCGAAGAGTCAGTGTCCACAAACACAGACTGAGAAAGATGAAATGAACAATACGCCTTATGCTTCGGCTATTGGTTCTATAATGTATGCGATGTTGTGTACTCGCCCAGACGTCGCTTACGGGTTAAGCGTGACCAGTCGTTACCAGAGTAATCCAGGTTTGGCGCACTGGATTGCAGTCAAGAACATCCTAAAATATCTGCGGAGGACCAAAGATATGTTCTTGATATATGGTGGTCAGGAAGAACTCAGTATTGAAGGATATACTGACGCTTCGTTCCAGTCTGACCAGGATGATTTCCGATCGCAATCAGGCTATGTTTTTAGCTTGAATGGAGGTGCAGTGGTGTGGAAGAGTTTCAAACAGTCAACTGTTGCTGATTCCACAACAGAAGCCGAGTATGTCGCAGCCTCGGAAGCATCCAAGGAGGCAGTGTGGATTCGTAAGTTCGTGAGAGAACTTGGTGTTGTTCCTTCGTGTGCAGATCCTTTGGTTATCTTTTGTGATAACACTGGAGCAATCGCACAAGCAAAGGAACCACGGTCGCACCAGAAGTCCAAGCACATACAGAGACGGTTTCATTTGATCAGGGAGATCATTGATCGTGGCGAGATCAAAGTATGCAAGGTTCATACAGACGATAATCTGGCAGACCCGCTTACCAAGCCTCTGGCGCAGCAGAAGCATGAGAAGCACTGTAATAATATGGGTTTGAGATTTCTCAACCATTAGATTAAGTGCAAGTGGGAGATTGTTGGGGTATGCCCTTAAGGCTAATGTTTGAGGCCTGTGGGAATGTAACAAGTATCATGTAATAAACTATTATGTTTATAAAGGCATGGTTGTTATTCAGTTAGTTACATTGTCTGCTGCAATATATGTTCTTCTGAATAATGTCTCAAAGCTGTTCAGCTGGGCTGACATGCTGTTATGTCCTTAGTCGATGTATCTTGGTGAACATGAGACAGCCTTGATATGGTTAAGACTAATATGTGTTCTGATCTTATAGGATGCTTCGAGCATGGAATAAGATGTAGACTCATGGGTACATGGGATGTACTGGACAGACCCTACTAGGATGTTCAGTTGTTTGTCACAACGTGAATATTCCTTGTATAAGACAAGTGGCACATTTCCTCTGACTTGAGATCACTTGTGTTTTCTAAATGATGATTGTCATTATTTTGAGTTAGTTCAATATCATTTGAAACATAATGATTATAGACTATCTTGGATGGTGAGCTTGAGTCAGGTTAGGGCACTAGTGATAGACATAGGATTGCCGTCTCCTTGTTTAAGGAGTGTGATGTTCTAAAGGGGCCCCCTGGATGAGATGATTGAGAGAGTGTATGGCCATACCCAGGTGACAGTGTTCATCTGATCTAATCATGCTCATCATATTGGAGTTACAAGTTTGACAGACTTGTCCAATAAGAACATCCAGTGGCAAAGGAAATATGTATGCTTTGTGAAATGATTCACACTTGTACTATGGTTTGGGTGTAGTCTTGGAAGACTCTTTCCTTTATATCGGGAGACAGTGATGTGTTGCTAGATACCCCTCACTGATCGTGATAATGTGAATTATCGTTACCGACATTTAAAGGAAACCCTTAGGGTCGCACAATTTGATGATATGGCTTACTTAAGTCAGATCGTGTGGACTGAATTGTTTGGGTTCAGTTTTAAGGGATTTAATCTCTGATTGTAAGTGAGATCTGGTCTGATCATGTTTGATTGATTAGGGCTTGAGATCGGTAAGCTTCGATTGAGAGAATGGATGCCAGATCGGTCAGATCAGGGGCATTAAAGAGATCGACGGTTAGATCTAAAGCCTTAGGGTTTATTTGATCTAGGCCTTGTCGCTTGGCTTGGTTGGTTCTTAAACCGAACCAATTGAACCAGCTCACTAAAAGAGCGCTTGGTTCATAGGGAGAAGAGTGGGCGACGAGTTCACATAGCGTGAACGTTGGGATGAGGAGAGGTTACTATTTTTAGTAACCATGATCTCCATGTCGAGTGGGCACTCATCCGAAATAGAGTATTCTCTATTTTCGCCAATTCAATTATTCCTCTCGCAAGTTTTTCCTCTCGACTTGGGGTGCGGCGACGCTTGAAGGTTGAGGAGGATTCGGCCAAGGAGAAAGACATCTCTTTTCCTTTCACTCGACAAGGACCTCTTGGAACCTTGCTAGCACAAGGAGCACCAAGAGAGATAGCAACATCATCTTGTGTGTGACGACAAGGAGAAGATCTACTTTGATCTTTGCTTCCAAGGAAACATCTTTCCATGGCGATGGTATGAATGTTTTCTTATTGTTATCAAGTTGATCTTTTGCATGCGTATCGATCTTATAACCCTAATTCCGCAAGAGAATAATTTTTATGCGCCATATGCTCTAAGGGTTATGCTCCCCCATGAAGGGGACCCCCTTATTTAAGGGGTTCTTTCACATCCAATGTACCCATGAGTCTACATCTTATTCCATGCTCGAAGCATCCTATAAGATTAGCACACATATTAGTCTCAATCATATCAAGGTTGTCTCATATTCACCAAGATATCTCGACTAAGGACAAAGAGCATGTCAGCCCAGCTGAACAGCTTTGAGACATTATTCAGAAGTACACTTATTATAGCAGACAAGGTAACAATCTGAATAACAACCATGCCTTTATAAAACACAAGAGTTTCTTACATGATACTTATTACAATCCCAAGGCCTCAAACATTAGCCTTAAGGGCATACTCCAACAATCTCCCACTTGCACTTAATCTAATGGTTGAGAAATCTCAAACCCATATTATTACAGTGCTGCTCATGCTTCTGCTGCGCCAGAGGCTTGGTAAGCGGGTCTGCCAGATTGTCATCTGTATGAACCTTGCATATTTTGATCTCGCCTCGATCAATGATCTCCCGGATCAAGTGAAACCGTCTCTGTATGTGCTTGGACTTCTGGTGCGACCGTGGTTCCTTTGCTTGTGCTATTGCTCCAGTGTTATCACAGAAGATAACCAAAGGATCTGCACTCGAAGGAACGACACCAAGTTCTCTCACGAACTTACGAATCCAGACTGCCTCCTTGGATGCTTCCGAGGCTGCAACATACTCGGCTTCTGTTGTGGAATCAGCAACAGTTGACTGTTTGAAACTCTTCCACACCACTGCTCCACCATTCAAGCTAAAAACATAGCCTGATTGCGATCGGAAATCATCCTGGTCCGACTGGAACGAAGCGTCAGTATATCCCTCTATACTGAGTTCTTCCTGACCACCATATATCAAGAACATATCTTTGGTCCTCCGCAGATATTTTATAATGTTCTTGACTGCAATCCAGTGCGCCAAACCTGGATTACTTTGGAATCGACTGGTCACGCTTAACCCGTAAGCGACGTCTGGGCGAGTACACAACATCGCATACATAATGGACCCAATAGCCGAAGCATAAGGCGTATTGTCCATCTCATCTTTCTCAGTCTGTGTTTGTGGACACTGACTCTTCGAAAGATTCAGACCATGTCTGACTGGAAGATATCCACGTTTAGAATTCTCTAAATGGAATCTCTCCAGGACCTTATCGATGTAAGTACTCTGGCACAGCCCGAGAAGCCTCTTAGATCTATCTCTATAGATCTTCACACCTAATACATAGGCTGCTTCTCCTAAATCTTTCATCTGGAAACATTTTCCTAACCATGCTTTAACAGCATGCAGTTCAGGAATATCATTTCCAATGATCAAGATGTCATCGACGTAGAGGATTAGGAATGTAATCACGCTCCCACTAAACCTCTTATACACACACGGGTCATCTTCGTTCTTGATGAAACCAAACTCAGAGATTGATTCATCAAAACGAATATTCCAGCTCCTAGATGCTTGTTTAAGTCCATAAATGGACTTCTTTAACTTGCATATTTTATGACGATCTGATGGATTAGTGAAACCTTCAGGTTGTGTCATATACACATCCTCATCCAGATTTCCATTAAGGAAAGCTGTCTTCACATCCATCTGCCAGATCTCATAATCGTAATATGCAGCTATCGCGAAAAGAATCCGAATAGACTTAAACATAGCTACAGGTGAGAAAGTTTCATCATAATCTATCCCGTAGATTTGTTTGAAACCTTTCGCAACTAGCCTGCCTTTATAGGTAACCACGTTACCATCCATGTCAATCTTCTTCTTGAAGATCCATTTACAGCCTATAGGGATTACTCCCGAAGGCGGATCAACCAAATCCCAGACTTGGTTATCTGACATGGAGTCCATCTCGGCTCGCATAGCTTCAAGCCATCTAGCTGACTCCGGTCCACTGACCGCATCCGCATAAGTAAGGGGTTCATCATTATCAATGATGTAGACTCCGTCATAGCGCTCAGGCTGTCGACGGATCCTTCCCGATCTTCGCGGTTCCCGTGATATCTGAGCCTCAGGTTGTTCAATAACCTGATCTACCGGCTCATGCTCATCCAACTGTGCTTGAGCACTTTGTCCTTCCTCTGGATTCTCATCCAGTTTTATTTCTCTCCCACTGGCCTCTTGCAGAAGAAATTCCTTCTCAAGAAATATGGCCGTCCGAGCAACAAAAACCTTGTTCTCTTTGGGATCGTAGAAATAATAACCCTTAGTTTCCTTAGGGTAACCGACAAAGATGCATTTATCAGATCTGCTCTCCAGTTTCCCAGAGGCGAGCTTTTTGACATAAGCCTCGCAACCCCAGATCCTGATAAATGTCAAGCTAGGCTGTTTCCCATACCATAACTCATATGGCGTCTTTGAAACTGCCTTGGATGGCACTCGGTTTAGTACCTTTGCAGCTGTCTCCAGTGCAAAACCCCAAAAGGAGTACGGTAGAGTAGCCTGACTCATCATAGAACGAACCATATCAAGTAACGTTCTATTTCTCCTCTCGGACACACCATTCCATTGCGGTGTTCCTGGTGGAGTGAGCTGTGAGATAATCCCACACTCCTTCAGATAGTCAGTAAACTCTCGACTTAGGTATTCACCACCTCGATCAGAATGAAGTGCCTTGATATTTCGGCCTAACTGATTTTGTACTTCATTTTTGAACTCTTTGAACTTGTCAAAAGATTCACTTTTATGTCTCATTAAAAAGACATAACCATACCTACTGAAATCATCAGTAAAGGTAACGAAGTACTGATAGCCACCTCTGGCATGTTTACTGAAAGGCCCACACACATCACTGTGTATAAGGTCAAGTAAACCTGAAGCCCTTTGTCCTTTGTTAGGAAAAGGAGACTTCGTCATTTTACCCATCAAACAAGCTTTGCATGTATCAATCTCCTCATAGGAGAAAGATCCCAGCAGTCCATGATCATGCAACCGCTTAATGCGCTTCTCGTTTATATGGCCTAAACGACTATGCCATAACAAGGTGCTGTCATCAGCATATTTGGCTTTCTTGTTATCAATGTTTTGCATAGAATGTTCCATGTCCAACATGAATAACCCATTGTTAATTGAACCAGTCGCATACACAATATTATCATAAGTTAAAACACACTTTGAAATCTTGCATTCAAAGGCAAATCCTTTCCTGACAAGAGCAGGAATAGAGATAATATTCTTGGTAATACTGGGTACAAAATAACAATTGTTTAATTCTAATACAATGCCAGATGGTAAAGTAATGAAATAGTCTCCTACAGCAACAGCAGCAACCCGTGCCCCGTTTCCGACTCGTAGGTCTACCTCATGCTGTCCCACCTGCCTTCTTCTCCTGAGTTCCTGTACATTTGAACAAATGTGAACTCCACATGCAGTGTCCAACACCCATGAAATGGAAGAAGATGAAACCATGACTTCTGTCACGTATATACCTGAGCCAGAAGCAATGCTTCCCCTCTTATCTCCTTGGAGCGCTTTACAGTCCTTTTTCCAGTGACCCAGCTGGCCACAGTGGAAACACCTGTTGTCCTTCGACCGCTTCACCTTCTGTTTCAGAGCCTTGCTGTAATTCTTGACAGGGGCCTTGCCCTTCTTCCCCTTCTTCTTGTTCCTAGAAGGAACCATTAAGACAGAGGTTGAAGGCTTTCCCTTCAGAGTTTCCTCAGTGGTCAAGAGCATATTCAGCAGCTCTGCCGGCGTACAATCGATTTTGTTCATATTAAAATTAATGATGAACGCATCGAAAGAGGGCGGGAGAGATTGCAGAATAATATCCACAGCAAGCTCCTGGTTGATGGTATGCCCTAGTTTCTCTAGAGCCTCCTTGTGCCCAATCATCTTGAGCACGTGAGCTCCCACTGGGCTCCCTTCAGCCAGTTTGCTCTGAAAGAAGAGCTTCGTCAGATTATAGCGTTCTGTCCTCGCCTGTGCAGCATACAGCATCTTGAGGTTCGCTATAATCTCTATAGCCGACATATCCTCATGCTGACGCTGCAGCGGTGGCGTCATAGACGCTAGCATCAGGCAAGCGACATCAATGCTATCATTGACGTGCTTTTCATAGGCATCCCGAACCGCCCTTGCGGCGTTCGGAGCGGGCTGCGGCGGTATCGCCGTCTCGAGGACATACAGTTTCCTCTCTGCCTTAAGAACGATCTTAAGGTGTCCAAACCAGTCAGAGAAGTTTGGCCCAGCAAACTTCTCCCTTTCCAGTAGGGATCGCACATTGAAGCTCATGGTGTTCGTTGCTGCAGGAATCTACAACAAGCAAGAACAGCAAGGTCAGTATCAATGTTCAGAATCAGTCCAGGACTTAAGAAAGATTCTTTTCTCACTATTTTGTCTGACTGAAAAATCCAGTAAACAGTCCGAAAGAGTAACACTCTTTTAGTGAGATGGGATCCAGATTTCATACTTGGTCTCCGCGTCCCGCTCAGGCGAGATAAGATGCACAGAGATGACAAGCACTAATTTCTGGTAGGCTGTCCCAGCCAATCGCCAACCCGTGCGATTCCCCTTCATCTGGGCAATCCAGCAGACTGTGCCAACTGAGTTGGTACAACACAGTCTCTGATCCCACAGATGGCTGCCTCCATGTGCTACCATATGCGCCACATATGCAGCCTACATGGTCAAGCTGACCTGACCTACTCCCTGGACCACCACGTGCTATGCTGAGCAACGAGAGGGGATAAATCCCAACTCTGTAACACGCAGGTGAAATCCAGCACCGTCTGAAGATAGATGGACGTGCCCACTGAGTGGGTACAACACGGCTCCAACGATAGTCAGAACGGTGAGGTTTCGCGTCAGAAGGCTTTCGAGCTTGATATGTTAGCGTTGGATTTTAACGGTCTTTTATCTTCTTAACTATCATTCAAGTCCTATGGTGATAGCAGAAGATAAACACATGCAATTCTAATTATGTAAACAATAAATAGAAAGCATGATCTTATGTGGTAAAAGCCCATGAACCCTAGTAAGACCTTAATTTTCCTTAAGTCTTCACTTGAGCTCTTTTGCATCTCATCTGGTCCAACCCATGGCCCTAGCGCCAAGAGCACCTCAGGTGCGCCACCAGCTGAATGCTCCTTTGGGATGTGTGCATTTGTGCTCTTGTCTAATCAAATACAATTTGATCTATCTAGACAAGCTTTGACTCGCAGGTCAAATATACAATAAATTAATGAAAAAGTGATTCGCAGACCACAATAAAATTAACTTATAAATTACCAGGCACGCAGGCCCCAGCACAGCACACAATAGGGCAACCCACATAAGACTAAATAAACAAGCATATGGTTCAATCAACATGTGATCCAATCAGGAAATAAATTTTTTTTTTGAAAATACCCCATGGCATCAATTTTAATTTCCTTATGAGCCCTATAACCTTACAATGGTCCATTGATGGGGATCCACTCATCCATCTAGTTAGATCCTTTGCCCTTGCATGCACCGAGTCCTAACTGACCCGTGTTGACCTAATGGTCAACCATGCATGCGCCAAGGGCTGAACCACCCTCATGAGTTTTGGCAAGCGGGTGTGACCCCGGGCCTAACTCATGTGTGTACAATAGTGTCTCAACCAGACCTCGCTACACGCCCTAGATGCAGTCAACCCATAGCCCCCTTGTGCTTGCGCACAGGTGCTATCAGGTCAACCCATCTAGGCTCTCAGATGGTCTGATCAGACTAGTTGGATCTAACCTAGAAGATGCTTTCAACCCTATCAACCCATCTAAGGATTTAATATAGTGGCACCTTAGATCTAATCATGCGCGCAAGATATAAGTTTTGGAAAACTTCTAGAACATGCGCAAACAAACAAACAAACAACATGCTTGCAAGTTGATAACCCTTAGATCTAAGGGGGTCCCCTTCAAGGGGGAGCGCAAACTTTAGGGGGGTCCCCTTCAAGGGGGAGCGCATACTTCATCTAACCATGATACAAGCGCAAATTGATGTAAGCATGATACAAGCGCAACTTCATGTAAGCATGATACAAGCGCAACTACATGTAAACAAAGCATACATCAAGTAAAAGTAAGCGCAACATGTATGGATCACAAGGACTTGAAGCAATCATATAGATCATATCAAGAACCAGCTCTGATACCAATTGAAGGAACCCCTAGTTCAAAAGGGGGGAGAAACCCTAAACTTGCGATTCTAACAAGCATGGCGAAAAGGGTTTCTAAACAAGATCGAATATGATAACTATATGATCAACTTGAAGTTATGAGAACTCATACCAAAGCCATGAAGAGGGTGGCGGCTTGGAAGCAAGAGATCAAAGTAGGTCTCCTCTTCAAGTTCACACACAAGATGAGGGGTGGCTACCCTTTAGGATCTTCCTTGTGCTAGCAAGAGATCCCAATGTCCTTGTCGTGTGTTGAGATGCGCTTGGCCGAGAGCTACCGTCTCCCAGAATCCTCTTTCGTCCAACGAAGATGACAATTCAGTAAAACCGATTTGCGTTAAGCCTTCTCCAATCAAGTCATGGCGTTACACTTCCATAAATGGAAGGTTTTCAAGCCATGCGCTCACTTGAAGGAAAAACCGCCCAACAAGCCTTTACACCTTGAACCATACGTTCACCCATGTGAACCGGTTCAAGTCAATTAGGTTCAACCCAATTCGGTTCATTAAACCAGCCCAAGCCATGGTCTAGATCTCTTTGAACCAAATGGTTCAAGATCTAACCATTCATCTCTTGATGCTCTTGATCTCTATGATCTAGCATCCAAACTCTCGATCGAAGCTTACCGATCTCAAGCCCCAATCAATCAAACATGATCAGACTAGATCTCACTTACAATCAGAGTCTGAACTCGTTTAAACTGAGTCTAAACAGTTCAGTCCACACGATCTGACTTAAGTAAGCCATATCATCAAATTGTGCGACCCTGAGGGTTTCCTCTAAATGTCGGTAACGATAACTTACGTTATCACGATCAGTGAGGGGTATCTAGCAACACATCACTGTCTCCCGATATAAAGGAAAGAGTCTTCCAAGACTCCACCCAAACCATAGCACAAGTGTGAATCAACTCACTTGGCATACATGTGTCCTTTGCCACTGGATGTTCTTATTGGACAAGCGGGTCAAGCTTGTAACTCCAATATGATGAGCATGATTAGATCAGATGAACATAGTCATCTGGGTATGGCCATACACTATCTCAATCATCTCATATCGGGGGGGCCCCTTAGAACATCACACTCCTTGAACAAGGAGACGGCAATCCTTTATCTATCACAAGAGCCCTAACCTGACTCAAGCTCACCATCCAAGATAGTCTATAATCATTATGTTTCAAATGATATTGAACTACCTCAAAACAATGACAATCATCATTTAGAAACACAAGTGATCTCAAGTCAAAGGACATGTGCCACTTGCTGCTTATAAGGATCATTCACATTGTGACAAGCAATGGAATATCCCAGTAGGGTCTGTCCAGTACATCCAATGTACCCATGAGTCTACATCTTATTCCATGCTCGAAGCATCCTATAAGATTAGCACACATATTAGTCTCAATCATATCAAGGTTGTCTCATGTTCACCAAGATATCTCGACTAAGGACAAAGAGCATGTCAGCCCAGCTGAACAGCTTTGAGACATTATTCAGAAGTACACTTATTATAGCAGACAAGGTAACAATCTGAATAACAACCATGCCTTTATAAAACACAAGAGTTTCTTACATGATACTTATTACAATCCCAAGGCCTCAAACATTAGCCTTAAGGGCATTATTAGAGAATTCGGCCAAGAGGGCTACGACCTCCTCGAGCACAACGGGTGCCAGAGGAGGTGGCTCACAGGAAACCTGATGGACCATGAGCACATAGAACACCTTGGTCTTGTGGGCCTCACGAACGATCGAACTGGGTCGCATGCGGGCGACTGGTTGGGACGCGGGTTGGGCCGGAACAATGGGCGTGACAATGGCCTTGGATGTGGAAGCCTGCAACCCCTTAGGCGGAGCCAGGGTCAAGCAGATCTTACGTCCTCTGTTCTGGAAGACATAGGTGTTGGAGCGACCATAGTGGACAATGTGTTGACACAGATTTATATAGGGTTTTACATGTCATTTTACTGATGTAATCATCCCATTTTCACGACTTTAAGTCTCATAATTGCCTTTATTTGGATACATCAATGGAATATGCATCTCTCTTGGTATTTTTACGTTTTCAGTCCAAAACGACCGCAAAAAGGGTGGATTCTGGAACTTTTGCAGAAGAGGAGCTCGTCCTAACTCAAGATGATCATAACTGGAAGATTTCGCAGACATCGAAGCTTTTGTTGGAAATCTTGAGCAGGTCGTGATCAGAATCATGCCCGTGACTCGTCTTCGCACAGAAGTTACAAACTGACAAATCACGACGGGTTCACGACCAAATTCTCGCTCGAGATCGTGAACCCGCCTTTTACGAAATCACGATTTTAGACCAGATTTCTCCAACCTAACCTTAAAGGAGGCTAAAGGGCACTTTGGACTTTGATCCACCGTTGACAAAGAGGCGAGGAGCAGACTTTAGACAGCAATTGCGGCCACGAAATCATCATTTCGTGGAGGAAAAGCTGGCTGGTGGCGTGCAGGGCATGGAGGTTGGCAGCAAAATCTTCACCTGGTGAAAACTTGCAGCGGTTGCAGCAGCTTTGGCTGGGGATGGGAAGGAGAAGAACGCGCAGAGGAAGGAAGATAAAAACTTCTCTCGTGCACGAAGGAAAGGATCGCTTAGTAGAGAGGGATCATGCGTAGAGAAGAGTTGAACCGGTGAAGAGGAGAAGGAGAGCCGCGCACTACATCTGTTGAAGACACCTTTTTGCGTGAGTCTCTTGGGAGTAAATCTATAAGAAAAACTTAGTATTTTTACTCAACTTGTTGTGCTTACTATGTAATCTCTACATAGCATCACATGATCTCATTCTTATTATGTAATTCCTATTCAAGTATGGATATGCATATGTTGTTAGAGAATATTGTCTGTGCTTTCATGATGATAATGTTAGGCTAAACACTGAAACAGGATGTGGGGTAGCCCTTGACAACTTACTAGTTGCGATAGTTAGTTCTAATCGCCAAGGTCCTTGCTCGACCTTGTGAGCGTGCAATGCCTGTAAGTCCCTCTAAAGGGGCGAAACCCTAATCATGCAGATATAAATCTATGCAAGGCGGAATCTAGGGTTTCCTAGGATCGCTAATATGACATATGATCAACTTGTATAGAATGCAAAGATTCTTACCAAAGCCATTTCTTGGATGGCGACTTGGAAGCAGAGAGTGATGCCGCTCTCCTCTAAAGTAGACGCACACAAATGAGATCGCTTCCTCCTTGGCGTTCCTTGTGCTAGCAAAGATCTCCAAGAGTCCTGATCGAATGGAAGGGGATGAGATCAATTCTTGCTTGGCGTATATCTCTTCTCCTCCTTGGTGTGAGCCTTCTTCACCACACGAGAGAGCAAGTGGCGACGAGAGAAGAGGAGAGGCGAGAATAGAGGCAAAATCCCTCAAACGTGAGGCGTGGTCTCAAGTTGAGATCATGGCTTCTAAAAATAGCAAGCCACCTCTTCATGCGACCATGGGTTTACCCCAATCGCATTTTCCTCTTCCCATTGAACCATGCGCTCACATGATGAGCCGGCTCATTTTGGTTTGGTTCAAAGACCAAATAAACCCAAGCCTTTGGTCTAGATCTCATTAAACTTAAAGGTTCAAGATCTAACCGTTCATCTCTTGATGCTCTTGATCTCACCGATCTAGCATCAATTCTCTCGATCGAAGCTTATCGATCTCAAGCCCTAATCAATCAAACATGATCAGACCAGATCTCACTTACAATCAGAGATTAAATCCTTTTAAACTGAACCAAAACAATTCAGTCCACACGATCTGACTTAAGTAAGCCATATCATCAAATTGTGCGACCCTAAGGGTTTCCTTTAAACGTCGGTAACGATAACTTACGTTATCACGATCAGTGAGGGGTATCTAGCAACACATCACTGTCTCCCGATATAAAGGAAAAAGTCTTCCAAGACTACACCCAAACCATAGCACAAGTGTGAATCTATTTCACAAGACATACATGTTTCCTTTGCCACTGGATGTTCTTATTGGACAAGCGTGTCAAGCCTGTAAATCCAATATGATGAGAATGATTAGATCAGATGAACATAGTCATCTGGGTATGGCCATACACTTTCTCAATCATCTCATCCAGGGGGCCCCTTTAGAACATCACACTCCTAAAACAAGGAGACGGCAATCCTATATCTATCACTAGTGCCCCTAACATGACTCATGCTCATTATCCAAGATAGTCTATAATCATTATGTTTCAAATGATATCAAACTATCTCAAAACAATGCCAATCATCATTTAGAAACACAAGTGATCTCAAGTCAGAGGAAGTATGCCACTTGTTCGCATACAAGGATTATTCACATTGTGACAAGCAATTGAATAACCTAGTAGGGTCTGTCCAGTACATCCAATGTACCCATGAGTCTACATCTTATTCCATGCTCGAAGCATCCTATAAGATTAGAACACATATTAGTCTCAATCATATCAAGGTTGTCTCATGTTCACCAAGATATCTCGACTAAGGACTATACTGCATGTCAGCCTAGCTGAACATCATTGAGACATTATTCAGAAGTATACACATTGCAGCAGATAATGTAACAACTTGAATAACAACCATTGCCTTTATAAACATAGAGTTTATTCATGATACTGATATAATCCCAAGGCCTCAAACATTAGCCTTAAGGGCATACCCCAACAATCTCCCACTTGCACTTAATCTAATGGTTGAGAAATCTCAAACCCATATTATTACAGTGCTTCTCATGCTTCTGCTGCGCCAGAGGCTTTGTAACCGGGTCAGCCAGATTGTCGTCTGTTTGAACCTTGCAGACTTTGATCTCGCCACGATCAATGATCTCCCGGATCAAGTGAAACCTTCTTTGTATGTGCTTGGACTTCTGGTGCGACCGTGGTTCCTTTGCCTGTGCTATTGCTCCAGTGTTATCACAGAAGATAACCAAAGGATCTGCACTCGAAGGAACAACACCAAGTTCCTGAATGAACTTACGAATCCACACTGCCTCCTTAGATGCTTCTGAGGCTGCAACATACTCGGCTTCTGTTGTGGAATCAGCAACAATAGATTGTTTGAAACTTTTCCACACCACTGCTCCTCCATTCAAGCTAAAAACATAGCCTGATTGCGATCGGAAATCATCCTGGTCAGATTGGAACGAAGCGTCAGTATATCCTTCAATACTGAGTTCTTCCTGACCACCATACATCAAGAACATATCTTTGGTCCTCCGAAGATATTTCAAAATGTTCTTGACTGCAATCTAGTGTGCCTTCCCTGGATTACTTTGGAATCGACTGGTCACGCTTAACCCGTAAGCGACGTCTGGGCGAGTACACAACATCGCATACATAATGGATCCAATAGCCGAAGCATAAGGCGTATTTTATGACGATCTGATGGATTGATGAAACCTTCAGGTTGTGTCATATACACATCCTCTTGCAAATTTCCATTAAGGAAAGCAGTCTTCACATCCATCTGCCAGATCTCATAATCATAATATGCTGCTATCGCAAGAATAATCCGAATAGACTTGAACATGGCTACAGGAGAGAAAGTTTCATCATAATCTATCCCGTAGATTTGTTTGAAACCTTTCGCAACTAGCTTGCCTTTATAGGTAACTACATTACCATCCATGTCAATCTTCCTTTTGACGATCCATTTACAGCCTATAGGGATTACTCCCGGAGGCGGATCAACCAAATCCCAGACTTGGTTATCTGACATGGAGTGCAACTCGGCTCGCATAGCTTCAAGCCATCTCGCTGATTCCGGTCCACTGACCGCATCCGCATAAGTGAGGGGTTCATCATCAATGATGTAGACTCCGTCATAGCGCTCAGGCTGACGACGGATCCTTCCCGATCTACGCGGTTCCCGTGATATCTGAGCCTCAGGTAGTTCAGTAACCTGATCTACTGGCTCAGGCACATCCAACTGTGCTTGACTACTTTGTCCTTCTTCTGGATTCTCATCCAGCTTTATTTCTCTCCCACTGGCCTCTTGCAGAAGTAATTCTTTCTCAAGAAAAATGGCCGTCCGAGCAACAAATACTTTGTTCTCTTTGGGATCGTAGAAATAATAACCCTTAGTTTCCTTAGGGTAACCGACAAAGATACATTTCTCAGATCTGCTCTCCAGTTTCCCAGAGGTGAGCTTTTTGACATAAGCCTCGCAACCCCAGATCTTAATAAATGTCAAGCTCGGCTGTTTCCCATACCATAACTCATATGGAGTCTTTGAAACGGCCTTGGATGGCACTCGGTTTAGTACCTTTGCAGCTGTTTCCAGTGCAAATCCCCAAAAGGAGTAAGGTAGAGTAGCCTGACTCATCATAGAACGAACCATATCAAGTAAGGTTCTATTTCTCCTCTCGGACACACCATTCCATTGCGGTGTTCCTGGTGGAGTGAGCTGTGAGATTATCCCACACTCCTTCAGATAGTCAGTAAACTCTCGACTCAAGTATTCTCCACCTCGATCTGAACGAAGTGCCTTGATATTTCGGCCTAGCTGATTCTGTACTTCATTTTTGAACTCTTTGAACTTGTCAAAAGATTCATTTTTATGTCTCATTAGATAGACATAACCATACCTACTGAAATCATCAGTAAAGGTAATGAAGTACGAATAGCCACCTCTGGCATGTTTACTAAATGGCCCACACACATCACTGTGAATGAGGTCAAGTAAACCTGAAGCCCTTTGACCTTTATTAGAAAAAGGAGCTTTCGTCATTTTACCCATTAAACAAGCTTTGCATGTATCAAGCTCCTCATAGGAGAATGATCCCAGCAGTCCATTATCATGCAACCGCTTAATGCGCTTCTTGTTAATATGGCCTAAACGACTATGCCATAGCAAGGTGCTGTTATCAGCATACTTGGCTTTCTTGTTATCAATTTGTTGTATAGAACATTCCATGTCCAACATGAATAACCCATTGTTAATCGACCTAGTAGCATAAACAATATTATCAAAAGAAATAATACACTTTGAAATATTGCATTCAAAGGAAAACCCTTTCCTGACAAGAGCAAGAATAGAGATAATATTTTTCGTAATGCTTGGTACAAAATAACAATTGTCCAGTTGCAATACAAGTCCAGATGGTAAAGAGATGTAATAAACGCCTACAGCAACAGCAGCAACCCGTGCCCCGTTTCCAACTCGTAGGTCCACCTCATGCTGTCCCACCTGTCTTCTTCTCTTGAGTTCCTGTACATTTGAACAAATGTGAACTCCACATCCAGTGTCCAACACCCATGATATAGAAGAAGAAACCATGACTTCAGTCACAAAAATACCTGAGCCAGAAGCGAAAGGATTGCTTCCCTTCTTGTCTCCTTGGAGCGCTTTACAGTCCTTTTTCCAGTGACCCAGCTGGCCACAGTGGAAACATCTGTATTCCTTCGACCGCTTAACCTTTTGTTTCAGAGCCTTGCTGTAGCTCTTAACAGGGGCTTTGCCCTTCTTCCCTTTCTTCTTGTTCCTTGAAGGAACAATCTGTTGGGGTATGCCCTTAAGGCTAATGTTTGAGGCCTTGGGATTGTATAAGTATCATGTAATAAACTCTTAAGTTTATAATAAGGCATGGTTGTTATTCAGGTTGTTACCTTGTCTGCTGTAATAAGTGTACTTCTGAATAATGTCTCAAAGCTGTTCAGCTAGGCTGACAGGCTATATGTCCTTAGTCGAGATATCTTGGTGAACATGAGACAGCCTTGATATGATGGAGACTAATATGAGTGCTAATCTTATAGGATGCTTCGAGCATGGAATAAGATGTAGACTCATGGGTACATTGGATGTACTGGACAGACCCTACTGGGATATTGCATTGCTTGTCACAATGTGAATGATCCCTGTAAGCAGCAAGTGGCACATGTCCTTTGACTTGAGATCACTTGTGTTTCTAAATGATGATTGTCATTGTTTTGAGGTAGTTCAATATCATTTGAAATATAATGATTATAGACTATCTTGGATGGTGAGCTTGAATCAGGTTAGGGCACTAGTGATAGATAAAGGATTGCCGTCTCCTTGTTTAAGGAGTGTGGTGTTCTAAGGGCCCCCCTATATGAGATGATTGAGATAGTGTATGGCCATACCCAGATGACTATGTGCATCTGATCTAATCATGCTCATCGTATTGGAGTTACAAGCTTGACCCGCTTGTCCAATAAGAACATCCAGTGGCAAAGGACACATGTATGCCTTGTGAATTGAGTCACACTTGTGCTATGGTTTGGGAGTAGTCTTGGAAGACTCTTTCCTTTATATCGGGAGACAGTGATGTGTTGCTAGATACCCCTCACTGATCGTGATAACGTAAGTTATCGTTACCGACATTTAGAGGAAACCCTCAGGGTCGCACAATTTGGTGATATGGCTTACTTGAGTCAGATCGTATGGACTGGATTCTTTGAGTTCAGATTAAAGGGATTTAATCTCTGATTGTAAATGAGATCTGGTCTGATCATGTTTGATTGATTAGGACTTGAGATCGGTAAGCTTCGATCGAGAGAGGTGATGCTAGATCGGAGAGATCAAGGGCATCAGATGATGAATGGTTAGATCATGAGCCTTGGGGGTTCAATTTGGTCTAGACCAAGTGGCTAGAGCTATTTCGGTTTGGTTTGTTGAACCAAAGCCGATTTGACATTTTGGCTTGAACCGGTTCACAATGGTGAACGCATGGTTCAATCCTAAAATGCGTTTGGGTTGAGTTGAGCGCATGGACTTGATGAGCTTCCATTTATGGAAAGTCATCAAGGGCCGGTTTCACTCACTTCAATGCCAAAAAACGCATATGCGTTTGCGCTCTTCTCTTCAACGCATTCGACTTTGGTTGGGTTGTATTTGACGAAGAGAAGGAGAGGTTGAGCAAGAGGAGCTCTCGGCCAAGAGGTTCATCATCCCCTTCCATTCGACACTTGAAGGCTTGGGTGTCTTGCTAGCACAAGAGACCGCAAGGAGTAAGCATCTTCACCATGTGTGTGAACTTGTGGAGGAGATCTACTTTGTTCTCTTTATCCAAGCCGACTACCAAGCATATGGCGTTGGTATGATTTTTATCTCAATCTATTCAATCGATTATAGTTGAACATATGGCATGCAAATGATCTTGAACCCTTGCTTCCGCTTGCATATTTTACATTAGCGCCATGCTTAGGGTTTTGCCCCCTTATGATTAGGGGTTCCTACAATTGGTATCAGAGCTAGGCTCTATGCATGCTATTATGTTTGCTGATGTGATCCTCATGTTGCGCTTACTTTTACTTGAGGCATGCTTTGCTTACATGAAGTTGCGCTTGTATCATGCTTTGCTTACATGAAGTTGCGCTTATATCATGCTTTGCTTACATGAAGTTGCGCTTGTATCATGCTTTGCTTATATGAAGTATGAGCTCCCCCTTGAAGGGGACCCCCTAAAGTTTGCGCTCCCCCTTGAAGGGGACCCCCTTAGATCTAAGGGTTATATGCAAGCATGTTGTTTGTTTGTATGATTGCGCATGTTCTAAGGTTTTTCTAAAACTTACATCTTGCGCGCTTGATTAGATCTAAGGTGCCACTACATTAAACCCTTAGATGGGTTGATGGGGTTGAAGTCACCACTAGGTTAGATCCAAGTCTGATCAGACCATCTGACAGCTCAGATGGGTTAACCTGATAGCACCTATGCGCAAGCACAAGGTGGCTATAGGTTGACTGCATCTAGGGCATGTAGCGAGGTCTGGTTGAGACACTACTGAACACACTTGAGTTAGGCCCGGGGTCACACCCGCTTGCCAAAACTCATGGGGGTAGTTCAGCCCTTGGCGCATGCATGGTTGACCATTAGGTCAACTCGGGTCAGTTAGGACTCGGTGCATGCAAGGGCAAAGGATCTAACTAGATGGATGAGTGGATCCCCATCAATGGACCATTGTAAGGTTGTAGGGCTCATAAGGAAATTAAAATTGATGCCATGGGGTTTTCAAAAACTTTTAATTTCAAGATGAATGGATCACATGTTGATTGAACCATATGCTTGTTTATTTAGTCTTATGTGGGTTGCCCAATTGTGTGCTGTGCTGGGGCCTACGTGCCTGGACTTAAAAATTGTAAATTAATTTGTGATCTGCGAATCACATTGTACTTAATTTATAATATGTTGTTGACCTGCGAGTCAACCTTGTCTAGATAGATCAAATGTACTTTGATTAGACAAGAACAAAGGCACACATCCAAGAGGGGCATTCACCTGGTGGTGCACCTGAGGTGCTCTTGGCGCTAGGGCACTGGGTTGGACCAGATGAGATGCAATGAAGCTCAAGTGAAGACTTAAGTAATATTAAGGTCTTACTAGGGTTCATGGGCTTTTACCACATAAGATCATGCTTTCTACTTATTGCTAATAATTAGAATTGCATATTTATGTTTATCTTCTGCTATAGCCATAGGACATGCCTGATAGTAAGAAGATAAAAGACCGTTAAAATCCAACGCTAACATATCAAGCTCGTAAGCCTTCTGACGCGAAACCTCACCTTTCTGACTATCGTTGGAGCCGTGTTGAACCCACTCAGTGGGCACGTCCATCTATCTTCAGACGGTGCTGGATTTCACCTGCGTGTTACAGAGTTGGGATTTATCCCCTCTCGTTGCTCAGCATAGCACGTGGTGGTCCAGGGAGTAGGTCAGGTCAGCTTGACCATGTAGACTACATATGTGGCGCATATGGTAGCACATGGAGGCAGCCATCTCTGGGATCAGAGACTGTGTTGTACCAACTCAGTTGGCACAGTCTGCTGGATTGCCAAGATGAAGGGGAATCACACGGGTTGGCGATTGGCTGGGACAGCCTACCAGAAACTAGTGCTTGTCATCTCTGTGCATCTTATCTCGCCTGAGCGGGACGCGGAGACCAAGTATGAAATCTGGATCCCATCTCACTAAAAGAGTGTTTACTCTTTCGGACTGTTTACTGGATTTTTCAGTCAGACAAAATAGTGAGAAAAGAATCTTTCTTAAGTCCTGGATTGATTCTGAAACATTGATACTGACCTTGCTGTTCTTGCTTGTTGTAGATTCCTGCAGCAACGAACACCATGAGCTTCAATGTGCGATCCCTACTGGAAAGGGAGAAGTTTGCTGGGCCGAACTTCTCTGACTGGTTCGGACACCTTAAGATTGTTCTTAAGGCAGAGAGGAAACTGTATGTCCTCGAGACGGCGATACCGCCGCAGCCCGCTCCGAACGCCGCAAGGGCGGTTCGGGAAGCCTACGAAAAGCACGTCAATGATAGCATTGATGTCGCTTGCCTGATGCTAGCGTCTATGACGCCACCGCTGCAGCGTCAGCATGAGGATATGTCGGCTATAGAAATTATAGCGAACCTCAAGATGCTGTATGCTGCACAGGCGAGGACTGAGCGCTATAATCTGACGAAGCTCTTCTTTCAGAGCAAACTGGCTGAGGGGAGCCCAGTGGGAGCTCACGTGCTCAAGATGATTGGGCACAAGGAGGCTCTAGAGAAACTGGGGCATACCGTCAACCAGGAGCTTGCTGTGGACATTATTCTGCAGTCTCTTCCGCCCTCTTTCGATGCGTTCATTATTAACTTTAATATGAACAAGATCGATTGTACGCCGGCAGAGCTGCTGAATATGCTCTTGACCACTGAGGAAACTCTGAAGGGTAAGCCTTCAACCTCTGTCTTGATGGTTCCTTCTAGGAACAAGAAGAAGGGGAAGAAGGGCAAGGCCCCTGTCAAGAATTACAGCAAGGCCCTGAAACAGAAGGTGAAGCGGTCGAAGGACAACAGGTGTTTCCACTGTGGCCAGCTGGGTCACTGGAAAAAGGACTGTAAAGCGCTCCAAGGAGATAAGAGGGGAAGCATCGCTTCTGGCTCAGGTATATATGTGACTGAGGTCATGTTATCTTCTTCTTCTATATCATGGGTGTTGGACACTGCATGTGGAGTTCACATTTGTTCAAATGTGCAGGAACTCAAGAGAAGAAGGCAGGTGGGACAGCATGAGGTAGACCTACGAGTTGGAAACGGGGCACGGGTTGCTGCTGTTGCTGTAGGAGACTATTTCATTTCTTTACCATCTGGCGTTGTATTAGAATTAAACAATTGTTATTTTGTACCGAGTATTACCAAGAATATTATCTCTATTCCTGCTCTTGTCAGGAAAGGATTTGCCTTTGAATGCAATATTTCAAAGTGTGTTTTATCTCATGATAATATTGTGTATGCAACTGGTTCAATTAACAATGGGTTATACATGTTGGACATGGAAAATTCTATACAAAACATTGATAATAAGAAAGCCAAGTATGCTGATGACAGCACCTTGTTATGGCATAGTCGTTTAGGCCATATAAACGAGAAGCGCATTAAGCGGTTGCATGAACATGGACTGCTGGGATCATTCTCCTATGAGGAGATTGATACATGCAAAGCTTGTTTGATGGGTAAAATGACGAAGTCTCCTTTTCCTCACAAAGGTCAAAGGGCTTCGGGTTTACTTGACCTTATACACAGTGATGTGTGTGGGCCTTTTAGTAAACATGCCAGAGGTGGCTATCAGTACTTCATTACCTTTACTGATGATTTCAGTAGGTATGGGTATGTCTATTTAATGAGACATAAAAGTGAATCTTTTGACAAGTTCAAAGAGTTCAAAAATGAAGTACAAAATCAGCTAGGCCGAAATATCAAGGCACTTCGTTCTGATCGAGGTGGTGAATACCTGAGTCATGCATTTACTGACTATCTGAAGGAGTGTGGGATTATCTCACAGCTCACTCCGCCAGGAACACCGCAATGGAATGGTGTGTCCGAGAGGAGAAATAGAACGTTACTAGACACGGTTCGTTCTATGATGAGTCAGGCCACTCTTCCATATTCCTTTTGGGGTTTTGCACTGGAAACAGCTGCAAAGGTACTAAACCGAGTGCCATCCAAGGCAGTTTTAAAGACGCCATATGAGTTATGGTATGGAAAACAGCCTAGCTTGACATTTATCAGGATCTGGGGTTGCGAGGCTTATGTCAAAAAGCTCGCCTCTGGGAAACTGGAGAGCAGATCTGAGAAATGTATCTTTGTCGGTTACCCTAAGGAAACTAAGGGTTATTATTTCTACGATCCCAAAGAGAACAAGGTTTTTGTTGCTCGGACGGCCATATTTCTTGAGAAGGAGTTTCTTCTGCAAGAGGCCAGTGGGAGAGAAATAAAGCTGGATGAGAATTCAGAGGAAGGACAAAGTAGTCAAGCAGAGTTGGATGTGCCTGAGCTGGTAGATCAGGTTACTGAACAACCTGAGGCTCAGATATCACGGGAACCGCGAAGATCGGGTAGGATCCGTCGACAGCCTGAGCGCTATGACGGAGTCTACATCATTGATAATGATGAACCCCTAACTTATGCGGATGCGGTCAGTGGACCGGAATCAGCTAGATGGCTTGAAGCTATGCGAGCCGAGATGGACTCCATGTCAGATAACCAAGTCTGGGATTTGGTTGATCTGCCTCCGGGAGTAATCCCTATAGGCTGTAAATGGATCTTCAAGAAGAAGATTGACATGGACGGTAACATGGTTACCTATAAAGGCAGGCTAGTTGCGAAAGGTTTCAAACAAATCTACGGGATAGATTATGATGAAACTTTCTCTCCTGTAGCCATGTTTAAGTCTATTCGGATTCTTTTCGCGATAGCAGCATATTACGACTATGAGATCTGGCAAATGGATGTGAAGACAGCTTTCCTTAATGGAAATCTGGATGAGGATGTGTATATGACACAACCGGAAGGTTTCACTAATCCAGCAGATCGTCATAAAATATGCAAGTTAAAGAAGTCCATTTATGGACTTAAACAAGCATCAAGAAGCTGGAATATTCGTTTTGATGAATCAATCTCTGAGTTTGGTTTCATCAAGAACGAAGATGACCCGTGTGTATATAAGAGGTTTAGTGGGAGCGTGATTACATTCCTAATCCTCTACGTCGATGATATCTTGATCATTGGAAATGATATTCCTGAACTGCATGCTGTTAAGGCATGGTTAGGAAAATGTTTCCAGATGAAAGATCTAGGAGAAGCAGCCTATGTATTAGGTGTCAAGATCTACCGGGATAGATCTAAGAGGCTTCTCGGGCTGTGCCAGAGTACTTACATCGATAAAGTCCTGGAGAGATTCCATTTAGAGAATTCTAAACGTGGATATCTTCCAGTCAGACATGGTCTGAATCTTTCAAAGAGTCAGTGTCCACAAACACAGACTGAGAAAGATGAAATGGACAATACGCCTTATGCTTCGGCTATTGGGTCCATTATGTATGCGATGTTGTGTACTCGCCCAGACGTCGCTTACGGGTTAAGCGTGACCAGTCGATTCCAAAGTAATCCAGGATTGGCGCACTGGATTGCAGTCAAGAACATCTTGAAATATCTGCGGAGGACCAAAGATATGTTCTTGATATATGGTGGTCAGGAAGAACTCAGTATAGAGGGATATACTGACGCTTCGTTCCAGTCGGACCAGGATGATTTCCGATCGCAATCAGGCTATGTTTTTAGCTTGAATGGTGGAGCAGTGGTGTGGAAGAGCTTCAAACAGTCAACTGTTGCTGATTCCACAACAGAAGCCGAGTATGTTGCAGCCTCGGAAGCATCCAAGGAGGCAGTGTGGATTCGTAAGTTCGTGAGAGAACTTGGTGTCGTTCCTTCGAGTGCAGATCCTTTGGTTATCTTCTGTGATAACACTGGTGCTATAGCACAAGCAAAGGAACCACGGTCGCACCAGAAGTCCAAGCACATACAGAGACGGTTTCACTTGATCCGGGAGATCATTGATCGAGGCGAGATCAAGATTTGCAAGGTTCATACAGATGACAATCTGGCAGACCCGCTTACCAAGCCTCTGGCGCAGCAGAAGCATGAGAAGCACTGTAATAATATGGGTTTGAGATTTCTCAACCATTAGATTAAGTGCAAGTGGGAGATTGTTGGGGTATGCCCTTAAGGCTAATGTTTGAGGCCTTGGGATTGTATAAGTATCATGTAATAAACTCTTAAGTTTATAATAAGGCATGGTTGTTATTCAGGTTGTTACCTTGTCTGCTGTAATAAGTGTACTTCTGAATAATGTCTCAAAGCTGTTCAGCTAGGCTGACAGGCTATATGTCCTTAGTCGAGATATCTTGGTGAACATGAGACAGCCTTGATATGATGGAGACTAATATGAGTGCTAATCTTATAGGATGCTTCGAGCATGGAATAAGATGTAGACTCATGGGTACATTGGATGTACTGGACAGACCCTACTGGGATATTGCATTGCTTGTCACAATGTGAATGATCCCTGTAAGCAGCAAGTGGCACATGTCCTTTGACTTGAGATCACTTGTGTTTCTAAATGATGATTGTCATTGTTTTGAGGTAGTTCAATATCATTTGAAATATAATGATTATAGACTATCTTGGATGGTGAGCTTGAATCAGGTTAGGGCACTAGTGATAGATAAAGGATTGCCGTCTCCTTGTTTAAGGAGTGTGGTGTTCTAAGGGCCCCCCTATATGAGATGATTGAGATAGTGTATGGCCATACCCAGATGACTATGTGCATCTGATCTAATCATGCTCATCGTATTGGAGTTACAAGCTTGACCCGCTTGTCCAATAAGAACATCCAGTGGCAAAGGACACATGTATGCCTTGTGAATTGAGTCACACTTGTGCTATGGTTTGGGAGTAGTCTTGGAAGACTCTTTCCTTTATATCGGGAGACAGTGATGTGTTGCTAGATACCCCTCACTGATCGTGATAACGTAAGTTATCGTTACCGACATTTAGAGGAAACCCTCAGGGTCGCACAATTTGGTGATATGGCTTACTTGAGTCAGATCGTATGGACTGGATTCTTTGAGTTCAGATTAAAGGGATTTAATCTCTGATTGTAAATGAGATCTGGTCTGATCATGTTTGATTGATTAGGACTTGAGATCGGTAAGCTTCGATCGAGAGAGGTGATGCTAGATCGGAGAGATCAAGGGCATCAGATGATGAATGGTTAGATCATGAGCCTTGGGGGTTCAATTTGGTCTAGACCAAGTGGCTAGAGCTATTTCGGTTTGGTTTGTTGAACCAAAGCCGATTTGACATTTTGGCTTGAACCGGTTCACAATGGTGAACGCATGGTTCAATCCTAAAATGCGTTTGGGTTGAGTTGAGCGCATGGACTTGATGAGCTTCCATTTATGGAAAGTCATCAAGGGCCGGTTTCACTCACTTCAATGCCAAAAAACGCATATGCGTTTGCTCTCTTCTCTTCAACGCATTCGACTTTGGTTGGGTTGTATTTGACGAAGAGAAGGAGAGGTTGAGCAAGAGGAGCTCTCGGCCAAGAGGTTCATCATCCCCTTCCATTCGACACTTGAAGGCTTGGGTGTCTTGCTAGCACAAGAGACCGCAAGGAGTAAGCATCTTCACCTTGTGTGTGAACTTGTGGAGGAGATCTACTTTGTTCTCTTTATCCAAGCCGACTACCAAGCATATGGCGTTGGTATGATTTTTATCTCAATCTATTCAATCGATTATAGTTGAACATATGGCATGCAAATGATCTTGAACCCTTGCTTCCGCTTGCATATTTTACATTAGCGCCATGCTTAGGGTTTTGCCCCCTTATGATTAGGGGTTCCTACACAATCAAGACAGAGGATGAAGGCTTTCCCTTTAGAGTCAACTCTGTAGTCAAGAGCATGTTCAGTAACTCTGCCGGGGTACAGTCGATCTTGTTCATATTAAAATTAATGATGAACGGATCAAAAGTAGCGGAAGAGACTGTAGGATAATGTCTACAGCAAGCTCCTGATTGATAGTATGTCCCAGTTTCTCTAGAGCCTCCTTGTACCCAATCATCTTGAGTACGTGAGCTCCCACTGGACTCCCTTCAGCCAGTTTGCTCTGAAAGAAAAGCTTAGTCAAATTGTAGCGTTCTGTCCTAGCCTGTGCAGCATACAGCAGCTTGAGGTTTGCTATAATTTGTATAGCAGATAGATCCTCATGCTGACGCTGCAACTCTGGCGTCATAGACGCAAGCATCAGGCAAGCGACATCAATGCTATCATTGACATGCTTCTCATAGGCATCCCGAACCGCCCTTGCGGCGTTCGCAGCGGGTTGAGGCGGTATAGCCGTCTCGAGGACATACAGCTTCCTCTCAGCCTTAAGAACAATCTTAAGGTGTCCGTACCAGTCTGAGAAGTTTGGTCCAGCAAACTTCTCCCTTTCCAGTAGGGATCGCACATTGAAATTCGTGGTGTTCGTTGCTGCAGTAATCTACAACAATGCAAGAACAGCAAGGTCAGTATCAATGTGAGAATCAATTCAGGACTTAAGAATGATTCTTTTCTCACTATTTTATCTGGCTGAAAAATCCAGCAAAACAGCCCGAAAGAGTAAAACTCTTTTAGTGAGATGGGATCCAGATTTCATACTTGGTCTCCGCGTCCCGCTCAGGCGAGATAAGATGCACAGAGAGTACAAGTACTAATCTCTGGTAGGCAATCCCTGCCAATCGCCAACCCGTGCGATTCCCCTTCATCTGGGCAATCCAGCAGACTGTGCCAACTGAGTTGGTACAACACAGTCTCTGATCCCACAGATGGCTGCCTCCATATAGCTACCATATGCGCCACATATGTAGCCTACATGGTCAAGCTGACCCGACCTACTCCCTGGACCACCACGTGCTATGCTGAGCAACGAGAAGCGATAAATCCCTTCCCTGTAACACGCAGGTGTAATCACACACCGTCTGAAGATAGATGGGCGTGCCCACTAAGTGGGTACAACACGGCCCCAACGATAGTCAGAACAGTGAGGTTTCGCGTCAGAAGGCTTACGAGCTTGATATATTAGCGTTGGATTTTAACGGTCTTTTATCTTCTTAACTATCATGCAAACCCTATGGTGATAGCAGAAGATTAAATCATGCAATTCTAATTATACAAACAATAAATAAAGCATGCTGATCTTATGTGGTAAAAGCCCATTAAGCCTAGGTAAGACCTTAATTTTAACTTAAGTCTTCACTTGAGCTCTTCATGGGTCTTTTGCATCTCATCTGGCCCCAAACCAGGGCCCAAGCACCCACTGCAGCTCAGGTGCGCCCACCAGGTAAATGCGCCTGTCCTAGAGTCGAACCCTGGACCTCCCACTGGTGAAGCCACTTGCTGCATGCGCCTCTGCCAAGTGTGCTTTGTGCTCATGTCTGATTAAAATTACAATTTAATCTATCTAGACAAGATTGACACGCAGGTCAATTACACAATAAATTAATTAAAATGTGATGCGCAGATCACAATTATAATAATTTACAGTTTAATCCAGGCACGCAGGCCCCAGCACAGCACACATTAAATTGGGCAGCCCACATAAGATTAAATAGACACCAAACATGGTATACAATCAACATGTGATCCAATAATAAGAAAATAAAATTTTCAAAAACCCATTGGCATTAATTTTATTTTCCTTATGTGCCCTACTACCTTACAACGGTCCATTAATAGGGATCCACTCATCAGATCTAGTCAGACCCACTGCCCTTGCATGCACCAAGTCCTAACTGACTTGAGTCGACCCGGTGGTCAACAATGCATGCAATTGGGCTGAACGACCCTCATGAGTTCAGGCAAGCGGGTGTGACCCCGGGCCCAACTCATGCGCGTTCACTGGTTGTCTCAACTAGACATCGCTACACGCCTGTATGCAGTCGACCTATAGCCACCTCGTGCTTGCGCACAGGTGCCATCTGGTCGACCCATGTAGGCTGTCAGATGGTCTGATCAGACTTGTTGGGTCTGGACTGGACGATGACTTCAACCCTAATAACCCGTCTAAGGTTTTACAGTAGGCGCTTATAGATCTAAGTGAGGCGCGCAAGTTAACAAGTTTTGAAGAAAAACTACAACATGCGCCTACATAAGCATACTAAATACATGCGCCACAAGTAAAATACATTCATCTAGTATTTTCGCATGATGAGAAAACTATCATGAACATTCGCATGTAATAAACCTTAGATCTATGCATCAGCGTAAACATGGATCACAAAGCAATCATATGATTCATACATCAACCAATGCCTCTGATACCAATTGAAAGTCCCTCTAAAGGGGCGAAACCCTAATCATGCAGATATAAATCTATGCAAGGCGGAATCTAGGGTTTCCTAGGATCGCTAATATGACATATGATCAACTTGTATAGAATGCAAAGATTCTTACCAAAGCCATTTCTTGGATGGCGACTTGGAAGCAGAGAGTGATGCCGCTCTCCTCCAAAGTAGACGCACACAAATGAGATCGCTTCCTCCTTGGCGTTCCTTGTGCTAGCAAAGATCTCCAAGAGTCCTGATCGAATGGAAGGGGATGAGATCAATTCTTGCTTGGCGTATATCTCTTCTCCTCCTTGGCGTGAGCCTTCTTCACCACACGAGAGAGCAAGTGGCAACGAGAGAAGAGGAGAGGCGAGAATAGAGGCAAAATCCCTCAAACGTGAGGCGTGGTCTCAAGTTGAGATCATGGCTTCTAAAAATAGCAAGCCACCTCTTCATGCGACCATGGGTTTACCCCAATCGCATTTTCCTCTTCCCATTGAACCATGCGCTCACATGATGAGCCGGTTCATTTTGGTTTGGTTCAAAGACCAAATAAACCCAAGCCTTTGGTCTAGATCTCATTAAACTTAAAGGTTCAAGATCTAACCGTTCATCTCTTGATGCTCTTGATCTCACCGATCTAGCATCAATTCTCTCGATCGAAGCTTACCGATCTCAAGCCCTAATCAATCAAACATGATCAGACCAGATCTCACTTACAATCAGAGATTAAATCCCTTTAAACTGAACCAAAACAATTCAGTCCACACGATCTGACTTAAGTAAGCCATATCATCAAATTGTGCGACCCTAAGGGTTTCCTTTAAACGTCGGTAACGATAACTTACGTTATCACGATCAGTGAGGGGTATCTAGCAACACATCACTGTCTCCCGATATAAAGGAAAAAGTCTTCCAAGACTACACCCAAACCACAGCACAAGTGTGAATCTATTTCACAAGACATACATGTTTCCTTTGCCACTGGATGTTCTTATTGGACAAGCGTGTCAAGCCTGTAAATCCAATATGATGAGAATGATTAGATCAGATGAACATAGTCATCTGGGTATGGCCATACACTTTCTCAATCATCTCATCCAGGGGGCCCCTTTAGAGCATCACACTCCTAAAACAAGGAGACGGCAATCCTATATCTATCACTAGTGCCCCTAACATGACTCATGCTCATTATCCAAGATAGTCTATAACCATTATGTTTCAAATGATATCGAACTATCTCAAAACAATGCCAATCATCATTTAGAAACACAAGTGATCTCAAGTCAGAGGAAGTATGCCACTTGTTCGCATACAAGGATTATTCACATTGTGACAAGCAATTGAATAACCTAGTAGGGTCTGTCCAGTACATCCAATGTACCCATGAGTCTACATCTTATTCCATGCTCGAAGCATCCTATAAGATTAGAACACATATTAGTCTCAATCATATCAAGGTTGTCTCATGTTCACCAAGATATCTCGACTAAGGACTATACTGCATGTCAGCCTAGCTGAACATCATTGAGACATTATTCAGAAGTATACACATTGCAGCAGATAATGTAACAACCTGAATAACAACCATTGCCTTTATAAACATAGAGTTTATTCATGATACTGATATAATCCCAAGGCCTCAAACATTAGCCTTAAGGGCATACCCCAACAATGCCTGTATTACCCGGAAGGATATTCTTGAACCTTTAATCTCTCGAGTAAGGTTTGTTAATCAGCTTCTCTAGGAGAAAACTCACTTGCAGGGCTGTACTTACTTGTAGGATTATAGGAAAGCATTGTCCAGAAAGGTATGCTTGTTAATCGGATCTATAGGAGAAAACTTACCTACGGGTCTGTACTAACTTAGGGGAATACCGAGGTGAGGTTTGTAAATCAGATCTCTGGAAGAACAACTCGCTTGCAGATCTGTACTCACTCATGGGACTATAGGGAGTTTAGACGCGGCAAAGAGATTCCAGTCCGACTGCGCGTCAGACCTATTAGGTTAAGAATTTATCTATTCCCTTGATACGCTTTGCCTACATTACCCGAAGGGGGGGGGGGTGTTTGAGCCTTTAGTCTTCCCAAGTAAGGTTCATAAATCAGATTCTCTAGGAGAAAACTCGCTTGTAGATTTGTACTTACTTGCAGAGATCATAAGGAGCTTAGATGCTGCAGGGAGACTTCGTTCCGACCGTGCGTCAGAACCCTATGGATCGGACCGGTAACCTAGTTCATGGAAGCAGACGAGGTTATTGGAGGGAGCAACCTGGACAATAGGTGGCTAAAACCCTTAAATTGATAGGACACCGGTAAAAGAATTGACTATCCAACTGTAAGAAGTCAAAGTGGTAAACCCATATCTTGATACATCTCCTCATTAAAATCCTCTCGTGTGATTTCCTCTGTTTACATTCTCGCACTTAATTATTTCATCATCTTAAACCTTACCAATTCCGACGTAGTCTAGCTAGCAAATTCGAGGTCTATCAGTATTTGTCCATTAGTCCCTGTGGGATCGATATTTTATTACTTCGATAGACCCGTGCACTTGAAGGAGGACATGCACGACATCCATTGGGCGCTATCACAATGTCAAGGGCAGCCAAGGAGGACATGCATGACATCCATTGAGGTGACATTGCACCAGACCTTATTAATGTAATCCCCAAAGTAAATAGGGACCTGGCAGTAGTGAGTGATGGGGAAACTCAAGGAATTGACCCATGCGATTGAGTAGGGTTTTAGGTGAGGCTCCATGGGGAGGCCAAAGCGAGTGACTGCAGTCCTCGACACTACATTAAGGCTGCTAGCTCCGTCGATAATGATCTTGCACGAGTGGCTGTTACACTTAATATAAGTGTAAAAGATACTTGTGCGCTTCCAATCCTCGGACGGAGGAGTGGAGTGAACTAGGGTGCAACGTACCAAGGCCATGGTGTGTCAGGGGCTAAACTCCTCATCCGAGTAGCACTGAGGGCCGATGTCCTAGACCGAAGGTGGTCCTCAAGTCAAAGGGGTTTGAGGGTCACGCCGCTCCGGTGTAGAGAGCACCGTGGGTAGTCATGGTTAAAGTGTCCATTCTCATTGCAGTGGCGACAAGGCCCGGGGGTCTAGATGAGAAGGGAGCCTTTCCCTTCTCCTCCCAAGTGTGGCGTGGCTAGGGAGCATCACGGGGTGCATGTTGGGAAACCCCGGAGATATTTTATAATTTTCACAAAGAATACATAACAAACGCAGCAGAATAATAACCCCGAAAAATGAGCTAGTCCCAAAAACCCAGTGCAGATCTCTTGCAAGGAGGTTGACACGATGAGATAGTAAGTACCAAGAGCAAGCGTGAAGGTCGATGAGGTAGGCGCCCAAGCGTGCGCCCTCTGTAGTCTCACACACACGGATGCGTCGAGTTCTCTTTTTCCTCGCCCGGTGCTAGCCTCGAGAAAAAATCCAAGCCTTGTGCTCCTTCACCAATGCTTGCGCCACCTCCAAGGAGGATGCGCCAATGATGGAGAAGGGAAGAAGATAAGCCCCCAAGCACCAATGCTCCTTGCGCCAAGAGGAAAGGAGGAAGAAGGTGCTCTCGGCTTTGGATGGAAGAGGATGCGCCAAAGGAGAAGACTCTTGCTCTCGCCCTTGTGTTTGCTCACGCCAAGTTGATTGATCAATCCCTTGCTCACCCAAATACAAGAGTATATATGGAGCAAGGGGCGGCAACATAAGGGGAGAGGCGCAATACATCATGAAGGGGAGGCTAGGGTTAGGGTTGCAATTAGGGTTTTGGGTTTTGGTAACTCTCCAAGAGTTTTCCATAAACCTCCTCTAATTGCCCATGACTTACGAAAGAAGTATATCATGCCTTAGATGCCTTAGATGCCTCAAGCCTTGCCATAGAGGCAAGCTTTCCATCTAAGTAAGAGGGGGAGGCGCCAATTCCTTCCAAAGAGGGCAACATGTGCCAACTCCTCCCCATTATGCCCTTAGGCGCCAATGGGGGGAAACTTCTCCCCATTATACCCTTTTAGCCTATTCTCTCTTCATGACAATTTGTTATTGGGCCTCATTGGGTAATGAGCAAGCCCAAACTTCATTGCATGGGTTGATTAAGCAATTGGATCCAATACAATGCAACCCAAATCCAAATGTGACCAACCATGGTTAATTTCGGGTCAACTTGCCAAAAATGAAGTTTGGCTCTAATAACATTCTTCCATCTCATCAGGCCCATTGGCGCTGATGAAAGATCCCAAATAGATCTGAGTCATCTAATAACTCGATCATAAGGCTTCCCGATCAATATGAGAACTCGAGTATCAAGGTGTGCAACTGATGACACCAAAATATATAGTATATTTTGTATTATTTTAGATAACTTTTCATGCTCGATTGAAGATCTTTTACTTATTTTTATGCTGAAATCATCAAATGTTGAAAGGTCTACTTCTATTTTGGTTTTTCATGATTTTCAGGTAAAAAAGCACTATTTTAAGGACTTTCGAGCAAAATCAAAGACATGAAAGAGTTTCCATCATCAAGAGGAGATCACCCGACAAATTTCACGCAAAACGGAGCAACTCACCAAAATACGGTAGTGTCGTAGTATATATTACGGTACCGTATTTTCGTATGGTACCGTATTTTCGTATGGTACCGTATTTTCGTACGCTACCGTAATATCGAGCCACTACCGTAATTTGAAGAAAATTTGAACAGAGAGATTCAATGAAAATACGGCACTGCCGTAAGATTTTACACGGCCGTATTTTGGAGCGTTTCAGAACAGAGACACTTGCCGAAATTACGGCACTGCCGTGAACCATTTTACGGTGCCATATTTCCCAGGCGATTCAGACCAGAGAACTCGTCTAATTTTATGGCACGGTTGAGAAGCATTTTACGGGCCGTAATTTTGACATAGGGTTCACAGAACCAAAATACGGCACTGCCGTAAAATATATTACGGCCGTAATTTCCATTCAAAAACTCAATTTTTACGGGCCCGAAAATTGTGCGGACCATAACTTTTGATCCAGACCTCCAAATGGATATCCAAAAGTTGCTACGGACTCGTCTTTAAGAGGAGAAGATGCACAAATTGGAAGCACCAATGTTTATCACGAATTGAGGGAGCAATTGATAGAGAGGCGATTAGGGTTTGGCCTCGCGCCGAGAGGCGTTGAGAGTCCGATCGAAGATAACACCCCAGAAGTTTCAGAGCGTTTGGAGTCCGATCGAAGGAGAAATCAACAAAACAATAGTGACAGCACTGTTCAAAGACAATTATGGTGCTGTAATTTCATTACAGCACATGTTTTGTAACTTTTCTTCCCTTTTTTGATTTCTAATCCTCTGAAATTATGGTTTGTTGTAATCCTTTCACCATGCAAGCTTAGATCTTTTTATGGGACATGGGGTGTAATCCTCTTGGTTTGTTAATGATTTGAAAACATTAACTTTTGTCATGATAATTTTATTAAGATAATTTTACTTTTGTGATTGATTGTTCTTTGATTCTTCTTAGTTTTATAAACATCAACATGTTTTAGAATTTTGCGTAATAGACCGAGAGGTTGATTGTGAAATTTGGAACCCTATGAATTGTTGAGTTTGGAACTATCGTAAGAGATTAGGTAGTTCTTCGAATTCTGATTTTTAGTGATTTTATTGCCATGTTGAGTTTCTGATTCTTTAGATTGAGTTAATGTGTTAGACGTGAAGATCCTGCATGAGAGTGAGGATCAGAACATTGGAAAACCTTAAGTATAACTTGTGTTGAGACTCGGATGCACGAGAGTGATCCTTGAGATTCCACATGGGATGTTTGACTTAGAATTCGGATGCACGAGAGTGATCCTTGAGTTCTTTGTTCAATGATTTACTTATTTTCAGCATTGGATAGATCTTGCACGAGCGTGAGGATTGGTCCTTTGTATGATTGTCTGCGCGAGAGCGAGATGATCCTTTTATAAAGTAAATTAAATCTTTATCATAATGAAATTTGATTGACAACCTTTATTTTCTTCTAGTCATTAGAATTAAGGTGGATGAACCCCTAGTCCCAGTTTCTCTCTGATATATTTATCCGTGCACTTTTCGACAATTTTCAGCATGTATTCGGTTTGCTTAGCTAGCGAGAAAATATCTATTTGGTACTAAACACATAGTCTTTGTGGTTCGATATCTATTTTATTACTTCGAGTATCCGTGCACTTGCGGACACAACAAGTTTTTGGCACCGTTGTCGGGGACCTTAGTTTTGTTAATATCAAAATAGTTGTTAGTATTGCTAGACTAAGTTTTATTTGTTTTAGATTTAACTTTGTTTTTTTTGTTTTCATAGGTTTTGGATTTTCACAGTTGTGATAGAACTGGGAATTTCTGAAATTTGTAAATTTACTTGTGTTTTAGATTTTCTATTTTTTTTATATTCTGAAAAAAAATTTTCTAATTCATTGTTGTTGGATTATCTTTTTGTTCTTGATAGATTTGATAAATATGTCTTTTCATCACAATTCACGAGCATCTCAAAGAGGTGAGGTATACATGCCACAAGGTAAGTATGAAAATAATCCATTGAGCACACTCCAAGATACGTTTAACTCTTATATGCACTCTCTTTCTTCTAATAGATATGATATTTGTGGACGTATTGATCATTATACTTCTAATTGCCAATTTTTAAATTCCAATTCACCATGGTATCAAGATGATCAATATGATTCTAGATCTTTTTATGATGATTGCTCAAACTGAAGGACCCCTTTCAAGAGGGGGGCGAAAACCCTAAACATGCGCATATGGAAGCGTTTTGCATGGGCGGAAATAGGGCTTCAAGAATCGCATGCATCATATATGATCAACTCGAAATTGCATATATCTTAAATCGAATCATACCATAGCCATGAGGAAGATGGCGACTTGGAAGTAGAGAACAAAATTGATCTCCTCCAAAAGGCGCGCACACAAGAAGAAGTTGGCTTTCTCCTTGTCGTCCTTTGTGCTAGCAAAGGGCTTCAAGAGTCCTAATCGCTTGAAGGAGAATCCTTGGATGTCTTCTTGGCTTGCCGAATACCTCTTCTTCACTCTCGGCGATGAGACACACCCAAGAGCTCTACTTCGCCCAAGAGAGAAGCATTGAAGCAAAGGCGTTTTCTTGGCATTTTTTGGCGTTGAGGCGTTGAGGCTTCCAAATATGGTAAGCCTTCACTCCACACGTTCACGCTTAGTGAACTAATCAAAACGCCTAATTACTTGAACCATGCGTTCACAATCTTGAACCGGTTCAATTGACTTTGGTTCAACGACCAAATTAAACCAAGACCAAACCAAGACATGCCATGGTCTAAATCTAATATGAACCAAGAAGGTTCAAGATCTAACCATTCATATCCAGATGCACTTGATCTCACCGATCTAGCATCAATACTCTCGATCGAAGCTTACCGATCTAAAGCTCTAATCAATCAAACATGATCAGACTAGATCTCACTTACAATCAGAGTCTAAACTCCTTTTAACTGAACCAAAACAATTCAGTCCACACGATCTGACATAAGAAAGCCATATCATCAAATTGTGCGACCCTGAGGGTTTCCTTTAAATGTCGGTAACGATAACTTACGTTATCACGATCAGTGAGGGGTATCTAGCAACACATCACTGTCTCCCGATATAAAGGAAAGAGTCTTCCAAGACTACACCCAACACCATAGCACAAGTGTGAATCAACTTCACAAGGCATGCATGTATCCTTTGCCACTGGATGTTCTTATTGGACAAGCAGGTCAAGCTTGTAACTCCAATATGATGAGCATGATTAGAACAGATGAACATAGTCACCTGGGTATGGCCATACACTTTCTCAATCATCTCATCTAGGGGGCCCCTATAGAACATCACACTCCTTCAACAAGGAGACGGCAATCCTATATCTATCACTAGTGTCCCAACCTGACTCATGATCATTATCCAAGATAGTCTATAACCATTATGTTTCAAATGATATCGAACTACCTCAAAACAATGACAATCATCATTTAGAAACACAAGTGATCTCAAGTCAAAGGACATGTGCCACTTGTTGCAAACAAGGATTATTCACATTGTGACAAGCAATTGAATATCCTAGTAGGGTCTGTCCAGTACATCCAATGTACCCATGAGTCTACAACTTATTCCATGCTCGAAGCATCCTATAAGATTAGTACACATATTAGTCTCAATCATATCAAGGCTGTCTCATGTTCACCAAGATATCTCGACTAAGGACATTACAGCATGTCAGCCTAGCTGAACAACATTGAGACATCATTCAGAAGTACACTCATTGCAGCAGACAATGTAACATACTGAATGACAACCATTGCCTTTATAAACATAAAAGTTTATACATGATACTGTTACAATCCCAAGGCCTCAAACATTAGCCTTAAGGGCATACCCCAACAATCTCCCACTTGCACTTAATCTAATGGTTGAGAAATCTCAAACCCATATTATTATAGTGCTTCTCATGCTTCTGCTGCGCCAGAGGCTTGGTAAGCGGGTCAGCCAGATTGTCGTCTGTATGAACCTTGCATATTTTGATCTCGCCACGATCAATGATCTCCCGGATCAAGTGAAACCGTCTCTGTATGTGCTTGGACTTCTGGTGCGACCGTGGTTCCTTTGCTTGTGCTATAGCTCCAGTGTTATCACAGAAGATAACCAAAGGATCTGCACTCGAAGGAACAACACCAAGTTCCTGAATGAACTTACGAATCCACACTGCCTCCTTGGATGCTTCTGAGGCTGCAACATACTCAGCTTCTGTTGTGGAATCAGCAACAGTTGACTGTTTGAAACTTTTCCACACCACTGCTCCACCATTCAAGCTAAAAACATAGCCTGATTGCGATCGGAAATCATCCTGGTCCGACTGGAACGAAGCGTCAGTATATCCTTCAATACTGAGTTCTTCCTGACCACCATATATCAAGAACATATCTTTGGTCCTCCGCAGATATTTTAAAATGTTCTTGACTGCAATCCAGTGTGCCTGACCTGGATTACTTTGGAATCGACTGGTCATGCTTAACCCGTAAGCGACGTCTGGGCGAGTACACAACATCGCATACATAATGGACCCAATAGCCGAAGCATAAGGCGTATTGTCCATTTCATCTTTCTCAGTCTGTGTTTGTGGACACTGACTCTTTGAAAGATTCAGACCATGTCTGACTGGAAGATATCCTTTTTTAGAATTCTCTAAATGAAATCTCTCCAGGACTTTATCGATATAAGTACTCTGGCACAGCCCGAGAAGCCTCTTAGATCTATCCCTGTAGATCTTCACACCTAACACATAGGCTGCTTCTCCTAGATCTTTCATCTGAAAACATTTTCCTAACCATGCTTTAACAGCATGCAGTTCAGGAATATCGTTTCCAATGATTAAGATATCATCGACGTAGAGGACTAGGAAAGTAATCACGCTCCCACTAAACCTCTTATATACACACGGGTCATCTTCGTTCTTGATGAAACCAAACTCAGAGATTGATTCATCAAAACGAATATTCCAGCTTCTAGATGCTTGTTTAAGTCCATAAATGGACTTCTTTAATTTGCATATTTTATGACGATCTGATGGATTAGTGAAACCTTCAGGTTGTGTCATATACACATCCTCATCCAGTTTTCCATTAAGGAAAGCCGTCTTCACATCCATCTGCCAGATCTCATAATCGTAATATGCTGCTATTGCGAAAAGAATCCGAAAAGACTTGAACATGGCTACAGGAGAGAAAGTTTCATCATAATCTATCCCGTAGATTTGTTTGAAACCTTTCGCTACTAGCCTGCCTTTATAGGTAACCACGTTACCATCCATGTCAATCTTCTTCTTGAAGATCCATTTACAGCCTATAGGGAATACTCCCGGAGGCGGATCAACCAAATCCCAGACTTGGTTATCTGACATGGAGTCCATCTCGGCTCGCATAGCTTCAAGCCATCTAGCTGACTCCGGTCCACTGACCGCATCCGCATAAGTGAGGGGTTCATCATTATCAATGATGTAGACTCCGTCATAGCGCTCAGGCTGACGACGGATCCTTCCCGATCTTCGCGGTTCCCGTGATATCTGAGCCTCAGGTTGTTCAGTAACCTGTTCTACCGGCTCAGGCTCATCCAACTGTGCTTGACTACTTTGTCCTTCCTCTGGATTCTCATCCAGCTTTATTTCTCTCCCACTGGCCTCTTGCAGAAGAAACTCCTTCTCAAGAAATATGGCCGTCCGAGCAACAAATACCTTGTTCTCTTTGGGATCGTAGAAATAATAACCCTTAGTTTCCTTAGGGTAACCGACAAAGATACATTTCTCAGATCTGCTCTCTAGTTTCCCAGAGGCGAGCTTTTTGACATAAACCTCGCAGCCCCAGATCCTGATAAATGTCAAGCTCGGCTGTTTCCCATACCATAACTCATATGGCATCTTTGAAATTGCCTTGGATGGCACTCGGTTTAGTACCTTTGCAGCTGTCTCCAGTGCAAATCCCCAAAAGGAGTAAGGTAGAGTAGCCTGACTCATCATAGAACGAACCATGTCTAGTAACGTTCTATTTCTCCTCTCGGACACACCATTCTATTGCGGTGTTCCTGGCGGAGTGAGCTATGAGATAATCCCACACTCCTTCAGATAGTCAGTAAACGCATGACTTAGGTATTCTCCACCTCGATCAGAATGAAGTGCCTTGATATTTCGGCCTAGCTGATTTTGTACTTCATTCTTGAAGTGTTTGAACTTGTCAAAAGATTCACTCTTATGTCTCATAAGATAGACATAACCATATCTACTGAAATCATCAGTAAAGGTAATGAAGTATTGATAGCCACCTCTGGCATGTTTACTAAATGGCCCACACACATCACTGTGTATAAGGTCAAGTAAACCTGAAGCCCTTTGACCTTTGTTAGGAAAAGGAGACTTCGTCATTTTACCCATTAAACAAGCTTTGCATGTATCAATCTCCTCATAGGAGAATGATCCCAGCAATCCATGATCATGCAACCGCTTAATGCGCTTCTTGTTAATATGGCCTAAACGACTATGCCATAACAAGGTGCTGTCATCAGCATACTTGGCTTTCTTATTATCAATGTTTTGTATAGAATATTCCATGTCCAACATGAATAACCCATTGTTAATTGAACCAGTAGCATAAACAATATTATCAAGAGTAAGATAACACTTTGAAATCTTGCATTCAAAGGAAAACCCTTTCCTGACAAGAGCAGGAATAGAGATAATATTTTTGGTAATACTGGGTACAAAGTAACAATTGTTTAATTCTAATACAATGCCAGATGGTAATGAGATGTAATAATCCCCTACAGCAACAGCAGCAACCCGTGCCCCGTTTCCAACTCGTAGGTCCACCTCATGCTGTCCCACCTGTCTTCTTCTCTTGAGTTCCTGTACATTTGAACAAATGTGAACTCCACATGCAGTGTCCAACACCCATGAAATAGAAGAAGAGGATATCATGACTTCAGTCACAAATATACTTGAGCCAGAAGCGATGCTTCCCTTCTTGTCTCCTTGGAGCGCTTTACAGTCCTTTTTCCAGTGACCTAGCTGGCCACAGTGGAAACATCTGTATTCCTTTGACCGCTTAACTTTTTGCTTCAGAGCCTTACTGTAACTCTTGACAGGGGCCTTGCCCTTCTTCCCCTTCTTCTTGTTCCTAGAAGGAACCATTAAGACAGAGGTCGAAGGCTTTCCCTTCAGAGTCTCCTCAGTAGTCAAGAGCATATTTAGCAGCTCTGCCGGAGTACAGTCGATTTTGTTCATATTAAAGTTAATGATGAACGCATCGAAAGAGGGCGGGAGAGACTGCAGAATAATGTCTACAGCAAGCTCCTGATAGATGGTATGCCCCAGTTTCTCTAGAGCCTCCTTGTGCCCAATCATCTTGAGCACGTGAGCTCCCACTGGGCTCCCTTCAGCCAGTTTGCTCTGAAAGAAAAGCTTGGTCAAATTATAGCGTTCAGTCCTCGCCTGTGCAGCATATAGCATCTTGAGGTTTGCTATAATTTCTATAGCAGACATATCCTCATGCTGATGCTGCAGCGGTGGGGTCATAGACGCTAGCATCAGGCAAGCGACATCAATGCTATCATTGACGTGCTTTTCATAGGCATCACGAACCGCCCTTGCGGCGTTCGCAGCGGGTTGAGGCGGCACAGCCGTCTCGAGGACATACAGTTTCCTCTCTGCCTTAAGAACAATCTTAAGGTGTCCGAACCAGTCTGAGAAGTTTGGTCCAGCAAACTTCTCCCTTTCTAGTAGGGATCGCACATTGAAGCTCATGGTGTTCGTTGCTACAAGAATCTACAACAATGCAAGAACAGCAAGGTCAGTATCAATGTCTAGAATCAATCCAGGACTTAAGAAAGATTCTTTTTCTCACTATTTTATCTGGCTGAAAAATCCAGCAAAACAGCCCGGAAGAGTAACACTCTTTTAGTGAGATGGGATCCAGATTTCATACTTGGTCTCCGCGTCCCGCTCAGGCGAGATAAGATGCACAGAGAGTACAAGCACTAATCTCTGGTAGGCAATCCCTGCCAATCGCCAACCCGTGCGATTCCCCTTCATCTGGGCAATCCAGCAGACTGTGCCAACTGAGTTGGTACAACACAGTCTCTGACCCCACAGATGGCTGCCTCCATGTGCTACCATATGCGCCACATATGTAGCCTACATGGTCAAGCTAACCCGACCTACTCCCTGGACCACCACGTGCTATGCTGAGCAACGAGAAGCGATAAATCCCTTCTCTGTAACACGCAGGTGTAATCCAGCACCGTCTGAAGATAGATGGACGTGCCCACTGAGTGGGTACAACACGGCTCCAACGATAGTCAGAACAGTGAGGTTTCGCGTCAGAAGGCTTACGAGCTTGATATTTTAGCGTTGGATTTTAACGGTCTTTTATCTTCTTCACTATCATGCAATTCCTATGGTGATAGCAGAAGATAAATAAATCATGCATTTCTAATTATTTAAACAATAAAAGAAAGCATGGATCTTATGTGGTAAAAGCCCATAGAGCCTAAGTAAGACCTTAAATCAACTTAAGTCTTCACTTGCTCTTCTTGGGTCTTTTGCATCTCATCTGGTCCAACCCAGGGCCCTAGCGCTCAATGCAGCTCAGGTGCGCCCACCAGCTGAATGCTCCTCTGCGATGTGTGCTTTTGTGCTCTTGTCTAATTAAAATACATTTTAATCTATCTAGACAAGCTTGACTCGCAGGTCAATTATACAATAAATTAATTAAAAATGTGATTCGTAGATCACAAAAAATAATAATTTACCAGGCTCGCAGGCCCCAGCACAGCACACATTAAAAGGGCAACCCACATAAGATTAAATAAACAAGCATCATGGCATCATTCAATCAACATGTGATCCATTACAAAGAAAATAAAATTTTGAAAACCCATTGGCATCAATTTTAATTTTCTTATGTGCCCTACAACCTTACAACGGTCCATTGATAGGGATCCACTCATCAATCTAGTCAGATCCACTGCCCTTGCATGCACCAAATCCTAACTGACTCGAGTTGACCTAATGGTCAACCATGCATCCGCCAAGGGCTGAACAACCCTCATGAGTTCTGGCAAGCGGGTGTGACCCCGGGCCTAACTCATGTGTCTTCACTAGTCGTCTCAACCAGACCTCGCTACACGCCTTTGATGCAGTCAACCATAGCCACCTCGTGCTTGCGCACAGGTGCTATCTGGTCAACCCATCTAGGCTGTCAGATGGTCTGATCAGACTAATTTGATCTATACTAGATGATGCTTTCAACCCCATCAACCCGTCTAAGGGTTTACAATAGGCGCATCTTAGATCTAATCATAGGCGCGCAAGTTAAGTTTTGATAAACAACATGAACCAAGCGCCAACAACAAGTTATGCGAAAGCATAAACAAACAACATGCGCCACCAACAAGGTATACATCTTATTTTCGCATGAAGAAACTATTAGATCTTAACACTTGCGCAAGCATGGATCACAAGAGCAAACATAGCAATCATATTAGCATGCATAAACCTCGCTTTGATACCAATTTGAAGGACCCCTTTCAAGAGGGGGGCGAAAACCCTAAACATGCGCATATGGAAGCGTTTTGCATGGGCGGAAATAGGGCTTCAAGAATCGCATGCATCATATATGATCAACTCGAAATTGCATATATCTTAAATCGAATCATACCATAGCCATGAGGAAGATGGCGACTTGGAAGTAGAGAACAAAATTGTGAAGGAACCCCTAAATGAAGGGGGCAAAAACCCTAAGCATGGCGCAAATGAAATGTATGCAAGCGGAAGCAAGGGTTTGAAGAACCGTTGCATGCCATATATTCAACTATCATGGATTGATAAGAAGAAGGGGAGATCCATACCAATGCCATAGGCTTGGAAATCGGCTTGGATGAAGAGAACAAGTTAGGTCTCCTCCACAAGTCCACACACAAGATGAGGGATGGCTACCCTTTAGGATCTTCCTTGTGCTAGCAAGAGATCCCCTTTCGGTCCTTGTCGTGTGGGATGATGAGATGTCCCTTTTCGAGAGCTTCTCTTGGATGATCCCGCCTCTCTTCGTCAACCACACCAACGAAAGAGCTAGGCGTTGAAAAGAAAACCCTCAACGCATAAGCGTTTTAGCATTGAAGCAAAACCGGCCTTGATGACTTTCCATAAATGGAAGTCAATCAAGCCATGCGTTCAATCCAACCCAAAACGCATATGGCTTTGAACCAAGCGTTCACCCTTGTGAACCGGTTCAAGCCAAATCATCCAATCGGCTTTGGTTCATTAAACCAAACCAAAATAGCTCAAGCCATTTGGTCTAGACCAAATCGAACCCCAAGGCTCATGATCTAACCATTCATCTCCTGATGCCCCTGATCTCTCCGATCTAGCATCACCTCTCTCGATCGAAGCTTACCGATCTCAAGCCCTAATCAATCAAACATGATCAGACCAGATCTCACTTACAATCAGAGATTAAATCCCTTTAATCTGAACTCAAAGAATCCAGTCCACACGATCTGACTCAAGTAAGCCATATCATCAAATTGTGCGACCCTGAGGGTTTCCCTTAAATGTCGGTAACGATAACTTACGTTATCACGATCAGTGAGGGGTATCTAGCAACACATCACTGTCTCCCGATATAAAGGAAAGAGTCTTCCAAGACTACTCCCAAACCATTGCACAAGTGTGACTCCATTCACAAGGCATACATATGTCCTTTGCCACTGGATGTTCTTATTGGACAAGCGGGTCAAGCTTGTAACTCCAATACGATGAGCATGATTAGATCAGATGCCCATAGTCATCTGGGTATGGCCATACACTATCTCAATCATCTCATATAGGGGGCCCATTAGAACATCACACTCCTTAAACAAGGAGACGGCAATCCTGTGTCTATCACTAGTGCCCTAACCTGATTCAAGCCCACCATCCAAGATAGTCTATAATCATTATGTTTCAAATGATATTGAACTACCTCAAGACAATGACAATCATCATTTAGAAACACAAGCGATCTCAAGTCAGAGGACATGTGCCACTTGCTGCTTACAAGGATCATTCACATTGTGACAAGCAATGGAATATCCCAGTAGGGTCTGTCCAGTACATCCAATGTACCCATGAGTCTACATCTTATTTCATGCTCGAAGCATCCTATAAGATCAGCACTCATATTAGTCTCAATCATATCAAGGCTGTCTCATGTTCACCAAGATATCTCGACTAAGGACTTAGAGCCTGTCAGCCTAGCTGAACAGCTTTGAGACATTATCCAGAAGTACACTTATTACAGCAGACAAGGTAACAACCTGAATAATAACCATGCCTTTTATAAACTTACCAGTTTATAACATGATACACTTTATAATCCCAAGGCCTCAAACATTAGCCTTAAGGGCATACCCCAACAATCTCCCACTTGCACTTAATCTAATGGTTGAGAAATCTCAAACCCATATTATTACAGTGCTTTTCATGCTTCTGCTGCGCCAGAGGCTTGGTAAGCGGGTCTGCCAGATTGTCATCTGTATGAACCTTGCATATTTTGATCTCGCCTCGATCAATGATCTCCCGGATCAAGTGAAACCGTCTCTGTATGTGCTTGGACTTCTGGTGCGACCGTGGTTCCTTTGCTTGTGCAATTGCTCCAGTGTTATCACAGAAGATAACCAAAGGATCGGCACTCGAAGGAACGACACCAAGTTCTCTCACGAACTTACGAATCCACACTGCCTCCTTGGATGCTTCCGAGGCTGCAACATACTCGGCTTCTGTTGTGGAATCAGCAACAGTTGACTGTTTGAAACTCTTCCACACCACTGCTCCACCATTCAAGCTGAAAACATAGCCTGATTGCGATCGGAAATCATCCTGGTCCGACTGGAACGAAGCATCAGTATATCCCTCTATACTGAGTTCTTCCTGACCACCATATATCAAGAACATATCTTTGGTCCTCCGCAGATATTTTAAGATGTTCTTGACCGCAATCCAGTGCGCCAAACCTGGATTACTTTGGAATCGACTGGTCACGCTTAACCCGTAAGCGACGTCTGGGCGAGTACACAACATCGCATACATAATGGACCCAATAGCCGAAGCATAAGGTGTATTGTCCATTTCATCTTTCTCAGTCTGTGTTTGTGGACACTGACTCTTCGAAAGATTCAGACCATGTCTGACTGGAAGATATCCACGTTTAGAATTCTCTAAATGGAATCTCTCCAGGACCTTATCGATGTAAGTACTCTGGCACAACCCGAGAAGCCTCTTAGATCTATCCCGGTAGATCTTCACACCTAATACATAGGCTGCTTCTCCTAGATCTTTCATCTGGAAACATTTTCCTAACCATGCCTTAACAGCATGCAGTTCAGGAATATCATTTCCAATGATCAAGATATCATCGACGTAGAGGATTAGGAATGTAATTACGCTCCCACTAAACCTCTTATATACACACGGGTCATCCTCGTTCTTGATGAAACCAAACTCAGAGATTGATTCATCAAAACGAATATTCCAGCTTCTTGATGCTTGTTTAAGTCCATAAATGGACTTCTTTAACTTGCATATTTTATGACGATCTGATGGATTAGTGAAACCTTCCGGTTGTGTCATATACACATCCTCATCCAGATTTCCATTAAGGAAAGCTGTCTTCACATCCATCTGCCAGATCTCATAGTCGTAATATGCTGCTATCGCGAAAAGAATCCGAATAGACTTAAACATGGCTACAGGTGAGAAAGTTTCATCATAATCTATCCCGTAGATTTGTTTGAAACCTTTCGCAACTAGCCTGCCTTTATAGGTAACCACGTTACCATCCATGTCAATCTTCTTCTTGAAGATCCATTTACAGCCTATAGGGATTACACCCGGAGGCGGATCAACCAAATCCCAGACTTGGTTATCTGACATGGAGTCCATCTCGGCTCGCATAGCGTCAAGCCATCTAGCTGACTCCGGTCCACTGACCGCATCCGCATAAGTTAGGGGTTCATCATTATTAATGATGTAGACTCCGTCATAGCGCTCAGGCTGTCGACGGATCCTACCCGATCTTCGCGGTTCCCGTGATATCTGAGCCTCAGGTTGTTCAGTAACCTGATCTACCAGCTCAGGCACATCCAACTCTGCTTGACTACTTTGTCCTTCCTCTGGATTCTCATCCAGCTTTATTTCTCTCCCACTGGCCTCTTGCAGAAGAAACTCCTTCTCAAGAAATATGGCCGTCCGAGCAACAAATACCTTGTTCTCTTTGGGATCGTAGAAATAATAACCCTTAGTTTCCTTAGGGTAACCGACAAAGATACATTTGTCAGATCTGCTCTCTAGTTTCCCAGAGGCGAGCTTTTTGACATAAGCCTCGCAACCCCAGATCCTGATAAATGTCAAGCTAGGCTGTTTCCCATACCATAACTCATATGGTGTCTTTGAAACTGCCTTGGATGGCACTCGGTTTAGTACCTTTGCAGCTGTTTCCAGTGCAAAACCCCAAAAGGAATATGGAAGAGTAGCCTGACTCATCATAGAACGAACCATGTCTAGTAACGTTCTATTTCTCCTCTCGGACACACCATTCCATTGCGGTGTTCCTGGCGGAGTGAGCTGTGAGATAATCCCACACTCCTTCAGATAGTCAGTAAACGCATGACTCAGGTATTCTCCACCTCGATCAGAACGAAGTGCTTTGATATTTCGGCCTAGCTGATTTTGTACTTCATTTTTGAACTCTTTGAACTTGTCAAAAGATTCACTTTTATGTCTCATCAAATAGACATACCCATACCTACTGAAATCATCAGTAAAGGTAATGAAGTACTGATAGCCACCTCTGGCATGTTTACTAAAAGGCCCACACACATCACTGTGTATAAGGTCCAGTAAACCTGAAGTCCTTTGACCTTTATTAGAAAAAGGAGACTTCGTCATTTTACCCATCAAACAAGCTTTGCATGTATCAATCTCCTCACAGGAGAATGATCCCAGCAGTCCATGTTCATGCAACCGCTTAATGCGCTTCTCATTTATATGGCCTAAACGACTATGCCATAGCAAGGTGCTGTCATCAGCATACTTGGCTTTCTTATTATCAATGTTTTGTATAGAATTTTCCATGTCCAACATGTATAACCCATTGTTAATTGAACCAGTTGCATACACAATATTATCAAAAGAAAGTACACACTTTGAAATCTTGCATTCAAAGGCAAATCCTTTCCTGACAAGAGCAGGAATAGAGATAATATTCTTGGTAATACTGGGTACAAAATAACAATTGTTTAATTCTAATACAATGCCAGATGGTAAGGAAATGAAATAGTCTCCTACAGCAACAGCAGCAACCCGTGCCCCGTTTCCAACGCGTAGGTCTACCTCATGCTGTCCCACCTGCCTTCTTCTCTTGAGTTCCTGCACATTTGAACAAATGTGAACTCCACATGCAGTGTCCAACACCCATGAAATAGAAGAAGAAGATAACATGACCTCAGTCACATATATACCTGAGCCAGAAGCGATGCTTCCCCTCTTATCTCCTTGGAGCGCTTTACAGTCCTTTTTCCAGTGACCCAGCTGGCCACAGTGGAAACACCTGTTGTCCTTCGACCGCTTAACCTTCTGTTTCAGGGCCTTGCTGTAATTCTTGACAGGGGCCTTGCCCTTCTTCCCCTTCTTCTTGTTCCTGGAAGGAACCATCAAGATAGAGGTTGAAGGCTTACCCTTCAGAGTTTCCTCAGTTGTCAAGAGCATATTCAGCAACTCTGCCGGCGTACAATCGATCTTGTTCATATTAAAGTTAATAATGAACGCATCGAAAGAGGGCGGAAGAGACTGCAGAATAATGTCCACAGCAAGCTCCTGGTTGACGGTATGCCCCAGTTTCTCTAGAGCCTCCTTGTGCCCAATCATCTTGAGCACGTGAGCTCCCACCGGGCTCCCCTCAGCCAGTTTGCTCTGAAAGAAGAGCTTCGTCAGATTATAGCGTTCAGTCCTCGCCTGTGCAGCATACAGCATCTTGAGGTTCGCTATAATTTCTATAGCCGACATATCCTCATGCTGACGCTGCAGCGGTGGCGTCATAGACGCAAGCATCAGGCAAGCGACATCAATGCTATCATTGACGTGCTTTTCGTAGGCATCCCGAACCGCCCTTGCGGCGTTCGGAGCGGGCTGCGGCGGTATCGCCGTCTCGAGGACATACAGTTTCCTCTCTGCCTTAAGAACGATCTTAAGGTGTCCGAACCAGTCAGAGAAGTTCGGCCCAGCAAACTTCTCCCTTTCCAGTAGGGATCGCACATTGAAGCTCATGGTGTTCGTTGCTGCAGGAATCTACAACAAGCAAGAACAGCAAGGTCAGTATCAATGTTTCAGAATCAATCCAGGACTTAAGAAAGATTCTTTTTCTCACTATTTTGTTTGACTGAAAAATCCAGTAAACAGTCCGAAAGAGTAACACTCTTTTAGTGAGATGGGATCCAGATTTCATACTTGGTCTCCGCGTCCCGCTCAGGCGAGATAAGATGCACAGAGATGACAAGCACTAATTTCTGGTAGGCTGTCCCAGCCAATCGCCAACCCGTGCGATTCCCCTTCATCTTGGCAATCCAGCAGACTGTGCCAACTGAGTTGGTACAACACAGTCTCTGATCCCAGAGATGGCTGCCTCCATGTGCTACCATATGCGCCACATATGTAGCCTACATGGTCAAGCTGACCCGACCTACTCCCTGGACCACCACGTGCTATGCTGAGCAACGAGAGGGGATAAATCCCAACTCTGTAACACGCAGGTGTAATCCAGCACCGTCTGAAGATAGATGGACGTGCCCACTGAGTGGGTTCAACACGGCTCCAACGATAATCAGAAAGGTGAGGTTTCGCGTCAGAAGGCTTATCGAGCTTGATATGTTAGCGTTGGATTTTAACGGTCTTTTATCTTCTTACTATCAGGCATATCCTATGGCTATAGCAGAAGATAAACTTAAACATGCAATTCTAATTATTAGCAATAAGTAGAAAGCATGATCTTATGTGGTAAAAGCCCATGAACCCTAGTAAGACCTTAATTTACTTAAGTCTTCACTTGAGCTCCTTGGCATCTCATCTGGTCCAACCTAGGGCCCTAGCGCCAAGAGCACCTCAGGTGCGCCACCAGCTGAATGCCCCTGTGGGATGTGTGCATTTGTACTCTTGTCTAATCAAATACATTTGATCTATCTAGACAAGTTTGACTCACAGGTCAATTATACAATATCTAAATTAAAAATGTGATTCGCAGATCACAAATTAATTTACAAAATTGAATCCAGGCACGCAGGCCCCAGCACAGCACACATTTAACATGGGCAGCCCACATAAGACTAAATAGACAATCATCATGGCATCAATCAACATGTGATCCAATCATTTTGAAATTAAAAGTTTTGAAAACCCCATGGCATCAATTTTAATTTCCTTAGGTGTCCTACAACCTTACAATGGTCCATTGATAGGGATCCACTCATCCATCTAGTCAGATCCTTTGCCCTTGCATGCACCGAGTCCTAACTGACTCGAGTTGACCTAATGGTCAACCATGCATGCGCCAAGGGCTGAACCACCCTCATGAGTTTTTGGCAAGCGGGTGTGACCCCGGGCCTAACTCAAGTGTGTTCAGTAGTTGTCTCAACCAGACCTCGCTACACACCTTTGATGCAGTTAACCTATAGCCACCTTGTGCTTGCGCACAGGTGCTATCTGGTCAACCCATCTAGGCTGTCAGATGGTCTGATCAGACTAATGGATCTAACCTAGAGGTGACTTCAACCCCATCAACCCATCTAAGGGTTTATGGTAGGTGCCACTTAGGTCTAGTGAGGCGCGCAAGAGTTTTGTTTTGTCAAAAACAATATGTAAGAAGCGCCAATTAAACATGCGCCAACAATTACATTTGTAGAGTCCCCTTCAAGGGGGAGCGCAACTTTGTAGAGTCCCCTTCAAGGGGGAGCGCAACTTTGACAACAACAAACAACAAGCACCTATACATGCGGCTAAGAACAACAAACATCATGAATCTTTTATGAACTTGCGCATGTAACCAACCCTAGATCTAAGCATAACATGGATCACAACAGCAAACATAATAGCATGCAATGAGCCAAGCTCTGATACCAATTGAAGGAACCCCTAAATGAAGGGGGCAAAAACCCTAAGCATGGCGCAAATGAAATGTATGCAAGCGGAAGCAAGGGTTTGAAGAACCGTTGCATGCCATATATTCAACTATCATGGATTGATAAGAAGAAGGGGAGATCCATACCAATGCCATAGGCTTGGAAATCGGCTTGGATGAAGAGAACAAGTTAGGTCTCCTCCACAAGTCCACACACAAGATGAGGGATGGCTACCCTTTAGGATCTTCCTTGTGCTAGCAAGAGATCCCCTTTCGGTCCTTGTCGTGTGGGATGATGAGATGTCCCTTTTCGAGAGCTTCTCTTGGATGATCCCGCCTCTCTTCGTCAACCACACCAACGAAAGAGCTAGGCGTTGAAAAGAAAACCCTCAACGCATAAGCGTTTTAGCATTGAAGCAAAACCGGCCTTGATGACTTTCCATAAATGGAAGTCAATCAAGCCATGCGTTCAATCCAACCCAAAACGCATATGGCTTTGAACCAAGCGTTCACCCTTGTGAACCGGTTCAAGCCAAATCATCCAATCGGCTTTGGTTCATTAAACCAAACCAAAATAGCTCAAGCCATTTGGTCTAGATCAAATCGAACCCCAAGGCTCATGATCTAACCATTCATCTCCTGATGCCCCTGATCTCTCCGATCTAGCATCACCTCTCTCGATCGAAGCTTACCGATCTCAAGCCCTAATCAATCAAACATGATCAGACCAGATCTCACTTACAATCAGAGATTAAATCCCTTTAATCTGAACTCAAAGAATCCAGTCCACACGATCTGACTCAAGTAAGCCATATCATCAAATTGTGCGACCCTGAGGGTTTCCCTTAAATGTCGGTAACGATAACTTACGTTATCACGATCAGTGAGGGGTATCTAGCAACACATCACTGTCTCCCGATATAAAGGAAAGAGTCTTCCAAGACTACTCCCAAACCATTGCACAAGTGTGACTCCATTCACAAGGCATACATATGTCCTTTGCCACTGGATGTTCTTATTGGACAAGCGGGTCAAGCTTGTAACTCCAATACGATGAGCATGATTAGATCAGATGCCCATAGTCATCTGGGTATGGCCATACACTATCTCAATCATCTCATATAGGGGGCCCATTAGAACATCACACTCCTTAAACAAGGAGACGGCAATCCTGTGTCTATCACTAGTGCCCTAACCTGATTCAAGCCCACCATCCAAGATAGTCTATAATCATTATGTTTCAAATGATATTGAACTACCTCAAGACAATGACAATCATCATTTAGAAACACAAGCGATCTCAAGTCAGAGGACATGTGCCACTTGCTGCTTACAAGGATCATTCACATTGTGACAAGCAATGGAATATCCCAGTAGGGTCTGTCCAGTACATCCAATGTACCCATGAGTCTACATCTTATTTCATGCTCGAAGCATCCTATAAGATCAGCACTCATATTAGTCTCAATCATATCAAGGCTGTCTCATGTTCACCAAGATATCTCGACTAAGGACTTAGAGCCTGTCAGCCTAGCTGAACAGCTTTGAGACATTATCCAGAAGTACACTTATTACAGCAGACAAGGTAACAACCTGAATAATAACCATGCCTTTTATAAACTTACCAGTTTATAACATGATACACTTTATAATCCCAAGGCCTCAAACATTAGCCTTAAGGGCATACCCCAACAAATTGATCTCCTCCAAAAGGCGCGTGAAAGAAACCCTTATTAAGGGGGGTGAAACCCTAAACATGCGCATCTAGCAAGCATGACGGAAAGAGGGTTTCTAAAAGATCGTATATGACAACCATATGATCAACTTGAAGCTATGAGTTTAGATCTATACCATAGCCATAGATTGGAGGTCGGCTTGGAAGAAGAGAGCAACTTTGATCTCCTCCAAAAGTTCACACACAAAGGCGATGAAGACTCCCAACTTGTGCACCTCTTGTGCTAGCAAAAGTGCCAAGATGTCAATGATCGAGTGTAGGGAAGAGATGAAGACTTCCTTTTGCTTGGCCGGTTCCTCCTCTTCTCGTCAACACCCTCACTTGCTCGAGAGCAAAAATCGTTTCACCAAACCACAAGAGAGAGGTGTAACCGAAAAACATTAGGGAGACTTCAAGCCATGAACGCATATGCTGTTGGGGTATGCCCTTAAGGCTAATGTTTGAGGCCTTGGGATTGTATAAGTATCATGTAATAAACTCTTAAGTTTATAATAAGGCATGGTTGTTATTCAGGTTGTTACCTTGTCTGCTGTAATAAGTGTACTTCTGAATAATGTCTCAAAGCTGTTCAGCTAGGCTGACAGGCTATAAGTCCTTAGTCGAGATATCTTGGTGAACATGAGACAGCCTTGATATGATGGAGACTAATATGAGTGCTAATCTTATAGGATGCTTCGAGCATGGAATAAGATGTAGACTCATGGGTACATTGGATGTACTGGACAGACCCTACTGGGATATTGCATTGCTTGTCACAATGTGAATGATCCCTGTAAGCAGCAAGTGGCACATGTCCTTTGACTTGAGATCACTTGTGTTTCTAAATGATGATTGTCATTGTTTTGAGGTAGTTCAATATCATTTGAAATATAATGATTATAGACTATCTTGGATGGTGAGCTTGAATCAGGTTAGGGCACTAGTGATAGATAAAGGATTGCCGTCTCCTTGTTTAAGGAGTGTGATGTTCTAAAGGCCCCCCTATATGAGATGATTGAGGTAGTGTATGGCCATACCCAGATGACTATGTGCATCTGATCTAATCATGCTCATCGTATTGGAGTTACAAGCTTGACATGCTTGTCCAATAAGAACATCCAGTGGCAAAGGACATATGTGTGCCTTGTGAGTTTTGATTCACACTTGTGTCATGGTTTGGGTGTAGTCTTGGAAGACTATTTCCTTTATATCGGGAGACAGTGATGTGTTGCTAGATACCCCTCACTGATCGTGATAACGTAAGTTGTCGTTACCGACATTTAAAGGAAACCCTTAGGGTCGCACAATTTGATGATATGGCTTTCTTGAGTCAGATCGTGTGGACTGAATTGTATGGGTTCAGTTTAAAGGGGTTTAATCTCTGATTGCAAGTGAGATCTAGCCTGATCATGTTTGATTGATTAGGGCTTTAGATCGGTAAGCTTCGATCGAGAGAGATGATGCTAGATCGGTGAGATCAGGAGCATCAGGAGATGAACGGCTAGATCATGAGCCATTTGGTTCATAGAGGGTCTAGACCATGCCTTGGCTTGGCTTGGTTTGAGTTTGGTCTTTGGGCCAAATCGAATTGAACCAAAGCATGAACCGGTTCACTAGGTGAACGCATGGTTCATCAAGAGGGGCGTTTTGGCGTTGGAGAGTGGCTTCATGACTTTCCATTTTGGGAAGTCATGTAACGTCATTTGTCTTGATGTCGCCGAAGTGCATTTGCTCTCTTGTCTTTGCGTTTTGTTTTTGGGAAAAGAGAGCTTGCTTGCCATCTCGTGTGGAAGGAAGTGGACGACAAGAACAAGCGCTCGGCCAAGGAAACTTCTCCATCATCCTAACATTCGATCAAGGACACCTTGCGCATCCTTGCTAGCACAAGGAGATCCAAGGAGAAGCCATCTTCTCTTGTGTGTGATTATCTTCGGAGAAGGGGCACTTGCGCCTTTGCTTCCAAAACTCCATCTAAACCGAGATGGCTATGGTATGAGTCTCAACTTCACCAAGTTGAACATATGTTTATGCTAAGATTCTTGAAAACCTTTTGCTTCCGCTTGCAATGGTGATGCGCCACCCCTTTAAGGTTTTCGCCCCCCCTCTTGAAAGGGATTTTGTTTACTTGCGCTCCCCCATGAAGGGGACACTTCAATTGGTATCAGAGCGCCGGTTGAAGCATAATCATATGATTGCTTGATATACTATGTGATCCATGTTTGCGCATCTACATGTATGTTGATCTTGTTTGACATATGTTATCTCTTCATGCGAGTATGCTAGATAATAGTATGTTTATATTTGCGCATGTATGAGAGTTATGTTGATTGGCGCATATATGTTGGTTGCGGTAATACCATGTTGTTGTTGTTTTTCTAAAACCTAAATGACATGCGCGCCCAACTAGATCTAAGAAGTACCTATTGTAAACCCTTAGATGGGTTGATGGGGTTGAAAGCTTCATCTAGAATGGATCAAACTAGTCTGATCAGACCATCTGACAGCCTAGATGGGTTGACCAGATAGCACCTGTGCGCAAGCACGAGGTGGCTATAGGTCGACTGCATCCAAGGCGTGTAGCGAGGTCTGATTGAGACAACTTCTGAACACACTTGAGTTAGGCCCGGGGTCACACCCGCTTGCCAAAACTCATGAGGGTGGTTCAGCCCTTGGCGCATGCATGGTTGACCATCAGGTCAACTCGGGTCAGTTAGGACTCGGTGCATGCAAGGGAAAAGGATCTATCTAGATGGATGAGTGGATCCCTATCAATGGACCATTGTAAGGTTGTAGGGCACATAAGGAAATTAAAAGTGATGCCTATGGGGTTTTCAAAATTTTAATTTCTTGATTGGATCACATGATGATTGAAACCATATGCTTGTTTATTTACTCTTATGTGGGTTGCCCTATTGTGTGCTGTGCTGGGGCCTGTGTGCCTGGATTTAAAATTGTAAATTAATTTGTGATCTGCGAATCACATTGTACTTAATTTATAATGTATTGTTGACCTGCGAGTCAACCTTGTCTAGATAGATCAAAAATGTATTTTGATTAGACAAGAGCACAAAGGCACACATCCAAGAGGAGCATTCACCTGGTGGCGCACCTGAGGTGCTCTTGGCGCTAGAGCCCTAGGTTGGACCAGATGTGAGGCCAAGGAGCTCAAGTGAAGACTTAAGTAAAATTAAGGTCTTACTAGGGTTCATGGGCTTTTACCACATAAGATCATGCTTTCTACTTATTGCTAATAATTAGAATTGCATGTTTAAGTTTATCTTCTGCTATAGCCATAGGACATGCCTGATAGTAAGAAGATAAAAGACCGTTAAAATCCAACGCTAATATATCAAGCTCGTAAGCCTTCTGACGCGAAACCTCACCGTTCTGACTATCGTTGGAGCCGTGTTGAACCCACTCAGTGGGCACGTCCATCTATCTTCAGACGGTGCTGGATTACACCTGCGTGTTACAGAGCAGGGATTTATCCCTTCTCGTTGCTCAGCATAGCACGTGGTGGTCCAGGGAGTAGGTCAGGTCAGCTTGACCATGTAGACTACATATGTGGCGCATATGGTAGCACATGGAGGCAGCCATCTCTGGGATCAGAGACTGTGTTGTACCAACTCAGTTGGCACAGTCTGCTGGATTGCCAAGATGAAGGGGAATCGCACGGGTTGGGCGATTGGCTGGGACAGCCTACCAGAAATTAGTGCTTGTCATCTCTGTGCATCTTATCTCGCTTGAGCGGGACGCGGAGACCAAGTATGAAATCTGGATCCCATCTCACTAAAAGAGTGTTACTCTTTCGGACTGTTTACTGGATTTTTCAGTCAGACAAAATAGTGAGAAAAGAATCTTTCTTAAGTCCTGGATTGATTCTGAAACATTGATACTAACCTTGCTGTTCTTGCCTGTTGTAGATTCCTGCAGCAACGAACACCATGAGCTTCAATGTGCGATCCCTACTGGAAAGGGAGAAGTTTGCTGGGCCGAACTTCTCTGACTGGTTCGGACACCTTAAGATTGTTCTTAAGGCAGAGAGGAAACTGTATGTCCTCGAGACGGCGATACCGCCGCAGCCCGCTCCGAACGCCGCAAGGGCGGTTCGGGATGCCTACGAAAAGCACGTCAATGATAGCATTGATGTCGCTTGCCTGATGCTAGCGTCTATGACGCCACCGCTGCAGCGTCAGCATGAGGATATGTCGGCTATAGAAATTATAGCGAACCTCAAGATGCTGTATGCTGCACAGGCGAGGACTGAGCGCTATAATCTGACGAAGCTCTTCTTTCAGAGCAAACTGGCTGAGGGGAGCCCAGTGGGAGCTCATGTGCTCAAGATGATTGGGCACAAGGAGGCTCTAGAGAAACTGGGGCATACCGTCAACCAGGAGCTTGCTGTGGACATTATTCTACAGTCTCTTCCGCCTTCTTTCGATGCGTTCATCATTAATTTTAATATGAACAAAATCGATTGTACGCCGGCAGAGCTGCTGAATATGCTCTTGACAACTGAGGAAACTCTGAAGGGTAAGCCTTCAACCTCTGTCTTAATGGTTCCTTCAAGGAACAATAAGAAGGGGAAGAAGGGCAAGACCCCTGTCAAGAATTACAGCAAGGCCCTGAAACAGAAGGTGAAGCGGTCGAAGGACAACAGGTGTTTCCACTGTGGCCAGCTGGGTCACTGGAAAAAGGACTGTAAAGCGCTCCAAGGAGATAAGAGGGGAAGCATCGCTTCTGGCTCAGGTATATATGTGACTGAGGTCATGTTATCTTCTTCTACCATTTCATGGGTGTTGGACACCGCATGTGGAGTTCACATTTGTTCAAATGTGCAGGAACTCAAGAGAAGAAGGCAGGTGGGACAGCATGAGGTAGACCTACGAGTTGGAAACGGGGCACGGGTTGCTGCTGTTGCTGTAGGAGACTATTTCATTACTTTACCATCTGGCATTGTATTAGAATTGAACAATTGTTATTTTGTACCAAGTATCACCAAGAATATTATCTCCATTCCTGCTCTAGTCAGGAAAGGATTTGCCTTTGAATGCAAGATTTCAAAGTGTGTTTTAACTTTTGATAATATTGTGTATGCGACTGGTTCAATTAACAATGGGTTATACATGTTGGACATGGAAAATTCTATACAAAACATTGATAATAAGAAAGCCAAGTATGCTGATGACAGCACCTTGCTATGGCATAGTCGTTTAGGCCATATAAACGAGAAGCGCATTAAGCGGTTGCATGATCATGGACTGCTGGGATCATTCTCCTATGAGGAGATTGATACATGCAAAGCTTGTTTGATGGGTAAAATGATGAAGTCTCCTTTTCTTCACAAAGGGCAAAGGACTTCAGGTTTACTGGACCTTATACACAGTGATGTGTGTGGGCCATTTAGTAAACATGCCAGAGGTGGCTATCAGTACTTCATTACCTTTACTGATGATTTCAGTAGGTATGGGTATGTCTATTTAATGAGACATAAAAGTGAATCTTTTGACAAGTTCAAAGAGTTCAAAAATGAAGTACAAAATCAGCTAGGCCGAAATATCAAGGCACTTCGTTCTGATCGAGGTGGTGAATACCTGAGTCATGCGTTTACTGAGTAGTGGAATGGTGTGTCCGAGAGGAGAAATAGAACGTTACTTGATATGGTTCGTTCTATGATGAGTCAGGCTACTCTTCCATATTCCTTTTGGGGTTTTGCACTGGAAACAGCTGCAAAGGTACTAAACCGAGTGCCATCCAAGGCAGTTTCAAAGACGCCATATGAGTTATGGTATGGGAAACAGCCTAGCTTGACATTTATCAGGATCTGGGGTTGCGAGGCTTATGTCAAAAAGCTCGCCTCTGGGAAACTGGAAAGCAGATCTGAGAAATGTATCTTTGTCGGTTACCCTAAGGAAACTAAGGGTTATTATTTCTACGATCCCAAAGAGAACAAGGTTTTTGTTGCTCGGACGGCCATATTTCTTGAGAAGGAGTTTCTTCTGCAAGAGGCCAGTGGGAGAGAAATAAAGCTGGATGAGATTCCAGAGGAAGGACAAAGTAGTCAAGCAGAGTTGGATGAGCCTGAGCCGGTAGATCAGGTTATTGAACAACCTGAGGCTCAGATATCACGGGAACCGCGAAGATCGGGTAGGATCCGTCGACAGCCTGAGCGCTATGACGGAGTCTACATCATTGATAATGATGAACCCCTAACTTATGCGGATGCGGTCAGTGGACCGGAGTCAGCTAGATGGCTTGATGCTATGCGAGCCGAGATGGACTCCATGTCAGATAACCAAGTCTGGGATTTGGTTGATCCGCCTCCGGGAGTAATCCCTATAGGCTGTAAATGGATCTTCAAGAAGAAGATTGACATGGATGGTAACGTGGTTACCTATAAAGGCAGACTAGTTGCGAAAGGTTTCAAACAAATCTACGGGATAGATTATGATGAAACTTTCTCTCCTGTAGCCATGTTTAAGTCTATTCGGATTCTTTTCGCGATAGCAGCATATTACGACTATGAGATCTGGCAGATGGATGTGAAAACAGCTTTCCTTAATGGAAATCTGGATGAGGATGTGTATATGACACAACCTGAGGGTTTCACTAATCCAGCAGATCGTCATAAAATATGCAAGTTAAAGAAGTCCATTTATGGACTTAAACAAGCATCAAGAAGCTGGAACATTCGTTTTGATGAATCAATCTCTGAGTTTGGTTTCATCAAGAACGAGGATGACCCGTGTGTATATAAGAGGTTTAGTGGGAGCGTGATTACATTCCTAATCCTCTACGTCGATGATATCTTGATCATTGGAAATGATATTCCTGAACTGCATGCTGTTAAAGCATGGTTAGGAAAATGTTTCCAGATGAAAGATTTGGGAGAAGCAGCCTATGTACTAGGTGTGAAGATCTACAGGGATAGATCTAAGAGGCTTCTCGGGCTGTGCCAGAGTACTTACATCGATAAGGTCCTGGAGAGATTCCATTTAGAGAATTCTAAACGTGGATATCTTCCAGTCAGACATGGTCTGAATCTTTCGAAGAGTCAGTGTCCACAAACATAGACTGAGAAAGATGAAATGGACAATACGCCTTATGCTTCGGCTATTGGGTCCATTATGTATGCGATGTTGTGTACTCGCCCAGACGTCGCTTACGGGTTAAGCGTGACCAGTCGATTCCAAAGTAATCCAGGTTTGGCGCACTGGATTGCGGTCAAGAACATCTTAAAATATCTGCGGAGGACCAAAGATATGTTCTTGATATATGGTGGTCAGGAAGAACTCAGTATAGAGGGATATACTGACGCTTCGTTCCAGTCGGACCAGGATGATTTCCGATCGCAATCAGGCTATGTTTTTAGCTTGAATGGTGGAGCAGTGGTGTGGAAGAGTTTCAAACAGTCTACTGTTGCTGATTCCACAACTGAAGCCGAGTATGTTGCAGCCTCGGAAGCATCCAAGGAGGCAGTGTGGATTCGTAAGTTCGTGAGAGAACTTGGTGTCGTTCCTTCGAGTGCTGATCCTTTGGTTATCTTCTGTGATAACACTGGAGCAATCGCACAAGCAAAGGAACCACGGTCGCACCAGAAGTCCAAGCACATACAGAGACGGTTTCACTTGATCCGGGAGATCATTGATCGAGGCGAGATCAAGATTTGCAAGGTTCATACAGATGACAATCTGGCAGACCCGCTTACCAAGCCTCTGGCGCAGCAGAAGCATGAGAAGCACTGTAATAATATGGGTTTGAGATTTCTCAACCATTAGATTAAGTGCAAGTGGGAGATTGTTGGGGTATGCCCTTAAGGCTAATGTTTGAGGCCTTGGGATTGTATAAGTATCATGTAATAAACTCTTAAGTTTATAATAAGGCATGGTTGTTATTCAGGTTGTTACCTTGTCTGCTGTAATAAGTGTACTTCTGAATAATGTCTCAAAGCTGTTCAGCTAGGCTGACAGGCTATAAGTCCTTAGTCGAGATATCTTGGTGAACATGAGACAGCCTTGATATGATGGAGACTAATATGAGTGCTAATCTTATAGGATGCTTCGAGCATGGAATAAGATGTAGACTCATGGGTACATTGGATGTACTGGACAGACCCTACTGGGATATTGCATTGCTTGTCACAATGTGAATGATCCCTGTAAGCAGCAAGTGGCACATGTCCTTTGACTTGAGATCACTTGTGTTTCTAAATGATGATTGTCATTGTTTTGAGGTAGTTCAATATCATTTGAAATATAATGATTATAGACTATCTTGGATGGTGAGCTTGAATCAGGTTAGGGCACTAGTGATAGATAAAGGATTGCCGTCTCCTTGTTTAAGGAGTGTGATGTTCTAAAGGCCCCCCTATATGAGATGATTGAGGTAGTGTATGGCCATACCCAGATGACTATGTGCATCTGATCTAATCATGCTCATCGTATTGGAGTTACAAGCTTGACATGCTTGTCCAATAAGAACATCCAGTGGCAAAGGACATATGTGTGCCTTGTGAGTTTTGATTCACACTTGTGTCATGGTTTGGGTGTAGTCTTGGAAGACTATTTCCTTTATATCGGGAGACAGTGATGTGTTGCTAGATACCCCTCACTGATCGTGATAACGTAAGTTGTCGTTACCGACATTTAAAGGAAACCCTTAGGGTCGCACAATTTGATGATATGGCTTTCTTGAGTCAGATCGTGTGGACTGAATTGTATGGGTTCAGTTTAAAGGGGTTTAATCTCTGATTGCAAGTGAGATCTAGCCTGATCATGTTTGATTGATTAGGGCTTTAGATCGGTAAGCTTCGATCGAGAGAGATGATGCTAGATCGGTGAGATCAGGAGAATCAGGAGATGAACGGCTAGATCATGAGCCATTTGGTTCATAGAGGGTCTAGACCATGCCTTGGCTTGGCTTGGTTTGAGTTTGGTCTTTATGCCAAATCGAATTGAACCAAAGCATGAACCGGTTCACTAGGTGAACGCATGGTTCATCAAGAGGGGCGTTTTGGCGTTGGAGAGTGGCTTCATGACTTTCCATTTTGGGAAGTCATGTAACGTCATTTGTCTTGATGTCGCCGAAGTGCATTTGCTCTCTTGTCTTTGCGTTTTGTTTTTGGGAAAAGAGAGCTTGCTTGCCATCTCGTGTGGAAGGAAGTGGACGACAAGAACAAGCGCTCGGCCAAGGAAACTTCTCCATCATCCTAACATTCGATCAAGGACACCTTGCGCATCCATGCTAGCACAAGGAGATCCAAGGAGAAGCCATCTTCTCTTGTGTGTGATTATCTTCGGAGAAGGGGCACTTGCGCCTTTGCTTCCAAAACTCCATCTAAACCGAGATGGCTATGGTATGAGTCTCAACTTCACCAAGTTGAACATATGTTTATGCTAAGATTCTTGAAAACCTTTTGCTTCCGCTTGCAATGGTGATGCGCCACCCCTTTAAGGTTTTCGCCCCCCCTCTTGAAAGGGATTTTGTTTACTTGCGCTCCCCCATGAAGGGGACACTTCATATGCGTTTTCATTTTGGAACTTTCCAAAAATGGCAACCATTAAGAGTATGCGTTCATGCGTTCATGTCTCCATGAACCAAACGCAACTCCTTCTCCCTCTTGAACCATGCGCTCAACCCATGAGCCGGTTCAATACTCTTGGTTCAATAGCGAAACCAAATCAGCCCAAGCATTAAGTCTAGATCAAATTAGACCCCAAAGTCCAAGATCTGACCATTCATCATCTGACGCTTCTGATCGCATCGATCTAGCATCATCTCTCTCGATCGAAGCTTACCGATCTAAAGCCCTAATCAATCAAACATGATCAGACCAGATCTCACTTACAATCAGAGATTAAATCCCTTTAAACTGAACCGAAACAATTCAGTCCACACGATCTGACTTAAGCAAGCCATATCACCAAATTGTGCGACCCTAAGGGTTTGCTTTAAATGTCGGTAACGATAACTTTCGTTATCACGATCAGTGAGGGGTATCTAGCAACACATCACTGTCTCCCGATATAAAGGAAAGAGTCTTCCAAGACTACACCCAAACCATGGCACAAGTGTGAATCAAACTCACGAGGCATGCATGTTTCCTTTGCCACTGGATGTTCTTATTGGACAAGCATGTCAAGCCTGTAACTCCAATACGATGAGCATGATTAGATCAGATGAACACTGTCATCTGGGTATGGCCATACACTATCTCAATCTTCTCATACAAGGGGGGCCCTTTAGAACATCACACTCCTTAAACAAGGAGACGGCAATCCTTTATCTATCACAAGTGCCCTAACCTGACTCAAGCTCACCATCCAAGATAGTCTATAATCATTATGTTTCAAATGATATTGAACTACCTCAAAACAATGACAATCATCATTTAGAAACACAAGTGATCTCAAGTCAAAGGACATGTGCCACTTGCTGCTTACAAGGATCATTCACATTGTGACAAGCAATGGAATATCCCAGTAGGGTCTGTCCAGTACATCCAATGTACCCATGAGTCTACATCTTATTCCATGCTCGAAGCATCCTATAAGATTAGCACACATATTAGTCTCAATCATATCAAGGCTGTCTCATGTTCACCAAGATATCTCGACTAAGGACATATAGCCTGTCAGCCTAGCTGAACAGCTTTGAGACATTATTCAGAAGTACACTTATTACAGCAGACAAGGTAACAACCTGAATAATAACCATGCCTTTATAAACACAAGAGTTTATTACATGATACTTATTACAATCCCAAAGGCCTCAAACATTAGCCTTAAGGGCATACCCCAACAGCGCGCACACAAGAAGAAGTTGGCTTTCTCCTTGTCGCCCTTTGTGCTAGCAAAGGGCTTCAAGAGTCCTAATCGCTTGAAGGAGAATCCTTGGATGTCTTCTTGGCTTGCCGAATACCTCTTCTTCACTCTCGGCGATGAGACACACCCAAGAGCTCTACTTCGCCCAAGAGAGAAGCATTGAAGCAAAGGCGTTTTCTTGGCATTTTTTGGCGTTGAGGCGTTGAGGCTTCCAAATATGGTAAGCCTTCACTCCACACGTTCACGCTTAGTGAACTAATCAAAACGCCTAATTACTTGAACCATGCGTTCACAATCTTGAACCGGTTCAATTGACTTTGGTTCAATGACCAAATTAAACCAAGACCAAACCAAGACATGCCATGGTCTAAATCTAATATGAACCAAGAAGGTTCAAGATCTAACCATTCATATCCAGATGCACTTGATCTCACCGATCTAGCATCAATACTCTCGATCGAAGCTTACCGATCTAAAGCTCTAATCAATCAAACATGATCAGACCAGATCTCACTTACAATCAGAGTCTAAACTCCTTTTAACTGAACCAAAACAATTCAGTCCACACGATCTGACATAAGAAAGCCATATCATCAAATTGTGCGACCCTGAGGGTTTCCTTTAAATGTCGGTAACGATAACTTACGTTATCACGATCAGTGAGGGGTATCTAGCAACACATCACTATCTCCCGATATAAAGGAAAGAGTCTTCCAAGACTACACCCAACACCATAGCACAAGTGTGAATCAACATCACAAGGCATGCATGTATCCTTTGCCACTGGATGTTCTTATTGGACAAGTAGGTCAAGCTTGTAACTCCAATATGATGAGCATGATTAGATCAGATGAACATAGTCACCTGGGTATGGCCATACACTTTCTCAATCATCTCATCTAGGGGGCCCCTATAGAACATCACACTCCTTCAACAAGGAGACGGCAATCCTATATCTATCACTAGTGTCCCAACCTGACTCATGATCATTATCCAAGATAGTCTATAACCATTATGTTTCAAATGATATCGAACTACCTCAAAACAATGACAATCATCATTTAGAAACACAAGTGATCTCAAGTCAAAGGACATGTGCCCCTTGTTGCAAACAAGGATTATTCACATTGTGACAAGCAATTGAATATCCTAGTAGGGTCTGTCCAGTACATCCAATGTACCCATGAGTCTACATCTTATTCCATGCTCGAAGCATCCTATAAGATTAGTACACATATTAGTCTCAATCATATCAAGGCTGTCTCATGTTCACCAAGATATCTCGACTAAGGACATTACAGCATGTCAGCCTAGCTGAACAGCATTGAGACATCATTCAGAAGTACACTCATTGCAGCAGACAATGTAACATACTGAATGACAACCATTGCCTTTATAAACATAAAAGTTTATACATGATACTGTTACAATCCCAAGGCCTCAAACATTAGCCTTAAGGGCATACCCCAACACAAACTATACTTCTGAACCATACTTTGAGGATACTAAAAAATATAGCTTAGAGATTATGTTTGAAAAGTTCATAAAACAAAATGAAGATGTGAGTGAGACCCTCAAACAAATCAATTCTAAGTTGGATGACATGGTTGCACACAATGAAATTTTAGAAACCCAATTAGCACAACAAGATTGTTTATTTGCTTTTGATTTGGAAACTAAAGAAATTGATTTAGAAAATTCTCCCTCTAATTATGATTGTTTTGAGATTGAGCCTTATGTGAACATTAATGCATCTCACTCTGATTTTGATAATTGTGAATTTGATTCTTCTGATAAATTATTTGAGGAAAAGATTGAGGAAATTGATTTTAAAAAACTCTCTTTTGATGATATTGATTCTTTTGATAATATGTCATTTATGGTTAATTCTGATGACGGATATGAGGGGACTAATTTAGAAAAATCTTATTCTACTTTTGTTGAAAATTTTAAAATTAATGAATTACCTGATTGTGAGCATGAAGGACTTGAAGAAAATTTGGATATTGTAAATATTGATGAAAGGACTACTATGATTTTGCTTACTAATAAACATAGGAAGATCATTGAAAATTTTGATTTTGATTTCTGCAAATTTAAGAAAGCCACTTTGATTGTGATTTATTTACAATTATGGATTTTTGGATTACTGGCTAAAATTTTTGGACAAAAGAAATGCAGAAAATTGTTTGCTCTTTACTTTGGTACTGATTCACCTGTTTCACCACGATTTTTGAGTTTTAGTCAAGCTATGGATCTAAAATTAGCACTTCTTGGGAGGCAACCCGAGCATTATCACTTATCTTAGTTTCTTTTATTTTAGTTTATTTTTAGAATTAATTTTTCTTTTCCTTTTGCAGGAAAAAATAAAATTTTTGCGCACAATACGGCACTGCCGTAATTCATTTTATGGTGCTGTAATTCCACCGTTTTCTTTACTGAGAGTTTTTAGAGTTTCATGGTAGTACCGTATTGGTTTTTATGGTACCGTATGTTTTGGATATTTCTGACCCGATATTTTTTGTACATTACATCACTGCCGTAAAGAATATTACACCCGTAATTGCTAAACTACAGTTTGCTTATCTGAGTATGTGTTTTCTCGCTGCGATTTTAAGAAACTGGATTGAAAAAAATTTTGATCTTTGGCACCATTACGAAGTACTCATCTATTTCTATCATCTGGATATTTTTGCTGAATTTTAAAGTCCATGGATCACTCTAAACAAACATAGCATCTTTTCGATTCTGATTAATTTCTGCAGCAGTTTTTTTTTTCTTGACTATTCTAATTAGCACTTTTGCTGCAAGTTTTTAAGATGCTTAAATAACTTGAAACCCAGATTTTTCGCATGGAATATGAAGAACATGTATCATTCTATCTTGTGGATTAATTGTTTTCATGATTATATTTTCTGATCATTCTAGGACACATGGCAACTTTTCGAATTTGATTAACTTTCGTGTAGTTTTGCAGTTTTGTAATATGAGTAGCCTTCTTTCTGTTGATGCCCTAAATTCCGGATAGATTTTGATCCTCTAATTTTTATACACTAGAAAAGAACGAGTTTTATTCTACCACATGGTTCTGTCTGTTTTCTTATTGGATCATTAAATCTTATTTTTGGGTATAGCTACTTTTCTTAAAAAAAAAAAAAATTCACTGGCTGCACTGTTTGCTTTCTACCTGTTATAGCTTCTTTTGACTCCAGATTCAGAAATATTCAAGAGCAATTGTCTTCCACTTCTAGCCACCACTGCATCTGCCTCTGACATCACTGTATCCAGCCGTCGATACTGGATTATACCGTATGCAGATTCTTACTTCTTCTACTGCTTCTTATTCTATTGATTTTATTTATGCAGCAGACTCTTCATTTGTGACTGATCTTTTTTTTTATCTATGCAGCATTCTTTCTAGCACTCTCTGCCGACGACTTCACCACCACGACTGTAGCCCCCAGCAGGCCACTGGAGATTCTTCATCATCACACTACTGTCGACACCACCATCATTGCTAGCATCTGTTCCACCTTTGCTTCTCGCCGGCATCAGCTCTTTCCACAGGCATCCACTTCAGACCTCCGATGACATCTCTGATTCTGCCTTGAAAAATTATTTTTATCAATATTATTTTTAGAGACTATTTTCAGACTGAGCCTTTTGTATTTAAAATTTTGCAAGAAAATTTTTAAAAGGCACATCTATGGACCTAGCAGCATCTGACCAGATACTATTTTTGGTCTGAGCCTTATGTATTTTTGGTTAGAGCTTGCTATATAGTTTTGTGAGTATCATTTGCCCTCTCTTGTATTCATGATTATTTCATATGGTTTGCATCTTTGATTAGCTTTTGATATATCACTCATTGAGATTTCTATTCTATGAAGTTGCTTGAGTCTATCATGTCACACTTTTGACTATGATTGTTTGAGTTTCATGCTTCACACCTTTTGCATGATGATGATATTTTTGAGGTTTAAAAATTTTATGACTTGAATCCATGTGATGAGAGATGGGTAGATTTTTCTATGATGATGAATATGTTCATGCATGTGATTAGAGAAAAACCCTATCATGTTAGATTTATTTCTTCAATGCATATCTATTTTTGAAATTTGACACTGGTTGATGCATGAAATTTTGGGTAGACATATTATTTGAAGAATAAGATCTAAAGTGAACCTATTCTTTTGAATAAAATGAGTATATGAGTATGATTTGAGAATTGATATCAATTGATCAAGCTAGTAGATGCTTAGTCTATTTTGCTATTTGTTGGGAAGGAAGAATCCAAGATCCATAAAAATAGTGAGAGACTCCCCTACTTGGCACTATGAAAAATTGATAGTGGTACCTAAGACATGGGTTGAAGTCTATGCATGAAAAATAATGAGAGATAAAAAGAATATGACTCCTCTACTTGGCACTATGCAAAATTGATAGTGGTACCGAAGAAAAGAGTTGAAATCAAAAATAAAAAGTATGTATCTATGTGGGTACATGCCATCTTTACAAAAACAAAAAAAATGCAAAAAAAAAAATTATGTATGAAAAAAGATCTTGGAAACCTAATTCCTGTAAACAAAAGCATGATAGATTTGAACTGAAAACTAGGTGAAATCATGAGATTGAAAATTCTATTTATTATACAAGTTGCAAAGTTTTATTTAATTGAATTGTGGATCTAGAGGGTTGAATTCTAAAAATGATATGTTTGCTTGAAGTTTTATGAAGCAATTAATGGAATTTTTCATTGATGATTGTATTTTAGAAATTTATTGAGCATGAAAAGGTTTATCTTTTAATCAATTTTTGATTTTTGCTTGAGGACAAGCAAAGTTTGAGCCTTATGTTTTTTATGACACCAAAATATATAGTATATTTTGTATCATTTTAGATATCTTTTCATGCTCGATTGAAGATCTTTCACTTGTTTTTATGCTGAATTCATCAAATATTGCAAAGTCTACTTCTATTTTGGTTTTTCATGATTTTCAGGTAAAAAGGCACTATTTTGAGGACTCTCGAGCAAAATCAAAGAAATGAAAGAGTTACCATCATCAAGAGGAGATCACCCCACAAATTTCACACAAAACGGAGCAACTCACCAAAATACGGTAGTGTCGTAATATATATTACGGTACCGTATTTTCGTACGCTACCGTAATATCGAGCCACTACCGTAATTTGAAGAAATTCTGAACAGAGAGATTCAATGAAAATACGGCACTGCCGTAAGATTTTACACGGCCATATTTTGGAGCGCTTCAGAACAGAGACACTTGCCGAAATTACAGCACTGCCGTGAACCATTTTACGGTGCCGTATTTCCCAGGCGATTCAGACCAGAGAACTCGTCCGATTTTATGGCACGGTTGAGAAGCATTTTACGGGCCATAATTTTGACACAGGGTTCACAGAACCAAAATACGGCACTGCCATAAAATATATTACGGCTGTAATTTCCATTCAAATACGCGATTTTTACGGGCCAAAAACTTGTGCGGACCATAACGTTTGATCCAAACCTCCAAATTGAGATCCAAAAGTTTATGTGGACCCATCCTTAAGAGGAGAAGATGCACGAATTGGAAGCACCAATGTTTATCACAAATTGAGGGAGCAATCAATAGAGAGGTGATTAGGGTTCGGCCTCGCGCCGAGAGGTGTAGAGACAACCTCAGGCCATGAAATTTACACCGAAGCTTCACCTATAGGAGAAGACTATACCCCAGAAGTTTCAAAGCATTTGGAGTCCAATCGAAGGAGAAATCAACAAAATAGTGGTGACAGTGCTGTTCATAGGCAATTACGGTGCTGTAATTTCAATACAGCACCTGTTTTGTAACTTTTCTTCCCTTTTTTGATTTCTAATCCTCTGAAATTATGGTTTGTTGTAATTCTTTCACCTTAAAAGCTTAGATATTTTTATGGGACATGGGGTGTAATCCTCTTGGTTTGTTAATGACTAGAAAACATTAACTTTTGTCATGATAATTTTATTATGATAATTTTACTTTTGTGATTGATTGTTCTTTGATTCTCCTTAGATTTATAAACATCAGCATGTTTTAGAATTTTGCGAAATAGACCGAGAGGTTGATTGTGAAATTTGGAACACTAAGAATTGTTGAGTTTGGAACTATCGTAAGAGATTAGGTAGTTCTTCGAATTTTGATTTTTAGTGATTTTATTGCCATGTTGAGTTTCTGATTCTTTGGATTGAGTTAATGTGTTAGACGTGAAGATCCTGCACGAGAGTGAAGATCGGAACATTGGAAAACCTTAAGTAGAACTTGTGTTGAGACTCGGATGCACGAGAGTGATCCTTGAGATTCCACATGAGATGTTTGACTTAGAATTCGGATGCACGAGAATGATCCTTGAGTTCTTTGTTTAATGATTTACTTATTTTCCGCATTGGATAGATCTTGCACGAGAGTGAGGATTGGTCCTTTGTATGATTGTCTGCGCGAGAACGAGATGATCCTTTTATGAAGTAAATTAAATCTTTATCATAATGAGATTTAATTGATAACCTTTATTTCCTTCTAATCATTAGAATTAAGGTGGATGAACTCCTAGTCCCAATTTCTCTCTGATATATTTATCCGTGCACTTTTCGACAGTTTTCATCATATATTCGGTTTGCTTAGCTAGTGAGAAAACATCTATTTTATTACTTCGAGTATCCGTGCACTTGCAGACACAACAAGTTTTTGGCGCCGTTGCTGGGGACCTTAGTTTTGTTAATATCAAAATAGTTGTTAGTTTTGCTAGACTAAGTTTTATTTGTTTTAGATTTAACTTTATTTTTTTTGTTTTCGCAGGTTTTGGTTTTTCACAGTTGTGACAGAACTGGGAATTTCTGAAATTTGTAAATTTACTTGTGTTTTAGATTTTCTATTTTTTTTATATTCTAAAAAAAATTATAATTCATTGAGTGCTGACCAAAGGTCACCACAAGTAGTGAGTGACAACTAGCAGTGCATCGCTGCTACCCTAGTCATCGGAATGGATATCGACATGGACATCCCCATCATCGCAACTAGGTACAGAAGCGTTACAGTCTCTTTGCCGTACTGATATCCGATTGGACAACTATGTCACCACTTGTTTTCATCCAATCACATGGTCCTGACTAAATCAAGTTCTCACCTGGGTATGAGATACACTTTCAGTCATAGAACCATAGAGGAGCTCCATGGATATCAAGATTCCCTCAGGAAGGGGCAAATCCTCTATCTGTCCATTGACCTTCACATATGGGACGTGACATGCTCAATGACAATTGTTATGATCTCTCAACTATGGTGAGGTGTTAGGTTGTATCAAAGCGTGTCCCTAACCATATAGAATGACCAATGACCTAAAGTCAAGGGATCAATGCATCTCCTATCACTTGTGAGGTTAACTCCTGACACCAAGTCATTGCCTCACAACGGGTCAGTCCAATATATCTACCACTGATATACCCATATGTCTACATTAGCACCCTGTGCCTAACCAGCCCATATACCTATATCACAAGTACCAGAGTTGTCCCATATCCACTCAGGTACATCGACTGGGGACAACCATTTGAGCACAGATCCAATCTGTCTTCAGGGACATTATCATGTAAGTACATAATCGCAGATGTAAACAAACATAGATAATGACAATGCTAGAATGATACTTATATATAAGTATCAATGTCAAGTAGTACAATAATGAACCAATACTAGGTCCTAGGGCATATACACCAACAGTACATCCTATGGGAACCGACATGGCGCCGCGGGTGCGGGACATGGAGGAAGGTCAAGGCGAGGTGGCTGCGGATGCACCGGAGGGGCATACATAGGCCGACGCATGGGAGAGGCTCGACACGATGTGGCCGGGAATGCAAATCCTACTCAATGTGATGAGCATGGTGAAGGACCATGGTAATTGAGTCAAGTCCGCAGACCGAGAGGGCTCTCCTTATCTCCTCGCAGAGACCGTTCCTAAAGCGGGACAAGGTGAATATGGGGTCCTCCTTAAGGATGCAGTGGATGCCGAGTTCGTCGAAGCGAATGTGGTATTCGTCAACTGAGTCGGACCCCTTGGTGATGGCAGAGTGGGAATCAAGGAGACATTGTCTAAACGTAGGGGGTACGTATTTCTCCTTAAGGTGATAGCACATTTCCTCCCATCGGATGATAGGGGTTAAGTTCTGGTCTGCGAGCTAGCTTTCTACGTTAGTCCAATATAATCGGGCTAGTCCAGTCAACAGAAGATGCACGTAAATAACACGGAGGTGGTCGGACATAGCACTCCACTCAAAGTAGTTGTCTACGGCCGTGTCCCAGTCAAGGAAGACTCGAGGGTCAAGACTACCATTAAAGATCGGTGGGTTTACGTGTGTGAACCTATGGACCATGTTGTCCTCGGAGCTACACTGGGTCGGTTGCTGTGGGGGAGGGATGTCCTCAGCCCAAGTGGACTCATCATCAAAGGGGTCAAACCGGGTTAACTCATTGGCGTGCATCCATAGCAGGGCTAACGGAGGGGGAGCACTAATCGAGGGTCGACCGTCCACAGGTTTGGACCGGAGTTCCAAGACTCATTCTTAGAGGTCCTGAACTGATGTCATAAGACGCTGAAACATCACTTCCATCGCTTCGATGTGAGTGGACAATGTTTTGACCGACTCTACCCTTGTCAGACTTGATGCAGGAGCATCTCCCATTATTTTAAGTATGTTTTGATATTGTGTTTACTTTCAGCATTGGAACGTGTTTACATTTCACCATTCGGTTCTACCTAGTCTTGTTTGTTGCAAGACTAGCTTGTAGAACAATTTTGTAAGTCAACTTAATTCTCTGTTTTGGATGTTTTATGTTGTAGTTAGGTTGTAGCCTAGGTTTATTTTCACATCTTTGTTTTATTTTGTAGTGATTGTAGTAGGATGTTTAGACTAGGAATTATTCACTTGTAATTGCACTACAAGGCACCTTCTAATCCTCAACATCCATCAAGCTCAAGTCATCCACAACTCAAATGCGCCAGCCCACCCACATCAAACCCCAATATGCACCAAGAAGCAACTCACAAACAAGGCCCAAGAAGCCCACCACACCAAGATCAAGTCAACCTCCAATCCTTCAAAATCAAGTCAACGTGCAGCACCATCCCAATCAACATGCGCATGCATCTCCTTGGCTGAAGCTTCAACTCATGACATCCCTTCACCAACATCTATTAAGAAACGCATGAAGCTCCACCAATCAGCCCTCAACAAAGCAGCTTGCCAACTCAAGACTTATCTCTTCAACAACAAGTTCGGATCCAACACATCTCTTCACCAACAGCTATTAAGAGGCGCATGAAGCTCCACCCAATCAGTCAGCTCTCAACAAAGCAGCACACCAATTCAAGAATATATCTTCCCATCATTAACAAACGTCTTCGGCTACAGTACCAACACTCCACTGCCCATCCTATCCAATGGAAAAATAGGATACAACATCTCATCTGGGCCATCCAAATTCAATCACTAATCAGCCACCATTAGATGAACTTGAGGGATTTTGTAACGTTGAGGATTAGGGGTTTTAAGCCTTTGTATTTTCCACACTTGCACCTTAGTCTATGATTTTGAGAAAGAAAACTTTGAGTTATGCATGAGCATCATCTTGGTTTGGTGGACTCCATACAAAACCCTTCTCTTCCCCTTCTCTTATTCTAGAAGTGCCGAGAGCTCCTTCCTCTCTTCTCTTCTTCCTCTTCTCCACAAAGCTATCTTTCTCTTCTTGAAGCCCTCTTACGTGTGGTAATCTTTAAATAAGTTATCCTTCATGTTTCTTCAATGCCAAGCAGAGGGGAAGCATCTTGAAGTAGCGGGAGCAGGGGGATTCCGAGAAAGGGGTCTTGGCCCCCCTCCCTATAGGGGGTCTCAGGTACTCTCAATCCGAGTAGGTTAATCTCTAAGGTTGCATGCTAGATTTCCTACTACGTGTGCTTATTGTTGTTCACTGTTGCATTGGCTATTATTGTTTACAACCCTTAAATCTTGTTGCGCATATTTAATCCCACCCCTTAAGAGCTACACACCTTAGGATTAGTCTTTGGGAGTTCCGCCCTTCTTCAGTGGTATCAGAGCAGCCCTAAGGTGCTCTTGTGTTGCATAAAAAATTTTGTTGATAAGTTTGAGTTTGTGATTTCATTTTCGGAATCTTCAACGCCTGTTGATTTCTCTGATTTAAGTTTGAGTTTGCTTTGGAAACCTGTGCTGAAGTTTTAGCTTGCGTCCAATTGTTTTGAGTTCTGAGTGGAAATCTGCAAATCTGCTTGTCGAAACTTGATTTATCTTTGCTGAAGTTTACTTAAATCTATTTTTCCTGAAATCTTTACTACTGTTTCTGCGCATTTGATTTTTCCAGCTAATTAGATTTAAGAGGAGGTCTGACGTTTTCTAAGCAATAGATACTCCTCTGATTTTCACTACTAGTGCTCATCTTCACAACGTCGCAGCAGATCCATTGCTGCTAGCTTCTTGAGAACCAAGCAAAATCAGTATTTTAGGATATTTTACTGTAGCTTACCATTTGCGGTTTCTAAAACATGTCCCCTAAACTTTGCTTGCTGTGTTTGTGCTCGACTTTCTGCGTGAACTCTGCTTGCTGAATTCTTCTGCCGAGATTCTGTTCTCTGAAGCTGTCTAGGTGTCTGACTGTGTTGCTATGTTATGTGTTTACTCATTTCTCTTGGTTACTACTGTTGAAAACGACTGAACTTTTGTGCTGAGTTGTGTGTTTGCTGAAATTCTACAACTACTCACTGTGTTTCCTGATTTTTCTTGCTGAAGCTTCGCTGACCTCTGGTGTTGTGTACTTCTGTGCGAAAATCTCAGAAATCTTGCTGTCTTCTTTGGAGTAAAATCTGGCTGTAAAACTATTTTGAAAATTCTACTGAAACCTTTGGGTTAAAACTTGCTGAAAACTATTGAACGTTGCTGAACTATTTCCAACCTTGAAGTAGGACAGAAGCGTGTGACAATGATACTAATTCAAAATTCAATTATTATTTTTTTATTTTGTTTTTAGAGAAACCAAAATTCAGAAATCAGCCAGAATTCAGTGCTACTGAAGAATATCATTTATGAAAAGTAGTTATGCCTTGTAGGAAAATCCATCGATTTAAAATTTGAACCTATTACACCAAGATGTAGAACAAAAGTAGTTCTTTAAAATCGTGTAAGAATTATTGCGTGAAGAACTATCAGGCATATATAATCACTGTAACAATATAGCTAATTAGATTGGAAAATTAAAACTGCACTGAACTGTTTCAGATAGCAATTGTTGCAATGCCTCATAGGCTGAACAGTTGAACCTGGGATTGCATCAACTGGTCCACATGAAAGAGCAAGATGTGTGCATCATTATCTGACCAAAGTTCAAGATCTTTGTTACACCGAATGTTTAAAACACCTGCAAGAAGAGAGCTAATCAGATTAGTTTTAAAACAAATGCAGGAATTAATAAGATATCAAAAGTGAATCAGCATAGTTATAGGTTGGATGTCCTTATGATGTAGGACAGGGGGGTCTAAACAGTCAAACAACGCTTTTGAAAAGGTTTTGATAAATAGCTTAATAAAAACCGAAGTTATACTAACGAGGTTTCAAAACTAATTTTTTTGTATTTTAAAATATATAGGAAAGCCGATTTAAACTAGAACAAAAGATAAAGATTACACTAGGAAAACAGTAAATGCTGGAAAATAAACTTACAGTGCAGCCCTTGAGAATTGAAGGGCTGTGCTTCCCGTTCTTCACCGGTCCAACTCTGATGGAAGGTGTAGGGTAGAGCTTACAAACAAACACAGAAGATCCGTACAAGTCACGGATTTTAATACAGGAATAAATCAAGGGGTGAGGTTAAGCCTCACAAATTCCCTTGCTAATCCTAAGCAACTAAAGAGAGGGGAAGAAGGAGAAGGGGAGGGGGAACGCCCCTCTTAGGCCACTCCAAGCGCAAGGTACAAGTTAAAATAAACAAGATTTAGTGTGTAGAAGAGTTCTTAAAATCTAATGAAGAAGTTAAGGAAGAAACTTAGCCGATTGGGATGAAAGCTCCTTGAGGCCGAGGATTGATGTTCTCCATGCTCCAAACCGAGGGTGAAGGAAGTTCTTCTTGTGATGGCGCACACAAATAAGGGAAAGAACTCCTTAGGGTTTCGGTGGGGAAGCTAGAAGGATGAGAAGAACTCGGCTAAAGGAGAAAACAAGCACTAACACAAGTAATTAACCTAGGCAACTAATAGACAATATTATTTCATCAACAAGTAATCGAATACAAGGGGGAAGACTATGCTTTTATAGGCGAGATGGAGCTAGGGCAGGATAGTCATTTGCTTCCATGCGCCTTCTACAAAGATGGATGGAATTTGAAATTCAAAATCATCATGAGGAGGTGGGCGCAAATCCTCTCTAAGAGCTTCTTTCTATGGATGATCTTCTCTTGGCAATTCATTAAATGGGCGATGAGAGTGTCTTCATAATGTTTGTTGGCGCATGGATAAGGATTTCAAATTTTGAATCCTTTCCATGAGAGCTTGGGCGGCAACAAGAGATGGCAACTCAACATAAATGTCTTCATAAATGCTCTCCTTTGATTGTGGATCTTGATGGATGTTCCCTTTGATTTTGGATCTTGATGGATGAGGGAATTGAATGCATTTCTTGATTGGAATAGAGGTGGTCGCATATCATGATGAGGTGGCTGATTTGATCTCTTGAATATGCGCCCAAGCAAGGATGGCAAGTGAGTCATAGCATGGCTTTGAAGTGAACTTGGACTTTGAAGTCTTCTTTCCTTTTCTGGAGCTGAACTTGGTGAAAGAAACCCTTATTAAAGGGGGGTGAAACCCTAAACATGCGCATCTAGCAAGCATGACGGAAAGAGGGTTTCTAAAAGATCGTATATGACAACCATATGATCAACTTGAAGCTATGAGTTTAGATCTATACCATAGCCATAGATTGGAGGTCGGCTTGGAAGAAGAGAGCAACTTTGATCTCCTCCAAAAGTTCACACACAAAGGCGATGAAGACTCCCAACTTGCGCACCTCTTGTGCTAGCAAAAGTGCCAAGATGTCAATGATCGAGTGTAGGGAAGAGATGAAGACTCCCTTTTGCTTGGCCGGTTCCTCCTCTTCTCGTCAAACACTCTCACTTGCTCGAGAGCAAAAATCGTTTCACCAAGCCACACGAGAGAGGTGTAACTGAAAAACATTAGGGAGACTTCAAGCCATGAACGCATATGCGTTTTCATTTTGGAACTTTCCAAAAATGGCAACCATTAAGAGTATGCGTTCATGCGTTCATGTCTCCATGAACCAAACGCAACTCCTTCTCCCTCTTGAACCATGCGCTCAACCCATGAGCCGGTTCAATACTCTTGGTTCAATAGCGAAACCAAATCAGCCCAAGCATTAAGTCTAGATCAAATTAGACCCCAAAGTCCAAGATCTGACCATTCATCATCTGACGCTTCTGATCGCATCGATCTAGCATCATCTCTCTCGATCGAAGCTTACCGATCTAAAGCCCTAATCAATCAAACATGATCAGACCAGATCTCACTTACAATCAGAGATTAAATCCCTTTAAACTGAACCGAAACAATTCAGTCCACACGATCTGACTTAAGCAAGCCATATCACCAAATTGTGCGACCCTAAGGGTTTGCTTTAAATGTCGGTAACGATAACTTTCGTTATCACGATCAGTGAGGGGTATCTAGCAACACATCACTGTCTCCCGATATAAAGGAAAGAGTCTTCCAAGTCTACACCCAAACCATGGCACAAGTGTGAATCAAACTCACGAGGCATGCATGTTTCCTTTGCCACTGGATGTTCTTATTGGACAAGCATGTCAAGCCTGTAACTCCAATACGATGAGCATGATTAGATCAGATGAACACAGTCATCTGGGTATGGCCATACACTATCTCAATCTTCTCATACAGGGGGGGCCCTTTAGAACATCACACTCCTTAAACAAGGAGACGGCAATCCTTTATCTATCACAAGTGCCCTAACCTGACTCAAGCTCACCATCCAAGATAGTCTATAATCATTATGTTTCAAATGATATTGAACTACCTCAAAACAATGACAATCATCATTTAGAAACACAAGTGATCTCAAGTCAAAGGACATGTGCCACTTGCTGCTTACAAGGATCATTCACATTGTGACAAGCAATGGAATATCCCAGTAGGGTCTGTCCAGTACATCCAATGTACCCATGAGTCTACATCTTATTCCATGCTCGAAGCATCCTATAAGATTAGCACACATATTAGTCTCAATCATATCAAGGCTGTCTCAAGTTCACCAAGATATCTCGACTAAGGACATATAGCCTGTCAGCCTAGCTGAACAGCTTTGAGACATTATTCAGAAGTACACTTATTACAGCAGACAAGGTAACAACCTGAATAATAACCATGCCTTTATAAACACAAGAGTTTATTACATGATACTTATTACAATCCCAAAGGCCTCAAACATTAGCCTTAAGGGCATACCCCAACACTTGGTGAGTGGACTTTGAGTGATGTTGAGCTGGAGCTTGAGCTGCTTCTTACTTGAGTGACCTGCCAAATGGAGCCTACTGTATGCATACACTACTCTATCATGATGCAAGAGTACAATAAGTTTCATGAATTACAATGCACTACCTACTACAAGTGGACTTACCATATTTGACTACATGATGCATGGTGTTATTGAAAACAACTTAACCTAAAATGCAATGCAAGAGAGAGGGGACTCTAAGGGAACCCATATCGATTAGGTACCCTACGAGTCCGAGCAGATCTCCTCAGAGCAGGGCTACTGCCTCCATCAGCTCTCCCCGGGTTGAAAGGATTCTCCTCTGGAGAATTATCCTTGTACCCTTGGAGTAACTCAGGGGCGGCTATAGCTAGCTCTGACTCTGGAAGCCATACCTCTTCACCATTAATGAGTCTAACTCGATAAAACACTTGTACCTCATTAGTGGTGAATTTGGTTTGGTCCTCGAGAATAGCCTCAATCTCCATTTTGTTGGTGTCATCTGGATCTGGTATGGGGATAGGCTCATGATAGAGGGTGAGATCCTCCACATTGACAGTGGTGGGAATCCCTAGTTCAGGTGGCAGGTCAAGGACATAGGCATTGTCGTTGACTTTGTCTATGATGGTGAAGGGGCCTAATCCTTTTGCTTCCAATTTGTGCCCTGTCCCGTGGATGCGCTCCTCACGTGCTCGTAGGATCACTTTATCACCTGTGGAGAATAACCTTTCTCGGCGATGTTTGTTAGCAACTTCGCGATAGTGATTAACAAACTCTAGCATTTTAGAAAATATTTCAGCATGCATTTGCGAAGTATGTAAAGCAAAGTCACGAGCAGGTAAAGAAGTCCTAAAGTGTCTGGGTAGAGGGAAGAGATCTATGGGTTTGTTAGGTTGATACCCTAAGTTGGCTTGGAAAGGGGAGAGACCTGTGGTTTTGTTGACTGTACTATTGTAGGAAAACTCGGCGGTGGGTAAGAGTTTGTCCCAGTTGCCAGGATGTTCACTTACTAAACTCCTAAGAATACTCCCAAGTGATCGGTTGACCACTTCAGTCTGCCCATCTGTCTGGGGATGGTAAGCTGTAGAGAACTTGAGTTTTGTTCATAGAAGGTTCCATAGGGTCCTCCAAAAATGGCTCACAAACCTAGGGTCTCTATCAGACACTATAGTTAAGGGTGTCCCACGAAGCCTGACAACTTCTCTGGAGAAGAGTTTAGCAACATGGGAGGCATCGGTGGTTTTAGTGCAAGCTATGAAATGGGCCATCTTAGTAAATCTATCGACTACCACAAATATAGAATCATGTTTAGCTGATGTTCGGGGTAGTCCTAAAATGAAGTCCATACTAAGGTCCATCCAAGGGGCTTGGGGAATAGGCAAGGGAGTGTACAGGCCGGGACTGTGCTTGTGGACTTTAGTGAGCTGACAAGTCCTACAGTGCCTCACGACCTTAGCTACATCCTGGTAGAGGTTCAGCCAGTAGAACCGTTCCTTTACAAGGGCTTGGGTCTTATCTCGACCGTGGTGCCCGGCAGATCCGCCTCCGTGTAATTCCCAAACAAGGAATTCTTGGATGGATGTCTTAGGCACACAAAGGGTTGGTCCAAGGAAGAGATACCCATCCCTAAGGGTGTAGAGGGGGTGACTTAATGGGTCTTGACTAAGATCAGCATATAAAGTAGAAAAATCAGGACATTCAAGATAAGCATTTTTCATGGAATCAAAGCAGGTAACTTCAACATGCATCTTGTTCAATAATAAAGTTACTCTACTGAGGGCATCTGCTACTTTTTTTTCAGATCCTGATTTATGTCTAAGCACAAAAGTATATTGTTGTAGGTATTCGACCCACTTAGCATGTCTTGAGTTTAATTTCTTCTGAGCACTTAGATATGAGAGGGCCTGATGGTCACTATTAAGAGTAAACTCCCTATGAATGAGATAATGTCTCCAATACCTTAGGGCTTGGACTACAGCATAAAATTCCTTATCATAGGTAGAATATTTTTGTTTTGCCTCATTGAGCTTTTCACTAAAGAAGTGATGGGGTCACCAAGCATGCAACATTCAAACAACGCGCAGCTACTCTAAGGGAGGAACTCACCTTGCACCCTTTGAGAATAGAAAGGGTGACCTTCCCGTTCTTCACCGGTCCAATGGTGGAATCTCACGAAGTAGGGCCCTATGAGCTTACATACATGGCATTGCAGCATCCCACACATGCGTGGGTGAATTGGAAAGAATATTAAGAGGCCATTCACATAAGAACATTCAAGGGGGAGACTAGACCCCAAATTCCCTTGCTAACACATTTTGGGGCTAACTAACTAAGAGGGGAGGATGGGGGTGCGTTGGTATATCCTCCTTGATCTTGCGCCACCTATAAAGATATTATATGAGTGTAGATGGATGCTCAAACTCGTCAAAGAAGATATCAACCAAGAAATGGGAACTTAGCTAGAGTATGGGATGACTTGTTCTCGGCAAGTTGCTTGAAGCACCATCTTGAGTCATGGTTGCAACCAACTCCTTCTTGGGATTGAGACTTCTTCAAGGCTGATAGGGGCAGTGGGGTGAGCTCTTGATCTCAGAACATGCGCTGGTGGTGGAGGCTTGAGGAAGTGAGGAAGCAGGGAACTCTCGGCAAGGTGTGGAAGAGGGGAAGGGGGAAGGTGACACACACCAATAGAAGACAAACTTCTGAAATTTGAAAATGCTTTCAACACTAACTGATGACTTTACAAGAGGAATACATCATATAGGGGGCTGTCAACGGTTGCCTCCCTTCCCTAAGCACATGACAAACTTAATGACAAGAGCAGGTTGCGTTTCCTTCCCTAAGTACATGACACATTGAGTGAACAAGGGCAGGTTGCAGGCGGTTGAAGGGGCTGAAGGAGTTGTCACTCTTCAGCTGATGTGTGCAGCTTCTAGAAGTAGGAAACTCTGCATTGCTGGTGGCGTGCAGACCTCTTCTTGGCAGTGGTGGTTGGCGAATGATGGGCTGAAAAAGGGAGCTGTCATTCTGCAGGAAATGGAGACAGCTTCTTGAGGCTGAAATTCTGCAAAGCTGCTGGCGCATGATGGCTGTAAGGGGCTGCAAAAGCTGGTGGCTGGTGCATGTTGACTTTAAGGGGCTGCAACAGCAGGTGAGGGAATGGTCTTGTCCATCTTTGCTTCAAAGGGGAAGGGGCGGTTGGAGGTAGAGACAAATCCCCATGGCTGCCAACTAGGATGGTGGAGTGTTGGGTACTTGTGGTGATGCTCCTTTGAGTTGGATGGGCTGGTTCTCACATGAGATGGGCTCATGGGCTCATGGCATCTCTTGGAGTTATCTTGACTTGATTTTGACTTGCATCCCAAAATGGAGTTGACCTATACTATTACATCAATTTCATGCACTAACCTACCATACATAAGTGGCGGATCCTAGGGATGTAACTACATGGTGTAATTGTTGGGTGGATCTAACCTACCATATGATGCAAGTTATGCTAGGAGATCTAACTTAAAGGATGCATGCAATGCAAGGAATGAAAATCTAACTTAAAGATGCATGCAATGCAAGAGATGGAAATAACTTAAAGGATGCATGCAATGCAAGGAATGAAAATCTAACTTAAAGATGCATGCAATGCAAGAGATGGAAATTTAGGTGCCCTAGCTAGGGTAACCTTAAACTCCATTTGTATTTCCGTGGGTCATGTCGCCTCCCCACATCAGCTCTCCCCGGGTGAGAAAAATTCTTCTCCGAAGAATTGTCCTTATCCATGAGGAGCTTTGAGGTAGTAAGGGTGAGTTCTTCCTCGGGGAGCCAACCCTCTTCACCATGGTCATATCCAACTAAGTAGAGTAACTCTACCTTATCACGGGTGAAATGGGTTTGGTCCTCAAGGATGGACTCAATCATATGCTCACAAGTGGGGTCATAGTATGGGGTGGAATGATGCTTATGCAATATGAAGTCATCCACATCAAAAGTGATGGGAGTCCAAAAATCAGTGTCAACAGCATCACAGCAATCAATCTCTTCATCCCAATCTTCATGCTCCTTAAATTCAGGGTCTCCTACACAGAAAGTCCTTTCTCGGCCATATTCATTAGTATGTTTGTGGTATACAGGCCTACTAAAAGATTCAGGTATAACAAAATCAAAGTGTTCAAGTTCTGGGAGGGAAAGCAAATCATTATTCAATTGAATTTTCTTTAACCCTAGGGTACTAAGGCCAGACTCAAGGTCTAAAGGAGAGATGGGAGATGTTGCCAACTCAGACAAGTTAGGTTCTAAATCATATCCTAGCATGGGAAACTCAAGAGGATCTAAAGTAAATTCTACTTCATATTCAGGTGAGCTAATGTCTAACTCAAGAAGGGTGAGGGGCGCCTCTAGGATTGGACTTCCTAAGGAAAAAAGAAATGGCTCTCCCATATCTGGAGTAAGATCCTCAAGGCTAAACTGGGGGAGCTCTATCATGTCATAAGGAGAAGGTTGATATAGGTCAGTCCCTATGGGGTCAACTTGAGTGGGGTCATCCCTAGAGTCTTGGGTTATAAGCCCATGTTCAATTGGCCCTAAATGTGGCTTAGGAGTGTGGGTGGCAAGACCTAAGAGATATGTTTCATGGGTCATTGGATCAAAGGTCAAGTCTTCTAGGCCTTGAAGTTGAGGTTCTCCTAATGTTTGGGACTTAGGATCTTGGTCAATGAGAAAAGGATCTAGCATGGGTTCCATCTTAGGCAAAGTAAGGGATCTTAACTCATGTTGATTGATATCTAAAGGTGAAGGATCCTCTATTTCTAAAAGTTTTGGCTCTAGGGGTGGGTTTAGACCTAAGTTGTAAAGTTTAGTGCTAGATGGCTCAGAAGTGGTCAAAGAAGGGCCTAGACAAGATGGTATGTCTACCTTAATCTCTAAATATGGTTGAGTAAGATACTTAGGCAGATCATCCATAGAGAAAGGTTCAAACTTAGGTTGAGTCAAGCCTAAAGTGTGGTGGTCCTCTAATTGAAGGTGTTGGATTTCTAAAGTGTCTAGAGGCTCATCTAAACTTTCACTAAGGTCAAGTGGCTTGGAACCTAATTGTGCACAACCTATTGAAGAGTTCTCTAAAGTTTTCCCTATGTCATGAAGAGTAGGTTCACATGGTTCAAGCACTTGATCTAAACATGGGAGCCCTAAAGGGTGAGGCAAACTAGTCTCATAGGTTACTAAGGGTAGGATAGCTTCCACTAAGTCTATCCTAATATGATTGGGTTCAAGTTCTTCCATAGGCTTAGGTGAGATTGTTCTTAAAGGTGTGGACTTAGTAAGACCGTTGTGGATGTCAAGAGAGTTTTCCTTAAGTTGGTTGAGTTCTTGTTTGGGTTTTATGGACAACATGATTTGACATGGAGGTAAGTCTTCAATGGGTTCCCTAGACTTGATTTGAGATTGGCTTTGGGAGGGTAGCTTTGGTTCTAAGGCTTGATTGAGCTCCATGGTTTGATTGACTACCTTAGGGGCTTTGGGTCTTGGATGGTCAATTTTCCTTTTATAAAATCTCTTAAGATTTTGCTCCACCTCACTAGCTATTTGAAAAGCATCTTCTATTGTGTATATGGGGTAGTAGGTGAGACCTCTCTTAATCTCAAAGCTAAGACCATCTCTAAACCGGTTAAGCATAACCCTAGGAGCTTCTCTAGTACTATGGTAGAGGGTTTTGAACTTTAGTATATATTCAGCTACATTCATGTCCTCTTGGGTAAGCAATTTTTCATTGAGAGATGTAGGGTCATATATTTCTTTTATCATGTCATCCCATCTCTTGATGGGTTGTCTATTGCCTCTTAGGGGATTGAATCTAGTAGTCATTTTTGAAATGAGTAGAGTTTGAAAATAGACCCTAAGGTGATAAATATAGCTAGTCAAATTCTTTCAAGCACCTAGGTCCAAAAATCGCCTTAGTAGTAGGAAAATAAAGTTTTGGTCTTATAAAATCCTACTATAAGAGCCTAAGCTCTGATACCAAGATGATGGGGTCACCAAGCATGCAACATTCAAACAACGCGCAGCTACTCTAAGGGAGGAACTCACCTTGCACCCTTTGAGAATAGAAAGGGTGACCTTCCCGTTCTTCACCGGTCCAATGGTGGAATCTCACGAAGTAGGGCCCTATGAGCTTACATACATGGCATTGCAGCATCCCACACATGCGTGGGTGAATTGGAAAGAATATTAAGAGGCCATTCACATAAGAACATTCAAGGGGGGAGACTAGACCCCAAATTCCCTTGCTAACACATTTTGGGGCTAACTAACTAAGAGGGGAGGATGGGGGTGCGTTGGTATATCCTCCTTGATCTTGCGCCACCTATAAAGATATTATATGAGTGTAGATGGATGCTCAAACTCGTCAAAGAAGATATCAACCAAGAAATGGGAACTTAGCTAGAGTATGGGATGACTTGTTCTCGGCAAGTTGCTTGAAGCACCATCTTGAGTCATGGTTGCAACCAACTCCTTCTTGGGATTGAGACTTCTTCAAGGTGTTGGGGTATGCCCTTAAGCCTAATGTTTGAGGCCTTGGGAATGTATCAGTATCATGTAATAAACTGTTATGTTTATAAAGGCATGGTTATTATTCAGTTAGCTACATTGTCTGCTGCAATAGATGTTCTTCTGAATAATGTCTCAAAGCTGTTCAGCTAGGCTGACAGGCTATAATGTCCTTAGTCGATGTATCTTGGTGAACATGAGACAGCCTTGATATGGTTAAGACTAATATGTGTTCTAGTCTTATAGGATGCTTCGAGCATGGAATAAGATGTAGACTCATGGGTACATTGGATGTACTGGACAGACCCTACTAGGATGTTCAATTGTTTGTCGCAATGTGAATAATCTTTGAATATGACAAGTGGCACATTTCCTCTGACTTGAGATCACTTGTGTTTTCTAAATGATGATTGTCATTGTTTTGAGGTAGTTCAATATCATTTGAAACACAATGGTTATAGACTATCTTGGATAATGAGCTTGAGTCATGTTAGGGCACTAGTGATAGACATAGGATTGCCGTCTCCTTGTTTAAGGAGTGTGATGTTCTAAAGGGCCCCCCTGGATGAGATGATTGAGAAAAGTGTATGGCCATACCCAGGTGACTGTGTTCATCTGATCTAATCATGCTCATCATATTGGAGCTACAAGCTTGACACGCTTGTCCAATAAGAACATCCAGTGGCAAAGGAAACATGTATGCCTAGTGATCTGGATTCACACTTGTGCTGTGTTTTGGGTGTAGTCTTGGAAGACTCTTTCCTTTATATCGGGAGACAGTGATGTGTTGCTAGATACCCCTCACTGATCGTGATAACGTGAGTTATCGTTACCGACATTTAAAGGAAACCCTCAGGGTCGCACAATTTGATGATATGGCTTACTTAAGTCAGATCGAGTGGACTGAATTGTTCGGGTTCAGTTTAAAGGGATTTAATCTCTGATTGTGAGTGAGATCTGGTCTGATCATGTTTGATTGATTAGGGCTTGAGATCGGTAAGCTTCGATTGAGAGATTGGATGCTAGATCGATGAGATCAGGAGCATCAGGAGATCAACGGTCAGATCTGGAGCCTTAGGGTTTAATTTGATCTAGACCATATCACTTGGCTTAATTGGTCTCTGGACCAAACCAATTTGAACCGGCTCGTTTAATGAGCACATGGTTCAAGGGGAGAGGAGTTAGCGACTTGTTCACTTGGCGTGAACGTTTGAGGCTGTGTGGGTTTCTATTTTTAGAAACCATGATCTCGACATGGACACCTCTCACGTTCGAAGAGAAAAACGCTATTCTCGCCTCTCGCCCATATGGTTATTCCTCTTGACGCTTTCGTGTGTGGCGACGCCCTGAAGGTAGAGGAGGATTCGGCCAAGAGAAGGACACATCTCATCTTTCCCTTTCACTCGACAAGGACCTCTTGGAACCTTGCTAGCACAAGGAGCACCAAGGGAGGAAGCAACATCATCTTGTGTGTGACGATTTGGAGGAGAGCTCTCTTGTTCTCTTGCTTCCAAGGCGCCTTCCATAATATGGCTTCGGTATGAGTTCTTTTCATGCTTTAAAGTTGATCATAATACATGCTATGCGATTTTGAAAGCCCTAGATTCCGCTAGAATTTTATTGCGCCTCCTATTAGGGTTTTCGCCCCCCCCCCCTTGTCTAGGGGACCTTCAATTGGTATCAGAGCAGGTTTTCATGCATGTTTTATGATTGCTTGAAAATGATTGTGATCCATGTTTTGCGCAAATTCATAGATCTATAGTTACATGCTTTATGTTGGCGAAAATGCATGCTAGTAATAGATATGATTTTCTCCTTGGCGCATGTTAAGTTGGCGCATATATTATATTGTAGTTTTTCTTAAAACTTAAACACTTGCGCGTATACCACTAGATCTAAGGCCTTACATTAAATCCTTAGACGGGTTATTAGGGTTGAAGTCACCCCCTAGGTTAGATCCAAAAGTCTGATCAGACCATCTGACAGCCTTGACGGGTTGACCAGGTAGCACCTGTGCGCAAGCACGTGGTGGCTACAGGTCGACTGCAGACAGGCGTGTAGCGATGTCTGATTGAGACAACTAGTGAACACACATGAGTTAGGCCCGGGGTCACACCCGCTTGCCAGACCTCATTGTGGTTGTTCAGCCCTGGCGCATGCATTGTTGACCTTATGGTCGACTCAAGTCAGTTAGGACTTGGTGCATGCAAGGGCAGTGGATCTGACTAGGATGGATGAGTGGATCCCTAGTAATGGACCGTTGTAAGGTTGTAGGGCAAATAAGGAAATTAAAATTGATGCCTATGGGTTTTCGAAATTTAAATTTTCTTGAATGGATCACATGTTGATTGATGCCATGTGTTTGTCTATTTACTCTTATGTGGGCTGCCCGTTTTTAATGTGTGCTGTGCTGGGGCCTGCGTGCCTGGGAATTAATTGTAAATTAATTTTTTATTTTTGTGATCTGCGAATCACAGTTTAATTAATTTATAATGTGTAATTGACCTGCGTGTCAATCTTGTCTAGATAGTTAAATTTGTAATTTAATTAGACAAGAGCACAGAGCACACTTGGCAGAGGCGCTTGCAGCAGTGGCTGGACCAGGTGGGAGGTCTAGGGTTCGACCCTAGGACCTGGCGCAAATTCCTGGTGGGCGCACCAGAGCTGCAGATGGCGCTTGGGCCCAGGTTTGGGCCAGATGAGCAGCAAAAGCCCTATGAAGAAAAGCAAGTCAAGACTTAAGTTAAATTAAGGTCTTACTAGGGCTATGGGCTTTTACCACATAAGATTCATGCTTTCTTTTATTATTGTTTAAATATTAGAATTGCATGATTAGTTTATCTTTTGCTATCACCATAGGAATTGCATGATAGTGAAGAAGATAAAAAGACCGTTAAAATCCAACGCTAAAATATCAAGCTCGTAAGCCTTCTGACGCGAAACCTCACTGTTCTGATTATCGTTGGAGCCGTGTTGTACCCACTCAGTGGGCACGTCCATCTATCTTCAGACGGTGTGGGATTACACCTGTGTGTTACAGAGTAGGGATTTATCCCTTCTCGTTGCTCAGCATAGCACATGGTGGTCCAGGGAGTAGGTCGGGTCAGCTTGACCATGTAGGCTACATATGTGGCGCATATGGTAGCACATGGAGGCAGCCATCTGTGGGATCAGAGACTGTGTTGTACCAACTCAGTTGGCACAGTCTGCTGGATTGCCCAGATGAAGGGGAATCGCACGGGTTGGCGATCGGCAGGGACTGCCTACCGGAGATTAGTGCTTGTACTCTCTGTGCATCTTATCTCGCCTGAGCGGGACGCGGAGACCAAGTATGAAATCCGGATCCCATCTCACTAAAAGAGTGTCTACTCTTTCGGACTGTTTAATGGATTTTTCAGTCAGATAAAATAGTGAGAAAAAGAATCTTTCTTAAGTCCTGATTGATTCTTAACATTGATACTGACCTTGCTGTTCTTGCATTGTTGTAGATACCTGCAGCAACGAACACCATGAACTTCAATGTGCGATCCCTACTGGAAAGGGAGAAGTTTGCTGGGCCGAACTTCTCTGACTGGTTCGGACACCTTAAGATCGTTCTTAAGGCAGAGAGGAAACTGTATGTCCTCGAGACGGCGATACCGCCTCAGCCCGCTCCGAACGCCGCAAGGGCGGTTCGGGAAGCCTATGAAAAGCACGTCAATGATAGCATTGATGTCGCTTGCCTGATGCTAGCGTCTATGACGCCACCGCTGCAGCGTCAGCATGAGGATATGTCTGCTATAGACATGATAGCAAACCTCAAGATGCTGTATGCTGCACAGGCGAGGACTGAACGCTATAATTTGACGAAGCTCTTCTTTCAGAGCAAACTGGCTGAAGGGAGCCCAGTGGGAGCTCACGTGCTCAAGATGATTGGGCACAAGGAGGCTCTAGAGAAACTGGGGCATACCATCAACCAGGAGCTTGCTGTGGATATTATTCTGCAGTCTCTCCCGCCTTCATTCGACGCGTTCATTATTAACTTTAATATGAACAAAATCGATTGTACTCCGGCAGAGCTGCTGAATATGCTCCTCACTACTGAGGAGACTCTGAAGGGAAAGCCTTCGACCTCTGTCTTAATGGTTCCTTCCAGGAACAAGAAGAAGGGGAAGAAGGGCAAGACCCCTATCAAGAGTTACAGCAAGGCTCTGAAGCAGAAGGTTAAGCGGTCCAAGGAATACAGGTGTTTCCACTGTGGCCAGCTGGGTCACTGGAAAAAGGACTGTAAAGCGCTCCAAGGAGATAAGAGGGGAAGCATCGCTTCTGGCTCAGGTATATTCGTGACTAATGTCATGTTTTCTTCTTCTATATCATGGGTGTTGGACACTACATGTGGAGTTCACATTTGTTCAAATGTGCAGGAACTCAAGAGAAGAAGGCAGGTGGGACAGCATGAGGTGGACCTACGAGTTGGAAACGGGGCACGGGTTGCTGCTGTTGCTGTAGGAGACTATTTCATTTCTTTACCATCTGGACTTGTATTGGAACTAAACAGTTGTTATTTTGTTCCCAGTATTACTAAAAATATTATCTCCATTCCTGCTCTTGTCAGGAAGGGTTTTTCCTTTGAATGCAATATTTCAAAGTGTGTTTTATCTTATGATAATATTGTTTATGCAACTGGTTCAATTAACAATGGGTTATACATGTTGGACATGGAATGTTCTATACAGAAAATTGATATTAAGAAAGCCAAGAATGCTGATGACAGCACCTTGCTATGGCATAGTCGTTTAGGCCATATTAACGAGAAACGCATTAAGCGGTTGCATGATCATGGACTGCTGGGATCATTCTCCTACAAGGAGATTGATACATGCAAAGCTTGTTTAATGGGCAAAATGACGAAGTCACCTTTTCCTAACAAAGGACAAAGGGCTTCAGGTTTACTTGACCTTATACACACTGATGTGTGTGGGCCATTTAGTAAACATGCCAGAGGTGGCTATCAGTACTTCATTACCTTTACTGATGATTTCAGTAGATATGGGTATGTCTTTTTAATGAGACATAAAAGTGAATCTTTTGACAAGTTCAAAGAGTTCAAGAATGAAGTACAAAATCAGCTAGGCCGAAATATCAAGGCACTTCGCTCAGATCGAGGTGGAGAATACCTAAGTCATGCGTTTACTGACTATCTGAAGGAGTGTGGGATTATCTCACAGCTCACTCCGCCAGGAACACTGCAATGGAATGGTGTGTCCGAGAGGAGAAATAGAACGTTACTTGATATGGTTCGTTCTATGATGAGTCAGGCTACTCTTCCATACTCCTTTTGGGGTTTTGCACTGGAAACAGCTGCAAAGGTACTAAACCGAGTGCCATCCAAGGCCGTTTCAAAAACTCCATATGAGTTATGGTATGGGAAACAGCCAAGCTTGACATTTATCAGGATCTGGGGCTGCGAGGCTTATGTCAAAAAGCTCGCCTCTGGGAAACTAGAGAGCAGATCTGACAAATGCATCTTTGTCGGTTACCCTAAGGAAACTAAGGGTTATTATTTCTACGATCCCAAAGAGAACAAGGTTTTTGTTGCTCGGACGGCCATATTTCTTGAGAAGGAGTTTCTTCTGCAAGAGGCAAGTGGGAGAGAAATAAAACTGGATGAGAATCCAGAGGAAGGACAAAGTACTCAAGCAGAATTGGATGAGCCTGAGCCAGTAGATCAGGTTATTGAACAACCTGAGGCTCAGATATCACGGGAACCGCGAAGATCGGGAAGGATTCGTCGACAGCCTGAGCGCTATGACGGAGTCTACATCATTGATCATGATGAACCCCTCACTTATGCGGATGCGGTCAGTGGACCGGAGTCAGCTAGATGGCTTGAAGCTATGCGAGCCGAGATGGACTCCATGTCAGATAACCAAGTTTGGGATTTGGTTGATCCGCCTCCGGGAGTTATCCCTATAGGCTGTAAGTGGATCTTCAAGAAGAAGATTGACATGGATGGTAACGTGGTTACCTATAAAGGCAGGCTAGTTGCGAAAGGTTTCAAACAAATCTACGGGATAGATTATGATGAAACTTTCTCACCTGTAGCTATGTTCAAATCTATTCGGATTCTTTTCGCGATAGCTGCATATTATGATTATGAGATCTGGCAGATGGATGTGAAAACAGCTTTCCTTAATGGAAATCTGGATGAGGATGTGTATATGACACAACCTGAGGGTTTCACTAATCCATCAGATCGTCATAAGATATGCAAGTTAAAGAAGTCCATTTATGGACTTAAGCAAGCATCAAGAAGCTGGAATATTCGTTTTGATGAATCAGTCACGGAATTTGGTTTCATCAAGAACGAGGATGACCCGTGTGTATATAAGAGGTTTAGTGGGAGCGTAATTACTTTCCTAGTCCTCTACGTCGATGATATCTTGATCATTGGAAATGACATTCCTGAAATGCATGCTGTGAAGGCATGGTTAAGGAAATGTTTCCAGATGAAAGATTTAGGAGAAGCAGCCTATGTATTAGGTGTGAAGATCTACAGGGATAGATCTAAGAGGCTTCTCGGGCTGTGCCAGAGTACTTACATCGATAAAGTCCTGGAAAGATTTCATTTAGAGAATTCTAAACGAGGATATCTTCCAGTCAGACATGGTCTGAGTCTTTCGAAGAGTCAGTGTCCACAAACACAGACTGAGAAAGATGAAATGGACAATACGCCTTATGCTTCGGCTATTGGATCCATTATGTATGCGATGTTGTGTACTCGCCCAGACGTTGCTTACGGGTTAAGCGTGACCAGTCGTTTCCAAAGTAATCCAGGTCAGGCACACTGGATTGCAGTCAAGAACATTTTAAAATATCTGCGGAGGACCAAAGATATGTTCTTGATATATGGTGGTCAGGAAGAACTCAGTATTGAAGGATATACTGACGCTTCGTTCCAGTCAGACCAGGATGATTTCCGATCGCAATCAGGCTATGTTTTTAGCTTGAATGGAGGAGCAGTGGTGTGGAAGAGTTTCAAACAGTCAACTGTTGCTGATTCCACAACAGAAGCCGAGTATGTTGCAGCCTCGGAAGCATCCAAGGAGGCAGTGTGGATTCGTAAGTTCGTGAGAGAACTTGGTGTTGTTCCTTCGAGTGCAGATCCTTTGGTTATCTTCTGTGATAACACTGGAGCAATCGCACAAGCAAAGGAACCACGGTCGCACCAGAAGTCCAAGCACATACAGAGAAGGTTTCATTTGATCAGGGAGATCATAGATCGTGGCGAGATCAAAATCTGCAAGGTTCATACAGATGACAATCTGGCAGACCCGCTTACCAAGCCTCTGTGATGCGGACAGGAACCACAAGCCACGAAGATACAAGTGGAGCCTAAAGGTGCCATAGACAAAGACTCGTGAGGTCACAAATAAGCTAGCATGCTTAATCAAAAGCTAGCTCAATAAATAACAAAGTGAAGCTCAAGTCACATTCCAAATAACAAGTTGCTGCATACAAATCCACAACCGAGACCTACATCGAGCACAAGAGGAAACAAAGGATTTAATCAAATCTTGGATCTCATCCAACGGCAACACTCATCTTCATCAACGCTGGAACCTTGCGACGTTCATCTTCAACCAAAGATGGAAGCTCTCCAACGCACGTTTGCAACCAACGTTCATCTCCAGCCAAGAAAGGAAACTTCTCCAACGTATCCCCTCAACGTCTCTCCCTGCAGCCAAAGAAAGAAGCTTCAACGTTCACCCCAACGTCTCTCCCATCTTCTCTATATGTATCACGCATCCATGCTTGTAATCGATAGTTTTTTGAATGAATGAAATAGTTTCTTCGTCCATGAAATCGGATGTCTCCTTTCTCCTCTGAGGCGCTTGTGTCGCCTATCCTTCCCCTCACCTCCTTCTAGGGCTGAGCCCCTTCCTCCTCTCTTCCCCTCTACCTCTAATTCTCCTTCTCTGTTCGCTGTAATCATCCGCAACTTCAGCCCAGATTTCGAAACTTTGCGACTTCGCCGCCGACGATCCACCGGCCGGATCTCCACGAGACTTCGGCCACCACTCTCTCTCCCCAAGACGAAGCCACAGCCACCGGCATCCATCCATCCGACTCTCCGATCACCGGAATCGAAACTTCCTTTCGATCCCCTGTTCTCGCCCTGATTCCGCCCTCAGATCCGCCTTTCATCGTCGATCTCCTCCGTCCGGCCATCTTTCATCTCCAAACTCCGGCCACATCCTCTCCTCAGCCACAGCATCCTCCAGTAGTAGCAGGTTCCGAGTTCGTGCACCACCGGTTGTCCAGCGACGAACTCTGCTCCATCGCGCAACGTCCCCTGTTTCCGCCAGTCTTCCGCCCCAGCTCCACCTTTCCTCGTCGCCCTCCTCCGACCGGCCACCATTCGACCTCAAACTCCGGCCACGACGTCCCCACAACCATACCAACCTCCAGTTGTAGCAGGTCCGGCGAACGACCACCACCCGACGAACGGCGGCCACCTCTGCTCCACACTCGCGCCTCCCCTGTTCTGCTGAACAGCGCATCCCCGCCCCCGCCTGCGTTGCCACCCTCGCCTCACCCCACCACCAGCCGTCGGTGTTCCGACGATACCGACGTCGCCTCGTCTCCTCCTTGCTTCCAAATCCTCCGACGAGCAATCCACGCTCAAGCGTCGATGAACGACGCAAACCTTGCGTTCCCTGTTTCTGATCTCCATGAATTTCCTGCCTCAACTTTCTGTTCGCTAATCTGAATCTGTTTGTTTGCGCAGGTATTTTTAGCAATCGGCGCCACCAAAATCTTGATCTTTGGCGTCATGAGGAAGAACTCACTTTGCTCTGCGAGAGGACGAGTTGATCCAACTGAAGCTACAATGGATCAGTCCGAAAGACATGACAACTCCTCGTAAATAATATTTTGTAGCACTAAAGTCTATTTGCTATTTTCTAGCTGTTTTCTGAATTTTACACTTTATTTTGAAAATTAAAAAAAATAATAATAATAATAATCGGGCTTTAATTAGTATCATATTTCGTGTCTCCACCCTGCATCTTATTTCGTGTCTCCCCCCTGCATCACTCTGGCGCAGCAGAAGCATGAGAAGCACTGTAATAATATGGGTTTGAGATTTCTCAACCATTAGATTAAGTACAAGTGGGAGATTGTTGGGGTATGCCCTTAAGCCTAATGTTTGAGGCCTTGGGAATGTATCAGTATCATGTAATAAACTGTTATGTTTATAAAGGCATGGTTATTATTCAGTTAGCTACATTGTCTACTGCAATAGATGTTCTTCTGAATAATGTCTCAAAGCTGTTCAGCTAGGCTGACAGGCTATAATGTCCTTAGTCGATGTATCTTGGTGAACTTGAGACAGCCTTGATATGGTTAAGACTAATATGTGTTCTAGTCTTATAGGATGCTTCGAGCATGGAATAAGATGTAGACTCATGGGTACATTGGATGTACTGGACAGACCCTACTAGGATGTTCAATTGTTTGTCGCAATGTGAATAATCTTTGAATATGACAAGTGGCACATTTCCTCTGACTTGAGATCACTTGTGTTTTCTAAATGATGATTGTCATTGTTTTGAGGTAGTTCAATATCATTTGAAACACAATGGTTATAGACTATCTTGGATAATGAGCTTGAGTCATGTTAGGGCACTAGTGATAGACATAGGATTACCGTCTCCTTGTTTAAGGAGTGTGATGTTCTAAAGGGCCCCCCTGGATGAGATGATTGAGAAAAGTGTATGGCCATACCCAGGTGACTGTGTTCATCTGATCTAATCATGCTCATCATATTGGAGCTACAAGCTTGACACGCTTGTCCAATAAGAACATCCAGTGGCAAAGGAAACATGTATGCCTAGTGATCTGGATTCACACTTGTGCTGTGTTTTGGGTGTAGTCTTGGAAGACTCTTTCCTTTATATCGGGAGACAGTGATGTGTTGCTAGATACCCCTCACTGATCGTGATAACGTGAGTTATCGTTACCGACATTTAAAGGAAACCCTCAGGGTCGCACAATTTGATGATATGGCTTACTTAAGTCAGATCGAGTGGACTGAATTGTTCGGGTTCAGTTTAAAGGGATTTAATCTCTGATTGTGAGTGAGATCTGGTCTGATCATGTTTGATTGATTAGGGCTTGAGATCGGTAAGCTTCGATTGAGAGATTGGATGCTAGATCGATGAGATCAGGAGCATCAGGAGATCAACGGTCAGATCTGGAGCCTTAGGGTTTAATTTGATCTAGACCATATCACTTGGCTTAATTGGTCTCTGGACCAAACCAATTTGAACCGGCTCGTTTAATGAGCGCATGGTTCAAGGGGAGAGGAGTTAGCGACTTGTTCACTTGGCGTGAACGTTTGAGGGTGTGTGGGTTTCTATTTTTAGAAACCATGATCTCGACATGGACACCTCTCACGTTCGAAGAGAAAAACGCTATTCTCGCCTCTCGCCCATATGGTTATTCCTCTTGACGCTTTCGTGTGTGGCGACGCCCTGAAGGTAGAGGAGGATTCGGCCAAGAGAAGGACACATCTCATCTTTCCCTTTCACTCGACAAGGACCTCTTGGAACCTTGCTAGCACAAGGAGCACCAAGGGAGGAAGCAACATCATCTTGTGTGTGACGATTTGGAGGAGAGCTCTCTTGTTCTCTTGCTTCCAAGGCGCCTTCCATAATATGGCTTCGGTATGAGTTCTTTTCATGCTTTAAAGTTGATCATAATACATGCTATGCGATTTTGAAAGCCCTAGATTCCGCTAGAATTTTATTGCGCCTCCTATTAGGGTTTTCGCCCCCCCCCCCCTTGTCTAGGGGACCTTCACAAGGCTGATAGGGGCAGTGGGGTGAGCTCTTGATCTCAGAACATGCGCTGGTGGTGGAGGCTTGAGGAAGTGAGGAAGCAGGGAACTCTCGGCAAGGTGTGGAAGAGGGGAAGGGGGAAGGTGACACACACCAATAGAAGACAAACTTCTGAAATTTGAAAATGCTTTCAACACTAACTGATGACTTTACAAGAGGAATACATCATATAGGGGGCTGTCAATGGTTGCCTCCCTTCCCTAAGCACATGACAAACTGAATGACAAGAGCAGGTTGCGTTTCCTTCCCTAAGTACATGACACATTGAGTGAACAAGGGCAGGTTGCAGGCGGTTGAAGGGGCTGAAGGAGTTGTCACTCTTCAGCTGATGTGTGCAGCTTCTAGAAGTAGGAAACTCTGCATTGCTGGTGGCGTGCAGACCTCTTCTTGGCAGTGGTGGTTGGCGAATGATGGGCTGAAAAAGGGAGCTGTCATTCTGCAGGAAATGGAGACAGCTTCTTGAGGCTGAAATTCTGCAAAGCTGCTGGCGCATGATGGCTGTAAGGGGCTGCAAAAGCTGGTGGCTGGCGCATGTTGACTTTAAGGGGCTGCAACAGCAGGTGAGGGAATGGTCTTGTCCATCTTTGCTTCAAAGGGGAAGGGGCGGTTGGAGGTAGAGACAAATCCCCATGGCTGCCAACTAGGATGGTGGAGTGTTGGGTACTTGTGGTGATGCTCCTTTGAGTTGGATGGGCTGGTTCTCACATGAGATGGGCTCATGGGCTCATGGCATCTCTTGGAGTTATCTTGACTTGATTTTGACTTGCATCCCAAAATGGAGTTGACCTATACTATTACATCAATTTCATGCACTAACCTACCATACATAAGTGGCGGATCCTAGGGATGTAACTACATGGTGTAATTGTTGGGTGGATCTAACCTACCATATGATGCAAGTTATGCTAGGAGATCTAACTTAAAGGATGCATGCAATGCAAGGAATGAAAATCTAACTTAAAGATGCATGCAATGCAAGAGATGGAAATTTAGGTGCCCTAGCTAGGGTAACCTTAAACTCCATTTGTATTTCCGTGGGTCATGTCGCCTCCCCACATCAAGAAGGCTATGGGATGACCTTCTTGGCTTAGGGTTCCCCCTATGCCAACTCCAGAGGCGTCACAATCTACCTCAAAGACTTTACTGAAGTCAGGCAATCTAAGGACCGGGGCGGTGGTCATTTTATCCTTAAGTTCTTGGAAGGCTTTGCTAGCAGCTTTGGTCCAGGAAAATTCACCTTGTTTTAGGCAACTAGTGATAGGTGCCACTATAGAGCTGAAGTTCCTTATGAATCTCCTATAGAAGGTAGCTTGGCCATGGAAACTTCTGACCTCAGTGATGGTCTTAGGTTCAGGCCAATCTTTGATGGCTTGGATTTTGGACGGGTCGGCTTGAAGGCCGTGTTCAGACACTATGAATCCTAAGAAGATCACACTATGATATAAAAAGGAGCATTTCTTGAGATTGATGTAGAGTTGCTCTTCCTTAAGAAGGTCAAGGGTCTTCCTAAGGTGCTCTAGGTGTTCCTCTTTAGTCTTACTATAGATGAGGATATCATCAAAGTAGACTACCAGGAATTTTCTAATGAAAGGCTTTAAGACTTGGGTCATAAGTCTCATGAATGTGGAAGGAGCATTAGTCAAGCCAAAAGGCATGACTAACCATTCATAGAGACCATCCTTGGTCTTGAAAGCGGTCTTCCATTCATCACCTAGCCTTATCCTGACCTGGTGGTATCCACTTCTTAAGTCAAGCTTACTAAACCACTTAGAGCCAACTAACATGTCTAGCATGTCATCAAGTCTAGGAATAGGAAATCTATACTTTACTGTGATTTTGTTTATGGCTCTGCAGTCTATACACATGCGCCAACTGCCATCCTTTTTAGGGGTGAGTAGAGCAGGCACGGCGCAAGGGCTTAGACTTTCTCTGATATGTCCTTTCTCTAATAGGTCATCTACTTGCCTCTTAAGTTCTTGATGCTCGGTGGGGTTCATCCTATAATGGGGTAGATTGGGAAGGGTTGAACCAGGGACAAGATCTATTGCATGCTGGATGTCCCTAAGAGGTGGAAGACCTGTGGGTAGTTCTTCAGGAGTAAGCTCACTATACTGTTCTAAGAGGGCTTCTACTTCAGGGGGTGGTTTGCTCTCTTCCTCTTGGTTGACTTCCTTCAGGACTAAGGTGTATAAAGGTTGATCAGGTCTATAATCCTTAGGTCTCATGAGCTGAAGGGTTGGTTGTATGGTTTTGGTCTCTTCTATTTTTCCTTTATTGGTTGAGACTTTAAGCTCTCTAGGCATAGATGGTTTAAGTTTGATCTTTTGACCTGAGTGACTAAAGACATAGGTGTTAGTCCGACCGTAGTGGACTACATCCATGTCATATAGCCATGGTCTGCCTAGGAGGACTTGAGCGACATCCATGGTGATGATGTCACACCAAATTTGTCCATCATAGGTACCAAACTGTAAAGGCACTAGACTCCTATGGGTTACTGGCACACTGGACTGGTTGACCCAAGAGATGTTATAAGGGGTTGGGTGAGCTTCCATCTTAAGCTTAAACTTGGTGACGGCAGAGTGGGAGACAGCGTTGAGACTACTTCCCCCATCTATCACTACTTTGCACATGTTTCCATTGCATTTTGTGTAAGTATGGAAGATACTAGTTCTTCGCCAATCATCCGTGGGTGAGGGTTTGATCAGTGTACACCTAACAACTCCTAAGGTGCTTTGGGCAGGCTCTTCACTACTATCATATTCATTGTCTTATAGGATTTGGCAGTCAGAATCTGGGTCATTAATATCTTCAAGTCTAGGGGTTTGGTTTTCCTCACCTAGGTATAAGACCCGTTTGGGACAGTCTTTCATATAGTGTCCATATTGTTGACACCCATGGCATTTGATTCTAGATGCGTCTGGATAACTAGAGGGCTTGGGTTTAGAAGTACTAGAGCTTTGAGGTTGAGTTGGTTTAGGAGAGCTTTGAGGTTGGGTTGGTCTAGGATTTGGTCTAGAGGCACTAAACTCTTTCCTATAGGCAACCTTAAGTTCTTGTTCAATCTCCTTGGCTCTAAGATGGGCAACTTCTATGGAGTCTATCTGGTAGTAGGTAAGGCCCTTTCTAATCTCAGATCGGAGACCATTTTTATACCTGCTAAGGGTAAATAGAGGGTTTTCTCCTGGGTTTCCCCTAAGGAGGAATTCCTCAAAGCTAGCAGTGTATTGGTCAACGGTCATTGATCCTTGGGTTAAACTAGAGGCTTGGTCAAACAACTTACTCTGAAAGTATGAAGGGACATACTTCAGTTTAAGTTGTTGGCGCATTTCTAGCCAAGTTTCTATGGGGGGTAGGTTGAGCCTTTCTTGGTTGTTCTCTATATTGGTCCAATACAACCTGGCATTTCCCTCAAGAAGACACTTTGCAAGTCGGACCTTGCTGTGCTCAGGGATCATGCTCCACTCGAAATATTGTTCGAGCTTGGTTGTCCAATCCAAGAAGTCTCGGGGTTCTAAAGAGCCATTGAAGGTTGGGGGATTGAGTTTGATAGCGCGGTGCACTTCATCCTCCCTAAACCTAGGTTGGGGTGGGGTTTGAATGGGAGGTCCATTCCACATAGTTGGTTGGTGTGCATGGTTAGGATTGGGGTATCCATTCCATGTTGGTTGGGGTTGGGTCCCTACATGGTGTGGATTAGGGTATCCATTCCACATAGGTTGGGTGCCTGCACGGGTTGGGGTTTGATGCCCGTTCCACGCAGGTGGTTGTTGGGTGTCTACATGATGAGGACTAGGGGGTTCACTAGCATGATTAGAAGACCTTTCCCTAAAGTCGTGGAACTCAGTGGTAAGTTGGTTAAGGCTTCGGGTAAGGGTCCCTATTTGCTCAGTTAAGAATTCAAACTTCTCATTCATGGCCGTATGGTCCATGGTGGGATTTTGTTCTTGTTGTTGTGTTTTAGACCGAGTTTGCATGGGGTTTTTTTAAAAAAAATACAGATTTTGAAAATAGAGCAAGTGATAGATAAGTACGTAGTCAGATTCTTTCAAACAACCTAATTCCAAAGACCGCTTAGAAGTAGAAAATAAGTTTGAGGCTTAAAATTCTAGTCTAAGAGCCTATGCTCTGATACCAAGCTGATGTAGGACAGGGGGGTCTAAACAGTCAAACAACGCTTTTGAAAAGGTTTTGATAAATAGCTTAATAAAAACTGAAGTTATACTAACGAGGTTTCAAAACTAATTTTTTTGTATTTTAAAATATATAGGAAAACCGATTTAAACTAGAACAAAAGATAAAGATTACACTAGGAAAACAGTAAATGCTGGAAAATAAACTTACAGTGCAGCCCTTGAGAATTGAAGGGCTGTGCTTCCCGTTCTTCACCGGTCCAACTCTGATGGAAGGTGTAGGGTAGAGCTTACAAACAAACACAGAAGATCCGTACAAGTCACGAATTTTAATACAGGAATAAATCAAGGGGTGAGGTTAAGCCTCACAAATTCCCTTGCTAATCCTAAGCAACTAAAGAGAGGGGAAGAAGGAGAAGGGGAGGGGGAACGCCCCTCTTAGGCCACTCCAAGCGCAAGCTACAAGTTAAAATAAACAAGATTTAGTGTGTAGAAGAGTTCTTAAAATCTAATGAAGAAGTTAAGGAAGAAACTTAGCCGATTGGGATGAAAGCTCCTTGAGGCCGAGGATTGATGTTCTCCTTGCTCCAAACCGAGGGTGAAGGAAGTTCTTCTTGTGATGGCGCACACAAATAAGGGAAAGAACTCCTTAGGGTTTCGGTGGGGAAGCTAGAAGGATGAGAAGAACTCGGCTAAAGGAGAAAACAAGCACTAACACAAGTAATTAACCTAGGCAACTAATAGACAATATTATTTCATCAACAAGTAATCGAATACAAGGGGGAAGACTATGCTTTTATAGGCGAGATGGAGCTAGGGCAGGATAGTCATTTGCTTCCATGCGCCTTCTACAAAGATGGATGGAATTTGAAATTCAAAATCATCATGAGGATGTGGGCGCAAATCCTCTTTAAGAGCTTCTTTCTATGGATGATCTTCTCTTGGCAATTCATTAAATGGGCGATGAGAGTGTCTTCATAATGTTTGTTGGCGCATGGATAAGGATTTCAAATTTCGAATCCTTTCCATGAGAGCTTGGGCGGCAACAAGAGATGGCAACTCAACATAAATGTCTTCATAAATGCTCTCCTTTGATTGTGGATCTTGATGGATGTTCCCTTTGATTTTGGATCTTGATGGATGAGGGAATTGAATGCATTTCTTGATTGGAATAGAGGTGGGCGCATATCATGATGAGGTGGCTGATTTGATCTCTTGAATATGCGCCCCAAGCAAGGATGGCAAGTGAGTCATAGCATGGCTTTGAAGTGAACTTGGACTTTGAAGTCTTCTTTCCTTTTCTGGAGCTGAACTTGGTGAGTGGACTTTGAGTGATGTTGAGCTAGAGATTGAGCTGCTTCTTACTTGAGTGACCTGCCAAATGGAGCCTACTGTATGCATACACTACTCTATCATGATGCAATAGTACAATAAGTTTCATGAATTACAATGCACTACCTACTACAAGTGGACTTACCATATTTGACTACATGATGCATGGTGTTATTGAAAACAACTTAACCTAAAATGCAATGCAAGAGAGAGGGGACTCTAAGGGAACCCATATCGATTAGGTACCCTACGAGTCCGAGCAGATCTCCTTAGAGCAGGGCTACTGCCTCCATCACCTTAGGTCTGTACTCTACGGTCGTGAGGACAATGATACAGAAATCGTGAGAGGGTCTTAAGACGAGGGAATAAGAAAGCATGTCGGAGGGAAAACCCTGGAAAATCGATGAAAAATGTCACATAAAGATGCGATTTAAGCAATACCAGCGAGCCGGAGAAAATGACACGACTACGAATGTAATGTACTCACCTCACTCGTAGAGCCTCTCTTCCCAGCAACCACGTGCGCATGGGTTCTGACGCAGGGCGGAAGTTTGTGAGAATGCTGGAGAAGAGAAGAGAAGAGGAAAGGAGAGAAGAGAAGAGAAGAAACCCTTAGCTTAGCAAGCTAAGGGGGAAGAGAAGAAGCTACATACCCTAAACCTAACCTCACAATGAGGAAGACACCAACAAAGGCTCCAAAAATATTCATTTCAACTTAATCCAAACATAAAGATTACAATGCCTTTTAAATCCCTTTCACCCTCAATGGAAATGTTGTCACTCAATGGATCTTGTGGCTGTCTACTCTTTGTTACAAAATGAATGATGGAGATGAAGCCGACTCTTGGACTCCTTTACTTGTGAACGAAGCAATTGTAGAATTTGTGGACACATGCTTCTTGGCCAGAATTGCAGGCGCGTGCTTGTTGGTATTCCCGCTGAAGAGCATGTGCGCATTAGAGATTTAATTGCCGCTGGAGATTGCTGGCTTTGCTAGCGCATGGAGCTTGGTGGAGATGAGTCATGCTAAATGTTGCTGGCACATGCTAGATGTTGCTGGTGCAATGTTGACTTCATGTGGATTATAATTTGATTTGCATGCGTATGTGAAGAGGTGCATTGTCTTTCCAAGTGTTTAGCCGAATGGTGGAAGATCAATCTTGGCTTTGGAGTGTTGACTTTGTTTGACCTAAATTGTTGACTTGTCATTGGAGTGCCTTGATTTAATTTGATGAGCTTGGCTGAAGATTTGAGGTTGACCTTGTTTTGAGTCATTTCACCATTGAAGCTTGATGTTGACATGGCTAATATTGACTTGTCTAATCCTACTAAAATAAGGGGAATGCAAACCTAAACTAATTGCAGCCTAATATATTAACATGGAATTTAAAGTGCTTTTAAGGAAATAAATCTAAACTACTCCTAATTGCAACAAAACAAAGGGAAAATAAACACATAATTAAGTTCTCAAAGATGCTCCTGCATCAGGTTCCCTTCACGACACCATGAAAGACCAGGCTCCCCTCGTTCTGGATGCCAAGTAAGGACCGGAGGTGGTAGCTTCATTGTCAGTGAAGAATGAAATGTAGCAATTGCAAACAATAGTTGAATTGAAGAGAAAGGTGGCGGCGGTGAGTTGGTGTCACCCTAACTGTTTTGACTGAATTTGTAAGTGCAAGAATTGAGAACAAAGGTGGCTAGAAGAGTAATCGGACCACGCTAGGTGTGACTACAACTCACTCTCATAACTCCCTTGGGCTTAATGCTGGACCTAGGCATCGCAGGAGGAAGCAGCTACTACCAACTACCCTCTTACACACCAAAAGCACAAGGGAATAAAATCCTAACTTGAATAAAGTAGGGGCTACCAACTAAAGTCGCTAGAATCTTTAGGGGCTAGCGCATGGGCTGAGGACCTTGGGTTGTTGACTAGGCCGTTGTGACGCTCTACACCATCTCCAAGTTGGCCGTGATGAAGCAGCAAGACCTACTAATGGTGGGCTGATTCTGCACAGTACTAGCTGACTCTCAGGCTGTGTTGTACAGGCAGTTATTGTAGCGGTAGTTGCTCGAGTCTTGAGGGGGTCTTGTTGGGAAGCTTGTCAAATTCACAGGACAAATCAGCTCTGTTGAGGCAGATGACGGGCTAACTATACCCACTCTACTTCCCCATGAATAGTACCATCATTTTCTGGACTTCCGCGAGATTCACGGTCGTGGCAAGGGAGTCATAACCTAACGTTCCGCCATAGCAGGGTAGTTATAACAGTTGTCATTGGGTATATCATGAACCATATGAGAGGTTCAATGAGCCCATAGAGGATTTGCTCCTTCCTTGCGAGGAAGCTTGATGTTCATGGGCCCCACATATGAATGCATGATTGAAAGTGTATGGCCATACCCAAGTGAGAACCTGATTTAGTCATGACTATTAGATTGGGTTAAATAAGTGTGACAAACATGTCCAATCAGGATATCAGCCTGGCAAAAGGACTAGAGTGTGCGTGTACTTTGTCGCAGTTTTAGGGGATGTCGATGACGACTCCATTCTGATGAATTGGGTAGCAATGATGCACTGCTAGGTGTCATTCATTGCTTGTGATGACTTGAGGTTATCACTGTCAACGTCTAAGGAACCTACAGGGTCACACACCTAGACACTTGGTTGAGTTGCCTATGATCGAGTCATTTGGTTGATTCGAGTTAGTTTGGGAGTCCGATGCATCGCGGATGTGTTTGATATCATGGGCGTGCGCTCCTTTACGGCCAGGAGGGTCAAGCAGTGAACAGCTCAACGAACTTCAGCGGATGGACAGACGGCCGTGAACATGATCACGAGCAGGCCGTGATCATCGCGGCAAAATCTGAAAAAACCGGTGATTCCAAACGCAAACACGGTCATGGCCGTGAACACCATCATGGCCAGGCCGTGAACACCATCATGGCCAGGCCGTGAACACCATCATGGCCAGGCCATGAACATCTCGGTGGATTTTGATGAATCAAGGCGTGAAGCAGCGCATGGGCATGCCCCCATTCTAGATCTCGGTCACGACCATGAAGACCATCATGGCCAGGCCGTGAACATTTTGGCAGACTCTAGTGCACTAGATCACGGGCGTGAACGCCATCACGTCTAGACCATGAACACCCCTGAAGACGCCCAATTGCCCTGGAGACCTCGGTTCGACGTACATCAACCCCTGTACCATGTTTCCCCACCACAATAGCACCTGAAGGAGCCCAACAAAGTGATAATCCGATGGTCTCAATGCTCAAGTAAACCCCCGGACCGCTACATGGGAGTCATCAGCCCACTTTTAGTCCATACCTAGGTCCTTCAGCCCGTGGGCTGTTGGGGTATGCCCTTAAGGCTAATGTTTGAGGCCTATGGGAATGTATCAGTATCATGTAATAAACTGTTATGTTTATAAAGGCATGGTTGTTATTCAGTTAGTTACATTGTCTGCTGCAATATATGTTCTTCTGAATAATGTCTCAAAGCTGTTCAGCTGGGCTGACATGCAATTATGTCCTTAGTCGATATATCTTGGTGAACATGAGACAGCCTTGATATGGTCAAGACTAATATGTGTTCTAATCTTATAGGATGCTTCGAGCATGGAATAAGATGTAGACTCATGGGTACATTGGATGTACTGGACAGACCCTACTAGGATGTTCAATTGTTTGTCACAATGTGAATATTCCTTGAATGTGACAAGTGGCACATTTCCTCTGACTTGAGATCACTTGTGTTATCTAAATGATGATTGCCATTGTTTTGAGGTAGTTCAATATCATTTGAAACATAATGATTATAGACTATCTTGGATGGTGAGCTTGAATCAGGTTAGGGCACTAGTGATAGACATAGGATTGCCGTCTCCTTGTTTAAGGAGTGTGATGTTCTAAAGGGGCCCCCTGGATGAGATGATTGAGAAAGTGTATGGCCATACCCAGGTGACTGTGTTCATCTGATCTAATCATGCACATCATATTGGAGTTACAAGCTTGACAGGCTTGTCCAATAAGAACATCCAGTGGCAAAGGAAATATGCATGCCTTGTGAATTGATTCACACTTGTGCTATGGTTTGGGTGTAGTCTTGGAAGACTCTTTCCTTTATATCGGGAGACAGTGATGTGTTGCTAGATACCCCTCACTGATCGTGATAATGAGAATTATCGTTACCGACATTTAGAGGAAACCCTCAGGGTCGCACAATTTGATGATATGGCTTACTTAAGTCAGATCGTGTGGACTGAATTGTTCGGGTTCAGTTTAAAGGGATTTAATCTCTGATTGTAAGTGAGATCTGGTCTAATCATGTTTGATTGATTAGGGCTTGAGATCGGTAAGCTTTGATCGAGAGATTGGATGCTAGATCGGTCAGATCAGGAGCATCGAGAGATTGACGGTCAGATCAAGAACTTAAGTGTTTATTGTGGTCTGGACTGATTGCTTGGTTTATTTGGTTATTGAACCAAACTTAAGTGAACCGGCTCATGGATGAGTGCTTGGTTCAATTCAAAGAAGAGAGGAAAATGCGATTGGTTAAATGCATGAACACATGATCGCATGAAAGAGTGAGGTTGGCTATTTTTAGCAACCACGTCTCCATGTCTTGTGTGGAGCGCATATCGTGTGGCCTCCTCTCTATTCTCGTCGCCTCCTCTCGTGTTGATCATTATTCTTCACGCCTTGAAGAGTCGAGAAGAAAAACAAGCAAGCTCTCTCTCATTTCCCATACGAAGGACTCCTTGAAGATTTGCTAGCACAAAGTCGCCAAGGAAGTAGTCGCCTTCTCATTGTGTGCGTCATCTAAGGAGAAGAGGCACTTGCGTCTTTGATTCTAAGACACCATCAAACCGATGGCAATGGTATGATTTTATCTCTTGTGCAATCGGTTTTTAAGTTGATAATAATACATGCATCAAAGGTCCTAGAAACCCTCCTTTCCGTTGCTTTAAAAATTACATGCGCCTATCTAGGGTTTCGCCCCCCTTATTTAGGGGTTCTTTCAATTGGTATCAGAGCCATTGTTTGCATGTTTCTATGATTGCTTAAAACTTTGTGATCCATGTATAAGTATGCTTAGATCTATAACATGCGCATATTAGATGTTCCATGCGAAAAATATATCATGTTACATTCAAACCTTGGCGCATGTTCTTGGCGCTTGTTTTTGTATGTTTTTCTCAAAAACTTATATCACATGCGCGTATAACCTTAGATCTAAGGCACCTACTGTAAACCCTTAGATGGGTTATTAGGGTTGAAATCTCAGTCTAGTCAAGATCCAACCAGTCTGATCAGACTATCTGACAGCCTGAATGGGTCGACCAGATAGCACCTTGGCGCAAGCCTGAGGTGGCTATAGGTCGACTGCAGACAGGTGTGTAGCGATGTCTGATTGAGACAACTAATGAACACACATGAGTTAGGCCCGGGGTCACACCCGCTTGCCAGACCTCATTGTGGTTGTTCAGCCCTAGCGCATGCATAGTTGACCTTATGGTCAACTCAAGTCAGTTAGGACTTGGTGCATGAAAGGGCAGTGGATCTGACTGGGTCTGATGAGTGGATCCCTAGTAATGGACCATTGTAAGGTAGTAGGGCGAATAAGGAAAATTAAAATTGATCCCAAGGGGTTTTCGAAATTTAATTTTTCATGAGTGGATCACATGTTGGTTGTTGCATATGCTTGTTTATTTCTTCTTATGTGGGCTGCCCGTTATTAATGTGTGCTGTGCTGGGGCCTGCGTGCCTGGGAGTTAATTGTAAATTAATTTTTATTTTTGTGATCTGCGAATCACAGTTTAATTAATTTATAATGTGAAATTGACCTGCGTGTCAATCTTGTCTAGATAGTTAAATTTGTAATTTAATTAGACAAGAGCACAGAGCACACTTGGCAGAGGCGCATGCAGCAGTGGCTGGACCAGGTGGGAGGTCTAGGGATCGACCCTAGGACCAGGCGCATATTCCTGGTGGGCGCACCTATGCTGCAGATGGCGCTTGGGCCCTGGTTTGGGCCAGATGAGCAGCTAAAGACCCATGAAGAGCAAGTGAAGACTTAATTTAAGTTAAGGTCTCACTAGGGCTATGGGCTTTTACCACATAAGATTCATGCTTTCTTTTATTGTTTAAATATTAGAATTGCATGATTAGTTTATCTTCTGCTATCACCATAGGAATTGCATGATAGTGAAGAAGATAAAAGACCGTTAAAATCCAACGATCAAATATCAAGCTCGTAAGCCTTCTGACGCGAAACCTCACTGTTCTGATTATCGTTGGAGCCGTGTTGTACCCACTCAGTGGGCACGTCCATCTATCTTCAGACGGTGCGGGACTACACCTGTGTGTTACAGAGTAGGGATTTATCCCTTCTCGTTGCTCAGCATAGCACATGGTGGTCCAGGGAGTAGGTCGGGTCAGCTTGACCGTGTAGGCTACATATGTGGCGCATATGGTAGCACATGGAGGCAGCCATCTGTGGGGTCAGAGACTGTGTTGTACCAACTCAGTTGGCACAGTCTGCTGGATTGCCCGGATGAAGGGGAATCGCACGGGTTGGCGATTGGCTGGGACAGCCTACCAGAGATTAGTGCTTGTACTCTCTGTGCATCTTATCTCGCCTGAGCGGGACGCGGAGACCAAGTATGAAATCTGGATCCCATCTCACTAAAAGAGTTCTACTCTTTCGGGCTGTTTTGCTGGATTTTTCAGCCAGATAAAATAGTGAGAAAAAGAATCTTTCTTAAGTCCTGATTGATTCTTATACATTGATACTGACCTTGCTGTTCTTGCATTGTTGTAGATACCTGCAGCAACGAACACCATGAACTTCAATGTGCGATCCCTACTGGAAAGGGAGAAGTTTGCTGGGCCGAACTTCTCTGACTGGTTTGGACACCTTAAGATCGTTCTTAAGGCAGAGAGGAAACTGTATGTCCTCGAGACGGCGATACCACCGCAGCCCGCTCCGAACGCCGCAAGGGCGGTTCGGGAAGCCTATGAAAAGCACGTCAATGATAGCATTGATGTCGCTTGCCTGATGCTAGCGTCTATGACGCCACCGCTGCAGCGTCAGCATGAGGACATGTCGGCTATAGAGATTATAGCGAACCTCAAGATGCTGTATGCTGCACAGGCAAGGACTGAGCGCTACAATTTGACGAAGCTCTTCTTTCAGAGCAAACTGGCTGAAGGGAGCCCAGTGGGAGCTCACGTGCTCAAGATGATTGGGCACAAGGAGGCTCTAGAGAAACTGGGGCATACCATCAACCAGGAGCTTGCTGTGGACATTATTCTGCAGTCTCTCCCGCCTTCATTCGACGCGTTCATTATTAATTTTAATATGAACAAAATCGATTGTACTCCGGCAGAGCTGCTGAATATGCTCTTGACCACTGAGGAGACTCTGAAGGGTAAGCCTTCGACCTCTGTCTTAATGGTTCCTTCCAGGAACAAGAAGAAGGGGAAGAAGGGCAAGGCCACTGTCAAGAGCTACAGCAAGGCTCTGAAGCAAAAGGTGAAGCGGTCCAAGGAATACAGGTGTTTCCACTGTGGCCAGCTGGGTCACTGGAAAAAGGACTGTAAAGCGCTCCAAGGAGATAAGAGGGGAAGCATCGCTTCTGGCTCAGGTATATTCGTGACTGAGGTCATGTTTTCTTCTTCTATATCATGGGTGTTGGACACTGCATGTGGAGTTCACATTTGTTCAAATGTACAGGAACTCAAGAGAAGAAGGCAGGTGGGACAGCATGAGGTGGACCTACGCGTTGGAAACGGAGCACGGGTTGCTGCTGTTGCTGTAGGAGACTACTTCATTTCTTTACCATCTGGCATTGTATTGGAACTAGACAATTGTTATTTTGTTCCCAGTATTACTAAAAATATTATCTCCATTCCTGCTCTTGTCAGGAAGGGATTTTCCTTTGAATGCAATATTTCAAAGTGTGTTTTATCTTTAGATAATATTGTTTATGCAACTGGTTCAATTAGCAATGGGTTATTCATGTTGGACATGGAATGTTCGATACAGCAAATTGATATTAAGAAAGCCAAGTATGCTGATGACAGCACCTTGTTATGGCATAGTCGTTTAGGCCATATTAACGAGAAACGCATTAAGCGGTTGCATGATAATGGACTGCTGGGATCATTCTCCTATAAGGAGATTGATACATGCAAGGCTTGTTTGATGGGTAAAATGACGAAGTCACCTTTTCCTCATAAAGGTCAAAGGGCTTCAGGTTTACTTGACCTTATACACAGTGATGTGTGTGGGCCATTTAGTAAACATGCCAGAGGTGGCTATCAGTACTTCATTACCTTTACTGATGATTTCAGTAGGTATGGCTATGTCTATCTGATGAGACATAAGAGTGAATCTTTTGACAAGTTCAAAGAGTTCAAGAATGAAGTACAAAATCAGCTAGGCCGAAATATCAAGGCACTTCGCTCAGATCGAGGTGGTGAATACTTGAGTCATACGTTTACTGACTATCTGAAGGAGTGTGGGATTATCTCACAGCTCACTCCGCCAGGAACACCGCAATGGAATGGTGTGTCCGAGAGGAGAAATAGAACGTTACTTGATATGGTTCGTTCTATGATGAGTCAGGCTACTCTTCCATACTCCTTTTTGGGGTTTTGCGCTGGAAACAGCTGCAAAGGTACTAAACCGAGTGCCATCCAAGGCAGTTTCTAAGACTCCATATGAGTTATGGTATGGGAAACAGCCGAGCTTGACATTTATCAGGATCTGGGGCTGCGAGGCTTATGTCAAAAAGCTCGCCTCTGGGAAACTAGAGAGCAGATCTGACAAATGTATCTTTGTCGGTTACCCTAAGGAAACTAAGGGTTATTATTTCTACGATCCCAAGGAGAACAAGGTTTTTGTTGCTCGGACGGCCATATTTCTTGAGAAGGAGTTTCTTCTGCAAGAGGCTAGTGGGAGAGAAATAAAGCTGGATGAGAATCCAGAAGAAGGACAAAGTGACCAAGCAGAGTTGGATGAGCCTGAGCCGGTAGAACAGGTTATTGAACAACCTGAGGCTCAGATATCACGGGAACCGCGAAGATCGGGAAGGATCCGTCGACAGCCTGAGCGCTATGACGGAGTCTACATCATTGATCATGATGAACCCCTCACTTATGCGGATGCGGTCAGTGGACCGGAGTCAGCGAGATGGCTTGAAGCTATGCGCGCCGAGATGGACTCCATGTCAGATAACCAAGTTTGGGATTTGGTTGATCCGCCTCCGGGAGTTATCCCTATAGGCTGTAAATGGATCTTCAAGAAGAAGATTGACATGGATGGTAACGTAGTTACCTATAAAGGCAGGCTAGTTGCGAAAGGTTTCAAACAAATCTACGGGATAGATTATGATGAAACTTTCTCACCTGTAGCCATGTTTAAGTCTATTCGGATTCTTTTCGCGATAGCTGCATACTATGATTATGAGATCTGGCAGATGGATGTGAAAACAGCTTTCCTTAATGGAAATCTGGATGAGGATGTGTACATGACACAACCAGAGGGTTTCACTAATCCAGCAGATCGTCATAAGATATGCAAGTTAAAGAAGTCTATTTATGGACTTAAGCAAGCATCTAGAAGCTGGAATATTCGTTTTGATGAATCAGTCACCGAATTTGGTTTCATCAAGAACGAGGATGACCCGTGTGTATATAAGAGGTTTAGTGGGAGCGTAATTACTTTTCTAGTCCTCTACGTCGATGACATCTTGATCATTGGAAATGACATTCCTGAAATGCATGCTGTTAAAGCATGGCTGAGGAAATGTTTCCAGATGAAAGATTTAGGAGAAGCAGCCTATGTATTAGGTGTGAAGATCTACAGGGATAGATCTAAGAGGCTTCTCGGGCTGTGCCAGAGTACTTACATCGATAAGGTCCTGGAGAGATTTCATTTAGAGAATTCTAAACGAGGATATCTTCCAGTCAGACATGGTCTGAATCTTTCGAAGAGTCAGTGTCCACAAACACAGACTGAGAAAGATGAAATGGACAATACGCCTTATGCTTCGGCTATTGGTTCCATTATGTATGCGATGTTGTGTACTCGCCCAGACGTCGCTTACGGGTTAAGCGTGACCAGTCGTTTCCAAGGTAATCCAGGTATGGCGCACTGGATTGCAGTCAAGAATATTTTAAAATATCTGCGGAGGACCAAAGATATGTTCTTGATATATGGTGGTCAGGAAGAACTCAGTATTGAAGGATATACTGACGCTTCGTTCCAGTCTGACCAGGATGATTTCCGATCGCAATCAGGCTATGTTTTTAGCTTTAATGGAGGTGCAGTGGTGTGGAAGAGTTTCAAACAGTCAACTGTTGCTGATTCCACAACAGAAGCCGAGTATGTTGCAGCCTCGGAAGCATCCAAGGAGGCAGTGTGGATTCGTAAGTTCGTGAGAGAACTTGGTGTCGTTCCTTCGAGTGCAGATCCTTTGGTTATCTTCTGTGATAACACTGGAGCAATTGCACAAGCAAAGGAACCACGGTCGCACCAGAAGTCCAAGCACATACAGAGACGGTTTCATTTGATCAGGGAGATCATAGATCGTGGCGAGATCAAAATCTGCAAGGTTCATACAGATGACAATCTGGCTGACCCGCTTACCAAGCCTCTGGCGCAGCAGAAGCATGAGAAGCACTGTAATAATATGGGTTTGAGATTTCTCAACCATTAGATTAAGTGCAAGTGGGAGATTGTTGGGGTATGCCCTTAAGGCTAATGTTTGAGGCCTATGGGAATGTATCAGTATCATGTAATAAACTGTTATGTTTATAAAGGCATGGTTGTTATTCAGTTAGTTACATTGTCTGCTGCAATATATGTTCTTCTGAATAATGTCTCAAAGCTGTTCAGCTGGGCTGACATGCAATTATGTCCTTAGTCGATATATCTTGGTGAACATGAGACAGCCTTGATATGGTCAAGACTAATATGTGTTCTAATCTTATAGGATGCTTCGAGCATGGAATAAGATGTAGACTCATGGGTACATTGGATGTACTGGACAGACCCTACTAGGATGTTCAATTGTTTGTCACAATGTGAATATTCCTTGAATGTGACAAGTGGCACATTTCCTCTGACTTGAGATCACTTGTGTTATCTAAATGATGATTGCCATTGTTTTGAGGTAGTTCAATATCATTTGAAACATAATGATTATAGACTATCTTGGATGGTGAGCTTGAATCAGGTTAGGGCACTAGTGATAGACATAGGATTGCCGTCTCCTTGTTTAAGGAGTGTGATGTTCTAAAGGGGCCCCCTGGATGAGATGATTGAGAAAGTGTATGGCCATACCCAGGTGACTGTGTTCATCTGATCTAATCATGCACATCATATTGGAGTTACAAGCTTGACAGGCTTGTCCAATAAGAACATCCAGTGGCAAAGGAAATATGCATGCCTTGTGAATTGATTCACACTTGTGCTATGGTTTGGGTGTAGTCTTGGAAGACTCTTTCCTTTATATCGGGAGACAGTGATGTGTTGCTAGATACCCCTCACTGATCGTGATAATGAGAATTATCGTTACCGACATTTAGAGGAAACCCTCAGGGTCGCACAATTTGATGATATGGCTTACTTAAGTCAGATCGTGTGGACTGAATTGTTCGGGTTCAGTTTAAAGGGATTTAATCTCTGATTGTAAGTGAGATCTGGTCTAATCATGTTTGATTGATTAGGGCTTGAGATCGGTAAGCTTTGATCGAGAGATTGGATGCTAGATCGGTCAGATCAGGAGCATCGAGAGATTGACGGTCAGATCAAGAACTTAAGTGTTTATTGTGGTCTGGACTGATTGCTTGGTTTATTTGGTTATTGAACCAAACTTAAGTGAACCGGCTCATGGATGAGCGCTTGGTTCAATTCAAAGAAGAGAGGAAAATGCGATTGGTTAAATGCATGAACACATGATCGCATGAAAGAGTGAGGTTGGCTATTTTTAGCAACCACGTCTCCATGTCTTGTGTGGAGCGCATATCGTGTGGCCTCCTCTCTATTCTCGTCGCCTCCTCTCGTGTTGATCATTATTCTTCACACCTTGAAGAGTCGAGAAGAAAAACAAGCAAGCTCTCTCTCATTTCCCATACGAAGGACTCCTTGAAGATTTGCTAGCACAAAGTCGCCAAGGAAGTAGTCGCCTTCTCATTGTGTGCGTCATCTAAGGAGAAGAGGCACTTGCGTCTTTGATTCTAAGACACCATCAAACCGATGGCAATGGTATGATTTTATCTCTTGTGCAATCGGTTTTTAAGTTGATAATAATACATGCATCAAAGGTCCTAGAAACCCTCCTTTCCGTTGCTTTAAAAATTACATGCGCCTATCTAGGGTTTCGCCCCCCTTATTTAGGGGTTCTTTCATGGGCCTTACCGCTCAACCCATTGATGGTCTGGCCCAAGACGGGCACCACAACCACCTAAACAACACGGACCAAGAGCAAGCTTCCATCGTGATGAATCAGCCCAACATTTCCATATTCTACTGCTTTGTCGGGCATGCTCCGAGCTCGTCTAGCCGCCACATAACCCGTACGCCGCCAAGGAATCAAGGACATGCACAAAAGCTTTAGTATAGTTGGTAGTTGTTAGGATTTTATTCTCTTTTGTCTTATGTAGCAGCTTGACTACTTTTTGATGGTTAGAGTAGATAGACAAAGATGCTGCTCTTTTGTCTTGTTTCCCCTCCTCTTGTTCTATAAAAGAGAGGGCTGGGCTAGTGTCTTCCTTAGTTCTCTAGTAGTGATAGAGTTCTCATAGTGAGCAGAGTGCTCTAGGTTGGGAGATCGTGGTCGGTGCCTCAATTTCGAAGCTTGTAAGAGTCTGGGTCGGTGCCTCGACCAAGTTTTTCTAGCATTATAAGAAGTAAATCCCACCGCCTCCAGTGGGTCAGGTTTGCCTATTTTCAGAAATTGCTTGAGCTCCTTCTACTGTGTTTTCATCTTCTTTCCTTACCCCTCCAGCATGAGCATCCATACATCGGAAGCGTGGAGCGAATTTCCTACTCTTTGGTGTGTTTCAGGATCATAGGCGCGCGAGCTGACCCTGTCTACCCACTGTCACCCTCAGAATGTGATGTGCTTAAAATTGCTAAGAGGTTAGTAAGTAAATTTCATTATCCTTGGGTGCTGTTTAGTCTTCTCTTACATTAGTGTTGCCCCGAAACGAATTCACTACTGGTTTCTTCATGTTTCTTGCTGCACTTTCTAAGCATTTTCATTACTTTCCTCGTCTCAAGACTCTCTCACGTTTTACATGCATGGTGTAAACACCGTAGAGTACGGAACTAGGGACCAACGCTCCTATTGTATCTGCATCACATGGTAAAGAGAGATATATCTGTAAATATGCTATTCAACAAAGATGATGGCAATATTCAAATTCTCACTTCTCATACTTGACCTGTAAGTATACTTATTGATAATTGAACTTATTAATGGAACATCGTGTTGGGGTATGCCCTTAGGCTAATGTTTGAGGCCTTGGGATTGTAACAGTATCATGTAATAAACTCTTCTGTTTATAAAGGCATGGTTGTTATTCAGTTTGTTACTTTGTCTGCTGTAATAAGTGTACTTCTGAATAATGTCTCAAAGCTGTTCAGCTAGGCTGACAAGCTTTATGTCCTTAGTCGAGATATCTTGGTGAACATGAGACAGCCTTGATATGATTGAGACTAATATGTGTTCTAATCTTATAGGATGCTTCGAGCATGGAATAAGGTGTAGACTCATGGGTACATTGGATGTACTGGACAGACCCTACTAGGATATTCAATTGTTTGTCACGATGTGAATATTCCTTGATTGCAACAAGTGGCACATTTCCTCTGACTTGAGATCACGTGTGTTTCTAAATGATGATTGTCATTGTTTTGAGGTAGTTCAATATCATTTGAAAGACAATGATTATAGACTATCTTGGATGGTGAGCTTGAATCAGGTTAGGGCACTAGTGATAGACATAGGATTGCCATCTCCTTGTTTAAGGAGTGTGATGTTCTACAGGGGCCCCCTGGATGAGATGATTGAGAAAGTGTATGGCCATACCCAGGTGACTGTGTTCATCTGATCTAATCATGCTTATCATATTGGAGCTACAAGCTTGACACGCTTGTCCAATAAGAATATCCAGTGGCAAATGAAATATGTATGCCTTGTGAGTTAGAGTCACACTTGTGCTGTGGTTTGGGTGAAGTCTTGGAAGACTCTTTCCTTTCTATCGGGAGACAGTGATGTGTTGCTAGATACCCCTCACTGATCGTGATAACGTGAGTTATCGTTACCGACATTTAGAGGAAACCCTTAGGGTCGCACAATTTGATGATATGGCTTACTTAAGTCAGATCGTGTGGACTGAATTGTTTAGGTTCAGTTTAAAGGAGTTTTAAACTCTGATTGTGAGTGAGATCTGGTCTGATCATGTTTGATTGATTAGGGCTTGAGATCGGTAAGCTTCGATCGAGAGATTAGATGCTGGATCGGTGAGATCAGGAGCATCATGAGATCAACGGTGATCTTGAACCTTGAGGTTCAATAAGATCGACCATTGCTTGGGCTGATTTGGTCTTGGACCAAAGTCATTTGAACCGGCTCATATTGTGAGCGCTTGGTTCAAAGATTCGAATGGGGTGAAGGTGTTACGGTTCACTTCATGTGAACGCATAACCGTTGAGAGTAATGGGTTGCTATTTTTGGATAGCAACGCCTCCACGTTGATCACAACGTTCGCTCTATCGCCTCTCATCACCTTGGACGAGATTTACTCTCTTCTCGTGTGACAAAGCTCTCGACGAGGGTAGAGGAAGTTCATCTTCGCCAAGCCCAAAGGATCTCATCTCCTCCACGCGCAAAGGACCCTTGAAGCTTTGCTAGCACAAAGACGACAAGGAGAAGCCATTCCTCATCGTGTGTGCGTCGACTAGGGAGAAGATCCCTTTCGGTCTTTGATTCCAACACATCATCCAACGAATGGCGATGGTATGATTCTTCCTGATTTGCAATCGGTTTTTCATAGTTGATCATATATATCATGCAACCGATTCTTGATGCCCTAATTTCCGCCCATGCAAAAGTGTTCTATGTGCATGCATTAGGGTTTTGCGCCCCCCTCTTGAAAGGGGTTTTATCCGCTTGCGCTCCCCCTTGAAGGGGATTCCTGCAATTGGTATCAGAGCAGGCTTTTATGCATGATAAATATGTTTGCTGTGATTTGTGATCCTTGTATGCGCCATATTTCTAGATCTAGGCTACATGCGCAACTTTACTAGTTATGTATTGTTGTTGGCGCATGTATGTAGGTAGCGCTTCTATATGTTGTTTTTGATGTTTATCTTAAAAATAAAATGACTTGTGCGCTTACCATTAGATCTAAATGGCGCCTGCAGTAAACCCTTAGACGGGTTATTAGGGTTGAAGTCGTCCTCTAGGTTAGATCCAACTGGTCTGATCAGACTATCTGACAGCCTAGATGGGTCGACCAGAGAGCACCTGTGCGTAAGCTATAGGTGGCTCTAGGTCGACTGCATCAAAGGCGTGTAACGATGTCTGATGGAGACACTTTATGAACGCACATGAGTTAGGCCCGGGGTCACACCCGTTTGCCAGATCTCATAGTGGTCGTTCAGCCCTGCCGCATGCATGTTTGACCACTGGGTCAACTCAAGTCAGTTAGGACTTGGTGCATGCAAGGGCAATGGATCTGACTAGGTTGGATGAGTGGATCCCTAGTAATGGACCGTTGTAAGGTTGTAGGGCCTATAAGGAAATTAAAATTCAAACCTATGGGGTTTTTCGAAATTTAATTTCATGAATGGATCACATGATGATTGATGCATATGTATGTTTATTTAATCTTATGTGGGCTGCCCATGTTAAATGTGTGCTGTGCTGGGGCCTGCGTGCCTGGAAATGATTTTGTAAATTAATTTTAATTGTGATCTGCGAATCACCTTGTACTTAATTTATAAAATGTAATTGACCTGCGTGTCAATCTTGTCTAGATAGATTAATTTGTAAATTAATCAGACAAGAGCACAGAGTACACTTGGCAGAGGCGCATGCAGCAAGTGGCTTGACCAGGTGGGAGGTCTAGGGTTCGACCCTAGGACCTGGCGCATATTCCTGGTGGGCGCACCAGATCTGCAGATGGCGCTTGGGCCCTGGTTTGGGCCAGATGAGCAGCAAAAGCCCCATGATGAAAAGCAAGTGAAGACTTAATTTAGGTTAAGGTCTTACTTAGGCTATGGGCTTTTACCACATAAGATCCATGCTTTCTTTTATTGTTTTATAAGTAGAACAGCATGTTATAATTTATCTTCTGCTATCACCATAGGAATTGCATGATAGTGAGGAAGATAAAAGACCGTTAAAATCCAACGCTGAAATATCAAGCTCGTAAGCCTTCTGACGCGAAACCTCACTGTTCTGACTATCGTTGGAGCCGTGTTGTACCCACTCAGTGGGCACGTCCATCTATCTTCAGACGGTGTGTGATTACACCTGCGTGTTACAGAGTAGGGATTTATCCCTTCTCGTTGCTCAGCATAGCACGTGGTGGTCCAGGGAGTAGGTCGGGTCAGCTTGACCATGTAGGCTACATATGTGGCGCATATGGTAGCACATGGAGGCAGCCATCTGTGGGGTCAGAGATTGTGTTGTACCAACTCAGTTGGCACAGTCGGCTGGATTGCCCAGATGAAGGGGAATCGCACGGGTTGGCGATTGGCTGGGACAGCCTACCAGAAATTAGTGCTTGTCCTCTCTGTGCATCTTATCTCGCCTGAGCGGGACGCGGAGACCAAGTATGAAATCTGGATCCCATCTCACTAAAAGAGTTCTACTCTTTCGGGCTGTTTTGCTGGATTTTTCAGCCAAATAAAATAGTGAGAAAAAGAATCTTTCTTAAGTCCTGATTGATTCTTGACATTGATACTGACCTTGCTGTTCTTGCATTGTTGTAGATTCCTGCAGCAACGAACACCATGAGCTTCAATGTGCGATCCCTACTGGAAAGGGAGAAGTTTGCTGGGCCAAACTTCTCTGACTGGTTTGGACACCTTAAGATCGTTCTTAAGGCAGAGAGGAAACTGTATGTCCTCGAGACGGCGATACCGCCGCAGCCCGCTCCGAACGCCGCAAGGGCGGTTCGGGATGCCTATGAAAAGCACGTCAATGATAGCATTGATGTCGCTTGCCTGATGCTAGCGTCTATGACGCCACCGCTGCAGCGTCAGCATGAGGATATGTCGGCTATAGAAATTATAGCGAACCTCAAGATGCTGTATGCTGCACAGGCGAGGACAGAACGCTATAATCTGACGAAGCTGTTCTTTCAGAGCAAACTGGCCGAAGGGAGCCCAGTGGGAGCTCACGTGCTCAAGATGATTGGGCACAAGGAGGCTCTAGAGAAACTGGGGCATACCATCAACCAGGAGCTTGCTGTAGACATTATTCTGCAGTCTCTTCCGCCCTCTTTCGATGCGTTCATCATTAACTTTAATATGAACAAAATCGATTGTACTCCGGCAGAGCTGCTGAATATGCTCTTGACTACTGAGGAAACTCTGAAGGGTAAGCCTTCGACCTCTGTCTTGATGGTTCCTTCAAGGAACAAGAAGAAGGGGAAGAAGGGCAAAGCCCCTGTCAAGAACTACAACAAGGCTCTGAAGCAAAAGGTTAAGCGGTCCAAGGAATACAGGTGTTTCCACTGTGGCCAGCTGGGTCACTGGAAAAAGGACTGTAAAGCGCTCCAAGGAGACAAGAGGGGAAGCATCGCTTCTGGCTCAGGTATATTCGTGACTGAAGTCATGTTTTCATCTTCTTCTATATCATGGGTGTTGGACACTGCATGTGGAGTTCACATTTGTTCAAATGTACAGGAACTCAGGAGAAGAAGACAGGTGGGACAGCATGAGGTAGACCTACGCGTTGGAAACGGGGCACGGGTTGCTGCTGTTGCTGTAGGAGACTATTTCATTACTTTACCATCTGGCATTGTATTGGAATTAAACAATTGTTATTTTGTACCGAGTATTACTAAAAATATTATCTCAATTCCTGCTCTTGTCAGGAAAGGATTTGCCTTTGAATGCAATATTTCAAAGTGTGTTTTATCTTGTGATAATATTGTTTATGCAACTGGTTCAATTAACAATGGGTTGTTCATGTTGGACATGGAACATTCGATACAAAACATTGATAATAAGAAAGCCAAGTATGCTGAAGACAGCACCTTGCTATGGCATAGTCGTTTAGGCCATATAAACGAGAAGCGCATTAAGCGGTTGCATGATCATGGACTGCTGGGATCATTCTCCTATGTGGAGATTGATACATGCAAGGCTTGTTTAATGGGTAAAATGACGAAGTCACCTTTTCCTCACAAAGGTCAAAGGGCTTCAGGTTTACTTGACCTTATACACAGTGATGTGTGTGGGCCATTTAGTAAACATGCTAGAGGTGGCTATCAGTACTTCATTACCTTTACTGATGATTTCAGTAGGTATGGGTATGTCTATCTGATGAGACATAAAAGTGAATCTTTTGACAAGTTCAAAGAGTTCAAGAATGAAGTACAAAATCAGCTAGGCCGAAATATCAAGGCACTTCGCTCAAATCGAGGTGGAGAATACCTAAGTCATGCGTTTACTGACTATCTAAAGGAGTGTGGGATTATCTCACAGCTCACTCCGCCAGGAACACCGCAATGGAATGGTGTGTCCGAGAGGAGAAATAGAACGTTACTTGATATGGTTCGTTCTATGATGAGTCAGGCTACTCTTCCATACTCTTTTTGGGGATTTGCACTGGAGACAGCTGCAAAGGTACTAAACCGAGTGCCATCCAAGGCAGTTTCAAAGACGCCATATGAGTTATGGTATGGGAAACAGCCAAGCTTGACATTTATCAGGATCTGGGGTTGCGAGGCTTATGTCAAAAAGCTTGCCTCTAGGAAACTAGAGAGCAGATCTGAGAAATGTATTTTTGTCGGGTACCCTAAGGAAACTAAGGGTTATTATTTCTACGATCCCAAAGGGAACAAGGTATTTGTTGCTCGGACGGCCATATTTCTTGAGAAGGAGTTTCTTCTGCAAGAGGCCAGTGGGAGAGAAATAAAGCTGGATGAGAATCCAGAGGAAGGACAAAGTAGTCAAGCACAGTTGGATGAGCCTGAGCTGGTAGATCAGGTTACTGAACAACCTGAGGCTCAGATATCACGGGAACCGCGAAGATCGGGTAGGATCCGTCGACAGCCTGAGCGCTATGACGGAGTCTACATCATTGATAATGATGAACCCCTCACTTATGCGGATGCGGTCAGTGGACCGGAGTCAGCTAGATGGCTTGAAGCTATGCGAGCCGAGATGGACTCCATGTCAGATAACCAAGTCTGGGATTTGGTTGATCCGCCTCCGGGAGTTATCCCTATAGGCTGTAAATGGATCTTCAAGAAGAAGATTGACATGGATGGTAACGTGGTTACCTATAAAGGCAGGCTAGTTGCGAAAGGTTTCAAACAAATCTACGGGATAGATTATGATGAAACTTTCTCACCTGTAGCCATGTTTAAGTCTATTCGGATTCTTTTCGCGATAGCTGCATATTATGATTATGAGATTTGGCAGATGGATGTGAAGACAGCTTTCCTTAATGGAAATCTGGACGAGGATGTGTATATGACACAACCTGAGGGTTTCACTAATCCATCAGATCGTCATAAAATATGCAAGTTAAAGAAGTCTATTTATGGACTTAAGCAAGCATCAAGAAGCTGGAATATTCGTTTTGATGAATCAGTTACTGAATTTGGTTTCATCAAGAACGAGGATGACCCGTGTGTATATAAGAGGTTTAGTGGGAGCGTAATTACATTTCTAGTCCTCTACGTCGATGATATCTTGATCATTGGAAATGACATTCCTGAAATGCATGCGGTTAAGGCATGGTTAAGGAAATGTTTTAGATGAAAGATCTAGGAGAAGCAGCCTATGTATTAGGTGTGAAGATCTACAGGGATAGATCTAAGAGGCTTCTCGGGCTGTGCCAGAGTACTTACATCGATAAAGTCCTGGAGAGATTTCATTTAGAGAATTCTAAACGAGGATATCTTCCAGTCAGACATGGTCTGAATCTTTCGAAGAGTCAGTGTCCACAAACACAGACTGAGAAAGATGAAATGGACAATACGCCTTATGCTTCGGCTATTGGATCCATTATGTATGCGATGTTGTGTACTCGCCCAGACGTCGCTTACGGGTTAAGCGTGACCAGTCGGTTCCAAAGTAATCCAGGTATGGCGCACTGGATTGCAGTCAAGAACATTTTAAAATATCTGCGGAGGACCAAAGATATGTTCTTGATATATGGTGGTCAGGAAGAACTCAGTATTGAAGGATATACTGACGCTTCGTTCCAGTCTGACCAGGATGATTTCCGATCGCAATCAGGCTATGTTTTTAGCTTGAATGGAGGAGCAGTGGTGTGGAAGAGTTTCAAACAGTCAACTGTTGCTGATTCCACAACAGAAGCCGAGTATGTTGCAGCCTCGGAAGCATCCAAGGAGGCAGTCTGGATTCGTAAGTTCTTACGGGAACTTGGTGTCGTTCCTTCGAGTGCAGATCCTTTGGTTATCTTCTGTGATAACACTGGAGCAATCGCACAAGCAAAGGAACCACGGTCGCACCAGAAGTCCAAGCACATACAGAGACGATTTCATTTGATCCGGGAGATCATTGATCGTGGCGAGATCAAAATATGCAAGGTTCATACAGATGACAATCTTGCAGACCCGCTTACCAAGCCTCTGGCGCAGCAGAAGCATGAGAAGCACTGTAATAATATGGGTTTGAGATTTCTCAACCATTAGATTAAGTGCAAGTGGGAGATTGTTGGGGTATGCCCTTAGGCTAATGTTTGAGGCCTTGGGATTGTAACAGTATCATGTAATAAACTCTTCTGTTTATAAAGGCATGGTTGTTATTCAGTTTGTTACCTTGTCTGCTGTAATAAGTGTACTTCTGAATAATGTCTCAAAGCTGTTCAGCTAGGCTGACAAGGTTTATGTCCTTAGTCGAGATATCTTGGTGAACATGAGACAGCCTTGATATGATTGAGACTAATATGTGTTCTAATCTTATAGGATGCTTCGAGCATGGAATAAGGTGTAGACTCATGGGTACATTGGATGTACTGGACAGACCCTACTAGGATATTCAATTGTTTGTCACGATGTGAATATTCCTTGATTGCAACAAGTGGCACATTTCCTCTGACTTGAGATCACTTGTGTTTCTAAATGATGATTGTCATTGTTTTGAGGTAGTTCAATATCATTTGAAAGACAATGATTATAGACTATCTTGGATGGTGAGCTTGAATCAGGTTAGGGCACTAGTGATAGACATAGGATTGCCATCTCCTTGTTTAAGGAGTGTGATGTTCTACAGGGGCCCCCTGGATGAGATGATTGAGAAAGTGTATGGCCATACCCAGGTGACTGTGTTCATCTGATCTAATCATGCTTATCATATTGGAGCTACAAGCTTGACACGCTTGTCCAATAAGAATATCCAGTGGCAAAGGAAATATGTATGCCTTGTGAGTTAGAGTCACACTTGTGCTGTGGTTTGGGTGAAGTCTTGGAAGACTCTTTCCTTTCTATCGGGAGACAGTGATGTGTTGCTAGATACCCCTCACTGATCGTGATAACGTGAGTTATCGTTACCGACATTTAGAGGAAACCCTTAGGGTCGCACAATTTGATGATATGGCTTACTTAAGTCAGATCGTGTGGACTGAATTGTTTAGGTTCAGTTTAAAGGAGTTTTAAATTCTGATTGTGAGTGAGATCTGGTCTGATCATGTTTGATTGATTAGGGCTTGAGATCGGTAAGCTTCGATCGAGAGATTAGATGCTGGATCGGTGAGATCAGGAGCATCATGAGATCAACGGTGATCTTGAACCTTGAGGTTCAATAAGATCGACCATTGCTTGGGCTGATTTGGTCTTGGACCAAAGTCATTTGAACCGGCTCATATTGTGAGCGCTTGGTTCAAAGATTCGAATGGGGTGAAGGTGTTACGGTTCACTTCATGTGAACGCATAACCGTTGAGAGTAATGGGTTGCTATTTTTGGATAGCAACGCCTCCACGTTGATCACAACGTTCGCTCTATCGCCTCTCATCACCTTGGACGAGATTTACTCTCTTCTCGTGTGACAAAGCTCTCGACGAGGGTAGAGGAAGTTCATCTTCACCAAGCCCAAAGGATCTCATCTCCTCCACGCGCAAAGGACCCTTGAAGCTTTGCTAGCACAAAGACGACAAGGAGAAGCCATTCCTCATCGTGTGTGCGTCGACTAGGGAGAAGATCCCTTTCGGTCTTTGATTCCAACACATCATCCAACGAATGGCGATGGTATGATTCTTCCTGATTTGCAATCGGTTTTTCATAGTTGATCATATATATCATGCAACCGATTCTTGATGCCCTAATTTCCGCCCATGCAAAAGTGTTCTATGTGCATGCATTAGGGTTTTGCGCCCCCCTCTTGAAAGGGGTTTTATCCGCTTGCGCTCCCCCTTGAAGGGGACTCCTGCACATCGTGTTGTTGCTCACTTTGTGATTTCTTGAGATTGTGACCCTTCTTTTCTTTGGTTATGGAATTCTCTATTTGATGATATAAAAACTATTGCAGGAGCCAATTGCAATCAGTGGCCCTGGGTTTGCACCTGGCATCAGATTTAGAAAGGATTCATCTTATGCCAATGATGCAGCCACAGACATGAATTTGCATGGTTATGAGGCGCCAAGCGACTACGAGCCAATCCCATCCAAGTAATGGACAACTAATAATCCTTGTTGTCGATAAGTCACCCCTAAGTTTAAATTAATGATTGAATTTTGGTCAATTATGTGAACCTATTTAACTAATGGAATGATTTGTAGTTATATATTTTGGTCCCCGATAACTCAATAGAGAGGAAAAAAAGGAAAACACATTGAATCTATATGCAAAATGCTACTAGATTCAATGTGTTTTTCCTTCCTTTCCCTATGGATTTCGTCCAAGGAAACAGGGCATTAAGGAATACTTTTGCATTTTTGGCTACTTATTTCCTTCTCAAGTGAATTTGTTATCTTATATTTGTAATTAAGAGACAGTATACCCAATATGAAGAAGTTTGTAGCTCAATTTCAGACTCGGGTGAGTTGGAGCTACAAGGCCTCCAGTATGATGAGTCACTTGCCTAGATTAAACTTATCATTCCCAATTTGTAGCTCAATTTCAGACTCGAGGGAGTTGTAGCTCAATTTGATACCTTGTCATGCTCTGATAAGTATTATCTGTGTTTATTAGGGTGAAAATCCCTTGTTTCACAATCCGCCCAAATTTAGCAAAAGGCGCCTCTCCTGCTAAATGTACCCCTTGTAGCGTCCTTCACCGCAGTTGCATTGTTGCTCATCGATCACCATCAGCTCTCATGTTGATGTTTGGGGGGGGGGGGAGCGTGTGACAATGATACTAATTTAATATTCAATTATTTATTTATATATTTTTTAGAAAAAAATATCATATTCATGAAAGCAGCCAAAATTCTAGGGTAATAAAGATAATCAGTTACAAGAAGTTGCTATGCCTTGGAGAAAAATCCATACATCAAAAGTTAGATGGTGAAGAGCTGTCAGGCATGTATAATATTTGCAACAATATAGCTAGTCAGATCGATAAATTAAGACTGCACAGAAATGTTTCAGATTGCAAATGTTCCAATGCCTGCTAGGTTGAACCGGTGCTTCTTCTATGATACCAACTTATTCGAGAGGTAGAATGAATTGTATTCTTCAAATCAAGTAAAGGGTCAGGGGTTCTAGCGTACCTATGCACCTTTAATACCTGCAAAAAGAATTCTAGTCAGATTATGGAATGAAACAAGCGCAGAAGTTGATCAGTCTTCAAATGGTGCTATGGTTTGCAGGCTCATCTGATGAATCCTAATTCGACCCAATTGATCTGGATGATGGAATAATGATTGATTTTTCCAGTCATGCATAAATTGAAGATTTTCGTTTGCACGATTTCTTAAAAATACCTGCAACAAAACACTAATCAGATTAGTTTATAAGAACAATTGCAGGGTTAATCAGATATCAAAAGCTGCTAGGTCTCTTTGGTTGATCTGTTGAGTATGGAATTGGCTCCACTGGTGCAAATGATAGAAGAAGCTGTGTTCTTCCTAATCGTGCCAGAGATCTATACTTTTGCTGCACCGATTGATGTAGGACGCGAGGGGAGGGGGGGGGGGGGTCTAATACATTCAAACAATGAGTTTAGAAATACGGTTTTGATAATATGTAGATAATAGAGAAAACCAATGTTAGCTAACGAGATTTGGAAACTAATTTTTTTGTATTTTATAATAGTAAAGGAAAGCTCGGGATTACAACTACTGAAAATGGTAAATACAGGAATTAAACTTCCTGGAAGTAAACTTACAGAGCAGTCCTTGAGAATAGAAGGACTATACGTGCCGTTCTTCACTGGTCCAACTTTGATGGAAGCTGTAGGGTGGAGCTTACAAGCAATCACAGAAATATCCGTACAAGTCACATATTTTAATACAGAAGAAAGGTCAAGGGGTGAGGTTAAGCCTCACAAACTCTGTTGCTAATCCTAAGTTATCTAGGGAGAGAGGGGGAGGAGAGGAGGACGGGTGCGCCCCTCCTAGATCCACACCAAGTGCAAGCTACAAATTAGATATCCAAGGATTAGTGTAGAGAAGAGTTCTCAAAACAAAGTGAAGAGATTAAGGGGAGAGACTTAGCCGAATAGGTTGAAGACTCCATGATGCCGAGAGGAAGGGGTGTTCTTCTTCTTGCTCCAAACCGAGGATGAAAGGGAGACCTTGTAGTTGCGCACATGAAAAGGAGGAGAAGTCCTTCTTAGGGTCTCGGTGGGGGAGTTGGAAGAGGATGAAGGGCTCGGCTATGGCAAGAATTCCAACACTAACACAATTAATTAACCTAGGAAACTAATAGACACTATTATTTCACCCAAAGCTGTGAATACATGTAAGAGAGGATACATTTATAGGCAAGGGGAAGAGCTAGGGTAGGATTGACATTTGATCCTTGTGCCCCTTACAAAGATGGTGATAATTTCAAAATTTGAATGCAAAGGGGCTGGCGAAATTCCTTGAATAACTTCCAAACTTGGTGCTCTTTCTTTGGTAATCTCTTGAATGCGTTGGGCTGGCAAGGCTGGCGCTCATGATGTGGATGAGGCTGCAATTCCTTGAGTCTTTCTTGCGCATGAAGCATCCTTCAATTGAGAGAAAACTTCCATACTTGTGTGGGCGGTAAACATTGTTGGAAACTCCCAATAATTGCACTCCTTTGATTGTGGATGAGAGCTGTGTTGGCTGATTTCCTCATTAAAGATGCGCTCAACAGAAATGCAAGTGAAGCAAGCAAGTGAGTTGATCCATTGTTTGAAGTGAAGTTGGCTTTGAAGTCTCCTTCCCTTTCTTGAGATGAACTTGATGAGTAGGTCTTGAGTGAAGCTTGAGCTGATTCCTAGCTTGAGCACCTGCCAAATATGTGTCCTAATGCATGCATGCACTACCCTACTATGATGCAAGAGTACATAAAGTTTCATGACTTACAATGCACAACCTACTACAATTGGACTTGCCATAAATGACTACATGATGCATGGCTTTATTGAAAGGTAAACTATCCTAAATGCAATGCAAGAGAGGGGACCCTAAGGGAACCCATATCGAAGGGGTTTCCTTCTAGCCCGAGCAGATCTCCTCAAGGCAGGGCTACTGCTTCCATCAGCTCTCCCCGAGTTCGAAGAATTCTCCTCTGGAGAATTATCCTTGTACCCTTGGTGTAACTCAGGATCGGCAATAGCTAGCTCTGACTCAGGAAGCCACTCCTCCTCACCATTAATGGGTCTAACTCGGTAAAACATTTGTACTTCATCAGTGGTGAGTCTGGTTTGGTCTTCAAGAATAGCCTCAATCTCCAGCTTGTGTGATGCAGGAGCAAACGGGGCTATGAACATACTTGAGGATGGCCCAAACTCCTTGGAAGGCAATGTGGAAGACTCCCCAGGATGTGGGGAAGATATAGCACGATTTCAGCGTGATCGCAGTTATCTAGACCCCGACACGGCCAGGCGTGACAACGGTCACGCCCGTGACGGGCACACAGCCCCTCTGCACCCCCGTTCCCACGACCGTGTTCGGCGCCGCACCACCTCAACCCGGAGATGGCCAGGCCGTGATGGAGAGCACGGCCATGACGAAAACATTCTGTGGATTTCGGGCCCAACATTACGGCCCGTAAAGAAGACTACGGCCCCGACTGTCCGCCCCGACATGGTTAGGGCGTGACGACCAGCACGGCCGTGACACGGTGCAGTCGCGACACGAATGCGAACACGGCCCGCGATACGCCCGTGCCCCCGACCGTGATCTCTGCGACGTTGAAAGTCCCTAAAGGGGGGGGGGGGCGAAACCCTAATAGCATGTGCAAATAAAACTTTTCTAGGGTTTCATGAGGATCGAATAGTATGAACATATGATCAACTTAAGATTGAAAGCATAGAGATGCGTTACCATTGCCATTTCTTGGATGGCATCTTGGAATCAAAGAATCGAATGCTTCTTCTCCAAAGGCAACACACACAAGGTGTAGATGGCTTTCTCCTTGTCGTCCTTTGTGCTAGCAAAGATCTTCAAGTGTCCTTGTCGCGTGAAGGAAATTTTTTTAGAGAATGACCTCTTGCTTGCCGAATGGTTTTTCTCTCTTGGCGTGAAGACAACCCAAGTCGAGAGAAGAAGAGGCGATGCATTGAGGCGTTATGGAGTTGTGGCGTTACATGACTTCCAAAAATAGAAAGTCATGAAGCCATGCACCCATGCCATGATAACCGACCTAAACGCCTTCATATTGAACCATGCGTTCACACATGTGAACCGGTTCAAACCAATTCGGTTCAATTGCATTTGGTTCAAAGACCAAATCAAACCAGCATTGGTTCAGATCTTATCAAACCAAATGGTTTAAGATCTAACCGTTCATCTCTTGATGCTCTTGATCTCACTGATCTAGCATCAATACTCTCGATCGAAGCTTACCGATCTCAAGCCCTAATCAATCAAACATGATCAGACCAGATGTCACTTACAATCAGAGTTTAAATTCCTTTAAACTGAACCAAAATAATTCAGTCCACACGATCTGACAAAAGAAAGCCATATCATCAAATTGTGCGACCCTAAGGGTTTCCTTTAAATGTCGGTAACGATAACTTACGTTATCACAATCAGTGAGGGGTATCTAGCAACACATCACTGTCTCCCGATATAAAGGAAAGAGTCTTCCAATACTACACCCAAACATAGCACAAGTGTGAATTCAATTCACTTGGCATACATGTTTCCTTTGCCACTGGATGTTCTCGTTGGACAAGCGTGTCAAGCCTGTAACTCCAACATGATGAGAATGATTAGATCAGATGAACATAGTCATCTGGGTATGGCCATACACTTTCTCAACCATCTCATCCAGGGGGCCCCTTAAGAACATCACACTCCAAACAAGGAGAAGGCAATCCTATATCTATCACTAGTGCCCTAACATGACTCATGCTCATTATCCAAGATAGTCTATAACCATTATATTTCAAATGATATTGAACTACCTCAAAACAATGCCAATCATCATTTAGAAACACAAATGATCTCAAGTCAGAGGAAATATGCCACTTGCTTGCATATAAGGAGTATTCACATTGTGACAAGCAATTGAATATCCTAAGTAGGGTCTGTCCAGTACATCCAATGTACCCATGAGTCTACATCTTATTCCATGCTCGAAGCATCCTATAAGATTAGAACACATATTAGTCTCAATCATATCAAGGCTGTCTCATGTTCACCAAGATATCTCGACTAAGGACAATACTGCATGTTAGCCAAGCTAAACAGCATTGAGACATTATTCAGAAGTATACATATTGCAGCAGATAATGTAACAACCTGAATAACAACCATTGCCTTTATAAACATAGAGTTTATACATGATACTGATATAATCCCAAGGCCTTAAACATTAGCCTTAAGGGCATACCCCAACAATCTCCCACTTGCACTTAATCTAATGGTTGAGAAATCTCAAACCCATATTATTACAGTGCTTCTCATGCTTCTGCTGCGCCAGAGGCTTTGTAAGCGGGTCAGCTAGATTGTCATCTGTATGAACCTTGCAGACTTTGATCTCGCCACGATCAATGATCTCCCGGATCAAGTGAAACCTTCTCTGTATGTGCTTGGACTTCTGGTGCGACCGTGGTTCCTTTGCTTGTGCTATTGCTCCAGTGTTATCACAGAAGATAACCAATGGATCTGCACTCGAAGGAACAACACCAAGTTCTTGAACGAACTTACGAATCCACACTGCCTCCTTGGATGCTTCCGAGGCTGCAACATACTCGGCTTCTGTTGTGGAATCAGCAACAATTGATTGTTTGAAACTTTTCCACACCACTGCACCTCCATTCAAGCTAAAAACATAGCCTGATTGCGATCGGAAATCATCCTGGTCAGATTGGAATGAAGCATCAGTATATCCTTCAATACTGAGTTCTTCCTGACCTCCATATACCAAGAACATATCTTTGGTCCTCCGAAGATATTTCAAAATGTTCTTGACTGCAATCCAGTGTGCCTATCCTGGATTACTTTGGAACCGACTGGTCACGCTTAACCCGTAAGTGACGTCTGGGCGAGTACACAACATCGCATACATTATGGATCCAATAGCCGAAGCATAAGGCGTATTGTCCATTTCATCTTTCTCAGTCTGTGTTTGTGGACACTGACTCTTTGAAAGATTCAGACCATGTCTGACTGGAAGATACCCTCTTTTAGAATTTTCTAAATGGAATCTCTCCAGGACTTTATCGATGTAAGTACTCTGGCACAGCCCGAGAAGCCTCTTAGATCTATCTCTGTAGATCTTCACACCTAATACATAGGCTGCTTCTCCTAAATCTTTCATCTGGAAACATTTTCTTAACCATGTTTTGACAGCATGCAGTTCAGGAATATCGTTTCCAATGATTAAGATATCATCGACGTAGAGGACTAGGAAAGTAATCACGCTCCCACTAAACCTCTTATATACACACGGGTCATCTTCATTCTTGATGAAACCAAATTTACAGATTGATTCATCAAAACGAATATTCCAGCTTCTTGATGCTTGCATAAGTCCATAAATGGACTTCTTTAACTTGCATATTTTATGACGATCTGATGGATTGGTGAAACCTTCAGGTTGTGTCATATACACATCCTCTTCCAGTTTTCCATTAAGGAAAGCGGTCTTCACATCCATTTGCCAGATCTCATAATCTTAATATGCTGCTATCGCAAGAATAATCCGAATAGACTTGAACATAGCTACAGGAGAGAAAGTTTCATCATAATCTATCCCGTAGATTTGTTTGAAACCTTTCGCAACTAGCCTGCCTTTATAGGTAACCACGTTACCATCCATGTCAATCTTCTTCTTGAAGATCCACTTACAGCCTATAGGGATTACTCCCGGAGGCGGATCAACCAAATCCCAGACTTGGTTATCTGACATGGAGTCCATCTCGGCTCGCATAGCTTTAAGCCATCTCGTTGATTCCGGTCCACTGACCGCATCCGCATAAGTGAGGGGTTCATCATCAATGATGTAGACTCCGTCATAGCGCTCAGGCTGTCGACGGATCCTTCCCGATCTACGCGGTTCCCGTGATATCTGAGCCTCAGGTTGAATATCAACCTGATCTACTGGCTTAGGCTCATACAACTGTGCTTGACTACTTTGTCCTTCTTCTGGATTCTCATCCAGGTTTATTTCTCTGCCACTGGCCTCTTGCAGAAGAAATTCCTTCTCAAGAAAAATAGCCGTACGAGCAACAAATACTTTGTTCTCCTTGGGATCGTAGAAATAATAACCCTTAGTTTCCATAGGGTAACCGACAAAGATACATTTATCAGATCTGCTCTCCAGTTTCCCAGAGGCGAGCTTTTTGACATAAGCCTCGCAACCCCAGATCTTAAAAAATGTCAAACTTGGCTGTTTCCCATACCATAACTCATATGGAGTCTTTGAAACGGCCTTGGATGGTACTCGGTTTAGTACCTTTGCAGCTGTTTCCAGTGCAAATCCCCAAAAGGAGTAAGGTAGAGTAGCCTTACTCATCATTGAACGAACCATATCCAGTAAGGTTCTATTTCTCCTCTCGGACACACCATTCCATTGTGGTGTTCCTGGCGGAGTGAGCTGTGAGATAATCCCACACTCCTTCAGATAGTCAGTAAACTCTCGACTCAAGTATTCTCCACCTCGATCTGAACGAAGTGCCTTGATATTTTGGCCTAGCTGATTTTGTACTTCATTTTTGAACTCTTTGAACTTGTCAAAAGATTCACTCTTATGTCTCATTAGATAGACATAACCATACCTACTGAAATCATCAGTAAAGGTAATGAATTTTGAATAGCCACCTCTGGCATGTTTACTAAATGGCCCACACACATCACTGTGAATGAGGTCAAGTAAACCTGAAGCCCTTTGACCTTTATTAGAAAAAGGAGACTTCGTCATTTTACCCATTAAACAAGCTTTGCATGTATCAGGCTCCTCATAGGAGAATGATCCCAGCAGTCCATGGTCATGCAACCGCTTAATGCGCTTCTTGTTAATGTGGCCTACGACTATGCCATAGCAAGGTGCTGTCATCAGCATACTTGGCTTTCTTATTATCAATTTGATGTACAGAACATTCCATGTCCAACATGAATAACCCATTGTTAATCGACCCAGTAGCATAAACAATATTATCAAAGGAAATATAACACTTTGAAGTTTTGCATTCAAAGGAAAACCCTTTCCTGACAAGAGCAGGAATAGAGATAATATTCTTAGTTATGCTTGGTACAAAATAACAATTGTCCAGTTCTAATACAAGACCAGATGGTAAAGAGATGTGATATTCTCCTACAGCAACAGCAGCAACCCGTGCCCCGTTTCCCACTCGTAGGTCCACCTCACGCTGTCCCACCTGTCTTCTTCTCTTGAGTTCCTGTACATTTGAACAAATGTGAACTCCACATGCAGTGTCCAACACCCATGATATAGAAGAAGAAGATACCTTGACTTCAGTCACGAAAATACCTGAGCTAGAAGCGAAAGGATTGCTTCCCTTCTTGTCTCCTTGGAGCGCTTTACAGTGCTTTTTCCAGTGACCCAACTGGCCACAATGGAAACATCTGTATTCCTTCGACCGCTTCACCTTTTGTTTTAGAGCCTTGTTGTAGCTCTTGATAGGGGCTTTGCCCTTCTTCCCCTTCTTCTTGTTCCTTGAAGGAATCATCAAGACAGAGGATGAAGGCTTTCCCTTTAGAGTCAGCTCTGTAGTCAAGAGCATATTCAGTAACTCTGTGATGGAGGGCCTAACACAGCTCCTAGAAGATCCACTAGGGCTCGGAGGAAGCCCATCAGGTATGGCTTCACTTAGAGTCCACTTTCCTTTTTAGTACTTTCCATATTTGCATTGCATGGCATGATAGGTTAGTTCCACCCAAAAGTCTACCATGTAGTTTATTTTTATGAATGTTGTTGGTAGGTTGTGCATTGTAATATAATGGTAGGTTAGTGCATGTAGTTGGACACATTTAAAGATGGCTCAAGGGATACAAGCTAGCTAGCTCACTCTACTCCATGGAGCTAGTTCCCATTTTGGAAGGTTCACTTCAAACTAGCTCAAAGGGGACTTCCAACTCAACTCCACTTCAAAGCCCCACTTCAAGGCCCTTTCCAATTGAAGAAGATACCAAAACCATGGATTCATTTGCGCCACCCTCAAGCAACAAATGAATGCAAAGGCTCAATCTAGATCCATCAATCAAGGGGCGCCACTCTAGATCCACAAATCAAGGGGCGCCTAATCTAGATCCACAAATCATGGTGAATCCTTTCCTTCATCTCATTGCCGCCCAAACCAACTTGGAAGGAATTCAAATTCAAGTCAACTCTCCATCCATGCGACATCAACACAAGGAAGAAAGCAAATTCGAAATTCAAATGCTTTCCTTTGAAGACTCTCCAAAGAAGACAACAATATCAGCCCATTAATTGCATTAATTGCCTTGTAATTAATTTCGAAATCTCCCACTTATGTAAGGGGCGCAAGGGGCCAATGACCACCTTGCCCTCACCTTATCCTCATCCCTAGCCACCTATAAATATGTCCCCATCGCATCATGTGCATTAAGCATTGTTGAAATAAAATTGTTGACTAGTTTCCTAGCCAAAGAAAGGTGCTTGTGTCGCCTAGGTGCTTGTGTCGCCTACTTCTTCTCCTTAGGGTGCTTGTGTCGCCCAAACCCCCTCATCTTCCCCCTACTTCTCCAAGAGCCGAGACTCCTCTCCTCTTCTCTTCCTCATCACTTCATCCAAGTCAAACCGAGAGCATTCAACATCAAAGCAAGAACACAACTCAAGTGGCGCATAGAACATGGAAGCATCCTTTGATCTCTTCAAGACCATTCTATAAGTTAAGTGTTCTAACCTCTTGTGTTCTCTTTTCATATTATCTAAGAGCATCTTACTACACTTCCCTCGGATTTGTAGGAGTTGGCGCAAGGAAAGGAGCTTGGCGCATCCCTCTTCCCCTTTTCTTTCCCCCCTCTTAGTTAGTCCAATATTTGTGTTAGCAAGAGAATTTGGAGGACTAGCCTCCCTCTTGACATTTGATTGTGTAGTTATTTTAATCTGCTTTATAACTCACCCACGCCTGTGTGGGATTGCTGATTGCCCTGTGTGTAACCTACACCTTCCATCAGAGTAGGACCGGTGAAGAACGGGAAGGACGGTCCTTCTATGCTCAAGGGCCGCACTGTAAGTCTTCTTTTCATTTATTGTCATTTACTTTGAAGCAAGTAGCATTTTCTTTCTTGCAAGTAGTTTAATTCGGTTTTCTTATTTAAAAACTACAAAAACATTATTTTCAAACCTCGTTAGTATAAGTCGGTTTCTCTACTTTATAAAACTACAAAAAAACTATTTTTCGAAAATCGTTGTTTGCATGCTTTGTGAATCACCCCTACATCATCTTGGTATCAGAGCTTAGGCTCCTAGATTAGAAATTTCAAGCCTTCAAACTTATTTTCTAACTTCTAGGCGATTTTTGGAACTAGGTTATTTGAGACAAAGGATTTTCATAATTGGCTACTAGCTCTATTATTATTTTCTCTATAAAAATCCTCTTTTCAAAAATCAAACATGCAGACTAGATCTAAGGCTCAAAGCTCCCAACCCATAACTTTGGAAACCTTAGCTGAAATGATTGCAGCCTTAAACCATAGGATAGACGATGTGGACACAAATCTACACCAACTCAATGATAAGGTGCAAGAGATAGAAGAGTCTAATAGGACTAGATCTCATAGCCAACCCCCAAGTGAACATCACTCTAGGGAACCTGTGCAAAGGCAGCAAACCCCAAGGAACAACCCTAGGAACACTCCCCAAGGCTTTGATTGGGAAGGACACCCTGTCCAAAATCATCACAACCCTCGACCTAGGGATGACTATGCCCATGTTGTGAAGCTTAACCCGCCCACTTTTAATGGATCCCTTGATCCTAGAGTTTACCTAGACTGGGCAACCAAACTCGAGCAATACTTCGAATGGAGTATGATGCCCGAGCACTCTAAGGTTAGGTTCACCAAGTGTCTGCTTGAAGGTTCTGCTAGACTCTACTGGAGTAATGTAGAAAGAAGCCTACAAAGGTCTAGACAACCCCCCATTACAAGATGGGAAGAGATGAACACTAGACTGAGAGAAAAGTATGTTCCCCTGAACTTTCATAGTAAGCTTCTTGACCAAACTAGTGGTCTTACCCAAGGAAACTCAACCGTAGAAGAATATATGGTAGAGTTTGATGAACTGTTATTGAGGAGTGAAATGGATGAAACCCCAATGTTTACCCTGAGTAGGTTCAAGAATGGTCTCAAACCAGAAATTAAGAGAGGACTTGCCTTTTACCAAATAGATACCATAGAGGAAGCTTACCAAAGAGCCCTTGAAGTTCAACAACAACTTAAGATTAGAAAGGAAGTTTTGACCTCTAAACCAACCTATAGGCCTTCTCCCAGTAGTTCACACCCTAACTCCTCAACCCCTAAACCCAAGCCAAACCAAACCACAGTTGTCTGCCATAACTGTAAACAACCAGGTCACCTCATAAGGGACTGTCCTAGAAAGATAATGGTTATGACTGAGGAACATGTAGAACCAGAAGTAGAAACTGAGGAAAACTTAGATCAAGACCCTAACTGCTGTAATGTTGAAATTAATGACTGTGGTAGTGAGGAGGATTTTTTCCTCAACACTCTGGGAGTAGTCAGGTGCACCCTGATCAACCCCACCCCTATTGAAGACTGGCGAAGAACCAGCATCTTCCACACTTACTCAAAATGCCATGGTCACATGTGCAAAGTAGTAATTGATGGAGGGAGCAGTTTGAATGCCGTCTCTCAAGTAGCAGTCACTAAACTCAACCTTAAGGCAGAACCTCACCCTAAGCCTTATAGTATTTCCTGGGTCAACCAGACTAGCGTTCCTGTCTCCCATAGGTGCCTTGTCCCACTCACTTTTGGTGCCTACCAAGGATCAATATGGTGTGACGTCATCACAATGGATGTCGCCCAAATTCTCCTAGGCCGTCCTTGGATTTTTGACATGGATGTTGTCCACTACGGTAGGACAAACACTTATGTCTTCAATCACAATGGACAGAAAATTAGGCTTAAGCCATCCTTACCTAAGGAACTTAGAGCCTCCACTAGCAAAGGTAAGATAGAAGAACCCAAACAACCAAAGCCAACCATCCAACTTATCCAACCCCAAACCTTTGCTAAAGAATGCTTAGAAGACCAACCTCTCTATACCCTTATCATTAAGGAGACCACCCCTGAAACTGAAACCAAAACCCCTCCTGAGGTAGAAAGTATCCTAGAAGACTATAGTGAACTTATCCCAGAAGACTTACCCAATGGTCTACCACCACTTAGGGATATCCAGCATGTTATAGATCTTGTCCCTGGATCCACTTTACCCAACCTTCCCCATTATAGGATGAACCCTACAGAACACACTGAACTTAAGAGACAGGTAGATGATCTCTTAGCCAAGGGTTATATTAGGGAAAGTCTTAGTCCATGTGCTGTTCCAGCCCTCTTGACTCCCAAGAAGGATGGCAGCTGGCGCATGTGCATAGACTGCCGTGCCATCAATAAGATAACTGTAAAGTACAGATTCCCTATTCCTAGGCTGGATGATATGTTAGACATGCTAGTTGGGTCTAGATGGTTCACCAAACTTGATCTTAGGAGTGGATACCACCAAGTTAGAGTTAGAGAAGGGGATGAATGGAAAACCGCTTTCAAAACGAAAGATGGTTTATATGAGTGGTTAGTGATGCCCTTTGGCTTAACTAACGCCCCTTCTACTTTTATGAGGCTTATGACACAGGTCCTGAAACCTTACATAGGTAGATTCCTAGTTGTTTATTTCGATGATATATTAATCTTTAGCAAAACTAAGGAAGCTCACCTAGATCATCTCAGGAAAACCCTTGAACTACTTAGGAAAGAGAAGCTTTATGTTAACTTAAAGAAATGTTCTTTCCTCTCTAGCAGTGTTGTCTTTCTAGGGTTCATAGTGTCTGAGCAGGGCCTTCAAGCTGACTCCTCTAAGGTCCAAGCTATCCTAGACTGGCCCGAACCCAAAACTTTAACTGAAGTTAGGAGCTTCCATGGCTTAGCTACCTTCTACCGAAGGTTTATTAGAAACTTCAGTACTATTGTTGCCCCTATCACTAGTTGTTTGAAACTAGGCGATTTTGCTTGGACTAAACCTGCTAGCCGAGCCTTTAGTGAACTTAAAGTAAGGATGACCACAGCCCCAGTCCTCAGACTCCCTGACTTCAGCAAAGTCTTCGAGGTTGACTGTGATGCCTCTGGGATTGGCATAGGAGGGACCCTCAGTCAAGAAGGTCACCCTGTTGCCTTTTTCAGTGAAAAACTCAATGAGGCAAAACAGAAATATTCAACTTATGACAAGGAATTTTATGCTGTAGTTCAATCTCTTAGATATTGGAGGCACTACTTGATTCATAATGAGTTTATCCTTAATAGTGACCACCAGGCTTTGTCATACCTTAGTGCTCAAAAGAAGTTGAATTTTAGGCATGCCAAATGGGTAGAGTATATCCAGCAGTATACCTTTGTCCTAAAACACAAATCAGGAAAGGAAAACAAAGTAGCTGATGCTTTAAGTAGGGTTACTTTACTTATGCAAACTTTACATGTTCAAGTTACTGGCTTTGAAAATATGAAAACTGCATATCTTGATTGTCCTGATTTTGCTTCTATACATGCTGAACTTAGTGTTGACCCCCTAAGTCATCCTTTGTACACCCTTAGGGATGGGTTCTTATTTCTTGGACCTATACTTTGTGTCCCTAAGACCTCAATTCGAGAATTCCTTATTTGGGAATTACACGGAGGAGGGTCTGCAGGTCACCATGGTCGGGATAAAACCCAAACCTTGGTTGAGGAGAGGTTTTATTGGCCGAACCTCAACAGGGATGTTGCTAAGGTGGTTAGCCACTGTAGGACATGCCAAGTAACTAAGACCCATAAGCATAGTGCTGGACTCTACACCCCGCTACCCATTCCCCAAGCCCCATGGCAAGACTTGAGCATGGACTTTATCTTAGGGCTGCCCAGAACATCTAGCAAGCATGACTCCATCTTTGTAGTAGTAGATAGATTCACTAAGATGGCCCATTTCATCCCTTGCTATAAAACTTCTGATGCCTCTCACATAGCCAAGCTATTCTTTAAAGAAGTTGTTAGGCTACATGGTACCCCCCTTACCATAGTTTCTGATAGGGACACCCGATTTGTCAGTTATTTCTGGAAGACCTTGTGGACCTTACTAGGTACCAAACTGAAATTCTCTACAGCCTATCATCCCCAAACGGATGGTCAGACTGAAGTGGTCAACCGATCACTAGGGAACATCCTTAGAAGCCTTGTAGGTGAACACCCCAGCACTTGGGACAAACTCTTGCCCACCGCCGAGTTCTCCTACAATAGTGTTGTCAATAGGACTACAGGTCTCTCCCCCTTTCAGGCAAACTTAGGGTATCAGCCTAAGAAACCTATTGATCTGATTGCCTTACCCAAGAGTTTAAAGCCTTCTTTATCAGCTCGTGATTATGCTTTCAATATTTCGCAAATGCACCATGAGATTCTTAGAAAAATTCTAGACTCTACTGTTTCATATTGCGAAGCTGCTAACAAGAAACGCCGAGAAAGATTATTCAATGTAGGCGATCAGGTGATTTTGCGAGTCCGCGAGGAGCGTATCCAAGGACACGGACGCAAGCTGGATGCAAAGGGATTGGGACCCTTCACCATCGTGGGCAAGATCAACAACAATGCATACGTGCTTGATCTGCCTCCAGATTTGGGGATCCCCACCACTGTTAACGTGGAGGATCTCACGGCATACAAGGAGCCTCTCTCACTCAAAGAACCAGAGGCCCCCTTCGATCCAGAGATAGTGGATATCCTTGAGGACCAGACCCGACTCACCCCTGACGAGGTACAACTGTTTTACCGCGTTAAGTTCTCTAACGGTGAGGAGGCATGGCTCCCCGAGGCAGAGCTAGCCCTGGCTGCTCCAGATTTGCTCCAAGGATTCAAGGATAATTCTCCTGAGGAGAATTTTTCCAACCCGGGGAGAATTGATGGAGGGCCTAACACAGCTCCTAGAAGATCCACTAGGGCTCGGAGGAAGCCCATCAGGTATGGCTTCACTTAGAGTCCACTTTCCTTTTTAGTACTTTCCATATTTGCATTGCATGGCATGATAGGTTAGTTCCACCCAAAAGTCTACCATGTAGTTGTTGGGGTATGCCCTTAAGGCTAATGTTTGAGGCCTGTGGGAATGTATCTGTATCATGTAATAAACTCTTAAGTTTATAAAGGCATGGTTGTTATTCAGTTAGCTACATTGTCTGCTGCAATATATGTTCTTCTGAATAATGTCTCAAAGCTGTTCAGCTGGGCTGACAAGCTATTATGTCCTTAGTCGATGTATCTTGGTGAACATGAGACAGCCTTGATATGGTTAAGACTAATATGTGTTCTAATCTTATAGGATGCTTCGAGCATGGAATAAGATGTAGACTCATGGGTACATGGGATGTACTGGACAGACCCTACTAGGATGTTCAATTGTTTGTCACAATGTGAATATTCCTTGATTATGACAAGTGGCACATTTCCTCTGACTTGAGATCACTTGTGTTTTCTAAATGATGATTGTCATTGTTTTGAGATAGTTCAATATCGTTTGAAACATAATGATTATAGACTATCTTGGATGGTGAGCTTGAGTCAGGTTAGAGCATTAGTGATAGACAAAGGATTGCCGTCTCCTTGTTTAAGGAGTGTGATGTTCTAATGGGGCCCCCTGGATGAGATGATTGAGAGAGTGTATGGCCATACCCAGGTGACAGTGTTCGTCTGTTCTAATCATGCTCATCATATTGGAATTACAAGCTTGACAGGCTTGTCCAATAAGAACATCCAGTGGCAAAGGAAATATGCATGCCTTGTGATTTGATTCACACTTGTGCTGTGGTTTGGGTGTAGTCTTGGAAGACTCATTTCTTTATATCGGGAGATAGTGATGTGTTGCTAGATACCCCTCACTGATCGTGATAACGCGAGTTATCGTTACCGACATTTAAAGGAAACCCTTGGGGTCGCACAATTTGATGATATGGCTTACTTAAGTCAGATCGTGTGGACTGAATTGTTTGGGTTCAGTTTAAAGGGATTTAATCTCTGATTGTGAGTGAGATCTGGTCTGATCATGTTTGATTGATTAGGGCTTGAGATCGGTAAGCTTCGATCGAGAGAATGCATGCCAGATCGGTCAGATCAGGGGCATCGTTGAGATCGACGGTTAGATCGTGAACCTTAGGGTTTATTTAAGATCTAGACTAGATCATTGGCTTGATTGGTTCTTAAACCGAACCAAAGTGAACCGGCTCACTAAATGAGCGCTTGGTTCATAGGGAGAGGAGTAGGCGACAAGTTCACTTGGCGTGAACGTTGTGGTGAGGAGTGGTTACTATTTTTAGTAACCATGATCTCCATTTGGAGAGTGCGCTCATCAAAATAGAAAATACTCTATTTTCGCTCACTCAGTTTTCTCTCGCCCATCTTCCTCTCGTCTCTCTCGTGAGTGTGGCGACACTTTGAAGGTTGAGGAGGATTCGGCCAAGAAGAAAGAGATCTCATTTTCCCTTCACTCGACAAGGACCTCTTGGAACCTTGCTAGCACAAGGAGCACCAAGAGAGATAGCGACATCATCTTGTGTGTGACGACAAGGAGAAGATCTACTTTGATCTTTGCTTCCAAGGAAACATCTTCCCATGGCGATGGTATGATTGTTTTCTTATTATCAAGTTGATCTTTTAGCATGCATATCGATCCTATAACCCTAGTTCCGCAAGAAGAAAATTTTATGCGCCATATGCTTTAGGGTTATGCTCCCCCTAGAAGGGGACCCCCCTAATCTAAGGGGCACTTTCAGTAGTTTATTTTTATGAATGTTGTTGGTAGGTTGTGCATTGTAATATCATGGTAGGTTAGTGCATGTAGTTGGACACATTTAAAGATGGCTCAAGGGATACAAGCTAGCTAGCTCACTCTACTCCATGGAGCTAGTTCCCATTTTGGAAGGTTCACTTCAAACTAGCTCAAAGGGGACTTCCAACTCAACTCCACTTCAAAGCCCCACTTCAAGGCCCTTTCCAATTGAAGAAGATACCAAAACCATGGATTCATTTGCGCCACCCTCAAGCAACAAATGAATGCAAAGGCTCAATCTAGATCCATCAATCAAGGGGCGCCACTCTAGATCCACAAATCAAGGGGCGCCTAATCTAGATCCACAAATCATGGTGAATCCTTTCCTTCATCTCATTGCCGCCCAAACCAACTTGGAAGGAATTCAAATTCAAGTCAACTCTCCATCCATGCAACATCAACACAAGGAAGAAAGCAAATTCGAAATTCAAATGCTTTCCTTTGAAGACTCTCCAAAGAAGACAACAATATCAGCCCATTAATTGCATTAATTGCCTTGTAATTAATTTCGAAATCTCCCACTTATGTAAGGGGCGCAAGGGGCCAATGACCACCTTGCCCTCACCTTATCCTCATCCCTAGCCACCTATAAATATGTCCCCATCGCATCATGTGCATTAAGCATTGTTGAAATAAAATTGTTGACTAGTTTCCTAGCCAAAGAAAGGTGCTTGTGTCGCCTAGGTGCTTGTGTCGCCTACTTCTTCTCCTTAGGGTGCTTGTGTCGCCCAAACCCCCTCATCTTCCCCCTACTTCTCCAAGAGCCGAGACTCCTCTCCTCTTCTCTTCCTCATCACTTCATCCAAGTCAAACCGAGAGCATTCAACATCAAAGCAAGAACACAACTCAAGTGGCGCATAGAACATGGAAGCATCCTTTGATCTCTTCAAGACCATTCTATAAGTTAAGTGTTCTAACCTCTTGTGTTCTCTTTTCATATTATCTAAGAGCATCTTACTACACTTCCCTCGGATTTGTAGGAGTTGGCGCAAGGAAAGGAGCTTGGCGCATCCCTCTTCCCCTTTTCTTTCCCCCCTCTTAGTTAGTCCAATATTTGTGTTAGCAAGAGAATTTGGAGGACTAGCCTCCCTCTTGACATTTGATTGTGTAGTTATTTTAATCTGCTTTATAACTCACCCACGCCTGTGTGGGATTGCTGATTGCCCTGTGTGTAACCTACACCTTCCATCAGAGTAGGACCGGTGAAGAACGGGAAGGACGGTCCTTCTATGCTCAAGGGCCGCACTGTAAGTCTTCTTTTCATTTATTGTCATTTACTTTGAAGCAAGTAGCATTTTCTTTCTTGCAAGTAGTTTAATTCGGTTTTCTTATTTAAAAACTACAAAAACATTATTTTCAAACCTCGTTAGTATAAGTCGGTTTCTCTACTTTATAAAACTACAAAAAAACTATTTTTCGAAAATCGTTGTTTGCATGCTTTGTGAATCACCCCTACATCACTCTGCCGGCGTACAGTCGATCTTGTTCATATTAAAATTAATGATGAACGAATCGAAAGAGGCCGGGAGAGACTGCAGGATAATGTCTACAGCAAGCTCCTGATTGATGGTGTGTCCTAGTTTCTCTAGAGCCTCTTTGTACCCAATCATCTTAAGTACGTGAGCTCCCACTGGACTCCCTTCAGTCAATTTACTCTGAAAGAAAAGTTTAGTCAAATTATAGCGTTCTGCAAGTCCCCTTCAAGGGGGAGCGAAACCCTAATAGGCGCATAACAAAAATTCGAAGCGGAAGCAAGGGTTTCTATATCGCATGCATGTCATATGATCAACTTGTTAAAACTTGCAAAGATCGACAAGTGATCTTACCATAGCCATTGCTTTGGATGGCGGCTTGGAAATGAGAGAACGAAATGGTTCTCCTCCAAAGATGACGCACACAAGACGATGGATCGGCTACTTCTTGTTGCTCCTTGTGCTAGCAAGGATCTCCAAGTCTCCTGATCGCGTTTAGGGGATTTAGATGATCTACTTTCTTGGCTAAAACTCTCTCCAAAGCGTGAAGAAGTTCTCCCACGAGAGAAGAGGCGACGAGACATGAAGAGACGAGAGAGGGCGTAACTCTCTCGAACGTGTAGTGCGTTACCTTATTTTGGAAAACCAAAAATAGTAACCGCCTAACGTTCATGCGTTCATGGGTTTACCCCACTGCATTTTGCTCTCTCCCTTGAACCATGCGCTTACTCAATGAGCTGGTTCAATGTCGGTTTGGTTCAAAGACCAATTAGCCCAAGCCATATGGTCTAGATCACAATAAACCCTAAAGGTTCAAGATCTAACCGTTCATCTCTTGATGCTCCTGATCTCACCGATCTAGCATCCAATCTCTCAATCGAAGCTTACCGATCTCAAGCCCTAATCAATCAAACATGATCAGACCAGATCTCACTCACAATCAGAGATTAATCCCTTTAAACTGAACCCTGAACAATTCAGTCCACACGATCTGACTTAAGTAAGCCATATCATCAAATTGTGCGACCCTAAGGGTTTCCTTTAAATGTCGGTAACGATAACTTACGTTATCACGATCAGTGAGGGGTATCTAGCAACACATCACTGTCTCCCGATATAAAGGAAAGAGTCTTCCAAGACTATACCCAAACCACAGCACAAGTGTGAATCCATTTCACAAGGCATACATGTATCCTTTGCCACTGGATGTTCTTATTGGACAAGCGTGTCAAGCCTGTAGCTCCAATATGATGAGCATGATTAGATCAGATGAACATAGTCACCTGGGTATGGCCATACACTTTCTCAATCATCTCATTCAGGGGCGCCCCTTTAGAACATCACACTCCTTAAACAAGGAGACGGCAATCCTATATCTATCACTAGTGCCCTAACATGACTCATGATCATTATCAAAGATAGTCTATAACCATTATGTTTCAAATGATATTGAACTACCTCAAAACAATGACAATCATCATTTAGAAACACAAGTGATCTCAAGTCAGAGGAAATGTGCCACTTGTTGCAATCAAGGATTATTCACATTGTGACAAGCAATTGAATATCCTAGTAGGGTCTGTCCAGTACATCCAATGTACCCATGAGTCTACATCTTATTCCATGCTCGAAGCATCCTATAAGATTAGAACACATATTAGTCTCAATCATATCAAGGCTGTCTCATGTTCACCAAGATATCTCGACTAAGGACATTACAGCATGTCAGCCAAGCTGAATAGCATTGAGACATTATTCAGAAGCACACTTATTGCAGCAGACAATGTAACAAACTGAATAACAACCATTGCCTTTATAAACATAACAGTTTATACATGATACTGAAAGAATCCCAAGGCCTCAAAAATTAGCCTTAAGGGCATACCCCAACAATCTCCCACTTGCACTTAATCTAATGGTTGAGAAATCTCAAACCCATATTATTACAGTGCTTCTCATGCTTCTGCTGCGCCAGAGGCTGGGTAAGTGGGTCAGCCAGATTGTCATCTGTATGAACCTTGCAGATTTTGATCTCGCCACGATCAATGATCTCCCGGATCAAGTGAAACCGTCTCTGTATGTGCTTGGACTTCTGGTGCGACCGTGGTTCCTTTGCTTGTGCGATTGCTCCAGTGTTATCACAAAAGATAACCAAAGGATCTGCACTCGAAGGAACAACACCAAGTTCCTGAATGAACTTACGAATCCACACTGCCTCCTTAGATGCTTCTGAGGCTGCAACATACTCGGCTTCTGTTGTGGAATCAGCAACAATAGACTGTTTGAAACTTTTCCACACCACTGCTCCTCCATTCAAGCTAAAAACATAGCCTGATTGCGATCGGAAATCATCCTGGTCCGATTGGAACGAAGCGTCAGTATATCCTTCAATACTGAGTTCTTCCTGACCACCATATACCAAGAACATATCTTTGGTCCTCCGCAGATATTTTAAAATGTTCTTGACAGCAATCCAGTGCGCCTGACCTAGATTACTTTGGAATCGACTGGTCACGCTTAACCCGTAAGCGACGTCTGGGCGAGTACACAACATCGCATACATAATGGACCCAATAGCCGAAGCATAAGGCGTATTGTCCATTTCATCTTTCTCAGTCTGTGTTTGTGGACACTGACTCTTTGAAAGATTTAGACCATGTCTGACTGGAAGATATCCTCTTTTAGAATTCTCTAAATGGAATCTCTCCAGGACTTTATCGATGTAAGTACTCTGGCACAGCCCGAGAAGCCTCTTAGATCTATCCCTGTAGATCTTCACACCTAACACATAGGCTGCTTCTCCTAGATCTTTCATCTGGAAACATTTTCTTAACCATGCTTTTGTTGGGGTATGCCCTTAAGGCTAATGTTTGAGGCCTTTGGAATTGTATCAGTATCATGTAATAAACTCTTATGTTTATAAAGGCATGGTTGTTATTCAGTTTGTTACATTGTCTGCTGCAATAAATGTACTTCTGAATAATGTCTCAAAGCTGTTCAGCTAGGCTGACATGCAGTTATGTCCTTAGTCAAGATATCTTGGTGAACATGAGACAGCCTTGATATGGTTAAGACTAATGTGTGTTCTAATCTTATAGGATGCTTCGAGCATGGAATAAGATGTAGACTCATGGGTACATTGGATGTACTGGACAGACCCTACTAGGATATTCAATTGCTTGTCACAATGTGAATAATCCTTGAATGCGACAAGTGGCACATTTCCTCTGACTTGAGATCACTTGTGTTTTCTAAATGATGATTGTCATTGTTTTGAGGTAGTTCAATATCATTTGAAACATAATAATTATAGACTATCTTGGATGGTGAGCTTGAATCAGGTTAGGGCACTAGTGATAGATATAGGATTGCCGTCTCCTTGTTTAAGGAGTGTGATGTTCTAAAGGGCCCCCCTGGATGAGATGATTGAGAAAGTGTATGGCCATACCCAGGTGACTATGTTCATCTGATCTAATCATGCTCATCATATTGGAGCTACAGGCTTGACACGCTTGTCCAATAAGAACATCCAGTGGCAAAGGAAGCTTGCATGCCTTGTGAATTGGATTCACACTTGTGCTGTGTTTTGGGTGTAGTCTTGGAAGACTCTTTCCTTTATATCGGGAGACAGTGATGTGTTGCTAGATACCCCTCACTGATCGTGATAACGTAAGTTGTCGTTACCGACATTTAGAGGAAACCCTTAGGGTCGCACAATTTGATGATATGGCTTACTTAAGTCAGATCGTATGGACTGAATTGTTTGGGTTCAGTTTAAAGGGATTTAATCTCTGATTGTAAGTGAGATCCAGTCTGATCATGTTTGATTGATTAGGGCTTGAGATCGGTAAGCTTCGATTGAGAGAATGGATGCTAGATCGGTGAGATCAGGAGCATTAAGAGATCAACGGTCAGATATTAGGCCTCAGTGGTTTATTATGATCTGGACTAATTGCTTGGTTTATTTGGTTGTTGAACCAAATCGATTTGAACCAGCTCATTGGATGAGCGCATGGTTCAGGTGGTGAGGCATTTGCGATTGGCGTAATGCATGGTCGCATGAACGTTTGGACTTTGCTATTTTTAGATAGAATGTTCTCAAACGTGTCCATGATCTCACGTCGCCTCTCTCTCACCTCTTCACGCCTTTGTCGCCTCCTTGGTTTTCATAGGAGAAGCATTCCCGTGTGAAAAAGTTTAGACGACAAGAGGAAAAAGTTTCGCCAAGCAAGGAGATCATCTTCCCTCCCATTCGATCAAGACCTCTTGGAACCTTGCTAGCACAAGGAGCACCAAAAGAGAAAGCGACATCATCTTGTGTGTGACGATTTGGAGGAGACCTCTTTTGTTCTCTTGCTTCCAAGGCGACATCCTTCATATGGCTTCGGTATGAATTCCTTTTCTGTTGTTAAAGTTGATCATAATACATGCTATCCGATCTTAGGAAACCCTAGATTTCACCCATGCAAGTTTTGTTTAGCGCATGTTTTAGGGTTTCGCCCCTTGTAGGGGACCTTCAATTGGTATCAGAGCTAGTTGATGCATGTTTTTATGATTGCTTAAAGCCTTTTGTGATCCATATGCGCAAGTATGCTTAGATCTAGTTGACATGCGAAAATTTCATTTTAAGTTGTTGCACATGCGAAACTTGAATGTGTTAGTCTATGGCGCATGTATGGTGGCGCATTCTTGTTTTTCTCAAAAACTATATCACATGCGCGACTTACACTAGATCTAAGGCCCTGCTTTAAACCCTTAGACGGGTTATTAGGGTTGAAGTCATCCCCTGAGTTAGATCCAAACAGTCTGATCAGACCATCTGACAGCCTTGATGGGTCGACCAGATAGCATCTGTGCGCAAGCACGAGATGGCTATAGGTCGACTGCAGACAGGCGTGTAGTGATGTCTGATTGAGACAACCTATGAACGCACATGAGTTAGGCCCGGGGTCACACCCGCTTGCCAGACCTCATTGTGGTCGTTCAGCCCTTGGCGCATGCATTGTTGACCTTTTGGTCGACTCAAGTCAGTTAGGACTTGGTGCATGTAAGGGCAATGGATCTGACTAGGTCAGATGAGTGGATCCCAAGTAATGGACCGTTGTAAGGTAGTAGGGCACATAAGGAAAAATAAAATTGATCTCAATGGGGTTTTTCAAAATTTTATTTTTCATGATTGGATCAAATGATGTATGATGCCATATGTATGTTTATTTAATCTTATGTGGGCTGCCCATGTTTAATGTGTGCTGTGCTGGGGCCTGCGTGCCTGGAATTTTATTGTAAATTAATTCTTATTTCTGTGATCTGCGAATCACAGTTTAATTAATTTATTAAAATGTAATTGACCTGCGAGTCAATCTTGTCTAGATAGATTAATTTGTAAATTAGTCAGACAAGAGCACAGAGCACACTTGGCAGAGGCGCTTGCAGCAGTGGCTTGACCAGACGGGAGGTCCAGGGTTCGACTCTGGGACAGGCGCATATTCCCTGGTGGGCACACCTGAGCTGCAGTGGGCGCTTGGGCCCTGGTTTGGGCCAAATGAGCAGCAAAAGACCCATGAAGAAAAGCAAGTGAAGACTTAAGTGAAATTAAGGTCTTACTTAGGATTATGGGCTTTTACCACATAAGATCAGCTTGCTTTCTTTTATTGTTTAATTACAATTAGAATAGCATGATTTAAATCTTCTGCTATCACCATAGGAATTGCATGATAGATAAGAAGATAAAAGACCGTTAAAATCCAACGCTAAAATATCAAGCTCGTAAGCCTTTTGACGCGAAACCTCACTGTTCTGATTATCGTTGGAGCCGTGTTGTACCCACTCAGTGGGCACGTCCATCTATCTTCAGACGGTGCGGGATTACACCTGCGTGTTACAGGGAAGGGATTTATCGCTTCTCGTTGCTCAGCATAGCACGTGGTGGTCCAGGGAGTAGGTCGGGTCAGCTTGACCATGTAGGCTACATATGTGGCACATATGGTAGCGCATGGAGGCAGCCATCTGTGGGGTCAGAGACTGTGTTGTACCAACTCAGTTGGCACAGTCTGCTGGATTGCCCAGATGAAGGGGAATCGCACGGGTTGGCGATTGGCTGGGACAGCCTACCAGAGATTAGTGCTTGTACTCTCTGTGCATCTTATCTCGCCTGAGCGGGACGCGGAGACCAAGTATGAAATCTGGATCCCATCTCACTAAAAGAATTCTACTCTTTCGGGCTGTTTTTGCTGGATTTTTCTTAAGAATAGCATGATCGATTCATAACATTGATACTGACCTTGCTGTTCTTGCATTGTTGTAGATACCTGCAGCAACGAACACCATGAACTTCAATGTGCGATCCCTACTGGAAAGGGAGAAGTTTGCTGGGCCGAACTTCTCAGACTGGTACGGACACCTTGAGATTGTTCTTAAGGCAGAGAGGAAACTGTATGTCCTCGAGACGGCTATACCGCCTCAGCCCGCTCCGAACGCCGCAAGGGCGGTTTGGGAAGCTTATGAAAAGCACGTCAATGATAGCATTGATGTCGCTTGCCTGATGCTAGCGTCTATGACGCCACCGCTGCAGCGTCAGCATGAGGATATGTCGGCTATAGAGATTATAGCGAACTTCAAAATGCTGTATGCTGTACAGGCGAGGACAGAACGCTATAATCTGACAAAGCTTTTCTTTCAGAGCAAACTGGCTGAAGGGAGTCCAGTAGGAGCTCATGTGCTCAAGATGATTGGGCACAAGGAGGCTCTAGAGAAACTGGGGCATACCATCAATCAGGAGCTTGCTGTAGACATTATTCTGCAGTCTCTGCCGCCCTCTTTCGATGCGTTCATTATTAACTTTAATATGTGAAGGTCCCCTAGGCAAGGGGGGCGAAAACCCTAATAGGAGGCGCAATAATTTTCAAGCGGAATCTAGGGCTTTCAAAATCGCATAGCATGTATTATGATCAACTTTAAAGCATGAAAAGAACTCATACCGAAGCCATATAATGGAAGGCGCCTTGGAAGCAAGAGAACAAGAGAGCTCTCCTCCAAATCGTCACACACAAGATGATGTTGCTTCCTCCCTTGGTGCTCCTTGTGCTAGCAAGGTTCCAAGAGGTCCTTGTCGAGTGAAAGGGAAAGATGAGATGTGTCCTTCTCTTGGCCGAATCCTCCTCTACCTTCAAGGCGTCGCCACACACAAAAGCGTCAAGAGGAAGATGGGCGAGAGGCGAGAATAGCGTTTTTCTATTCGAACGTGAGAGGTGTCCATGTCGAGATCATGGTTTCTAAAAATAGAAACCCACACACCCTCAAACGTTCACGCCAAGTGAACAAGTCGCTAACTCCTCTCCCCTTGAACCATGCGCTCATTAAACGAGCCGGTTCAAATTGGTTTGGTCCAGAGACCAATTAAGCCAAGTGATATGGTCTAGATCAAATTAAACCCTAAGGCTCCAGATCTGACCGTTGATCTCCTGATGCTCCTGATCTCATCGATCTAGCATCCAATCTCTCAATCGAAGCTTACCGATCTCAAGCCCTAATCAATCAAACATGATCAGACCAGATCTCACTCACAATCAGAGATTAAATCCCTTTAAACTGAACCCGAACAATTCAGTCCACTCGATCTGACTTAAGTAAGCCATATCATCAAATTGTGCGACCCTGAGGGTTTCCTTTAAATGTCGGTAACGATAACTCACGTTATCACGATCAGTGAGGGGTATCTAGCAACACATCACTGTCTCCCGATATAAAGGAAAGAGTCTTCCAAGACTACACCCAAAACACAGCACAAGTGTGAATCCACATCACTAGGCATACATGTTTCCTTTGCCACTGGATGTTCTTATTGGACAAGCGTGTCAAGCTTGTAGCTCCAATATGATGAGCATGATTAGATCAGATGAACACAGTCACCTGGGTATGGCCATACACTTTTCTCAATCATCTCATCCAGGGGGCCCCTTTAGAACATCACACTCCTTAAACAAGGAGACGGCAATCCTATGTCTATCACTAGTGCCCTAACATGACTCAAGCTCATTATCCAAGATAGTCTATAACCATTGTGTTTCAAATGATATTGAACTACCTCAAAACAATGACAATCATCATTTAGAAAACACAAGTGATCTCAAGTCAGAGGAAATGTGCCACTTGTCATATTCAAAGATTATTCACATTGCGACAAACAATTGAACATCCTAGTAGGGTCTGTCCAGTACATCCAATGTACCCATGAGTCTACATCTTATTCCATGCTCGAAGCATCCTATAAGACTAGAACACATATTAGTCTTAACCATATCAAGGCTGTCTCATGTTCACCAAGATACATCGACTAAGGACATTATAGCCTGTCAGCCTAGCTGAACAGCTTTGAGACATTATTCAGAAGAACATCTATTGCAGCAGACAATGTAGCTAACTGAATAATAACCATGCCTTTATAAACATAACAGTTTATTACATGATACTGATACATTCCCAAGGCCTCAAACATTAGGCTTAAGGGCATACCCCAACAATCTCCCACTTGCACTTAATCTAATGGTTGAGAAATCTCAAACCCATATTATTACAGTGCTTCTCATGCTTCTGCTGCGCCAGAGGCTTGGTAAGTGGGTCTGCCAGATTGTCATCTGTATGAACCTTGCAGATTTTGATCTCGCCACGATCTATGATCTCCCTGATCAAATGAAACCTTCTCTGTATGTGCTTGGACTTCTGGTGCGACCGTGGTTCCTTTGCTTGTGCGATTGCTCCAGTGTTATCACAGAAGATAACCAAAAGATCTGCACTCGAAGGAACAACACCAAGTTCTCTCACGAACTTACGAATCCACACTGCCTCCTTGGATGCTTCCGAGGCTGCAACATACTCGGCTTCTGTTGTGGAATCAGCAACAGTTGACTGTTTGAAACTCTTCCACACCACTGCTCCTCCATTCAAGCTAAAAACATAGCCTGATTGCGATCGAAAATCATCCTGGTCTGATTGGAACGAAGCGTCAGTATATCCTTCAATACTGAGTTCTTCCTGACCACCATATATCAAGAACATATCTTTGGTCCTCCGCAGATATTTTAAAATGTTCTTGACTGCAATCCAGTGTGCCTGACCTGGATTACTTTGGAAACGACTGGTCACGCTTAACCCGTAAGCAACGTCTGGGCGAGTACACAACATCGCATACATAATGGATCCAATAGCCGAAGCATAAGGCGTATTGTCCATTTCATCTTTCTCAGTCTGTGTTTGTGGACACTGACTCTTCGAAAGACTCAGACCATGTCTGACTGGAAGATATCCTCGTTTAGAATTCTCTAAATGAAATCTTTCCAGGACTTTATCGATGTAAGTACTCTGGCACAGCCCGAGAAGCCTCTTAGATCTATCCCTGTAGATCTTCGCACCTAATACATAGGCTGCTTCTCCTAAATCTTTCATCTGGAAACATTTCCTTAACCATGCCTTCATAGCATGCATTTCAGGAATGTCATTTCCAATGATCAAGATATCATCGACATAGAGGACTAGGAAAGTAATTACGCTCCCACTAAACCTCTTATATACACACGGGTCATCCTCGTTCTTGATGAAACCAAATTTCGTGACTGATTCATCAAAACGAATATTCCAGCTTCTTGATGCTTGCTTAAGTCCATAAATGGACTTCTTTAACTTGCTTATCTTATGACGATCTGATGGATTAGTGAAACCCTCAGGTTGTGTCATATACACATCCTCATCCAGATTTCCATTAAGGAAAGCTGTTTTCACATCCATCTGCCAGATCTCATAATCATAATATGCAGCTATCGCGAAAAGAATCCGAATAGACTTGAACATAGCTACAGGTGAGAAAGTTTCATCATAATCTATCCCGTAGATTTGTTTGAAACCTTTCGCAACTAGCCTGCCTTTATAGGTAACCACGTTACCATCCATGTCATTCTTCTTCTTGAAGATCCACTTACAGCCTATAGGGATAACTCCCGGAGGCGGATCAACCAAATCCCAAACTTGGTTATCTGACATGGAGTCCATCTCGGCTCGCATAGCTTCAAGCCATCTAGCTGACTCCGGTCCACTGACCGCATCCGCATAAGTGAGGGGTTCATCATGATCAATGATGTAGACTCCGTCATAGCGCTCAGGCTGTCGACGAATCCTTCCCGATCTTCGCGGTTCCCGTGATATCTGAGCCTCAGGTTGTTCAATAACCTGATCTACTGGCTCAGGCTCATCCAATTCTGCTTGAGCACTTTGTCCTTCCTCTGGATTCTCATCCAGTTTTATTTCTCTCCCACTGGCCTCTTGCAGAAGAAACTCCTTCTCAAGAAATATGGCCGTCCGAGCAACAAAAACCTTGTTCTCTTTGGGATCGTAGAAATAATAACCCTTAGTTTCCTTAGGGTAACCGACAAAGATGCATTTGTCAGATCTGCTCTCTAGTTTCCCAGAGGCGAGCTTTTTGACATAAGCCTCGCAGCCCCAGATCCTGATAAATGTCAAGCTTGGCTGTTTCCGATACCATAACTCATATGGAGTTTTTGAAACGGCCTTGGATGGCACTCGGTTTAGTACCTTTGCAGCTGTTTCCAGTGCAAAACCCCAAAAGGAGTATGGAAGAGTAGCCTGACTCATCATAGAACGAACCATATCAAGTAACGTTCTATTTCTCCTCGCGGACACACCATTCCATTGCGGTGTTCCTGGCGGAGTGAGCTGTGAGATAATCCCACACTCCTTCAGATAGTCAGTAAACGCATGACTTAGGTATTCTCCACCTCGATCTGAGCGAAGTGCCTTGATATTTCGGCCTAGCTGATTTTGTACTTCATTCTTGAACTCTTTGAACTTGTCAAAAGATTCACTTTTATGTCTCATTAAAAAGACATACCCATATCTACTGAAATCATCAGTAAAGGTAATGAAGTACTGATAGCCACCTCTGGCATGTTTACTAAATGGCCCACACACATCAGTGTGTATAAGGTCAAGTAAACCTGAAGCCCTTTGTCCTTTGTTAGGAAAAGGTGACTTCGTCATTTTGCCCATTAAACAAGCTTTGCATGTATCAATCTCCTTGTAGGAGAATGATCCCAGCAGTCCATGATCATGCAACCGCTTAATGCGTTTCTCGTTAATATGGCCTAAACGACTATGCCATAGCAAGGTGCTGTCATCAGCATTCTTGGCTTTCTTAATATCAATTTTCTGTATAGAACATTCCATGTCCAACATGTATAACCCATTGTTAATTGAACCAGTTGCATAAACAATATTATCATAAGATAAAACACACTTTGAAATATTGCATTCAAAGGAAAAACCCTTCCTGACAAGAGCAGGAATGGAGATAATATTTTTAGTAATACTGGGAACAAAATAACAACTGTTTAGTTCCAATACAAGTCCAGATGGTAAAGAATTGAAATAGTCTCCTACAGCAACAGCAGCAACCCGTGCCCCGTTTCCAACTCGTAGGTCCACCTCATGCTGTCCCACCTGCCTTCTTCTCTTGAGTTCCTGCACATTTGAACAAATGTGAACTCCACATGCAGTGTCCAACACCCATGATATAGAAGAAGAAAATATGACCTCAGTCACGAATATACCTGAGCCAGAAGCGATGCTTCCCCTCTTATCTCCTTGGAGCGCTTTACAGTCCTTTTTCCAGTGACCCAGCTGGCCACAGTGGAAACACCTGTATTCCTTGGACCGCTTAACCTTCTGCTTCAGAGCCTTGCTGTAACTCTTGACAGGGGTCTTGCCCTTCTTCCCCTTCTTCTTGTTCCTGGAAGGAACCATTAAGACAGAGGTCGAAGGCTTTCCCTTCAGAGTCTCCTCAGTAGTGAGGAGCATATTCAGCAGCTCTGCCGGAGTACAATCGATTTTGTTCATATTAAAGTTAATAATGAACGCGTCGAATGAAGGCGGGAGAGACTGCAGAATAATATCCACAGCAAGCTCCTGGTTGATGGTATGCCCCAGTTTCTCTAGAGCCTCCTTGTGCCCAATCATCTTGAGCACGTGAGCTCCCACTGGGCTCCCTTCAGCCAGTTTGCTCTGAAAGAAGAGCTTCGTCAAATTATAGCGTTCAGTCCTCGCCTGTGCAGCATACAGCATCTTGAGGTTTGCTATCATGTCTATGGCAGACATATCCTCATGCTGACGCTGCAGCGGTGGCGTCATAGACGCTAGCATCAGGCAAGCGACATCAATGCTATCATTGACGTGCTTTTCATAGGCTTCCCGAACCGCCCTTGCGGCGTTCGGAGCGGGCTGAGGCGGTATCGCCGTCTCGAGGACATACAGTTTCCTCTCTGCCTTAAGAACGATCTTAAGGTGTCCGAACCAGTCAGAGAAGTTCAGCCCAGCAAACTTCTCCCTTTCCAGTAGGGATCGCACATTGAAGTTCATGGTGTTCGTTGCTGTAGGTATCTACAACAATGCAAGAACAGCAAGGTCAGTATCAATGTTAAGAATCAATCAGGACTTAAGAAAGATTCTTTTTCTCACTATTTTATCTGACTGAAAAATCCATTAAACAGTCCGAAAGAGTAGACACTCTTTTAGTGAGATGGGATCCGGATTTCATACTTGGTCTCCGCGTCCCGCTCAGGCGAGATAAGATGCACAGAGAGTACAAGCACTAATCTCCGGTAGGCAGTCCCTGCCGATCGCCAACCCGTGCGATTCCCCTTCATCTGGGCAATCCAGCAGACTGTGCCAACTGAGTTGGTACAACACAGTCTCTGATCCCACAGATGGCTGCCTCCATGTGCTACCATATGCGCCACATATGTAGCCTACATGGTCAAGCTGACCCGACCTACTCCCTGGACCACCATGTGCTATGCTGAGCAACGAGAAGGGATAAATCCCTACTCTGTAACACACAGGTGTAATCCCACACCGTCTGAAGATAGATGGACGTGCCCACTGAGTGGGTACAACACGGCTCCAACGATAATCAGAACAGTGAGGTTTCGCGTCAGAAGGCTTACGAGCTTGATATTTTAGCGTTGGATTTTAACGGTCTTTTTATCTTCTTCACTATCATACAATTCCTATGGTGATAGCAGAAGATAAACTAATCATGCAATTCTAATATTTAAACAATAATAAAAGAAAGCATGAATCTTATGTGGTAAAAGCCCATAGCCCTAGTAAGACCTTAATTTAACTTAAGTCTTGACTTGCTTTTCTTCATAGGGCTTTTGCTGCTCATCTGGCCCAAACCTGGGCCCAAGCGCCATCTGCAGCTCTGGTGCGCCCACCAGGAATTTGCGCCAGGTCCTAGGGTCGAACCCTAGACCTCCCACCTGGTCCAGCCACTGCTGCAAGCGCCTCTGCCAAGTGTGCTCTGTGCTCTTGTCTAATTAAATTACAAATTTAACTATCTAGACAAGATTGACACGCAGGTCAATTACACATTATAAATTAATTAAACTGTGATTCGCAGATCACAAAAATAAAAATTAATTTACAATTAATTCCCAGGCACGCAGGCCCCAGCACAGCACACATTAAAAACGGGCAGCCCACATAAGAGTAAATAGACAAACACATGGCATCAATCAACATGTGATCCACTCAAGAAAATTTAAATTTTGAAAACCCATAGGCATCAATTTTAATTTCCTTATTTGCCCTACAACCTTACAACGGTCCATTACTAGGGATCCACTCATCCATCCTAGTCAGATCCACTGCCCTTGCATGCACCAAGTCCTAACTGACTTGAGTCGACCATAAGGTCAACAATGCATGCGCCAGGGCTGAACAACCACAATGAGGTCTGGCAAGCGGGTGTGACCCCGGGCCTAACTCATGTGTGTTCACTAGTTGTCTCAATCAGACATCGCTACACGCCTGTCTGCAGTCGACCTGTAGCCACCACGTGCTTGCGCACAGGTGCTACCTGGTCAACCCGTCAAGGCTGTCAGATGGTCTGATCAGACTTTTGGATCTAACCTAGGGGCTGACTTCAACCCTAATAACCCGTCTAAGGATTTAATGTAAGGCCTTAGATCTAGTGGTATACGCGCAAGTGTTTAAGTTTTAAGAAAAACTACAACATAATATATGCGCCAACTTAACATGCGCCAAGGAGAAAATCATATCTATTACTAGCATGCATTTTCGCCAACATAAAGCATGTAACTATAGATCTATGAATTTGCGCAAAACATGGATCACAATCATTTTCAAGCAATCATAAAACATGCATGAAAACCTGCTCTGATACCAATTGAAGGTCCCCTAGGCAAGGGGGGCGAAAACCCTAATAGGAGGCGCAATAATTTTCAAGCGGAATCTAGGGCTTTCAAAATCGCATAGCATGTATTATGATCAACTTTAAAGCATGAAAAGAACTCATACCGAAGCCATATAATGGAAGGCGCCTTGGAAGCAAGAGAACAAGAGAGCTCTCCTCCAAATCGTCACACACAAGATGATGTTGCTTCCTCCCTTGGTGCTCCTTGTGCTAGCAAGGTTCCAAGAGGTCCTTGTCGAGTGAAAGGGAAAGATGAGATGTGTCCTTCTCTTGGCCGAATCCTCCTCTACCTTCAAGGCGTCGCCACACACGAAAGCGTCAAGAGGAAGATGGGCGAGAGGCGAGAATAGCGTTTTTCTATTCGAACGTGAGAGGTGTCCATGTCGAGATCATGGTTTCTAAAAATAGAAACCCACACACCCTCAAACGTTCACGCCAAGTGAACAAGTCGCTAACTCCTCTCCCCTTGAACCATGCGCTCATTAAACGAGTCGGTTCAAATTGGTTTGGTCCAGAGACCAATTAAGCCAAGTGATATGGTCTAGATCAAATTAAACCCTAAGGCTCCAGATCTGACCGTTGATCTCCTGATGCTCCTGATCTCATCGATCTAGCATCCAATCTCTCAATCGAAGCTTACCGATCTCAAGCCCTAATCAATCAAACATGATCAGACCAGATCTCACTCACAATCAGAGATTAAATCCCTTTAAACTGAACCCGAACAATTCAGTCCACTCGATCTGACTTAAGTAAGCCATATCATCAAATTGTGCGACCCTGAGGGTTTCCTTTAAATGTCGGTAACGATAACTCACGTTATCACGATCAGTGAGGGGTATCTAGCAACACATCACTGTCTCCCGATATAAAGGAAAGAGTCTTCCAAGACTACACCCAAAACACAGCACAAGTGTGAATCCACATCACTAGGCATACATGTTTCCTTTGCCACTGGATAGCGTGTCAAGCTTGTAGCTCCAATATGATGAGCATGATTAGATCAGATGAACACAGTCACCTGGGTATGGCCATACACTTTTCTCAATCATCTCATCCAGGGGGCCCCTTTAGAACATCACACTCCTTAAACAAGGAGACGACAATCCTATGTCTATCACTAGTGCCCTAACATGACTCAAGCTCATTATCCAAGATAGTCTATAACCATTGTGTTTCAAATGATATTGAACTACCTCAAAACAATGACAATCATCATTTAGAAAACACAAGTGATCTCAAGTCAGAGGAAATGTGCCACTTGTCATATTCAAAGATTATTCACATTGCGACAAACAATTGAACATCCTAGTAGGGTCTGTCCAGTACATCCAATGTACCCATGAGTCTACATCTTATTCCATGCTCGAAGCATCCTATAAGACTAGAACACATATTAGTCTTAACCATATCAAGGCTGTCTCATGTTCACCAAGATACATCGACTAAGGACATTATAGCCTGTCAGCCTAGCTGAACAGCTTTGAGACATTATTCAGAAGAACATCTATTGCAGCAGACAATGTAGCTAACTGAATAATAACCATGCGTTTATAAACATAACAGTTTATTACATGATACTGATACATTCCCAAGGCCTCAAACATTAGGCTTAAGGGCATACCCCAACAATATGAACAAAATCGATTGTACTCCGGCAGAGTTGCTCAATATGCTCTTGACTACTGAGGAGACTCTGAAGGGAAAGCCTTCGACCTCTGTCTTAATGGTTCCTTCTAGGAACAAGAAGAAGGGGAAGAAGGGCAAGGCCCCTGTCAAGAGTTACAGCAAGGCTCTGAAGCAAAAAGTGAAGCGGTCAAAGGAATACAGATGTTTCCACTGTGGCCAGTTGGGTCACTGGAAAAAGGACTGTAAAGCGCTCCAAGGAGATAAGAGGGGAAGCTTTGCTTCTGGCTCAGGTATATACGTGACGGAAGTCATGATTTCATCTTCTTCTATTTCATGGGTGTTGGACACTGCATGTGGAGTTCACATTTGTTCAAATGTACAGGAACTCAAGAGAACAAGACAGGTGGGACAGCATGAGGTGGACCTACGAGTTGGAAACGGGGCACGGGTTGCTGCTGTTGCTGTAGGAGACTATTTCATCTCTTTACCATCTGGACTTGTGTTAGAATTAAACAGTTGTTACTTTGTTCCAAGTATTACTAAAAATATTATCTCCATTCCTGCTCTTGTCAGGAAGGGGTTTTCCTTTGAATGCAATATTTCAAAGTGTGTTCTTTCTTTAGATAATATTGTTTATGCTACTGGTTCAATTAACAATGGGTTATTCATGTTGGACATGGAATGTTCTATACACAATATTGATAATAAGAAAGACAAATATGCTGATGACAGCACCTTGCTATGGCATAGTCGTTTAGGCCATATTAACAAGAAACGCATTAAGCGGTTGCATGATTATGGACTGCTGGGATCATTCTCCTATGAGGAGATTGATACATGCAAAGCTTGTTTAATGGGTAAAATGACGAAGTCACCTTTTCCCCACAAAGGTCAAAGGGCTTCAGGTTTACTTGACCTTATACACAGTGATGTGTGTGGGCCTTTTAGTAAACATGCCAGAGGTGGCTATCAGTACTTCATTACCTTCACTGATGATTTCAGTAGATATGGGTATGTCTATCTTATGAGACATAAGAGTGAATCTTTTGACAAGTTCAAAGAGTTCAAGAATGAAGTACAGAATCAGCTAGGCCGAAATATCAAGGCACTTCGTTCTGATCGAGGTGGAGAATACCTAAGTCGAGAGTTTACTGACTATCTGAAGGAGTGTGGGATTATCTCACAGCTCACTCCGCCAGGAACACCGCAATGGAATGGTGTGTCCGAGAGGAGAAATAGAACGTTACTTGATATGGTTCGTTCTGTGATGTGTCAGGTTACTCTACCTTACTCCTTTTGGGGATTTGCACTGGAAACAGCTGCAAAGGTACTAAACCGAGTGCCATCCAAGGCAGTTTCAAAGACGCCATATGAGTTATGGTATGGGAAACAGCCGAGCTTAACATTTATCAGGATCTGGGGCTGCGAGGCTTATGTCAAAAAGCTCGCCTCTGGGAAACTAGAGAGCAGATCTGAGAAATGTATCTTTGTCGGTTACCCTAAGGAAACTAAGGGTTATTATTTCTACGATCCCAAAGAGAACAAAGTATTTGTTGCTCGGACGGCCATATTTCTTGAGAAGGAGTTTCTTCTGCAAGAGGCCAGTGGGAGAGAAATAAAACTGGATGAGAATCCAGAGGAAGGACAAAGTGGTCAAGCACAGTTGGATGAGCTTGAGCCGGTAGAACAGGTTACTGAACAACCTGAGGCTCAGATATCACGGGAACCGCGAAGATCGGGAAGGATCCGTCGACAGCCTGAGCGCTATGACGGAGTCTACATCATTGATCATGATGAACCCCTCACTTATGCGGATGCGGTCAGTGGACCGGAGTCAGCGAGATGGCTTGAAGCTATGCGCGCCGAGATGGACTCCATGTCAGATAACCAAGTTTGGGATTTGGTTGATCCGCCTCCGGGAGTTATCCCTATAGGCTGTAAATGGATCTTCAAGAAGAAGATTGACATGGATGGTAACGTAGTTACCTATAAAGGCAAGCTAGTTGCGAAAGGTTTCAAACAAATCTACGGGATAGATTATGATGAAACTTTCTCACCTGTAGCCATGTTTAAGTCTATTCGGATTCTTTTCGCGATAGCGGCATATTACGATTATGAGATCTGGCAAATGGATGTGAAGACAGCTTTCCTTAATGGAAATCTGGATGAGGATGTGTATATGACACAACCTAAGGGTTTCACTAATCCATCAGATCGTCATAAAATATGCAAGTTAAAGAAGTCCATTTATGGACTTAAACAAGCATCGAGAAGCTGGAACATTCGTTTTGATGAATCAATCAGCGAGTTTGGTTTCATCAAGAACGAAGATGACCCGTGTGTATATAAGAGGTTTAGTGGGAGCGTGATTACTTTCCTAGTCCTCTACGTCGATGATATCTTGATCATTGGAAACGACATTCCTGAAATGCATGCCGTAAAGGCATGGCTAAGGAAATGTTTCCAGATGAAAGATCTTGGAGAAGCAGCCTATGTATTAGGTGTGAAGATCTACAGGGATAGATCTAAGAGGCTTCTCGGGCTGTGCCAGTGTTGGGGTATGCCCTTAAGCCTAATGTTTGAGGCCTTGGGATTGTATCAGTATCATGTAATAAACTCTTGTGTTTATAAAGGCATGGTTGTTATTCAGTTTGTTACCTTGTCTGCTGCAATAAGTATACTTCTGAATAATGTCTCAAAGCTGTTCAGCTGGGCTGACATGCTATTATGTCCTTAGTCGATGTATCTTGGTGAACATGAGACAGCCTTGATATGGTTAAGACTAATATGTGTTCTAATCTTATAGGATGCTTCGAGCATGGAATAAGATGTAGACTCATGGGTACATTGGATGTACTGGACAGACCCTACTAGGATATTCAGTTGCTTGTCACAATGTGAATAATCCTTGAGTGCAACAAGTGGCACATTTCCTCTGACTTGAGATCACTTGTGTTTTCTAAATGATGATTGTCATTTTTTTGAGGTAGTTCAATATCATTTGAAACATAATGATTATAGACTATCTTGGACAATGATCTTGAGTCAGGTTAGGGCACTTGTGATAGATAAAGGATTGCCGTCTCCTTGTTTAAGGAGTGTGATGTTCTAAAGGGGCCCCCTGGATGAGATGGTTGAGAAAGTGTATGGCCATACCCAGGTGACAGTGTTCATCTGATCTAATCATGCTCATCAAATTGGAGCTACAAGCTTGACACGCTTGTCCAATGAGAACATCCAGTGGCAAAGGAAGTATGCATGCCTTGTGAGTTGATTCACACTTGTGCTGTGTTTTGGGTGTAGTCTTGGAAGACTCTTTTCTTTATATCGGGAGACAGTGATGTGTTGCTAGATACCCCTCACTGATCGTGATAGCGTGAGTTATCGTTACCGACATTTAAAGGAAACCCTCAGGGTCGCACAATTTGATGATATGACTTACTTAAGTCAGATCGTGTGGACTGAATTGTTCGGGTTCAGTTTAAAGGGATTTAATCTCTGATTGTAAGTGAGATCTAGTCTGATCATGTATGATTGATTAGGGCTTGAGATCGGTAAGCTTCGATCGAGAGAATAGATGCTAGATCGGTGAGATCAGAAGCATCAAGAGATCGACGGTTAGATCTGGAGCCTTAGGGTTTAATTTGATCTAGACCATGTCGCTTGGCTTATTTGGTCTTTGAACCAGACCAAGATGAACCGGCTCATGGATGAGCGAGTGGTTCAAAAATAAGAGGAGAGATTTGCGACTTGTGAACGTTGAGACGTGTTTGCTATTTTTAGATAGCAAGTCTCTTACGTGACCACATCTCACGTTGGCTCTATCGTCGCTCATCACTCTCGCCTCTTGCCTCTTCTCGTGTGGCTTGCTCTCTCGTGAAGAAGAGTTTTGACGAAAAGAAAGAGGAAATCGCTAAGCAAGTTTTTCTCTTCCCTTCATACGATTGTGATACTTGGACGATCCTTGCTAGCACAAGGGACGACAAGAAGAAGCGCATTCTCATCTTGTGTGTGACGATTTGGAGAAGATCTCGCTTGATCTTTGCTTCCAAGGCGCCATCTAGAAATGGCCATGGTATGAATCGCATTCATTCTTGTTTATAAGTTAATCATACTTCATGCACCGATTCTATGAAACCCTAGTATCCGCTGCCCATGTTTCTGTTTGCGCCATTTTAGGGTTTTTCCCCCCTTTAGTTAGGGGAACTTTCAATTGGTATCAGAGCTAGGGTTAACGCATGTTTTTATGATTGCTTAATGCTTGGTCTTCATGTTTGATCCATATTTGCGCATATGCCTAGATCTATATGACATGCGAAAATGTTATGATAGTTTTTATCATCTTGCGAAAATACATCTATTATGTATGTTTCTATCTTTTGCGCATGTTTGATGTGTTGGCGCATCTTAGGTTTTCAAAATCTAAATTACTTGCGCGACCTCACTAGATCTAAGGCCTTGCATTAAACCCTTAGACGGGTTATTAGGGTTGAAGTCACCCCCTAGGTTAGATCCAAAAGTCTGATCAGACTATCTGACAGCCTTGATGGGTTGACCACGTAGCACCTGTGCGCAAGCACGTGGTGGCTACAGGTCGGCTGCAGACAGGCGTGTAGCGATGTCTGATTGAGGCAACCGATGAACGCACGTGAGTTAGGCCCGGGGTCACACCCGCTTGCCAGACCTCATTGTGGTTGTTCAGCCCTGGCGCATGCATGGTTGACCTTATGGTCGACTCAAGTCAGTTAGGACTTGGTGCATGCAAGGGCAGTGGATCTGACTAGGATGGATGAGTGGATCCCTAGTAATGGACCGTTGTAAGGTTGTAGGGCAAATAAGGAAATTAAAATTGATGCCTATGGGGTTTTCGAAATTTAATTTTCATGATTGGATCACATGTTGAATGATGCCATGTGCTTGTCTATTTATTCTTATGTGGGCTGCCCATGTTAAATGTATGCTGTGCTGGGGCCTGCGTGCCTGGAAATTAAAGTTGTAAGTTAATTATTGTGATCTGCGCATCACATTGCTTTAATTTATAAAATGTGATTGACCTGCGTGTCAATCTTGTCTAGATAGTTAAATTTGTAATTTAATTAGACAAGAGCACAGAGTACACTTGGAAAAGGCGCATGCAGCAGTGGCTAGACCAGGAGGGAGGTCCAGGGTTCGACTCTGGGACCAGGCGCATTTTCCCTGGTGGGCGCACCTGAGCTGCACAGGCGCTTGGGCCCTGTTTTGGGCCAGATGAGCAGCAAAAGCCCCATGAACAAGAGCAAGTGAAGACTTAAGTTTTGATTAAGATCTCACTAGGGCTATGGGCTTTTACCACATAAGATCCATGCTTTCTTTTATTGTTTATATAAGTAGAACAGCATGTTTTACTTTATCTTCTGCTATCACCATAGGAATTGCATGATAGTGAAGAAGATAAAAGACCGTTAAAATCCAACGCTTAAATATCAAGCTCGTAAGCCTTCTGACGCGAAACCTCACTGTTCTGACTATCGTTGGAGCCGTGTTGTACCCACTCAGTGGGCACGTCCATCTATCTTCAGACGGTGCGGGATTACACCTGCGTGTTACAGAGAAGGGATTTATCGCTTCTCGTTGCTCAGCATAGCACGTGGTGGTCCAGGGAGTAGGTCGGGTCAGCTTGACCATGTAGGCTACATATGTGGCGCATATGGTAGCACATGGAGGCAGCCATCTGTGGGGTCAGAGACTATGTTGTACCAACTCAGTTGGCATAGTCTGCTGGATTGCCCAGATGAAGGGGAATCGCACGGGTTGGCGATCGGCAGGGACTGCCTACCAGAAATTAGTGCTTGTACTCTCTGTGCACCTTATCTCGCCTGAGCGGGACGCGGAGACCAAGTATGAAATCTGGATCCCATCTCACTAAAAGAGTTCTACTCTTTCGGGCTATTTTGCTGGATTTTTCAGCCAGATAAAATAGTGAGAAAAAGAATCTTTCTTAAGTCCTGATTGATTCTTAACATTGATACTGACCTTGCTGTTCTTGCATTGTTGTAGATACCTGCAGCAACGAACACCATGAACTTCAATGTGCGATCCCTACTGGAAAGGGAGAAGTTTGGTGGGCCGAACTTCTCTGACTGGTTTGGACACCTTAAGATCGTTCTTAAGGCAGAGAGGAAACTGTATGTCCTCGAGACGGCGATACCGCCTCAGCCCGCTCCGAACGCCGCAAGGGCGGTTCGGGAAGCCTATGAAAAGCACGTCAATGATAGCATTGATGTCGCTTGCCTGATGCTAGCGTCTATGACGCCACCGCTGCAGCGTCAGCATGAGGATATGTCTGCTATAGACATGATAGCAAACCTCAAGATGCTGTATGCTGCACAGGCGAGGACAGAAAGCTATAATCTGACAAAGCTTTTCTTTCAGAGCAAACTGGCTGAAGGGAGCCCAGTGGGAGCTCATGTGCTCAAGATGATTGGGCACAAGGAGGCTCTAGAGAAACTGGGGCATACCATCAACCAAGAGCTTGCTGTAGACATTATTCTGCAGTCTCTCCCGCCTTCATTCGACGCGTTCATTATTAACTTTAATATGAACAAAATCGATTGTACTCCGGCAGAGCTGCTGAATATGCTCTTGACTACTGAGGAAACTCTGAAGGGTAAGCGTTCGACCTCTGTCTTAATGGTTCCTTCCAGGAACAAGAAGAAGGGGAAGAAGGGCAAGGCCCCTGTCGAGAACTACAGCAAGGCTCTGAAGCAGAAGGTTAAGCGGTCCAAGGAATACAGGTGTTTCCACTGTGGCCAGCTGGGTCACTGGAAAAAGGACTGTAAAGCGCTCCAAGGAGATAAGAGGGGAAGCTTCGCTTCTGGCTCAGGTATTTACGTGACTGAAGTCATGTTTTCATCTTCTTCTATATCATGGGTGTTGGACACTGCATGTGGAGTTCACATTTGTTCAAATGTACAGGAACTCAGGAGAAGAAGGCAGGTGGGCCAGCATGAGGTGGACCTACGAGTTGGAAACGGGGCACGGGTTGCTGCTGTTGCTGTAGGAGACTATTTCATCTCATTACCATCTGGAATTGTATTAGAATTAAACAGTTGTTACTTTGTTCCCAGTATTACTAAAAATATTATCTCCATTCCTGCTCTTGTCAGGAAGGGGTTTTCCTTTGAATGCAATATTTCAAAGTGTGTTTTATCTTTAGATAATATTGTTTATGCAACTGGTTCAATTAACAATGGGTTATTCATGTTGGACATGGAATGTTCTATACAAAATATTGATAATAAGAAAGCCAAGTATGCTGATGACAGCACCTTGCTATGGCATAGTCGTTTAGGCCATATTAACGAGAAACGCATTAAGCGGTTGCATGATCATGGACTGCTGGGATCATTCTCCTATGAGGAGATTGATACATGCAAAGCTTGTTTAATGGGTAAAATGACGAAGTCACCTTTTCCTAACAAAGGACAAAGGGCTTCAAATTTACTTGACCTTATACACAGTGATGTGTGTGGGCCATTTAGTAAACATGCCAGAGGTGGCTATCAGTACTTCATTACCTTTACTGATGATTTCAGTAGATATGGGTATGTCTATTTAATGAGACATAAAAGTGAATTTTTTGACAAGTTCAAAGAGTTCAAGAATGAAGTACAGGATCAGCTAGGCCGAAATATCAAGGCACTTCATTCTGATCGAGGTGGAGAATACCTAAGTCATGCGTTTACCGACTATCTGAAGGAGTGTGGGATTATCTCACAGCTCACTCCGCCAGGGACACCGCAATGGAATGGTGTGTCCGAGAGGAGAAATAGAACGTTACTTGATATGGTTCGTTCTATGATGAGTCAGGCTACTCTTCCATATTCCTTTTGGGGATTTGCACTGGAAACAGCAGCAAAGCTACTAAACCGAGTGCCATCCAAGGCAGTTTCTAAGACTCCATATGAGTTATGGTATGGGAAACAGCCAAGCTTGACATTTATCAGGATCTGGGGCTGCGAGGCTTATGTCAAAAAGCTCGCCTCTGGGAAACTAGAGAGCAGATCTGACAAATGTATCTTTGTCGGTTACCCTAAGGAAACTAAGGGTTATTATTTCTACGATCCCAAAGAGAACAAGGTATTTGTTGCTCGGACGGCCATATTTCTTGAGAAGGAGTTTCTTCTGCAAGAAGCCAGTGGGAGAGAAATAAAGCTGGATGAGAATCCAGAGGAAGGACAAAGTAGTCAAGCACAGTTGGATGAGCCTGAGCCGGTAGATCAGGTTATTGAACAACCTGAGGCTCAGATGATATCACGGGAACCGCGAAGATCGGGAAGGATCCGTCGACAGCCTGAGCGCTATGACGGAGTCTACATCATTGATAATGATGAACCCCTCACTTATGCGGATGCGGTCAGTGGACCAGAGTCTGCAAGATGGCTTGAAGCTATGCGAGCCGAGATGGACTCCATGTCAGATAACCAAGTCTGGGATTTGGTTGATCCGCCTCCGGGAGTAATCCCTATAGGCTGTAAATGGATCTTCAAGAAGAAGATTGACATGGATGGTAACGTGGTTACCTATAAAGGCAGGCTAGTTGCGAAAGGTTTCAAACAAATCTACGGGATAGATTATGATAAAACTTTCTCACCTGTAGCTATGTTTAAGTCTATTCGGATTCTTTTCGCGATAGCTGCATATTACGATTATGAGATCTGGCAGATGGATGTGAAGACGGCTTTCCTTAATGGAAATCTGGATGAGGATGTGTACATGACACAACCTGAAGGTTTCACTAATCCATCAGATCGTCATAAAATATGCAAGTTAAAGAAGTCCATTTATGGACTTAAACAAGCATCAAGAAGCTGGAATATTCATTTTGATGAATCAATCTCTGAGTTTGGTTTCATCAAGAACGAAGATGACCCGTGTGTATATAAGAGGTTTAGTGGGAGCGTAATTACTTTCCTAGTCCCCTACGTCGATGACATCTTGATCATTGGAAATGACATTCCTGAAATGCATGCGGTTAAGGCATGGTTAAGGAAATGTTTCCAGATGAAAGATCTAGGAGAAGCAGCCTATGTTTTAGGTGTGAAGATCTACAGGGATAGATCTAAGAGGCTTCTCGGGCTGTGCCAGAGTACTTACATCGATAAAGTCCTGGAGAGATTTCATTTAGAGAATTCTAAATGAGGATATCTTCCAGTCAGACATGGTCTGAATCTTTCGAAGAGTCAGTGTCCACAAACGCAGACTGAGAAAGATGAAATGGACAATACGCCTTATGCTTCGGCTATTGGCTCCATTATGTATGCGATGTTGTGTACTCGCCCAGACGTCGCTTACGGGTTATGCGTGACCAGTCGGTTCCAAAGTAATCCAGGTCAGGCACACTGGATTGCAGTCAAGAACATTTTAAAATATCTGCGGAGGACCAAAGATATGTTCTTGATATATGGTGGTCAGGAAGAACTCAGTATTGAAGGATATACTGACGCTTCGTTCCAGTCTGACCAGGATGATTTCCGATCGCAATCAGGCTATTTTTTTAGCTTGAATGGAGGTGCAGTGGTGTGGAAGAGTTTTAAACAGTCAACTGTTGCTGATTCCACAACAGAAGCCGAGTATGTTGCAGCCTCGGAAGCATCCAAGGAGGCAGTGTGGATTCGTAAGTTCGTGAGAGAACTTGGTGTTGTTCCTTCGAGTGCAGATCCTTTGGTTATCTTCTGTGATAACACTGGAGCAATCGCACAGGCAAAGGAACCACGGTCGCACCAGAAGTCCAAGCACATACAGAGACGGTTTCATTTGATCAGGGAGATCATAGATCGTGGCGAGATCAAAGTCTGCAAGGTTCATACAGATGACAATCTGGCAGACCCGTTTACAAAGCCTCTGGCGCAGCAGAAGCATGAGAAGCACTGTAATAATATGGGTTTGAGGTTTCTCAACCATTAGATTAAGTGCAAGTGGGAGATTGTTGGGGTATGCCCTTAAGCCTAATGTTTGAGGCCTTGGGATTGTATCAGTATCATGTAATAAACTCTTGTGTTTATAAAGGCATGGTTGTTATTCAGTTTGTTACCTTGTCTGCTGCAATAAGTATACTTCTGAATAATGTCTCAAAGCTGTTCAGCTGGGCTGACATGCTATTATGTCCTTAGTCGATGTATCTTGGTGAACAAAAGACAGCCTTGATATGGTTAAGACTAATATGTGTTCTAATCTTATAGGATGCTTCGAGCATGGAATAAGATGTAGACTCATGGGTACATTGGATGTACTGGACAGACCCTACTAGGATATTCAGTTGCTTGTCACAATGTGAATAATCCTTGAGTGCAACAAGTGGCACATTTCCTCTGACTTGAGATCACTTATGTTTTCTAAATGATGATTGTCATTGTTTTGAGGTAGTTCAATATCATTTGAAACATAATGATTATAGACTATCTTGGAGAATGATCTTGAGTCAGGTTAGGGCACTTGTGATAGATAAAGGATTGCCGTCTCCTTGTTTAAGGAGTATGATGTTCTAAAGGGGCCCCCTGGATGAGATGGTTGAGAAAGTGTATGGCCATACCCAGGTGACAGTGTTCATCTAATCTAATCATGCTCATCAAATTGGAGCTACAAGCTTGACACGCTTGTCCAATGAGAACTGTTGGGTCCCCTTCAAGGGGGAGCGCAAGGGGGTGAAACCCTAAAGGTGGCGCATGTCATTCTTTTGCAGCGGAAGTAGGGTTTCATGAAGATCAGATGCTATACATTCATATGATCAACTTTTGACTAACAAGTATAGAAGACAAAGATCCATACCGTCGCCATCTCTTGGATGGTGTCTTGAAAGAGAGAGCAAGAGAGATCTCCTCCAAAGGACTCGCACACAAGAAGAGGATGCGCTCACTTCCTTGGTGCTCCTTGTGCAAGCAAGGTTCCAAGGGGTGTCCTTGATCGAGTAAAGGGAAGAGATGAAGACTTCTTTTGCTTGGCGGTTCCTCCTCTCCTCGTCAACACCTTCACACGCTAGAGAGCAAGCGTTCAATCCCCAAGAGGTGACGAGAGGTGTGTAACCGAAAGGAACGTGAGGGAGGCGTCAAGCCATGAACGCATATGCGTTTCTATTTTGGAACTTTCCAAAAATAGCAACCATAAAGATCATGCGCTCATGCGTTCATGTCTCCATGAACCAAACGCATTTTTATCTCCCTCTTGAACCAAGCGCTCACCCCATGAGCCGATTCAATGACTATACCAAATTAGCCCAAGCAATTGGTCCAGAAAAAATCAAACCCTAAGATTCAAAATCTGACCGTTCATCTCTCGATGCTCCCGATCGCACCGATCTAGCATCAACTCTCTCGATCGAAGCTTACCGATCTAAAGCCTTAATCAATCAAACATGATCAGACCAGATCTCACTCACAATCAGAGATTAAATCCCTTTAAACTGAACCAAAACAATTCAGTCCACACGATCTGACTTAAGTAAGCCATATCATCAAATTGTGCGACCCTGAGGGTTTCCTTTAAATGTCGGTAATGATAAATTTCGTTATCACGGTCAGTGAGGGGTATCTAGCAACACATCACTGTCTCCCGATATAAAGGAAGGAGTCTTTCAAGACTACACCCAAAACACAGCACAAGTGTGAATCCACTTCACTAGGCATACATGTTTCCTTTGCCACTGGATGTTCTTATTGGACAAGCGTGTCAAGCCTGTAGCTCCAATATGATGAGCATGATTAGATCAGATGAACATAGTCATCTGGGTATGGCCATACTCTTTTCTCAATCATCCCATCCAGGGGGCCCCTTTAGAACATCACACTCCTTAAACAAGGAGACGGCAATCCTTTATCTATCACAAGTGCCCTAACCTGACTCAAGATCATTGTCCAAGATAGTCTATAATCATTATGTTTCAAATGATATTGAACTACCTCAAAACAATGACAATCATTATTTAGAAAACACAAGTGATCTCAAGTCAGAGGAAATGTGCCACTTGTTGCAATCAAGGAATATTCACATTGTGACAAACAATTGAATATCCTAGTAGGGTCTGTCCAGTACATCCAATGTACTCATGAGTCTACATCTTATCCCATGCTCGAAGCATCCTATAAGATTAGAACACATATTAGTCTCAATCATATCAAGACTGTCTCATGTTCACCAAGATATCTCGACTAAGGACATAATAGCATGTCAGCCCAGCTGAACAGCTTTGAGACATTATTCAGTAGTACACTTATTACAGCAGACAAGGTAACAACCTGAATAATAACCATGCCTTTATAAACACAAGAGTTTATTACATGATACTGTTACAATCCCAAGGCCTCAAACATTAGGCTTAAGGGCATACCCCAACAATCTCCCACTTGCACTTAATCTAATGGTTGAGAAATCTCAAACCCATATTATTATAGTGCTTCTCATGCTTCTGCTGCGCCAGAGGCTTGGTAAGCGGGTCAGCCAGATTGTCATCTATATGAACCTTGCAGATTTTGATCTCGCCACGATCAATGATCTCCCTGATCAAGTGAAACCGTCTCTGTATGTGCTTGGACTTCTGGTGCGACCGTGGTTCCTTTGCTTGTGCGATTGCTCCAGTGTTATCACAGAAGATAACCAAAGGATCTGCACTCGAAGGAACAACACCAAGTTCTCTCACGAACTTACGAATCCACACTGCCTCCTTGGATGCTTCCGAGGCTGCAACATACTCGGCTTCTGTTGTGGAATCAGCAACAGTTGACTGTTTGAAACTTTTCCACACCACTGCTCCACCATTCAAGCTAAAAACATAGCCTGATTGCGATCGGAAATCATCCTGGTCAGACTGGAACGAAGCGTCAGTATATCCTTCAATACTGAGTTCTTCCTGACCACCATATATCAAGAACATATCTTTGGTCCTCCGCAGATATTTTAAAATGTTCTTGACTGCAATCCAGTGCGCCATACCTGGATTACTTTGGAACCGACTGGTCACGCTTAACCCGTAAGCGACGTCTGGCCGAGTACACAACATCGCATACATAATGGATCCAATAGCCGAAGCATAAGGCGTATTGTCCATTTCATCTTTCTCAGTCTGTGTTTGTGGACACTGACTCTTCGAAAGATTCAGACCATGTCTGACTGGAAGATATCCCCTTTTAGAATTCTCTAAATGGAATCTTTCCAGGACCTTATCGATGTAAGTACTCTGGCACAACCCGAGAAGCCTCTTAGATCTATCCCTGTAGATCTTCACACCTAATACATAGGCTGCTTCTCCTAGATCTTTCATCTGGAAACATTTCCTTAACCATGCCTTAACCGCATGCATTTCAGGAATGTCATTTCCAATGATCAAGATATCATCGACGTAGAGGACTAGGAAGGTAATTACGCTCCCACTAAACCTCTTATATACACACGGGTCATCTTCGTTCTTGATGAAACCAAACTCAGAGATTGATTCATCAAAACGAATATTCCAGCTTCTAGATGCTTGTTTCAGTCCATAAATGGACTTCTTTAACTTGCATATCTTATGACGATCTGATGGATTAGTGAAACCTTCAGGTTGTGTCATGTACACATCCTCATCCAGATTTCCATTAAGGAAAGCTGTTTTCACATCCATCTGCCAGATCTCATAATCATAATATGCAGCTATCGCGAAAAGAATCCGAATAGACTTGAACATGGCTACAGGAGAGAAAGTTTCATCATAATCTATCCCGTAGATTTGTTTGAAACCTTTCGCAACTAGCCTGCCTTTATAGGTAACCACGTTACCATCCATGTCAATCTTCTTCTTGAAGATCCATTTACAGCCTATAGGGATTACTCCCGGAGGCGGATCAACCAAATCCTAGACTTGGTTATCTGACATGGAGTCCATCTCGGCTCGCATAGCTTCAAGCCACCTAGCTGAGTCCGGTCCACTGACCGCATCCGCATAAGTAAGGGGTTCATCATTATCAATGATGTAGACTCCGTCATAGCGCTCAGGCTGTCGACGGATCCTTCCCGATCTTCGCGGTTCCCATGATATCTGAGCCTCAGGTTGTTCAGTAACCTGTTCTACCGGCTCAGGCTCATCCAACTGTGCTTGACTACTTTGTCCTTCCTCTGGATTCTCATCCAGCTTTATTTCTCTCCCACTGGCCTCTTGCAGAAGAAACTCCTTCTCAAGAAATATGGCCGTCCGAGCAACAAAAACCTTGTTCTCTTTGGGATCGTAGAAATAATAACCCTTAGTTTCCTTAGGGTATCCGACAAAGATGCATTTCTCAGATCTGCTTTCCAGTTTCCCAGAGGCGAGCTTTTTGACATAAGCCTCGCAGCCCCAGATCCTGATAAATGTCAAGCTCGGCTGTTTCCCATACCATAACTCATATGGAGTCTTAGAAACGGCCTTGGATGGCACTCGGTTTAGTATCTTTGCAGCTGTTTCCAGTGCAAAACCCCAAAAGGAGTAAGGAAGAGTAGCCTGACTCATCATAGAACGAACCATATCAAGTAACGTTCTATTTCTCCTCTCGGACACACCATTCCATTGCGGTGTTCCTGGCGGAGTGAGCTGTGAGATAATCCCACACTCCCTCAGATAGTCAGTAAACGCATGACTCAAGTATTCTCCACCTCGATCAGAACGAAGTGCCTTGATATTTCGGCCTAGCTGATTTTGTACTTCATTTTTGAACTCTTTGAACTTGTCAAAAGATTCACTCTTATGTCTCATTAAATAGACATACCCATATCTACTGAAATCATCAGTAAAGGTAATGAAGTACTGATAGCCACCTCTGGCATGTTTACTAAACGGCCCACACACATCACTGTGTATAAGGTCAAGTAAACCTGAAGCCCTTTGACCTTTGTGGGAAAAAGGTGACTTCGTCATTTTACCCATTAAACAAGCCTTGCATGTATCAATCTCCTCATAGGAGAATGATCCCAGCAGTCCATGATTATGCAACCGCTTAATGCGTTTCTCGTTTATATGGCCTAAACGACTATGCCATAGCAAGGTGCTGTCATCAGCATACTTGGCTTTCTTATTATCAATATTTTGTATCGAACATTCCATGTCCTACATGAATAACCCATTGTTAATTGAACCAGTTGCATAAACAATATTATCATAAGATAAAACACACTTTGAAATATTGCATTCAAAGGAAAATCCCTTCCTGACAAGAGCAGGAATGGAGATAATATTTTTAGTAATACTGGGAATAAAATAACAACTGTTTAATTCCAATACAAGTGCAGATGGTAATGAGATGAAATAATCCCCTACAGCAACAGCAGCAACCCGTGCCCCGTTTCCAACTCGTAGGTCCACCTCATGCTGTCCCACCTGTCTTCTTCTCTTGAGTTCCTGTACATTTGAACAAATGTGAACTCCACATGCAGTGTCCAACACCCATGATATAGAAGAAGATGAAAACATGACTTCAGTCACGAATATACCTGAGCCAGAAGCGATGCTTCCCCTCTTATCTCCTTGGAGCGCTTTACAGTCCTTTTTCCAGTGACCCAGCTGGCCACAGTGGAAACACCTGTATTCCTTGGACCGCTTAACCTTCTGCTTCAGAGCCTTGCTGTAGTTCTTGACAGGGGCCTTGCCCTTCTTCCCCTTCTTCTTGTTCCTGGAAGGAACCATTAAGACAGAGGTTGAAGGCTTTCCCTTCAGAGTTTCCTCAGTAGTCAAGAGCATATTCAGCAGCTCCGCCGGAGTACAATCGATTTTGTTCATATTAAAGTTAATGATGAACGCATCGAAAGAAGGCGGGAGAGACTGCAGAATAATGTCTACAGCAAGCTCCTGATTGATGGTATGCCCCAGTTTCTCTAGAGCCTCCTTGTGCCCAATCATCTTGAGCACATGAGCTCCCACTGGGCTCCCTTCAGCCAGTTTGCTCTGAAAGAAAAGCTTTGTCAGATTATAGCGTTCTGTCCTCGCCTGTGCAGCATACAGCATCTTGAGGTTTGCAATCATGTCTATAGCAGACATATCCTCATGCTGACGCTGCAGCGGTGGCGTCATAGACGCTAGCATCAGGCAAGCGACATCAATGCTATCATTGACGTGCTTTTCATAGGCATCCCGAACCGCCCTTGCGGCGTTCAGAGCGGGCTGCGGCGGTATCGCTGTCTCGAGGACATACAGTTTCCTCTCTGCCTTAAGAACAATCTTAAGGTGTCCATACCAGTCCGAGAAGTTCGGCCCAGCAAACTTCTACCTTTCCAGTAGGGATCGCACATTGAAGCTCATGGTGTTCGTTGCTGCAGGTATCTACAACAATGCAAGAACAGCAAGGTCAGTATCAATGTTAAGAATCAATCAGGACTTAAGAAAGATTCTTTTTCTCACTATTTTATCTGGCTGAAAAATCCAGCAAAACAGCCCGAAAGAGTAGAACTCTTTTAGTGAGATGGGATCCAGATTTCATACTTGGTCTCCGCGTCCCGCTCAGGCGAGATAAGATGCACAGAGAGTACAAGCACTAATCTCTGGTAGGCTGTCCCAGCCAATCGCCAACCCGTGCGATTCCCCTTCATCTGGGCAATCCAGCAGACTGTGCCAACTGAGTTGGTACAACACAGTCTCTGACCCCACAGATGGCTGCCTCCATGTGCTACCATATGCGCTACATATGTAGCCTACATGGTCAAGCTGACCCGACCTACTCCCTGGACCACCACGTGCTATGCTGAGCAACGAGAAGGGATAAATCCCTACTCTGTAACACGCAGGTGTAATCCAGCACCGTCTGAAGATAGATGGACGTGCCCACTGAGTGGGTACAACACGGCTCCAACGATAGTCAGAACAGTGAGGTTTCGCGTCAGAAGGCTTACGAGCTTGATATTTAGCGTTGGATTTTAACGGTCTTTTATCTTCTTATCTATCATGCAAACCCTATGGTGATAGCAGAAGATAAATTCATGCATTTCTAATTATATAAGCAATAAAAAGAAAGCATGGTTCTTATGTGGTAAAAGCCCATAGCCTAAGTAAGACCTTAATAGCACTTAAGTCTTCACTTGCTTTTCTTCATGGGACTTTTGCTGCTCATCTGGCCCAAGCCAGGGCCCAAGCGCCATCTGCAGCTCAGGTGCGCCTACCAGGGAAAATGCGCCTGGTCCTAGGGTCGAACCCTAGACCTCCCACCTGGTCCAGCCACTGCTGCATGCGCCTCTGCCAAGTGTGCTCAGTGCTCTTGTCTGATTAATTTACAAATTAATCTATCTAGACAAGATTGACTCGCAGGTCAATTACATTTTATAAATTAAAAACAATGTGATGCACAGATCACAATAATCAATTTACATTTTAATACAGGCACGCAGGCCCCAGCACAGCACACATTTAACATGGGCAACCCACATAAGAATAAATAAACGAGCATATGCTTCAATCAAACATGTGATCCAACATAGGAAGATAAAAATTCGAAAACCCCATTGGTATCAATTTTAATTTTCCTTATGTGCCCTACTACCTTACAACGGTCCATTACTAGGGATCCACTCATCCAACCCAGTCAGATCCACTGCCCACGCATGCACCAAGTCCTAACTGACTCGAGTCGACCCAATGGTCAACTATGCATGCGCTAGGGCTGAACAACCACAATGAGGTCTGGCAAGCGGGCGTGACCCCGGGCCTAACTCATGTGTATTCACTAGTCGTCTCAACCAGACATCGCTACACGCCTGTCTGCAGTCGACCTATAGCCACCAAGTGCTTACGCACAGGTGCTATCTAGTCAACCCATCAAGGCTGTCAGATGGTCTGATCAGACTGTCTGGATCTAACCTAGGGGATGATTTCAACCCTAATAACCCGTCTAAGGGTTTAAAGTAGAGCCTTAGATCTAGAGTGAGTCGCGCATGTCAAGTAGGTTTTTGAGAAAACAAACATGAAGCAAGCGCCAACAACATGCGCCAAGAAAATATACATCAAGTTTTGCATGTACAACAACTCAAATGAAATTTTCGCATGTAACCCTAGATCTAGAGATACGCGTAAGCATGGATCATGAATCACAAAGCAAAGCAATCATAATAACAATGCATAGAACCGCTCTAATACCAATTGTTGGGTCCCCTTCAAGGGGGAGCGCAAGGGGGTGAAACCCTAAAGGTGGCGCATGTCATTCTTTTGCAGCAGAAGTAGGGTTTCATGAAGATCAGATGCTATACATTCATATGATCAACTTTTGACTAACAAGTATAGAAGACAAAGATCCATACCGTCACCATCTCTTGGATGGTGTCTTGAAAGAGAGAGCAAGAGAGATCTCCTCCAAAGGACTCGCACACAAGAAGAGGATGCGCTCACTTCCTTGGTGCTCCTTGTGCTAGCAAGGTTCCAAGGGGTGTCCTTGATCGAGTAAAGGGAAGAGATGAAGACTTCTTTTGCTTGGCGGTTCCTCCTCTCCTCGTCAACACCTTCACACGCTAGAGAGCAAGCGTTCAATCCCCAAGAGGTGACAAGAGGTGTGTAACCGAAAGGAACGTGAGGGAGGCGTCAAGCCATGAACGCATATGCGTTTCTATTTTGGAACTTTCCAAAAATAGCAACCATAAAGATCATGCGCTCATGCGTTCATGTCTCCATGAACCAAACGCATTTTTATCTCCCTCTTGAACCAAGCGCTCACCCCATGAGCCGGTTCAATGACTAAACCAAATTAGCCCAAGCAATTGGTCCAGAAAAAATCAAACCCTAAGATTCAAAATCTGACCGTTCATCTCTCGATGCTCCCGATCGCACCGATCTAGCATCAACTCTCTCGATCGAAGCTTACCGATCTAAAGCCTTAATCAATCAAACATGATCAGACCAGATCTCACTCACAATCAGAGATTAAATCCCTTTAAACTGAACCAAAACAATTCAGTCCACACGATCTGACTTAAGTAAGCCATATCATCAAATTGTGCGACCCTGAGGGTTTCCTTTAAATGTCGGTAACGATAACTTTCGTTATCACGGTCAGTGAGGGGTATCTAGCAACACATCACTCTCTCCCGATATAAAGGAAGGAGTCTTTCAAGACTACACCCAAAACACAGCACAAGTGTGAATCCACTTCACTAGGCATACATGTTTCCTTTGCCACTGGATGTTCTTATTGGACAAGCGTGTCAAGCCTGTAGCTCCAATATGATGAGCATGATTAGATCAGATGAACATAGTCATCTGGGTATGGCCATACTCTTTTCTCAATCATCCCATCCAGGGGGCCCCTTTAGAACATCACACTCCTTAAACAAGGAGACGGCAATCCTTTATCTATCACAAGTGCCCTAACCTGACTCAAGATCATTGTCCAAGATAGTCTATAATCATTATGTTTCAAATGATATTGAACTACTTCAAAACAATGACAATCATCATTTAGAAAACACAAGTGATCTCAAGTCAGAGGAAATGTGCCACTTGTTGCAATCAAGGAATATTCATATTGTGACAAACAATTGAATATCCTAGTAGGGTCTGTCCAGTACATCCAATGTACCCATGAGTCTACATCTTATCCCATGCTCGAAGCATCCTATAAGATTAGAACACATATTAGTCTCAATCATATCAAGGCTGTCTCATGTTCCCCAAGATATCTCGACTAAGGACATAATAGCATGTCAGCCCAGCTGAACAGCTTTGAGACATTATTCAGTAGTACACTTATTACAGCAGACAAGGTAACAACCTGAATAATAACCATGCCTTTATAAACACAAGAGTTTATTACATGATACTGTTACAATCCCAAGGCCTCAAACATTAGGCTTAAGGGCATACCCCAACAAGAACATCCAGTGGCAAAGGAAGTATGCATGCCTTGTGAGTTGATTCACACTTGTGCTGTGTTTTGGGTGTAGTCTTGGAAGATTCTTTTCTTTATATCGGGAGACAGTGATGTGTTGCTAGATACCCCTCACAGATCGTGATAGCGTGAGTTATCGTTACCGACATTTAAAGGAAACCCTCAGGGTCGCACAATTTGATGATATGACTTACTTAAGTCAGATCGTGTGGACTGAATTGTTCTTGTTCAGTTTAAAGGGATTTAATCTCTGATTGTAAGTGAGATCTAGTCTGATCATGTATGATTCATTAGGGCTTGAGATCGGTAAGCTTCGATCGAGAGAATAGATGCTAGATCGGTGAGATCAGAAGCATCAAGAGATCGACGGTTAGATCTGGAGCCTTAGGGTTTAATTTGATCTAGACCATGTCGCTTGGCTTATTTGGTCTTTGAACCAGACCAAGATGAACCGGCTCATGGATGAGCGAGTGGTTCAAAAATAAGAGGAGAGATTTGCGACTTGTGAACGTTGAGACGTGTTTGCTATTTTTAGATAGCAAGTCTCTTATGTGACCACATCTCACGTTGGCTCTATCGTCGCTCATCACTCTCGCCTCTTGCCTCTTCTCGTGTGGCTTGCTCTCTCGTGAAGAAGAGTTTTGACGAAAAGAAAGAGGAAATCGCTAAGCAAGTTTTTCTCTTCCCTTCATACGATTGTGATACTTGGACGATCCTTGCTAGCACAAGGGACGACAAGAAGAAGCGCATTCTCATCTTGTGTGTGACGATTTGGAGAAGATCTTGCTTGATCTTTGCTTCCAAGGCGCCATCTAGAAATGGCCATGGTATGAATCGCATTCATTCTTGTTTATAAGTTAATCATACTTCATGCACCGATTCTATGAAACCCTAGTATCCGCTGCCCATGTTTCTGTTTGCGCCATTTTAGGGTTTTTCCCCCCTTTAGTTAGGGGAACTTTCAGCCAGAGTACTTACATCGATAAAGTCCTGGAGAGATTTCATTTAGAGAATTCTAAAAGAGGATATCTTCCAGTCAGACATGGTCTGAATCTTTCGAAGAGTCAGTGTCCACAAACACAGACTGAGAAAGATGAGATGGACAATACGCCTTATGCTTCGGCTATTGGGTCCATAATGTATGCGATGTTGTGTACTCGCCCAGACGTCGCTTACGGGTTAAGCGTGACCAGTCGGTTCCAAAGTAATCCAGGTATGGCGCACTGGATTGCAGTCAAGAACATTTTAAAATATCTTCGGAGGACCAAAGATATGTTCTTGATATATGGTGGTCAGGAAGAACTCAGTATATAAGGATATACTGACGCTTCGTTCCAGTCTGACCAGGATGATTTCCGATCGCAATCAGGCTATGTTTTTAGCTTGAATGGAGGAGCGGTGGTGTGGAAGAGTTTCAAACAGTCAATAGTTGCTGATTCCACAACAGAAGCCGAGTATGTTGCAGCCTCGGAAGCATCCAAGGAGGCAGTGTGGATTCGTAAGTTTGTTCAGGAACTTGGTGTTGTTCCTTCGAGTGCAGATCCTTTGGTTATCTTTTGTGATAACACTGGAGCAATCACACAAGCAAAGGAACCACGGTCGCACCAGAAGTCCAAGCACATACAGAGACGGTTTCATTTGATCCGGGAGATCATTGATCGTGGCGAGATCAAAGTCTGCAAGGTTCATACAGATGACAATCTGGCTGACCCGCTTACCAAGCCTCTGGCGCAGCAGAAGCATGAGAAGCACTGTAATAATATGGGTTTGAGATTTCTCAACCATTAGATTAAGTGCAAGTGGGAGATTGTTGGGGTATGCCCTTAAGGCTAATGTTTGAGGCCTTTGGAATTGTATCAGTATCATGTAATAAACTCTTATGTTTATAAAGGCATGGTTGTTATTCAGTTTGTTACATTGTCTACTGCAATAAATGTACTTCTGAATAATGTCTCAAAGCTGTTCAGCTAGGCTGACATGCAGTTATGTCCTTAGTCAAGATATCTTGGTGAACTTGAGACAGCCTTGATATGGTTAAGACTAATGTGTGTTCTAATCTTATAGGATGCTTCGAGCATGGAATAAGATGTAGACTCATGGGTACATTGGATGTACTGGACAGACCCTACTAGGATATTCAATTGCTTGTCACAATGTGAATAATCCTTGAATGCGACAAGTGGCACATTTCCTCTGACTTGAGATCACTTGTGTTTTCTAAATGATGATTGTCATTGTTTTGAGGTAGTTCAATATCATTTGAAACATAATGATTATAGACTATCTTGGATGGTGAGCTTGAATCAGGTTAGGGCACTAGTGATAGATATAGGATTGCCGTCTCCTTGTTTAAGGAGTGTGATGTTCTAAAGGGCCCCCCTGGATGAGATGATTGAGAAAGTGTATGGCCATACCCAGGTGACTATGTTCATCTGATCTAATCATGCTCATCATATTGGAGCTACAGGCTTGACACGCTTGTCCCATAAGAACATCCAGTGGCAAAGGAAGCTTGCATGCCTTGTGAATTGGATTCACACTTGTGCTGTGTTTTGGGTGTAGTCTTGGAAGACTCTTTCCTTTATATCGGGAGACAGTGATGTGTTGCTAGATACCCCTCACTGATCGTGATAACGTAAGTTGTCGTTACCGACATTTAGAGGAAACCCTTAGGGTCGCACAATTTGATGATATGGCTTACTTAAGTCAGATCGTATGGACTGAATTGTTTGGGTTCAGTTTAAAGGGATTTAATCTCTGATTGTAAGTGAGATCCTGTCTGATCATGTTTGATTGATTAGGGCTTGAGATCGGTAAGCTTCGATTGAGAGAATGGATGCTAGATCGGTGAGATCAGGAGCATTAAGAGATCAACGGTCAGATCTTAGGCCTCAGTGGTTTATTATGATCTGGACTAATTGCTTGGTTTATTTGGTTGTTGAACCAAATCGATTTGAACCAGCTCATTGGATGAGCGCATGGTTCAGGTGGTGAGGCATTTGCGATTGGCGTAATGCATGGTCGCATGAACATTTGGACTTTGCTATTTTTAGATAGCATGTTCTCAAACGTGTCCATGATCTCACGTCGCCTCTCTCTCGCCTCTTCACGCCTTTGTCGCCTCCTTGGTTTTCATAGGAGAAGCATTCTCGTGTGAAAAAGTTTAGACGACAAGAGGAAAAAGTTTCGCCAAGCAAGGAGATCATCTTCCCTCCCATTCGATCAAGACCTCTTGGAACCTTGCTAGCACAAGGAGCACCAAAAGAGAAAGCGACATCATCTTGTGTGTGACGATTTGGAGGAGACCTCTTTTGTTCTCCTGCTTCCAAGGCGACATCCTTCATATGGCTTCGGTATGAATTCCTTTTCTGTTGTTAAAGTTGATCATAATACATGCTATCCGATCTTAGGAAACCCTAGAATCCGCCCATGCAAGTTTTGTTTAGCGCATGTTTTAGGGTTTCGCCCCTTGTAGGGGACCTTCAGCTTTAACAGCATGCAGTTCAGGAATATCGTTTCCAAAGATTAAGATATCATCGACGTAGAGGACTAGGAAAGTAATCACGCTCCCACTAAACCTCTTATATACACACGGGTCATCTTCATTCTTGATGAAACCAAATTCAGAGATTGATTCATCAAAACGATTATTCCAGCTCCTAGATGCTTGTTTAAGTCCATAAATGGACTTCTTCAACTTGCATATTTTATGACGATCTGATGGATTAGTGAAACCTTCAGGTTGTGTCATATACACATCCTCATCCAGTTTTCCATTAAGGAAAGCGGTCTTCACATCCATCTGCCAGATCTCATAATCGTAATATGCTGCTATCGCGAAAAGAATTCGAATAGACTTGAACATGGCTACAGGAGAGAAAGTTTCATCATAATCTATCCCGTAGATTTGTTTGAAACCTTTCGCAACTAGCCTGCCCTTAAAGGTAACCACGTTACCATCCATGTCAATCTTCTTCTTGAAGATCCATTTACAGCCTATAGGGATTACTCCCGGAGGCGGATCAACTGTTGGGGTATGCCCTTAAGCCTAATGTTTGAGGCCTTGGGATTGTATCAGTATCATGTAATAAACTTTTATGTTTATAAAGGCATGGTTATTATTCAGTTTGTTACCTTGTCTGCTGTAATAAGTGTACTTCTGAATAATGTCTCAAAGCTGTTCAGCTAGGCTGACATGCAGTAAAGTCCTTAGTCGATATATCTTGGTGAACATGAGACAGCCTTGATATGGTTAAGACTAATATGTGTTCTAATCTTATAGGATGCTTCGAGCATGGAATAAGATGTAGACTCATGGGTACATTGGATGTACTGGACAGACCCTACTAGGATATTCAATTGCTTGTCACAATGTGAATATTCCTTGATTGCGACAAGTGGCACATTTCCTCTGACTTGAGATCACTTGTGTTTTCTAAATGATGATTGTCATTGTTTTGAGATAGTTCAATATCATTTGAAACATAGTGATTATAGACTATCTTGGATGGTGAGCTTGAGTCAGGTTAGGGCACTAGTGATAGACATAGGATTGCCGTCTCCTTGTTTAAGGAGTATGATGTTCTAAAGGGGCCCCCCTGGATGAGATGATTGAGAAAGTGTATGGCCATACCCAGATGACTGTGTTCATCTGATCTAATCATGTTCGTCATATTGGAAGTTACAAGCTTGACACGCTTGTCCAATAAGAACATCTAGTGGCAAAGGAAATATGTATGCTTAGTGAAGTTGATTCACACTTGTGCTGTTTTTGGGTGTAGTCTTGGAAGACTCTTTTTCTTTATATCGGGAGACAGTGATGTGTTGCTAGATACCCCTCACTGATCGTGATAACGTGAGTTATCGTTACCGATATTTAAAGGAAACCCTCAGGGTCGCACAATTTGATGATATGGCTTACTTAAGTCAGATCGTGTGGACTGAATTGTTCAGGTTCAGTTTAAAGGGATTTAATCTCTGATTGTAAGTGAGATTGGTCTGATCATGTTTGATTGATTAGGGCTTAAGATTGGTAAGCTTCGATTGAGAGAATGGATGCTGGATCGGTGAGATCAAGAGCATCAGGAGATCAACGGTTAGATCTGGAGCCTTAGGGTTTAATTTGATCTAGACCATGTCGCTTGGCTTATTTGGTCTTTGAACCAGACCAACATGAACCGGCTCATGAATGAGCGCATGGTTCAAAAGTGAAGTGGTTTTGCGAATGGGTAAACCCATGATCGCATAAAGAGAAGTGGCATGCTATTTTTAGATAGCACTTCTCTTACGTGACCACATCTCACGTTCACGCCTCTCCTTTCTTCGTTCGTCGCCTTGTCTCTTGCTCTTGACGAGAGAACATCCAGGTGGTGAAGAGTTTGACGAGAAGAGGAGGAAAAATCGCCAAGCCAAGACATCTCTTCCCTTCCACTCGACAAGGACATCTTTGGGCCTTGCTAGCACAAGGATCGCAAGGAGGAGTAGGCGACATCAATTGTGTGCGTCACCTCTGGAGAAGATCCAGTTCGGTCTTTGCTTCCAAGGCGCCATCTAGAAATGGCTATGGTATGATCCTTCTCTATATGCAATTGGGTCATTTTTGTTAATCATACAGCATGCAAGATCTAGAAACCCCCTTTCCGCTGCTTTCATTCCCATATGCGCCTATGATTTAGGGTTTCGCCCCCTTGTGGGGACCTTCAATTGGTATCAGAGCAATGGTTAACGCATGTTTTATGATTGCTTAAGCCATTTTGTGATCCTTGTTTGCGAACTCATGATTAGATCTAAGGTTACATGAGAAACATCTTGTATATGTTAGTTGGAGAAAATGCATTGCATAGTTTCTCCTTTGCGCATGTATGTGGCGCATCTAATGTTTTTCTCAAAACCATATTACATGCGCGATTCACACTAGATCTAAGCTGTCCCTGCTATAAACCCTTAGATGGGTTGATGGGGTTGAAGTCATCCTCTAGGATAAGATCCAATAGTTTGATTAGACCCTCTGACAGCCTAGATGGGTCGACCAGATGGCACCCATGCGCAAGCATGAGGTGGCTATAGGTCGACTGCATCACAGGCGTGTAGCGAGGTCTGGTTGAGACAACTGATGAACGCATATGAGTTAGGCCCGGGTTCACACCCGTTTGCCAGTACTCATGATGGTTGTTGAGCCCTTGGCGCATGCATAGTTGACCACTGGGTCGACTCAAGTCAGTTAGGACTTGGTGCATGCAAGGGCAGTGGATCTGACTAGACATGATGAGTGGATCCCTATCAATGGACCGTTGTAAGGTTGTAGGGCACATAAGGAAAAATAAAATTGATCTCAATGGGGTTTTTCAAAATTTTATTTTTCATGATTGGATCAAATGATGTATGATGCCATATGCATGTTTATTTATTCTTATGTGGGCTGCCCATGTTAAATGTGTGCTGTGCTGGGGCCTGCGAGCCTGGAAATTATTTTGTAAATTAATTTTTAATTGTGATCTGCGCATCACCTTGTACTTAATTTATAAAATGTAATTGACCTGCGTGTCAATCTTGTCTAGATAGATTAATTTGTAAGTTAATCAGACAAGAGCACAGAGCACACTTGGCAGAGGCGCATGCAGCAGTGGCTAGACCAGGTGGGAGGTCCAGGGTTCGACTCTGGGACCAGGCGCATTTTCCCTTGTAGGCGCACCTGAGCTGCAGATGGCGCTTGGGCCCTGGTTTGGGCCAGATGAGCAGCAAAAGTCCCATGAAGAAAAGCAAGTGAAGACTTAAGTTCTTAAGGTCTTACTAGGGCTATGGGCTTTTACCACATAAGATCCATGCTTTCTTTATTGTTTAAATAAAGTAGAACAGCATGATTAATTTATCTTCTGCTATCACCATAGGAATTGCATGATAGAGAAGAAGATAAAAGACCGTTAAAATCCAACGCTAAAATATCAAGCTCGTAAGCCTTCTGACGCGAAACCTCACTGTTCTGATTATCGTTGGAGCCGTGTTGTACCCACTCAGTGGGCACGTCCATCTATCTTCAGACGGTGCGGGATTACACCTGCGTGTTACAGAGAAGGGATTTATCGCTTCTCGTTGCTCAGCATAGCACGTGGTGGTCCAGGGAGTAGGTCGGGTCAGCTTGACCATCTAGGCTACATATGTGGCGCATATGGTAGCACATGGAGGCAGCCATCTGTGGGGTCAGAGACTGTGTTGTACCAACTCAGTTGGCACAGTCTGCTGGAATGCCCAGATGAAGGGGAATCGCACGGGTTGGCGATTGGCTAGGGCAGCCTACCAGAGATTAGTGCTTGTACTCTCTGTGCATCTTATCTCGCCTGAGCGGGACGCGGAGACCTAGTATGAAATCTGGATCCCATCTCACTAAAAGAGTTCTACTCTTTCGGGCTGTTTTGCTGGATTTTTCAGCCAGATAAAATAGTGAGAAAAAGAATCTTTCTTAAGTCCTGATTGATTCTTAACATTGATACTGACCTTGCTGTTCTTGCATTGTTGTAGATACCTGCAGCAACGAACACCATGAACTTCAATGTGCGATCCCTACTGGAAAGGGAGAAGTTTGCTGGGCCGAACTTCTCAGACTGGTACGGACACCTTAAGATCGTTCTTAAGGCAGAGAGGAAACTGTATGTCCTCGAGACGGCGATACCGCCTCAGCCCGCTCCGAACGCCGCAAGGGCGGTTCGGGAAGCTTATGAAAAGCACGTCAATGATAGCATTGATGTCGCTTGCCTGATGCTGGCGTCCATGACGCCACCGCTGCAGCGTCAGCATGAGGATATGTCGGCTATAGAGATTATAGCGAACCTCAAGATGCTGTATGCTGCACAGGCGAGGACTGAACGCTATAATTTGACCAAGCTTTTCTTTCAGAGCAAACTGGCTGAAGGGAGTCCAGTGGGAGCTCACGTGCTCAAGATGATTGGGCACAAGGAAGCTCTAGAGAAACTGGGACATACCATCAATCAGGAGCTTGCTGTGGACATTATTCTGCAGTCTCTCCCGCCCTCTTTCGATGCGTTCATTATTAACTTTAATATGAACAAAATCGATTGTACTCCGGCAGAGCTGCTGAATATGCTCTTGACTACTGAGGAGACTCTGAAGGGAAAGCCTTCAACCTCTGTCTTGATGGTTCCTTCGAGGAACAAGAAGAAGGGGAAGAAGGGCAAGACCCCTGTCAAGAGTTACAGCAAGGCTCTGAAGCAAAAAGTGAAGCGGTCGAAGGAATACAGATGTTTCCACTGTGGCCAGCTGGGTCACTGGAAAAAGGACTGTAAAGCGCTCCAAGGAGATAAGAGGGGAAGCTTTGCTTCTGGCTCAGGTATATATGTGACTGAGGTCATGTTTTCTTCTTCTATATCATGGGTGTTGGACACTGCATGTGGAGTTCACATTTGTTCAAATGTACAGGAACTCAAGAGAAGAAGACAGGTGGGACAGCATGAGGTGGACCTACGCGTTGGAAACGGGGCACGGGTTGCTGCTGTTGCTGTAGGAAACTATTTCATTTCTTTACCATCTGGACTTGTATTGGAACTAGACAATTGTTACTTTGTTCCCAGTATTACTAAAAATATTATCTCTATTCCTGCTCTTGTCAGGAAGGGGTTTTCCTTTGAATGCAATATTTCAAAGTGTGTTTTGTCTCTAGATAATATTGTTTATGCAACTGGTTCAATTAACAATGCGTTATTCATGTTGGACATGGAATGTTCTATACAAAATATTGATATTAAGAAAGCCAAGTATGCTGATGACAGCACCTGGCTATGGCATAGTCGTTTAGGCCATATTAACAAGAAACGCATTAAGCGGTTGCATGATCATGGACTGCTGGGATCATTCTCTTTTGAGGAGATTGATACATGCAAAGCTTGTTTGATGGGTAAAATGACGAAGTCGCCTTTTCCTCATAAAGGTCAAAGGGCTTCATGTTTACTTGACCTTATACACAGTGATGTGTGTGGGCCATTTAATAAACATGCCAGAGGTGGCTATCAGTACTTCATTACCTTTACTGATGATTTCAGTAGATATGGGTATGTCTATCTGATGAGACATAAAAGTGAATCTTTTGACAAGTTCAAAGAGTTCAAGAATGAAGTACAAAATCAGCTAGGGCGAAATATCAAGGCACTTCGTTCTGATCGAGGTGGAGAATACCTAAGTCGAGAATTTACTGACTATCTGAAGGAGTGTGGGATTATCTCACAGCTCACTCCACCAGGAACACCCCAATGGAATGGTGTATCCGAGAGGAGAAATAGAACGTTACATGATATGGTTCGTTCTATGATGAGTCAGGCTACTCTACCTTACTCCTTTTGGGGATTTGCACTGGAAACAGCTGCAAAGGTACTAAACCGAGTGCCATCCAAGGCCGTTTCAAAGACGCCATATGAGTTATGGTATGGGAAACAGCCAAGCTTGACATTTATCAGGATCTGGGGCTGCGAGGCTTATGTCAAAAAGCTCGCCTCTGGGAAACTAGAGAGCAGATCTGACAGATGTATCTTTGTCGGTTACCCTAAGGAAACTAAGGGTTATTATTTCTACGATCCCAAGGAGAACAAGGTGTTTGTTGCTCGGACGGCCATATTTCTTGAGAAGGAGTTTCTTCTACAAGAGGCCAGTGGGAGAGAAATAAAGTTGGATGAGAATCCAGAAGAAGGACAAAGTGATCAAGCACAGTTGGATGAGACTGAGCCGGTAGAACAGGTTATTGAACAACCTGAGGCTCAGATATCACGGGAACCGCGAAGATCGGGAAGGATCCGTCGACAGCCTGAGCGCTATGACGGAGTCTACATCATTGATAATGATGAACCCCTCACTTATGCGGATGCGGTCAGTGGACCGGAGTCAGCTAGATGGCTTGAAGCTATGCGAGCCGAGATGGACTCCATGTCAGATAACCAAGTCTGGGATTTGGTTGATCCGCCTCCGGGAGTAATCCCTATAGGCTGTAAATGGATCTTCAAGAAGAAGATTGACATGGATGGTAACGTAGTTACCTATAAAGGCAGGCTAGTTGCGAAAGGTTTCAAACAAATCTACGGGATAGATTATGATGAAACTTTCTCACCTGTAGCCATGTTTAAGTCTATTCGGATTCTATTCGCGATAGCAGCATATTACGATTATGAGATTTGGCAAATGGATGTGAAGACCGCTTTCCTTAATGGAAATCTGGAAGAGGATGTCTATATGACACAACCAGAAGGTTTCACTAATCCATCAGATCGTCATAAGATATGCAAGTTAAAGAAGTCTATTTATGGACTTAAACAAGCATCAAGAAGCTGGAATATTCGTTTTGATGAATCAGTCATTGAATTTGGTTTCATCAAGAACGAAGATGACCCGTGTGTATATAAGAGGTTTAGTGGGAGCGTGATTACTTTCCTAGTCCTCTACGTCGATGACATCTTGATCATTGGAAATGACATTCCTGAAATGCATGCGGTTAAGGCATGGTTAAGGAAATGTTTCCAAATGAAAGATCTAGGAGAAGCAGCCTATGTATTAGGTGTGAAGATCTACAGGGATAGATCTAAGAGGCTTCTCGGGCTGTGCCAGAGTACTTACATCGATAAAGTCCTGGAGAGATTTCATTTAGAAAATTCTAAAAGAGGATATCTTCCAGTCAGACATGGTCTGAATCTTTCGAAGAGTCAGTGTCCACAAACACAGACTGAGAAAGATGAAATGGACAATACGCCTTATGCTTCGGCTATTGGATCCATCATGTATGCGATGTTGTGTACTCGCCCAGACGTCGCTTACGGGTTAAGCGTGACCAGTCGGTTCCAAAGTAATCCAGGTCAGGCACACTGGATTGCAGTCAAGAACATCTTAAAATATCTGCGGAGGACCAAAGATATGTTCTTGATATATGGTGGTCAGGAAGAACTCAGTATTGAAGGATATACTGACGCTTCGTTCCAGTCTGACCAGGATGATTTCCGATCGCAATCAGGCTATGTTTTTAGCTTGAATGGAGGAGCAGTGGTGTGGAAAAGTTTCAAACAGTCAATCGTTGCTGATTCCACAACAGAAGCCGAGTATGTTGCAGCCTCGGAAGCATCCAAGGAGGCAGTGTGGATTCGTAAGTTCGTTCAAGAACTTGGTGTCGTTCCTTCGAGTGCAGATCCTTTGGTTATCTTCTGTGATAACACTGGAGCAATCGCTCAAGCAAAGGAACCACGGTCGCACCAGAAGTCCAAGCACATACAGAGACGGTTTCATTTGATCAGGGAGATCATAGATCGTGGCGAGATCAAAGTCTGCAAGGTACATACAGATGACAATCTGGCAGACCCGCTTACCAAGCCTCTGGCGCAGCAGAAGCATGAGAAGCACTGTAATAATATGGGTTTGAGATTTCTCAACCATTAGATTAAGTGCAAGTGGGAGATTGTTGGGGTATGCCCTTAAGCCTAATGTTTGAGGCCTTGGGATTGTATCAGTATCATGTAATAAACTTTTATGTTTATAAAGGCATGGTTATTATTCAGTTTGTTACCTTGTCTGCTGTAATAAGTGTACTTCTGAATAATGTCTCAAAGCTGTTCAGCTACGCTGACATGCAGTAAAGTCCTTAGTCGATATATCTTGGTGAACATGAAACAGCCTTGATATGGTTAAGACTAATATGTGTTCTAATCTTATAGGATGCTTCGAGCATGGAATAAGATGTAGACTCATGGGTACATTGGATGTACTGGACAGACCCTACTAGGATATTCAATTGCTTGTCACAATGTGAATATTCCTTGATTGCGACAAGTGGCACATTTCCTCTGACTTGAGATCACTTGTGTTTTCTAAATGATGATTGTCATTGTTTTGAGATAGTTCAATATCATTTGAAACATAGTGATTATAGACTATCTTGGATGGTGAGCTTGAGTCAGGTTAGGGCACTAGTGATAGACATAGGATTGCCGTCTCCTTGTTTAAGGAGTATGATGTTCTAAAGGGGCCCCCCTGGATGAGATGATTGAGAAAGTGTATGGCCATACCCAGATGACTGTGTTCATCTGATCTAATCATGTTCGTCATATTGGAAGTTACAAGCTTGACACGCTTGTCCAATAAGAACATCTAGTGGCAAAGGAAATATGTATGCTTAGTGAAGTTGATTCACACTTGTGCTGTTTTTGGGTGTAGTCTTGGAAGACTCTTTTTCTTTATATCGGGAGACAGTGATGTGTTGCTAGATACCCCTCACTGATCGTGATAACGTGAGTTATCGTTACCGATATTTAAAGGAAACCCTCAGGGTCGCACAATTTGATGATATGGCTTACTTAAGTCAGATCGTGTGGACTGAATTGTTCAGGTTCAGTTTAAAGGGATTTAATCTCTGATTGTAAGTGAGATCTGGTCTGATCATGTTTGATTGATTAGGGCTTAAGATCGGTAAGCTTCGATTGAGAGAATGGATGCTGGATCGGTGAGATCAAGAGCATCAGGAGATCAACGGTTAGATCTGGAGCCTTAGGGTTTAATTTGATCTAGACCATGTCGCTTGGCTTATTTGGTCTTTGAACCAGACCAACATGAACCGGCTCATGAATGAGCGCATGGTTCAAAAGTGAAGTGGTTTTGCGAATGGGTAAACCCATGATCGCATAAAGAGAAGTGGCATGCTATTTTTAGATAGCACTTCTCTTACGTGACCACATCTCACGTTCACGCCTCTCCTTTCTTCGTTCGTCGCCTTGTCTCTTGCTCTTGACGAGAGAACATCCGGGTGGTGAAGAGTTTGACGAGAAGAGGAGGAAAAATCGCCAAGCCAAGACATCTCTTCCCTTCCACTCGACAAGGACATCTTTGGGCCTTGCTAGCACAAGGATCGCAAGGAGGAGTAGGCGACTTCAATTGTGTGCGTCACCTCTGGAGAAGATCCAGTTTGGTCTTTGCTTCCAAGGCGCCATCTAGAAATGGCTATGGTATGATCCTTCTCTATATGCAATTGGGTCATTTTTGTTAATCATACAGCATGCAAGATCTAGAAACCCCCTTTCCGCTGCTTTCATTCCCATATGCGCCTATGATTTAGGGTTTCGCCCCCTTGTGGGGACCTTCATCAACCAAATCCCAGACTTGGTTATCTGACATGGAGTCCATCTCGGCTCGCATAGCTTCAAGCCATCTAGCTGACTCCGGTCCACTGACCGCATCCGCATAAGTAAGGGGTTCATCATTATCAATGATGTAGACTCCGTCATAGCGCTCAGGCTGTCAACGGATCCTTCCCGATCTTCGCGGTTCCCGTGATATTTGAGCCTCAGGTTGTTCAATAACCTGTTCTACCGGCTCAGGCTCATCCAACTGTGCTTGACTACTTTGTCCTTCCTCTGGATTCTCATCCAGCTTTATTTCTCTCCCACTGGCCTCTTGCAGAAGAAACTCCTTCTCAAGAAAAATGGCCGTCCGAGCAACAAATACCTTGTTCTCTTTGGGATCGTAGAAATAATAACCCTTAGTTTCCTTAGGGTAACCGACAAAGATACATTTCTCAGATCTGCTCTCTAGTTTCCCAGAGGCGAGCTTTTTGACATAAGCCTCGCAACCCCAGATCTTAATAAATGTCAAGCTCGACTGTTTCCCATACCATAATTCGTATGGAGTCTTTGAAACTGCCTTGGATGGCACTCGGTTTAGTACCTTTGCAGTTGTTTCCAGTGCAAATCCCCAAAAGGAGTAAGGTAGAGTTGAAGGGTCCCCTTCAAGGGGGAGCGCAAGCGGATAAAAACCCCTTTCAAGAGGGGGGCCGAAAACCCTAATCAAGGGGGCGCATGCATTTTGCTAGGGTTTCAAGAATTCAATCGCTTATGTGCTCATATGATCAACTATAATATTTCATTAGATCAAGAATGTGATCATACCAATGCCATAGATCGGATGTCGGCTTGGAAGCAAAGTTCAAAGAGAACTTCTCCAAAGGAATCGCACACAAGAAGAAGAAGGCCTACACCTTGAACGTCCCTTGTGCTAGCAAGGCTCCAAAGTATCCCTTGTCGCGTGAAGGAGTTTTGGAGATCAAGCTTGGCGAGAGCAACCTTCCTCCTCTTCTCGTCCGAATCCACTCACCTCCAAGGATGAACGTTGAGAAGAGAGGAGTGAAGTCGAGCGTTCAAAACGCTTTGGCGTTAAGGTGAAGTCGCCTTCAATACTTTCCATAAATGGAAGAGATGAAGCTATGCGCCCATTACCGAACCAAAACGCCTAACCCCTTGAACCAAGCGTTCACCCTTGTGAACCGGTTCAAGCCACTTCAATCCATTTCAATTTGGTTCAAGAACCAAATTAAACCAGCCCAAGCCATGGTCTAGATCTCATTGAACCAATGGTTCAATATCTAACCGTTGATCTCGTGATACTCTTGATCTCACCGATCTAGCATCAATACTCTCGATCGAAGCTTACCGATCTCAAGTCCCAATCAATCAAACATGATCAGACCAGATCTCACTTACAATCAGAGCCTCTATCCCTTTAAACTGAACCCAAACAATTCAGTCCACACGATCTGACTTAAGTAAGCCATATCATCAAATTGTGCGACCCTGAGGGTTTCCTTTAAATGTCGGTAACGATAACTTTCGTTATCACGATCAGTGAGGGGTATCTAGCAACACATCACTGTCTCCTGATATAAAGGAAAGAGTCTTCCAAGACTTCACCCAAACCACAGCACAAGTGTGAATCAACTTCACTAGGCATACATGTGTCCTTTGCCACTGGATGTTCTTATTGGACAAGCGGGTCAAGCTTGTAACTCCAATACGATGAGCATGATTAGATCAGATGAACATAGTCATCTGGGTATGGCCATACACTATCTCAATCATTTCATATAGGGGGGCCCTTTAGAACATCACACTCCTTAAACAAGGAGACGGCAATCCTATGTCTATCACTAGTGCCCTAACCTGATTCAAGCTCACCATCCAAGATAGTCTATAATCATTATGTTTCAAATGATATTGAACTACCTCAAGACAATGACAATCATCATTTAGAAACACAAGTGATCTCAAGTCAGAGGACATGTGCCACTTGGTGCTTACAAGGATCATTCACATTGTGACAAGCAATTGAATATCCTAGTAGGGTCTGTCCAGTACATCCAATGTACCCATGAGTCTACATCTTATTCCATGCTCGAAGCATCCTATAAGATTAGAACACATATTAGTCTCAATCATATCAAGGCTGTCTCATGTTCACCAAGATATCTCGACTAAGGACATATGCATGTCAGCCTAGCTGAACAGCTTTGAGACATTATTCAGATGTACACTTATTACAGCAGACAAGGTAGCAACCTGAATAATAACCATGCCTTTATAAACATAAGAGTTTATTACATGATACTTATACAATCCCAAGGCCTCAAACATTAGCCTTAAGGGCATACCCCAACAATCTCCCACTTGCACTTAATCTAATGGTTGAGAAATCTCAAACCCATATTATTACAGTGCTTCTCATGCTTCTGCTGCGCCGGAGGCTTGGTAAGCGGGTCTGCCAGATTGTCATCTGTATGAACCTTGCATATTTTGATCTCGCCACGATCAATGATCTCCCGGATCAAGTGAAACCGTCTCTGTATGTGCTTGGACTTCTGGTGCGACCGTGGTTCCTTTTCTTGTGCGATTGCTCCAGTGTTATCACAGAAGATAACCAAAGGATCTGCACTCGAAGGAACAACACCAAGTTCTCTCACGAACTTACGAATCCACACTGCCTCCTTGGATGCTTCCGAGGCTGCAACATACTCGGCTTCTGTTGTGGAATCAGCAACAGTTGACTATTTGAAACTCTTCCACACCACTGCTCCACCATTCAAGCTAAAAACATAGCCTGATTGCGATCGGAAATCATCCTGGTCTGACTGGAATGAAGCGTCAGTATATCCTTCTATACTGAGTTCTTCCTGACCACCATATATCAAGAACATATCTTTGGTCCTCCGCAGATATTTTAAAATGTTCTTGACTGCAATCCAGTGCGCCATACCTGGATTACTTTGGAATCGACTGGTCACGCTTAACCCGTAAGCGACGTCTGGGCGAGTACACAACATCGCATACATAATGGACCCAATAGCCGAAGCATAAGGCGTATTGTCCATTTCATCTTTCTCAGTCTGTGTTTGTGGACACTGACTCTTCGAAAGATTCAGACCATGTCTGACTGGAAGATATCCTCGTTTAGAATTCTCTAAATGAAATCTCTCCAGGACTTTATCGATGTAAGTACTCTGGCACAGCCCGAGAAGCCTCTTAGATCTATCCCTGTAGATCTTCACACCTAATACATAGGCTGCTTCTCCTAGATCTTTCATCTGGAAACATTTCCTTAACCATGCTTTAACAGCATGCATTTCAGGAATATCATTTCCAATGATTAAGATATCATCGACGTAGAGGATTAGGAATGTAATTACGCTCCCACTAAACCTCTTATATACACACGGGTCATCTTCGTTTTTGATGAAGCCAAACTCAGAGATTGATTCATCAAAACGAATGTTCCAGCTTCTAGATGCTTGTTTCAGTCCATAAATGGACTTCTTTAACTTGCATATTTTATGACGATCTGATGGATCAGTGAAACCTTCCGGTTGTGTCATATACACATCCTCATCCAGATTTCCATTAAGGAAAGCTGTCTTCACATCCATCTGCCAGATCTCATAATCATAATATGCTGCTATCGCGAAAAGAATCCGAATAGACTTAAACATGGCTACAGGAGAGAAAGTTTCATCATAATCTAACCCGTAGATTTGTTTGAAACCTTTCGCAACTAGCCTGCCTTTATAGGTAACAACGTTACCATCCATGTCAATCTTCTTCTTGAAGATCCATTTACAGCCTATAGGGATTACTCCCGGAGGCGGATCAACCAAATCCCAGACCTGGTTATCTGACATGGAGTCCATCTCGGCTCGCATAGCATCAAGCCATCTAGCTGACTCCGGTCCACTGACCGCATCCGCATAAGTGAGGGGTTCATCATTATCAATGATGTAGACTCCATCATAGCGCTCAGGCTGACGACGGATCCTTCCCGATCTTCGCGGTTCCCGTGTTATTTGAGCCTCAGGTTGTTCAATAACCTGATCTACTGGCTCAGGCACATCCAATTGTGCTTGACTACTTTGTCCTTCCTCTGGAATCTCATCCAACTTTATTTCTCTCCCACTGGCCTCTTGCAGAAGAAATTCCTTCTCAAGAAATATGGCCGTCCGAGCAACAAATACTTTGTTCTCCTTGGGATCGTAGAAATAATAACCCTTAGTTTCCTTAGGGTAACCGACAAAGATACATTTCTCAGATCTGCTCTCCAGTTTCCCAGAGGCGAGCTTTTTGACATAAGCCTCGCAACCCCAGATCCTGATAAATGTCAAGCTCGGCTGTTTCCCATACCATAACTCATATGGCGTCTTTGAAACTGCCTTGGATGGCACTCGGTTTAGTACCTTTGCAGCTGTTTCCAGTGCAAAACCCCAAAAGGAGTATGGAAGAGTGGCCTGACTCATCATAGAACGAACCATATCAAGTAACGTTCTATTTCTCCTCTCGGACACACCATTCCATTGCGGTGTTCCTGGCGGAGTGAGCTGTGAGATAATCCCACACTCCTTTAGATAGTCAGTAAACGCATGACTCAAGTATTCACCACCTCGATCTGAGCGAAGTGCCTTGATATTTCGGCCTAGCTGATTCTGTACTTCATTCTTGAACTCTTTGAACTTGTCAAAAGATTCACTCTTATGTCTCATCAAATAGACATACCCTTACCTACTGAAATCATCAGTAAAGGTAATGAAGTACTGATAGCCACCTCTGGTATGTTTACTAAATGGCCCACACACATCACTGTGTATGAGGTCAAGTAAACCTGAAGCCCTTTGACCTTTGTTAGGAAAAGGTGACTTCGTCATTTTACCCATCAAACAAGCTTTGCATGTATCAATCTCCTTGTAGGAGAATGATCCTAGCAGTCCATGATCATGCAACCGCTTAATGCGCTTCTCGTTAATATGGCCTAAACGACTATGCCATAGCAAGGTGCTGTCATCAGCATACTTGGCTTTCTTATTATCAATGTTTTGTATAGAATTTTCCATGTCCAACATGAACAACCCATTGTTAATTGAACCAGTTGCATACACAATATTATCACAAGATAAAACACACTTTGAAATATTGCATTCAAAGGCAAATCCTTTCCTGACAAGAGCAGGAATAGAGATAATATTCTTGGTAATACTGGGTACAAAATAACAATTGTTTAATTCCAATACAATGCCAGATGGTAAAGAAATGAAATAGTCTCCTACAGCAACAGCAGCAACCCGTGCCCCGTTTCCAACGCGTAGGTCTACCTCATGCTGTCCCACCTGCCTTCTTCTCTTGAGTTCCTGTACATTTGAACAAATGTGAACTCCACATGCAGTGTCCAACACCCATGATATGGTAGAAGAAGATAACATGACCTCAGTCACATATATACCTGAGCCAGAAGCGATGCTTCCCCTCTTATCTCCTTGGAGCGCTTTACAGTCCTTTTTCCAGTGACCCAGCTGGCCACAGTGGAAACACCTGTTGTCCTTCGACCGCTTTACCTTCTGTTTCAGAGCCTTACTGTAATTCTTGACAGGGGCCTTGCCCTTCTTCCCCTTCTTCTTGTTCCTAGAAGGAACCATTAAGACAGAGGTTGAAGGCTTGCCCTTCAGAGTTTCCTCAGTAGTCAAGAGCATATTCAGCAGCTCTGCCGGCATACAATCGATTTTGTTCATATTAAAGTTAATGATGAACGCATCGAAAGAGGGCGGGAGAGACTGCAGAATAATATCCACAGCAAGCTCCTGGTTGATGGTATGCCCCAGTTTCTCCAGAGCCTCCTTGTGCCCAATCATCTTGAGCACGTGAGCTCCCACTGGGCTCCCTTCAGCCAGTTTGCTCTGAAAGAACAGCTTCGTCAGATTATAGCGTTCTGTCCTCGCCTGTGCAGCATATAGCATCTTGAGGTTCGCTATAATTTCTATAGCCGACATATCCTCATGCTGACGCTGCAGCGGTGGCGTCATAGACGCTAGCATCAGGCAAGCGACATCAATGCTATCATTGACGTGCTTTTCATAGGCATCCCGAACCGCCCTTGCGGCGTTCGGAGCGGGCTGCGGCGGTATCGCCGTCTCGAGGACATACAGTTTCCTCTCTGCCTTAAGAACGATCTTAAGGTGTCCGAACCAGTCAGAGAAGTTCGGCCCAGCAAACTTCTCCCTTTCCAGTAGGGATCGCACATTGAAGCTCATGGTGTTCGTTGCTGCAGGAATCTACAACAATGCAAGAACAGCAAGGTCAGTATCAATGTTAAGAATCAATCAGGACTTAAGAATGATTCCTTTTCTCACTATTTTAGCTGACTGTAAAATCCAGTAAAACAGTCCGAAAGAGTAACACTCTTTTAGTGAGATGGGATCCAGATTTCATACTTGGTCTCCGCGTCCCGCTCAGGCGAGATAAGATGCACAGAGATGACAAGCACTAATTTCTGGTAGGCTGTCCCAGCCAATCGCCAACCCGTGCGATTCCCCTTCACCTGGGCAATCCAGCAGACTGTGCCAACTGAGTTGGTACAACACAGTCTCTGATCCCTCAGATGGCTGCCTCCATGTGCTACCATATGCGCCACATATGTAGTCTACATGGTCAAGCTGACCCGACCTACTCCCTGGACCACCACGTGCTATGCTGAGCAACGAGAAGCGATAAATCCCTTCTCTGTAACACGCAGGTGAAATCCAGCACCGTCTGAAGATAGATGGACGTGCCCACTGAGTGGGTACAACACGGCTCCAACGATAATCAGAACAGTGAGGTTTCGCGTCAGAAGGCTTACGAGCTTGATATGTTAGCGTTTGGATTTTAACGGTCTTTTATCTTCCTCACTATCATGCAAGTCCTATGGTGATAGCAGAAGATAAACTCATGCAGTTCTAATTATATAAGCAATAAAAAGAAAGCATGCATCTTATGTGGTAAAAGCCCAAAGCCTAAGTAAGACCTTAAGAAACTTAAGTCTAGCATGCATCTTATGTGGTAAAAGCCCAAAGCCTAAGTAAGACCTTAAGAAACTTAAGTCTTCACTTGCTCTTCTTGGGACTTTTGCATCTCATCTGGTCCAACCCAGGGCCCTAGCGCCAAGAGCACCTCAGGTGCGCCACCAGCTGAAAGCCCCTCTTGGATGTGTGCCTTTGTGCTCTTGTCTAATCAAATACAATTTGATCTATCTAGACAAGTTTGACTCGCAGGTCAATTATACATTATAAATTAAGTACAAATGTGATTCGCAGATCACAAATTAATTTACAAGTTTAATTCCAGGCACGCAGGCCCCAGCACAGCACACATTAGGGCAACCCACATAAGATTAAATAAACAAACATCATGGCATCAATCAACATGTGATCCAATCATGAAATTAAATTTTTGAAAACCCCATGGCATCAATTTTAATTTCCTTATGTGCCCCTACAACCTTAAAATGGTACATTGATAGGGATCCACTCATCCATCTAATCAGATCCTCTGCCCTTGCATGCACCGAGTCCTAACTGACCCGTGTTGACCTAATGGTCAACCATGCATGCGCCAAGGGCTGAACAACCCTCATGAGTTCTGGCAAGCGGGTGTGACCCCGGGCCTAGCTCATGTGTGTTCACTGGTTGTCTCAACCAGACCTCGCTACACGCCTAAGGTGCGATCGACCTATGGCCACCTCATGCTTGCGCACAGGTGCCATCTGGTCGATCCATCTAGGCTGTCAGATGGTCTGATCAGACTATTGGATCTAATCTAGATGTGACTTCAACCCCATCAACCCATCTAAGGGTTTATTGTAGGTGCGGCTTAGATCTAATATGCAAGGCGCGCATGTCATTTAGGGTTTTTAAGAAAAACAACTACAACAACATGAAAGAAGCGCAATCATCATACATGCGCCATTCAACTAGCGCCAACACAACATAACTCTCATACATGCGCAACATGAACATACTATCCACTAGTATAATCGCATGAAGAGAAAACATAGATCTAAGCATCAAACATATATGGATCACAAAACATACATAGCAATCATATGAATCATATAAGATCCTAGCTTTGATACCAATTGAAGGGTCCCCTTCAAGGGGGAGTGCAAGCGGATAAAAACCCCTTTCAAGAGGGGGGCCGAAAACCCTAATCAAGGGGGCGCATGCATTTTGCTAGGGTTTCAAGAATTCAATCGCTTATGTGCTCATATGATCAACTATAATATTTCATTAGATCAAGAATGTGATCATACCAATGCCATAGATCGGATGTCGGCTTGGAAGCAAAGTTCAAAGAGAACTTCTCCAAAGGAATCGCACACAAGAAGAAGAAGGCCTACACCTTGAACGTCCCTTGTGCTAGCAAGGCTCCAAAGTATCCCTTGTCGCGTGAAGGAGTTTTGGAGATCAAGCTTGGCGAGAGCAACCTTCCTCCTCTTCTCGTCCGAATCCACTCACCTCCAAGGATGAACGTTGAGAAGAGAGGAGTGAAGTCGAGCGTTCAAAACGCTTTGGCGTTAAGGTGAAGTCGCCTTCAATACTTTCCATAAATGGAAGAGATGAAGCTATGCGCCCATTACCGAACCAAAACGCCTAACCCCTTGAACCAAGCGTTCACCCTTGTGAACCGGTTCAAGCCACTTCAATCCATTTCAATTTGGTTCAAGAACCAAATTAAACCAGCCCAAGCCATGGTCTAGATCTCATTGAACCAATGGTTCAATATCTAACCGTTGATCTCGTGATACTCTTGATCTCACCGATCTAGCATCAATACTCTCGATCGAAGCTTACCGATCTCAAGTCCCAATCAATCAAACATGATCAGACCAGATCTCACTTACAATCAGAGCCTCTATCCCTTTAAACTGAACCCAAACAATTCAGTCCACACGATCTGACTTAAGTAAGCCATATCATCAAATTGTGCGACCCTGAGGGTTTCCTTTAAATGTCGGTAACGATAACTTTCGTTATCACGATCAGTGAGGGGTATCTAGCAACACATCACTGTCTCCCGATATAAAGGAAAGAGTCTTCCAAGACTTCACCCAAACCACAGCACAAGTGTGAATCAACTTCACTAGGCATACATGTGTCCTTTGCCACTGGATGTTCTTATTGGACAAGCGGGTCAAGCTTGTAACTCCAATACGATGAGCATGATTAGATCAGATGAACATAGTCATCTGGGTATGGCCATACACTATCTCAATCATCTCATATAGGGGGGCCCTTTAGAACATCACACTCCTTAAACAAGGAGACGGCAATCCTATGTCTATCACTAGTGCCCTAACCTGATTCAAGCTCACCATCCAAGATAGTCTATAATCATTATGTTTCAAATGATATTGAACTACCTCAAGACAATGACAATCATCATTTAGAAACACAAGTGATCTCAAGTCAGAGGACATGTGCCACTTGGTGCTTACAAGGATCATTCACATTGTGACAAGCAATTGAATATCCTAGTAGGGTCTGTCCAGTACATCCAATGTACCCATGAGTCTACATCTTATTCCATGCTCGAAGCATCCTATAAGATTAGAACACATATTAGTCTCAATCATATCAAGGCTGTCTCATGTTCACCAAGATATCTCGACTAAGGACATATGCATGTCAGCCTAGCTGAACAGCTTTGAGACATTATTCAGAAGTACACTTATTACAGCAGACAAGGTAGCAACCTGAATAATAACCATGCCTTTATAAACATAAGAGTTTATTACATGATACTTATACAATCCCAAGGCCTCAAACATTAGCCTTAAGGGCATACCCCAACAAGAGTAGCCTGACTCATCATAGAACGAACCATATTCAGTAAGGTTATGTTCCTCCTCTCGGACACACCATTCCATTGCGGTGTTCCTGGTGGAGTGAGCTGTGAGATAATCCCACACTCCTTCAGATAGTCAGTAAATTCTCGACTTAGGTATTCTCCACCTCGATCTGAGCGAAGTGCCTTGATATTTCGGCCTAGCTGATTCTGTACTTCATTTTTGAACTCTTTGAACTTGTCAAAAGATTCACTCTTATGTCTCATTAGATAGACATACCCATATCTACTGAAATCATCAGTAAAGGTAATGAAGTATGAATAGCCACCTCTGGCATGTTTACTAAATGGCCCACACACATCACTGTGTATAAGGTCAAGTAAACCTGAAGCCCTTTGACATTTGTTAGGAAAAGGAGACTTCGTCATTTTACCCATTAAACAAGCTTTGCATGTATCAATCTCCTCATAGGAGAATGATCCCAGCAGTCCATGATCATGCAACCGCTTAATGCGCTTCTTGTTAATATGGCCTAAACGACTATGCCATAACAAGGTGCTGTCATCAGCATACTTGGCTTTCTTATTATCAATATTTTGTATAGAACATTCCATGTCCAACATGAATAATCCATTGTTAATTGATCCAGTAGCATAAACAATATTATCATTAGAAAGAACATACTTTGAAATATTGCATTCAAAGGAAAACCCGTTCCTGACAAGAGCAGGAATGGAGATAATATTTTTAGTAATGCTTGGTACAAAATAACAATTGTTTAGTTCTAATACAAGTCCAGATGGTAATGAGATGTAATAAACCCCTACAGCAACAGCAGCAACCCGTGCCCCGTTTCCAACTCGTAGGTCCACCTCATGCTGTCCCACCTGTCTTCTTCTCTTGAGTTCCTGTACATTTGAACAAATGTGAACTCCACATGCAGTGTCCAACACCCATGAAATAGAAGAAGAGGATATCATGACTTCAGTCACGAAAATACCTGAGCCAGAAGCGATGCTTCCCTTCTTGTCTCCTTGAAGCGCTTTACAGTCCTTTTTCCAGTGACCCAGCTGGCCACAGTGGAAACATCTGTATTTCTTCGACCGCTTGACCTTTTGTTTCAGAGCCTTGTTGTAATTCTTGATAGGGGCTTTGCCCTTCTTCCCCTTCTTCTTGTTCCTTGACGGAAACATCAAGACAGAGGTTGAAGGCTTTCCCTTTAGAGTTTCCTCTGTAGTCAAGAGCATATTCAGCAACTCTGCCGGAGTACAGTCGATCTTGTTCATATTAAAATTAATAATGAACGGATCGAAAGAGGCCGGGAGGGACTGCAGAATAATGTCTACAGCAAGCTCCTGATTCATGGTGTGCCCCAGTTTCTCTAGAGCCTCTTTGTGCCCAATCATCTTCACCACATGAGCTCCCACTGGACTCCCTTCAGCCAGTTTGCTCTGAAAGAAAAGCCTGGTCAAATTATAGCGTTCAGTCCTCGCCTGTGCAGCATACAGCATCTTGAGGTTTGCTATCATTTCTATAGCAGACATATCCTCATGCTGACGCTGCAGCTGTGGCGTCATAGATGCTAGCATCAGGCAAGCGACATCAATGCTATCATTGACATGCTTTTCATAGGCTTCCCGTGAAGGGTCCCCTTCAAGGGGGAGCGCAAGCGGATAAAACCCCTTTCAAGAGGGGGGCCGAAAACCCTAAACAAGGGGGCGCATGCATTTTGCTAGGGTTTCAAGAATTCAATCGCTTATGTGCTCATATGATCAACTATAATATTTCATTAGATCAAGAATGTGATCATACCAATGCCATAGATCGGATGTCGGCTTGGAAGCAAAGTTCAAAGAGAACTTCTCCAAAGGAATCGCACACAAGAAGAAGAAGGCCTACACCTTGAACGTCCCTTGTGCTAGCAAGGCTCCAAAGTATCCCTTGTCGCGTGAAGGAGATTTGGAGATCAAGCTTGGCGAGAGCAACCTTCCTCCTCTTCTCGTCCGAATGCCCTCACCTCCAAGGATGAACGTTGAGAAGAGAGGAGTGAAGTCGAGCGTTCAAAACGCTTTGGCGTTAAGGTGAAGTCGCCTTCAATACTTTCCATAAATGGAAGAGATGAAGCTATGCGCCCATTACCGAACCAAAACGCCTAACCCCTTGAACCAAGCGTTCACCCTTGTGAACCAGTTCAAGCCACTTCAATCCATTTCAATTTGGTTCAAGAACCAAATTAAACCAGCCCAAGCCATGGTCTAGATCTCATTGAACCAATGGTTCAATATCTAACCGTTGATCTCGTGATACTCTTGATCTCACCGATCTAGCATCAATACTCTCGATCGAAGCTTACCGATCTCAAGTCCCAATCAATCAAACATGATCAGACCAGATCTCACTTACAATCAGAGCCTCTATCCCTTTAAACTGAACCCAAACAATTCAGTCCACACGATCTGACTTAAGTAAGCCATATCATCAAATTGTGCGACCCTGAGGGTTTCCTTTAAATGTCGGTAACGATAACTTTCGTTATCACGATCAGTGAGGGGTATCTAGCAACACATCACTGTCTCCCGATATAAAGGAAAGAGTCTTCCAAGACTTCACCCAAACCACAGCACAAGTGTGAATCAACTTCACTAGGCATACATGTGTCCTTTGCCACTGGATGTTCTTATTGGACAAGCGGGTCAAGCTTGTAACTCCAATACGATGAGCATGATTAGATCAGATGAACATAGTCATCTGGGTATGGCCATACACTATCTCAATCATCTCATATAGGGGGGCCCTTTAGAACATCACACTCCTTAAACAAGGAGACGGCAATCCTATGTCTATCACTAGTGCCCTAACCTGATTCAAGCTCACCATCCAAGATAGTCTATAATCATTATGTTTCAAATGATATTGAACTACCTCAAGACAATGACAATCATCATTTAGAAACACAAGTGATCTCAAGTCAGAGGACATGTGCCACTTGGTGCTTACAAGGATCATTCACATTGTGACAAGCAATTGAATATCCTAGTAGGGTCTGTCCAGTACATCCAATGTACCCATGAGTCTACATCTTATTCCATGCTCGAAGCAACCTATAAGATTAGAACACATATTAGTCTCAATCATATCAAGGCTGTCTCATGTTCACCAAGATATCTCGACTAAGGACATATGCATGTCAGCCTAGCTGAACAGCTTTGAGACATTATTCAGAAGTACACTTATTACAGCAGACAAGGTAGCAACCTGAATAATAACCATGCCTTTATAAACTTAAGAGTTTATTACATGATACTTATACAATCCCAAGGCCTCAAACATTAGCCTTAAGGGCATACCCCAACAATCTCCCACTTGCACTTAATCTAATGGTTGAGAAATCTCAAACCCATATTATTACAGTGCTTCTCATGCTTCTGCTGCGCCAGAGGCTTGGTAAGCGGGTCTGCCAGATTGTCATCTGTATGAACCTTGCATATTTTGATCTCGCCACGATCAATGATCTCCCGGATCAAGTGAAACCGTCTCTGTATGTGCTTGGACTTCTGGTGCGACCGTGGTTCCTTTGCTTGTGCGATTGCTCCAGTGTTATCACAGAAGATAACCAAAGGATCTGCACTCGAAGGAACAACACCAAGTTCTCTCACGAACTTACGAATCCACACTGCCTCCTTGGATGCTTCCGAGGCTGCAACATACTCGGCTTCTGTTGTGGAATCAGCAACAGTTGACTGTTTGAAACTCTTCCACACCACTGCTCCACCATTCAAGCTAAAAACATAGCCTGATTGCGATCGGAAATAATCCTGGTCTGACTGGAACGAAGCGTCAGTATATCCTTCAATACTGAGTTCTTCCTGACCACCATATATCAAGAACATATCTTTGGTCCTCCGCAGATATTTTAAAATGTTCTTGACTGCAATCCAGTGCGCCATACCTGGATTACTTTGGAATCGACTGGTCACGCTTAACCCGTAAGCGACGTCTGGGCGAGTACACAACATCGCATACATAATGGACCCAATAGCCGAAGCATAAGGCGTATTGTCCATTTCATCTTTCTCAGTCCGTGTTTGTGGACACTGACTCTTCGAAAGATTCAGACCATGTCTGACTGGAAGATATCCTCGTTTAGAATTCTCTAAATGAAATCTCTCCAGGACTTTATCGATGTAAGTACTCTGGCACAGCCCGAGAAGCCTCTTAGATCTATCTCTGTAGATCTTCACACCTAATACATCGGCTGCTTCTCCTAGATCTTTCATTTGGAAACATTTCCTTAACCATGCTTTAACAGCATGCATTTCAGGAATATCATTTCCAATGATCAAGATATCTTCGACGTAGAGGATTAGGAATGTAATTACGCTCCCACTAAACCTCTTATATACGCACGGGTCATCTTCGTTCTTGATGAAGCCAAACTCAGAGATTGATTCATCAAAACGAATATTCCAGCTTCTTGATGCTTGCTTAAGTCCATAAATGGACTTCTTTAACTTGCATATTTTATGACGATCTGATGGATTAGTGAAACCTTCCGGTTGTGTCATATACACATCCTCATCCAGATTTCCATTAAGGAAAGCTGTCTTCACATCCATCTGCCAGATCTCATAATCATAATATGCTGCTATCGCGAAAAGAATCCGAATAGACTTAAACATGGCTACAGGAGAGAAAGTTTCATCATAATCTAACCCGTAGATTTGTTTGAAACCTTTCGCAACTAGCCTGCCTTTATAGGTAACAACGTTACCATCCATGTCAATCTTCTTCTTGAAGATCCATTTACAGCCTATAGGGATTACTCCCGGAGGCGGATCAACCAAATCCCAGACCTGGTTATCTGACATGGAGTCCATCTCGGCTCGCATAGCTTCAAGCCATCTAGCTGACTCCGGTCCACTGACCGCATCCGCATAAGTAAGGGGTTCATCATTATCAAAGATGTAGACTCCGTCATAGCGCTCAGGCTGACGACGGATCCTTCCCGATCTTCGCGGTTCCCGTGTTATTTGAGCCTCAGGTTGTTCAATAACCTGATCTACCGGCTCAGGCACATCCAACTGTGCTTGACTACTTTGTCCTTCCTCTGGAATCTCATCCAGCTTTATTTCTCTCCCACTGGCCTCTTGCAGAAGAAATTCCTTCTCAAGAAATATGGCCGTCCGAGCAACAAATACTTTGTTCTCCTTGGGATCGTAGAAATAATAACCCTTAGTTTCCTTAGGGTAACCGACAAAGATGCATTTCTCAGATCTGCTCTCCAGTTTCCCAGAGGCGAGCTTTTTGACATAAGCCTCGCAACCCCAGATCCTGATAAATGTCAAGCTCGGCTGTTTCCCATACCATAACTCATATGGCGTCTTTGAAACTGCCTTGGATGGCACTCGGTTTAGTACCTTTGCAGCTGTTTCCAGTGCAAAACCCCAAAAGGAGTATGGAAGAGTAGCCTGACTCATCATAGAACGAACCATATCAAGTAACGTTCTATTTCTCCTCTCGGACACACCATTCCATTGCGGTGTTCCTGGCGGAGTGAGCCGTGAGATAATCCCACACTCCTTTAGATGGTCAGTAAACGCATGACTCAAGTATTCTCCACCTTGATCTGAGCGAAGTGCCTTGATATTTCGGCCTAGCTGATTCTGTACTTCATTCTTGAACTCTTTGAACTTGTCAAAAGATTCACTCTTATGTCTCATCAAATAGACATACCCATACCTACTGAAATCATCAGTAAAGGTAATGAAGTACTGATAGCCACCTCTGGCATGTTTACTAAATGGCCCACACACATCACTGTGTATGAGGTCAAGTAAACCTGAAGCCCTTTGACCTTTATTAGAAAAAGGTGACTTCGTCATTTTACCCATCAAACAAGCTTTGCATGTATCAATCTCCTCATAGGAGAAAGATCCCAGCAGTCCATGATCATGCAACCGCTTAATGTGCTTCTCGTTAATATGGCCTAAACGACTATGCCATAGCAAGGTGCTGTCATCAGCATACTTGGCTTTCTTATTATCAATGTTTTGTATAGAATTTTCCATGTCCAACATGAACAACCCATTGTTAATTGAACCAGTTGCATACACAATATTATCACAAGATAAAACACACTTTGAAATATTGCATTCAAAGGCAAATCCTTTCCTGACAAGAGCAGGAATAGAGATAATATTCTTGGTAATACTGGGTACAAAATAACAATTGTTTAATTCCAATACAATGCCAGATGGTAAAGAAATGAAATAGTCTCCTACAGCAACAGCAGCAACCCGTGCCCCGTTTCCAACGCGTAGGTCTACCTCATGCTGTCCCACCTGCCTTCTTCTCTTGAGTTCCTGTACATTTGAACAAATGTGAACTCCACATACAGTGTCCAACACCCATGATATGGTAGAAGAAGATAACATGACCTCAGTCACATATATACCTGAGCCAGAAGCGATGCTTCCCCTCTTATCTCCTTGGAGCGCTTTACAGTCCTTTTTCCAGTGACCCAGCTGGCCACAGTGGAAACACCTGTTGTCCTTCGACCGCTATACCTTCTGTTTCAGAGCCTTACTGTAATTCTTGACAGGGGCCTTGCCCTTCTTCCCCTTCTTCTTGTTCCTTGAAGGAACCATTAAGACAGAGGTTGAAGGCTTGCCCTTCAGAGTTTCCTCAGTAGTCAAGAGCATATTCAGCAGCTCTGCCGGCGTACAATCGATTTTGTTCATATTAAAGTTAATGATGAACGCATCGAAAGAAGGCGGAAGACACTGTAGAATTATGTCTACAGCAAGCTCCTGGTTGATGGTATGCCCCAGTTTCTCCAGAGCCTCCTTGTGCCCAATCATCTTGAGCACGTGAGCTCCCACTGGGCTCCCTTCAGCCAGTTTGCTCTGAAAGAAGAGCTTCGTCAGATTATAGCGTTCTGTCCTCGCCTGTGCAGCATATAGCATCTTGAGGTTCGCTATAATTTCTATAGCCGACATATCCTCATGCTGACGCTGCAGCGGTGGCGTCATAGACGCTAGCATCAGGCAAGCGACATCAATGCTATCATTGACGTGCTTTTCATAGGCATCCCGAACCGCCCTTGCGGCGTTCGCAGCGGGTTGAGGCGGCACAGCCGTCTCGAGGACATACAGTTTCCTCTCTGCCTTAAGAACGATCTTAAGGTGTCCGAACCAGTCAGAGAAGTTTGGCCCAGCAAACTTCTCCCTTTCCAGTAGGGATCGCACATTGAAGCTCATGGTGTTCGTTGCTGCAGGAATCTACAACAATGCAAGAACAGCACGGTCAATATCAATGTTAAGAATCAATCAGGACTTAAGAATGATTCCTTTTCTCACTATTTTAGCTGACTGTAAAATCCAGTAAAACAGTCCGAAAGAGTAACACTCTTTTAGTGAGATGGGATCCAGATTTCATACTTGGTCTCCGCGTCCCGCTCAGGCGAGATAAGATGCACAGAGATGACAAGCACTAATTTCTGGTAGGCTGTCCCAGCCAATCGCCAACCCGTGCGATTCCCCTTCACCTGGGCAATCCAGCAGACTGTGCCAACTGAGTTGGTACAACACAGTCTCTGATCCCTCAGATGGCTGCCTCCATGTGCTACCATATGCGCCACATATGTAGTCTACATGGTCAAGCTGACCCGACCTACTCCCTGGACCACCACGTGCTATGCTGAGCAACGAGAAGCGATAAATCCCTCCTCTGTAACACGCAGGTGAAATCCAGCACCGTCTGAAGATAGATGGACGTGCCCACTGAGTGGGTACAACACGGCTCCAACGATAATCAGAACAGTGAGGTTTCGCGTTAGAAGGCTTACGAGCTTGATATGTTAGCGTTTGGATTTTAACGGTCTTTTATCTTCTTCACTATCATGCAAGTCCTATGGTGATAGCAGAAGATAAACTCATGCAGTTCTAATTATATAAGCAATAAAAAGAAAGCATGCATCTTATGTGGTAAAAGCCCAAAGCCTAAGTAAGACCTTAAGAAACTTAAGTCTTCACTTGCTCTTCTTGGGACTTTTGCATCTCATCTGGTCCAACCCAGGGCCCTAGCGCCAAGAGCACCTCAGGTCCGCCACCAGCTGAAAGCCCCTCTTGGATGTGTGCATTTGTGCTCTTGTCTAATCAAATACAATTTGATCTATCTAGACAAGTTTGACTCGCAGGTCAATTATACATTATAAATTAAGTACAAATGTGATTCGCAGATCACAAATTAATTTACAAGTTTAATTCCAGGCACGCAGGCCCCAGCACAGCACACATTAGGGCAACCCACATAAGATTAAATAAACAAACATCATGGCATCAATCAACATGTGATCCAATCATGAAATTAAATTTTTGAAAAACCCATGGCATCAATTTTAATTTCCTTATGTGCCCCTACAACCTTACAATGGTACATTGATAGGGATCCACTCATCCATCTAATCAGATCCTCTGCCCTTGCATGCACCGAGTCCTAACTGACCCGTGTTGACCTAATGGTCAACCATGCATGCGCCAAGGGCTGAACAACCCTCATGAGTTCTGGCAAGCGGGTGTGACCCCGGGCCTAGCTCATGTGTGTTCACTGGTTGTCTCAACCAGACCTCGCTACACGCCTAAGGTGCGATCGACCTATGGCCACCTCATGCTTGCGCACAGGTGCCATCTAGTCGATCCATCTAGGCTGTCAGATGGTCTGATCAGACTATTGGATCTAATCTAGAGGTGACTTCAACCCCATCAACCCATCTAAGGGTTTATTGTAGGTGCGGCTTAGATCTAATATGCAAGGCGCGCATGTCATTTAGGGTTTTTAAGAAAAACAACTACAACAACATGAAAGAAGCGCAATCATCATACATGCGCCATTCAACTAGCGCCAACACAACATAACTCTCATACATGCGCAACATGAGCATACTATCCACTAGTATAATCGCATGAAGAGAAAACATAGATCTAAGCATCAAACATATATGGATCACAAAACATACATAGCAATCATATGAATCATATAAGATCCTAGCCTCTGATACCAATTGAAGGGTCCCCTTCAAGGGGGAGCGCAAGCAGATAAAACCCCTTTCAAGAGGGGGGCCGAAAACCCTAAACAAGGGGGCGCATGCATTTTGCTAGGGTTTCAAGAATTCAATCGCTTATGTGCTCATATGATCAACTATAATATTTCATTAGATCAAGAATGTGATCATACCAATGCCATAGATCGGATGTCGGCTTGGAAGCAAAGTTCAAAGAGAACTTCTCCAAAGGAATCGCACACAAGAAGAAGAAGGCCTACACCTTGAACGTCCCTTGTGCTAGCAAGGCTCTAAAGTATCCCTTGTCGCGTGAAGGAGATTTGGAGATCAAGCTTGGCGAGAGCAACCTTCCTCCTCTTCTCGTCCGAATGCCCTCACCTCCAAGGATGAACGTTGAGAAGAGAGGAGTGAAGTCGAGCGTTCAAAACGCTTTGGCGTTAAGGTGAAGTCGCCTTCAATACTTTCCATAAATGGAAGAGATGAAGCTATGCGCCCATTACCGAACCAAAACGCCTAACCCCTTGAACCAAGCGTTCACCCTTGTGAACCGGTTCAAGCCACTTCAATCCATTTCAATTTGGTTCAAGAACCAAATTAAACCAGCCCAAGCCATGGTCTAGATCTCATTGAACCAATGGTTCAATATCTAACCGTTGATCTCGTGATACTCTTGATCTCACCGATCTAGCATCAATACTCTCGATCGAAGCTTACCGATCTCAAGTCCCAATCAATCAAACATGATCAGACCAGATCTCACTTACAATCAGAGCCTCTATCCCTTTAAACTGAACCCAAACAATTCAGTCCACACGATCTGACTTAAGTAAGCCATATCATCAAATTGTGCGACCCTGAGGGTTTCCTTTAAATGTCGGTAACGATAACTTTCGTTATCACGATCAGTGAGGGGTATCTAGCAACACATCACTGTCTCCCGATATAAAGGAAAGAGTCTTCCAAGACTTCACCCAAACCACAGCACAAGTGTGAATCAACTTCACTAGGCATACATGTGTCCTTTGCCACTGGATGTTCTTATTGGACAAGCGGGTCAAGCTTGTAACTCCAATACGATGAGCATGATTAGATCAGATGAACATAGTCATCTGGGTATGGCCATACACTATCTCAATCATCTCATATAGGGGGGCCCTTTAGAACATCACACTCCTTAAACAAGGAGACGGCAATCCTATGTCTATCACTAGTGCCCTAACCTGATTCAAGCTCACCATCCAAGATAGTCTATAATCATTATGTTTCAAATGATATTGAACTACCTCAAGACAATGACAATCATCATTTAGAAACACAAGTGATCTCAAGTCAGAGGACATGTGCCACTTGGTGCTTACAAGGATCATTCACATTGTGACAAGCAATTGAATATCCTAGTAGGGTCTGTCCAGTACATCCAATGTACCCATGAGTCTACATCTTATTCCATGCTCGAAGCAACCTATAAGATTAGAACACATATTAGTCTCAATCATATCAAGGCTGTCTCATGTTCACCAAGATATCTCGACTAAGGACATATGCATGTCAGCCTAGCTGAACAGCTTTGAGACATTATTCAGAAGTACACTTATTACAGCAGACAAGGTAGCAACCTGAATAATAACCATGCCTTTATAAACTTAAGAGTTTATTACATGATACTTATACAATCCCAAGGCCTCAAACATTAGCCTTAAGGGTATACCCCAACATCCCGAACCGCCCTTGCGGCGTTCGGAGCGGGTTGAGGCGGTATAGCCGTCTCGAGGACATACAGTTTCCTCTCAGCCTTAAGAACAATCTTAAGGTGTCCGTACCAGTCTGAGAAGTTTGGCCCAGCAAACTTCTCCCTTTCTAGTAGGGATCGCACATTGAAGCTCATGGTGTTCGTTGCTGCAGGAATCTACAACAATGCAAGAACAGCAAGGTCAGTATCAATGTTTAGAATCAATCCAGGACTTAAGAAAGATTCTTTTCTCACTATTTTATCTGACTGAAAAATCCATTAAAACAGTCCGAAAGAGTAAGACTCTTTTAGTGAGATGGGATCCAGATTTCATACTTGGTCTCCGCGTCCCGCTCAGGCGAGATAAGTTGCACAGAGAGTACAAGCACTAATTTCTGGTAGGCAGTCCCTGCTAATCGCCAACCCGTGCGATTCCCCTTCATCTGGGCAATCCAGCAGACTGTGCCAACTGAGTTGGTACAACACAGTCTCTGATCCCACAGATGGCTGCCTCCATATAGCTAACATATGCCCCATATGTAGCCTACATGGTCAAGCTGACCTGACCTACTCCCTGGACCACCACGTGCTATGCTGAGCAACGAGAAGCGATAAATCCCTTCCCTGTAACACGTAGGTGTAATCCTGCACCGTCTGAAGATAGATGGGCGTGCCCACTGAGTGGGTACAACACGGCCCCAACGATAGTCAGAACAGTGAGGTTTCGCGTCAGAAGGCTTACGTGCTTGATATTATAGCGTTGGATTTTAACGGTCCTTTTATCTTCTTAACTATCATGCAAACCCTATAGTGATAGCAGAAGATAAATCATGCAATTCTAATTATAAAAAACGATAAGTAGAAAGCATGCTGATCTTATGTGGTAAAAGCCCATTAACCCTAAGTAAGACCTTAATTTTAACTTAAGTCTTCACTTGAGCTCTTCATGGGTCTTTTGCATCTCATCTGGCCCAACCCAGGGCCCAAGCGCCCTCTACAGCTCAGGTGCGCCCACCAGGTAAAATGCGCCTGTCATAGGGTCGAACCCTAGACCTCCCACCTGGTCAAGCCTCTACTGCATGCGCCAATGCCATGTGTGCTTTGTGCTCTTATCATGATTAAAATTACAATTTAATCTATCTAGACAAGATTGACACGCAGGTCAATTACACAATAAATTAATTAAAATGTGATGCGCAGATCACAAATATAATAATTTACATTTTTTAATCCAGGCACGCAGGCCCTAGCACAGCACACATTAATTGGGCAACCCACATAAGATAAAATAAACAAGCACATGGCATCCAATCAACATGTGATCCATCAACAAAATAAAATTTTCAAAATCCCATTGGAATCAATTTTATTTGTCTTATTTGCCCTACTACCTTACAACAGTCCATTGATAGGGATCCACTCATCATGTCTAGTCAGATCCACTGCCATTGCATGCACCAAGTCCTAACTGACTTGAGTCGACCTAATGGTCAACCATGCATGCGCAAAGGGCTGAACAACCTTCATGAGTTCTGGCAAGCGGGTGTGACCCCGGGCCTAACTCAAGAGTGCTCACTGGTTGTCTCAACCAGACCTCGCTACACGCCTGTGATGCAGTCGACCTATAGCCACCTAATGCTTGCGCATAGGTGCCATCTTGTCGACACATCTAGGCTGTCAGATGGTCTGATCAGACTAGTTGGATCTTACCTAGAAGATGACTTCAACCCCATCAACCCGTCTAAGGGTTTATAGTAGGCGCTTAGATCTAATATGGAGCGCGCAAGTGATCAGGTTTTTTTTTTTTTAGAAAAACTACAACAAGCGCATACATGATACATGCACCAAGATACATCAAATTCACAACAATAAGCATGTAGTTAGGCATGTAATTTACCATTAGATCTATTCATAAGCGCATTCATGGATCAAACATGAAGATCAAGCAATCATATGAACAAGCAATAACCGCATGCTCTGATACCAATTGCAAGTCCCCTTCAAGGGGGAGCGAAACCCTAATAGGCGCATAACAAAAATTCGAAGCGGAAGCAAGGGTTTCTATATCGCATGCATGTCATATGATCAACTTGTTAAAACTTGCAAAGATCGACAAGTGATCTTACCATAGCCATTGCTTTGGATGGCGGCTTGGAAATGAGAGAACGAAATGGTTCTCCTCCAAAGATGACGCACACAAGACGATGGATCGGCTACTTCTTGTTGCTCCTTGTGCTAGCAAGGATCTCCAAGTCTCTTGATCGCGTTTAGGGGATTTAGATGATCTCCTTTCTTGGCTAAAACTCTCTCCAAAGCGTGAAGAAGTTCTCCCACGAGAGAAGAGGCGACGAGACGTGAAGAGACGAGAGAGGGCGTAACTCTCTCGAACGTGTAGTGCGTTACCTTATTTTGGAAAACCAAAAATAGTAACCGCCTAACGTTCATGCGTTCATGGGTTTACCCCACCGCATTTTGCTCTCTCCCTTGAACCATGCGCTTACTCAATGAGCTGGTTCAATGTCGGTTTGGTTCAAAGACCAATTAGCCCAAGCCATATGGTCTAGATCACAATAAACCCTAAAGGTTCAAGATCTAACCGTTCATCTCTTGATGCTCCTGATCTCACCGATCTAGCATCCAATCTCTCAATCGAAGCTTACCGATCTCAAGCCCTAATCAATCAAACATGATCAGACCAGATCTCACTCACAATCAGAGATTAATCCCTTTAAACTGAACCCTGAACAATTCAGTCCACACGATCTGACTTAAGTAAGCCATATCATCAAATTGTGCGACCCTAAGGGTTTCCTTTAAATGTCGGTAACGATAACTTACGTTATCACAATCAGTGAGGGGTATCTAGCAACACATCACTGTCTCCCGATATAAAGCAAAGAGTCTTCCAAGACTACACCCAAACCACAGCACAAGTGTGAATCCATTTCACAAGGCATACATGTATCCTTTGCCACTGGATGTTCTTATTGGACAAGCGTGTCAAGCCTGTAGCTCCAATATGATGAGCATGATTAGATCAGATGAACATAGTCACCTGGGTATGGCCATACACTTTCTCAATCATCTCATTCAGGGGGGCCCCTTTAGAACATCACACTCCTTAAACAAGGAGACGGCAATCCTATATCTATCACTAGTGCCCTAACATGACTCATGATCATTATCCAAGATAGTCTATAACCATTATGTTTCAAATGATATTGAACTACCTCAAAACAATGACAATTATCATTTAGAAACACAAGTGATCTCAAGTCAGAGGAAATGTGCCACTTGTTGCAATCAAGGATTATTCACATTGTGACAAGCAATTGAATATCCTAGTAGGGTCTGTCCAGTACATCCAATGTACCCATGAGTCTACATCTTATTCCATGCTCGAAGCATCCTATAAGATTAGAATACATATTAGTCTCAATCATATCAAGGCTGTCTCATGTTCACCAAGATATCTCGACTAAGGACATTACAGCATGTCAGCCAAGCTGAACAGCATTGAGACATTATTCAGAAGCACACTTATTGCAGCAGACAATGTAACAAACTGAATAACAACCATTGCCTTTACAAACATAAGAGTTTATACATGATACTGAAAGAATCCCAAGGCCTCAAACATTAGCCTTAAGGGCATACCCCAACACGTTCAGTCCTTGCCTGTGCAGCATACAACATCTTGAGGTTTGCTATAATTTCTATAGCAGATAAATCCTCATGCTGACGTTGCAGCTCTGGCGTCATATACGCAAGCATCAAACAAGCGACATCAATGCTATCATTGACATGCTTCTCATAAGCATCCCGAACCGCCCTTGCGGCGTTCGGAGCAGGTTGAGGCGGTATAGCCGTCTCGAGGACATACAGTTTCCTCTCAGCCTTAAGAACAATCTTAAGGTGTCCGTACCAGTCTGAGAAGTTTGGCCCAGCAAACTTCTCCCTTTCCAGTAGGGATCGCACATTGAAATTCGTGGTGTTCGTTGCTGCAGGAATCTACAACAATGCAAGAACAGCAAGGTCAGTATCAATGTTAGAATCAATTCAGGACTTAAGAATGATTCTTTTCTCACTATTTTATCTGGCTGAAAAATCCAGCAAAACAGCCCGAAAGAGTAAAACTCTTTTAGTGAGATGGGATCCAGATTTCATACTTGGTCTCCGCGTCCCGCTCAGGCGAGATAAGATGCACAGAGAGTACAAGCACTAATCTCTAGTAGGCATTCCCTGCCAATCGCCAACCCATGCGATTCCCCTTCATCTGGGCAATCCAGCAGACTGTGCCAACTGAGTTGGTACAACACAGTCTCTGATCCCACAGATGGCTGCCTCCATATAGCTACCATATGCTCAATATGTAGCCTACATGGTCAAGCGGACCTGACCTACTCCCTGGACCACCACGTGCTATGCTGAGCAACGAGAAGCGATAAATCCCTTCTCTGTAACACGCAGGTGTAACCACACACCGTCTGAAGATAGATGGGCGTGCCCACTGAGTGGGTACAACACGGCCCCAACGATAGTCAGAACAGTGAGGTTTCGCGTCAGAAGGCTTACGTGCTTGATATTTAAACGTTGGATTTTAACGGTCCTTTTATCTTCTTAACTATCATGCAAATCCTATGGTGATCTTATGTGGTAAAAGCCCATTAAGCCTAAGTTAGACCTTAAATTAACTTAAGTCTTCACTTGAGCTCTTCATGGGTCTTTTAGCATTTCATCTGGCCCAACCCGGGCCCCAAGCACCCTGTGCAGCTGAGATGCGCCCACCAGGTAAAAGGCGCCTGTCCTAGAGTCGAACCCTAGACCTCCCACTGGTGAAGCCACTTGCTGCATGCGCCTCTGCCATGTGTGCTTTGAGCTCATGTCTGATTAAATTACAATTTAATCTATCTAGACATGAATGACACGCAGGTCAATTACACTTTATAAATTAATTAAAATGTGATGCGCAGATCACAATAATAATTTACAATTGAATCCAGGCACGCAGGCCCCAGCACAGCACACATTAATTGGGCAGCCCACATAAGATGAAATAAACATTCATTCATGTTATACAAACAACATGTGATCCATTCAAGAAAATAAAATTTTTGAAAATCCCATTGGCATCAATTTTATTTCCTTATGTGCCCTACTACCTTACAACGGTCCATTAATAGGGATCCACTCATCAGACCTAGTCAGACCCACTGCCCTTGCATGCACCAAGTCATAACCGACTTGAGTCGATCTCATGGTCCACAATGCATGCCTTAAGGGTTGAACGTCCCTCATGAGTTTTGGCAAGCGGGTGTGACCCTGGGCCTAAATCATGAGCATTCACTGGTTGTCTCAATCAGACATCGCTACACGCCCAGTATGCAGTCGACCTATAGCCACCTCATGCTTGCGCATAGGTGCCATCTGGTCGACCCATCTAGGCTGTCAGATGGTCTGATCAGACTATTGGGTCTAGACTGGATGATGACTTCAACCCTAATAACCCGTCTAAGGTTTTATAGCAGGTGCTCATAGATCTAGATGGAGCGCGCAAGATGTTAAGTTTTTACAAAAACACTTTAACATGCGCCAACAAGTAAAAACATACATCATGTAATTTCGCAAACTAACATGTAGTTGCGCAAGATGATAACTTCTAGATCTACTTATCAAACGCAAACTAGGATCACAAATTAACATCAAGCAATCATATGATTCATACGAAACCATGCTCTGATACCAATTGAAAGTCCCTAAAGGGGGGGGGGGGCGAAACCCTAATAGCATGCGCAAATAAAACTTTTCTAGGGTTTCATGAGGATCGAATAGTATGAACATATGATCAACTTAAGATTGAAAGCATAGAGATGCGTTACCATTGCCATTTCTTGGATGGCGTCTTGGAATCAAAGAATCGAATGCTTCTTCTCCAAAGGCAACGCACACAAGGTGAAGATGGCTTTCTCCTTGTCGTCCTTTGTGCTAGCAAAGATCTTCAAGTGTCCTTGTCGCGTGAAGGAAATTTTTTTAGAGAATGACCTCTTGCTTGCCGAATGGTTTTTCTCTCTTGGCGTGAAGACAACCCAAGTCGAGAGAAGAAGAGGCGATGCGTTGAGGCGTTGTGGAGTTGTGGCGTTACATGACTTCCAAAAATAGAAAGTCATGAAGCCATGCGCCCACGCCATGATAACCGACCTAAACGCCTTCATATTGAACCATGCGTTCACACATGTGAACCGGTTCAAACCAATTCGCTTCAATTGCATTTGGTTCAAAGACCAAATCAAACCAGCATTGGTTCAGATCTTATCAAACCAAATGGTTTAAGATCTAACCGTTCATCTCTTAATGCTTTTGATCTCACTGATCTAGCATCAATACTCTCGATCGAAGCATACCGATCTGAAGCCCTAATCAATCAAACATGATCAGACCAGATGTCACTTACAATCAGAGTTTAAATTCCTTTAAACTGAACCAAAATAATTCAGTCCACACGATCTGACATAAGAAAGCCATATCATCAAATTGTGCGACCCTAAGGGTTTCCTTTAAATGTCGGTAACGATAACTTACGTTATCACAATCAGTGAGGGGTATCTAGCAACACATCACTGTCTCCCGATATAAAGGAAAGAGTCTTCCAAGACTACACCCAAAGATAGCACAAGTGTGAATTCAATTCACTTGGCATACATGTTTCCTTTGCCACTGGATGTTCTCGTTGGACAAGCGTGTCAAGCCTGTAACTCCAACATGATGAGAATGATTAGATCAGATGAACATAGTCATCTGGGTATGGCCATACACTTTCTCAACCATCTCATCCAGGGGGCCCCTTAAGAACATCACACTCCAAACAAGGAGAAGGCAATCCTATATCTATCACTAGTGCCCTAACATGACTCATGCTCATTATCCAAGATAGTCTATAACCATTATATTTCAAATGATATTGAACTACCTCAAAACAATGCCAATCATCATTTAGAAACACAAATGATCTCAAGTCAGAGGAAATATGCCACTTGCTTGCATATAAGGAGTATTCACATTGTGACAAGCAATTGAATATCCTAAGTAGGGTCTGTCCAGTACATCCAATGTACCCATGAGTCTACATCTTATTCCATGCTCGAAGCATCCGATAAGATTAGAACACATATTAGTCTCAATCATATCAAGGCTGTCTCATGTTCACCAAGATATCTCGACTAAGGACAATACTGCATGTTAGCCAAGCTAAATAGCATTGAGACATTATTCAGAAGTATACATATTGCAGTAGATAATGTAACAACCTGAATAACAACCATTGCCTTTATAAACATAGAGTTTATACATGATACTGATATAATCCCAAGGCCTCAAACATTAGCCTTAAGGGCATACCCCAACAGACGTAACCTGGAGCAGCCGAACACGCCCGTCACCACCAACACGGGCAGGCTGTGTTCGTCACTGGGGATGCATTGTAGCCCCGATGACCCCACTTCGATGTGCACTGCCCTCCCTACCATGTTGCTCCACCCCATGATGACCCAAAGGAGCCCGACAAGGTGGAAATCCGGCGATCCCAACGCCAAAGTAAGCCCCGGACCGTTTCTTGGGCGTCACTAGCCCTCCTTCCATCCATACCAAAGTGGTGCAGCCCAAGGGCACTACAGACCAACCCCCGGAAGATCCATCTCCAAGTGGGCCGCGTAATCTGAATAGCAACACAACCCAAGAACGAGCCGCGACTAGCAACATAACCCAAGAACGAGCCGCGACGGTGGTGACCCAGCCCACAACTTCAAAGTTCTGCTGTTTTGTCGCCGTGTGCTCAGAACGCGTCTAAACCACCCCCAGACAAAGATGCGGGATCGTGCTACCAGCTTCGGAGAATATTAGGTGCTAGTTTGTTAATTTTCGTGTTGTAGTTGCAGCTTGACCACTTGTGTGGCCTGCAAGAGTTTGTAGGTGGTTAGAGTAGAGTGTCTCTTGTGTATTTTGTTTGTTCCCTCCCCTCTTATTCTATAAAAGAGGAGGTATGGCTAAGTGTTGAGTAGTTCTCTTAGTGATTGGGATCTCCTGGTGGGCTAGAGTGAGCTTCCAGCTTGTGTGGAAAGTGAGGTTGCTTCGCCTTCTAAGTTGTAATAGTCGGCGACCGGTGTCTCGACTCGGCTTGGTTTCCAGCTTTATAAGAAGTAAATCCCACCCTCCGGTGGGTCAGCTTCGCCTGTTTTTTCTATTTGCTTGCTTTGATACCGAGTTGGTTTTCTCCTTTCTTCTTCACCCATGGTTGTCCATTCGTCGGAGTCGTGGTATCTCTTGTTCTTGGTTTGTTTCAGCTGCATAGACGCAAGAGCTGAACCCCACAAAGCCACAGTCCTCCAACGCAAGCTAAGCTTAAAACACGCTAAGAGAGCTGCAGGAATTCACTACATTTGCTACGAGGTTAGTGCGCTGTATTACTTAGTTGGGTGTCGTTCCTTTCATTCGCATTCGTGTTGCCCTAATTGAACTCGTCGCTGTTTCGTCGTGCTTTCTATGGATTCCCTGCATTTTTTTCGACGCATTATCTCTTCGCTCGTCTCGTGACCCTCTCCCGTTTTATCGAGCATTGTGTACAATCCTAGAGTACGGCATAAGGATCCCCTCACCCATTAGTTGCTACATCAGTTCTGGTATAAGAGGACGTTGCGCGTTCGATTCTTATCGCTCGCACGATCCCTCACATCGCATTGCATATTTCGGCAACCTTTCTGTGTTTTCAACATTTTACCTTAGTCGTGTCCACCTTGTTTATGCATGGTGACTACGCGGTCACAAATTATGTCGTACCAATACCCGGAAACCATCCCCAAAACCCAAGAGTCAGTTCAGCCTTCGGAAGGGGCTAACACCCGGTTAGAGTCTATTGTTGCGCTTGTGGCGCAGATCGATGCGAAGCTTGATGCGCTGTCCGCGCGAGTGGACGCTCAACAAGCAAGCACACATGCCATGGTCCAGTAGATTTTGGCTGGGATCCAACACCTTATTGGTCAACCCAGGTTTGCAGAGCATGGTCGCCCGAACTCAGTTAATCCCCCGGTGTCCGCAAACCCAGCCCCCACTAGAGAGTTGCCCCCGATGATGAATGGGGTCACCCGCGACCTCATGAGGTCCCTAGGAACCCAAGTTATGATGATGCTCCCATTGATAAGGATGATATTTGGGACGATGTTTTGGCCACGCTTGGGCCGCACCTCGAACCCTAGCCCAAATCCACGTTGAACGCCCTCGGGTGGACGACGATTTCCGTCGTTTCATTCATAACACCCCTGCACCATTCACTGGTGGTCTTGACCCCACATAGTTCTTAGATTGGGTCGCGTCCTTTGACGCGTATTTTGACCTTAGCGATTGGCCTCTGCACTCGCGGGTTCGGTATGTGCGCACCTTACTTGAGGGGCCTGCACGTTTACATTGGGAAAACGTGGAGCGCCAAAATGCGCAGCAGGCTCTTCCTCGGGTCACTGAGTGGGCGGAGATGCGGTATCGCCTCCACGAGCGTTATGTACCCCCTTCGTATAGGCACTGCCTTTTTGACCAATATAGTAGCCTACGTCAGGGGTCAGGTACCATCGAGGAGTACCGTCTCACCTTCGAGATGTTGCAACTCCGTTGCAATTTGCAGGAAGACACCGAGTTAGTTTTGTCGAAATATAAGAATGGGCTCCGTGCAGACATCCGCTGAGCCTTACCAAACTTTTCAGCGCACTCGAGACATCGAGCAAGACCTTTGCGTCGCCGCAAGACGCAGCGACCTTGGCCCCCATAGGCGTCCTCATGCGGGCGGTCCCCCGCAACCCCACCCGCGACTTGAGCGTTCGGAGCCGCGTTTGGACCCGCGACCCGCACCCCCGGCCCATCAGCCCCCTAGACGCCCACCCCCTGAGGCTTCGCCTTCTCGGCCCACTTGGGAGGAGAAGAGCAAGGCCCCAGCGGTCTGAGCCTCTGGCCGTATTACCTGCTATAAATGTTTGCAGCCAGGTCACATATTGCGTGAATGTCCCAAGAAACCCGCTCGAGCCGACACGGGTCCGGCTCACGTCGCCACCATAACCCCTGCTGAACACGATGTTGAGGTGGAGTGTAACAGTAGTGGCGAGGAATCGGGTCCGTCCACACTTTTCGTTCGCTGCAACCTTGCGCAGCCTGCGCCTACCGAGGATTGGAGGCGCTCGGGCATTTTTACGACTTACATTAAGTGCAACGGGCACCCGTGTAAGATCATCATTGATGGAGGTAGTAGCATGAACGTGGTCTCTCGCACCGCGGTCACGCGTTTTGGCCCTTCCCTTGAACCCCATCCGAGACCTTACTCTATCACATGGGTCGATACCATGAGCCTTCCGGTCACACAAAAATGACAGGTTCCCATCGTGTTTGGAAACTATCGTGAGAAGGTACTGTGCAACGTTGCGACTATGGACGTCGCCCACGTCCTCCTTGGCCGCCCATGGCTGTACGATAGAGACATAGTCCACTATGGCTGGTCGAACACTTATGTGTTCGACCACGATGCACAGAAGATCCATCTGATCCCAGCTCCACCCAAGGAGCTTTGTGCGTCCACCTCCAAGGGTCTGATTACACCCTCGGCACCTGCCCCTCCGCCTTCCCCCATGATCTCCCTCATGCGCACCCCCGCACTGGTTCGCGAAGCTCATGCGGCCAAGACTGTCTATGCGCTCATGGTGCGCGAAGTGCAGGACCCTGTCCCTTGCCCTGATCCGGCGCCTCCTGCTGAGGTGTCCGCCCTCCTTGCTGAGTTTAGTGATATTAGCCCCGAGGATTTGCCTCATGGCCTTCCCCCGGAGTGGGAAGTTCAACACGCGATCAACCTCCTCCAGGGAGCACCCCTCCCTAACTTGCCCCACCATCGCCTTAACCCCACGGAACACGCTGAGTTACAACGTCAGGTGGATGATCTCCTCACTAAGGGGTACGCCTGCGAGAGTCTCAGCCCTTGCGTTGTTCCCGTGCTCGTCACGCCCAAAAAGGATGGGTCGTGGCGCATGTGTGTCGATAGTCGTGCCATCAACCGGATCACTATCAAGTATCGGTTTCCCATCATTCGGCTAGACGATGTGCTGGATTTGATCTCCGACACGTCTTGATTTTCCAAGCTCGATCTCCGACGCATCATTCGGCTAGTCATGCCATTCGGGTTGTCTAATGCCCCATCCACGTTTATGCGCTTGATGAGTCAGGTCTTCAGGCCATACATGGGCAAGTTTTTGGTCATCTACTTCGACGACATTCTGATCTTTAGTTGAACCCGCGATGAGCACTTGGAGCATCTTCACTCCACTTTTGATCTCCTGCGCATGGAGCGCCTCTTCCTTAACACGAAGAAGTGCGCCTTCCCGACCAACAGCGTGTATTTCCTGGGATACATTGTGTCCGACCAAGGTCTGTCCGTTGACCCTACGAAGGTTGAGGCCATCCGGCATTGGCCTGAGCCTCGCACCGTGACTGAGGTCCGTAGTTTCTTGGGTCTTGCGGGATTTTACCGCAGGTTCATCCTCGGGTTCAGCACGATTGCCACCCCCTTAACCCAGCATCTCTCTAAGGCTGACTTTGAGTGGACCCCTGCCGCTCAACGGGCTTTTGATGCACTTAAGGACGCCCTGACCACCGCTCTTGTCTTGCGCCTCCCTGATTTCTCGAAAGCCTTCGAGGTATCCGGGTCCGGCATCGGTGGGTCACTTAGTCAAGAAGGCCATCCTGTGGCCTTCTTTAGCGAAATATTGAATGCTGTCCAATAGCATTACTCCACGTATGACAAGGAGTTCTACGCGTTCGTTCAGTCCCTCCGGTAGTGGAGGCATTACCTCCTCTACTGCAAGTTTGTGTTGTATAGTGACCATAAGGCCCTCTCCTTCCATAATGCCCAAAAGAAGTTGGGCGCCCGCCATGCAAAGTGGGTTGAGTACCTACAACAGTATTCCTTCGTGATCAATCACAAGGCGGGTAAGGAGATCATCGCGGATGCCTTGAGTCGCATCCGGGCCCTCTTATGCGTGATGCGCACTCGCGTCAATACCTTTGACCATGTCAAAGAGGAGTACACCACTTGTTCTAATTTTGGCGCCGTCTACGCCGCTTTGACCGAATCCACCGATCTCGACCCCCCCCCCCCTATCAATTGTGCGAGGGTTACCTCTTCTTGGGGAATCAGTTGTGCATTACCCGTTCTTCGCTTCGAGATCATCTTGTGCTCAAGCTTCATGCGGGTGGCATCACCGGCCATCATGGCCATGACAAGACCCTTGAGATGGCGGAGGAACGCCTCTTTTGGCCTTCCCTCCGTAAGGATTTTGAGCGCATTGTGCGCCATTGCGGTACGTGTCAGTTGTCCAAGCCCCGCCCTCTAAACACGGGTCTCTACACCCCTTTGCCAGTGGCCAGTGGCCCATGGCGCGACCTAAGCATTGACTTTGTCCTTGGGTTGCCTCGGACCGCCTACCGCTTAGATTTGATCTATGTCGTTGTTGATCGGTTTTCGAAGATGGCCAATTTTATCCCTTGTTCGTAAATAGCGGACGCTTCTCACGTCGCACATCTCTTTGTCCGAGAGATTGTGCATCTCCATGGCCTTCCTTCCACCATTGTGTCTGATCGCGACATGCGTTTTGTGAGCCACTTCTGGCATTCACTGTGGGCCCTCTTGGGCACCACTCTGAAATTCTCCATGGCCTATCATCCCCAAACCGATGGGCAAACTGAGGTCGTTAACCGTAGTTTGGGCAATCTTCTCCATTGTCTCATCGGGGACTATCTGAGGTCTTGGGATTCCATCCTGCCCATGGTCGAGTTCACGTACAATAGTGCTTCTAATAGGTCTATGGGTCTTAGTCCCTTCTAGATTGTTACGGGCCATCAACCGCGTAAACCTATAGACCTGCATGACCTTCCCATGGAGTCTCATCTTTCCCCGCATGCATATTCCTTTGCCCAGCATATTGCTAGTCTGCATGATAAGGTTCGGCGTCGTATCTTTTCGAGCAACATTCATAATGCAATGAAGGCCAACGAGCATCGTAGGCCCCACCATTTCTCTATAGGTGAGATGGTCAGGGTGCGTATCCACCCCGAGCGTTTATCCAACATGGCGCATTTTAAGCTTCAGCCGTGTTACATGGGGCCCTACGCGATGATGCGGCGGATTGGCTCCAACGCCTATGAGCAAGACTTACCTAAGGTCATGGGGATCCACTTCGTCTTCAACGTGGCGGACCCCCTTCCATTCTACGGTTCTTTGGAGGCGCCTTCCGACCCTGATGATCCGCTGCCCCCTAGTTCTCCGGGGAGAACCCATCAGATCACACAGCGGAAGCTGATGCAGGAGCAAATAGGCCTATGAACATACTTGAGGACGGCCCACACCCCGTGGAAGGCAATGTGGAAGACTCCCCAGGACGTGGGGAAGATACAGTGCAATTTTCAACGCGATCGGAGTTGTCCAGACCCCAACACGGCCAGGCCATGACAGCGGTCACGCCTGTGACGGGCACACAGCCCCTCTGCACTCCCATGATGGAGAGCATGGCCACACCACACAAACCCAGACACAGCCAGGCCGTGATGGAGAGCACAACCGTGACGGAACATTCTGTGGATTTTAGGCCCAACATTACGGCTCGTAAAGAAGACTACGGCCCCGACCGTCCGCCCCGACACGGCCAGGCTGTGATGACCAGCATGGCCGTGACACGGTCCAGTCATGACACGAACGCAAACACGGCCCGCGCCCCCGACCGTGATCTCCGCGACAGAACCTGGAGCAGCCGAACACGCCCGTGACCACCAACACGAGCAGGCCGTGTTCGTCCTTGGGGATGCGTTGTAGCCCCGACGACCCCACTTCGATGTGCACCGCCCTCCCTACCATGTTGCTCCACCCCATGATGACCCAAAGGAGCCCAACAAGGTGGAAATCCGGCGATCCCAACGCCAAACTAAGCCCCCAGACCGTTTCTTGGGCGTCATTAGCCCTCCTTCCATCCATACCAAAGTGGTGCAGCCCAAGGGCACTACGGACCAACCCCCGGAAGATCCATCTCCAAGTGGGCCGCGTAATCTGATTAGAAACACGGCCCAAGAATGAGCCGCGACGGTGGTGACCCAGCCCACAACATCAAAGTTCTGTTGTTTTGTCGCCGTGGGCTCGGAGCGCATCTAAACTGCCCCCGTACGAAGATCCAGGATCGTGCCACCAGCTTCAGAGAATATTAGGTGCTAATTTGTTAATGTTCATCTTGTAGTTGCAGCTTGACCACTTGTGTGGCCTCCAAGAGTTGGTAGGTTGGTAAAGTAGAGTGTCTCCTATGTATTTTGTTTGTTCCCTCCCCTCTTATTCTATAAAAGAGGAGGTAGGGCTAAGTGTTGAGTAGTTCTCTTAGTGATAGGGATCTCTTGGTGGGCTAGAGTGAGCTTCCAGCTTGTGTGGAAGGTGAGGTTGCTTCGCCTTCGAAGTTGTAAGAGTCGGTGACCGGTGTCTCGACTCGGCTTGGTTTCCAGCTTTATAAGAAGTAAATCCCACCCTCCGGTGGGTCATGTTCGCCTATTTTTTCTATTTGCTTTCTTTGATACCGAGTTGGTTTTCTCCTTTCTTCTTCACCAATGGTTGTCCGTTCGTCGGAGTCATGGTATCTCTTGTTCTTGGTTTGTTTCAGCTGCGTAGACGCGCGAGCTGAACCCCGCAAAGCCGCAGTCCCCCAACGCAAGCTAAGCTTAAAACGCACTAAGAGAGCTGCAGGAATTCGCTACATTTGCTACGAGGTTAGTGCACTGTATTACTTAGTTGGGTGTCGTTCCTTTCATTCGCATTCGTGTTGCCCTAATTGAACTCGTCGCTGTTTCGTCGTGCTTTCTACCAGATTCCTTGCACTTTTTTCGACGCATTTTCTCTTCCCTCGTCTCGCGACCCTCTCCCGTTTTATCGAGCATTGTGTGCAATCCTAAAGTACGGCTTAACGATCCCCTCACCCATTAGTTGCTACATCATTGTGGGTGTCATCAGGATCTGGTATGGGAAGGGGCTCATGATAGAGAGTTAGATCCTCCACGTTGACAGTGGTGGGGATCCCCAGTTCAGGTGGTAGGCCGAGGACATAGGCATTGTCATTGATCTTGTCTACAATGGTGAAGGGGCCTAGTCCTTTTGCTTCCATCTTTCGCACTGTTCCATGGATGCGTTCTTCGCGCACTCGCAGAATCACTTTATCACCTGTGGAAAATAACCTTTCTCGGCGACGTTTGTTAGCAACTTCGCGGTATTGATTAACAGAGTCTAGCATTTTAGAAAGTATCTCAGTGTGCATTTGCGAAGTATTTAAAGCAAAGTCATGAGCAGGTAAGGAGGTCTTGAAGTGTTTAGGTAGAGGGAAGAGATCTATTGGTTTGTTGGGTTGATACCCAAGGTTGGCTTGGAAAGGGGAAAGCCCTATGGTCTTGTTGACTGTGCTATTGTAGGAAAATTCGGCAACGGGTAAGAGTTTATCCCAATTGCCGGGGTGTTCACTTACCAAACTTCTAAGGATACTCCCAAGTGATCGGTTGACCACTTCAGTCTGTCCATCCGTCTGGGGATGGTAGTCTGTGGAGAACTTGAGTTTTGTTCCTAGAAGGGCCCATAGGGTTCTCCAAAAATGACTTACAAACCTAGGATCTCTATCATATACTATGGTCAAGGGTGTCCCACGAAGCCTGACAACTTCCCTGAAGAAGAGTTTAGCAACATGAGAGGCATCAGTGGTTTTGGTGCAGGGTATAAAATGAGTCATCTTAGTAAATCTATCAACTACCACAAATATAGAGTCATGTTTGGTTGATGTTCGGGGTAGTCCTAAAATGAAGTCCATACTAAGGTCCTGCCAAGGAGCTTGGGGAAGGGGTAAGGGAGTGTATAGGCCAGGGCTGTGCTTATGGACTTTGGTGAGCTGACAAGTCCTACAATGTCTCACAACCTTAGCTACATCCTGGTAAAGGTTCGGCTAATAGAACCGTTCCTCTACAAGGGCTTGGGTCTTATCTCGACCATGGTGCCCGGCAGACCCGCCTCCATGTAATTTCCAAACAAGAAACTCTCGGATGGATGTCTTGGGCACACAAAGTGTTGGTCCAAGAAAGAGATCCCCATCCCTAAGGGTGTAGAGAGGGTGACTTAATGGGTCTTGACTAAGGTCAGCATATAAGGCAGAAAAAATCAGGACATTCAAAATAAGCATCTTTCGTGGAATCAAAGTAAGTAACTTCAACATGTAATTTGTTCAAAAGTAAAGTTACTCTACTAAGGGCATCTGCTACTTTGTTTTTAGATCTTGATTTATATCTAAGCACAAAAATGTATTGCTGCAGATATTCGACCCACTTAGCATGCCTTGAGTTCAACTTTTTCTGAGCATTCAAATAGGAGAGGGCCTGGTGGTCACTATTAAGAGTAAACTCTCTATGAATCAGGTAATGCCTCCAATACCTTAGGGCCTGGATAACAGCATAAAATTCTTTGTCATAAGTAGAATATTTTTGTTTTGCCTCATTGAGTTTTTCACTAAAGAAGGCTATGGGATGGCCTTTCTAGCTTAGGGATACCCCTATGCTAACTCTAGAGGCATCACAATCTACCTCAAAGACTTTATTGAAGTCAGGAAGTCTAAGGACCGGGGCAGTGGTCATCTTATCCTTAAGTTCTTGGAAGGCTTTGCTAGAAGATTTAGTCCAGGAGAATTCACCATGTTTTAGGCAACTAGTGATAGGTGCCACTATAGAGCTAAAGTTCCTTATGAATTTCCTATAGAAGGTAGCTTGGGCATGGAAGCTTCTGACTTCAGTGATGGTCTTAGGTTTAGGCCAGTCTATGATGGCTTGGATCTTGGATGGGTCTGCTTGAAGGCCATGCTCAGACACTATGAATCCTAAGAAGATCACACTATGGGATAGAAAGGAGCACTTCTTAGGATTGATGTAGAGTTGCTCTTCCTTAAGAAGGTCAAGGGTCTTCCTAAGGTGCTCTAGGTGTTCCTCTTTAGTCTTACTATAGATGAGGATATCATCAAAGTAGACTACCAGGAATCTTCCAATGAAAGGCTTTAAGACTTGGGTCATGAGTCTCATGAATGTGGAAGGGGCATTAGTCAAGCCAAAAGGCATGACTAACCATTCATAGAGACCATCCTTGGTCTTGAAAGCTGTCTTCCATTCATCACCTAGCCTTATCCTGACCTGGTGGTATCCACTTCTTAAGTCAAGCTTGCTAAACCATTTAGAACCAACTATCATGTCCAGCATATCATCAAGCCTAGGAATAGGAAACCTATACTTGACTGTGATTTTGTTTATGGCTCTACAGTCTATACACATGCGCCAACTGCCATCCTTTTAAGGGGTGAGCAGAGCAGGCACGGCGCATGGGCTAAGACTTTCCCTTATGTGCCCTTTCTCTAATAGATCATCTACTTGCCTCTTAAGTTCTTGGTGTTCGGTAGGGTTCATCCTATAGTGGGGCAAGTTAGGTAGGGTTGAACCTGGGACAAGATCTATAGCATGTTGGATGTCCCTAAGAGGTGGAAGTCCTTTGGGTAGTTCCTCAGGGGTAAGCTCACTATACTGTTCTAAGAGGGCTTCTACTTCAGGGGGTGGCTTACTCTCTTCTTCTAAGCTGACATCCTTAAGGACTAAGGTAAATAAAGGTTGGTCTGGCTTATAGACCTTAGGTCTCATAAGCTGAAGGGTTGGTTGAGTGGGTTTGGTCTCTTCTATTTTTCCCTTATTGGTTGAGGCTTTAAGTTCTCTAGGCATGGATGGTTTCAGCTTGATCTTCTGACGTGAATGACTAAAGACATAGGTGTTAGTCCGACCGTAGTGGACTACATCCATGTCATATAGCCATGGTCGGCCTAGAAGGACTTGAGCGACGTCCATAGTGATGACATCACACCAAATTTGTCCTTCATAGGTGCCAAACTGTAAGGGAACTAGACTCCTATGAGTTACTGGGACACTTGACTGATTGACCCAAGAGATGTTGTATGGGGTTGGGTGAGTTTCTATCTTAAGTTTAAACTTGGTAACAGCAGAGTGGGAGACAGCGTTGAGACTACTACCCCCATCTATCACTACTTTGCACATGTTTCCATTGCATTTTGTGTAAGTATGGAAGATACTAGTTCTTCGCCAATCATCAGTGGGTGAGGGTTTGATAAAGGTACACCTAACAACTCCTAAGGTGTTTTGGGTAGGTTCCTCACTACTATCATATTCATTGTCTTCTAGAATTTGGCAGTCAGAATCAGGGTCATTAATGTCTTCAAGTCTAGGGATTTGGGTTTCCTCACCTAAGTATAATACTCTGTTTGGACAGTGTTTCATATAATGTCCAAATTGTTGGCAAGCATGGCATTTGACCCTCAATGGTTCTGGGTAACTAGAGGGCTTGGGTTTAGGAGTGCTAGAGTTTTGGGGTTGGGTAGGTCTAGGACTTTGTCTAGAGGTACTAAACTCTTTCCTAAAGGCAGCCTTATGTTCTTGTTCTATCTCCTTGGCTCTAAGATGGGCAACCTCTATGGAGTCTATTGGATGAAAGTGCCTTCTAGGTGAAACACGCATGGATGAAATAAAAGTTTTCCAAAAATTTTTCACACAAGCAAACGTACACCTTGTGTTTCTCGCAAGTAGCTTTGATACCACTGTTGGGGAATGCCGGGTGTAATTTAAAATTTTTGCAGTCCCAGGACGTAGCGGAAGAAGCATTACACCCGAAACACATTCTTTTCCCAAGGATCCATGCGAGAGAGAGAACACAAGGATGTGTTAGGGTTAGTACCTCTATTGCTTGTTAAGATGAAGGTGCCAAGTTGAAGACGCCCAAGTGTTCGTCCTCTACAAGTATCCACGCGTCGACCTTCTCAACATTGCTCCCTTCCACGCTTGGTGCTAGCCTCGAGAAGAGAAGATCACCTCTTGGATTCTCCTTCTCCCTTTGTTCTTCACGCCAACAAGACTCCTCCAAGGAGACTCTCAGCCAATAAAGAAGAGGCTGAAGGAAGGTGGCGCAACTAGAAAGGAAGAGGGCGGCTTGGATATCCAAAGCTTGCGCAACTCCAAATTGCCTTGCTTTGGTGAATTGAGCAAGGGCGCATACCCTTTCTTTTATAGGCTTTCAAGCCTCCATCGCTCATCCCCTCTCCACCTATAGATTGGCGCAATTCCTCCAAGGAATTTTCCCTAATTGATCAGCCGCCACTAGCCTTGAATATGCGCAAGAATAAGGCTTGGAAACTACCAAGCTTCTTGCCAATTTAAGAGCTAGACTTTGAGATCAATTTATTGGGACTTGCCATATATGCTCTTGGCACAATTCCTCCAAGGAATTGCCGCAAGACATCAGCCACATACCTTCTAGAATTGGCGCTAATTGAAGCATAGAAATAATCTAGCTTCTTGCCATATCAAGAGAGGATATTTGAGTTCCATTCTAATTAGGACTTTCCATGTGAGATTGGCTGATTTCTTGCTTGATTTATCCAAGCAATACAAGCCTTCATATCAGCCCACACGTCCAAGCATGTTTCCAATTGAGTAAACCAATTTTCAAAAGGATTCATACACTTCATACTGGCGCAAATTCCATGTATGGAATTATCCCATGCGCCAAGTGTAAATCTTTCTTTTATTAGGATTCAAACTTGCCTCAATTAGATTTAATCCACAATCCTTAATTGCATTTAGATCTCAATACTAATTAGGCCCATGAATTAGATCCCTAATTGGCTTAGGATTTGCGCCCAACACAATGGGCCTCATCCAAATCAATTTCCATTAGGATTTGAATCCAAGTTGGATTAGGATTTGCGCCCAACCACTATGGGCCTTATCCAAATCCAATTCTTATTAGGATTTGAATCCAACTCCTAATTAAATTAGGATTCTAACTCCAAGTTGGATTAGGATTCAAACTCCTAGTAGAATTAGGATTCCAACTCCTAATTAAATTAGGATTCCACCTCCAAGTTGGATTAGGATTCCAATTCCTAATAAGATTAGGATTCCAACTCCTAATTAGGATTCCAACTCTAAGCTGGATTAGGATTACAATTCCTAATAGGATTAGGATTCCAATTCCTAATTGAATTAGGATTCGAATCCAACATGGTTTATAGTCCCAAGTCTAAGTTCAACTCCCATACAGAGTACATACTTGGCCAGGATATATATAAACCCATGAATCCCAATTGGACTCAGATTCAACCATGAATCTGTCTTAGACTTAGAATCAGAATGAACTCAAATATACATTCCAAGATATCCAGATCATAAAAGAACGCCAAGAGTCTATTGCGTGTGACCCGTAGGATCCACATGATGATGGCATTGATGATGAAACATTATAAGTAGTGAGGGGTATCTAGCAACACATCACTACTACCCATGTCACAGGACTTAAGTCATTTGGCAACAACTCCCTAACCAGCAACGAGGATTCCCATGCATTCTAGATCCCTTTGCCTGAACTGATATCCCGCCATTGGATTAGTCTCAAGTTTATTAATCCAATCTATTGGTCATGACTCAATCAGTGTGGCCACACATTCCTGTCATGCACCAATGAGGTGGGGTGCCCCAGAGTGGATATCATGCTTCCTCTGAAGGAAGGGGCAAATCCTACTATTGGTCATCCATGTCTCTACATGACTTATGACATGCCTGAAAGTCCCCATAGCTAAAGGGGGCGAAACCCTAGTAGGAGGCGCATATAAAACTTTCATAGCGGAAGCAAGGGTTTCTAAACATCTTTTGCAAGAATATATGTTCAACTTCATATAGTTTGGATTCATACCATAGCCATTTCGCTTGGATGGCGATTTGGAAGAGAAAGATGCAAGCGCTTCTTCTCCAAAAGGCACCGCACACAAGATGTGATCGCCTACTCCTTGTTGCTTCTTGTGCTAGCAAGGCTCCAAGTATCCTTGTCGTGTGAAGGAAGATGAGATGCGAGAGTAGTTCTCTCCTTTGGCCGAATGCTTCTCTACACCTCGTGAAGACGAGCCACACAAGTGCAAGACCAAAAGAGGGGCGAGCGTTTTGGAACGTGGAGGCATGCATTCATTTTTGGAACTTCCAAAAATAGCAAACGCTTAACGCATCCTGAAGAGTCCCCTTCAAGGGGGAGCGAAACCCTAAAGTGGCGCAAGCAAATTTCTAGGGGTTTCAACAACAAGATCGCATGTAGTTCATATGATTAACTTGTATAAATGGAATAGATCTGAAAGGGATCATACCAACGCCATTAGATTGGATGGCGGCTTGGAAGAAGAGAGCGAATGGGATCTCCTCCAAAGGATGCGCACACAAGAAGATAGATGGCTCCTTCCTTGGTGATCGTTGTGCTAGCAATGATCTTCAAGGTCTCCTAATCGCATGAAGGAGATGAGATGGTCTCTTTGGCCTCGTCAAGTGCCCTCCTTGTCGTCAAGAACACAGCACGAAAGAGAGGGGTCGAGGAGAAGGTGAGAACGAGAGAGAGTTTCAACGTCAAGGCGTTACCTCAACGTGAAGGCGTGCCTCCCATATTTGGAAACCAACTTCCAAATATAGAAACGCATAACTCTTCATGCGTTCACTCCAAGTGAACCGCTCCTCACCTCTTCACCCTTGAACCATGCGCTCATTTGATGAGCCGGTTCAAATAGATCTGGTTCAAAAACCAAATTAGGCCAAGCGTTGGTCTAGACCTTCTATGAACCAAATGGCTCAAAATCTAACCGTACATCTCCTGATGCTCTTGATCTCACCGATCTAGCATCTAATCTCTCGATCGAAGCTTACCGATCTCAAGCCCTAATCAATCAAACATGATCAGACCAGATCTCACTTACAATCAGAGTTTAAACTCCTTTAAACTGAACCAAAACAATTCAGTCCACACGATCTGACTTAAGCAAGCCATATCATCAAATTGTGCGACCCTGAGGGTTTCCTTTAAATGTCGATAACGATAACTTACGTTATCAAGATCAGTGAGGGGTATCTAGCAACACATCACTGTCTCCCGATATAAAAGAAAGAGTCTTCCAAGACTACACCCAAACCACAGCACAAGTGTGAATCCACTTCACCAGGAGACGGCAATCCTATATCTATCACTAGTGTCCTAACCTGACTCATGATCATTATCCAAGATAGTCTATAACCATTATATTTCAAATGATATTGAACTACCTCAAAACAATGACAATCATCATTTAGAAACACAAGTGATCTCAAGTCAGAGGACATGTGCCACTTGTTGCAAATAAGGATTATTCACATTGTGACAAGCAATTGAATATCCTAGTAGGGTCTGTCCAGTACATCCAATGTACCCATGAGTCTACATCTTATTCCATGCTCGAAGCATCCTATAAGATTAGAACACATATTAGTCTCAATCATATCAAGGCTGTCTCATGTTCACCAAGATATATCGACTAAGGACACATAGCATGTCAGCCTAGCTGAACAGCTTTGAGACATTATTCAGAAGTACACTTATTGCAGCAGACAATGTAACAAACTGAATAACAACCATTGCCTTTATAAACATAAGAGTTTATACATGATACTGAAAGAATCCCAAGGCCTCAAACATTAGCCTTAAGGGCATACCCCAACACATCCACTTATGCGTTCACGAACCAACCAAAACGCATCCTCACTTTGAACCATGCGTTCACTCATGTGAACGGGTTCCTTTTGGTTTGGTTCAAAGACCAATTAAGCTAAGCCTTTGGTCTAGATCATAATTAAACCCTAAGGCTCCAGATCTAACCGTTCATCTCTTGATGCTCTTGATCTCACAGATCTAGCATCAATACTCTCGATCGAAGCTTACCGATCTCAAGCCCTAATCAGTCAAACATGATCAGACCAGATCTCACTTACAATCAGAGTTTAAACTCCTTTAAACTGAACCAAAACAATTCAGTCCACACGATCTGACTTAAGTAAGCCATATCATCAAATTGTGCGACCCTAAGGGTTTCCTTTAAATGTCGGTAATGATAACTTACGTTATCACGATCAGCGAGGGGTATCTAGCAACACATCACTGTCTCCCAATATAAAGGAAAGAGTCTTCCAAGACTACACCCAAACCACAGCACAAGTGTGAATCCACTTCACTAGGCATACATATTTCCTTTGCCACTGGATGTTCTTATTGGACAAGCGTGTCAAGCTTGTAACTCCAATATGATGAGAATGATTAGATCAGATGAACACAGTCATCTGGGTATGGCCATACACTTTCTCAATCATCTCATCCAGGGGGCCCCTTTAGGACATCACACTCCAAACTAGGAGACGGCAATCCTTTATCTATCACTAGTGTCCTAACCTGACTCATGATCATTATCCAAGATAGTCTATAACCATTATGTTTCAAATGATATTGAACTACCTCAAAACAATGACAATCATCATTTAGAAACACAAGTGATCTCAAGTCAGAGGAAGTATGCCACTTGTTCACATACAAGGATTATTCACATTGTGACAAGCAATTGAACATCCTAGTAGGGTCTGTCCAGTACATCCAATGTACCTATGAGTCTACATCTTATTCCATGCTCGAAGCATCCTATAAGATTAGAACACATATTAGTCTCAATCATATCAAGGCTGTCTCATGTTCACCAAGATATCTCGACTAAGGACAATACTGCATGTCAGCCAAGCCGAACAGCATTGAGACATTATTCAGAAGTGTACATATTGCAGCAGATGATGTAACAAATTGAATAACAACCATTGCCTTTATAAACATAAGAGTTTATACATGATACTGAAAGAATCCCTAGGCCTCAAACATTAGCCTTAAGGGCATACCCCAACAATCTCCCACTTGCACTTAATCTAATGGTTGAGAAATCTCAAACCCATATTATTACAGTGCTTCTCATGCTTCTGCTGCGCCAGAGGCTTTGTAAGCGGGTCAGCCAGATTGTCATCTGTATGAACCTTGCAGACCTTGATCTCTCCTCGATCAATGATCTCCCGGATCAAGTGAAACCGTCTCTGTATGTGCTTGGACTTCTGGTGCGACCGTGGTTCCTTTGCTTGTGCGATTGCTCCAGTGTTATCACAGAAGATAACCAAAGGATCTGCACTCGAAGGAACAACACCAAGTTCCTGAACGAACTTACGAATCCACACTGCCTCCTTAGATGCTTCTGAGGCGGCAACATTCTCGGCTTCTGTTGTGGAATCAGCAACAATAGATTGTTTGAAACTTTTCCACACCACCACACCTCCATTCAAGCTAAAAACATAGCCTGATTGCGATCGGAAATCATCCTGGTCAGATTGGAACGAAGCGGCAGTATAACCTTCAATACTGAGTTCTTCCTGACCACCATACACCAAGAACATATCTTTGGTCCTCCGCAGATATTTTAAAATGTTCTTGACTGCAATCCAGTGTGCCTGACCTGGATTACTTTGGAATCGACTGGTCACGCTTAACCCGTAAGCGACGTCTGGGCGAGTACACAACATCGCATACATAATGGACCCAATAGCCGAAGCATAAGGCGTTTTGTCCATTTCATATTTCTCAGTCTGTGTTTGCGGACACTGACTCTTTGAAAGATTCAGACCATGTCTGACTGGAAGATATCCTTTTTTAGAATTCTCTAAATGAAATCCCTCCAGGACCTTATCGATGTAAGTACTCTGGCACAGCCCGAGAAGCCTCTTAGATCTATCTTTGTAGATCTTCACACCTAATACATAGGCTGCTTCTCCAAGATCTTTCATCTGGAAACATTTTCTTAACCATGCCTTAACCGCATGTGTAAGATCCAAGGATCTTAAGTCCTTGTAAGTACAATTCTTGATTTAAATAAAATCATTGACTGTGATATTTTATTCTTGATTTAAATAAAATCATTGGCTGTGATATTTTTCCTATGTTTTGTTTTTGTAAACTCTAGGATGGGGGAGAGTTTTATCCCTAAAAAAACCTTTAGGGGTTATTTATAATTTAGTGGCAAAGGGTTAGTGAATATTAATTTAGGTCTTAATGGATTTTGACTCTAGTAATTAATTAATTAGAGCTTATTGGATGTTAATTAAATCCTTATTGGATTTTCGCTTAAGTGAATAATTAATTATGGGTTATTGGGTTTACACTTAAGTTAGATGGATTTTGGGTTTAAAATTTGAATTAATCAGTAAGTGGGTTAATTCATAAACCCTATTCGAATTAATTAGTTAGCGGGTTTAAAAATTAAAAATCGAAAATCCAAGGGGGGGGGGCGGACGGCTAGGGCAAAGAAGTTGGCGTTTTGGCTTGAAGGCTTGGGCGATTTCTTGAAGGCTTGGGCGATTTCTTGAAGGCTTGGGCGATCTCTTGAAGGCTTGGACGAATTTTCTTCTTCCTCTTCTTTTTCCCTTGGCCGACGTCTTTGGTGTTTGGTGGCGTTTCTCTTCCTTTGGTGGCGTCTACCTAAGAACTTCAAGGCCTTAGACGAGTTGTGTGGAGAGATTTTCATCTTGGTGTTCACGGTTCAAGATAAGAGGTGAGTGGGGTGTCTTATTCGATTTATACCCATTTGTTTGTGTTAGATGATAAGTTTGATTGCTTGATAATTTTACCATGCTAAGAACCGAAACTAAGGTGTATCTATCATGAAAAAAACGAAATCTTGCAACATGAAATTTATGATATTTCTTATATGGAATTTAGGTAGCTTTAAATCAGTGATTCTTGTGCATGAAATTCTCATTAACTAGGGTTTAAATTTTAAGTGGATAATATGCTAGTAATTGTAGAAACCGTGGCTACATGTGGGTATTATGTAAAGTAGATTGTAAGAATACAAAGTTTAATCCTATGTTGATTTTATGGATGCCCTGATAAATGCTAATAATGTTATAGGATCCATGATTGTTTCTCTATGTGCAGCATGTTATATTTTTATGGCCATGTATCCTTGTTTGAGAAACTTGGGTGATAACTTAGCAAGGTTATACTAAACTGATCAGCATGAAACCTAAGGACACTACACTACATTATGTGGTTATATGTGGTTTCGAATGTTATGTGTTGTGGTCAGTGTACCCATTATGGATAGGACTAAGGCTAAGTGTAACTGTGTACACTAGGGGATAGTCTATATGTGATATGTTAGGGGTTGGAGATTTCAGCCCGGTGTATTGTGATATGTGAGGGGTTGATGTTTCAGCTTGCTTGTTGTGATTATCGTGATGAAAATGACTATCCTAGAGTCTGGTTGACACTTAGGAGTCCACTTTTGTGAAATAGGTGTGTCTAGTGGTTGTTCAGTAAAGAACCCTTTGGGAGAACGAGTGATTGATGCAAAGTGCCATGTCTTGGTCGGACAGGGGCCACCTCTTGATTTCATCACTCTTAGACTTTTAGATTTTTGTGTTATGGGGTGGTGTAGATCAAGGTATCACATCTTGACCGGATGGGGATCACCTCATGAGTCTACACACCGTCCATGTTTGTGTTGCATGTGATTTGCAGGCTTCTCCCAGTGCTTAGGCCAGAGCCGGGTTGGACCCTATGTGGTCACTCTTGATTTAAGCTGAACAACTAAGTGGTTGGTGTGTTTAGTTGGTTTAGAGTATGGCTCTAGATCCTTGGTTACTCTGTGGTGTCATTTGTGTGATGCCTTAGCAGTGTTCATCTGATTGTTTATATGATTTCCTTTCTTTGCTTTTGTTATATGTTGGCATATGATTTCCTTTCTTTGCTTTTGTTATATGTTGGCATGATGTTCTGTTAAAGGTTTTTAAAATAATCTGCATGTATTTTTAAGTGTATATTATGGATGGTCGATTAAGACTATCCACTCACTGGGCTGTGTAGCTCACCCCTCATTATTTTCAGGTGTAGAGCAGGGGCGCATTGCCTGAGTTAATATTGTGATTTTCTCTACAACTATGCTGGTGCGATGTATAAGTTTTTTGTGTTTAGTTAACTGGGGCCGGTTATGGCTAAACTTTGTGAACCAGTGTTGCCGGTTGTGGCAGTTTTGAGATTTTGATTTTTGTGTCACCGAGGGCTTTGGCCTGTTTTCGGTGTTTGGGTCATTGATGTTAGTTCCATGAGTTTATAAAATCGATATTGTGGCTTTGTTTCGAATTTCTAGTTGATTCGTATTTTGCGATCAGATTTGATATAAATGTGAACTTGCATATGTCTAGTGCAAGTATTGCCTGGTGGCAGGTACCCTTACGTGATTTATGGATTTTACGGATTTTATGTGGTTTTGATATAACTGTTGACTTGCATATGTCTAGTGCAAGTATTGCGTGGTGGCAGGTACATTTGTGAAATTATGTTTTGTGGAGATTCTATGTATGGATTCTCGAAAATTTTCAGATCGACTTTTCCTGAACTTGGTTTTACTTAGCATGTGCATCGATCCTGTGTGGTAACATCCTGTTCCTTTGTGACTTGTATTGCTTGTTTGGGGTTAAGATAACGGGATGTGACAGAATGGTATCAGAGGAGGTTGGCTAGCTAAAACTTAGTTGGGGGGAAAACATGTTTGTGTATTGCTAGACACCTGATAGGTTTATGTTTGCTTTCCTTACTATGGTGTGTGTGTGTAGGAATTTAAGATGGTGCGATCCAGAGGAAATGCTAGCGGCGAGAGTGAGCAGACCTCAGATCTCACGAGAACCATTGAGGCTCTGACAGGCATGGTACGGCAACAGGGTTCCATGATAAAGAGGCAAGCTCAGATGCTGCAGCAGCAACAGACTCAGCATCAAGAAGCGCAACAGCAGCTCTTGCAGCAATTGACTCAGGAGAGATCCCAGACTACTACTCGGGTGGTGGGGAATGACTCTCAGGAAGGCGCTCACAGGCGCTATGCCTCGCTTGTGAGTGAATTCCAGAAACTAGGCCCTAGTTCTTTTTATGGGGGCTCAGAATCAAGTACCGCAGAGAACTGGCAGTTGTGCTTGGAAAAGATTTTTCAAGTCATGCGTTGCTCAGATGAGGACAAGCTGTGTCTGGCCACCTATATGATGCGTGGTGACGCAGATGAGTGGTGGAAGGGCGTGGTGAGGCTAGCTGCGGAAAAACATGAAACAGTAAATTGGCCCTACTTCTTGTCTCAATTTAACGAGAAGTATTTCCCTGATAGCTTAGTGGAGGACCGGGAGGTGGAATTTATTCACCTGGAGCAGGGTGATATGACTGTGGACCAGTATGAGTTGCAGTTCACTAAATTGGGAAAATATGCCCCTCACCTGATAAACACTGAAAAGAGGAGGGCTACCAAGTTTCTCAGAGGTCTCAGATGGGACATTCGAGAACAGGTTGGTGCTCAGCACTTGGAGACTTATGTTGAGACTATTGGGCGAGCACGCACCATCGAGAGATACATATTTGAGAGGACCGTGACTGTGATTCCTGCAGCTGAGGCGGCAGCTCCTTAGTATGGTGGTGGCGGCAAGGGTAGGAAGTACCCTAAGCATAAGGACTACAAGAAGGGCGGGTATAAGCCTTACTCTCACAAGGCACCGCAGCAGTCTAGGGATGCACCGCAGCAGTCCAGGGATGTAAAGAACGGTAACACAGAGGATCGGAATTGTCATCATTGTGGGCTCAAAGGACATCTGATGAGGGACTGTTATAAGAAGAATGGTGTATGCTTCAGGTGTAAGAAACCTGGACACATGATCAAAGACTGCAAAGAGCCTGAGATGCAACAGAGAGGCACAGATAAGCCTACAGTCCAGACTCGAGTTTATGCCGTGGCTGAGAAGGATACACGGGCTTCCCGATCTGTCGTGGAAGGTACTTTATTTGTATTCGATCAGTTAGCTCGCATCTTATTTGACCCTGGTGCAAATTTATCTTTTGTATCTATTAGATTTGCTGCATGTTTACCTGTATTACCTAAGGTGCTGGATTATGTTGTGTCTGTAAGTACTCCCTTAGGAAAATCATCATCTACAGACACTGTTTGTGTTGATTGTGTAGTGCATGTAGAGGGTTATGAGTTTCTGGTAGATCTAATCCTTTTAGACATGCAAGACTATGATGTCATCCTAGGTATGGATTGGTTATCCTCGCATCATGCCACTGTGGATTGCTTTGAGAAAGTAATCACCTTGAATCTGCTAGATGGGAGTCGGCTTTTTGTGAGAGGTCAAGTGTCAGACCAAGGACCACATGTGATATCTTTCCTGCAGGCCAGAAAGTTACTTGCTAGTGGGTGTAAGGGTTATATTGCACATGTTAAGGTGCAGGATGATTCTACTCCTGATTTGACTCAGATGGCGGTGGTACAAGAGTTTCCTGATGTGTTCTCTGAAGAATTTTCAGGCTTGCCACCAATACGAGAGGTAGAGTTTGGCATTGAGTTGGTGCCAGGTACTGCACCTATCTCCAGAGCTCCTTACCGCATGGCTACCTCAGAGTTGGCCGAGCTTAAGAAGCAACTGGAGGATTTGCTGGAGAAAGGTTACATCCGGCCTAGTGCTTCTCCCTGGGGAGCACCAGTGCTGTTCGTAAAGAAGAAGGATGGAACCCTGAGGATGTGTATAGACTACAGGCAACTGAACCAAGTGACTATCAAGAATAGGTATCCTCTCCCCAGAATTGATGATCTATTTGATCAATTATAGGGAGCTACAGTGTTCTCTAAGATTGATCTGAGATCAGGGTATTACCAGCTTAGGGTCAAGGATGAGGATATATTTAAGACTGCTTTCAGGACCAGGTATGGGCATTTTGAATTTCTAGTTATGCCTTTTGGACTGACGAATGCACCTGCTGTCTTCATGGATTTGATGAACAGGGTATTTCATGAATTACTTGATTCTTGTGTGGTAGTCTTCATAGATGATATCTTGGTGTACTCTCGGACTACTTTGGATCATGTCGGTGACTTGCGCAGAGTGCTGGAGATCCTAAGGAAAAACCGATTATATGCCAAGGCCAGTAAGTGTGAGTTTTGGCTAGAAAAGATCAGCTTCCTTGGGCATGTGATTTCTGGTCAGGGGGTGTCTGTGGATCCAGTTAAGGTGCAAGCCATCCTTAATTGGGGAAGACCGACTAGTGCTACTGAGATCAGAAGTTTCCTGGGTCTAGCAGGTTACTACCGGAGGTTTGTTGAGGGATTCTCCAAGCTGGCGGGTCCTTTAACTAAATTGACCAGAAAGGAGGCCAAGTTTAATTGGGATGACAAGTGTGAAGAGAGCTTTCTGGAGCTGAAGAGAAGGTTGACTAGTACACCGATCCTCATTATTCCTAGTGATGGGGAAAGGTTTACCGTCTATACGGATGCTTCAGGCAAGGGGTTGGGTTGTGTCTTGATGCAGAAAGGTAATGTGGTAGCCTATGCTTCGAGACAACTGAAGGAGTATGAGTTGAACTACCCTACTCATGACTTAGAGTTGGCGGCCGTAGTCTTTGCTCTGAAGATATGGCGCCACTATTTGTTGGGTCAGGAGTTTGATCTGTTCACTGACCACCAGAGTCTCAAGTACATCTTCACTCAGAAGGAGTTGAACATGAGACAGAGAAGATGGATGGAGTTGATCAAAGACTATGACTTCGCTATTCAGTATCAGGCTGGAAAGGCTAATGTAGTGGCTGATGCACTGAGCAGACATCCAGTTACTTCAGTAGCGGCACTACGGGTCAGTGAGTGGCAGTTATTGCAGGAGTTCAGAGATCTCAGGATCAGTGTTTCTCCTAGAGCTCAGTCGGGTTATGTGGCTTTCCTCAGAGTACAGTCTGTTCTATTGCAGAAGATCAGAGATCAGCAGTCTGTGGATCCGAGATTAGCTCAGATCAGGGATAGTTTGGTTGAGGGTACAGTTCAGGATTTTAGTTTGTCTGATGATGGTGTTCTCCGGTTCCGTGGAAGGGTGTGTGTCCCTGAGGAACCGAGCTTGAAGAAAGAAATACTGGAGGATAGCCATAACTCCAAATATTCTCTACACCCTGGTGTGACTAAGATGTATCAGGACCTCAAGAAGAGTTTTTGGTGGCCGGGTATGAGGAAAGAAGTAATCGATTTTGTCTCTAGGTGTTTAACCTGTCAGACTGTAAAGGCTGAACACCAGAAGCCTGGTGGTTTGTTGCAGCCCCTTCCTATTCCTGAGTGGAAGTGGGAATGCATCAGTATGGTCTTTGTGTGTGGTTTGCCCAGAACCAGATTGGGTCATGATGCTATTTGGGTGATTGTTGATAGACTCACTAAATCAGCCCACTTTCTCCCGATCAAGATGACTTATCCTTTAGAGAGACTGGCTAGGTTGTACATTGATGAGATAGTCAGACTGCATGGAGTGCCTGTTGATATTGTGTCTGATAGGGACTCTCAGTTTCTGTCCAGGTTTTGGAAGAGCTTACAGGAGGGTTTGGGTACTAAGTTGAGTTTTAGTACAGCATACCATCCTCAGTCTGATGGCCAGACGGAGCGTACTATCCAGACTCTAGAAGATCTGTTGAGAGCTTATGTGGTTGATTGGAGTTCTGAGTGGGACCGGGATCTACCTTTGATAGAGTTCACCTATAATAATAGCATCCACTCCAGTATTCAGATGGCTCCTTATGAGGCTTTGTATGGGAGAAGGTGTAGGACTCCCTTGTGTTGGGAGGAAACCGGTGATAGATTGATTTTGAGATCTGATGCAGTACAGGAGACTACTGATAAGGTCAAAGAGATTCAGGATAAACTGAAGATTTCTCGGGACAGACAGAAGAGTTATGCTGATGATCGTCGTCGTCCCCTAGAGTTTATGGTAGGGGATCATGTTTTCTTAAAGGTATCACCGACTAAGGGTGTTATGCGGTTTGGCAAGAAAGGAAAGCTGAGCCCGAGGTTTGTGGGACCTTTTGACATTATTGAGAGAGTTGGTCCAGTGGCTTACAGGTTAGCTTTACCTCCTGCTTTGGAACATTTGCATAATGTGTTCCATGTTTCTGCTTTGAGGAAATATCATCCTGATCCATCTCATGTATTGGAGTTGGAACCTCTTCAGATTCAGAGTGATTTGACCTTTGAGGAAAGACCTCTCCGGATTGTGGATAGAAAGGATAAAATTCTGAGGAACAAGTCTATACCTTTGGTAAAAGTTATCTGGGGAAATCAGTCGGTTGAGGAGGCGACCTGGGAGACTGAAGCTGATATGAGGAGGCTGTATGCTTATCTTTTTGATGATATGAATGTTGAGCTTTAGAGGACTAAAGCTTTATAAGGAGGGAGGAATGTAAGATCCAAGGATCTTAAGTCCTTGTAAGTACAATTCTTGATTTAAATAAAATCATTGACTGTGATATTTTATTCTTGATTTAAATAAAATCATTGGCTGTGATATTTTTCCTATGTTTTGTTTTTGTAAACTCTAGGATGGGGGAGAGTTTTATCCCTAAGAAAACCTTTAGGGGTTATTTATAATATAGTGGCAAAGGGTTAGTAAATATTAATTTAGGTCTTAATGGATTTTGACTCTAGTAATTAATTAATTAGAGCTTATTGGATGTTAATTAAATCCTTATTGGATTTTCGCTTAAGTGAATAATTAATTATGGGTTATTGGGTTTACACTTATGTTAGATGGATTTTGGGTTTAAAATTTGAATTAATCAGTAAGTGGGTTAATTCATAAACCCTATTCGAATTAATTAGTTAGCGGGTTTAAAAATTAAAAATCGAAAATCCAAGGGGGGGCGGACGGCTAGGGCAAAGAAGTTGGCGTTTTGGCTTGAAGGCTTGGGCGATTTCTTGAAGGCTTGGGCGATTTCTTGAAGGTTTGGGCGATCTCTTGAAGGCTTGGACGAATTTTCTTCTTCCTCTTCTTTTTCCCTTGGCCGGCGTCTTTGGTGTTTGGTGGCGTTTCTCTTCCTTTGGTGGCGTCTACCTAAGAACTTCAAGGCCTTAGACGAGTTGTGTGGAGAGATTTTCATCTTGGTGTTCACGGTTCAAGATAAGAGGTGAGTGGGGTGTCTTATTCGATTTATACCCATTTGTTTGTGTTAGATGATAAGTTTGATTGCTTGATAATTTTACCATGCTAAGAACCGAAACTAAGGTGTATCTATCATGAAAAAAATGAAATCTTGCAACATGAAATTTATGATATTTCTTATATGGAATTTAGGTAGCTTTAAATCAGTGATTCTTGTGCATGAAATTCTCATTAACTAGGGTTTAAATTTTAAGTGGATAATATGCTAGTAATTGTAGAAACCGTGGCTACATGTGGGTATTATGTAAAGTAGATTGTAAGAATACAAAGTTTAATCCTATGTTGATTTTATGGATGCCCTGATAAATGCTAATAATGTTATAGGATCCATGATTGTTTCTCTATGTGCAGCATGTTATATTTTTATGGTCATGTATCCTTGTTTGAGAAACTTGGGTGATAACTTAGCAAGGTTATACTAAACTGATCAGCATGAAACCTAAGGACACTACACTACATTATGTGGTTATATGTGGTTTCGAATGTTATGTGTTGTGGTCAGTGTACCCATTATGGATAGGACTAAGGCTAAGTGTAACTGTGTACTCTAGGGGATAGTCTATATGTGATATGTTAGGGGTTGGAGATTTCAGCCCGGTGTATTGTGATATGTGAGGGGTTGATGTTTCAGCCTGCTTGTTGTGATTATCGTGATGAAAATGACTATCCTAGAGTCTGGTTGACACTTAGGAGTCCACTTTTGTGAAATAGGTGTGTCTAGTGGTTGTTCAGTAAAGAACCCTTTGGGAGAACGAGTGATTGATGCAAAGTGCCATGTCTTGGTCGGACAGGGGCCACCTCTTGATTTCATCACTCTTAGACTTTTAGATTTTTGTGTTATGGGGTGGTGTAGATCAAGGTATCACATCTTGACCGGATGGGGATCACCTCTTGAGTCTACACACCGTCCATGTTTGTGTTGCATGTGATTTGCAGGCTTCTCCCAGTGCTTAGGCCAGAGCCGGGTTGGACCCTATGTGGTCACTCTTGATTTAAGCTGAACAACTAAGTGGTTGGTGTGTTTAGTTGGTTTAGAGTATGGCTCTAGATCCTTGGTTACTCTGTGGTGTCATTTGTGTGATGCCTTAGCAGTGTTCATCTGATTGTTTATATGATTTCCTTTCTTTGCTTTTGTTATATGTTGGCATATGATTTCCTTTCTTTGCTTTTGTTATATGTTGGCATGATGTTCTGTTAAAGGTTTTTAAAATAATCTGCATGTATTTTTAAGTGTATATTATGGATGGTCGATTAAGACTATCCACTCACTGAGCTGTGTAGCTCACCCCTCATTATTTTCAGGTGTAGAGCAGGGGCGCATTGCCTAAGTTAATATTGTGATTTTCTCTACAACTATGCTGGTGCGATGTATAAGTTTTTTGTGTTTAGTTAACTGGGGCCGGTTATGGCTAAACTTTGTGAACCAGTGTTGCCGGTTGTGGCAGTTTTGAGATTTTGATTTTTGTGTCACCGAGGGCTTTGGCCTGTTTTCGGTGTTTGGGTCATTGATGTTAGTTCCATGAGTTTATAAAATCGATATTGTGGCTTTGTTTCGAATTTCGAGTTGATTCGTATTTTGCGATCAGATTTGATATAAATGTGAACTTGCATATGTCTAGTGCAAGTATTGCCTGGTGGCAGGTACCCTTACGTGATTTATGGATTTTACGGATTTTATGTGGTTTTGATATAACTGTTGACTTGCATATGTCTAGTGCAAGTATTGCGTGGTGGCAGGTACATTTGTGAAATTATGTTTCGTGGAGATTCTATGTATGGATTCTCGAAAATTTTCAGATCGACTTTTCCTGAACTTGGTTTTACTTAGCATGTGCATCGATCCTGTGTGATAACATCCTGTTCCTTTGTGACTTGTATTGCTTGTTTGGGGTTAAGATAACGGGATGTGATAGCATGTAGTTCAGGAATATCGTTTCCAATGATTAAGATATCATCGACGTAGAGGACTAGGAATGTAATCACGCTCCCACTAAACCTCTTATATACACACGGGTCATCTTCATTCTTGATGAAACCAAATTCACAGATTGATTCATCAAAACGAATATTCCAGCTTCTTGATGCTTGTTTAAGTCCATAAATGGACTTCTTTAACTTGCATATTTTATGACGATCTGATGGATTAGTGAAACCTTCAGATTGTGTCATATACACATCCTCATCCAGATTTCCATTAAGGAAAGCGGTCTTCACATCCATCTGCCAGATCTCATAATCATAATATGCTGCTATTGCGAGAATGATCGGAATAGACTTGAACATGGCTACAGGAGAGAAAGTTTCATCATAATCTATCCCGTAGATTTGTTTGAAACCTTTCGCAACTAGCCTGCCTTTATAGGTAACCACGTTACCATCCATGTCAATCTTCTTCTTGAAGATCCATTTACACCCTATAGGGATTATTCCCGGAGGCGGATCAACCAAATCCCAGACTTGGTTATCTGACATGGAGTCCATCTCGGCTCGCATAGCTTCAAGCCATCTCGCTGATTCCGGTCCACTGACCGCATCTGCATAAGTGAGGGGTTCATCATGATCAATGATGTAGACTCCGTCATAGCGCTCAGGCTGTCGACGGATCCTTCCCGATCTTCGCGGTTCCCGTGATATCTGAGCCTCAGGTTGCTCAATAACCTGTTCTACTGGCTCAGGCTCATCCAACTGTGCTTGACTACTTTGTCCTTCCTCTGGATTCTCATCCAGCTTTATTTCTCTCCCACTGGCCTCTTGCAGAAGAAACTCCTTCTCAAGAAAAATGGCCGTCCGAGCAACAAATACCTTGTTCTCTTTGGGATCGTAGAAATAATAACCCTTAGTTTCTTTAGGGTAACCGACAAAGAAGCATTTCTCAGATCTGCTCTCTAGTTTCCCAGAGGCGAGCTTTTTGACATAAGCCTCGCAACCCCAGATCTTAATAAATGTTAAGCTCGGCTGTTTCCCATACCATAACTCATATGGAGTCTTTGAAACTGCCTTGGATGGCACTCGGTTTAGTACCTTTGCAGCTGTTTCCAGTGCAAATCCCCAAAAGGAGTAAGGTAGAGTAGCCTGACTCATCATTGAACGAACCATATCCAATAAGGTTCTGTTTCTCCTCTCGGACACACCATTCCATTGCGGTGTTCCTGGCGGAGTGAGCTGTGAGATAATCCCACACTCCTTCAGATAGTTAGTAAACTCTCGACTTAGGTATTCTCCACCTCGATCTGAGCGAAGTGCCTTGATATTTCGGCCTAGCTGATTCTGTACTTCATTTTTGAACTCTTTGAACTTGTCAAAAGATTCACTTTTATGTCTCATTAGATAGACATACCCGTATCTACTGAAATCATCAGTAAAGGTAATGAAGTATGAATAGCCACCTCTGGCATGTTTACTAAATGGCCCACACACATCACTGTGTATAAGGTCAAGTAAACCTGAAGCCCTTTGACCTTTGTGAGGAAAAGGAGCTTTCGTCATTTTACCCATTAAACAAGCTTTGCATGTATCAATCTCCTCATAGGAGAATGATCCCAGCAGTCCATGATCATGCAACCGGTTAATGCGTTTCTTGTTAATATAGCCTAAACGACTATGCCATAGCAAGGTGCTGTCATCAGCATACTTGGCTTTCTTATTATCAATATTTTGTATAGAACATTCCATGTCCAACATGAATAACCCATTGTTAATTGACCCAGTAGCATAAACAATATTATCATTAGAAATAACACACTTTGAAATATTGCATTCAAAGGAAAACCCTTTCCTGACAAGAGCAGGAATAGAGATAATATTTTTCGTTATGCTAGGTACAAAGTAACAATTGTTCAATTCTAATATAAGTCCAGATGGTAATGAGATGTGATATTCTCCTACAGCAACAGCAGCAACCCGTGCCCCGTTTCCAACTCGTAGGTCCACCTCATGCTGTCCCACCTGTCTTCTTCTCTTGAGTTCCTGTACATTTGAACAAATGTGAACTCCACATGCAGTGTCCAACACCCATGAAATAGAAGAAGAAAACATGACCTCAGTCACAAAAATACCTGAGCCAGAAGCGATGCTTCCCTTCTTGTCTCCTTGGAGCGCTTTACAGTCCTTTTTCCAGTGACCTAGCTGGCCACAATGGAAACATCTGTATTCCTTCGACCGCTTAACCTTTTGTTTCAGAGCCTTGTTGTAACTCTTGACATGGGCTTTGCCCTTCTTCCCCTTCTTCCTGTTCCAGGAAGGAACCATCAAGACAGAGGTTGAAGGCTTTCCCTTTAGAGTCAACTCTGTAGTCAAGAGCATGTTCAGTAACTCTGCCGGGGTACAGTCGATCTTGTTCATATTGAAATTAATAATGAACGGATCGAAAGAGGCCGGGAGAGACTGAAGAATGATGTCTACAGCAAGCTCCTGATTGACGGTGTGTCCCAATTTCTCTAGAGCCTCCTTGTACCCAATCATCTTGAGTACGTGAGCTCCCACTGGACTCCCTTCAGCCAGTTTGCTCTGAAAGAAAAGCTTAGTCAAATTGTAGCGTTTAGTCCTAGCCTGTGCAGCATACAGCATCTTGAGGTTTGCTATAATCTGTATAGCAGATAGATCCTCATGCTGACGTTGCAGCTCTGGCGTCATAGACGCAAGCATCAGGCAAGCGACATCAATGCTATCATTGACATGCTTTTCATAGGCATCACGAACCGCCCTTGCGGCGTTCGCAGCGGGTTGAGGCGGTATAGCCGTCTCGAGGACATACAGTTTCCTCTCTGCCTTAAGAACAATCTTAAGGTGTCCGTACCAGTCTGAGAAGTTTGGCCCAGCAAACTTCTCCCTTTCCAGTAGGGATTGCACATTGAAATTCGTGGTGTTCGTTGCTGCAGTTATCTACAACAATGCAAGAACAGCAAGGTCAGTATCAATGTTTAGAATCAATCCAGGACTTAAGAAAGATTCTTTTCTCACTATTTTATCTAACTGAAAAATCCATTAAATAGTCTGAAAGAGTAACACTCTTTTAGTGAGATGGGATCCAGATTTCATACTTGGTCTCCGCGTCCCGCTCAAACGAGATAAGATGCACAGAGAGTACAAGCACTAATTTCTGGTAGGCAATGCCTGCCAATCGCCAACCCGTGCGATTCCCCTTCATCTGGGCAATCCAGCAGACTGTGCCAACTGAGTTGGTACAACACAGTCTCTGATCCCACAGATGGCTGCCTCCATATAGCTCAGATGGTACAACACAGTCTCCGAAAGACTTTCACTCTTTCGGGCTATTTTATTGGATTTTTCAGTCAGATAAAATAGTGAGAAAAGAATCACTCTTAAGTCCTAGATTGATTCTAACATGGATACGGACCTTGTTGTTCTTGCAATGTTGTAGATTCCTGCAGCAACGAACACCACAGGGCTCAATTTGCGATCCATATTGGAAAAGGAGAAGTTTGCTGGGCCAAACTTCTCAGACTGGTACAGACAGCTTAAGATTGTGCTTAAGGCTGAGAGGAAGCTGTATGTCCTTGAGTCGGCAATACCGGCTCAACCTGCTGCGAACGTCGCAAGGGCGGTTCGGGATGCTTATGAGAAGCACGTCAGTGATAGTACTGATGTCGCTTGCCTTATGCTTGCGTCAATGACGCCAGAGCTCCAGCGTCAGCATGAGGATTTGTCTGCTATTGATATTATAGCAAATCTCAAGATGCTATATGCTGCACAGGCAAGGACAGAACGCTATAACTTGACGAAACTTTTCTTTCATAGCGAACTGACTGAAGGCAGTCCAGTGGGAGCTCACGTACTCAAGATGATTGGGTACAAGGAGGCTCTAGAGAAACTGGGACACACCATCAATCAGGAACTTGTTCTAGACATTATCCTGCAGTCTCTCCCGGCCTCTTTCGATCCGTTCATCATTAATTTTAATATGAACAAGATCGACTGTACTCCGGCAGAGTTACTGAACATGCTCTGCACCACAGAGCAGACTCTTGAGAAGGGAAAGCCTTCATCCTCTGTCTTGATGGTTCCTTCAAGGAATAAGAAGAAGGGGAAGAAGGGCAAAACCCCTATCAAGAGCTACAACAAGGATTTGTAACAAAAGGTGAAGCGGTCAAAGGACAACAGATGTTTCCACTGTGGCCAGCTGGGTCACTGGAAGAAGGACTGTAAAGCGCTCCAAGGAGAGAAGAAGGGAAGCAAGCCTTTCACTTCTGGCTCAGGTATTTACGTGACTGAAGTCATGGTAGCTTCTTCTATTTCATGGGTGTTGGACACTGCATGTGGAGTTCACATTTGTTCAAATGTGCAGAAACTCAAGAGAAGAAGACAGGTGGGACAGCATGAGGTGGACCTACGAGTTGGAAACGGGGCACGGGTTGCTGCTGTTGCTGTAGGAGAATATCACATCTCTTTACCATCTGGTTTTGTATTAGAACTTGACAATTGTTATTTCGTACCGAGCATAACTAAGAATATTATCTCTATTCCTGCTCTTGTCAGGAAAGGTTTTTCTTTTGAATGCAAAACTTTAAAGTGTTGTATTTCGTTTGATAATATTGTTTATGCTACCGGGTCGATTAACAATGGGTTATTCATGTTGGACATGGAATGTTCTGTACAACAAATTGATAACAAGAAAGCCAAGTATGCTGATGACAGCACCTTGCTTTGGCATAGTCATTTAGGCCATATTAACAAGAAGCGCATTAAGCGGTTGCATGAACGTGGACTGCTGGGATCATTCTCCTATGAGGAGCTTGATACATGCAAAGCTTGTTTAATGGGTAAAATGACGAAGACTCCTTTTTCTAATAAAGGTCAAAGGGCTTCAGGTTTACTTGACCTTATTCACAGTGATGTGTGTGGGCCTTTTAGTAAACATGCCAGAGGTGGCTATTTATACTTCATTACTTTTACTGATGATTTCAGTAGGTATGGTTATGTCTATTTAATGAGACATAAGAGTGAATCTTTTGACAAGTTCAAAGAGTTCAAAAAATGAAGTACAAAATCAGTTAGGCCGAAATATCAAGGCACTTCATTCAGATCGAGGTGGGGAATACTTGAGTCGTGAGTTTACTGACTATCTGAAGGAGTGTGGGATTATCTCACAGCTCACTCCGCCAGGAACACCGCAATGGAATGGTGTGTCCAAAAGGAGAAATAGAACCTTATTGGATATGGTTCGTTCAATGATGAGTCAGGATACTCTACCTTACTCCTTTTGGGGATTTGCACTGGAAACAGCTGCAAAGGTGCTTAACCGAGTGCCATCCAAGGCTGTTTTAAGGACACCATATGAGTTATGGTATGGGAAACAGCCGAACTTGACATTTATAAAAATCTGGGGTTGCGAGGCTTATGTCAAAAAGCTCGCCTCTGGGAAACTAGAGAGCAGATCAGATAAATGTATCTTTGTCGGTTACCCTAAAGAAATTAAGGGTTATTATTTCTATGATCCCAAGGAGAACAAAGTATTTGTTGCTCGAACGGCTATTTTTCTTGAGAAGGAATTTCTTCTACAAGAGGCCAGTGGGAGAGAAATAAAGCTGGATGAAAATCCAGAAGCGGGACAAAGTAATCAAGTTCAGTTGGATAAGCCTGAGCCAACAGATCAGGTTACTGAGCAACCTGATGCTCAGATATCACGGGAACCGCGTAGATCGGGAAGGATCCGTCGTCAGCCTGAGCGCTATGACGGAGTCAACATCATTAATGATGAACCCCTCACTTATGCGGATGCGGTCAATGGACCGAAATCAATAAGATGGCTTGAAGCTATGCGAGCCGAAATGGACTCCATGTCAGATAACCAAGTCTGGGATTTGGTTGATCAGCCTCAGGGAGTAATCCCTATAGGCTGTAAGTGGATCTTCAAAAAGAAGAAAGACATGGATGGTAACGTAGTTACCTATAAGGGCAGGCTAGTTGCGAAAGGTTTCAAACAAATCTACGGGATAGATTATGATGAAACTTTCTCTCCTGTAGCCATGTTCAAGTCCATTCGGATTATTCTCGCGATAGCTGCATATTATGATTATGAGATCTGGCAAATGGATGTGAAGACCGCTTTCCTTAATGGAAAACTGGAAGAGGATGTGTATATGACACAGCCTGAAGGTTTCATCAATCCATCAGAACGTCATAAAATATGCAAATTAAAGAAGTCCATTTATGGACTAAAACAAGCATCGAGAAGCTGGAATATTCGTTTTGATGAATCAGTTTGTGAATTTGGTTTCATCAAAAATGAAGATGACCCGTGTGTATATAAAAGGTTTAGTGGGAGCGTGATTACTTTCCTAGTCCTCTACGTCGATGATATCTTAATCATTGGAAATGATATTCCTGAACTGCATGCAGTCAAAGCATGGTTAAGAAAATGTTTCCAGATGAAAGATTTGGGAGAAGCAGCCTATGTATAAGGTGTGGAGATCTACAGAGATAGATATAATAGGCTTCTCGGGCTGTGCCAGAGTACTTACATCGATAAGGTCCTGGAGAGATTCCATTTAGAAAATTCTAAAAGAGGATATCTTCTAGTCAAACATGGTCTGAATCTTTCAAAGAGCCAGTGTCCTGAAACACAGTCTGAGAAAGATGAGATGGACAATACGCCTTATGCTTCGGCTATTGGGTCCATCATGTATGCGATGTTATGTACTCGCCCAGACGTCGCTTAAGGGTTAAGCGTGACCAGTCGTTTCCAAAGTAATCCAGGGAAGACACACTGGATTGCAGTCAAGAACATTTTGAAATATCTTCGGAGAACCAAAGATATGTTCTTGATTTATGGGGGTCAGGAAGAACTCAGTATTGAAGGATATACTAACGCTTCATTCCAATCTGACCAAGACGATTTCCGATCGCAATCAGGCTATGTTTTTAGCTTGAATGGAGGAGCAGTGGTGTGGAAGAGTTTCAAACAATCAATTGTTGCTGATTCCACAACAGAAGCCGAGTATGTTGCAGCCTCAGAAGCATCAAAGGAGGCAATATGGATTCGTAAGTTCGTTCAAGAACTTGGTGTTGTTCCTTCGAGTGCAGATCCATTGGTTATCTTCTGTGATAACACTGGAGCGATTGTACAAGCAAATGAACCACGGTCACACCAGAAGTCCAAGCACATACAGAGAAGGTTTCATTTGATCCGAGAGATCATAGATCGAGGAGAGATCAAGATCTGCAAGGTTCATACAGATGACAATCTGGCTGACCCGCTTACAAAGCATGAGAAGCACTGTAATAATATGGGTTTGAGATTTCTCAACCATTAGTTTAAGTGCAAGTGGGAGATTGTTGGGGTATGCCCTTAAGGCTAATGTTTGAGGCCTTGGGTTATTATCAGTATCATGTATAAACTATGTTTTATAAAGGCAATTGTTGTTATTCAGGTTGTTACATTATCTGCTGCTGTTATGTATACTTCTGAATAATGTCTCAATGGTGTTCAGCTTGGCTGACATGCAGTATTGTCCTTAGTCGAGATATCTTGCTGAACATGAGACAGCCTTGATATGATTGAGACTAATATGTGTTCTGATCTTATAGGATGCTTCGAGCATGGAATAAGATTTAGACACATAGGTGCATTGGATGTACTGGACTTACCCTACTTAGGATGTTCAATTGTTTGTCACAATGTGAATAATCCTTGTATGCAAGCAAATGGCATATTTCCTCTGACTTGAGATCACTTCTGTTTCTAAATGATGATTGGCATTATCTTGAGGTAGTTCAATATCATTTGAAAAATTAATGGTTAAGGATTATCTTGGATAATGGGCATGAGTCATGTTAGGGCACTAGTGATAGATAAAGGATTGCCTCTCCTTGTTGGAGTGTGATGTTCTATAGGGGCCCCCTGGATGAGATGGTTGAGAAAGTGTATGGCCATACCCAGATGACTATGTTCATCTGATCTAACCATTCTCATCATGTTGGAGTTACACGCTTGACACGCTTGTCCAACGAGAACATCCAGTAGCAAAGGAAACATGTATGCCAAGTGAATTGGATTCACACTTGTGCTGTGGTTTGGGTGTAGTCTTGGAAGACTCTTTCCTTCATATCGGGAGACAGTGATGTGTTGCTAGATACCCCTCTCTGATCGTGATAATGTAAGTTATCGTTACCGACGTTGAAGGAAACCCTTAGGGTCGCACAATTTGATGATATGGCTTACTTATATCAGATCGTGTGGATTGAATTGTTTTAGTCCAATTTAAAGGAATTTAAACTCTATTTTGAAGTGAGATCTGGTCTGATCATGTTTGATTGATTAGGGCTTGAGATCGGTAAGCTTCGATCGGGAGAATTGATGCTTGATCGATGAGATCAAGAAGATCAAGAGATGTGTGGTTAGATCTTGAGCCATTTGGTTCAAAGAGATCTAAACCATGGCTGGTTCGATTTGGTCTTTGAACCAAATAGAATTGAACCGGTTCACTTAGTGAACGCTTGGTTCAAAGGAGAAGGAAGTTTCGATGGTTCACTTTGAGTGAATGCATGAGTATTAAGCACTTACTATATTTGGAAGTCGGTTTACCATTTTGAAAAATGCCTCCACGATTGTAACGTGGCTCGCCCCCTCTTCTCCTCCCGTTTCCTCTCGTGTGGTAGTGAGTCTTCACGCCAAGGAAGAGAGTTCGAACAGCCGAGAGAGAAAAACATCTCCTTGTACACGATCAAGTTTTCCTTGGATCTTTGCTAGAACAAAGAGTAGAAGGGAGTAAGCCTTCAACATCTTGTGTGTGACCTCTTTGGAGAAGAGCCGATCGCCCTTTCTTCTTCCAAGTCATCACTCGAGCAATGGCCATGGTAATGCTTCAATCATCCTCTTATGGTTGGTTATACTTACAAGCCATGCGATCTTCATGAAACCTAGTTTTTCCGCCTATGCAAAAATTTAGAAGCGCATCTGACTTAGGTTTCGACCCTTCAATTGGTATCAGAGCATCAGGTTTATTTTGACTTGTTGCATATGATTGCCTTGATGTGATCCATGTTTGATTTATAGGATAGATCTTCTACATGTTCACATGCGCTTACTTGATGACAAGATTACATATTGTGTTTGCGCATGTATCCATGTTGTTTAAAGTTTGCGCATGTTTCATAGATGTTTTTCAAACAAAAATTTACTTCATGCGCGCCCCCTCATTTAGATCTATCTAAGCGCCTGCTTTAAACTCTTAGACGGGTTAATAGGGTTAAAGTCATTAGTCAAAGTCTGGACCCAACAGCCTAATCAGACCATCTGACAGCCTAGATGGGTCGACCAGATAGCACCTGTGCGCACGCAATACAGGTGGCTATAGGTCGACTGCAGAAGGGCGTGTAGCGATGTCTGATTGAGGCGCCTGGTGAACGATCATGATTAAGGCTTGGGGTCACACCCGCTTGCCAGAAATCATGTGGGACGTTCAGCCCTTAAGGCATGCATAGTTGACCACAAGGTCGACGCAAGTCAGTTATGACTGGGTGCGTGCAAGGGCAGTGGGTCTGACTTGGTCTAATGAGTGGATACCTATTAATGGACCGTTGTAAGGTAGTAGGGCACATAAGAAAATAAAATTTATGCCATGGGTTTTCAAAATTTTATTTTCTGTTTGGATCACATGGATGCTTGTTTATCATGGTGAATGGATGTCTATTTAATCTTATGTGGGCTGCCCTTATTTGTGTGCTGTGCTGGGGCCTGCGTGCCTGGAATTGATTTATAAATTTTGCTGTGATCTGCGAATCACACTTTAATTTATGAAAATTGTATAATTGACCTGCGAGTCAAACCTTGTCTAGATAGATTAAAAATGTAATTTGATCAGACATGAGCACAGAGCACACATGGCAGAGACGCTTGCAGCAAGTGGCTTCACCAGGTGGTGGGTCTAGAGTTCGACTCTAGAAAAGGCGCAACCAGTCTGGTGGGCGCATTTAGGCTGCAAAGGGCGCCTTGGGCCCGGGCCGGGCCAGATGAAGTGAAAGAGACCCATAAAGAGCTCAAGTGAGGACTTGTGTAAAACTAGGGTTTTACTTAGGCTTTTATGGGCGTTTACCACATAAGATCATTGTGCTTTCTACTTACTGTTTTAAGTAATATTAGCACAAGTATATTTATTCTTCTGCTATCACCATAGATCTTGCATGATAGTAAGAAGATAAAATGGACCGTTAAAATCCAACGAAATATCAAGCTCGAAGGCCTTCTGATGCGAAACCTCACTGTTTTGACTATCGTTGGGGCCGTGTTGTACCCACTCAGTGGGCACGCCCAGCTATCTTCAGACGGTGTGTGATTACACCTACATGCTACAGAGTAGGGATTTATCCCTTCTCGTTGCTCAGCATAGCACGTGGTGGTCCAGGGAGTAGGTCAGGTCAGCTTGACCATATGGGCTACATATTGAGCATATGATAGCTATATGGAGGCAGCCATCTTAGGAATCAGAAACTGTGTTGTACCAACTCAGTTGGCGCAGTCTTCTGGATTGCCTAGATGAAGGGGAATCGCACGGGTTGGCGATTGGCATGGATAGCCTACCAGTGATTAGTGCTTGAACTCTCTGTGCATCTTATCTCGCCTGAGCGGGATGCGGAGATCAAGTATGAAATCTGGATCCCATCTCACTAAAAGACTTTCACTCTTTCAGGCTATTTTATTGGATTTTTCAGTCAGATAAAATAGTGAGAAAAGAATCACTCTTAAGTCCTGGATTGATTCTAACATGGATACTAACCTTGTTGTTATTGCAATGTTGTAGATTCCTGCAGCAACGAACACCACAGGGCTCAATTTGCGATCCATATTGGAAAAGGAGAAGTTTGCTAGGCCAAACTTCTCAGACTGGTACAGACAGCTTAAGATTGTGCATAAGGCTGAGAGGAAGCTGTATGTCCTTGAGTCGGCAATACCGGCTCAACCTGCTGCGAACGCCGCAAGGGCGGTTCGGGATGCTTATGAGAAGCACGTCAGTGATAGTACTGATGTCGCTTGCCTTATGCTTGCGTCAATGACGCCAGAGCTCTAGCGTCAGCATGAGGATTTGTATGCTATTGATATTATAGCAAATCTCAAGATGCTATATGCTGCACAGGCAAGGACAGAACGCTATAACTTGACGAAACTTTTCTTTCATAGCAAACTGACTGAAGGCAGTCCAGTGGGAGCTCACGTACTCAAGATGATTGGGTACAAGGAGGCTCTAGAGAAACTGGGACACACCATCAATCAGGAACTTGTTCTAGACATTATCCTGCAGTCTCTCCCGGCCTCTTTCGATCCGTTCATCATTAATTTTAATATGAACAAGATCGATTGTACTCCGGTAGAGTTACTGAACATGCTCTGCACCACAGAGCAGACTATTGAGAAGGGAAAGCCTTCATCCTCTGTCTTGATGGTTCCTTCAAGGAATAAGAATAAGGGGAAGAAGGGCAAAACCCCTATCAAGAGCTACAGCAAGGCTTTGAAACAAAAGGTGAAGCGGTCAAAGGACAACAGATGTTTCCACTGTGGCCAGCTGGGTCACTGGAAGAAGGACTGTAAAGCGCTCCAAGGAGAGAAGAAGGGAAGCAAGCCTTTCACTTCTGGATCAGGTATTTACGTGACGAAGTCATGGTAGCTTCTTCTATTTCATGGGTGTTGGACACTGCATGTGGAGTTCACATTTGTTAAAATGTGCAGGAACTCAAGAGAAGAAGACAGGTGGGACAGCATGAGGTGGACCTACGAGTTGGAAACGAGGCACGGGTTGCTACTGTTGCTGTAGGAGAATATCACATCTCTTTACCATCTGGTTTTGTATTAGAACTTGACAATTGTTATTTCGTACCGAGCATAACTAAGAATATTATCTCTATTCCTGCTCTTGTCAGGAAAGGTTTTTCTTTTGAATGCAAAACTTTAAAGTGTTGTATTTCGTTTGATAATATTGTTTATGCTACCGGGTCGATTAACAATGGGTTATTCATGTTGGACATGGAATATTCTGTACAACAAATTGATAACAAGAAAGCCAAGTATGCTGATGACAGCACCTTGCTTTGGCATAGTCGTTTAGGCCATATTAACAAGAAGCGCATTAAGCGGTTGCATTAACGTGGACTGCTGGGATCATTCTCCTATGAGGAGCTTGATGTTAGGGTATGCCCTTAAGGCTAATGTTTGAGGCCTTGGGATTGTAAAAGTATCATGTAATAAACTCTTATGTTTATAAAGGCAATGGTTATTATTCAGTTTGTTACATTGTCTGCTGCAATAACTGTGCTTCTGAATAATGTCTCAAAGCTGTTCAGCTAGGCTGACATGCATATGTCCTTAGTCAAGATATCTTGGTGAACATGAGACAGCCTTGATATGATTGAGACTAATATGTGTTCTAATCTTATAGGATGCTTCGAGCATGGAATAAGATGTAGACTCATGGGTACATAGGATGTACTGGACAGACCCTACTAGGATATTCAATTGCTTGTCACAATGTGAATAATCCTTGTTTGCATCAAGTGGCACATGTCCTCTGACTTGAGATCACTTGTGTTTCTAGATGATGATTGTCATTGTTTTGAGGTAGTTCAATATCATTTGAAACATAATGATTATAGACTATCTTGGATAATGATCATGAGTCAGGTTAGGACACTAGTGATAGATAAAGGATTGCCGTCTCCTTGTTCAAGGAGTGTGGTGTTCTAAAGGGGCCCCCCTGAATGAGATGATTGAGAAAGTGTATGGCCATACCCAGGTGACAATGTTCATCTGATCTAATCATGCTCATCATATTGGAGACACAGGCTTGACACGCTTGTCCAATAAGAACATCCAGTGGCAAAGGAAACATGTATGCCTAGTGAAGTGCATTCACCCTTGTGCTGTGTTTTGGGAGTAGTCTTGGAAGACTCTTTCCTTTATATCGGGAGACAGTGATGTGTTGCTAGATACCCCTCACTGATCGTGATAACGAAAGTTATCGTTACCGACATTCAAAGGAAACCCTCAGGGTCGCACAATTTGATGATATGGCTTACTTGAGTCAGATCGTGTGGACTGAATTGTTTGGGTTCAGTTTAAAGGGATTTAATCTCTGATTGTAAGTGAGATCTGGTCTGATCATGTTTGATTGATTAGGGCTTGAGATCGGTAAGCTTCGATCGAGAGAGGTGATGCTAGATCGGTGAGATCAGGAGCATCAGGAGATGAACGGTTAGATCTTGAACCTAAGGGTTTGATATGATCTAGACCAAGGGGCTTGGGCTTATTTGGTTTGGTTTGTTGAACCAAATGCAATTGAACCAAAAGAGAACCGGTTCACTTATGTGAACGCATGGTTCGAAAGGGTGATGGCGTTTTGGTCGTTTATGAGTGCATGCTTCCATTTATGGTAAGTCATCATGGCCTCTTCTTCAAAACGCCTAACGCCAAGCCGTTCACCACTTGACTTCACTTCGCTTGGCTTCTTGCAATACGCGCGTTGAGAAGAGGTGGACGAACGTGTGGAGCTCTTGCCCAAGCAAGATCTCGTCTCCCATCCCTTCCATTCGGCAAGGACACTTGAAGATCTTTGCTAGCACAAAGATCAACAAGAAGAAGCCATCTCTCTTCTTGTGTGCGTCACTTGTGGAGAAGATCTCTCTTGGTCTTTGCTTCCAAGCCGCCTCCTTCTCATGGCCATGGTAACGCATCTTTCACTTGATGTTTAAGTTGATCATATGAATGTATAGCATGCGATCAAATGTGAAACCCTAATTCCGCTGCGAAAACAAAGAAAGGTCACTTGCGCCCCCCTCTTGAAAGGGGTACTCACCTTAGGGTTTCTCGCTCCCCTTGAAGGGGACCCTTACAATTGGTATCAGAGCGGTTAATATATGTTCATATGATTGCTTGGTTTGTTTTGTGATCCTTGTTAGTATAGATCTATTTCACATGCGCAACCACATGCTAGGTTTTAGGTGTTTTGGCGCATGTGTGATGTTCATGTTTATGCATGTTCTTGTTGGCGCATGTTAAGTATGTTGAATGGTATTTCATCAAAACTTATATCTACTTGCGCGCAAACATTTAGATCTATATGCACTTACTATAAACCCTTAGACGGGTTGATGGGGTTGAAGTCACCCTCTAGGTTAGATCCACATAGTCTGATCAGACCATCTGACAGCCTAGATGGATCGACGAGATGGCACCTGTGCGCAAGCACGAGGTGGCTATAGGTCGATTGCATCACAGGCGTGTAGCGAGGTCTGGTTGAGACAACCAGTGAACACACATGAGTTAGGCCCGGGGTCACACCCGCTTGCCAGAACTCATGTTGGTTGTTCAGCCCTTGGCGCATGCATGGTTGACCATTAGGTCAACTCGAGTCAGTTAGGACTTGGTGCATGCAAGGGCATGGATCTAACTAGATTGATGAGTGGATCCCTATCAATGGACCGTTGTAAGGTTGTAGGGCACATAAGAAAATTAAAATTGATGCCAATGGGTTTTCAAAATTTTATTTTCTTTGTAATGGATCACATGTTGATTGAATGATGCCATGATGCTTGTTTATTTATTCTTATGTGGGCTGCCCATGTTAAATGTGTGCTGTGCTGGGGCCTGCGTGCCTGGAATTAAACTTGTAAATTAATTTGTTTTGTGATCTGCGAATCACATTTTTAATTAATTTATTGTATAATTGACCTGCGAGTCAAGCTTGTCTAGATAGATCAAAATGTATTTTGATTAGACAAGAGCACAAAAGCACACATCGCAGAGGCGCATTCAGCTGGTGGGCGCACCTGAGCTGCATTGAGCGCTAGGGCCCTGGGTTAGACCAGATGAGATGCAAAAGACCCAAGAAAAGCAAGTGAAGACTTAAGTTAATTAAGGTCTTACTTAGGCTATGGGCTTTTACCACATAAGATCCATGCTTTCTTTTATTGTTCAATAATTAGAATTGCATGAGTTATTTATCTTCTGCTATAGCCATAGGATTTGCCTGATAGTAAGAAGATAAAAGACCGTTAAAATCCAAACGCTAAAATATCAAGCACGTAATGCCTTCTGACGCGAAACCTCACTGTTCTGACTATCGTTGGAGCCGTGTTGTACCCACTCAGTGGGCACGTCCATCTATCTTCAGACGGTGCGGGATTTCACCTGCGTGTTACAGAGAAGGGATTTATCGCTTCTCGTTGCTCAGCATAGCACGTGGTGGTCCAGGGAGTAGGTCGGGTCAGCTTGACCATGTAGGCTACATATGTGGCGCATATGGTAGCGCATGGAGGCAGCCATCTGAGGCATCAGAGACTGTGTTGTACCAACTCAGTTGGCACAGTCTGCTGGATTGCCCAGGTGAAGGGGAATTGCACGGGTTGGCGATTGGCTGGGACAGCCTACCAGAAATTAGTGCTTGTCATCTCTGTGCATCTTATCTCGCCTGAGCGGGACGCGGAGACCAAGTATGAAATCTGGATCCCATCTCACTAAAAGAGTTCTACTCTTTCGGGCTGTTTTGCTGGATTTTTCAGCCAGATAAAATAGTGAGAAAAAGAATCTTTCTTAAGTCCTGGATTGATTCTAAACATTGATACTGACCTTGCTGTTCTTGCATTGTTGTAGATTCCTGCAGCAACGAACACCATGAGCTTCAATGTGCGATCCCTACTGGAAAGGGAGAAGTTTGCTGGGCCAAACTTCTCAGACTGGTTCGGACACCTTAAGATTGTTCTTAAGGCAGAGAGGAAACTGTATGTCCTCGAGACGGCTGTGCCGCCTCAACCCGCTGCGAACGCCGCAAGGGCGGTTCGTGATGCCTATGAAAAGCACGTCAATGATAGCATTGATGTCGCTTGCCTGATGCTAGCGTCTATGACGCCACCGCTGCAGCGTCAGCATGAGGATATGTCGGCTATAGAGATTATAGCGAACCTCAAGATGCTGTATGCTGCACAGGCGAGGACAGAACGCTATAATCTGACAAAGCTTTTCTTTTAGAGCAAACTGGCTGAAGGGAGCCCAGTGGGAGCTCACGTGCTCAAGATGATTGGGCACAAGGAGGCTCTAGAGAAACTGGGGCATACCATCAACCAGGAGCTTGCTGTAGACATTATTCTTGTAAGATCCAAGGATCTTAAGTCTTGGTAAGCATTATTTTGATTTTGTCTAAAATTATTGACTGTGATATTTTTCTATGTATTGGTTGTTAATAGTTAATTAATTAGAGATTATTTATTTGATTATTGGCTGTTAATTTATGATAAATTATTATTGGTTGTTCATGATAAATTAATTAGGATTTATGGGTTGTAAATTGTAAGTTAATTAATTAGACCTTATTGGTTAATTAAATCCTTATTGGATGTTAATTAAATCCTTAATGGATTTCGTTAAGTGAATGGTTAGTGGATGGTTAAATTAATTGTTAATTATGAGTTTTTTTTTGGGTTGGCGCTAATTGGGTTTGAAATTCAAATTTATTAGTTAAATGGATTAAACCCTATTTGAATTAATTGGTTAATGGGTTAAAAATTAAAAACCGAATTTTTAGTGGGTATTTCGGTTAGGGAAGGAAGAATTGACGATTTTTTGGCTTGAGGAAATCTTGGGGCGGCTAGGGCAAGGAAGAAGGCGATCTTGGTATTCTTGAAGAGTTCTTGGCGATTTTCTCCATCTTCTTCCCCTTGGCGAATTTCCTTGAGGTGAAACTTCCTTGGTGAGTTCTTGGAGATCCTTTGGGCGACATCAAGGCTTTAGGCGAGTTTTTTTGGGAAGATTTTAACCTTAGTATTCTCGGTTTAAGAGGTGAGTGGAATGTCTTGTTTGACCTATGAATTTAGTTGTGTTTGTGACATGATACATTTGAGTTCTTGGAATTTCTACCATGTTAAAACCGAATTTAGGGGATGAAAACCAAAATTGAGATGTTCTTTCATGTAAACCGAATTCTTGATAATTTTCATGATAATCCGAAATCTTGATATTATTTATGATAAATTATTCATGACAACCGAAATTTGGTATTATTTATGAAAAACCGAAATTAACATGTTTACATGAGGATTATAAAGACAATTACATGTTATAATTTTATGTTGATGTTATGGAATTTAGGTAGTTTTAAATTAGTGAATTTTGAGCATGACATTCTTGTTAACTAGAGTTTAAATTTTAAATAGATGACATGTTGTAAAACCGTGGGTTATATGTGTTGTAATGATTTTTGGATGTGTGTTAATTACAATCCATGACTGTTTATTTAGGTGTGTAGCATGTTATTTAATTTAGGTGTGTCGCCTGTTATTTAATTGTTTGAGAAATTTGGGTGATAACATAGCAAGGTTTGACTAAACTAATCAGCATGAAATCTAAGGACTACACTATATTATGTGATATTCGAATATGAAATATTATGTGTTATGTTATGTGATTTTCGAATAGTATGGGTTATGTGAATTTTGAACAATATGTGTTATGTGATGGATTATGTGAATTTTGAATATTATGTGTTATGTGTTGGTTAGGACTATGGCTAAGTGTAACCGTGTACTCATAGGATAGTCCTTATGTGATATGTTAAGGGTTTGAATTTCAGCCCGGTATTTGATATGTGAGGAGGTTGATGTTCAGCCTGCCTATTATGATTATTGTGATGGGGGTTGATGTTCAGCCTGCCCGATATGATTTTTGTGATGACTATCCTAGAGTCTAGTTGACACTTAGGAGTCCACCTTTATGAAATATGATATAAGATGTGTTTGTTGTCCAGTAGGAACCTTTTGGGAGAACGAGTTTTGACGCAAAGTGCCATGTCTTGGTCGGACAGGGGCCACCTCTTGATGTCATCACTCTCTTTTTGTGATATGGGGTGTCGTAGAGCAAAGTGCCACGTCGTGACCCGGCGGGGGCCACCTCTTGAATCTACACACAAGCCATCGATGTGTTTATGGGGTGTTTTAGAGCAAAGTGCCACGTCGTGACCTGGCGGGGGCCACCTCTTGATTCTACTCACTGTCCATGTTTATGTGTTGCACGAGATTTTGCCGCTCCCAGTGCTTAGGCCAAAGCCGGGTTAGACCATATTGGTCACTACTGAATATGCTGGACAACTAGGTTAACTAAGTATTGGTGTGTTTAGTTGGTTTAGAGTATAACTCTAGAACCTGAGTTTGTTTAGAACCTGAGTTTGTTATATGTTGGTGTGTACATCTGGCTGTTTATATGACTTCTGTATTTAATCTTGTTGTATATTGACATAATGTTCTGTTAAAGATTTTTAAAATAATCTGCCTATATTTTTGAGTGTATGTTATGGATGGTCGATTTAGACTATCCACTCACTGGGCTGTGTAGCTCACCCCTCACTATTTTCAGGCATAGAGTAGGGGCGCATTTCTTGAGTTAGCATTGGCGTGGACATTATGCTAGTTTGCTGTGATTATATTTAAGAACTTTTGTGCTTAAATATGAGGCCGGTTGTGGCCGAACTATATGAGTTATACGAACTATATGAATGATGTGAACTATGTGAATTTGTGTGAACCACGTGAACTATGTGAAATTTGTGTTGCCAGATTGTGGCAGTTAAATGAGTTTGATTTTTGTGTCACCGCGGGCCTCAGCCTGGTTTCGGTGTTTGGTATGAGTTTATAAAATCGACTTTGTGGCTTTGCTTTGAATTTCGAATCGAATTGTATTTATGCCATCGGATTTGATATAACTGTTGCCTTGCATATGTCTAGTGCAAGGATTGCGTGGTGGCAGGTACCCTTATGTGATTTATGAGATTTGTGTTTTGTGGATATTTATGTATGGGTTTGTGGAAATTTTCAGATCGTGTTTTCTTGAACTCGGTTTTACCTAGCATATGAATCGATCTTATATGAAACATCCTGTATCATTCATGAATTGTGTTGCTTGTTTGGGGTTAAGATAACGGGATGTTACAATTCTGCAGTCTCTCCCGCCCTCTTTCGATGCGTTCATTATTAACTTTAATATGAACAGGTCACTGAACAACCTGAGGCTCAGATATCACGGGAACCGTGAAGATCGGGAAGGATTCGTCGACAGCCTGAGCGCTATGACGGAGTCTACATCATTGATCATGATGAACCCCTCACTTATGCGGATGCGGTCAGTGGACCGGAGTCAGCTAGATGGCTTGAAGCTATGCGAGCCGAGATGGACTCCATGTCAGATAACCAAGTTTGGGATTTGGTTGATCCGCCTCCGGGAGTTATCCCTATAGGCTGTAAGTGGATCTTCAAGAAGAAGATTGACATGGATGGTAACGTGGTTACCTATAAAGGCAGGCTAGTTGCGAAAGGTTTCAAACAAATCTACGGGATAGATTATGATGAAACTTTCTTACCTGTGGCCATGTTTAAGTCTATTCGGATTCTTTTCGCGATAGCTGCATATTACGATTATGAGATCTGGCAGATGGATGTGAAGACGGCTTTCCTTAATGGAAAACTGGATGAGGATGTGTATATGACACAACCTGAAGGTTTCACTAATCTATCAGATCGTCATAAAATATGCAAGTTAAAGAAGTCCATTTATGGACTTAAACAAGCATCTAGAAGCTGGAATATTCGTTTTGATGAATCAATCTCTGAGTTTGGCTTCATCAAGAACGAGGATGACCCGTGTGTATATAAGAGGTTTAGTGGGAGCGTGATTACTTTCCTAGTCCTCTACGTCGATGATATCTTGATAATTGGAAACGATATTCCTGAACTGCATGCTGTTAAAGCATGGTTAGGAAAATGTTTTCAGATGAAAGATCTAGGAGAAGCAGCTATGTATTAGGTGTGAAGATCTACAGGGATAGATCTAAGAGGCTTCTCGGGCTGTGCCAGAGTACTTACATCAATAAAGTCCTGGAGAGATTTCATTTAGAGAATTCTAAACGAGGATATCTTCCAGTCAGACATGGTCTGAATCTTTCGAAGAGTCAGTGTCCACAAACACAGACTGAGAAAGATGAAATGGACAATACGCCTTATGCTTCGGCTATTGGGTCCATAATGTATGCGATGTTGTGTACTCGCCCTGACGTCGCTTACGGGTTAAGCATGACCAGTCGGTTCCAAAGTAATCCAGGTTTGGCGCACTGGATTGCAGTCAAGAACATTTTAAAATATCTGCGGAGGACCAAAGATATGTTCTTGATATATGGTGGTCAGGAAGAACTCAGTATAGAAGGATATACTGACGCTTCGTTCCAGTCGGACCAGGATGATTTCCGATCGCAATCAGGCTATGTTTTTAGCTTGAATGGTGGAGCAGTGGTGTGGAAAAGTTTCAAACAGTCTACTGTTGCTGATTCCACAACAGAAGCGGAGTATGTTGCAGCCTCGGAAGCATCCAAGGAGGCAGTGTGGATTCGTAGGTTCGTGAGAGAACTTGGTGTTGTTCCTTTGAGTGCAGATCCTTTGGTTATCTTCTGTGATAACACTGGAGCAATCGCACAAGCAAAGGAACCACGGTCGCACCAGAAGTCCAAGCACATACAGAGACGGTTTCACTTGATCCGGGAGATCATTGATCGTGGCGAGATCAAAATTTGCAAGGTTCATACAGACGACAATCTGGCTGACCCGCTTACCAAGCCTCTGGGGCAGCAGAAGCATGAGAAGCACTGTAATAATATGGGTTTGAGATTTCTCAACCATTAGATTAAGTGCAAGTGGGAGATTGTTAGGGTATGCCCTTAAGGCTAATGTTTGAGGCCTTGGGATTGTAAAAGTATCATGTAATAAACTCTTATGTTTATAAAGGCAATGGTTATTATTCAGTTTGTTACATTGTCTGCTGCAATAACTGTGCTTCTGAATAATGTCTCAAAGCTGTTCAGCTAGGCTGACATGCATATGTCCTTAGTCAAGATATCTTGGTGAACATGAGACAACCTTGATATGATTGAGACTAATATGTGTTCTAATCTTATAGGATGCTTCGAGCATGGAATAAGATGTAGACTCATGGGTACATAGGATGTACTGGACAGACCCTACTAGGATATTCAATTGCTTGTCACAATGTGAATAATCCTTGTTTGCATCAAGTGGCACATGTCCTCTGACTTGAGATCACTTGTGTTTCTAGATGATGATTGTCATTGTTTTGAGGTAGTTCAATATCATTTGAAACATAATGATTATAGACTATCTTTGATAATGATCATGAGTCAGGTTAGGACACTAGTGATAGATAAAGGATTGCCGTCTCCTTGTTCAAGGAGTGTGGTGTTCTAAAGGGCCCCCCCTGAATGAGATGATTGAGAAAGTGTATGGCCATACCCAGGTGACAATGTTCATCTGATCTAATCATGCTCATCATATTGGAGACACAGGCTTGACACGCTTGTCCAATAAGAACATCCAGTGGCAAAGGAAACATGTATGCCTAGTGAAGTGCATTCACCCTTGTGCTGTGTTTTGGGAGTAGTCTTGGAAGACTCTTTCCTTTATATCGGGAGACAGTGATGTGTTGCTAGATACCCCTCACTGATCGTGATAACGAAAGTTATCGTTACCGACATTCAAAGGAAACCCTCAGGGTCGCACAATTTGATGATATGGCTTACTTGAGTCAGATCGTGTGGACTGAATTGTTTGGGTTCAGTTTAAAGGGATTTAATCTCTGATTGTAAGTGAGATCTGGTCTGATCATGTTTGATTGATTAGGGCTTGAGATCGGTAAGCTTCGATCGAGAGAGGTGATGCTAGATCGGTGAGATCAGGAGCATCAGGAGATGAACGGTTAGATCTTGAACCTAAGGGTTTGATATGATCTAGACCAAGGGGCTTGGGCTTATTTGGTTTGGTTTGTTGAACCAAATGCAATTGAACCAAAAGAGAACCGGTTCACTTATGTGAACGCATGGTTCGAAAGGGTGATGGCGTTTTGGTCGTTTATGAGTGCATGCTTCCATTTATGGTAAGTCATCATGGCCTCTTCTTCAAAACGCCTAACGCCAAGCCGTTCACCACTTGACTTCACTTCGCTTGGCTTCTTGCAATACGCGCGTTGAGAAGAGGTGGACGAACGTGTGGAGCTCTCGCCCAAGCAAGATCTCGTCTCCCATCCCTTCCATTCGGCAAGGACACTTGAAGATCTTTGCTAGCACAAAGATCAACAAGAAGAAGCCATCTCTCTTCTTGTGTGCGTCACTTGTGGAGAAGATCTCTCTTGGTCTTTGCTTCCAAGCCGCCTCCTTCTCATGGCCATGGTAACGCATCTTTCACTTGATGTTTAAGTTGATCATATGAATGTATAGCATGCGATCAAATGTGAAACCCTAATTCCGCTGCGAAAACAAAGAAAGGTCACTTGCGCCCCCCCTCTTGAAAGGGGTACTCACCTTAGGGTTTCTCGCTCCCCTTGAAGGGGACCCTTACACTTGATACATGCAAAGCTTGTTTAATGGGTAAAATGACGAAGACTCCTTTTTCTAATAAAGGTCAAAGGGCTTCAGGTTTACTTGACCTTATTCACAGTGATGTGTGTGGGCCTTTTAGTAAACATGCCAGAGGTGGCTATTTATACTTCATTACTTTTACTGATGATTTCAGTAGGTATGGTTATGTCTATTTAATGAGACATAAGAGTGAATCTATTGACAAGTTCAAAGAGTTCAAAAAATGAAGGACAAAATCAGTTAGGCCGAAATATCAAGGCACTTTGTTCAGATCGAGGTGGGGAATACTTGAGTCGTGAGTTTACTGACTATCTGAAGGAGTGTGGGATTATCTCACAGCTCACTCCGCCAGGAACACCGCAATGGAATGGTGTGTCCGAAAGGAGAAATAGAACCTTATTGGATATGGTTCGTTCAATGATGAGTCAGGCTACTCTACCAAGCTGGTTCTCTACTTCATGTCTGAACTCCTTAAATTTCTCAAAGGATTCAGACTCATGTCTCATCATGTAGACATAACCATATCTACTGAAGTCATCAGTAAATGTGACAAAGTAGTTAAACCCTCCTTTGGCTTGTTTATTGAATGGCCCACACACATCACTATGTATGAGATCCAACAAACCTCCTGCCCTCTCACCAGTCTTGGTGAAGGGTGCCTTTGTCATTTTCCCTAATAAACAAGGCTCATATGTATCAAGTTCCTCCAAGGAACTAGAATCTAACAACCCATTTGCATGGAGTTGTCGAATGTGATTCTTGTTTATATGGGCTAATCGACAATGCCGTAGGAAAGCACCAACTGAACCACTGAGTTTGGTCATTTTATTATTTATGTTACAAATAGAGCTATACATGTCCAAGACATGCGGACCATTTCACAAAGTACCCTTCCTATAAAACATGTTTGCAAAAGAAAAAGAACATAAGTTCTCTTTTATTTCAAACTTAAATCCTTTCTTTGCCAAGCAAGGAGTGGATACAATGTTTTGGTAAAGGAAGGTACATAATAGCAATTGTCTAGCTTTAACTGAAGTCCAGAAGGCAGGGAGAGAAACTCCTACAGCAACAGCAGCAACTTGTGCCCTATTACCTATCCGTAGGTCAATCTCTCTAGGCCTTACCGATCTACTCTTTTTGAGCTCTTGCATATTTGTACAAATATGAGCTCCACATGCGGTATCCAATACCCATGTCATAGGAGTAGAAAGGTTGACTTCGTTAACATAAATACCTGAGCATGAAGACAAGACTGTTGGGGTATGCCCTTAAGGCTAATGTTTGAGGCCTTGGGATTATATCAGTATCATGTATAAACTCTATGTTTATAAAGGCAATGGTTGTTATTCAGGTTGTTACATTATCTGCTGCAATATGAATACTTCTGAATAATGTCTCAGTGATGTTCAGCTAGGCTGACATGCAGTATAGTCCTTAGTCGAGATATCTTGGTGAACATGAGACAGCCTTGATATGATTGAGACTAATATGTGTTCTAATCTTATAGGATGCTTCGATCATGGAATAAGAAGTAGACTCATGGGTACATTGGATGTACTGGACAGACCCTACTAGGATATTCAATTGCTTGTCACAATGTGAATAATCCTTGTATGCAAACAAGTGGCATATTTCCTCTGACTTCAGATCACTTGTGTTTCTAAATGATGATTGGCATTATTTTGAGGTAGTTCAATATCATTTGAAACATAATGGTTATAGACTATCTTGGATAATGAACATGAATCAAGTTAGGGCATTAGTGATAGACATAGGATTGCCGTCTCCTTGTTTGGAGTATGATGTTCTAAAGGGGCCCCCTAGATGAGATGATTGAGAAAGTGTATGGCCATACCCAGATGACTATGTTCATCTGATCTAATCATGCTCATCATATTGGAGCTACAGGCTTGACACGCTTGTCCAATAAGAACATCCAGTGGCAAAGGAAACATGTATGCCTAGTGAAGTGGATTCACACTTGTGCTATGGTTTGGGTGTAGTCTTGGAAGACTCTTCCCTTTATATCGGGAGACAGTGATGTGTTGCTAGATACCCCTCACTGATCATGATAACGTAAGTTATCGTTACCGACATTTAAAGGAAACCCTTAGGGTCGCACAATTTGATGATATGGCTTACTTATGTCAGATCGTGTGGACTGAATTGTTTTGGTTCAGTTTAAAGGGATTTAAACTCTGATTGTAAGTGAGACCTGGTCTGATCATGTTTGATTGATTAGGACTTGAGATCGGTAAGCTTCGATCGAGAGTAGTGATGCTAGATCGGTGAGATCAAGAGCATCGAGAGATGAATGGTTAGATCTTGAACCTTGAGGTTCAATGAGATTTAGACCAAGGCTTGGTCCTTGAACCAAATTCACTTGAACCAAACCAAATGGAACCGGTTCACTATGGTGAACGTATGGTTCGAATGGTTTGATTGAGGGATGGTAACGTGGGAGTTGAAGTGGAGTTAGTGCTTTCTAAAATTGGAAAGCCGTTTTCCTTTGTTGAAAACGTTATGCGTTTTCGAACGTGAAAGGGGATTCTTCACTCTCTCGCCGAGGGCATCCTTTTTGGTTTTCTCTTCTCTTTTCGGTGGTGACACTTGACGAAAAGAAGAGGGAGTTCATCCACGCCGAGAGTCATCTCTCATCTTCCCTTCAAGCGATTAGGACTCTTGAAGCTCTTTGCTAGCACAAAGGACGACAAGGAGAAAGCCATCTTCACCTTGTGTGCGGCACCTTTGGAGGAGAGCCATATCGCCCTCTAGCTTCCAAGGCACCATCTAAACGATGGCTATGGTATGATCTCTTGTTGATTCTTTGCAATCCTTGAACAAGTTGATCATGTGTTCATGCTAACCGATCTAAGAAACCCTAAATTCCGCTTCGAAATTTTTATATATATGCGCACGTCTATTAGGGTTTCCCCCCCCCCCCCCTTAGGGTGGGACTTTCAATTGGTATCAGAGCAGGTTTTGTATGAATCTACATGATTGCTTGATGTGATCCTTGTTTGCGATTTAGTGTAGATCTAAATCTTATTAACATGCGACAATAACATGTTTGTTTCCATGTTTGCGACAATGCATTGATCTATTGTTACCATGCGAAAAATAACATGCTTGTGATTAGATGTTGTCGCATGTTATTCATGTTAATGCATGATCTTTTGTTGGCGCTTGTTAAAGATGTGTTTTGTGTTTCAAAACTTGTTAACTTGCGCGCATCCATCTAGATCTACATTTGCGCCTGCTATAATACCTTAGACGGGTTATTAGGTTTGAAATCATTGTCTAGTCTAGATCCAACCAGTCTGATCAGATCATCTGACAGCCTAGATGGGTCGACCAGATGGCACCTGTGCGTGTTGGGGTATGCCGTTAAGGCTAATGTTTGAGGCCTTGGGATTCTTTCAGTATCATGTATAAACTCTTATGTTTATAAAGGCAATGGTTGTTATTCAGCTTGTTACATTGTCTGCTGCAATAAGTGTGCTTCTGAATAATGTCTCAAAGTTGTTCAGCTTGGCTGACATGCTGTTTTGTCCTTAGTCGAGATATCTTGGTGAACATGAGACAGCCTTGATATGATTGAGACTAATATGTGTTCTAATCTTATAGGATGCTTCGAGCATGGAATAAGATGTAGACTCATGGGTACATTGGATGTACTGGACAGACCCTACTAGGATATTCCATTGCTTGTCACAATGTGAATAATCCTTGATTGCAACAAGTGGCACATGTCCTCTGACTTGAGATCACTTGTGTTTCTAAATGATGATTGTCATTGTTTTGAGGTAGTTCAATATCATTTGAAACATAATGGTTATAGACTATCTTGGATAATGATCATGAGTCATGTTAGGGCACTAGTGATAGATATAGGATTGCCGTCTCCTTAATTGGAGTGTGATGTTCTAAAGGGGCCCCCCTGGATGAGATGATTGAGAAAGTGTATGGCCATACCCAGGTGACTATGTTCATCTGATCTAATCATGCTCATCATATTGGAGCTACAGGCTTGACACGCTTGTCCAATAAGAACATCCAGTGGCAAAGGAAATATGTATGCCTAGTGAAGTGGATTCACACTTGTGCTGTGGTTTGGGTGTAGTCTTGGAAGACTCTTTCCTTTATATCGGGAGACAGTGATGTGTTGCTAGATACCCCTCACTGATCGTGATAATGTAAGTTATCGTTACCGACATTTAAAGGAAACCCTCAGGGTCGCACAATTTGATGATATGGCTTACTTAAGTCAGATCGTGTGGACTGAATTGTCAGGGTTCAGTTTAAAGGGATTTAATCTCTGATTGTAAGTGAGATCTGGTCTGATCATGTTTGATTGATTAGGGCTTGAGATCGGTAAGCTTCGATCGAGAGAATTGATGCTAGATCGGTGTGATCAGGAGCATCAAGAGATGAACGGTCAGATCTTAAGCCTTAGGGGTTTAATGTGATCTGGACTAGTGGCTTGGCTTATTTGGTTGTTGAACCAAATCAAATTGAACCAGCGCATGGTTCAAGTGAAGAGGCATTTGCGATTGGGATAAACCCATGGTCGCATGAACGTTGAGACTTTTCTATTTTTAGAAAGCATGTCTCTAAACGTGACCATGTCTCACGTTCTCACCTCTCTCGCTCTCTTGACGCCTTTTTGGCTTTCGACATTAGCATTCGATTCGTGGGGTGTAAAGAGGTAGACGAAAAGAGAAGGTCTCGCCAAGCAAAGGATTCTCTTCCCTTCCATTCGACAAGGACTCCTTAGAACCTTGCTAGCACAAGGAGCACTAAGGGAGTAGGCGGTCACATCTTGTGTGCGAGCCATTTGGAGGAGAAGCGCTTGAGTCTCTTCTTCCTAGACGCCATCCATACAATGGCATCGGTATGGTTCTTTTCATTGTATAAAAAAATTTAAGTTGATCATACTATATGCAAAGATCCTAGAAACCCCTTTCCGCTGCGTTAAATCCTCATATGCGCCTATTAGGGTTTCGCCCCCCCCCCTTTGTTTAGGGGACCTATAGCCACCTCATGCTTGCGCATAGGTGCCATCTGGTCGACTCATCTAGGCTGTCAGATGGTCTGATCAGACTAGTTGGATCTTACCTAGAGGATGACTTCAACCCTACTAACCCGTCTAAGGGTTTATAGCAGGCGCCATTTAGATCTAATGGTGATAGGCGCGCAAGATGTAAGTTTTTGATAAAACATCTACAACAATGCGCAAACAAACAACATGCGCCACTTGAGAAAAACAAGATACATTTAATATCTTGCATGTTAATCTTCGCATGGTGATAACCGTTAGATCTAGGCATAAGCGCAAACTTCTTGTAACAATGATACAAGCGCAAACAAACAACATGTAAACATAGCATCATGTAAGCGCATGTAAAACAAAGCATCAAGTAAGCGCAACATAGCATCATGTATGGATCACAAACACTTCAAAGCAATCATATAGATCATACCGAAAACCCTAAGCTCTGATACCAATTGTAGGTCCCTAAAGTAAGGGGGTGAAACCCTAAGCATGCGCAAATTAAAATACTTGCATGGGCGGAATTAGGGTCTCTATAGGATCGCAAGTAGTTTGACTATATAATCAACTTGGTTGCATTTCATAGATCAAGTGAAAATCTCACCATAGCCATGACTTGGACGGCGCCTTGGAAGCAAGAGGGCGAAAAAGGCTCTCCTCCAAAGAAGACACACACAAAGGTGATGAAGACTTCCTCCTTGCGCAATTCTTGTGCTAGCAAAAATGCCAAGGTGCCCTTTTTGTGTTGAGGAGATGAGATGATCCTCCTTGCTGGCCGAGAGCTCTCCCTCTTCGTCTTGACGATTTTTTTTACACAAAAGAGAGCTTCGAAAAACAAGAGGCATTGAGGCAATTGGCGTTAGGCGTTACAAGACTTCCCATAATGGAAAGTCATCAAGACATGCGTTCATGTCTTGTGAACTAATCCACAACGCCAATTCAATTGAACCAACCGATTACATATGTGAACCGGTTCAATTGAATTCGGTCCAATTGCATTTGGTCCATAGACCAAATTGAACCAAGCCAAGCCATGGTCTAAATCTCATATGAACCATGAAGGTTCAAGATCTAACCGTACATCTCTCGATGCTCTTGATCTCACCGATCTAGCATCAATACTCTCGATTGAAGCTTATCGATCTCAAGCCCTAATCAATCAAACATGATCAGACCGGATCTCACTTACAATCAGAGTTTAAACTCCTTTAAACTGAATCAAAACAATCCAGTCCACACGATCTGACTCAAGTAAGCCATATCACCAAATTGTGCGACCCTAAGGGTTTCCTTTAAATGTCGGTAACGATAACTAACGTTATCACAATCAGTGAGGGGTATCTAGCAACACATCACTGTCTCCCGATATAAAGGAAAGAGTCTTCCAAGACTACACCCAAACCACAGCTCAAGTGTGAATCCACTTCACTAAGCATACATGTTTCCTTTGCCACTGGATGTTCTTATTGGACAAGTGTGTCAAGCTTGTTATTCCAATATGATGAGCATGACTAGATCAGATGAACATAGTCATCTGGGTATGGCCATACACTTTCTCAATCATCTCATGCAGGGGGCCCCCTTTAGAACATCACACTCCTTAAACAAGGAGACGGCAATCCTATATCTATCACTAGTGTCCTAACCTGACTCATGATCATTATCCAAGATAGTCTATAACCATTATTTCTCAAATGATATTGAACTACCTCAAAACAATGACAATCATCATTTAGAAACACAAGTGATCTCAAGTCAGAGGACATGTGCCACTTGTTGCAAACAAGGATTATTCACATTGTGACAAGCAATTGAATATCCTAGTAGGGTCTGTCCAGTACATCCAATGTACCCATGAGTCTACATCCTATTCCATGCTCGAAGCATCCTATAAGATTAGAACACATATTAGTCTCAATCATATCAAGGCTGTCTCATGTTCACCAAGATATATCGACTAAGGACATACAGCATGTCAGCCTAGCTGAACAGCATTGAGACATTATTCAGAAGTACACATATTGCAGCAGATGATGCAACAACCTGAATAACAACCATTTCCTTTATAAATATAAGAGTTTATACATGATACTGTTACAATCCCAAGGCCTCAAACATTAGCCTTAAGGGCATACCCCAACAATCTCCCACTTGCACTTAATCTAATGGTTGAGAAATCTCAAACCCATATTATTAAGTGCTTCTCATGCTTCTGCTGCGCCAGAGGCTTGGTAAGCGGGTCAGCTAGATTGTCATCTGTATGAACCTTGCAGACTTTGATCTCGCCACGATCAATGATCTCCCGGATCAAGTGAAACCGTCTCTGTATGTGCTTGGACTTCTGGTGCGACCGTGGTTCCTTTGCTTGTGCTATTGCTCCAGTGTTATCACAGAAGATAACCAAAGGATCTGCACTCGAAGGAACAACACCAAGTTCCTGAATGAACTTACGAATCCACACTGCCTCCTTGGATGCTTCTGAGGCTGCAACATACTCTGCTTCTGTTGTGGAATCAGTAACGATAGATTGTTTGAAACTCTTCCACACCACTGCTCCTCCATTCAAGCTAAAAACATAGCCTGATTGCGATCGGAAATCATCCTGGTCAGACTGGAACGAAGCGTCAGTATATCCTTCAATACTGAGTTCTTCCTGACCTCCATATATCAAGAACATATCTTTGGTCCTCCGAAGATATTTTAAAATGTTCTTGACTGCAATCCAGTGCGCCATACCTGGATTACTTTGGAACCGACTGGTCACGCTTAACCCGTAAGCGACGTCTGGGCGAGTACACAACATCGCATACATAATGGATCCAATAGCCGAAGCATAAGGCGTATTGTCCATTTCATCTTTCTCAGTCTGTGTTTGTGGACACTGACTCTTTGAAAGATTCAGACCATGTCTGACTGGAAGATATCCTCTTTTAGAATTCTCTAAATGGAATCTCTCCAGGACTTTATCGATGTAAGTACTCTGGCACAGCCCGAGAAGCCTCTTAGATCTATCCCTGTAGATCTTCACACCTAATACATAGGCTGCTTCTCCTAAATCTTTCATCTGGAAACATTTCCTTAGCCATGCTTTAACAGCATGCATTTCAGGAATATCGTTTCCAAAGATTAAGATATCATCGACGTAGAGGACTAGGAAAGTAATCACGCTCCCACTAAACCTCTTATATACACATGGGTCATCTTCGTTCTTGATGAACCCAAACTCAGAGATTGATTCATCAAAACGAATATTCCAGCTTCTTGATGCTTGTTTCAGTCCATAAATGGACTTCATTAACTTGCATATTTTATGACGATCTGATGGATTAGTGAAACCTTCAGGTTGTGTCATATACACATCCTCCTCCAGATTTCCATTAAGGAAAGCCGTCTTCACATCCATCTGCCAGATCTCATAATCATAATATGCAGCTATCGCGAAAAGAATCCGAATAGACTTAAACATAGCTACAGGTGAGAAAGTTTCATCATAATCTATCCCGTAGATTTGTTTGAAACCTTTCGCAACTAGCCTGCCTTTATAGGTAACTACGTTACCATCCATGTCAATCTTCTTCTTGAAGATCCATTTACAGCCTATAGGGATTACTCCCGGAGGCGGATCAACCAAATCCCAGACTTGGTTATCTGACATGGAGTCCATTTCGGCTCGCATAGCTTCAAGCCATCTCGCTGACTCTGGTCCACTGACCGCATCCGCATAAGTAAGGGGTTCATCATTATCAATGATGTAGACTCCGTCATAGCGCTCAGGCTGACGACGGATCCTTCCCGATCTTCGCGGTTCCCGTGATATCTGAGCCTCAGGTTGTTCAATAACCTGATCAACTGGCTCAGGCTCATCCAACTGTGCTTGACTACTTTGTCCTTCCTCTGGATTCTCATCCAGCTTTATTTCTCTCCCACTGGCTTCTTGCAGAAGAAACTCCTTCTCAAGAAATATTACCGTCCGAGCAACAAATACTTTGTTCTCCTTGGGATCGTAGAAATAATAACCCTTAGTTTCCTTAGGGTAACCGACAAAGTTGCATTTCTCAGATCTGCTCTCTAGTTTCCCAGAGGCGAGCTTTTTGACATAAGCCTCGCAACCCCAGATCTTAATAAATGTCAAGCTAGGCTGTTTCCCATACCATAACTCATATGGCGTCTTAGAAACTGCCTTGGATGGCACTCGGTTTAGTACCTTTGCAGCTATTTCTAGTGCAAATCCCCAAAAGGAGTAAGGTAGAGTAGCCTGACTCATCATAGAACGAACCATCTCAAGTAACGTTCTATTTCTCCTCTCGGACACACCATTCCATTGCGGTGTTCCTGGCGGAGTGAGCTGTGAGATAATCCCACACTCTTTTAGATAGTCAGTAAACGCATGACTCAAGTATTCTCCACCTCGATCAGAACGAAGTGCCTTGATATTTCGGCCTAGCTGATTTTGTACTTCATTTTTGAACTCTTTGAACTTGTCAAAAGATTCACTCTTATGTCTCATAAGATAGACATAACCATATCTACTGAAATCATCAGTAAAGGTAATGAAGTACTGATAGCCACCTCTGGCATGTTTACTAAATGGCCCACACACATCACTGTGTATAAGGTCAAGTAAACCTGAAGCCCTTTGACCTTTGTTAAGAAAAGGAGACTTCGTCATTTTACCCATTAAACAAGCTTTGCATGTATCAATCTACTCATAGGAGAATGATCCCAGTAGTCCATGATCATGCAACCGCTTAATGCGCTTCTTGTTAATATGGCCTAAACGACTATGCCATAGCAAGGTGCTGTCATCAGCATACTTGGCTTTCTTATTATCAATGTTTTGTACAGAATATTCCAAGTCCAACATGAATAACCCATTGTAAATTGAACCAGTAGCATAAACAATATTATCAAGAGTAAGATAACACTTTGAAATCTTGCATTCAAAGGAAAACCCTTTCCTGACAAGAGCAGGAATAGAGATAATATTTTTGGTAATACTGGGTACAAAGTAACAATTGTTTAATTCTAATACAATGCCAGATGGTAATGAGATGTAATAATCCCCTATAGCAACAGCAGCAACCCGTGCCCCGTTTCCAACTCGTAGGTCCACCTCATGCTGTCCCACCTGTCTTCTTCTCTTGAGTTCCTGTACATTTGAACAAATGTGAACTCCACTTGCAGTGTCCAACACCTATGAAATAGAAGAAGAGGATATCATGACTTCAGTCACAAATATACCTGAGCCAGAAGCGATGCTTCCCTTCTTGTCTCCTTGGAGCGCTTTACAGTCCTTTTTCCAGTGACCCAGCTGGCCACAGTGGAAACATCTGTATTCCTTTGACCGCTTAACCTTCTGTTTCAGCGCCTTGTTGTAGTTCTTGACTGGGGCTTTGCCCTTCTTCCCCTTCTTCTTGTTCCTGGAAGGAACCATTAAGACAGAGGTTGAAGGCTTTCCCTTCAGAGTTTCCTCAGTAGTCAAGAGCATATTCAGCAACTCTGCCGGAGTACAGTCGATTTTGTTCATATTAAAGTTAATAATGAACGCATCGAAAGAAGGCGGGAGTGAAAGTCCCCTAAATCTAAGGGGGGTGAAACCCTAAAGTGGCGCAAACATAATGTGGGCAGCGGATGCTAGGGTTTCATAGATCTATTGCATGCTATATGATCAACATAAAAACATTCTATAGAAAGAATGAGATTCATACCGATGCCATTTCTAGATGGTGACTTGGAAGCAGAAAGCGATGTGGCTTTCCTCCAGAGGTGACGCACACAAGATGAGTCTTGGCTCCTCCTTGTCGCCCCTTGTGCTAGCAAGGATCGTCCAAGTATCCTGATCGAATGAAAGGGATGAGATCTTCTTGGCGATTTCTTTCTTCTCCTTGGCGTTCACCTTCTTCACCACACGAGAGAGAACTTGTGTCGACGAGTGGGAAGGCGAGGCGAGAAGAGGCGTCAAGAGGAGAAACGTGAGGCGTGGTCACGTTTAGAGAAGTGCTATCTAAAAATAGCATGCCACTTCTCAATATGCGATCATGGGTTTACCCCAATCGCAAACCTCTTTTCTAATGAACCATGCGCTCACTTAATGAGCTGGTTCAATTCGGTTCGGTTCAAAAACCAATCAAGCAAAGCGATCCAGTCTAGATCATGATTAAACCCTAAGGCTCCAGATCTAACCGTTGATCTCTTGATGCTTCTGATCTCACCGATCTAGCATCCATTCTCTCGATCGAAGCTTACCGATCTCAAGCCCTAATCAATCAAACATGATCAGACTAGATCTCACTTATAATCAGAGATTAAATCCCTTTAAACTGAACCTAAATAATTCAGTCCACACGATCTGACTTAAGTAAGCCATATCATCAAATTGTGCGACCCTGAGGGTTTTCTTTAAATGTCGGTAACGATAACTTACGTTATCACGATCAGTGAGGGGTATCTAGCAACACATCACTGTCTCCCGATATAAAGAAAAGAGTCTTCCAAGACTACACCCAAAACACAGCACAAGTGTGAATCCAACTCACAAGGCATACATGCTTCCTCTGCCACTGGATGTTCTTTATTGGACAAGCCTGTCAAGCTCGTAACTCCAATATGATGAGCATGATTAGATCAGATGAACACAGTCATCTGGGTATGGCCATACACTTTCTCAATCATCTCATCCAGGGGGCCCCTTTAGAACATCACACTCCAATTAAGGAGACGGCATTCCTATATCTATCACTAGTGCCCTAACATGACTCAAGCTCACCATCCAAGATAGTCTATAATCATTATGTTTCAAATGATATTGAACTACCTCAAAACAATGACAATCATCATTTAGAAACACAAGTGATCTCAAGTCAAAGGAAAAGTGCCACTTGTCTACAATCAAGGATTATTCACATTGTGACAAGCAATTGAATATCCTAGTAGGGTCTGTCCAATACATCCAATGTACCCATGAGTCTACATCTTATTCCATGCTCGAAGCATCCTATAAGATTAGAACACATATTAGTCTCAATCATATCAAGGCTGTCTCATGTTCACCAAGATATCTCGACTAAGGACTTTACTGCATGTCAGCCCAGCTGAACAGCATTGAGACATTATTCAGAAGTACACTTATTGCAGCAGATAATGTAACAAACTGAATAACAACCATGCCTTTATAAACATAAGAGTTTATTACATGATACAATCCCAAGGCCTCAAACATTAGCCTTAAGGGCATACCCCAACAATCTCCCACTTGCACTTAATCTAATGGTTGAGAAATCTCAAACCCATATTATTACAGTGCTTCTCATGCTTCTGCTGCGCCAGAGGCTTAGTAAGCGGGTCTACCAGATTGTCATCTGTATGAACCTTGCAGACTTTGATCTCGCCACGATCAATGATCTCCCTGATCAAATGAAACCGTCTCTGTATGTGCTTGGACTTCTGGTGCGACCGTGGTTCCTTTGCTTGTGCGATTGCTCCAGTGTTATCACAGAAGATAACCAAAGGATCTGCACTCGAAGGAACAACACCAAGTTCTCTCACGAACTTACGAATCCACACTGCCTCCTTGGATGCTTCCGAGGCTGCAACATACTCGGCTTCTGTTGTGGAATCAGCAACAGTTGACTGTTTGAAACTCTTCCACACCACCGCTCCTCCATTCAAGCTAAAAACATAGCCTGATTGCGATCGGAAATCATCCTGGTCAGACTGGAACGAAGCGTCAGTATATCCTTCAATACTGAGTTCTTCCTGACCACCATATATCAAGAACATATCTTTGGTCCTCCGCAGATATTTTATAATGTTCTTGACTACAATCCAGTGCGCCATACCTGGATTACTTTGGAACCGACTGGTCACGCTTAACCCGTAAGCGACGTCTGGGCGAGTACACAACATCGCATACATAATGGACCCAATAGCTGAAGCATATGGCGTTTTGTCCATTTCATCTTTCTCAGTCTGTGTTTGTGGACACTAACTCTTCGAAAGATTCAGACCATGTCTGACTGGAAGATATCCTCTTTTAGAATTCTCTAAATGAAATCTCTCCAGGACTTTATCGATGTAAGTACTCTGGCACAACCCGAGAAGCCTCTTAGATCTATCCCTGTAGATCTTCACACCTAACACATAGGCTGCTTCTCCTAGATCTTTCATCTGAAAACATTTCCTTAACCATGCCTTAACCGCATGCATTTCAGGAATATCGTTTCCAATGATCAAGATATCATCGACGTAGAGGATTAAGAAAGTAATCACGCTCCCACTAAACCTCTTATATACACACGGGTCATCCTCGTTCTTGATGAAACCAAATTCACTGACTGATTCATCAAAACGAATATTCCAGCTTCTTGATGCTTGTTTAAGTCCATAAATAGACTTCTTTAATTTGCATATTTTATGACGATCTGATGGATTAGTGAAACCTTCAGGTTGTGTCATATACACATCCTCATCCAGTTTTCCATTAAGGAAAGCGGTCTTCACATCCATCTGCCAGATCTCATAATCATAATATGCAGCTATCGCGAAAAGAATCCGAATAGACTTAAACATAGCTACAGGTGAGAAAGTTTCATCATAATCTATCCCGTAGATTTGTTTGAAACCTTTCGCAACTAGCCTGCCTTTATAGGTAACCACGTTACCATCCATGTCAATCTTCTTCTTGAAGATCCATTTACAGCCTATAGGGATAACTCCCAGAGGCGGATCAACCAAAACCCAAACTTGGTTATCTGACATGGAGTCCATCTCGGCGCTCATAGCTTCAAGCCATCTCGCTGAATCCGGTCCACTGACCGCATCCGCATAAGTTAGGGGTTCATCATTATCAATGATGTAGACTCCGTCATAGAGCTCAGGCTGTCGACGGATCCTTCCCGATCTTCGCGGTTCCCGTGATATCTGAGCCTCAGGTTGTTCAATAACCTGTTCTACCGGCTCAGGCTCATCCAACTGTGCTTGAGCACTTTGTCCTTCCTCTGGATTCTCATCCAGTTTTATTTCTCTCCCACTGGCCACTTGCAGAAGAAACTCCTTCTCAAGAAATATGGCCGTCCGAGCAACAAATACCTTGTTCTCTTTGGGATCGTAGAAATAATAACCCTTAGTTTCCTTAGGGTATCCGACAAAGATACATTTCTCAGATCTGCTCTCTAGTTTCCCAGAGGCGAGCTTTTTGACATAAGCCTCGCATCCCCAGATCCTGATAAATGTCAAGCTCGGCTGTTTCCCATACCATAACTCATATGGCGTCTTAGAAACTGCCTTGGATGGCACTCGGTTTAGTACCTTTGCAGCTGTTTCTAGTGCAAGACCCCAAAAGGAGTAAGGTAGAGTAGCCTGACTCATCATAGAACGAACCATATCAAGTAACGTTCTATTTCTCCTCTCAGACACACCATTCCATTGCGGTGTTCCTGGCGGAGTGAGCTGTGAGATAATCCCACACTCCTTCAGATAGTCAGTAAACTCTCGACTTAGGTATTCTCCACCTCGATCAGAACGAAGTGCCTTGATATTTCGGCCTAGCTGATTTTGTACTTCATTTTTGAACTCTTTGAACTTGTCAAAAGATTCACTTTTATGTCTCATAAAATAGACATACCCATATCTACTGAAATCATCAGTAAAGGTTATGAAGTACTGATAGCCACCTCTGGCATGTTTACTAAATGGCCCACACACATCACTGTGAATAAGGTCAAGTAAACCTGAAGCCCTTTGACCTTTGTTAGAAAAAGGTGACTTCGTCATTTTACCCATTAAACAAGCTTTGCATGTATCAATCTCCTCATAGGAGAATGATCCCAGCAGTCCATGATCATGCAACCGCTTAATGCGCTTCTTGTTAATATGGCCTAAACGACTATGCCATAGCAAGGTGCTGTCATCAGCATACTTGGCTTTCTTAATATCAATATTTTGTATAGAACATTCCATGTCTAACATGAATAACCCATTGTTAATTGAACCAGTTGCATAAACAATATTATCATAAGAAAGAACACACTTTGAAATATTGCATTCAAAGGAAAATCCCTTCCTGACAAGAGCAGGAATGGAGATAATATTTTTAGTAATACTGGGAACAAAGTAACAATTGTTTAGTTCTAATACAAGTCCAGATGGCAAAGAGATGAAATAATCTCCTACAGCAACAGCAGCAACCCGTGCCCCGTTTCCAATGCGTAGGTCCACCTCATGCTGTCCCACCTGTCTTCTTCTCTTGAGTTCCTGTACATTTGAACAAATGTGAACTCCACATGTAGTGTCCAACACCCATGATATAGAAGAAGAAGATATCATGACTTCCGTCACATAAATACCTGAGCCAGAAGCGATGCTTCCCCTCTTGTCTCCTTGGAGCGCTTTACAGTCCTTTTTCCAGTGACCCAGCTGGCCACAGTGGAAACATCTGTATTCCTTTGACCGCTTAACTTTTTGCTTTAGAGCCTTGCTGTAACTGTTGACAGGGGCCTTGCCCTTCTTCCCCTTCTTCTTGTTCCTAGAAGGAACCATTAAGACAGAGGTCGAAGGCTTTCCCTTCAGAGTCTCCTCAGTGGTCAAGAGCATATTCAGCAGCTCTGTCGGAGTACAGTCGATTTTGTTCATATTAAAGTTAATAATGAACGCATCGAAAGAGGGCGGGAGAGACTGTAGAATAATGTCTACAGCAAGCTCCTGATTGATGGTATGCCCCAGTTTCTCTAGAGCCTCCTTGTGCCCAATCATCTTGAGCACGTGAGCTCCCACTGGGCTCCCTTCAGCCAGTTTGCTCTGGAAGAACAGCTTTGTCAGATTATAGCGTTCTGTCCTCGCCTGTGCAGCATACAGCATCTTGAGGTTCGCTATAATCTCTATAGCCGACATTTCCTCATGCTGACGCTGCAGCGGTGGCGTCATAGACGCTAGCATCAGGCAAGCGACATCAATGCTATCATTGACGTGCTTTTCATAAGCTTCCCGAACCGCCCTTGCGGCGTTCGGAGCGGGCTGAGGCGGTATAGCTGTTGGGGTATGCCCTTAAGGCTAATGTTTGAGGCCTTGGGATTGTATTAGTATCATGTAATAAACTCTTAAGTTTATAAAGGCATGGTTATTATTCAGGTTGTTACCTTGTCTGCTGTAATAAGTGTACTTCTGAATACTGTCTCAAAGCTGTTCAGCTAGGCTGACAGGCTATATGTCCTTAGTCGAGATATCTTGGTGAACATGAGACAGCCTTGATATGATTGAGACTAATATGAGTGCTAATCTTATAGGATGCTTCGAGCATGGAATAAGACGTAGACTCATGGGTACATTGGATGTACTGGACAGACCCTACTGGGATATTCCATTGCTTGTCACAATGTGAATGATCCTTGTAAGCAGCAAGTGGCACATGTCCTCTGACTTGAGATCACTTGTGTTTCTGAATGATGATTGTCATTGTCTTGAGGTAGTTCAATATCATTTGAAACATAATGATTATAGACTATCTTGGATGGTGAGCTTGAATCAGGTTAGGGCACTAGTGATAGACATAGGATTGCCGTCTCCTTGTTTAAGGAGTGTAGTGTTCTAAGGGCCCCCCTATATGAGATGATTGAGATAGTGTATGGCCATACCCAGATGACTATGTGCATCTGATCTAATCATGCTCATCGTATTGGAGTTACAAGCTTGACCCGCTTGTCCAATAAGAACATCCAGTGGCAAAGGACACATGTATGCCTTGTGAATTGAGTCACACTTGTGCTATGGTTTGGGAGTAGTCTTGGAAGACTCTTTCCTTTATATCGGGAGACAGTGATGTGTTGCTAGATACCCCTCACTGATCGTGATAACGTAAGTTATCGTTACCGACATTTAAAGGAAACCCTCAGGGTCGCACAATTTGGTGATATGGCTTCCTTAAGTCAGATCGTGTGGACTGAATTGTTTTGGTTCAGTTTAAAGAGATTTAATCTCTGATTGTAAGTGAGATCTGGTCTGATCATGTTTGATTGATTAGAGCTTTAGATCGGTAAGCTTCGATCGAGAGAGATGATGCTAGATCGATGCGATCAGAAGCGTCAGATGATGAATGGTCAGATCTAGGACCTTGGGGTCTAATTTGATCTAGACTTAATTTATGGGCTGATTTGGTTTCGCTATTGAACCAAGGATATTGAACCGGCTCATGGGTTGAGCGCTTGGTTCAAGAGGGAGAAGAGGTTGCGTTTGGTTCATGGAAACGTGAACGCCAACTCTTAATCGTTGCCAATTTTGGAAAGTTCCAAAAGCATAACGCATATGCGTTCATGGCTTGATGTCTCTCTAATGTTTTTCGGTTTTGCTTCTTGGACGTGGTTTTGGAACGGCTTGCTCGTGTGGAAGGCATCGTTCTTGCGCCAAGGAAGAAGAGCTCTCGAAAAGAAGGAAGCCCTTTTCATCTAATCTCCTACACACGGTTGGAAAAGCTTGGCAATCTTGCTAGCACAAGAGTTGCGCAAGGAGGAAGCTTTCATCCCTTGTGTGTGATTTCTTTGGAGAAGATCCCTTCGATCTTTCTTCTTCCAAGCCGCACCTTCCCATGGCCATGGTAATGAATCTCTCACTTGTTATTCAAGTTGATTATATGAAAGTATAGAATGCGATCTTATGTGGAAACCCTAATTCCGCTGCTATGAGAAAGAAACATATGACTTGCGCCCCCCTCATGAAAGGGGTTCTTCTCACAATAGGTTTTGCGCTCCCCTCCTGAAAGGGTCCCATCAATTGGTATCAGAGCCAATCTATACTTTTTCATATGATTGCTTGCGGTTCTAATGAATAGATCATCATGTTTGATCCATGAATATGTTGGTGAATAGATCTAAAGGTGATTGCTCACATGCCGAAACCTACATGCTAGTTTAGAACTTAGATGTATGTTTCTTCATGAGTTGCGCAAGATGTATGTTTCTTCATGAGTTGCGCATGTTGTTGTGTTGGCGCATGATAAGTATGTTGAATGGTTGAATGATATTTCATCAAATCTTATACCTACTTGCGCGCAAACATTTAGATCTATATGCATCTACTATAAACCCTTAGATGGGTTGATGGGGCTGAAGTCACCTCTAGGTTAGATCCATTAGTCTGATCAGACCATCTGACAGCTCAGATGGGTTAACCTGATAGCACCTATGCGCAAGCACAAGGTGGCTATAGGTTGACTGCATCTAGGGCGTGTAGCGAGGTCTGGTTGAGACACTACTGAACACACTTGAGTTAGGCCCGGGGTCACACCCGCTTGCCAAAACTCATGGGGGTAGTTCAGCCCTTGGCGCATGCATGGTTGACCATTAGGTCAACTCGGGTCAGTTAGGACTCGGTGCATGCAAGGGCAAAGGATCTAACTAGATGGATGAGTGGATCCCCATCAATGCACCATTGTAAGGTTGTAGGGCTCATAAGGAAATTAAAATTGATGCCATGGGGTTTTCAAAACTTTTAATTTCAAGATGATTGGATCACATGTTGATTGAACCATATGCTTGTCTATTTAGTCTTATGTGGGTTGCCCAATTGTGTGCTGTGTTGGGGCCTGCGTGCCTGGACTTAAAAAAAATTGTAAATTAATTTGTGATCTGCGAATCACATTGTACTTAATTTATAATATGTTGTTGACCTGCGAGTCAATCTTGTCTAGATAGATCAAATGTACTTTGATTAGACAAGAACAAAGGCACACATCCAAGAGGGGCATTCACCTGGTGGTGCACCTGTGGTGCTCTTGGCGCTAGGGCACTGGGTTGGACCAGATGAGATGCAATGAAGCTCAAGTGAAGACTTAAGTAATATTAAGGTCTTACTAGGGTTCATGGGCTTTTACCACATAAGATCATGCTTTCTACTTATTGCTAATAATTAGAATTGCATATTTATGTTTATCTTCTGCTATAGCCATAGGACATGCCTGATAGTAAGAAGATAAAAGACCGTTAAAATCCAACGCTAACATATCAAGCTCGTAAGCCTTCTGACGCGAAACCTCACCTTTCTGACTATCGTTGGAGCCGTGTTGAACCCACTCAGTGGGCACGTCCATCTATCTTCAGACGGTGCTGGATTTCACCTGCGTGTTACAGAGTTGGGATTTATCCCCTCTCGTTGCTCAGCATAGCACGTGGTGGTCCAGGGAGTAGGTCAGGTCAGCTTGACCATGTAGACTACATATGTGGCGCATATGGTAGCACATGGAGGCAGCCATCTCTGGGATCAGAGACTGTGTTGTACCAACTCAGTTGGCACAGTCTGCTGGATTGCCAAGATGAAGGGGAATCGCACGGGTTGGCGATTGGCTGGGAGAGCCTACCAGAAACTAGTGCTTGTCATCTCTGTGCATCTTATCTCGCCTGAGCGGGACGCGGAGACCAAGTATGAAATCTGGATCCCATCTCACTAAAAGAGTGTTACTCTTTCGGACTGTTTACTGGATTTTTCAGTCAGACAAAATAGTGAGAAAAGAATCTTTCTTAAGTCCTGGATTGATTCTGAAACATTGATACTAACCTTGCTGTTCTTGCTTGTTGTAGATTCCTGCAGCAACGAACACCATGAGCTTCAATGTGCGATCCCTACTGGAAAGGGAGAAGTTTGCTGGGCCGAACTTCTCTGACTGGTTCAGACACCTTAAGATCGTTCTTAAGGCAGAGAGGAAACTGTATGTCCTCGAGACGGCGATACCGCCGCAGCCCGCTCCGAACGCCGCAAGGGCGGTTCGGGATGCCTATGAAAAGCACGTCAATGATAGCATTGATGTCGCTTGCCTGATGCTAGCGTCTATGACGCCACCGCTGCAGCGTCAGCATGAGGATATGTCGGCTATAGAAATTATAGCGAACCTCAAGATGCTGTATGCTGCACAGGCGAGGACAGAACGCTATAATCTGACAAAGCTCTTCTTTCAGAGCAAACTGGCTGAGGGGAGCCCAGTGGGAGCTCACGTGCTCAAGATGATTGGGCACAAGGAGGCTCTGGAGAAACTGGGGCATACCGTCAACCAGGAGCTTGCTGTAGATATTATTCTGCAGTCTCTTCCGCCTTCTTTCGATGCGTTCATCATTAACTTTAATATGAACAAAATCGATTGTACGCCGGCAGAGCTGCTGAATATGCTCTTGACTACTGAGGAAACTCTGAAGGGCAAGCCTTCAACCTCTGTCTTAATGGTTCCTTTTAGGAACAAGAAGAAGGGGAAGAAGGGCAAGGCCCCTGTCAAGAATTACAGCAAGGCCCTGAAACAGAAGGTGAAGCGGTCGAAGGACAACAGGTGTTTCCACTGTGGCCAGCTGGGTCACTGGAAAAAGGACTGTAAAGCGCTCCAAGGAGATAAGAGGGGAAGCATCGCTTCTGGCTCAGGTATATACGTGACGGAAGTCATGGTTTCATCTTCTTCTATATCATGGGTGTTGGACACTGCATGTGGAGTTCACATTTGTTCAAATGTGCAGGAACTCAAGAGAAGAAGGCAGGTGGGACAGCATGAGGTAGACCTACGCGTTGGAAACGGGGCACGGGTTGCTGCGGTTGCTGTAGGAGACTATTTCATTACTTTACCATCTGGCATTGTATTAGAATTAAACAATTGTTATTTTGTACCCAGTATTACCAAGAATATTATCTCTATTCCTGCTCTTGTCAGGAAAGGATTTGCCTTTGAATGCAAGATTTCAAAGTGTATTTTGACTTATGATAATATTGTGTATGCCACTGGTTCAATTAACAATGGGTTATTCATGTTGGACATGGAATATTCTATACAAAACATTGATAATAAGAAAGCCAAGTATGCTGATGACAGCACCTTGCTATGGCATAGTCGTTTAGGCCATATAAACGAGAAGCGCATTAAGCGGTTGCATGAACATGGACTGCTGGGATCATTCTCCTATGAGGAGATTGATACATGCAAAGCTTGTTTGATGGGTAAAATGACGAAGTCTCCTTTTCCTCACAAAGGTCAGAGGACTTCAGGTTTACTTGACCTTATACACAGTGATGTGTGTGGGCCATTTAGTAAACATGCCAGAGGTGGCTATCAGTACTTCATTACCTTTACTGATGATTTCAGTAGGTATGGGTATGTCTATTTGATGAGACATAAAAGTGAATCTTTTGACAAGTTCAAAGAGTTCAAAAATGAAGTACAAAATCAGTTAGGCAGAAATATCAAGGCACTTCGTTCTGATCGAGGTGGTGAATACCTAAGTCATGCATTTACTGACTATCTGAAAGAGTGTGGGATTATCTCACAGCTCACTCCGCCAGGAACACCGCAATGGAATGGTGTGTCCGAGAGGAGAAATAGAACGTTACTTGATATGGTTCGTTCTATGATGAGTCAGGCTACTCTTCCATACTCCTTTTGGGGTTTTGCACTGGAAACAGCTGCAAAGGTACTAAACCGAGTGCCATCCAAGGCAGTTTCAAAGACGCCATATGAGTTATGGTACGGGAAACAGCCTAGCTTGACGTTTATCAGGATCTGGGGTTGCGAGGCTTATGTCAAAAAGCTCGCCTCTGGGAAACTAGAGAGCAGATCTGATAAATGTATCTTTGTCGGTTACCCTAAGGAAACTAAGGGTTATTATTTCTACGATCCCAAAGAGAACAAGATATTTGTTGCTCGGACGGCCATATTTCTTGAGAAGGAGTTTCTTCTGCAAGAGGCCAGTGGGAGAGAAATAAAGCTGGATGAGATTCCAGAGGAAGGACAAAGTAGTCAGGCAGAGTTGGATGTGCCTGAGCCAGTAGATCAGGTTACTGAACAACCTGAGGCTCAGATATCACGGGAACCGCGAAGATCGGGTAGGATCCGTCGACAGCCTGAGCGCTATGACGGAGTCTACATCATTGATAATGATGAACCCCTAACTTATGCGGATGCGGTCAGTGGACCGGAGTCAGCTAGATGGCTTGATGCTATGCGAGCCGAGATGGACTCCATGTCAGATAACCAAGTCTGGGATTTGGTTGATCCGCCTCCGGGAGTAATCCCTATAGGCTGTAAATGGATCTTCAAGAAGAAGATTGACATGGATGGTAACGTGGTTACCTATAAAGGCAGGCTAGTTGCGAAAGGTTTCAAACAAATCTACGGGATAGATTATGATGAAACTTTCTCTCCTGTAGCCATGTTTAAGTCTATTCGGATTCTTTTCGCGATAGCTGCATATTACGATTATGAGATCTGGCAGATGGATGTGAAAACAGCTTTCCTTAATGGAAATCTGGATGAGGATGTGTATATGACACAACCGGAAGGTTTCAACAATCCAGCAGATCGTCATAAAATATGCAAGTTAAAGAAGTCCATATATGGACTTAAACAAGCATCAAGAAGCTGGAATATTCGTTTTGATGAATCAATCTCTGAGTTTGGTTTCATCAAGAACGAAGATGACCCGTGTGTATATAAGAGGTTTAGTGGGAGCGTAATTACATTCCTAATCCTCTACGTCGATGATATCTTAATCATTGGAAATGATATTCCTGAATTGCATGCTGTTAAGGCATGGTTAGGAAAATGTTTCCAGATGAAAGATTTAGGAGAAGCAGCCTATGTACTAGGTGTGAAGATCTACAGGGATAGATCTAAAAGGCTTCTCGGGCTGTGCCAGAGTACTTACATCGATAAGGTCCTGGAGAGATTCCATTTAGAGAATTCTAAACGTGGATATCTTCCAGTCAGACATGGTCTGAATCTTTCGAAGAGTCAGTGTCCACAAACACAGACTGAGAAAGATGAAATGGACAATACGCCTTATGCTTCGGCTATTGGGTCCATTATGTATGCGATGTTGTGTACTCGCCCAGACGTCGCTTACGGGTTAAGCGTGACCAGTCGATTCCAAAGTAATCCAGGTTTGGCGCACTGGATTGCGGTCAAGAACATTTTAAAATATCTGCGGAGGACCAAAGATATGTTCTTGGTATATGGTGGTCAGGAAGAACTCAGTATAGAGGGATATACTGACGCTTCATTCCAGTCGGACCAGGATGATTTCCGATCGCAATCAGGCTATGTTTTTAGCTTGAATGGTGGAGCAGTGGTGTGGAAGAGTTTCAAACAGTCAACTGTTGCTGATTCCACAACAGAAGCCGAGTATGTTGCAGCCTCGGAAGCATCTAAGGAGGCAGTGTGGATTCGTAAGTTCGTGAGAGAACTTGGTGTCGTTCCTTCGAGTGCAGATCCTTTGGTTATCTTCTGTGATAACACTGGAGCCATCGCACAAGCAAAGGAACCGCGGTCGCACCAGAAGTCCAAGCACATACAGAGACGGTTTCACTTGATCCGGGAGATCATTGATCGAGGCGAGATCAAAATATGCAAGGTTCATACAGATGACAATCTGGCAGACCCACTTACCAAGCCTCTGGCGCAGCAGAAGCATGTGAAGCACTGTAATAATATGGGTTTGAGATTTCTCAACCATTAGATTAAGTGCAAGTGGGAGATTGTTGGGGTATGCCCTTAAGGCTAATGTTTGAGGCCTTGGGATTGTATTAGTATCATGTAATAAACTCTTAAGTTTATAAAGGCATGGTTATTATTCAGGTTGTTACCTTGTCTGCTGTAATAAGTGTACTTCTGAATACTGTCTCAAAGCTATTCAGCTAGGCTGACAGGCTATATGTCCTTAGTCGAGATATCTTGGTGAACATGAGACAGCCTTGATATGATTGAGACTAATATGAGTGCTAATCTTATAGGATGCTTCGAGCATGGAATAAGACGTAGACTCATGGGTACATTGGATGTACTGGACAGACCCTACTGGGATATTCCATTGCTTGTCACAATGTGAATGATCCTTGTAAGCAGCAAGTGGCACATGTCCTCTGACTTGAGATCACTTGTGTTTCTGAATGATGATTGTCATTGTCTTGAGGTAGTTCAATATCATTTGAAACATAATGATTATAGACTATCTTGGATGGTGAGCTTGAATCAGGTTAGGGCACTAGTGATAGACATAGGATTGCCGTCTCCTTGTTTAAGGAGTGTAGTGTTCTAAGGGCCCCCCTATATGAGATGATTGAGATAGTGTATGGCCATACCCAGATGACTATGTGCATCTGATCTAATCATGCTCATCGTATTGGAGTTACAAGCTTGACCCGCTTGTCCAATAAGAACATCCAGTGGCAAAGGACACATGTATGCCTTGTGAATTGAGTCACACTTGTGCTATGGTTTGGGAGTAGTCTTGGAAGACTCTTTCCTTTATATCGGGAGACAGTGATGTGTTGCTAGATACCCCTCACTGATCGTGATAACGTAAGTTATCGTTACCGACATTTAAAGGAAACCCTCAGGGTCGCACAATTTGGTGATATGGCTTCCTTAAGTCAGATCGTGTGGACTGAATTGTTTTGGTTCAGTTTAAAGAGATTTAATCTCTGATTGTAAGTGAGATCTGGTCTGATCATGTTTGATTGATTAGAGCTTTAGATCGGTAAGCTTCGATCGAGAGAGATGATGCTAGATCGATGCGATCAGAAGCGTCAGATGATGAATGGTTAGATCTAGGACCTTGGGGTCTAATTTGATCTAGACTTAATTTATGGGCTGATTTGGTTTCGCTATTGAACCAAGGATATTGAACCGGCTCATGGGTTGAGCGCTTGGTTCAAGAGGGAGAAGAGGTTGCGTTTGGTTCATGGAAACGTGAACGCCAACTCTTAATCGTTGCCAATTTTGGAAAGTTCCAAAAGCATAACGCATATGCGTTCATGGCTTGATGTCTCTCTAATGTTTTTCGGTTTTGCTTCTTGGACGTGGTTTTGGAACGGCTTGCTCGTGTGGAAGGCATCGTTCTTGCGCCAAGGAAGAAGAGCTCTCGAAAAGAAGGAAGCCCTTTTCATCTAATCTCCTACACACGGTTGGAAAAGCTTGGCAATCTTGCTAGCACAAGAGTTGCGCAAGGAGGAAGCTTTCATCCCTTGTGTGTGATTTCTTTGGAGAAGATCCCTTCGATCTTTCTTCTTCCAAGCCGCACCTTCCCATGGCCATGGTAATGAATCTCTCACTTGTTATTCAAGTTGATTATATGAAAGTATAGAATGCGATCTTATGTGGAAACCCTAATTCCGCTGCTATGAGAAAGAAACATATGACTTGCGCCCCCCTCATGAAAGGGGTTCTTCTCACAATAGGTTTTGCGCTCCCCTCCTGAAAGGGTCCCATCAATAGCCGTCTCGAGGACATACAGTTTCCTCTCTGCCTTAAGAACAATCTTAAGGTGTCCGTACCAGTCTGAGAAGTTCGGCCCAGCAAACTTCTCCCTTTCCAGTAGGGATCGCACATTGAAGCTCATGGTGTTCGTTGCTGCAGGTATCTACAACAATGCAAGAACAGCAAGGTCAGTATCAATGTTAAGAATCAATCAGGACTTAAGAATGATTCTTTTTCTCACTATTTTATCTGGCTGAAAAATCCAGCAAAATAGCCCGAAAGAGTAGAACTCTTTTAGTGAGATGGGATCCAGATTTCATACTTGGTCTCCGCGTCCCGCTTAGGCGAGATAAGATGCACAGAGAGTACAAGCACTAATCTCTGGTAGGCTGTCCCAGCCAATCGCCAACCCGTGCGATTCCCCTTCATCTGGGCAATCCAGCAGACTGTGCCAACTGAGTTGGTACAACACAGTCTCTGACCCCACAGATGGCTGCCTCCATGTGCTACCATATGCGCCACATATGTAGCCTACATGGTCAAGCTGACCCGACCTACTCCCTGGACCACCACGTGCTATGCTGAGCAACGAGAAGCGATAAATCCCTTCTCTGTAACACGCAGGTGTAATCCCGCACCGTCTGAAGATAGATGGACGTGCCCACTGAGTGGGTACAACACGGCTCCAACGATAGTCAGAACAGTGAGGTTTCGCGTCAGAAGGCTTACGAGCTTGATATTTTAGCGTTGGATTTTAACGGTCTTTTATCTTCTTCACTATCATGCAATTCCTATGGTGATAGCAGAAGATAAATTAATCATGCTGTTCTACTTATATAAGCAATAAAAGAAAGCATGGATCTTATGTGGTAAAAGCCCATAGCCTAAGTAAGACCTTAATTAACTTAAGTCTTCACTTGCTTTTCTTCATGGGACTTTTGCTGCTCATCTGGCCCAAACCAGGGCCCAAGCGCCATTTGCAGCTCAGGTGCGCCTACCAGGGAAAATGCGCCTGGTCCCAGAGTCGAACCCTGGACCTCCCACCTGGTCTAGCCACTGCTGCATGCGCCTCTGCCAAGTGTGCTCTGTGCTCTTGTCTGATTAACTTACAAATTAATCTATCTAGACAAGATTGACACGCAGGTCAATAACATTTTATAAATTAAATAACATGTGATGCGCAAATCACAATAACTATTAATTTACATTTAAGTTCCAGGCACGCAGGCCCCAGCACAGCACACAATTAAACGGGCAGCCCACATAAGATGAAATAAACAAGCAAATGGCATCAAATATCATGTGATCCAATCAGGAAAATAAAATTTTTGAAAAACCCCATTGGCATCAATTTTAATTTCCTTATTTGCCCTGTTGCCTTACAATGGTCCATTAATAGGGATCCACTCATCAATCTAGTCAGATCCATTGCCCTTGCATGCACCAAGTCCTAACTGACTTGAGTCGACCAAATGGTCAACCATGCATGCGCCAGGGCTGAACGACCACAATGAGGTCTGGCAGGCGGGTGTGACCCCGGGCCTAACTCATGTGCGTTCATAGGGTGTCTCAACCAGACATCGCTACACGCCGTCTGCAGTCGACCTATAGCCACCTCAGGCTTGCGCCAAGGTGCTATCTGGTCGACCCATCTAGGCTGTCAGATAGTCTGATCAGACTGTTTGGATCTACTAGAAGATGACTTCAACCCTAATAACCCGTCTAAGGGTTTAAAGCAGGCACTAGTTAGATCTAATGTGAGTCGCGCAAGAGTTTTGTTTTTCAGAAAAACCAAAGCATGCGCCAACTAAAGGAAACAAATACTAAGTTTCGACATGCACAAAGTATCATGTAAACTTTCGCATAAACTATAGATCTAACCCATAAGCGCAACCAAAGAAGCATCATTCATGCGCCACAAATAACTAAACATGCGACAAGACAAGCATGTAAAATTTTCGCATGAAGATAACCCTAAAAGTATTCAGCTTGCGCAAACATGGATCACAATACATAACTTAAATCAATCATATGAATCATGCATTAAACATGGCTCTGATACCAATTGAAAGTCCCCTAAATCTAAGGGGGGCGAAACCCTAAAGTGGCGCAAACATAATGTGGGCAGCGGATGCTAGGGTTTCATAGATCTATTGCATGCTATATGATCAACATAAAAACATTCTATAGAAAGAATGAGATTCATACCGATGCCATTTCTAGATGGCGACTTGGAAGCAGAAAGCGATGTGGCTTTCCTCCAGAGGTGACGCACACAAGATGAGTCTTGGCTCCTCCTTGTCGCCCCTTGTGCTAGCAAGGATCGTCCAAGTATCCTGATCGAATGAAAGGGATGAGATCTTCTTGGCGATTTCTTTCTTCTCCTTGGCGTTCACCTTCTTCACCACACGAGAGAGAACTTGTGTCGACGAGTGGGAAGGCGAGGCGAGAAGAGGCGTCAAGAGGAGAAACGTGAGGCGTGGTCACGTTTAGAGAAGTGCTATCTAAAAATAGCATGCCACTTCTCAATATGCGATCATGGGTTTACCCCAATCGCAAACCTCTTTTCTAATGAACCATGCGCTCACTTAATGAGCTGGTTCAATTCGGTTCGGTTCAAAAACCAATCAAGCCAAGCGATTGAAAGAACCCCTTTCTAGAGGGGGGCGAAACCCAGCATGGCGCATTATAAACATTTAGGCAGCGGATTAGGGTTCATGGATCGGCTTCATGTGATATGATCAACCATAAAAATTCGATTGCATAGAAGAGATAAAACTCATACCATAGCCATTTCAAGATGGCGTCTAGGAAGCAAAGATCAAAGCAGATCTTCTCCAGAGGTGACGCACACAGTTGATGTCGCCTACTCCTCTTTGCGATTCTTGTGCTAGCAAGATCCAAAGAAGTCTTTGATCGAAATGGAAAGGGAAGGAGATCTTTTTCTCTTTGCCGAATTCTCCTCAAGCTCCAAGGCGCCGTCACCCAAAAGAACGAGAGGAATATATGTTCAAGAGGCGAGAATAGAGAACCCTCTCTATTCGAACGTGAGAGTCATGGTTGCTAAAAATAGCACCACTCACCGCCCAACATGTTCACGCTAAGTGAACTTGTCGCCTAGTCTTGAACCATTTTGGTTCAATTTAATTTTGGTTCAATAACCAAATAAACCAATCGACATGGCCTAGATCACATTAAAACCCTAAGGTTCCAGATCTAACCGTTCATCTCTTTGATGCTCCTGATCTGACCGATCTAGCATCCATTCTCTCGATCGAAGCTTACCGATCTCAAGCCCTAATCAATCAAACATGATCAGACTAGATCTCACTTACAATCAGAGATTAAATCCCTTTAAACTGAACCTGAACAATTCAGTCCACACGATCTGACTTAAGTAAGCCATATCATCAATTGTGCGACCCTGAGGGTTTCCTTAAAACGTCGGTAACGACAATTCACATTATCACGATCAGTGAGGGGTATCTAGCAACACATCACTGTCTCCCGATATCAAGGAAAGAGTCTTCCAAGACTACACCCAAAAACAGCACAAGTGTGAATCAATTCACAAGGCATGCATATTTCCTTTACCACTGGATGTTCTTATTGGACAAGCCTGTCAAGCTCGTAACTCCAATATGATGAGCATGATTAGAACAGATGAACACTGTCACCTGGGTATGGCCATACACTTTCTCAATCATCTCATCCAGGGGGCCCCTTTAGAACATCACACTCCTTCAACAAGGAGACGGCAATCCTATGTCTATCACTAGTGCTCTAACCTGACTCAAGCTCACCATCCAAGATAGTCTATAATCATTATGTTTCAAATGATATTGAACCATCTCAAAACAATGACAATCATCATTTAGAAAACACAAGTGATCTCAAGTCAGAGGAAATGTGCCACTTGTCTTAATCAAGGAACATTCACATTGTGACAAACAATTGAACATCCTAGTAGGGTCTGTCCAGTACATCCAATGTACCCATGAGTCTACATCTTATTCCATGCTCGAAGCATCCTATAAGATTAGAACACATATTAGTCTTAACCATATCAAGGCTGTCTCATGTTCACCAAGATACATCGACTAAGGACATAATAGCATGTCAGCCCAGCTGAACAGCTTTGAGACATTATTCAGAAGAACATATATTGCAGCAGACAATGTAAACAACCGAATAATAACCATGCCTTTATAAACATAACAGTTTATTACATGATACAGATACATTCCCACAGGCCTCAAACATTAGCCTTAAGGGCATACCCCAACAATCTCCCACTTGCACTTAATCTAATGGTTGAGAAATCTCAAACCCATATTATTACAGTGCTTCTCATGCTTCTGCTGCGCCAGAGGCTTGGTAAGCGGGTCTGCCAGATTGTCATCTGTATGAACCTTGCATACTTTGATCTCGCCACGATCTATGATCTCCCTGATCAAATGAAACCGTCTCAGTATGTGCTTGGACTTCTGGTGCGACCGTGGTTCCTTTGCTTGTGCGATTGCTCCAGTGTTATCACAGAAGATAACCAAAGGATCGACACTCGAAGGAACAACACCAAGTTCTCTCACGAACTTACGAATCCAGACTGCCTCCTTGGATGCTTCCGAGGCTGCAACATACTCGGCTTCTGTTGTGGAATCAGCAACAGTTGACTGTTTGAAACTTTTCCACACCACTGCTCCTCCATTCAAGCTAAAAACATAGCCTGATTGCGATCGGAAATCATCCTGGTCAGACTGGAACGAAGCGTCAGTATATCCTTCAATACTGAGTTCTTCCTGACCACCATATATCAAGAACATATCTTTGGTCCTCCGCAGATATTTTAAGATGTTCTTGACTGCAATCCAGTGCGCCATACCTGGATTACTCTGGTAACGACTGGTTACGCTTAACCCGTAAGCGACGTCTGGGCGAGTACACAACATCGCATACATAATGGAACCAATAGCCGAAGCATAAGGCGTATTGTCCATTTCATCTTTCTCAGTCTGTGTTTGTGGACACTGACTCTTCGAAAGATTCAGACCATGTCTGACTGGAAGATATCCACGTTTAGAATTCTCTAAATGAAATCTCTCCAGGACCTTATCGATGTAAGTACTCTGGCACAGCCCGAGAAGCCTCTTAGATCTATCCCTGTAGATCTTCACACCTAACACATAGGCTGCTTCTCCTAAATCTTTCATCTGGAAACACTTCCTCAGCCATGCTTTAACAGCATGCATTTCAGGAATGTCATTTCCAATGATCAAGATGTCATCGACGTAGAGGACTAGGAAAGTAATCACGCTCCCACTAAACCTCTTATATACACACGGGTCATCCTCGTTCTTGATGAAACCAAATTCAGTGACTGATTCATCAAAACGAATATTCCAGCTTCTCGATGCTTGTTTAAGTCCATAAATGGACTTCTTTAACTTGCATATCTTATGACGATCTGATGGATTAGTGAAACCCTCTGGTTGTGTCATGTACACATCCTCATCCAGATTTCCATTAAGGAAAGCTGTTTTCACATCCATCTGCCAAATCTCATAATCATAATATGCAGCTATCACGAAAAGAATCCGAATAGACTTAAACATGGCTACAGGTGAGAAAGTTTCATCATAATCTTTCCCGTAGATTTGTTTGAAACCTTTCGCAACTAGCCTGCCTTTATAGGTAACCACGTTACCATCCATGTCAATCTTCTTCTTGAAGATCCATTTACAGCCTATAGGGATAACTCCCGAAGGCGGATCAACCAAATCCCAGACTTGGTTATCTGACATGGAGTCCATCTCGGCGCGCATAGCCTCAAGCCATCTTGCTGACTCCGGTCCACTGACCGCATCCGCATAAGTGAGGGGTTCATCATTATCAATGATGTAGACTCCGTCATAGCGCTCAGGCTGTCGACGGATCCTACCCGATCTTCGCGGTTACCGTGATATCTGAGCCTCAGGTTGTTCAATAACCTGTTCTACCGGCTCAGGCTCATCCAACTGTGCTTGGTCACTTTGTCCTTCTTCTGGATTCTCATCCAGCTTTATTTCTCTCCCACTGGCCTCTTGCAGAAGAAACTCCTTCTCAAGAAATATGGCCGTCCGAGCAACAAAAACCTTGTTCTCCTTGGGATCGTAGAAATAATAACCCTTAGTTTCCTTAGGGTAACCGACAAAGATACATTTGTCAGATCTGCTCTCTAGTTTCCCAGAGGCGAGCTTTTTGACATAAGCCTCGCAGCCCCAGATCCTGATAAATGTCAAGCTCGGCTGTTTCCCATACCATAACTCATATGGCGTCTTTGAAACTGCCTTGGATGGCACTCGGTTTAGTACCTTTGCAGCTGTTTCCAGCGCAAAACCCCAAAAGGAGTATGGAAGAGTAGCCTGACTCATCATAGAACGAACCATATCAAGTAGCGTTCTATTTCTCCTCTCGGACACACCATTCCATTGCGGTGTTCCTGGCGGAGTGAGCTGTGAGATGATCCCACACTCCTTCAGATAGTCAGTAAACGTATGACTTAGGTATTCACCACCTCGATCTGAGCGAAGTGCCTTGATATTTCGGCCTAGCTGATTCTGTACTTCATTCTTGAACTCTTTGAACTTGTCAAAAGATTCACTCTTATGTCTCATCAGATAGACATACCCGTATCTACTGAAATCATCAGTAAAGGTAATGAAGTACTGATAGCCACCTCTGGCATGTTTACCAAATGGCCCACACACATCACTGTGTATAAGGTCAAGTAAACCTGAAGCCCTTTGACCTTTGTGAGGAAAAGGTGACTTCGTCATTTTACCCATCAAACAAGCTTTGCATGTATCAATCTCCTTATAGGAGAATGATCCCAGCAGTCCATGATCATGCAACCGCTTAATGCGTTTCTCGTTAATATGGCCTAAACGACTATGCCATAGCAAGGTGCTGTCATCAGCATACTTGGCTTTCTTAATATCAATTTGCTGTATCGAACATTCCATGTCCAACATGTATAACCCATTGTTAATTGAACCAGTTGCATAAACAATATTATCAAAAGACAAAATACACTTTGAAATATTGCATTCAAAGGAAAATCCCTTCCTGACAAGAGCAGGAATGGAGATAATATTTTTAGTTATACTGGGAACAAAGTAACAATTGTCTAGTTCCAATACAAGTCCAGATGGTAAAGAAATGAAATAGTCTCCTACAGCAACAGCAGCAACCCGTGCCCCGTTTCCAACTCGTAGGTCCACCTCATGCTGTCCCACCTGCCTTCTTCTCTTGAGTTCCTGTACATTTGAACAAATGTGAACTCCACATGCAGTGTCCAACACCCATGATATAGAAGAAGAAAACATGACCTCAGTCATGAATATACCTGAGCCAGAAGCAAAGCTTCCCCTCTTATCTCCTTGGAGCGCTTTACAGTCCTTTTTCCAGTGACCCAGCTGGCCACAGTGGAAACACCTGTATTCCTTGGACCGCTTCACCTTCTACTTCAGAGCCTTGCTGTAATTCTTGACCGGGGCCTTGCCCTTCTTCCCCTTCTTCTTGTTCCTTGAAGGAACCATCAAGACAGAGGTCGAAGGCTTACCCTTCAGAGTCTCCTCAGTGGTCAAGAGCATATTCAGCAGCTCTGCCGGAGTACAATCGATTTTGTTCATATTAAAATTAATAATGAACGCGTCGAATGATGGCGGGAGAGACTGCAGAATAATGTCCACAGCAAGCTCCTGGTTAATGGTATGCCCCAGTTTCTCTAGAGCCTCCTTGTGCCCAATCATCTTGAGCACGTGAGCTCCCACTGGGCTCCCTTCAGCCAGTTTGCTCTGAAAGAAGAGCTTAGTCAAATTATAGCGTTCAGTCCTCGCCTGTGCAGCATACAGCATCTTGAGGTTTGCTATAATCTGTATAGCTGACATATCCTCATGCTGACGCTGCAGCGGTGGCGTCATAGACGCTAGCATCAGGCAAGCGACATCAATGCTATCATTGACGTGCTTTTCATAGGCTTCCCGAACCGCCCTTGCGGCGTTCGGAGCGGGCTGCGGCGGTATCGCCGTCTCGAGGACATACAGTTTCCTCTCTGCCTTAAGAACGATCTTAAGGTGTCCAAACCAGTCAGAGAAGTTCGGCCCAGCAAACTTCTCCCTTTCCAGTAGGGATCGCACATTGAAGTTCATGGTGTTCGTTGCTGCAGGTATCTACAACAATGCAAGAACAGCAAGGTCAGTATCAATGTATAAGAATCGATCAGGACTTAAGAAAGATTCCTTTTTCTCACTATTTTATCAGGCGTGAAAAATCCAGCAAAACAGCCCGAAAGAGTAGAACTCTTTTAGTGAGATGGGATCCAGATTTCATACTTGGTCTCCGCGTCCCGCTCAGGCGAGATAAGATACACAGAGAGTACAAGCACTAGTTTCTGGTAGGCAGTCCCTGCCGATCGCCAACCCGTGCGATTCCCCTTCATCTGGGCAGTCCAGCAGACTGTGCCAACTGAGTTGGTACAACACAATCTTTGACCCCACAGATGGCTGCCTCCATGTGCTACCATATGCGCCACATATGTAGCCTACACGGTCAAGCTTACCCGACCTACTCCCTGGACCACCACGTGCTATGCTGAGCAACGAGAAGGGATAAATCCCTACTCTGTAACACACAGGTGTAATCCCGCACCGTCTGAAGATAGATGGACGTGCCCACTGAGTGGGTACAACACGGCTCCAACGATAATCAGAACAGTGAGGTTTCGCGTCAGAAGGCTTACGAGCTTGATATTTCTGCGTTGGATTTTAACGGTCTATTATCTTCTTGCCTATCATGCAATTCCTATGGTGATAGCAGAAGATAATTTAATCATGCAATTCTAATATTAAGCAATAAAAGAAAGCATGAATCTTATGTGGTAAAAGCCCATAGCCCTAGAAGACCTTAACCTAACTTAAGTCTTCATTTGCTCTTCATGGGTCTTTAGCTGCCCATCTGGCCCAAACCAGGGCCTAAGCGCCATCTGCAGCTCTGGTGCGCCTACCAGGGAATATGCGCCTGGTCCCAGAGTCGAACCCTGGACCTCCCACCTGGTCAAGCCTTTGCTGCAAGCGCCTTTGCCAAGTGTGCTCTGTGCTCTTGTCTAATTAAATTACAAATTTAACTATCTAGACAAGAGTGACACGCAGGTCACTTACATTTATAAATTAAAACACAGTGATACGCAGATCACAATAATTAATTTACAATTTTTAATACAGGCACGCAGGCCCCAGCACAGCACACATTAATAACGGGCAGCCCACATAAGACTAAATAAACAAACATATGCATCAATCAAAAACCATGTGATCCATAAAAATTAAAATTTTCGAAAACCCCTTGGGATCAATTTTAATTTTTCCTTATTTGCTCTACAACCTTACAATGGTCCATTACTAGGGATCCACTCATCCAACCTAGTCAGATCCACTGCCCTTGCATGCACCAAGTCCTAACTGACTTGAGTCGACCATAAGGTCAACCATGCATGCGCCAAGGCTGAACAACCACACTGAGGTCTGGCAAACGGGCGTGACCCCGGGCCTAACTCAGGTGTGTTCACAAGTTGTCTCAATCAGACATCGCTACACGCCTTTGATGCAGTCGACCTATAGCCACCTTTAGCATGCGCCAAGGTGCTATCTGGTCAACCCATCTAGGCTGTCAGATGGTCTGATCAGACTGTTTGGATCCGACCTAGGGGATGACTTCAACCCTAATAACCCATCTAAGGGTTTAATGTAGGCGCATTAGATCTAGGTGAATCGCGCATGTGATCAAGGTTTTAAGAAAACTTACAAGAACATGCGCAAACAACAACATGCGCAAAAGAGAAAATAACTTTCGCCATCTTACAACTATCAGCATAAGACATCGCATGTAACCTATAGATCTATCAACTTGCGCATACATGGATCATATGACATATCATGGCAATCATAAACAAGCATGAAACAACGCTCTGATACCAATTGAAAGAACCCCTTTCTAGAGGGGGGCGAAACCCAGCATGGCGCATTATAAACATTTAGGCAACGGATTAGGGTTTCATGGATCGGCTTCATGTGATATGATCAACCATAAAAATTCGATTGCATAGAAGAGATAAAACTCATACCATAGCCATTTCAAGATGGCGTCTAGGAAGCAAAGATCAAAGCAGATCTTCTCCAGAGGTGACGCACACAGTTGATGTCGCCTACTCCTCTTTGCGATTCTTGTGCTAGCAAGATCCAAAGAAGTCTTTGATCGAAATGGAAAGGGAAGGAGATCTTTTTCTCTTTGCCGAATTCTCCTCAAGCTCCAAGGCGCCGTCACCCAAAAGAACGAGAGGAATATATGTTCAAGAGGCGAGAATAGAGAACCCTTTCTATTCGAACGTGAGAGTCATGGTTGCTAAAAATAGCACCACTCACCGCCCAACATGTTCACGCTAAGTGAACTTGTCGCCTAGTCTTGAACCATTTTGGTTCAATTTAATTTTGGTTCAATAACCAAATAAACCAATCGACATGGCCTAGATCACATTAAAACCCTAAGGTTCCAGATCTAACCGTTCATCTCTTTGATGCTCCTGATCTGACCGATCTAGCATCCATTCTCTCGATCGAAGCTTACCGATCTCAAGCCCTAATCAATCAAACATGATCAGACTAGATCTCACTTACAATCAGAGATTAAATCCCTTTAAACTGAACCTGAACAATTCAGTCCACACGATCTGACTTAAGTAAGCCATATCATCAATTGTGCGACCCTGAGGGTTTCCTTAAAACGTCGGTAACGACAATTCACATTATCACGATCAGTGAGGGGTATCTAGCAACACATCACTGTCTCCCGATATCAAGGAAAGAGTCTTCCAAGACTACACCCAAAAACAGCACAAGTGTGAATCAATTCACAAGGCATGCATATTTCCTTTACCACTGGATGTTCTTATTGGACAAGCCTGTCAAGCTCGTAACTCCAATATGATGAGCATGATTAGAACAGATGAACACTGTCACCTGGGTATGGCCATACACTTTCTCAATCATCTCATCCAGGGGGCCCCTTTAGAACATCACACTCCTTCAACAAGGAGACGGCAATCCTATGTCTATCACTAGTGCTCTAACCTGACTCAAGCTCACCATCCAAGATAGTCTATAATCATTATGTTTCAAATGATATTGAACCATCTCAAAACAATGACAATCATCATTTAGAAAACACAAGTGATCTCAAGTCAGAGGAAATGTGCCACTTGTCTTAATCAAGGAACATTCACATTGTGACAAACAATTGAACATCCTAGTAGGGTCTGTCCAGTACATCCAATGTACCCATGAGTCTACATCTTATTCCATGCTCGAAGCATCCTATAAGATTAGAACACATATTAGTCTTAACCATATCAAGGCTGTCTCATGTTCACCAAGATACATCGACTAAGGACATAATAGCATGTCAGCCCAGCTGAACAGCTTTGAGACATTATTCAGAAGAACATATATTGCAGCAGACAATGTAAACAACCGAATAATAACCATGCCTTTATAAACATAACAGTTTATTACATGATACAGATACATTCCCACAGGCCTCAAACATTAGCCTTAAGGGCATACCCCAACAGCGATCCAGTCTAGATCATGATTAAACCCTAAGGCTCCAGATCTAACCGTTGATCTCTTGATGCTTCTGATCTCACCGATCTAGCATCCATTCTCTCGATCGAAGCTTACCGATCTCAAGCCCTAATCAATCAAACATGATCAGACTAGATCTCACTTATAATTAGAGATTAAATCCCTTTAAACTGAACCTATATAATTCAGTCCACACGATCTGACTTAAGTAAGCCATATCATCAAATTGTGCGACCCTGAGGGTTTTCTTTAAATGTCGGTAACGATAACTTACGTTATCACGATCAGTGAGGGGTATCTAGCAACACATCACCGTCTCCCGATATAAAGAAAAGAGTCTTCCAAGACTACACCCAAAACACAGCACAAGTGTGAATCCAACTCACAAGGCATACATGCTTCCTCTGCCACTGGATGTTCTTTATTGGACAAGCCTGTCAAGCTCGTAACTCCAATATGATGAGCATGATTAGATCAGATGAACACAGTCATCTGGGTATGGCCATACACTTTCTCAATCATCTCATCCAGGGGGCCCCTTTAGAACATCACACTCCAATTAAGGAGACGGCATTCCTATATCTATCACTAGTGCCCTAACATGACTCAAGCTCACCATCCAAGATAGTCTATAATCATTATGTTTCAAATGATATTGAACTACCTCAAAACAATGACAATCATCATTTAGAAACACAAGTGATCTCAAGTCAAAGGAAAAGTGCCACTTGTCTACAATCAAGGATTATTCACATTGTGACAAGCAATTGAATATCCTAGTAGGGTCTGTCCAATACATCCAATGTACCCATGAGTCTACATCTTATTCCATGCTCGAAGCATCCTATAAGATTAGAACACATATTAGTCTCAATCATATCAAGGCTGTCTCATGTTCACCAAGATATCTCGACTAAAGACTTTACTGCATGTCAGCCCAGCTGAACAGCATTGAGACATTATTCAGAAGTACACTTATTGCAGCAGATAATGTAACAAACTGAATAACAACCAGGCCTTTATAAACATAAGAGTTTATAACATGATACAATCCCAAGGCCTCAAACATTAGCCTTAAGGGCATACCCCAACAGGGAGAGACTGCAGAATAATGTCTACAGCAAGCTCCTGATTGATGGTATGCCCCAGTTTCTCCAGAGCCTCCTTGTGCCCAATCATCTTGAGCACGTGAGCTCCCACTGGGCTCCCTTCAGCCAGTTTGCTCTAAAAGAAAAGCTTGGTCAAATTATAGCGTTCAGTCCTCGCCTGTGCAGCATACAACATCTTGAGGTTTGCTATAATTTCTATAGCAGACATATCCTCATGCTGACGCTGCAGCGGTGGCGTCATAGACGCTAGCATCAGGCAAGCGACATCAATGCTATCATTGACATGCTTTTCATAGGCTTCACGAACCGCCCTTGCGGCGTTCGCAGCGGGTTGAGGCGGCACAGCCGTCTCGAGGACATACAGTTTCCTCTTTGCCTTAAGAACAATCTTAAGGTGTCCGTACCAGTCCGAGAAGTTTGGCCCAGCAAACTTCTCCCTTTCCAGTAGGGATCGCACATTGAAGCTCATGGTGTTCGTTGCTGCAGGAATCTACAACAATGCAAGAACAGCAAGGTCAGTATCAATGTTTAGAATCAATCCAGGACTTAAGAAAGATTCTTTTCTCACTATTTTATCTGACTGAAAAATCCATTAAAACAGTCCGAAAGAGTAACACTCTTTTAGTGAGATGGGATCCAGATTTTATACTTGGTCTCCGCGTCCCGCTCAGGCGAGATAAGATGCACAGAGAGTACAAGTACTAATCTCTGGTAGGCAGTCCCTGCCAATCGCCAACCCATGCGATTCCCCTTCATCTGGGCAATCCAGCAGACTGTGCCAACTGAGTTGGTACAACACAGTCTCTGATCCCACAGATGGCTGCCTCCATATGGCTAACATATGCCCCATATGTAGCCTACATGGTCAAGCTGACCTGACCTACTCCCTGGACCACCACTGTTGGGGTATGCCCTTAAGGCTAATGTTTGAGGCCTTGGGATTGTAACAGTATCATGTATAAACTTTTATGTTTATAAAGGCAATGGTTGTCATTCAGTATGTTACATTGTCTGCTGCAATGAGTGTACTTCTGAATGATGTCTCAATGCTGTTCAGCTAGGCTGACATGCTGTAATGTCCTTAGTCGAGATATCTTGGTGAACATGAGACAGCCTTGATATGATTGAGACTAATATGTGTATTAATCTAATAGGATGCTTCGAGCATGGAATAAGATGTAGACTCATGGGTACATTGGATGTACTGGACAGACCCTACTAGGATATTCAATTGCTTGTCACAATGTGAATAATCCTTGATTGCATCAAGTGGCACATGTCCTCTGACTTGAGATCGCTTGTGTTTCTAAATGATGATTGTCATTGTTTTGAGTTAGTTCAATATCATTTTAAACATAATGATTATAGACTATCTTGGATAATGAGCTTGAGTCAGGTTAGGGCACTAGTGATAGACAAAGGATTGCCATCTCCTGGATTGAAGTGTGATGTTCTAGAAGGGGCCCCCCTGGATGAGATGATTGAGAAAGTGTATGGCCATACCCAGGTGACTATGTTCATCTGATCTAATCATGCTCATCATATTGGAGTTACAAGCTTGACCCACTTGTCCAATAAGAACATCCAGTGGCAAAGGATACATGCATGCCTTGTGAAGTGGATTCACACTTGTGCTATGGTTTGGGTGTAGTCTTGGAAGACTCTTTCCATTATATCGAGAGACAGTGATGTGTTGCTAGATACCCCTCACTGATCGTGATAACGTAGGTTATCGTTACCGACATTTAAAGGAAACCCTCAGGGTCGCACAATTTGGTGATATGGCTTACTTAAGTCAGATCGTGTGAACTGAATTGTTTTGGTTCAGTTTAAAGGAGTTTAAACTCTGATTGTAAGTGAGATCTGGTCTGATCATGTTTGATTGATTAGGGCTTGAGATCGGTAAGCTTCGATCGAGAGTGTAGATGCTAGATCGGTGAGATCAAGAGCATCAAGAGATGTACGGTTAGATCTTGAACCTTCATGGTTCATATGAGATTTAGACCATGGCTTGGCTTGGTTCGATTTGTCATTTGGACCAAATGAAATTGGACCGAATTCAATTGAACCAATTCACAAGACGTGAACGCATGGTTCAATTGAGTTGGCGTTTTGGAATGGATCAAAAGACATGAACGCATGTCTTGATGACTTTCCTTTTATGGAAGTCTTGAAACGCCAAAACGCCTATGTTGACTCAACGCCTCTAGGCTTCGATGCTCTCTCTTGGGTGAGGTATCGTTTACGCAAGGAGGAAGAGCTTTCGAAGAGGAAGAAGCTTTCATCTCGTCTCCTCAACACAAAGGACAACTTGGCAATTTTTGCTAGCACAAGAGTTGCGCAAGGAGTAAGCCTTCATCCCTTGTGTGTGATTTCTTTGGAGAAGATCCCTTCGATCTTTACTTCGAAGTCGCCATCTACTCATGGCTATGGTATGAATTACTTCTCATCTATACAAGCTTTGATGTTGATCATATGGCATGCAAAAGATCCTAATAAACCCTATGCTTCCTTGCGAAAATCTTGAATATGCGCCAACCCCTTTAGGGTTTCACGCCCCCCTCTTGAAAGGGGTTTCTTCAATTGGTATCAAAGCATGGTTTTCGCATGTTCATATGATTGCTTTTGGTTGTTGTGATCCGTGTATGCTAATACATGTTATAGATCTACATGAAGGTTTAATTAAGTTTGCGCATGTTACCTTAGATACATGTTTCTATCTAGTTGCGCATGTTAACTTAGTTGAAAGCTTCTTATTTTGTTGCGCTTGTTGAAGATGTTTTAAACAAAACTTACATCTTGCGCGCCTATCACCTAGATCTATATTTGCGCCTACTATAAACCCTTAGACGGGTTGATGGGGTTGAAAGCATCATCTAGTATAGATCAAACTAGTCTGATCAGACCATCTGATAGCCTAGATGGATCAACCAGATGGCACCTGTGCGCAAGCACGAGGTGGCTATAGGTCGATTGCATCACAGGCGTGTTGCGAGGTCTGGTTGAGACAACTAACGAACACACATGAGTTAGGCCCGGCGTCACACCCGCTTGCCAGAACTCATGATGGTTGTTCAGCCCTTGGCGCATGCATGGTTGACCATTAGGTCAACTCGAGTCAGTTATGACTTGGTGCATGCAAGGGCATGGATCTAACTAGATTGATGAGTGGATCCTTATCAATGGACCGTTGTAAGGATGTAGGGCACATAAGAAAAAGTAAAATTGATGCCAATGGGTTTTCAAAATTTTATTTTCTTTGTAATGGATCACATGTTGATTGAATGATGCCATGATGCTTGTTTATTTAATCTTATGTGGGTTGCCCTTTATTGTGTGCTGTGCTGGGGCCTGCGAGCCTGGTAAATTGTAAATTAATATTATTGTGATCTGCGCATCACATTTCTAATTAATTTATTGTATAATTGACCTGCGAGTCAATCTTGTCTAGATAGATTAAAATGTATTTTAATCAGACAAGAGTTCAATGCACACATGGCAGAGGTGCATGCAGCTAAGGCTTTTCCAGGTGGGAAGTCTAGGGTTCGACCCTAGGACAGGCGCATTCACCTGGTGGACGCACCTGAGCTGCATTGAGCGTTAGGGCCCTGGGTTGGACCAGATGAGATGCAAAAGACCCAAGAAGAGCAAGTGAAGACTTAAGTTGATTTAAGGTCTTACTTAGGCTCTATGGGCTTTTACCACATAAGATCCATGCTTTCTTTTATTTTTCAATAATTAGAATTGCATGAGTTTTTTATCTTCTGCTATAGCCATAGGATTTGCCTGATAGTAAGAAGATAAAAGACCGTTAAAATCCAACGCTAAAATATCAAGCACGTAATGCCTTCTGGCGCGAAACCTCACTGTTCTGACTATCGTTGGGGCCGTGTTGTACCCACTCAATGGGCACGCCCATCTATCTTCAGACGGTGTGTGATTTCACCTGCGTGTTACAGAGAAGGGATTTATCGCTTCTCGTTGCTCAGCATAGCACGTGGTGGTCCAGGGAGTAGGTCAGGTCAGCTTGACCATGTAGGCTACATATGGGGCATATGTTAGCTATATGGAGGCAGCCATCTGTGGGATCAGAGACTGTGTTGTACCAACTCAGTTGGCACAGTCTGCTAGATTGCCCAGATGAAGGGGAATCGCACGGGTTGGCGATTGGCAGGGGCTGCCTACCAGAAATTAGTGCTTGCACTCTCTGTGCATCTTATCTCGCCTGAGCGGGACGCGGAGACCAAGTATGAAATCTGGATCCCATCTCACTAAAAGAGTGTTACTCTTTCGGACTATTTTAATGGATTTTTCAGTCAGAGAAAATAGTGAGAAAAAGAATCTTTCTTAAGTCCTGGATTGATTCTAAACATTGATACTGACCTTGCTGTTCTTGCATTGTTGTAGATTCCTGCAGCAACGAACACCATGAGCTTCAATGTGCGATCCCTACTGGAAAGGGAGAAGTTTGCTGGGCCAAACTTCTCAGACTGGTTCGGACACCTTAAGATCGTTCTTAAGGCTGAGAGGAAACTGTATGTCCTCGAGACGGCTGTCCCGCCTCAACCCGCTGCGAACGCCGCAAGGGCGGTTCGTGATGCCTATGAAAAGCACGTCAATGATAGCATTGATGTCACTTGCCTGATGCTAGCGTCTATGACGCCACCGCTGCAGCGTCAGCATGAGGATATGTCTGCTATAGAAATTATAGCAAACCTCAAGATGCTATATGATACACAGGCGAGGACTGAACGCTATAATTTGACCAAGCTTTTCTTTCAGAGCAAACTGGCTGAAGGAAGCCCAGTGGGAGCTCACGTGCTCAAGATGATTGGGCACAAGGAGGCTCTGGAGAAACTGGGGCATACCATCAATCAGGAGCTTGCTGTAGACATTATTCTGCAGTCTCTCCCGCCTTCTTTCGATGCGTTCATTATTAACTTTAATATGAACAAAATCGATTGTACTCCGGCAGAGCTGTTGAATATGCAGGAATCCCCTTCAAGGGGGAGCGAGAAAACCCTAAGGTAAGAACCCCTTTCGAGAGGGGGGCGCATTCAAAACTTTGATAGCGGAAGCATAGACTTTTAGGGTTTCATAAGATCGCAAATGGTATAGCTATATGATCAACTTAATTGAACTTTAGATCAAGTTATGATCTTACCAATGCCATGGATGGATGGCGGCTTGGAAGAAGAAAGATCGAAAGGGATCTTCTCCTTAGAAGACACACACTAAGTGATGAAGGCTTCCAACTTGCGCAACTTTTGTGCTAGCAAAATGCCAAGTTGTCCTTCTCGAGTGGTAGGATGATAAGATGATGCTAGGGCCGAGAGTTCTTGTTTTCGTCCTCCCCTTCTCCTCGTCGTGAGTGCAAGCCAAAAAACTCTCACTCTCGAATCCAAACCGAAAGGGAGAGAGAGCTCATCAAATGAAAGAAACGGTTACCATTTAATGTGTAACCCCCTTCATTAAAGCCCCCCTTAATTCCTTGCGTTCACCCTAAGTGAACCAACCGAAAACATCTCTTAAATTGAACCATGTGTTCACCCTAGTGAACCGGTTCAATTAGGTTTGGTTCAAAGACCAATTAACCCAAGCCACTTGGTCTAAATCATATTAACCCCTAAGGTTTCAGATCTAACCGTTCATCTCTCGATGCTCCTGATCTCACCGATCTAGCATCTGCTCTCTCGATCGAAGCTTACCGATCTCAAGCCCTAATCAATCAAACATGATCAGGCTAGATCTCACTTACAATCAGAGTTTAAATCCCTTTAAACTGAACCCAAATAATTCAGTCCACACGATCTGACTTAAAGAAAGCCATATCACCAAATTGTGTGACCCTGAGGGTTTCCTTTAAATGTCGGTAACGATAACTTACGTTATCACGATCAGTGAGGGGTATCTAGCAACACATCACTGTCTCCCGATATAAAGGAAAGAGTCTTCCAAGACTACACCCAACCCATAGCACAAGTGTGATTCAGTTTCACTAGGCATACAAGTGTCCTTTGCCACTGGATGTTCTTATTGGACAAGCGGGTCAAGCTTGTAACTCCAATACGATGAGCATGACTAGATCAGATGAACATAGTCATCTGGGTATGGCCATACACTATCTCAATCATCTCATATAGGGGGGCCCTTTAGAACATCACACTCCTTGAACAAGGAGACGGCAATCCTATATCTATCACTAGTGTCCTAACCTGACTCATGATCATTATCCAAGATAGTCTATAATCATTATCTTTCAAATGATATTGAACTACCTCAAAATAATGACATTCATCATTTAGAAACACAAGTGATCTCAAGTCAAAGGACATGTGCCACTTGTTGCTTACAAGGATCATTCACATTGTGACAAGCAATTGAATATCCTAGTAGGGTCTGTCCAGTACATCCAATGCACCCATGAGTCTTCATCTTATTCCATGCTCGAAGCATCCTATAAGATTAGCACACATATTAGTCTCAATCATATCAAGGCTGTCTCATGTTCACCAAGATATCTCGACTAAGGACATATAGCCTGCCAGCCTAGCTGAACAGCTTTGAGACATTATTCAGAAGTACTCTCATTACAGCAGACAAGGTAACAAACTGAATAATAACCATGCCTTTATAAACTTAAGAGTTTATTACATGACACTTATACAATCCCAAGGCCTCAAACATTAGCCTTAAGGGCATACCCCAACAATCTCCCACTTGCACTTAATCTAATGGTTGAGAAATCTCAAACCCATATTATTACAGTGCTTCTCATGCTTCTGCTGCGCCAGAGGCTTGGTAAGCGGGTCTGCCAGATTGTCATCTGTATGAACCTTGCATATTTTGATCTCGCCTCGATCAATGATCTCCCGGATCAAGTGAAACCGTCTCTGTATGTGCTTGGACTTCTGGTGCGACCGTGGTTCCTTTGCTTGTGCGATGGCTCCAGTGTTATCACAGAAGATAACCAAAGGATCTGCACTCGAAGGAACAACACCAAGTTCTCTCACGAACTTACGAATCCACACTGCCTCCTTGGATGCTTCCGAGGCTGCAACATACTCGGCTTCTGTTGTGGAATCAGCAACAGTTGACTGTTTGAAACTCTTCCACACCACAGCACCTCCATTCAAGCTAAAAACATAGCCTGATTGCGATCGGAAATCATCCTGGTCCGTCTGGAACGAAGCGTCAGTATATCCCTCTATACTGAGTTCTTCCTGACCACCATATATCAAGAACATATCTTTGGTCCTCCGCAGATATTTTATAATGTTCTTGACTGCAATCCAGTGCGCCATACCTGGATTACTTTGGAATCGACTGGTCACGCTTAACCCGTAAGCGACGTCTGGGCGAGTACACAACATCGCATACATAATGGACCCAATAGCCGAAGCATAAGGCGTATTGTCCATTTCATCTTTCTCAGTCTGTGTTTGTGGACACTGACTCTTCGAAAGATTCAGACCATGTCTGACTGGAAGATATCCACGTTTAGAATTCTCTAAATGGAATCTCTCCAGGACCTTATCGATGTAAGTACTCTGGCACAGCCCGAGAAGCCTCTTAGATCTATCCCGGTAGATCTTCACACCTAACACATAGGCTGCTTCTCCTAGATCTTTCATCTGGAAACATTTTCCTAACCATGCTTTAACAGCATGCAGTTCAGGAATATCATTTCCAATGATCAAGATATCATCGACGTAGAGGATTAGGAATGTAATTACGCTCCCACTAAACCTCTTATATACACACGGGTCATCCTCGTTCTTGATGAAACCAAACTCAGAGATTGATTCATCAAAACGAATATTCCAGCTTCTAGATGCTTGTTTCAATCCATAAATGGATTTCTTTAACTTGCATATTTTATGACGATCTGCTGGATTAGTGAAACCCTCAGGTTGTGTCATATACACATCCTCATCCAGATTTCCATTAAGGAAAGCTGTCTTCACATCCATCTGCCAGATCTCATAATCATAATATGCAGCTATCGCGAAAAGAATCCGAATAGACTTAAACATGGCTACAGGTGAGAAAGTTTCATCATAATCTATCCCGTAGATTTGTTTGAAACCTTTCGCAACTAGCCTGCCTTTATAGGTAACCACGTTACCATCCATGTCAATCTTCTTCTTGAAGATCCATTTACAGCCTATAGGGATTACTCCCGGAGGCGGATCAACCAAATCCCAGACTTGGTTATCTGACATGGAGTCCATCTCGGCTCGCATAGCATCAAGCCATCTAGCTGACTCTGGTCCACTGACCGCATCCGCATAGGTGAGGGGTTCATCATTATCAATGATGTAGACTCCGTCATAGCGCTCAGGCTGTCGACGGATCCTTCCCGATCTTCGCGGTTCCCGTGATATCTGAGCCTCAGGTTGTTCAATAACCTGATCCACTGGCTCAGGCTCATCCAACTGAGCTTGACTACTTTGTCCTTCCTCTGGAATCTCATCCAGCTTTATTTCTCTCCCACTGGCCTCTTGCAGAAGAAATTCCTTCTCAAGAAATATGGCCGTCCGAGCAACCAAAACCTTGTTCTCTTTGGGATAGTAGAAATAATAACCCTTAGTTTCCTTAGGGTAACCGACAAAGATACATTTGTCATATCTGCTCTCTAGTTTCCCAGAGGCGAGCTTTTTGACATAAGCCTCGCAACCCCAGATCCTGATAAATGTCAAGCTAGGCTGTTTCCCATACCATAACTCGTATGGCGTTTTAGAAACTGCCTTGGATGGCACTCGGTTTAGTACCTTTGCAGCTGTTTCCAGTGCAAAACCCCAAAAGGAGTATGGAAGTGTAGCCTGACTCATCATAGAACGAACCATATCAAGTAACGTTCTATTTCTCCTCTCGGACACACCATTCCATTGCGGTGTTCCTGGCGGAGTGAGCTGTGAGATAATCCCACACTCTTTCAGATAGTCAGTAAACGCATGACTTAGGTATTCTCCACCTCGATCAGAACGAAGTGCCTTGATATTTCGGCCTAACTGATTTTGTACTTCATTCTTGAACTCTTTGAACTTGTCAAAAGATTCACTTTTATGTCTCATTAAATAGACATACCCATACCTACTGAAATCATCAGTAAAGGTAATGAAGTACTGATAGCCACCTCTGGCATGTTTACTAAATGGCCCACACACATCACTGTGTATAAGGTCAAGTAAACCTGAAGCCCTTTGACCTTTCTTAGAAAAAGGTGACTTCGTCATTTTACCCATTAAACAAGCTTTGCATGTATCAATCTCCTTATAGGAGAATGATCCCAGCAGTCCATGATCATGCAACCGCTTAATGTGCTTCTCGTTAATATGGCCTAAACGACTATGCCATAGCAAGGTGCTGTCATCAGCATACTTGGCTTTCTTATTATCAATGTTTTGTATAGTATATTCCATGTCCAACATGAATAACCCATTGTTGATTGAACCAGTTGCATACACAATATTATCATAAGATAAAACACACTTTGAAATCTTGCATTCAAAGGCAAATCCTTTCCTGACAAGAGCAGGAATAGAGATAATATTCTTGGTAATACTGGGTACAAAATAACAATTGTTTAATTCTAATACAATGCCAGATGGTAAAGAAATGAAATAGTCTCCTACAGCAACAGCAGCAACCCGTGCCCCGTTTCCAACGCGTAGGTCTACCTCATGCTGTCCCACCTGTCTTCTTCTCTTGAGTTCCTGTACATTTGAACAAATGTGAACTCCACATGCAGTGTCCAACACCCATGAAATAGAAGAAGAAGATAACATGACCTCAGTCACATATATACCTGAGCCAGAAGCGATGCTTCCCCTCTTATCTCCTTGGAGCGCTTTACAGTCCTTTTTCCAGTGACCCAGCTGGCCACAGTGGAAACACCTGTTGTCCTTCGACCGCTTCACCTTCTGTTTCAGTGCCTTGCTGTAGTTCTTGACAGGGGCCTTGCCCTTCTTCCCCTTCTTCTTGTTCCTTGAAGGAACCATTAAGACAGAGGTTGAAGGCTTTCCCTTCAGAGTTTCCTCAGTTGTCAAGAGCATATTCAGCAGCTCTGCCGGCGTGCAATCGATTTTGTTCATATTAAAATTAATGATGAACGCATCGAAAGAGGGCGGGAGAGACTGCAGAATAATATCAACAGCAAGCTCCTGGTTGACGGTATGCCCCAGTTTCTCCAGAGCCTCCTTGTGCCCAATCATCTTGAGCACGTGAGCTCCCACTGGGCTCCCCTCAGCCAGTTTGCTCTGAAAGAAGAGCTTTGTCAGATTATAGCGTTCTGTCCTCGCCTGTGCAGCATACAGCATCTTGAGGTTCGCTATAATCTCTATAGCCGACATATCCTCATGCTGACGCTGCAGTGGTGGCGTCATAGACGCTAGCATCAGGCAAGCGACATCAATGCTATCATTGACGTGCTTTTCATAGGCATCCCGAACCGCCCTTGCGGCGTTCGGAGCGGGCTGCGGCGGTATCGCCGTCTCGAGGACATACAGTCTCCTCTCTGCCTTAAGAACGATCTTAAGGTGTCCAAACCAGTCAGAGAAGTTTGGCCCAGCAAACTTCTCCCTTTCCAGTAGGGATCGCACATTGAAGCTCATGGTGTTCGTTGCTGCAGGAATCTACAACAAGCAAGAACAGCAAGGTCAATATCAATGTTCAGAATCATTCCAGGACTTAAGAAAGATTCTTTTCTCACTATTTTATCTGACTGAAAAATCCAGTAAACAGTCCGAAAGAGTAACACTCTTTTAGTGAGATGGGATCCAGATTTCATACTTGGTCTCCGCGTCCCGCTCAGGCGAGATAAGATGCACAGAGAGGACAAGCACTAATTTCTGGTAGGCTGTCCCAGCCAATCGCCAACCCGTGCGATTCCCCTTCATCTGGGCAATCCAGCAGACTGTGCCAACTGAGTTGGTACAACACAGTCTCTGATCCCTCAGATGGCTGCCTCCATGTGCTACCATATGCGCCACATATGTAGCCTACATGGTCAAGCTGACCTGACCTACTCCCTGGACCACCACGTGCTATGCTGAGCAACGAGAAGGGATAAATCCCTACTCTGTAACACGCAGGTGTAATCCCGCACCGTCTGAAGATAGATGGACGTGCCCACTGAGTGGGTTCAACACGGCTCCAACGATAGTCAGAACAGTGAGGTTTCGCGTCAGAAGGCATTACGTGCTTGATATATTAGCGTTGGATTTTAACGGTCTTTTATCTTCTTCACTATCATACAAGTCCTATGGTGATAGCAGAAGATAAACACATGCAATTCTAATTATTTAAGCAATAAATAGAAAGCATGATCTTATGTGGTAAAAGCCCATGAACCCTAGTAAGACCTTAATTTTACTTAAGTCTTCACTTGAGATCATTTGCATCTCATCTGGTCCAACCCAGGCCCCTAGCGCCAAGAGCACCTCAGGTGCGCCACCAGCTGAATGCCCCCTTTTGGATGTGTGCCTTTGTGCTCTTGTCTAATCAAATACAATTTGATCTATCTAGACAAGTTTGACTCGCAGGTCAATTATACATTATAAATTAAGTACAAATGTGATTCGCAGATCACAAAATAATTTACAAGTTTGATTCCAGGCTCGCAGGCCCCAGCACAGCACACATTTAACATGGGCAGCCCACATAAGAATAAATAGACAAGCATCATGGCATCAATCATCATGTGATCCAATCAAGAAATTAAATTTTTTTTGAAAACCCCATAGGCATCAATATTAATTTCCTTATGTGCCCTACAACCTTACAATGGTCCATTGATAGGGATCCACTCATCCATCTAGTTAGATCCTGTGCCCTTGCATGCACCGAGTCCTAACTGACCCGAATTGACCTAATGGTCAACCATGCATGCGCCAAGGGCTGAACCACCTTCAAGAGTTTTGGCAAGCGGGTGTGACCCCGGGCCTAACTCAAGAGTGTTCATTGGTTGTCTCAACCAGACCTCGCTACACACCTTTGATGCAGTCAACCTATAGCCACCTCATGCTTGCGCACAGGTGCTATCTGGTCAACCCATCTAGGCTGTCAGATGGTCTGATCAGACTAGTTTGATCCATTCTAGATGAAGCTTTCAACCCTATCAACCCATCTAAGGGTTTATAGCAAGGGCTTAGATCTAAGTATGCGCGCAAGTTCATTGAGTTTTTAAGAAAAACTATAACATGCAATAAGCGCAACTATGTAAGCAACAAACATGCGCCAACATATGTTAACCTCATGCATGCGCCACAATAAACTACATACAACTAGCACTTTCGCATGATGAGAAAACTTAGATCTAACATGGAACACAATACATTAAGCAATCATAAGCATCATACCGAAACCAAACATGCTCTGATACCAATTGCAGGAATCCCCTTCAAGGGGGAGCGAGAAAACCCTAAGGTAAGAACCCCTTTCGAGAGGGGGGCGCATTCAAAACTTTGATAGCGGAAGCATAGACTTTTAGGGTTTCATAAGATCGCAAATGGTATAGCTATATGATCAACTTAATTGAACTTTAGATCAAGTTATGATCTTACCAATGCCATGGATGGATGGCGGCTTGGAAGAAGAAAGATCGAAAGGGATCTTCTCCTTAGAAGACACACACTAAGTGATGAAGGCTTCCAACTTGCGCAACTTTTGTGCTAGCAAAATGCCAAGTTGTCCTTCTCGAGTGGTAGGATGATAAGATGATGCTAGGGCCGAGAGTTCTTGTTTTCGTCCTCCCCTTCTCCTCGTCGTGAGTGCAAGCCAAAAAACTCTCACTCTCGAATCCAAACCGAAAGGGAGAGAGAGCTCATCAAATGAAAGAAACGGTTACCATTTAATGTGTAACCCCCTTCATTAAAGCCCCCCTTAATTCCTTGCGTTCACCCTAAGTGAACCAACCGAAAACATCTCTTAAATTGAACCATGCGTTCACCCTAGTGAACCGGTTCAATTAGGTTTGGTTCAAAGACCAATTAACCCAAGCCACTTGGTCTAAATCATATTAACCCCTAAGGTTTCAGATCTAACCGTTCATCTCTCGATGCTCCTGATCTCACCGATCTAGCATCTGCTCTCTCGATCGAAGCTTACCGATCTCAAGCCCTAATCAATCAAACATGATCAGGCTAGATCTCACTTACAATCAGAGTTTAAATCCCTTTAAACTGAACCCAAATAATTCAGTCCACACGATCTGACTTAAAGAAAGCCATATCACCAAATTGTGTGACCCTGAGGGTTTCCTTTAAATGTCGGTAACGATAACTTACGTTATCACGATCAGTGAGGGGTATCTAGCAACACATCACTGTCTCCCGATATAAAGGAAAGAGTCTTCCAAGACTACACCCAACCCATAGCACAAGTGTGATTCAGTTTCACTAGGCATACAAGTGTCCTTTGCCACTGGATGTTCTTATTGGACAAGCGGGTCAAGCTTGTAACTCCAATACGATGAGCATGACTAGATCAGATGAACATAGTCATCTGGGTATGGCCATACACTATCTCAATCATCTCATATAGGGGGGCCCTTTAGAACATCACACTCCTTGAACAAGGAGACGGCAATCCTATATCTATCACTAGTGTCCTAACCTGACTCATGATCATTATCCAAGATAGTCTATAATCATTATCTTTCAAATGATATTGAACTACCTCAAAATAATGACATTCATCATTTAGAAACACAAGTGATCTCAAGTCAAAGGACATGTGCCACTTGTTGCTTACAAGGATCATTCACATTGTGACAAGCAATTGAATATCCTAGTAGGGTCTGTCCAGTACATCCAATGCACCCATGAGTCTTCATCTTATTCCATGCTCGAAGCATCCTATAAGATTAGCACACATATTAGTCTCAATCATATCAAGGCTGTCTCATGTTCACCAAGATATCTCGACTAAGGACTTATAGCCTGCCAGCCTAGCTGAACAGCTTTGAGACATTATTCAGAAGTACTCTCATTACAGCAGACAAGGTAACAAACTGAATAATAACCATGCCTTTATAAACTTAAGAGTTTATTACATGACACTTATACAATCCCAAGGCCTCAAACATTAGCCTTAAGGGCATACCCCAACAGAATATGCTCTTGACTACTGAGGAAACTCTGAAGGGAAAGCCTTCAACCTCTGTCTTAATGGTTCCTTCCAGGAACAAGAAGAAGGGGAAGAAGGGCAAGGCCCCTGTCAAGAGTTACAGCAAGGCTCTGAAATAGAAGGTTAAGCGGTCGAAGGACAACAGGTGTTTCCACTATGGCCAGCTGGGTCACTGGAAAAAGGACTGTAAAGCGCTCCAAGGAGACAAGAAGGGAAGCATCGCTTCTGGCTCAGGTATATTTGTGACTGAAGTCATGATATCCTCTTCTTCTATTTCATAGGTGTTGGACAATGCATGTGGAGTTCACATTTGTTCAAATGTACAGGAACTCAAGAGAAGAAGACAAGTGGGACAGCATGAGGTGGACCTACGTGTTGGAAACGGGGCACGGGTTGCTGCTGTTGCTGTAGGGGATTATTACATCTCATTACCATCTGGCATTGTATTAGAATTAAACAATTGTTACTTTGTACCCAGTATTACCAAAAATATTATCTCTATTCCTGCCCTTGTCAGGAAAGGGTTTTCCTTTGAATGCAAGATTTCAAAGTGTTATCTTACTCTTGATAATATTGTTTATGCTACTGGTTCAATTAACAATGGGTTATTCATGTTGGACATGGACTATTCTATACAAAACATTTATAATAAGAAAGCCAAGTATGCTGATGACAGCACCTTGTTATGGCATAGTCGTTTAGGCCATATTAACAAGAAGCGCATTAAGCGGTTGCATGATCATGGACTGCTGGGATCATTCTCCTATGAGGAGATTGATACATGCAAAGCTTGTTTAATGGGTAAAATGACGAAGTCTCCTTTTCCTAACAAAGGTCAAAGGGCTTCAGGTTTACTTGACCTTATACACAGTGATGTGTGTGGGCCATTTAGTAAACATGCCAGAGGTGGCTATTCATACTTCATTACCTTTACTGATGATTTCAGTAGATACGGGTATGTCTATCTGATGAGGCATAAGAGTGAATCTTTTGACAAGTTCAAAGAGTTCAAGAATGAAGTACAGAATCAGCTAGGCCGAAATATCAAGGCACTTCGTTCTGATCGAGGTGGTGAATACCTAAGTCGAGAGTTTACTGACTATCTAAAGGAGTGTGGGATTATCTCACAGCTCACTCCACCAGGAACACCGCAATGGAATGGTGTGTCCGAGAGGAGAAATAGAACGTTACTTGATATGGTTCGTTCTATGATGAGTCAGGCTACTCTACCTTACTCCTTTTGGGGATTTGCACTGGAAACAGCTGCAAAGGTACTAAACCGAGTGCCATCCAAGGCCGTTTCAAAGACTCCATATGAGTTGTGGTATGGGAAACAGCCTAGCTTGACATTTATTAAGATCTGGGGTTGCGAGGCTTATGTCAAAAAGCTCGCCTCTGGGAAACTGGAGAGCAGATCTGAGAAATGCATCTTTGTCGATTACCCTAAGGAAACTAAGGGTTATTATTTCTACGATCCCAAAGAGAACAAGGTATTTGTTGCTCGGACGGCCATTTTTCTTGAGAAGGAGTTTCTTCTGCAAGAGGCCAGTGGGAGAGAAATAAAGCTGGATGAGAATCCAGAGGAAGGACAAAGTAGTCAAGCACAGTTGGATGAGCCTGAGCCGGTAGAACAGGTTACTGAACAACCTGAGGCTCAGATATCACGGGAACCGCGAAGATCGGGAAGGATCCGTCATCAGCCTGAGCGCTATGACGGAGTCTACATCATTGATAATGATGAACCCCTCACTTATGCGGATGCGGTCAGTGGACCGGAGTTAGCTAGATGGCTTGAAGCTATGCGAGCCGAGATGGACTCCATGTCAGATAACCAAGTCTGGGATTTGGTTGATCCGCCTCCGGGAGTAATCCCTATAGGCTGTAAATGGATCTTCAAGAAGAAGATTGACATGGATGGTAACGTGGTTACCTATAAAGGCAGGCTAGTAGCGAAAGGTTTCAAACAAATCTACGGGATAGATTATGATGAAACTTTCTCTCCTGTAGCCATGTTCAAGTCTTTTCGGATTCTTTTCGCAATAGCAGCATATTACGATTATGAGATCTGGCAGATGGATGTGAAGACGGCTTTCCTTAATGGAAAACTGGATGAGGATGTGTATATGACACAACCTGAAGGTTTCACTAATCCATCAGATCGTTATAAAATATGCAAATTAAAGAAGTCCATTTATGGACTTAAGCAAGCATCTAGAAGCTGGAATATTCGTTTTGATGAATCAATCTCTGAGTTTGGTTTCATCAAGAACAAAGATGACCCGTGTGTATATAAGAGGTTTAGTGGGAGCGTGATTACTTTCCTAGTCCTCTACGTCGATGATATCTTAATCATTGGAAACGATATTCCTGAACTGCATGCTGTTAAGGCATGGTTAGGAAAATGTTTTCAGATGAAAGATCTAGGAGAAGCAGCCTATGTATTAGGTGTGAAGATCTACAGGGATAGATCTAAGAGGCTTCTCGGGCTGTTGTAACATCCCTCAGAATCACACCCCACACGCATACAAGTAAAATACGGGGTTTCAAAAATTTTTACTCTTCCATTAAAACACAAGAAGAAAGCGGCATCGAAGGACATTACTACGGAACTGAAAACCGCACAGAACTGAATAGGATCGATTTACTAGGAAATAGAAATCCGGAAAATCCAGAAAAAATCCGGCAGCAAGTATTCTAAACTACTGCTGCACAGACACACATATCTTGTAACAACAACAAACGTCCACACTACACATATGTGGAATTTCAGAAATATACAGAACTGATTATTCAGATACTAAAATAAACAACACAAATTCGGTTACACATCTCAAATCGGACATTTCAAAATAAGAACCAATTCAATAAAAGAATCCAAGACTTGTATCCAATAATTTAAACGAAACAACTATAATATAATATCCTGAAAACAGGCATAAGCCCTCAGGAGATAAAACATGTCATATAGGTCATAATAAATTAGGCACGCAGGCCTGATAAATCTTTAGAAGACTATTCTTAGAAATGACATCAAACATTAGCGTCATATTAGCTGTAGCAATTACTGTCTTGATGTCTCACCTGAAAACATTTAAACAACGGAGGTGAGCTAAAAAGCTCAGTGAGTAAAAGACACTAAAAGTCATCCATAGTACACATCAAAAATATCATACTTAAGTTGAAATTCTTTTTATTTAACAGATAAGATAAATCAACTTAACATGCATGCTCATATCAGAAACAAACACAATCAAATACAGATACTTGTAACAATAGGCATCAAACAGGTAGGATATGAATATACCAACCCATACCAACTAACCACACCGCCTAATACATCTAAATACAGATCGAAACAGAACTACAGAAATCAGAACTGACAGACAGAAAATCAGAATTTTCAGAGTCCAAACGGATAGTCTACATCGGAAACAGAAAGGCCACAGAAGGCCTGATGACCACAGAAGGTCTGACCCCACCTCTGCCGAGGACGAGACAATGCATGCATATCAGAAACAGAATGGTAGAGGAGATATCAGTGGGTGGCCCCCGTCTTGTCAGGACGTGGCACTCTGGTCTCCAATACCCAGAACAGAATGGTAGAGGAGGTATCAGTGGGTGGCCCCCGTCTTGTTAGGACGTGGCACTCTGGCCTCCAAAACCCAGAACTGAATGGTAGAGGAGGTATCAGTGGGTGGCCCCCGTCTTGTTAGGACGTGGCACTCTGGCCTCCAAAACCCAGAACTGAATGGTAGAGGAGGTATCAGTGGGTGGCCCCCGTCTTGTTAGGACGTGGCACTCTGGCCTCCAAAACCCAGAACTGAATGGTAGAGGAGGTATCAGTGGGTGGCCCCCGTCTTGTTAGGACGTGGCACTCTGGCCTCCAAAACCCAGAACTGAATGGTAGAGGAGGTATCAGTGGGTGGCCCCCGTCTTGTTAGGACGTGGCACTCTGGCCTCCAATACCCAGAACAGAAATAGTGTCTCAAGGGTCGTAGTAGACTATCAGCACCATTACAGCGCCACAGAAGGAGGGTAAGGACACGGAAGAGTGCTACACTAGGGCATAATTTTACAGAACAGATTATACTGAAACGGAGGAGTAGGACTAACCACTACTAAATTCTTACATCATGCCCAAAGTCTAACAAACCAGAAAATGACACACCCCAATATCCAGTCCTTAAACACAGAACAGAAATTATATGAGTGAATTCCTTACAACTAACCTTAATTCATGTCAAACCATTCTATGTTCTCACAAATGTTTTAACACATTCAAGGTTTTCAGAAAATTCACAACATATAAACAGAACAGGAAATATCCACATAACAAACAATTAAATACAGAACAGAAATTATTCATATAACAAACATTTAAACACAGAACAGAAATTATTCATGAAATAATCTCCTCAAAATTTCTAAAATCGTGAGCTATAAAATTACTGTAAGGGCGCCACTTTCAGAACCTTAACAGAACGTACAAATTTCATGTAAATAATTTCAGTCCCCCACTACAGATAATTTTAATTACACGTTCGTGAAGAAAATTGACAAAAGCCCCAAAATTGGCTCGAACTATATTTTCGAAAATTCCTAAGTTCTTAGTTAAATCCCCAATTTTAAAATTTCTCATCAAGCAAATAAATTTTAGAAGAACTACAGACCACAATTTAAGAGGTTAAACCATACAATGTAAATTTTTCTCACAAAGGAATATTCGTTTAACCAAAACATAGCAGATTTATATTGTCAATTTGCAAAATATATTTTTGGTCCAATTTCGAACCAAAGCTGGTCAATATTGTATTCAAAATGAAGCTCTCTGAATCTAGTTTCCAATAAAACTGGTTTCACAAGATTTCGAATTTTAGACAGGAAGATATAAGGGTTCGAACATAGGAAGGTCAGAATTTCAGATTTCAAGAAAACAGATTCATATATCAGACTTGCGACATTTATTTCAGATCCAATAACTAATCGAAAATAGGCGTTATGGGAGTCAAAATAAAGCTCTTCGAGCCTAAGGTCTAATAAAACTGATTTGACAAGATTTCGAGCTATACCTAGGGAGATATGATGGTTCGAACACATAAAGGTCGAAATCCAGAATTTCAGAAAACTGATTTTGTACAGCTGGATTGCAATACAGATTGAAATACGAATACCGCTCGGATATGGTCGATATCATATTCAAATTAAAGCCAAACATATCTAGTTTCATACAAAATTTATCTCGTGCGATTTGGATCTATAGGCCATGAGATATTGGGGTTATAGTACACAAAGGTCAGATTAGAGAATGCAGATTTCAGCAGAACAGGATTTTAAAACCCTATAATTATTTGAATTCAACCCCATACGAATAATCATGGCAAATAACGAATTTTAATTCGGATTAGACTCCTTAGGATCGAATTACTCACAGAAAAATCGCCCACAGAGAAAACGCCAAAACAGGGGATCAGGGGTCTCCAGAAAGTTCGTCCACCACCAGTCTGCCACCACCAGCGTCAGAAATTTTGCAGGAGCGCCAAGCACAGTGAGGGGCGACAACACAGGCGGCTAGGGCAAGAAACAAACCAAAAATCGTGAGGGAGAGGAGCTCTCACGAATTTTCCCCTTTTTTTTTTTTTTTCCACCCCAAACGGATCCAAGATCCAATAACCCAATTAACTTAAGTGGAAATCGGCTTTAATGGGCTTACCTGGGCTTAACCACCATGCGCCACTCCAATAACACAGAAATATGCGCCACCATGGTGGAAGAATTCCAGGAGCAAATAGTCAAGGTTGAGGGTTCGAAGCCCCAACAAAAATAATTATTTTTGCCCTGTAGGGAAAAGTCCTACAATTAGGCAAAAATCCCAAAATTTTAACCGATAAAAATACAGAAACTGAATTTCTAACCTTAAATCATAATTCAGAAAATCAAGGGCGTTACATCCTCCCCCCCTTATAGAGCTTTAGTCCTCTAAAGCTGACCAAGCCCATCACTGAACAGGTGAGGATGCTCCTTTCTCATCTCTGCTTCAACCTCCCAAGAGGCTTCTTCAACAGACCGATTTCCCCAGATGACTTTCACAAGTGGAATAACCTTATTCCTCAGCACTTTCTCTTTTCTATCTTCAATTCTGAGAGGTTTCACCACCAAAGTCATGTTCTCTTCAAGCTGAAGAGGTTCCAACTCCAGAACATGAGAAGGATCAGAACAATATTTTCTGAGTGCAGAAACATGGAACACATTATGGAGGTGTTCCAGTGATGGGGGCAAAGCAAGTCGGTATGCCACAGGTCCAACCCTCTCAATGATATCAAAGGGACCAATGTACCTGGGACTCAATTTTCCCTTCTTCCCAAATCTCATCACCCCTTTCATAGGTGAGACCTTTAGGAAAACATGCTCTCCCACCAAAAACTCAAGAGGACGCCGCCTCACATCAGCATAACTCTTCTGTCTATCCTGAGCAATCTTCATCTTTTTCTGAATTTCTCTGATCTTCTCAGTGGCTTCCTGCACAGCATCAGACCTTAGCACTGTTCTGTCCCCAGTTTCCTCCCAACATATAGGTGTTCTACATTTCCTCCCATATAGGGCCTCATACGGAGCCATCTGTATGCTAGAGTGAAAGCTATTGTTGTAGGTGAACTCTATCAGTGATAAGTCCAGATCCCACTCAACAGACCAGTCAATCACATAAGATCTCAGAAGATCCTCAAGTGTCTGAATAGTTCTCTCTGTCTGACCATCAGATTGAGGATGATATGCAGTGCTAAAACTCAGATTAGTTCCCAAATCTTCCTGTAATTTCTTCCGAAACCTGGACAGAAATCGAGGATCACGATCAGAGACAATGTCCAAAGGAACTCCATGTAATCTGACAATCTCATCGATGTACAGTTTTGCTAACCGATCCAAACTGTAAGTCATTTTGATCGGTAAGAAGTGAGCTGACTTCGTGAGTCTGTCCACAATCACCCATACGGCATCATGATTCCTTCGGGTATTGGGCAGTCCACACACAAAGTCCATACTGATATGCTCCCACTTCCACTGAGGAATAGGGAGAGACTGCATCAAACCGCCCGGCCTCTGATGCTCAGTCTTCACGGTTTGGCAAGTCAAACATCTGGACACAAACAAATGCACATCCTTCTTCATACCATGCCACCAGAAAGTCTTTTTCAGATCCTGATACATCTTGGTACTACCAGGATGAATGGTATACTTAGTGCAATGACTTTCCTTAAGAATGTCATTTCTCAACTCAGGGTCCTCAGGGACACAGACCCTTCCACGGAATCTGAGGAGACCATCATCCGACCTACTGAAATTCTCATCCCAGCCTTGCTCAGACCTCTCTTTCCACCGTAGAATATCCTGATCTGACTGCTGCCCTGATCTCAGTCTCTGCAGTAAGTCTGACTGAACCCTGAGAGAAGCTAGAAGACCGCCTCTCTCACCCGGAGTCACACTCAGATGCATGTCACTGAACTCCTGCAATAGTCGCCACTCCTGGACTCGCAGTGCAGCTATCTGAGTCACAGGATACCGACTAAGAGCATCGGCCACCACATTGGCTTTACCAGACTGATATTGGATGGTGAAGTCATAATCCTTTATCAATTCAAGCCATCGCCTCTGTCTCATATTCAGCTCTTTCTGAGTGAAGATATACTTCAAGCTCTGGTGATCTGTAAACAATTCAAATGTTTGTCCAAACAGATAGTGCCTCCAGATTTTCAAGGCAAAAACTACAGCTGCCAACTCCAAATCATGAGTGGGGTAGTTTACTTCGTAATCTTTGAGTTGCCTTGAAGCATAAGCGACTACCTTTCCTTGCTGCATCAGTACAGCACCCAGACCCTTACCAGAGGCATCAGTGTAAACAGTGAACTTCTCTCCATCACAGGGAACGATGAGGATAGGAGCACTGGTCAGTCTCCTTTTCAGTTCCTGAAAACTAGACTCACAATTATCAGACCACTCAAACTTCAAATTCTTTCTAGTTAGCTTAGTCAGAGGACCAACTAGCTTGGAAAAACCCTCCACAAAGCGGCGGTAGTATCCAGCTAAGCCCAGAAAACTTCTGACCTCAGTCGCTGTAGTTGGTCTTCCCCAGTGAAGAATGGCCTCCACCTTCACTGGATCCACACACACACCCTGGTCAGAAATAATGTGTCCCAGAAAGCCAATCTGATGTAACCAGAACTCACATTTGCTGGCCTTAGCATACAGCTGCTTCAGCCGCAGAATCTCCAGTACCTTGCGCAAATCCTGAGTGTGATCTTGCGCATTCTTGGAGTAGATCAGAATATCATCTATGAAGACGACCACACATTTGTCCAGAAGTTCATGAAATACTCTGTTCATCAGATCCATAAACACTGCAGGGGCATTTGTCAATCCAAGGGCATAACAAGAAACTCATAGTGCCCATACCTGGTCCTGAATGCAGTTTTAGGGACATCCACCTCCTGAACTCTCAGCTGATGATAGCCAGACCTCAGGTCAATTTTAGAGAATACAGTAGCACCCTGCAACTGATCAAAGAGATCAACAATACGGGGTAATGGGTACTTATTCCTAACAGTCACTTGATTGAGTTGACGGTAATCGATGCACATGCGCAAAGTACCATCCTTCTTCTTCACAAATATCACAGGTGCTCCCCATGGAGAAACACTGGGTCGAATATACCCCTTCTCTAATAGTTCTTCCAGTTGCTTCTTCAGCTCCGTCAGTTCTGAAGTTGCCATCCTATAAGGAGCTTTAGATATCGGTGCCGTGCCTGGCAACAACTCGATACCAAACTCAACTTCTCTGCTGGGTGGTAACCCAGATAAATCATCAGAGAAGACGTCAGCAAACTCTCTTACCACAGGAATTTTAGCCAGATCCAAATCATACTCAGTCTGCACCCTGACATGCGCCAGATACCCCTTATTGTCTTTCTTCTCTTTCTTGAAATTCTTCTTATCCTTACCACCCAGAGTGGGTGCGTAAGTCACAGAAGTAGGGGCGGATGCAGTGACTGTAGTATCAACAGCCATCTCAGCAATGCACCTCTCAGCAGTGCGAGCCCTGTCTACCACTTCAGCATAAAACTCCAAGTGTAGCATAGCTACCCTTGTCCTGATGTCTTTTCTCAAACCCTGCTGAAACTTCTTGGCTCTTCTTTCCTCGGTGTTGACTAAGTGAGGAGCATACCCCGACAACCGAGCGAATGTAGCCTCATACCGATCCACCGTCAGGTCGCCCTGCTCAAGACGAATAAACTCCACCTCGCGCTCCTTAGATAAGCTAGAGGGGAAAAACTTAGCATTGAACTTCATCATGAAGTACTGCCAATCAACATCTTTGGATTCAGTTGCCGCCAGTCGAACGACTCCCTTCCACCAGTCTTCGGCATCTCCACGCAACATGAAGACAGACAAACATAGCTTGTCTGCATCATCACAGCGCAAAACCTGGAAAATCTTTTCCAGTGTCAAAAGCCAATCCTCGGCCGCTCTGGGCCCCGGACTACCATAAAATGCAGTCGGGTTCAGGTGCTGAAACTCTCGAACCAACCGAGCATATCGTTGATGTGCGCCATCACCCAGAGGAGAACCAGCGCCACCCACACAGTGTCCAGCCGGTTGTGACTGTGACTGAGGCTGTGTCTGCGACAGCCGCTGCAATAACTGTTGCTGAACCTCCATGTGCTGCGCCTGCTGCTGCTGCATCATCTGAGTTTGCTGCTGGATGAACGCATTCTGTTGTTGCATCATAGCAGTCATAGCCTCCATGGCCTGCCTCAGACCAGACTGTTGATCACCGTTGCTACTGCTAGCTCTTGGTCGCACCATTTTTACCTGCATCACATAACACAGTAGAATAACAACCAATATTCAATCACAAATCAGATCCTAACTTGGTTTCTAGCAATACACAAACAAAGTTTTCCTTCCCCGGAGTTTCTAATTGCTAGTAATATTCCTCTGATACCATCTGTAACATCCCTCAGAATCACACCCCACACGCATACAAGTAAAATACGGGGTTTCAAAAATTTTTACTCTTCCATTAAAACACAAGAAGAAAGCGGCATCGAAGGACATTACTACGGAACTGAAAACCGCACAGAACTGAATAGGATCGATTTACTAGGAAATAGAAATCCGGAAAATCCAGAAAAAATCCGGCAGCAAGTATTCTAAACTACTGCTGCACAGACACACATATCTTGTAACAACAACAAACGTCCACACTACACATATGTGGAATTTCAGAAATATACAGAACTGATTATTCAGATACTAAAATAAACAACACAAATTCGGTTACACATCTCAAATCGGACATTTCAAAATAAGAACCAATTCAATAAAAGAATCCAAGACTTGTATCCAATAATTTAAACGAAACAACTATAATATAATATCCTGAAAACAGGCATAAGCCCTCAGGAGATAAAACATGTCATATAGGTCATAATAAATTAGGCACGCAGGCCTGATAAATCTTTAGAAGACTATTCTTAGAAATGACATCAAACATTAGCGTCATATTAGCTGTAGCAATTACTGTCTTGATGTCTCACCTGAAAACATTTAAACAACGGAGGTGAGCTAAAAAGCTCAGTGAGTAAAAGACACTAAAAGTCATCCATAGTACACATCAAAAATATCATACTTAAGTTGAAATTCTTTTTATTTAACAGATAAGATAAATCAACTTAACATGCATGCTCATATCAGAAACAAACACAATCAAATACAGATACTTGTAACAATAGGCATCAAACAGGTAGGATATGAATATACCAACCCATACCAACTAACCACACCGCCTAATACATCTAAATACAGATCGAAACAGAACTACAGAAATCAGAACTGACAGACAGAAAATCAAAATTTTCAGAGTCCAAACGGATAGTCTACATCGGAAACAGAAAGGCCATAGAAGGCCTGATGACCACAGAAGGTCTGACCCCACCTCTGCCGAGGACGAGACAATGCATGCATATCAGAAACAGAATGGTAGAGGAGATATCAGTGGGTGGCCCCCGTCTTGTCAGGACGTGGCACTCTGGTCTCCAATACCCAGAACAGAATGGTAGAGGAGGTATCAGTGGGTGGCCCCCGTCTTGTTAGGACGTGGCACTCTGGCCTCCAAAACCCAGAACTGAATGGTAGAGGAGGTATCAGTGGGTGGCCCCCGTCTTGTTAGGACGTGGCACTCTGGCCTCCAAAACCCAGAACTGAATGGTAGAGGAGGTATCAGTGGGTGGCCCCCGTCTTGTTAGGACGTGGCACTCTGGCCTCCAAAACCCAGAACTGAATGGTAGAGGAGGTATCAGTGGGTGGCCCCCGTCTTGTTAGGACGTGGCACTCTGGCCTCCAAAACCCAGAACTGAATGGTAGAGGAGGTATCAGTGGGTGGCCCCCGTCTTGTTAGGACGTGGCACTCTGGCCTCCAATACCCAGAACAGAAATAGTGTCTCAAGGGTCGTAGTAGACTATCAGCACCATTACAGCGCCACAGAAGGAGGGTAAGGACACGGAAGAGTGCTACACTAGGGCATAATTTTACAGAACAGATTATACTGAAACGGAGGAGTAGGACTAACCACTACTAAATTCTTACATCATGCCCAAAGTCTAACAAACCAGAAAATGACACACCCCAATATCCAGTCCTTAAACACAGAACAGAAATTATATGAGTGAATTCCTTACAACTAACCTTAATTCATGTCAAACCATTCTATGTTCTCACAAATGTTTTAACACATTCAAGGTTTTCAGAAAATTCACAACATATAAACAGAACAGGAAATATCCACATAACAAACAATTAAATACAGAACAGAAATTATTCATATAACAAACATTTAAACACAGAACAGAAATTATTCATGAAATAATCTCCTCAAAATTTCTAAAATCGTGAGCTATAAAATTACTGTAAGGGCGCCACTTTTAGAACCTTAACAGAACGTACAAATTTCATGTAAATAATTTCAGTCCCCCACTACAGATAATTTTAATTACACGTTCGTGAAGAAAATTGACAAAAGCCCCAAAATTGGCTCGAACTATATTTTCGAAAATTCCTAAGTTCTTAGTTAAATCCCCAATTTTGTTTTCTCTAAAATTTCTCATCAAGCAAATAAATTTTAGAAGAACTACAGACCACAATTTAAGAGGTTAAACCATACAATGTAAATTTTTCTCACAAAGGAATATTCGTTTAACCAAAACATAGCAGATTTATATTGTCAATTTGCAAAATATATTTTTGGTCCAATTTCGAACCAAAGCTGGTCAATATTGTATTCAAAATGAAGCTCTCTGAATCTAGTTTCCAATAAAACTGGTTTCACAAGATTTCGAATTTTAGACAGGAAGATATAAGGGTTCGAACATAGGAAGGTCAGAATTTCAGATTTCAAGAAAACAGATTCATATATCAGACTTGCGACATTTATTTCAGATCCAATAACTAATCGAAAATAGGCGTTATGGGAGTCAAAATAAAGCTCTTCGAGCCTACGGTCTAATAAAACTGATTTGACAAGATTTCGAGCTATACCTAGGGAGATATGATGGTTCGAACACATAAAGGTCGAAATCCAGAATTTCAGAAAACTGATTTTGTACAGCTGGATTGCAATACAGATTGAAATACGAATACCGCTCGGATATGGTCGATATCATATTCAAATTAAAGCCAAACATATCTAGTTTCATACAAAATTTATCTCGTGCGATTTGGATCTATAGGCCATGAGATATTGGGGTTATAGTACACAAAGGTCAGATTAGAGAATGCAGATTTCAGCAGAACAGGATTTTAAAACCCTATAATTATTTGAATTCAACCCCATACGAATAATCATGGCAAATAACGAATTTTAATTCGGATTAGACTCCTTAGGATCGAATTACTCACAGAAAAATCGCCCACAGAGAAAACGCCAAAACAGGGGATCAGGGGTCTCCAGAAAGTTCGTCCACCACCAGTCTGCCACCACCAGCGTCAGAAATTTTGCAGGAGCGCCAAGCACAGTGAGGGGCGACAACACAGGCGGCTAGGGCAAGAAACAAACCAAAAATCGTGAGGGAGAGGAGCTCTCACGAATTTTCCCCTTTTTTTTTTTTTTTCCACCCCAAACGGATCCAAGATCCAATAACCCAATTAACTTAAGTGGAAATCGGCTTTAATGGGCTTACCTGGGCTTAACCACCATGCGCCACTCCAATAACACAGAAATATGCGCCACCATGGTGGAAGAATTCCAGGAGCAAATAGTCAAGGTTGAGGGTTCGAAGCCCCAACAAAAATAATTATTTTTGCCCTGTAGGGAAAAGTCCTACAATTAGGCAAAAATCCCAAAATTTTAACCGATAAAAATACAGAAACTGAATTTCTAACCTTAAATCATAATTCAGAAAATCAAGGGCGTTACAGCTGTGCCAGAGTACTTACATCGATAAAATCCTGGAGAGATTTCATTTAGAGAATTCTAAAAGAGGGTATCTTCCAGTCAGACATGGTTTGAATCTTTCAAAGAGTCAGTGTCCACAAACACAGACTAAGAAAGATGAAATGGACAATATGCCTTATGCTTCGGCTATTGGATCCATTATGTATGCGATGTTGTGTACTCGCCCTGACGTCGCTTACGGGTTAAGCATGACCAGTCGATTCCAAAGTAATCCAGGTCAGGCACACTGGATTGCAGTCAAGAACATTTTAAAATATCAGCGGAGGACCAAAGATATGTTCTTGATATATGGTGGTCAGGAAGAACTCAGTATTGAAGGATATACTGACGCTTCGTTCCAGTCGGACCAGGATGATTTCCGATCGCAATCAGGCTATGTTTTTAGCTTGAATGGTGGAGCAGTGGTGTGGAAAAGTTTCAAACAGTCAACTGTTGCTGATTCCACAACAGAAGCTGAGTATGTTGCAGCCTCAGAAGCATCCAAGGAGGCAGTGTGGATTTGTAAGTTCATTCAGGAACTTGGTGTTGTTCCTTCGAGTGCAGATCCTTTGGTTATCTTCTGTGATAACACTGGAGCTATAGCACAAGCAAAGGAACCACGGTCGCACCAGAAGTCCAAGCACATACAGAGACGGTTTCACTTGATCCGGGAGATCATTGATCGTGGCGAGATCAAAATATGCAAGGTTCATACAGACGACAATCTGGCTGACCCGCTTACCAAGCCTTTGGCGCAGCAGAAGCATGAGAAGCACTGTAATAATATGGGTTTGAGATTTCTCAACTATTAGATTAAGTGCAAGTGGGAGATTGTTGGGGTATGCCCTTAAGGCTAATGTTTGAGGCCTTGGGATTGTAACAGTATCATGTATAAACTTTTATGTTTATAAAGGCAATGGTTGTCATTCAGTATGTTACATTGTCTGCTGCAATGAGTGTACTTCTGAATGAAGTCTCAATGCTGTTCAGCTAGGCTGACATGCTGTAATGTCCTTAGTCGAGATATCTTGGTGAACATGAGACAGCCTTGATATGATTGAGACTAATATGTGTACTAATCTTATAGGATGCTTCGAGTATGGAATAAGATGTAGACTCATGGGTACATTGGATGTACTGGACAGACCCTACTAGGATATTCAATTGCTTGTCACAATGTGAATAATCCTTGATTGCATCAAGTGGCACATGTCCTCTGACTTGAGATCGCTTGTGTTTCTAAATGATGATTGTCATTGTTTTGAGTTAGTTCAATATCATTTGAAACATAATGATTATAGACTATCTTGGATAATGAGCTTGAGTCAGGTTAGGGCACTAGTGATAGACAAAGGATTGCCATCTCCTGGATTGGAGTGTGATGTTCTAGAAGGGGCCCCCCTGGATGAGATGATTGAGAAAGTGTATGGCCATACCCAGGTGACTATGTTCATCTGATCTAATCATGCTCATCATATTGGAGTTACAAGCTTGACCCGCTTGTCCAATAAGAACATCCAGTGGCAAAGGATACATGCATGCCTTGTGAAGTGGATTCACACTTGTGCTATGGTTTGGGTGTAGTCTTGGAAGACTCTTTCCTTTATATCGGGAGACAGTGATGTGTTGCTAGATACCCCTCACTGATCGTGATAACGTAGGTTATCGTTACCGACATTTAAAGGAAACCCTCAGGGTCGCACAATTTGGTGATATGGCTTACTTAAGTCAGATCGTGTGGACTGAATTGTTTTGGTTCAGTTTAAAGGAGTTTAAACTCTGATTGTAAGTGAGATCTGGTCTGATCATGTTTGATTGATTAGGGCTTGAGATCGGTAAGCTTCGATCGAGAGTGTAGATGCTAGATCGGTGAGATCAAGAGAATCAAGAGATGTACGGTTAGATCTTGAACCTTCATGGTTCATATGAGATTTAGACCATGGCTTGGCTTGGTTCGATTTGTCATTTGGACCAAATGAAATTGGACCGAATTCAATTGAACCAATTCACAAGACGTGAACGCATGGTTCAATTGAGTTGGCATTTTGGAATGGATCAAAAGACATGAACGCATGTCTTGATGACTTCCTTTTATGGAAGTCTTGAAACGCCAAAACGCCTATGTTGACTCAACGCCTCTAGGCTTCGATGCTCTCTCTTGGGTGAGGTATCGTTTACGCAAGGAGGAAGAGCTTTCGAAGAGGAAGAAGCTTTCATCTCGTCTCCTCAACACAAAGGACAACTTGGCAATTTTTGCTAGCACAAGAGTTGCGCAAGGAGTAAGCCTTCATCCCTTGTGTGTGATTTCTTTGGAGAAGATCCCTTCGATCTTTACTTCGAAGTCGCCATCTACTCATGGCTATGGTATGAATTACTTCTCATCTATACAAGCTTTGATGTTGATCATATGGCATGCAAAAGATCCTAATAAACCCTATGCTTCCTTGCGAAAATCTTGAATATGCGCCAACCCCTTTAGGGTTTCACGCCCCACTCTTGAAAGGGGTTTCTTCAACCACGTGCTATGCTGAGCAACGAGAAGCGATAAATCCCTTCTCTGTAATACGCAGGTGAAATCACACACCGTCTGAAGATAGATGGGCGTGCCCACTGAGTGGGTACAACACGGCCCCAACGATAGTCAGAACAGTGAGGTTTCGCGCCAGAAGGCATTACGTGCTTGATATTTTAGCGTTGGATTTTAACGGTCTTTTATCTTCTCAACTATCATGCAAACCCTATGGTGATAGCAGAAGATAAATAAATCATGCAATTCTAATTATTTAAACAATAAAAGAAAGCATGATGATCTTATGTGGTAAACGCCCATTGAGCCTAGGTAAGACCTTAAGTTAACTTAAGTCTTCACTTGCTCTTCATGAGTCATTTGCATCTCCTCTGACCCAACCCAGGGTACTAGCGCTCAGTGCAGCTCAGGTGCGCCCACCACGTGAATGCGCCTCTGCCATGTGTGCTTTGAACTCTTGTCTGATTAAAATACATTTTAATCTATCTAGACAAGATTGACTCGCAGGTCAATTATACAATAAATTAATTAAAAATGTGATGCGCAGATCACAATAATATTAATTTACAATTTACCAGGCTCGCAGGCCCTAGCACAGCACACATTAAAAGGGCAACCCACATAAGATGAAATAGACTAGCAACATGGTATACATCCAATGAACATGTGATCCATAGACAAAATAAAATTTTCAAAATCCCATTGGAATCAATTTTACTTGTCTTATGTGCCCTACTACCTTACAACGGTCCATTAATAGGGATCCACTCATCATGTCTAGTCAGATCCACTGCCCTTGCATGCACCAAGTCCTAACTGACTCGAGTTGACCTAATGGTCAACCATGCATGCGCCAAGGGCTGAACAACCATCATGAGTTCTGGCAAGCGGGTGTGACCCCGGGCCTAACTCATGTGTGTTCACTAGTTGTCTCAACCAGACCTCGCTACACGCCTGTGATGCAGTCGACCTATAGCCACCTCATGCTTGCTCATAGGTGCCATCTGGTCGACTCATCTAGGCTGTCAGATGGTCTGATCAGACTAGTTGGATCTTACCTAGAGGATGACTTCAACCCTACTAACCCGTCTAAGGGTTTATAGCAGGCGCCATTTAGATCTAATGGTGATAGGCGCGCAAGATGTAAGTTTTTGATAAAACATCTACAACAATGCGCAAACAAACAACATGCGCCACTTGAGAAAAACAAGATACATTTAATATCTTGCATGTTAATCTTCGCATGGTGATAACCGTTAGATCTAGGCATAAGCGCAAACTTCTTGTAACAATGATACAAGCGCAAACCAACAACATGTAAACATAGCATCATGTAAGCGCATGTAAAACAAAGCATCAAGTAAGCGCAACATAGCATCATGTATGGATCACAAACACTTCAAAGCAATCATATAGATCATACCGAAAACCCTAAGCTCTGATACCAATTGTAGGTCCCTAAAGTAAGGGGGTGAAACCCTAAGCATGCGCAAATTAAAATACTTGCATGGGCGGAATTAGGGTCTCTATAGGATCGCAAGTAGTATGACTATATAATCAACTTGGTTGCATTTCATAGATCAAGTGAAAATCTCACCATAGCCATGACTTGGACGGCGCCTTGGAAGCAAGAGGGCGAAAAAGGCTCTCCTCCAAAGAAGACACACACAAAGGTGATGAAGACTTCCTCCTTGCGCAATTCTTGTGCTAGCAAAAATGCCAAGGTGCCCTTTTTGTGTTGAGGAGATGAGATGATCCTCCTTGCTGGCCGAGAGCTCTCCCTCTTCGTCTTAACGATTTTTTTTACACAAAAGAGAGCTTCAAAAAACAAGAGGCATTGAGGCAATTGGCGTTAGGCGTTACAAGACTTCCCATAATGGAAAGTCATCAAGACATGCGTTCATGTCTTGTGAACTAATCCACAACGCCAATTCAATTGAACCAACCGATTACATATGTGAACCGGTTCAATTGAATTCGGTCCAATTGCATTTGGTCCATAGACCAAATTGAACCAAGCCAAGCCATGGTCTAAATCTCATATGAACCATGAAGGTTCAAGATCTAACCGTACATCTCTCGATGCTCTTGATCTCACCGATCTAGCATCAATACTCTCGATCGAAGCTTACCGATCTCAAGCCCTAATCAATCAAACATGATCAGACCGGATCTCACTTACAATCAGAGTTTAAACTCCTTTAAACTGAATCAAAACAATCCAGTCCACACGATCTGACTCAAGTAAGCCATATCACCAAATTGTGCGACCCTAAGGGTTTCCTTTAAATGTCGGTAACGATAACTAACGTTATCACAATCAGTGAGGGGTATCTAGCAACACATCACTGTCTCCCGATATAAAGGAAAGAGTCTTCCAAGACTACACCCAAACCACAGCTCAAGTGTGAATCCACTTCACTAAGCATACATGTTTCCTTTGCCACTGGATGTTCTTATTGGACAAGTGTGTCAAGCTTGTTATTCCAATATGATGAGCATGACTAGATCAGATGAACATAGTCATCTGGGTATGGCCATACACTTTCTCAATCATCTCATGCAGGGGGGGCCCTTTAGAACATCACACTCCTTAAACAAGGAGACGGCAATCCTATATCTATCACTAGTGTCCTAACCTGACTCATGATCATTATCCAAGATAGTCTATAACCATTATTTCTCAAATGATATTGAACTACCTCAAAACAATGATAATCATCATTTAGAAACACAAGTGATCTCAAGTCAGAGGACATGTGCCACTTGTTGCAAACAAGGATTATTCACATTGTGACAAGGAATTGAATATCCTAGTAGGGTCTGTCCAGTACATCCAATGTACCCATGAGTCTACATCCTATTCCATGCTCGAAGCATCCTATAAGATTAGAACACATATTAGTCTCAATCATATCAAGGCTGTCTCATGTTCACCAAGATATATCGACTAAGGACATACAGCATGTCAGCCTAGCTGAACAGCATTGAGACATTATTCAGAAGTACACATATTGCAGCAGATGATGCAACAACCTGAATAACAACCATTTCCTTTATAAACATAAGAGTTTATACATGATACTGTTACAATCCCAAGGCCTCAAACATTAGCCTTAAGGGCATACCCCAACAGCTGGGTCACTGGAAGAAGGACTGTAAAGCGCTCCAAGGAGATAAGAAGGGAAGCAATCCTTTTGCTTCCGGCTCAGGTATTTTTGTGACTGAAGTCATGATATCTTATTCTTCTATTTCATGGGTGTTGGACACTGCATGTGGAGTTCACATTTGTTCAAATGTACAGGAACTCAAGAGAAGAAGACAGGTGGGACAGCATGAGGTGGACCTACGAGTTGGAAACGGGGCACGGGTTGCTGCTGTTGCTGTAGGCATGTATTACATCTCTTTACCATTGGACTTGTATTGGAACTGGACAATTGTTATTTTGTACCAAGCATAACGAAAAATATTATCTCTATTCCTGCTCTTGTTAGGAAAGGATTTTCCTTTGAATGCAATATTTCAAAGTGTGTTATTTCTTTTGATAATATTGTTTATGCTACTGGGTCGATTAACAATGGGTTATTCATGTTGGACATGGAATGTTCTACACAACAAATTGATAACAAGAAAGCCAAGTATGCTGATAATAGCACCTTGCTATGGCATAGTCGTTTAGGCCATATTAACAAGAAACGCATTAAGCGGTTGCATGACTATGGACTGCTGGGATCATTCTCCTATGAGGAGCTTGATACATGCAAAGCTTGTTTAATGGGCAAAATGACGAAGTCTCCTTTTTCTAATAAAGGTCAAAGGGCTTCAGGTTTACTTGACCTTATACACAGTGATGTGTGTGGGCCATTTAGTAAACATGCCAGAGGTGGCTATTCGTACTTCATTACCTTTACTGATGATTTCAGTAGGTATGGTTATGTCTATCTAATGAGACATAAAAGTGAATCTTTTGACAAGTTCAAAGAGTTCAAGAATGAAGTACAGAATCAGTTAGGCCGAAATATCAAGGCACTTCGATCGGATCGAGGTGGTGAATACTTGAGTCGAGAGTTTACTGACTATCTGAAGGAGTGTGGGATTATCTCACAGCTCACTCTGCCAGGAACACCGCAATGGAATGGTGTGTCCGAGAGGAGGAACAGAACCTTACTGGATATGGTTCGTTCTATGATGAGTCAGGCTACTCTGCCTTACTCCTTTTGGGGATTTGCACTGGAAACAGCTACAAAGGTACTAAACCGAGTGTCATCCAAGGCAGTTTCAAAGACGCCATATGAGTTATGGTATGGGAAACAGCCAAGCTTGACATTTATTAAGATCTGGGGTTGCGAGGCTTATGTCTAAAACGTCGCCTCTGGGAAACTAGAGAGCAGATCTGAGAAATGTATCTTTGTCGGTTACCCTAAGGAAACTAAGGGTTATTATTTCTACGATCCCAAAGAGAACAAAGTATTTGTTGCTCGGACGGCTATTTTTCTTGAGAAGGAATTTCTTCTGCAAGAGGCCAGTGGGAGAGAAATAAAGTTGGATGAGAATCCAGAAGAAGGACAAAGTAGTCAAGCACAGTTGGATGAGCCTGAGCCAGTAGAACAGGTTATTGAACAACCTGAGGCTCAGATATCACGGGAACCGCGAAGATTGGGAAGGATCCGTCGACAGCCTGAACGCTATGACGGAGTCTACATCATTGAGAATGATGAACCCCTCACTTATGCGGATGCGGTCAGTGGACCGGATTCAGCGAGATGGCTTGAAGCTATGCGAGCCGAGATGGACTCCATGTCAGATAACCAAGTCTGGGATTTGGTTGATCCGCCTCAGGGAGTAATCCCTATAGGCTGTAAATGGATCTTCAGAAGTAAGATTGACATGGATGGTAACGTAGTTACCTATAAAGGCAGGCTAGTTGCGAAAGGTTTCAAACAAATCTACGGGATAGATTATGATGAAACTTTCTCTCCTGTAGCCATGTTCAAGTCTATTCGGATTATTCTTGTGATAGCAGCATATTATGATTATGAGATCTGGCAGATGGATGTGAAGACCGCTTTCCTTAATGGAAAACTGGATGAGGATGTGTATATGACACAACCTGAAGGTTTCACTAATCCATCAGATCGTCATAAAATATGCAAGTTAAAGAAGTCCATTTATGGACTTAAGCAAGCGTCAAGAAGCTGGAATATTCGTTTTGATGAATCAATCTGTGATTTTGGTTTCATCAAGAATGAAGATGACCCGTGTGTATATAAGAGGTTTAGTGGGAGCGTAATTACTTTCCTAGTCCTCTACGTCGATGATATCTTAATCATTGGAAACGATATTCCTGAACTGCATGCGGTTAAGGCATGGTTAAGAAAATGTTTCCAGATGAAAGATCTAGGAGAAGCAGCCTATGTATTAGGTGTGAAGATCTACAGAGATAGATCTAACAGGCTTCTCGGGCTGTGCCAGAGTACTTACATCGATAAAGTCCTGGAGAGATTCCATTTAGAAAATTATAAAAGAGGATATCTTCCAGTCAGACATGGTCTGAATCTTTCAAAGAGCCAGTGTCCTCAAACACAGTCTGAGAAAGATGAAATGGACAATACGCCTTATGCTTTGGCTATTGGGTCCATTATGTATACGATGTTATGTACTCGCCCAGACGTTGCTTACGGGTTAAGCGTGACCAGTCGGTTCCAAAGTAATCCAGGTCAGGCGCACTGGAATGCAGTCAAGAACATTTTGAAATATCTGCGGAGGACCAAAGATATGTTCTTGGTGTATGGTGGTCAGGAAGAACTCAGTATTGAAGGATATACTGACGCTTCATTCTAATCTGACCAGGATGATTTCTGATCGCAATCAGGCTATGTTTTTAGCTTGAATGGAGGTGCAGTGGTGTGGAAAAGTTTCAAACAATCAATTGTTGCTGATTCCACAACAGAAGCCGAGTATGTTGCAGCCTCGGAAGCATCTAAGGAACTTGGTGTTGTTCCTTCGAGTGCAGATCCATTGGTTATCTTCTGTGATAACACTGGAGCAATAGCACAAGCAAAGGAACCACGGTCGCACCAGAAGTCCAAGCACATACAGAGACGGTTTCACTTGATCAGGGAGATCATTGATCGTGGTGAGATCAAAGTCTGCAAGGTTCATATGGATGACAATCTAGCTGACCCGCTTACAAAGCCTCTGGCACAGCAGAAGCATGAGAAGCACTGTAATAATATGGGCTTGAGATTTCTCAACCATTAGATTAAGTGCAAGTGGGAGATTGTTGGGGTATGCCCTTAAGGCTAATGTTTGAGGCCTTGGGATTATATCAGTATCATGTATAAACTCTATGTTTATAAAGGCAATGGTTGTTATTCAGGTTGTTACATTATCTGCTGCAATATGAATACTTCTGAATAATGTCTCAGTGATGTTCAGCTAGGCTGCCATGCAGTATAGTCCTTAGTCGAGATATCTTGGTGAACATGAGACAGCCTTGATATGATTGAGACTAATATGTGTTCTAATCTTATAGGATGCTTCGAGCATGGAATAAGAAGTAGACTCATGGGTACATTGGATATACTGGACAGACCCTACTAGGATATTCAATTGCTTGTCACAATGTGAATAATCCTTGTATGCAAACAAGTGGCATATTTCCTCTGACTTGAGATCACTTGTGTTTCTAAATGATGATTGGCATTGTTTTGAGGTAGTTCAATATCATTTGAAACATAATGGTTATAGACTATCTTGGATAATGAACATGAATCATGTTAGGGCATTAGTGATAGACATAGGATTGCCGTCTCCTTGTTTGGAGTATGATGTTCTAAAGGGGCCCCCTGGATGAGATGATTGAGAAAGTGTATGGCCATACCCAGATGACTATGTTCATCTGATCTAATCATGCTCATCATATTGGAGCTACAGGCTTGACACGCTTGTCCAATAAGAACATCCAGTGGCAAAGGAAACATGTATGCCTAGTGAAGTGGATTCACACTTGTGCTATGGTTTGGGTGTAGTCTTGGAAGACTCTTCCCTTTATATCGGGAGACAGTGATGTGTTGCTAGATACCCCTCACTGATCGTGATAACGTAAGTTATCGTTACCGACATTTAAAGGAAACCCTTAGGGTCGCACAATTTGATGATATGGCTTACTTATGTCAGATCGTGTGGACTGAATTGTTTTGGTTCAGTTAAAGGGATTTAAACTCTGATTGTAAGTGAGATCTGGTCTGATCATGTTTGATTGATTAGGACTTGAGATCGGTAAGCTTCGATCGAGAGTAGTGATGCTAGATCGGTGAGATCAAGAGCATCGAGAGATGAATGGTTAGATCTTGAACCTTGAGGTTCAATGAGATTTAGACCAAGGCTTGGTCCTTGAACCAAATTCACTTGAACCAAACCAAATGGAACCGGTTCACTATGGTGAACGTATGGTTCGAATGGTTTGATTGAGGGATGGTAACGTGGGAGTTGAAGTGGAGTTAGTGCTTTCTAAAATTGGAAAGCCGTTTTCCTTTGTTGAAAACGTTATGCTTTTTCGAACGTGAAAGGGGATTCTTCACTCTCTCGCCGAGGGCATCCTTTTTGGTTTTCTCTTCTCTTTTCGGTGGTGACACTTGACGAAAAGAAGAGGGAGTTCATCCACACCGAGAGTCATCTCTCATCTTCCCTTCAAGCGATTAGGACTCTTGAAGCTCTTTGCTAGCACAAAGGACGACAAGGAGAAAGCCATCTTCACCTTGTGTGCGGCACCTTTGGAGGAGAGCCATATCGCCCTCTAGCTTCCAAGGCACCATCTAAACGATGGCTATGGTATGATCTCTTGTTGATTCTTTGCAATCCTTGAACAAGTTGATCATGTGTTCATGCTAACCGATCTAAGAAACCCTAAATTCCGCTTCGAAATTTTTATATATATGCGCACGTCTATTAGGGTTTTCCCCCCCCCCCCCCTTAGGGTGGGACTTTCAAAGACCTTGCCTTTCTTCTCCTCATTCTGAAGTTGCAACATGTCCTTCAACATGTGAGGTGGCCCTCCACATGAATAGCACCTGTTATTCCTGATCATATCCATCTTTAATTTCAATTCCTTGGTCAAGCCTTTCGGCTCAACACACTGAATATCAACTTTAGGAGGATTGAGCTCAACCAATTCATCAAAGAACTGCCTTAGATTAGAAATAATCTTAGAGGCACTCTTCGATTCATATCATCCTCTAAATTTAGGTGACATGTTGGTTAGAAACCTCCAAAGTATCAACCTGATGCTTATCAGAAGCATCCCTCTCAGCCGCTGAGGCTGAGCATGGATGAGGCTCAGGAAAAGGACGCTCAAGGACATAAAGCTTCCTTTCGAGCTTGAGCACGATTCTTAAGTTCATATACCAATCCAGTAAGTTGGATCCAACCAACTTATCCCTTTCCAGGTTAGATCGCAGTGACCAACTGCTATTGTTCATATCCATTGTTCTACAACAACCAAGAAACAGCAGATTAGTACTACTTCGAGTCATTTAAACTGGACTTGTTTTAAATGACCATGGTTCCCACTATTTTTAATCGAATTGACAACCCACAAAGTCAATCAAGAAATCCAAGATTTCCTTGTGAGATGGGATCCTCATTCCACATAGGGCTTCGCGTCCCACGAGGGTGGGATGAGATGCACAAAGTGACCCATATTTCCTAAGGTGGGCGCGCCGGCCAATTGCTCCAAGCAATTTCCCTTATTGAGACAGTCCAGACATTTCATGTCCAGCGAGGGCTGGATACAGCATGAAACCCTAACCTCTCAATGAGTTTCCTTGCAAAGGCACGCCCAGGTTAAAACTAGACTGGGGAAACCATTGTCACCACGCACTTTCTAAAGATAAGTGGGTGTGTCCCACGAGGGTGGGAAACAGTTCACAACTCCACTGATCGATAGCTTAGTGAGGGCTACGTGTTAGAAGGCTACTAGACTTGATATTTTAATTGAGGGTTTTTATTTAGGGTCTCATCATCTCAGTTTTATCTTATGTCTATCATTACAGGCATGCAATCCTATGGTGATAACATAACAATAAAACATCACAGGCATGCTTTAGCTTTTGTAAAGAAAGCAATAAAAGGATGATGTGATCATAGCCCATTCAAGACATTGAACCAATCCATGCCAAAAAGGGGTTCAACTCTTGACCTAGGATTCAAGCCCCAAGATTAGACCTAGCCTAGCCGACCTCTAGCTCTATCTTCAAGGTTGGCTCCAAGGTCCTTCTCCCATGGTTTAGCTCTCAAACCCTAGAGGTACACCCACATGGTTCGGCCAATGCGATTGTCTTCCTCCAAGGAAGGTGCGCCATCTAGAAAGCCACAAGAGGGATAGCACACAAGCACAAGGCTCGGCCAAACCCTAACTTGCGCCCCCATGCAAGGATGCACCACCTTTGAAGCTTGTTGCGCTATCAGGCAAGGATGCGCAACCAAGCAAGCATGCACCTTGCTCCAAGTAGATGTGCCACCCTAATCTTCTTCTTAGTTAAAAGCAAAAAGAAAAGCGGCACGTAGTCCTCACAAGGATACATCACAGGCATGCTAAGGGGCTTGACATATGACCATAACATCATGCACAATCAAGTACTTACTCATGCAATTTGTTGGGTCCCCTTCAAGGGGGAGCGCAAACCCTAAGCATGCACAAATCTCATTTGCATGGGCGGAATTAGGGTTACCATAGATCGCATGTAGTATATCTATAAGATTAACTTTGTTTGCTTATAAAGGTCAAGAGAAGATCTCTTACCATAGCCATGATAAAGGGTGGCGACTTGGAAGCAAGAGGGCAAGTAAGCACTCCTCCAAAGATAACGCACACTAGATGAGAGATGGCTACCCTTTCGGATGTTCCTTGTGCTAGCAAGGGATCTCCAAAACTTCCTTGTCGTGTGTTGATGAAGAGAGGTGCTTGGCCGAGAGCTTCGTTGTCCAAGAGTTCCCCATTTCCATGTCGAATCAAGACGACAAGAGAGTAATTGGGCAAATGGCGTTAAGGCTTTCATTCAAGTGATGGCGTTACACTTCCAAATATGGAAGGTTATGAAGCCATGCGACCACTTGAAGAAAAACCGCCCAAAATGCCTTCAATCCTTGAACCATACGTTCACCCATGTGAACCGGTTCAAGCCAATTAGGTTCAACTCAATTCGGTTCAAACCAGCCCAAGCCATGGTCTAGATCTCTTTGAACCAAATGGTTCAAGATCCAACCGTTCATCTCTGGATGCTCTTGATCTCTCCGATCTAGCATCCACACTCTCGATCGAAGCTTACCGATCTCAAGCCCTAATCAATCAAACATGATCAGACCAGATCTCACTTACAATCAGAGTCTAAACTCCTTTAAACTGAATCCAAACAATTCAGTCCACACGATCTGACTTGAGTAAGCCATGTCATCAAATTGTGCGACCCTAAGGGTTTCCTTTAAATGTCGGTAACGACAACTTACGTTATCACGATCAGTGAGGGGTATCTAGCAACACATCACTGTCTCCCGATATAAAGGAAAGAGTCTTCCAAGACTACACCCAAATCACAGCACAAGAGTGAATCCATTTCACTAGGCATACATGTTTCCTTTGCCACTGGATGTTCTTATTGGACAAGCGTGTCAAGCCTGTAACTCCAATACGATGAGCATGATTAGATCAGATGAACATAGTCATCTGGGTATGGCCATACACTTTCTCAATCATCTCATATAGGGGGGCCCTTTAGAACATCACACTCCTTGAACAAGGAGACGACAATCCTTTATCTATCACTAGTGTCCTAACCTGACTCATGATCATTATCCAAGATAGTCTAGAACCATTATATTTCAAATGATATTGAACTACCTCAAAACAATGACATTCATCATTTAGAAACACAAGTGATCTCAAGTCAAAGGACATGTGCCACTTGTAGCATACAAGGATTATTCACATTGTGACAAGCAATTGAATATCCTAGCAGGGTCTGTCCAGTACATCCAATGTACCCATGAGTCTACATCTTATTCCATGCTCGAAGCATCCTATAAGATTAGAACACATATTAGTCTCAATCATATCAAGGCTGTCTCATGTTCACCAAGATATCTCGACTAAGGACATTATAGCATGTCAGCCCAGCTGAACAGCTTTGAGACATTATTCAGAAGTACACTAATTGCAGCAGACAAGGTAACAACCTGAATAATAACCATGCCTTTATAAACATAAAAGTTTATTACATGATACTGATACAATCCCAAGGCCTCAAACATTAGCCTTAAGGGCATACCCCAACAATCTCCCACTTGCACTTAATCTAATGGTTGAGAAATCTCAAACCCATATTATTACAGTGCTTCTCATGCTTCTGCTGCACCAGAGGCTTGGTAAGCGGGTCAGCCAGATTGTCATCTGTATGTACCTTGCAGATTTTGATCTCGCCTCGATCAATGATCTCCCGGATCAAGTGAAACCGTCTCTGTATGTGCTTGGACTTCTGGTGCGACCGTGGTTCCTTTGCTTGTGCGATGGCTCCAGTGTTATCACAGAAGATAACCAAAGGATCTACACTCGAAGGAACAACACCAAGTTCTCTCACGAACTTACGAATCCACACTGCCTCCTTGGATGCTTCCGAGGCTGCAACATACTCGGCTTCTGTTGTGGAATCAGCAACAGTTGACTGTTTGAAACTCTTCCACACCACTGCTCCACCATTCAAGCTAAAAACATAGCCTGATTGCGATCGGAAATCATCCTGGTCCGACTGGAACGAAGCGTCAGTATATCCTTCTATACTGAGTTCTTCCTGACCACCATATATCAAGAACATATCTTTGGTCCTCCGCAAATATTTCAAAATGTTCTTGACCGCAATCCAGTGTGCCATACCTGGATTACTTTGGAACCGACTGGTCACGCTTAACCCGTAAGCGACGTCTGGGCGAGTACACAACATCGCATACATAATGGACCCAATAGCCGAAGCATAAGGCGTATTGTCCATTTCATCTTTCTCAGTCTGTGTTTGTGGACACTGACTCTTCGAAAGATTCAGACCATGTCTGACTGGAAGATATCCTCGTTTAGAATTCTCTAAATGGAATCTCTCCAGAACTTTATCGATGTAAGTACTCTGGCACAGCCCGAGAAGCCTCTTAGATCTATCCCTGTAGATCTTCACACCTAATACATAGGCTGCTTCTCCTAAATCTTTCATCTGGAAACATTTCCTTAGCCATGCTTTAACAGCATGCATTTCAGGAATATCGTTTCCAATGATTAAGATATCATCGACGTAGAGGATTAGGAATGTAATTACGCTCCCACTAAACCTCTTATATACACACGGGTCATCCTCGTTCTTGATGAAACCAAACTCAGAGATTGATTCATCAAAACGAATATTCCAGCTCCTAGATGCTTGTTTAAGTCCATAAATGGACTTCTTTAACTTGCATATTTTATGACGATCTGATGGATTAGTGAAACCTTCAGGTTGTGTCATATACACATCCTCATCCAGATTTCCATTAAGGAAAGCTGTTTTCACATCCATCTGCCAGATCTCATAATCGTAATATGCTGCTATCGCGAAAAGAATCCGAATAGACTTAAACATGGCTACAGGTGAGAAAGTTTCATCATAATCTACCCCGTAGATTTGTTTGAAACCTTTCGCAACTAGCCTGCCTTTATAGGTAGCCACGTTACCATCCATGTCAATCTTCTTCTTGAAGATCCATTTACAGCCTATAGGGATTACTCCCGGAGGCGGATCAACCAAATCCCAGACTTGGTTATCTGACATGGAGTCCATCTCGGCTCGCATAGCTTCAAGCCATCTAGCTGACTCCGGTCCACTGACCGCATCCGCATAAGTGAGGGGTTCATCATTATCAATGATGTAGACTCCGTCATAGCGCTCAGGCTGTCGACGGATCCTTCCCGATCTTCGCGGTTCCCGTGATATCTGAGCCTCAGGTTGTTCAATAACCTGTTCTACCGGCTCAGACTCATCCAACTGTGCTTGACTACTTTGTCCTTCCTCCGGATTCTCATCCAGCTTTATTTCTCTCCCACTGGCTTCTTGCAGAAGAAACTCCTTCTCAAGAAATATGGTCGTCCGAGCAACAAATACTTTGTTCTCTTTGGGATCGTAGAAATAATAACCCTTAGTTTCCTTAGGGTAACCGACAAAGATACATTTCTCAGATCTGCTCTCCAGTTTCCCAGAGGCGAGCTTTTTGACATAAGCCTCGCAACCCCAGATCCTGATAAATGTCAAGCTCGGCTGTTTCCCATACCATAATTCATATGGCGTCTTTGAAACGGCCTTGGATGGCACTCGGTTTAGTACCTTTGCAGCTGTTTCCAGTGCAAATCCCCAAAAGGAGTAAGGAAGAGTGGCCTGACTCATCATAGAACGAACCATATCAAGTAACGTTCTATTTCTCCTCTCGGACACACCATTCCATTGCGGTGTTCCTGGCGGAGTGAGCTGTGAGATAATCCCACACTCCTTCAGATAGTCAGTAAATTCTTGACTTAGGTATTCTCCACCTCGATCAGAACGAAGTGCCTTGATATTTCGGCCTAGCTGATTCTGTACTTCATTCTTGAACTCTTTGAACTTGTCAAAAGATTCACTCTTATGTCTCATAAGATAGACATAACCATACCTACTGAAATCATCAGTAAAGGTAATGAAGTACTGATAGCCACCTCTGGCATGTTTACTAAATGGCCCACACACATCACTGTGTATAAGGTCAAGTAAACCTGAAGCCTTTGACCTTTGTTAGGAAAAGGAGACTTCGTCATTTTACCCATCAAACAAGCTTTGCATGTATCAATCTCCTCATAGGAGAATGATCCCAGCAGTCCATGATCATGCAACCGCTTAATGCGCTTCTTGTTAATATGGCCTAAACGACTATGCCATAACAAGGTGCTGTCATCAGCATACTTGGCTTTCTTATTATCAATGTTTTGTATATAATTTTCCATGTCCAACATGAATAACCCATTGTTAATTGAACCAGTTCCATAAACAATATTATCATAAGATAAAACACACTTTGAAATATTGCATTCAAAGGCAAATCCTTTCCTGACAAGAGCAGGAATAGAGATAATATTTTTGGTGATACTCGGTACAAAATAACAATTGTTTAATTCCAATACAATGCCAGATGGTAAAGAAATGAAATAGTCTCCTACAGCAACAGCAGCAACCCGTGCCCCGTTTCCAACGCGTAGGTCTACCTCATGCTGTCCCACCTGCCTTCTTCTCTTGAGTTCCTGTACATTTGAACAAATGTGAACTCCACATGCAGTGTCCAACACCCATGAAATAGAAGAAGAAGATAACATGACCTCAGTCACATAAATACCTGAGCCAGAAGCGATGCTTCCCCTCTTATCTCCTTGGAGCGCTTTACAGTCCTTTTTCCAGTGACCCAGCTGGCCACAGTGGAAACACCTGTTGTCCTTCGCCCGCTTCACCTTTTGTTTCAGAGCCTTACTGTAGTTCTTGACAGGGGCCTTGCCCTTCTTCCCCTTCTTCTTGTTCCTCGAAGGAACCATCAAGACAGAGGTTGAAGGCTTTCCCTTCAGAGTTTCCTCAGTAGTCAAGAGCATATTCAGCAGCTCTACCAGAGTACAATCGATTTTGTTCATATTAAAGTTAATAATGAACGCATCGAAAGAAGGCGGGAGAGACTGCAGAATAATGTCTACAGCAAGCTCCTGGTTGATGGTATGCCCCAGTTTCTCCAGAGCCTCCTTGTGCCCAATCATCTTGAGCACGTGAGCTCCCACTGGGCTCCCTTCAGCCAGTTTGCTCTGAAAGAAAAGCTTTGTCAGATTATAGCGTTCTGTCCTCGCCTGTGCAGCATACAGCATCTTGAGGTTCGCTATAATCTCTATAGCCGACATATCCTCATGCTGACGCTGCAGCGGTGGCGTCATAGACGCTAGCATCAGGCAAGCGACATCAATGCTATCATTGACGTGCTTTTCATAGGCTTCACGAACCGCCCTTGTGGCGTTCGCAGCGGGTTGAGGTGGCACAGCCGTCTCGAGGACATACAGTTTCCTCTCTGCCTTAAGAACGATCTTAAGGTGTCCGAACCAGTCAGAGAAGTTCGGCCCAGCAAACTTCTCCCTTTCCAGTAGGGATCGCACATTGAAGCTCATGGTGTTCGTTGCTGCAGGTATCTACAACAATGCAAGAACAGCAAGGTCAGTATCAATGTCTAGAATCAATCCAGGACTTAAGAAAGATTCTTTTTCTCACTATTTTATCTGACTAAAAAATCCATTAAACAGTCCGAAAGAGTAACACTCTTTTAGTGAGATGGGATCCAGATTTCATACTTGGTCTCCGCGTCCCGCTCAGGCGAGATAAGATACACAGAGAGTACAAGCACTAATCTCTGGTAGGCTGTCCCAGCCAATCGCCAACCCGTGCGATTCCCCTTCATCTGGGCAATCCAGCAGGCTGTGCCAACTGAGTTGGTACAACACAGTCTCTGATCCCACAGATGGCTGCCTCCATGTGCTACCATATGCGCCACATATGTAGCCTACATGGTCAAGCTGACCCGACCTACTCCCTGGACCACCACGTGCTATGCTGAGCAACGAGAAGGGATAAATCCCTACTCTGTAACACGCAGGTGTAATCCCGCACCGTCTGAAGATAGATGGACGTGCCCACTGAGTGGGTACAACACGGCTCCAACGATAATCAGAACAGTGAGGTTTCGCGTCAGAAGGCTTACGAGCTTGATATGTTAGCGTTTGGATTTTAACGGTCTTTTATCTTCATACCTATCATGCAAGTCCTATGGTGATAGCAGAAGATAAACTCATGCAATTCTAATTATAAAAGCAATAAATAGAAAGCATGCTGATCTTATGTGGTAAAAGCCCATAGCCTAAGTAAGACCTTAATTTTACTTAAGTCTTCACTTTCTTTTCATGGGTCTTTTATCTCATCAGGTCCATCCCAGGGCCCTTGCGCCAAGTTCAGCTCAGGTGCGCCCACCAGCTGAATGCGCCTCTTTAATGTGTGCTTTGTGCTCTTGTCTAATCAAATACATTTTGATCTATCCAGACAAGTTTGACTCGCAGGTCAAATATACAATAAATTAATTAAAAAGTGATTCGCAGATCACAATAAAAATTAATTTACAAGTTTAAGTCCAGGCACGCAGGCCCCAGCACAGCACACATTTAGCATGGGCAGCCCACATAAGAATAAATAAACAAGCATCATGGCATCATTCAATCAACATGTGATCCATTACAAAGAAAATAAAATTTTGAAAACCCCATTGGCATCAATTTTAATTTTCTTATGAGCCCTACTACCTTACAACGGTCCATTAATAGGGATCCACTCATCCAGCTAGTCAGATCCACTGCCCTTGCATGCACCAAGTCCTAACTGACTCGAGTTGACCTAATGGTCAACCATGCATGCTACAAGGGCTGAACAACCCTCATGAGTTTTGGCAAGCGGGTGTGACCCCGGGCCTAACTCATGTGTGTTCATTAGTCGTCTCAACGAGACCTCGCTACACGCCCTTGATGCAGTCAACCTATAGCCACCTCGTGCTTGCGCACAGGTGCTATCAGGTCAACCCATCTAGGCTGTCAGATGGTCTGATCATACTAGTTGGATCTTCCCTAGAGGATGCCTTCAACCCTACTAACCCGTCTAAGGGATTATAGCAGGCGCCACTTAGATCTATGGTGATAGGCGCGCAAGATGTAAGGTTTTTCTTTGAAAAACAACTACAACAAGCGCAAACAAGTAACATGCGCCACTTTGATAAACAAGATACATCAAATATCTAGCATGTCATTCTTTGCATGTTAATAAACCAAAGATCTAGGCATAAGCGCAAACTTCTCCAAGCAATGATACAAGCGCAAACAAACTTATGTGCACACAACATCATGTAAGCGCAAGAAAACAAAGCATGAAGTGAGCGCAATATGGCATCATGAATGGATCACAACCTCAGCAAAGCAATCATATAGATGATACTGAAAAACCCTATGCTCTGATACCAATTGTTGGGTCCCCTTCAAGGGGGAGCGCAAACCCTAAGCATGCACAAATCTCATTTGCATGGGCGGAATTAGGGTTACCATAGATCGCATGTAGTATATCTATAAGATTAACTTTGTTTGCTTATAAAGGTCAAGAGAAGATCTCTTACCATAGCCATGATAAAGGGTGGCGACTTGGAAGCAAGAGGGCAAGTAAGCACTCCTCCAAAGATAACGCACACTAGATGAGAGATGGCTACCCTTTCGGATGTTCCTTGTGCTAGCAAGGGATCTCCAAAACTTCCTTGTCGTGTGTTGATGAAGAGAGGTGCTTGGCCGAGAGCTTCGTTGTCCAAGAGTTCCCCATTTCCATGTCGAATCAAGACGACAAGAGAGTAATTGGGCAAATGGCGTTAAGGCTTTCATTCAAGTGATGGCGTTACACTTCCAAATATGGAAGGTTATGAAGCCATGCGACCACTTGAAGAAAAACCGCCCAAAATGCCTTCAATCCTTGAACCATACGTTCACCCATGTGAACCGGTTCAAGCCAATTAGGTTCAACTCAATTCGGTTCAAACCAGCCCAAGCCATGGTCTAGATCTCTTTGAACCAAATGGTTCAAGATCCAACCGTTCATCTCTGGATGCTCTTGATCTCTCCGATCTAGCATCCACACTCTCGATCGAAGCTTACCGATCTCAAGCCCTAATCAATCAAACATGATCAGACCAGATCTCACTTACAATCAGAGTCTAAACTCCTTTAAACTGAATCCAAACAATTCAGTCCACACGATCTGACTTGAGTAAGCCATGTCATCAAATTGTGCGACCCTAAGGGTTTCCTTTAAATGTCGGTAACGACAACTTACGTTATCACGATCAGTGAGGGGTATCTAGCAACACATCACTGTCTCCCGATATAAAGGAAAGAGTCTTCCAAGACTACACCCAAATCACAGCACAAGAGTGAATCCATTTCACTAGGCATACATGTTTCCTTTGCCACTGGATGTTCTTATTGGACAAGCGTGTCAAGCCTGTAACTCCAATACGATGAGCATGATTAGATCAGATGAACATAGTCATCTGGGTATGGCCATACACTTTCTCAATCATCTCATATAGGGGGGCCCTTTAGAACATCACACTCCTTGAACAAGGAGACGGCAATCCTTTATCTATCACTAGTGTCCTAACCTGACTCATGATCATTATCCAAGATAGTCTAGAACCATTATATTTCAAATGATATTGAACTACCTCAAAACAATGACATTCATCATTTAGAAACACAAGTGATCTCAAGTCAAAGGACATGTGCCACTTGTAGCATACAAGGATTATTCACATTGTGACAAGCAATTGAATATCCTAGCAGGGTCTGTCCAGTACATCCAATGTACCCATGAGTCTACATCTTATTCCATGCTCGAAGCATCCTATAAGATTAGAACACATATTAGTCTCAATCATATCAAGGCTGTCTCATGTTCACCAAGATATCTCGACTAAGGACATTATAGCATGTCAGCCCAGCTGAACAGCTTTGAGACATTATTCAGAAGTACACTAATTGCAGCAGACAAGGTAACAACCTGAATAATAACCATGCCTTTATAAACACAAAAGTTTATTACATGATACTGATACAATCCCAAGGCCTCAAACATTAGCCTTAAGGGCATACCCCAACACAATTCTACATGCTCATGAACAACATAAAATCTGAAATTTTCCTTTTTCATAAAACATGTCTCTCTTCCTTCCCTTCTTATCACAAATCTTTGATTCTATATTTCTCTCAGGAGTCTACAAGAGGCATACCGGTTGCCCTCCTTGCAATCCCTAACTTGTTAGGATAAGGGCAATCACCCAGTCCATGCCCTATCCCAACAAGTCTCTCAAGATAGGTCTATCCTATTATGAGAGGAGAAATTTTCTCTTCCACGTATGGGTCTATCCCATCACATGAAGAGAGCAAAGAACCACAAGAAGTTAATTAGAAGTAAGAAACAAGAGACCTACAATTTTTCTACTTAAAGAAAAACCATGCGCCAACATCTATATAATATGCGAAAATGTAGATATGGCATGTGCGCATGAAAAGCATGAAAGAACATCGTTCGAGGCTCGCAAGTAGCTCTAATACTACTATTGGGAAACCCCGGGGATATTTTACAATTTTCATAGAGAATACAATACATGCGCAGCGGAAGAATATCCCCGAAATAGGCCAGTCCCAAAAACCCAGTGAAGATCTCTTGCGAGGGGGTCGACACGATGTGATTGTAAGTACCTTTAAGCAATTAGAAGCCGATGTCGAGGAAGGCGCCCAAGTGTTCGCCCTCTGTAGTCTCACACACACGGATTCCTCGAGATTTCTTCTTCCTCACCCGGTGCTAGCCTCGGGAAGAAGATCCATGCCTTAGGAGAGTCCTCCAAGCAACTTGCGCCATCACCAAGATGTGATGCGCCCAGGAGATGGAAGGAGAAGGGAACGCAGCAAGCCTTCTTGTTCCTTTGCGCCAAGGAAAGGAAGAGGAGGAAGATGAAGCATGCTTGCGCCCTTGATGGAAGAAGAAGAGCTCTAAGCTCTCCAAGCCGTCGCCCTCTAATGCTTCACGCCTCCAAGGAATAAGCATCATGAAGAGAGGGGGCGGCAAGGGCTTATTTATAGGAGCAAGAGGCGGTTAGGGGAGAATGGCAAGTGTTGACAATTAGGGCATGATTCTAGGAGATTATCCAATCAAATATATTGATTAAATCTTCACTCCCATATGCGCCTCAGACTTGCCAAAGCAAGCATCAGCCATATGCACCCATATCATGCCACATGAGGCATTAATCCCATCCATGCGCCTAGACCTAGTCAAGGCAATATGATGGATTGCCTAATGTGGCTTGGGCGCAAGTCCTAATCCAATTAGGACTTTAATTATGTTAATAATCAGCCCACAATTGTCAAACACAATCCAATCAATTATCTTTTGTGATTTAATCAAATCCAATTTGATTTAATCATCTAGGAGATGCCAAACAAGATAGGCACAAATCCTAGTCCAACTAGGATTCCATATGCGCCTATCCTATTAATTCATCCCCATTATACCCTTCAAGCCTCTTAGCCCTTCAATACAACTTATTAGCAAGCCCAACTAAGCAATGGGCCAAGCCCAAAGTCCATTATGCATGTTAACCAAGCTATTGGATCCAATCCAATTTAACCCATGGTCAAATGAGGCTAACCATGGTTAATTTGGTCAATATGCCAAAAACGGAAGTTGACCCCAATAAGTTTCTTCCATCTCATCAGGCCCATTGGCGCTGATGAAATCTCCCAAATAGATCCGAGTTATCCAATAACTCGATCTAAAGGCTACCCGATCAATATGAAAACTCGAATATCAAGGTGTGCGACCCTATAGGTTCCTCTTACGCTGGCAGTGCTGACCAAAGGTCATCACAAGCAGTGAGTGGCACCTAGCAGTGCATCGCTGTTACCCAGGTCATAGGAATGGATATCGACATCGACATCCCCATCATCGCAACTAGATACAGATGCATTACAGTCTCTTTGCCAAACTGATATCCGATTGGACAAGTGTGTCACCACTTGTTTTCACCCAATCACAAGGTTATGACTAAATCAGGTTCTCACCTGGGTATGGCCATACACTTTCAGTCATAGAACCATAGAGGAACTCCATGGATATCAAGCTTCCTTCAGGAAGGGGCAAATCCTTTGTCTGTCCATTGACCTTCTCATATGGGTCGTGACATGCTCAATGACAACCGTTATTATCCCCCAACTACGGCGAGGTGTTAGGTTGTATCAAAGCATATCCCTAACCATATAGAATGGCCAATGACCTCAAGTCAAGGGATCAATGCATCTCCTGTCACTTGTGAGGATAACTCATGATACCAAGTCATAGCCTCACAGCGGGTCGGTCCAGTATATCCACCACTGATATACCCATATGTCTGCGTTAGCATCTCGTGTCTAACCAGCCCATATACCAGTCTCACAAGTACCAGAGCTGTCCCATATCCACTCAGGTACATCGATTGGGGACAATCATTTGAGCATAGATCCAATCTGTCTCTAGGGACATTATCATGTACGTACACAATCGCAGGTGTAGACAAACAATGATAACGATAATGTCAGAAAGATATATATTAATATCAGAGTCAAGTAGTACAAAGATGGACCAAAACTAGGTCCTAGGGCATATACACCAACATGAGCTTACTAGCTTATTCGAGAGCTTCCGAGCCTTTGACTAGGGTAGTCGTAGGCTCCATTTGTACATTCGTGACTTGTGCTTTCTGCCTCCATCACTTGTTGCTAGCTGTTGCTGGCTCACCTGCCTCTTGCTCGCTTGCTTGTGTTTCCTTGCTTGCCCGTTGCCTGCTCGCTCATGCTTGCCACTTCCTTGCTCACCTGCTATTTACTCGCTCGCCATCATCGTTGCTCACTACTCGTCGTTGCCCTTGCTTGTAGAGTCTTCATTTCCTTTCACATTTCTTGAGTTCAGATCTAATAGATGCTTCATCTATTGGAAATCCCCAGGCCAATTTTAAATTTTAATAACAGCGAAAGCATTGACCCGAAATAGGATAACCCTAAGAGCCAGGATCCCTTACGAGTGATCCACCAGATGTGTTAGAGTAATATACCTTTATTCGAACAAGTGTCTGCCCTCTACAATCGTGCACACATGAACTCCTCGAAATGCTCTTCACTCCGTGCCTGGTGCTAGCCTTTGGGAGGAAGATCCTATTGCCTATGTTGCTGCCCTATTTGCTTGCACCATCTCCAAGATGCGCCAAAGAGGTGATCAAGGGAGAAGATTGACTACAAGGAGAGGGAAGCTCTACAACTTGTGTCAATCTCTTGTCTAGCCACTTTTCCTCATGGCATGTGCCACCATGAAGATGCGCCCATGAGGTAAGTCTCCTTCTCATCCAATATAGACAACAACCTAAGAAGAAGCGCCTATGATGATGACAAGAGATACCATCACTTCTCTTCTTCTCCTCTTTTCTCCACTTGCGCCAACTTCATGGAAATTGCGCCCATGGTAGGAAATCAGCTTTCCTCATGCATCAATTGTTGGGGTATGCCCTTAAGGCAAATGTTTGAGGCCTTGAGATAATTTCAGTATCATGTATAAACTATGTTTTATAAAGGCAATTGTTGTTATTCAGATTGTTACATTATCTGCTGCTGTATGTATACTTCTAAATAATGTCTCATTGGTGTTTCAGCTTGGCTGACATGCAGTATTGTCCTTAGTCGAGATATCTTGGTGAACATGAGACAACCTTGATATGATTGAGACTAATATGTTTTCTAATCTTATAGGATGCTTCGAGCATGGAATAAGATTTAGACGCATAGGTGCATTGGATGTACTGGACTGACCCTACTTAGGATATTCAGTTTTTGTCACAATGTGAATAATCCTTATAAACTAGCAAGTGGTATACTCCCTCTGACTTGAGATCACTTGTGTTTCTAAATGATGATTGGCATTGTTTTGAGGTAGTTCAATATCATTTGAAAGATAATGGTTAAGGATTATCTTGGATGGTGGGCATGACTCATGTTAGGACACTGGTGATAGATATAGGATTGCCTCTCCTAGTTGGAGTGTGATGTTCTAAAGGGCCCCCTGGATGAGATGGTTGAGAAAGTGTATGGCCATACCCAGATGACTATGTTCATCTGATCTAACCATTCTCATCATGTTGGAATTACAGGCTTGACAGGCTTGTCCAATGAGAACGTCCAGTGGCAAAGGGAACATGTATGCCGAGTGAATTGGATTCACACTTGTGCTATGGTTTGGGTGTAGTCTTGGAAGACTCTTTCCTTCATATCGGGAGACAGTGATGTGTTGCTAGATACCCCTCTCTGATCGTGATAACGTAAGTTATCGTTACCGACATTGAAGGAAACCCTTAGGGTCGCACAATTTGATGATATGGCTTACTTATGTCAGATCGTGTGGACTGAATTGTTCTGGTTCAGTTTAAAGGAATTTAAACTCTGATTGGAAGTGAGATCTGGTCTGATCATGTTTGATTGATTAGGGCTTGAGATCGGTAAGCTTCGATCGAGAGAATTGATGCTTGATCATAGAGATCAAGAGGGTCGAGAGATGTGTGGTTAGATCTTGAACCATTTGGTTCAAAGAGATCAAGACCATGGTGGGTTCGGTTTGGTCTTTGAACCAAATAGAATTGAACCGGTTCACTTGGTGAACGCATGGTTCAATTGAGAGAGGAGTTATCGATGGCTTCAAGTGGAGTTAAACATGGAGTTATGCACTTACTATTTTTGGAAGCCGTTTTCTTTGAGAAAACGCCCCCATGTTCGAACGCCTATCTCTCTCTCTCGCCCCCTCTCCTCTCGTGTGGATGATCTTCACGACAAGAGGAAGTTCGGCCAGCAAAGAGGAGAAAGACATCTCATACACGATCTAGGACTCCTTGGATCTTTGCTAGCACAAGGAATATAAGGAAGAAGTCATCATCTTCTTGTGTGCGATTTCCTTTGGAGAAGAGCCGCTCGCCCTTTCTTCTTCCAAGTCGCCACTCAATCAATGGCAATGGTAATGCATCATTTTATCCTTTTATGGTTGCTCATATTATCTTGCCTCTCGATCCTATCAAACCTAGTTTTTCGCCTATGTAAGATCTTATAGATGCGCATGTGTACTAGGGTTTGACTTTCAATTGGTATCAGAGCTAGGGTTTTTGGCTTGATATATATGATCGCCATCATGTTGTGATCCATGTTTGTTTTATGCGTTGGATAGATCTTCATGATGTCATGCGAAAATACATGCTATATGTTAGATGTATTTTGTTTACATTTATACTTGCGCATGTAATGTTTATTTGCGTTCTTCATGATAGTTTTCAACCAAAATATTATCATGCGCGCCCCCTCATTTAGATCTATCTAAGCGCCTGCTTTAAACTCTTAGACGGGTTAACAGGGTTGAAGTCATTAGTCAAGTCTGGACCCAACAGCCTAATCAGACCATTTGACAGCCTAGATGGGTCGGCTAGATAGCACCTGTGCGCAAGCAAAACAGGTGGCTATAGGTCGACTGCAGAAGGGCGTGTAGCGATGTCTGATTGAGGCGCCTAGTGAACGATCATGATTAAGGCCCGGGGTCACACCCGCTTGCCAAAAAAAATCATGTGGGACGTTCAGCCCTTAAGGCATGCATAGTTGACCACTAGGTCGACACAAGTCAGTTATGACTGGGTGCATGCAAGGGCAGTGGGTCTGACTTGGTCTGATGAGTGGATACCTGCTAATGGACCGTTGTAAGGTAGTAGGGCACATAACGAAATAAAATTGATACAATGGGTTTTTCTTTTTTTTCAAAAATTTTATTTTCTGATTGGATCACATGTATGCATGTTTAACATGATTGGGTGTTTATTTAATCTTATGTGGGTTGCCCTTATTTTGTGTGCTGTGCTGGGGCCTGCGAGCCTGGAATTAATTTATATATTTTGCTGTGATCTGCGAATCACACTTTAATTTATGAAAATATATAATTGACCTGCGTGTCAAATCGTGTCTAGATAGATTAAAATGTAATTTAATCAGACATGAGCACAAAGCACACATGGCAGAGGCGCTTGCAGTCAGTGGCTTTACCAGGTGGGAGGTCTAGAGTTCGACTCTAGAACAGACGCATACTGCCTGCAGGGCGCTTTGGCCCGAGCTGGGCCAGATGAAATGTAAAAGACCCATAAAGAGCTCACGTGAAGACTTTTGTAAAACTAGGGTTTTACTTAGGCTTTTATGGGCGTTTACCACATAAGATAATTGTGCTTTCTATTTACTATTTTAAGTAATATTAGCACATGAATGTTTATATTCTTCTGCTATCACTATAGAATTTGCATGATAGTAAGAAGATAAAAGGACCGTTAAAATCCAATGACCATATCAAGCTTGATTGCCTTCTGACGCGAAACCTCACTGTTCTGACTATCATTGGGGCCGTGTTGTACCCACTCAGTGGGCACGCCCAGCTATCTTCAGACGGTGTGCGATTACATCTACATGCTACAGAGAAGGGATTTATCTCTTCTCGTTGCTCAGCATAGCATGTGATGGTCCAGGGAGTAGGTCAGGTCAGCTTGACCATATAGGCTACATATTGAGCATATGATAGCTGTATGGAGGCAGCCATCTGAGGAATCAGAGACTGTGTTGTACCAACTCAGTTGGCACAGTCTTCTGGATTGCCTAGATGAAGGGGAATCGCACGGGTTGGCGATTGGCATGGATGACCAACCGGTGATTAGTGCTTGAACTCTCTGTGTATCTTATCTCGCCTGAGCGGGACGTGGAGATCAAGTATGAAATCTGGATCCCATCTCACTAAAAGAGTTTCACTCTTTCGGGCTGTTTTATTGGATTTTCAGTCAGATAAAATAGTGAGAAAAGAATCACTCTTAAGTCCTGGAATGATTCTAACATGGATACTGACCTTGTTGTTCTTGCTATGTTGTAGATTCCTGCAGCAACGAACACCACAGGGCTCAATTTGCGATCCATATTGGAAAAGGAGAAGTTTGCTGGGCCAAACTTCTCAGACTGGTACAGATAGCTTAAGATTGTTCTTAAAGATGAGAGGAAGCTGTATGTCCTTGAGTCGGCAATACCGGCTCAACCCGCTGCGAACGCCACAAGAGCGGTTCGGGATGCTTATGAAAAGCATGTCAGTGATAGTACTGATGTCGCTTGCCTTATGCTTGCGTCAATGACGCCCGAGCTACAGCGTCAGCATGAGGATTTGTCTGCTATTGATATTATAGCAAATCTCAAGATGCTGTATGCTGCACAGGCAAGGACTGAACGCTATAACTTGACAAAACTTTTCTTTCATAGCAAACTGACTGAAGGGAGTCTAGTGGGAGCTCACGTACTCAAGATGATTGGGTACAAGGAGGCTCTAGAGAAACTGGGACACACCATCAATCAGGAACTTGTTGTGGACATTATCCTGCAGTCTCTCCCGGCTTCTTTCGATTCGTTCATCATTAATTTTAATATGAACAAGATCGACTGTACTCCGGCAGAGTTACTGAACATGCTCTGCACCACAGAGCTGACTCTTGAGAAGGGAAAGCCTTCATCCTCTGTCTTGATGGTTCCTTCACGGAACAAGAGGAAGGGGAAGAAGGGCAAAACCCCTATCAAGAGCTACAACAAGGCTTTGAAACAAAAGATGAAGCGGTCAAAGGACAACAGATGCTTCCATTGTGGCCAGCTGGGTCAATGGAAGAAGGACTGTAGAGCGCTCCAAGGAGAGAAGAAGGGAAGCAAGCCTTTCACTTCTGGCTCAGGTATTTACGTGACTGAAGTCATGGTAGCTTCTTCTATTTCATGGGTGCTGGACAGTGCATGTGGAGTTCACATTTGTTCAAATGTGCAGGAACTCAAGAGAAGAAGACAGGTGGGACAGCATGAGGTGGACCTACGAGTTGGAAACGGAGCACGGGTTGCTGCTGTTGCTGTAGGACAATATAACATCTCTTTACCATCTGGTTTTGTATTAGAACTTGACAATTGTTATTTTGTGCCAAGCATAACTAAGAATATTATCTCTATTCCTGCTCTTGTCAGGAAAGGTTTCTCTTTTGAATACAAAACTTTACAGTGTTGTATTTCATATGATAATATTGTTTATGCAACTGGGTTGATTAACAATGGGTTATACATGTTGGACATGGAATGTTCTGTACAACAAATTGATAATAAGAAAGCCAAGTATGCTGATGACAGCACCTTGCTATGGCATAGTCGTTTAGGCCATATTAACAAGAAACGCATTAAGTGAAGGTCCCAAAAGTAAGGGGTTGAAACCCTAAGCATGCGCAAATTAAAACTTGCATGGGCGGAATTAGGGTTTCCATAGGATCGCATGTAGTATGTCTATATAATCAACTTTGATTCATTTCATAGATCAAGAGAAGATCTCACCATGGCCATGAGTGGATGGCGATTTGGAAGCAAGAGGGCGAATTGGCTCTCCTCCAAAGAAGACGCACACAAAGGTGATGATGGCTTCCTCCTTGTGCAATTCTTGTGCTAGCAAAAAATGCCAAGTTATCTTTTTGTATGGAGGAGATGAGATGATCCTCTCTTTGCTGAAAGCTCTCCTCTTCGTCGTCTCCACGATACACCACGCACGAGAGAGCTTCCAAGACAAGAGGCGTTTAGGCAATTTGGCGTTTAGGCGTTAGGCGTTACAAGACTTCCAAAAATGGCAAGTCATGAAGCCATGCGCTTATGTCATGTGAACCAATCCAAAACGCCAATTCAATTGAACCATGCGTTCACATATGTGAACCGGTTCAATTGTGTTCGGTCCAATTGCAATTGGTTCACAGACCAAATTGAACCAAGCCAAGCCACGGTCTAAATCTCATATGAACCATGAAGGTTCAAGATCTAACCGTACATCTCTCAATTGCTCCAAATGAAAGATTTAGGAGAAGCAGCCTATGTATTAGGTGTGAAGATCTACAGAGATAGATATAAGAGGCTTCTCGGGCTGTGCCAGAGTACTTACATCGATAAAGTCCTAGAGAGATTCCATTTAGAGAATTCTAAAAGAGGATATCTTCCAATCAGACATGGTCTGAATCTTTCAAAGAGTCAGTGTCCACTAACACAGACTGAGAAAGATTCAGACCATGTCTGACTGGAAGATATCCCCTTTTAGAATTCTCTAAATGGAATCTCTCCAGGACTTTATCGATGTAAGTACTCTGGCACAGCCCGAGAAGCCTCTTAGATCTATCTCTGTAGATCTTCACACCTAATACATAGGCTGCTTCTCCTAAAATGTTTCCAGATGAAAGATTTAGGAGAAGCAGCCTATGTATTAGGTGTGAAGATCTACAGAGATAGATCTAAGAGGCTTCTCGGGCTGTGCCAAAGTACTTACATCGATAAAGTCCTAGAGAGATTCCATTTAGAGAATTCTAAAAGAGGATATCTTCCAGTCAGACATGGTCTGAATCTTTCTCAGTCTGTGTTAGTGGACACTGACTCTTTGAAAGATTCAGACCATGTCTGACTGGAAGATATCCTCTTTTAGAATTCTCTAAATGGAATCTCCCCAGGACTTTATCGATGTAAGTACTCTGGCACAGCCCGAGAAGCCTCTTAGATCTATCTCTGTAGATCTTCACACCTAATACATAGGCTGCTTCTCCTAAATCTTTCATCTGGAAACATTTTCTTAACCATGCTTTAACAGCATGCAGTTCAGGAATATCGTTTCCAATGATTAAGATATCATCGACGTAGAGGACTAGGAAAGTAATCACGCTCCCACTAAACCTCTTATATACACACGGGTCATCTTCATTCTTGATGAAACCAAATTCACAGATTGATTCATCAAAACGAATATTCCAGCTTCTTGATGCTTGTTTAAGTCCATAAATGGACTTCTTTAACTTGCATATTTTATGACGATCTGATGGATTGGTGAAACCTTCAGGTTGTGTCATATACACATCCTCATCCAGTTTTCCATTAAGGAAAGCGGTCTTCACATCCATTTGCCAGATCTCATAATCGTAATATGCTGCTATCGCGAGAATAATCCGAATAGACTTGAACATGGCTACAGGAGAGAAAGTTTCATCATAATCTATCCCGTAGATTTGTTTGAAACCTTTCACAACTAGCCTGCCTTTATAGGTAACTATGTTACCATCCATGTCAATCTTCTTCTTGAAGATCCATTTACAGCCTATAGGGATTACTCCCGGAGGCGGATCAACCAAATCCCAGACTTGGTTATCTGACATGGAGTCCATCTCGGCTCGCATAGCTTCAAGCCACCTAGCTGACTCCGGTCCACTGACCGCATCCGCATAAGTAAGGGGTTCATCATTATCAATGATGTAGACTCCGTCATAGCGCTCAGGCTGTCGACGGATCCTTCCAGATCTACGCGGTTCCCGTGATATCTGAGCCTCAGGTTGTTCAATAACCTATTCTTCCGGCTCAGGCTCATCCAACTGTGCTTGACTACTTTGTCCTTCTTCTGGATTCTCATCCAGCTTTATTTCTCTCCCACTGGCCTCTTGCAGAAGAAACTCCTTCTCAAGAAAAATGGCCGTCCGAGCAACAAATACTTTGTTCTCTTTGGGATCGTAGAAATAATAACCCTTAGTTTCCTTAGGGTAACCGACAAAGATACATTTCTCATATCTGCTCTCTAGTTTCCCAGAGGCGAGCTTTTTGACATAAGCCTCGCAACCCCAGATCTTAATAAATGTCAAGCTCGGCTGTTTCCCATACCATAACTCATATGGAGTCTTTGAAACTGCCTTTGATGGCACTCGGTTTAGTACCTTTGCAGCTGTTTCCAGCGCAAATCCCCAAAAGGAGTAAGGTAGAGTAGCCTGACTCATCATAGAACGAACCATATCCAGTAAGGTTCTGTTCCTCCTCTCGGACACACCATTCCATTGCGGTGTTCCTGGTGGAGTGAGCTGTGAGATAATCCCACACTCCTTCAGATAGTCAGTAAACTCTCGACTTAGGTATTCTCCACCTCGATCAGAGCGAAGTGCCTTGATATTTCGGCCTAGCTGATTTTGTACTTCATTTTTGAACTCTTTGAACTTGTCAAAAGATTCACTCTTATGTCTCATTAGATAGACATATCCATACCTACTGAAATCATCAGTAAAGGTAATGAAGTATGAATAGCCACCTCTGGCATGTTTACTAAATGGCCCACACACATCACTGTGTATAAGGTCAAGTAAACCTGAAGCCCTTTGACCTTTGTGAGGAAACGGAGACTTCGTCATTTTGCCCATTAAACAAGCTTTGCATGTATCAATCTCCTCATAGGAGAATGATCCCAGCAGTCCATGGTCATGCAACCGCTTAATGCGCTTCTTGTTAATATGGCCTAAACGACTATGCCATAACAAGGTGCTATCATCAGCATACTTGGCTTTCTTATTATCAATATTTTGTATAGAACATTCCATGTCCAACATGAATAACCCATTGTTAATTGACCCAGTAGCATAAACAATATTATCAAGAGAAAGATAACACTTTGAAGTCTTGCATTCAAAGGAAAACCCTTTCCTGACAAGAGCAGGAATAGAGATAATATTTTTAGTAATGCTCGGTACAAAGTAACAATTGTTTAGTTCTAATACAAGTCCAGATGGTAATGAGATGTAATAAGTTCCTACAGCAACAGCAGCAACCCGTGCCCCGTTTCCAAATCGTAGGTCCACCTCATGCTGTCCCACCTGTCTTCTTCTCTTGAGTTCCTGTACATTTGAACAAATGTGAACTCCACATGCAGTGTCCAACACCCATGAAATAGAAGAAGAGGATATCATGACTTCAGTCACAAAAATACCTGAGCCAGAAGCGATGCTTCCCTTCTTGTCTCCTTGGAGCACTTTACAGTCCTTTTTCCAGTGACCCAGCTGGCCACAGTGGAAACATCTGTTGTCCTTCGATCGCTTGACCTTTTGTTTCAGAGCCTTGTTGTAGTTCTTGGCTGGGGCTTTGCCCTTCTTCCCCTTCTTCTTGTTCCTAGAAGGAACCATCAAGACAGAAGTTGAAGGCTTTCCCTTTAGAGTTTCCTCTGTAGTCAAGAGCATATTCAGCAACTCTGCCGGAGTACAGTCGATCTTGTTCATATTAAAATTAATAATGAACGGATCGAAAGAGGCCGGGAGAGACTGCAGAATAATGTCTACAGTAAGCTCCTGATTGACGGTATGCCCCAGTTTCTCTAGAGCCTCTTTGTGCCCAATCATCTTGAGCACATGAGCTCCCACTGGACTCCCTTCAGTCAGTTTGCTCTGAAAGAAAAGCTTAGTCAAATTATAGCGCTCAGTCCTCGCCTGTGCAGCATACAGCATCTTGAGGTTTGCTATAATTTCTATAGCAGACATATCCTCATGCTGACGCTGCAGCGGTGGTGTCATAGACGCTAGCATCAGGCAAGCAACATCAATGCTATCATTGACATGCTTTTCATAGGCTTCCCGAACCGCCCTTGCGGCGTTCGGAGCGGGTTGAGGTGGTATCGCCGTCTCGAGGACATACAGTTTCCTCTCTTCCTTAAGAACAATCTTAAGGTGTCCGTACCAGTCTGAGAAGTTTGGCCCAGCAAACTTCTCCCTTTCCAGTAGGGATCGCACATTGAAGTTCATGGTGTTCGTTGCTGCAGGAATCTACAACAATGCAAGAACAGCAAGGTCAGTATCAATGTTTAGAATCAATCCAGGACTTAAGAATGATTCTTTTCTCACTATTTTATCTGACTAAAAAATCCATTAAAATAGTCCGAAAGAGTAATCACTCTTTTAGTGAGATGGGATCTAGATTTCATACTTGGTCTCCGCGTCCCGCTCAGGCGAGATAAGATGCACAGAGAGTACAAGCACTAATCTCTGGTAGGCAGTCCCTGCCAATCACCAACCCGTGCGATTCCCCTTCATCTAGGCAATCCAGCAGACTGTGCCAACTGAGTTGGTACAACACAGTCTCTGATCCCATAGATGGCTGCCTCCATATAGCTATCATATGCCCCATATGTAGCCCACATGGTCAAGCTGACCTGACCTACTCCCTGGACCACCACGTGCTATGCTGAGCAACGAGAAGCGATAAATCCCTTCTCTGTAACACGCAGGTGAAATCACACACCGTCTGAAGATAGATGGACGTGCCCACTGAGTGGGTACAACACGGCTCCAACGATAGTCAGAACAGTGAGGTTTCGCGTCAGAAGGCTATCGAGCTTGATATTTTAGCGTTGGATTTTAACGGTCTTTTATCTTCTTAACTATCATGAAAACCCTATGGTGATAGCAGAAGATAAATAAATCATGCAAGTCTAATTATTTAAACAATAAAAGAAAGCATGATGATCTTATGTGGTAAACGCCCATTAAGCCTAGGTAAGACCTTAAGTTAACTTAAGTCTTCACTTGAGCTCTTCTTGGGTCTTTTGCCTCTCATCTGGCCCAGCCCAGGGCCATAGCGCCCAGTGCAGCTCAGGTGCGCCCACCAGGTAAATGTGCCTGTCTTAGGGTCAAACCCTAGACTTCCCACCTGGTCAAGCCTCAAGCTGCATGCGCCTCCTCATCCATGTGTGCTTTGAGCTCTTGTCTGATTAAAAGTACATTTTAATCTATCTAGACAAGGTTGACACGCAGGTCAATTACACAATAAATTAATTAAAATGTGATGCGCAGATCACAAATAATAATAATTTACAATTTTTTTTAATCCAGGCACGCAGGCCCCAGCACAGCACACATTAAAACAGGCAGCCCACATAAGATGAAATAGACAAGCATCATGGCATCCAATCAACATGTGATCCATCAACAAAATAGAATTTTCAAAATCCCAATGGAATCAATTTTATTTGTCTTATGAGCCCTACTACCTTACAACGGTCCATTAATAGGGATCCACTCATCATGTCTAGTCAGATCCACTGCCCTTGCATGCACCAAGTCCTAATTGACTTGAGTTGACCTGATGGTCAACCATACATGCGCCAAGGGCTGAACAACCATCATGAGTTCTGGCAAGCGGGTGTGACCCCGGGCCTAACTCATGTGCGTTCACTGGTTGTCTCAACCAGACCTCGCTACACGCCTATCTGCAGTCGACCTATAGCCACCTCATGCTTGCGCATAGGTGCCATCTGGTCGACCCATCTAGGCTGTCAGATGGTCTGATCAGACTATTTGGATCTTACCTAGAGGATGACTTCAACCCTATCAACCCGTCTAAGGGTTTATAGTAGGCGCCTATAGATCTATGTGAGGGGGCGCGCAAGATGATAGTTTTGGTAAAAACATCTTCAACAAGCGCAAACAAACAACATGCGCAACTTAAGAAAAACAAGATACATGTAATATCTAGCATGTTAATCTTCGCATGTGATAACCCTTAGATCTATGCATAAGCGCAAACAACTTGTAGCAATGATACAAGCGCAAACAAAGTATGTAAACATAGCATCAAGTAAGCGCATGTAAACATGGCATCATGTATGGATCACAATCTGATCAAAGCAATCATATAGATTCATACCGAAAACCCTAGCTTTGATACCAATTGAAGGTCCCTAAAGTAAGGGGTTGAAACCCTAAGCATGCGCAAATTAAAACTTGCATGGGCGGAATTAGGGTTTCCATAGGATCGCATGTAGTATGTCTATATAATCAACTTTGATTCATTTCATAGATCAAGAGAAGATCTCACCATGGCCATGAGTGGATGGCGATTTGGAAGCAAGAGGGCGAATTGGCTCTCCTCCAAAGAAGACGCACACAAAGGTGATGATGGCTTCCTCCTTGCGCAATTCTTGTGCTAGCAAAAAATGCCAAGTTATCTTTTTGTATGGAGGAGATGAGATGATCCTCTCTTTACCGAAAGCTCTCCTCTTCGTCGTCTCCACGATACACCACGCACGAGAGAGCTTCCAAGACAAGAGGCGTTTAGGCAATTTGGCGTTTAGGCGTTAGGCGTTACAAGACTTCCAAAAATGGCAAGTCATGAAGCCATGCGCTTATGTCATGTGAACCAATCCAAAACGCCAATTCAATTGAACCATGCGTTCACATATGTGAACCGGTTCAATTGTGTTCGGTCCAATTGCAATTGGTTCACAGACCAAATTGAACCAAGCCAAGCCATGGTCTAAATCTCATATGAACCATGAAGGTTCAAGATCTAACCGTACATCTCTCAATTGCTCCAGATGAAAGATTTAGGAGAAGCAGCCTATGTATTAGGTGTGAAGATCTACAGAGATAGATCTAAGAGGCTTCTCGGGCTGTGCCAGAGTACTTACATCGATAAAGTCCTGGAGAGATTCCATTTAGAGAATTCTAAAAGAGGATATCTTCCAGTCAGACATGGTCTGAATCTTTCAAAGAGTCAGTGTCCACTAACACAGACTGAGAAAGATTCAGACCATGTCTCACTGGAAGATATCCTCTTTTAGAATTCTCTAAATGGAATCTCTCCAGGACTTTATCGATGTAAGTACTCTGGCACAGCCCGAGAAGCCTCTTAGATCTATCTCTGTAGATCTTCACACCTAATACATAGGCTGCTTCTCCTAAAATGTTTCCAGATGAAAGATTTAGGTTCAAGATCAAATTGAACTAAGCCTCTTAGATCTATCTCTGTAGATCTTCACCCCTCACTGATCGTGATAACGTAAGTTATCGTTACCGACATTTAAAAGGAAACCCTTAGGGTCGCACAATTTGATGATATGGCTTACTTAAGTCAGATCGTGTGGACTGAATTGTTTTGATTCAGTTTAAAAGGAGTTTAAACTCTGATTGTAAGTGAGATCTGGTCCGATCATGTTTGATTGATTAGTGCTTGAGATCGGTAAGCTTCGATCGAGAGTATTGATGCTGGATCGGTGAGATCAAGAGCATCGAGAGATGTACGGTTAGATCTTGAACCTTCAAGGTTCATATGAGATTTAGACCGTGGCTTGGCTTGGTTCAATTTGGTCTGTGAACCAATTGCAATGGGTGTGAAGCAGCCTATGTACTAGGTGTGAAGATCTATAGAGATAGATCTAATAGGCTTCTCGGGCTGTGCCAGAGTACTTACATCGATAAGGTCCTGGAGAGATTTCATTTAGAAAATTCTAAAAGAGGATATCTTCCAGTCAGACATGGTCTGAATCTTTCAAAGAGCCAGTGTCCTCAAACACAGTCTGAGAAAGATGAGATGGACAATATGCCTTATGCTTCGGCTATTGGGTCCATCATGTATGCGATGTTGTGTACTCGCCCAGACGTCGCTTATGGGTTAAGCGTGACCAGTCGGTTCCAAAGTAATCCAGGGAAGGCACACTGGATTGCGGTCAAGAACATTTTGAAATATCTTCGGAGAACCAAAGATATGTTCTTAATATATGGAGGTCAGGAAGAACTCAGTATTGAAGGATATACTGACGCTTCGTTCCAATCTGACCAAGATGATTTCCGATCGCAATCAGGCTACGTTTTTAGCTTGAATGGAGGAGCAGTGGTGTGGAAGAGTTTCAAACAATCAATTGTTGCTGATTCCACAACAGAAGCCGAGTATGTTGCAGCCTCAGAAGCATCAAAGGAGGCAGTATGGATTCGTAAATTCATACAAGAACTTGGTGTTGTTCCTTCGAGTGCAGATCCACTGGTTATCTTCTGTGATAACACTGGAGCGATTGCACAAGCAAAGGAACCGCGGTCACACCAGAAGTCCAAGCACATACAGAGAAGGTTTCATTTGATCCGTGAGATCATAGATCGAGGAGAGATCAAGATATGCAAGGTTCATACAGATGACAATCTAGCTAACCCGCTTACAAAGCCTCTGGCGCAGCAGAAGCATGAAAAGCACTGTAATAATATGGGATTGAGATTCCTCAACCATTAGTTTAAGTGCAAGTGGGAGATTGTTGGGGTATGCCCTTAAGGCTAATGTTTGAGGCCTTGAGATAATTTCAGTATCATGTATAAACTATGTTTTATAAAGGCAATTGTTGTTATTCAGATTGTTACATTATCTGCTGCTGTATGTATACTTCTAAATAATGTCTCATTGGTGTTTCAGCTTGGCTGACATGCAGTATTGTCCTTAGTCGAGATATCTTGGTGAACATGAGACAGCCTTGATATGATTGAGACTAATATGTGTCCTAATCTTATAGGATGCTTCGAGCATGGAATAAGATTTAGACGCATAGGTGCATTGGATGTACTGGACTGACCCTACTTAGGATATTCAGTTTTTGTCACAATGTGAATAATCCTTATAAACTAGCAAGTGGTATACTCCCTCTGACTTGAGATCACTTGTGTTTCTAAATGATGATTGGCATTGTTTTGAGGTAGTTCAATATCATTTGAAAGATAATGGTTAAGGATTATCTTGGATGGTGGGCATGACTCATGTTAGGACACTGGTGATAGATATAGGATTGCCTCTCCTAGTTGGAGTGTGATGTTCTAAAGGCCCCCCTGGATGAGATGGTTGAGAAAGTGTATGGCCATACCTAGATGACTATATTCATCTGATCTAACCATTCTCATCATGTTGGAATTACAGGCTTGACAGGCTTGTCCAATGAGAACGTCCAGTGGCAAAGGGAACATGTATGCCGAGTGAATTGGATTCACACTTGTGCTATGGTTTGGGTGTAGTCTTGGAAGACTCTTTCCTTCATATCGGGAGACAGTGATGTGTTGCTAGATACCCCTCTCTGATCGTGATAACGTAAGTTATCGTTACCGACATTGAAGGAAACCCTTAGGGTCGCACAATTTGATGATATGGCTTACTTATGTCAGATCGTGTGGACTGAATTGTTCTGGTTCAGTTTAAAGGAATTTAAACTCTGATTGGAAGTGAGATCTGGTCTGATCATGTTTGATTGATTAGGGCTTGAGATCGGTAAGCTTCGATCGAGAGAATTGATGCTTGATCATAGAGATCAAGAGGGTCGAGAGATGTGTGGTTAGATCTTGAACCATTTGGTTCAAAGAGATCAAGACCATGGTGGGTTCGGTTTGGTCTTTGAACCAAATAGAATTGAACCGGTTCACTTGGTGAACGCATGGTTCAATTGAGAGAGGAGTTATCGTTGGCTTCAAGTGGAGTTAAACATGGAGTTATGCACTTACTATTTTTGGAAGCCGTTTTCTTTGAGAAAACGCCCCCATGTTCGAACGCCTATCTCTCTCTCTCGCCCCCTCTCCTCTCGTGTGGATGATCTTCACGACAAGAGGAAGTTCGGCCAGCAAAGAGGAGAAAGACATCTCCTCATACACGATCTAGGACTCCTTGGATCTTTGCTAGCACAAGGAATACAAGGAAGAAGTCATCATCTTTTTCTGTGCGATTTCCTTTGGAGAAGAGCCGCTCGCCCTTTCTTCTTCCAAGTCGCCACTCAATCAATGGCAATGGTAACGCATCATTTTATCCTTTTATGGTTGCTCATATTATCTTGCCTCTCGATCCTATCAAACCTAGTTTTTCGCCTATGCAAGATCTTATAGATGCGCATGTGTACTAGGGTTTGACTTTCATCAATCCCTCCAAGGGATACATCATCGAAGAAGGAGGAAGGCTCCAAGCCTTCTTTTGCGCCCATGGAAGAAGAAGGTGGCGCCACTTCTCTCTGGGAGGCGCCATGGAGAAGGAGATATCATCTCCTCATGCACCAATCCCTCCAAAGGATGCACCATGGAGTAAGGAAGAAGCTCTAAGGTGGTCTCATGCACCTAGAGGGGATGAAACTTGTTATCCATGGATGTAGGCGAAACCTCCTTGCATGTAGTCGCCATGGAGAAGAAATTAGAGGTGTACGGCTAGGTTTTGATGAGTTGTCATCAATTTTTGGCTAGGGCTATATTTAATTACGAAAATTCATAATTAATTAGCACCTAGATCCATTATTGCTTAATGGATGTGGATCCGCAACTTAAGTGATGAATATATTTAATATAAATATTCACTTAAGTTGTGCGTGGCCCCCATGACTTAATGATGAGGGTGGGGTCATACAAGCATTCAAACAACGCACTTGAAATCGTTTGTAGTTAACTTATAACTAGTGAAAACCGATTAACTCTAACGCTTTGGGAAATTAGGTTTTGATATTCTTATAAGGAAAACCGAAACCATTCAACAAGCTAGCCCTATCATGCACTTCTAAACAAGAGGAAAGCTAAACAAGATCTTAGGCATGCGGTTCTACAACAGGGAATAAAGTTACACTAAGGGAGGAACTCACCTTGCGCCCCTTGAGAATAGAAGGGGCGTTCATCCCGTTCTTCACCGGTCCAATGGTTGATACTCACGAAGTAGGGCCCTATGAGCTTACAACCATGGCATTACTGCATCCCACACATGCGTGGGTGAGTTTGAAAGAATATTAAGAGGCCATTATCACAAGAACAATCAAGGGGGAGTCTAGACTCCAAATTCCCTTGCTAACATAGCATAGACTAGCTAGACTAGAGGGATGGGAAGAAAGGGCGGCTTGCATGTCATTCCATGGCCTTACGCCACTTGCAGGAAACCGGCGTGAGTGCAAGGGTCTGCCCAACAAACATCAAAGAACAACAACCAAGAGAAATGAAGACTTAGCTATATTGGAGATGGTCTTGCCCTCGGTTTGATGAAGTGAACCTCATCTTGGGCTAAGGCGTGAACCAGCTTCTCCCCTTGAGATAGGAGTCTTCTTACTGCTAGTGGAAGAGGGGGGCGAGAGCTCCAAACATCAGGTAGGGGGCGGTTGGCTGAAAGCAGGTGGAGAAGGGAAGCTCTCGGCAAGGGGGAAGAGTGGGAGGAAGAGTTGAAGTGACACACACACTAGAAGACACACTTCAGTTTTGTTTTCAAAAATATCAACTATGATCTGTGGCTTACAAGAGAATACAACATATAGGAGGCTACCAATGGTTGCTTCCCATCCCTAAGCACATGAACAAGTCAAACGAGCATAGAAAATATAGCATGATGCAGGCGACTTGATGGGGCTGATATCTTTCCCCAAATGGTAGATTTGTTTTGAGGCTTGGCTTGGAGTCTTCCCCATGATGGTAGTGTCGAAATCTGAGGTGGTGATGGGCTGAAGCGGCTGTCATTCTGCAGTAAATGTGTGCAGCTCCTTGAAGAATGAAACTCTGCATTTTGTTGGTGGCGTGTGGGCTGCTCCTTGGCATTGGTGGCTGGCGCATGATGGACTGAAGTGGTTGTCATTCTGCAGTAAATGTGAGCAGCTCCTTGAAGACCGAAACTCTGCATTTTGTTGGTGGCGTGTGGGCTGCTCCTTGGCATTGGTGGCTGGCGCATGATGGACTGAAGTGGCTGTCATTCTGCAGTAAATGTGAGCAGCTCCTTGAAAACCGAAACTCTGCATTTTGTTGGTGGCGTGTGGGCTGCTTCTTGGCATTGGTGGCTAGCGCATGATGGACTGAAGCGGCTGCAAAAGGCTGGCATTGTCCCCCTTTGCTCCAAAGGGAAAGTGGTGGTTGGAGATGAAGACAAATCCCACATGGCTGCCAACTAGGATGGTGGGATTTGGGGTAATTGTGGTGATGCTCCATTAGGTTGGGGTGGGCTGCTTCTGAAAGGTCCCCTTCAAGGGGGAGCGAAACCCTAAAAGTGGCGCATATAAAAGTTTTCGAGCGGAAGCAAGGGTTTCTCATGATCTTTTGCAAATCATATGATCAACTTTCATACACTAGTATAGATCAGAAGAGATTCATACCATGGCCATCGCTTTGATGGAGCTTTGGAAGAAGATCGCAAAAGGGCTCTCCTCCGAAGGTACCGCACACAAGAAGATAGATGGCTCCTCCTTGGTGATCTTTGTGCTAGCAAAGATCTTCAAGTCTCCTTGTCGAATGGAAGGGAAGAGGAGATGTTTTCTTGGCCGAGACCTCCTTGTCGTCAACCCCTTCAATCACACGAGAGTGTATGCGTCAAGAGGAAGAGGCGACAATTAGTGAAGAGAAGTGAACGTGAGGGGTTTTGAAGCTATTTTGGAAACCGCCACTTCCAAAAATAGCAAGCCTTCACTTCATGCGTTGATGCGTTCACCCAAGTGAACCGAACGCATATTCTTCTCCCCTTTGAACCATGCGCTCACGTATGAGCCGGTTCATATTGGTTTGGTTCAAAAACCAATCAAGCCAAGCCTTTAGTCCAGATCAAATTAAACCCTAAGGTTCTAGATCTGACCGTTCATCTCTTTATGTTCCTGATCTCACCGATCTAGAATCATCTCTCTCGATCGAAGCTTACCGATCTCAAGCCCTAATCAATCAAACATGATTAGACCAGATCTCACTTACAATCAGAGTTTAAATCCCTTTAAACTGAACCAAAACAATTCAATCCACACGATCTGACATGAGTAAGCCATATCATCAAATTGTGCGACCCTAAGGGTTTCCTTTAAATGTCGGTAACGATAACTTACGTTATCACGATCAGTGAGGGGTATCTAGCAACACATCACTGTCTCCCGATATAAAGGAAAGAGTCTTCCAAGACTACACCCAAACCACAGCACAAGTGTGAATCCACTTCACAAGGCATACATGTTTCCTTTGCCACTGGATGTTCTTATTGGACAAGCGTGTCAAGCCTGTAGCTCCAATATGATGAGCATGATTAGATCAGATGAACATAGTCACCTGGGTATGGCCATACACTTTCTCAATCATCTCATCCAGGGGGCCCCTTTAGAACATCACACTCCTTAAACAAGGAGACGGCAATCCTATATCTATCACTAGTGTCCTAACCTGACTCATGATCATTATCCAAGATAGTCTATAACCATTATGTTTCAAATGATATTGAACTACCTCAAAACAATGACAATCATCATTTAGAAACACAAGTGATCTCAAGTCAGAGGACATGTGCCACTTGTTGCAAACAAGGATTATTCACATTGTGACAAGCAATTGAATATCCTAGTAGGGTCTGTCCAGTACATCCAATGTACCCATGAGTCTACATCTTATTCCATGCTCGAAGCATCCTATAAGATTAGAACACATATTAGTCTCAATCATATCAAGGCTGTCTCATGTTCACCAAGATATCTCGACTAAGGACATATAGCATGTCAGCCTAGCTGAACAGCATTGAGACATTATTCAGAAGTACACTTATTGCAGCAGACAATGTAACAAACTGAATAACAACCATTGCCTTTATAAACATAAGAGTTTATACATGATACTGAAAGAATCCCAAGGCCTCAAACATTAGCCTTAAGGGCATACCCCAACAGCTTCTCCCATAAGTTGGGCTGATGGGCTCATGGCACCTCTTGGAGTTGTCTTGACTTGATTTTGACTTGCATCCCAAAATGGAGTTGACCTAATCTATTACATCAATTGCATGCACTAACCTACCATACATAAGTGGCGGAACCTGGAAATGTAACTACATGGTGTAATTGGAGGGTGGATCTAACCTACCACATGATGCACCCTAATCTAAGACAAAATAAGCAAAATGGGGTCCTAAGGAAGCCATGTCTAGTGGCTAGGATAGCCATATCTAGAGGGCTTCTTTCGAACCCGGGCGGACCTCCGAAGGTCCTGCCTCGGTCCCACATCAGCTCTCCCGGGGTGAGAAAAATTCTCCTCTGGAGAATTATCTTTGTACCCTTGGAGAAGCTCAGGTGCAGACCTAGCAAGCTCAGCCTCGGGGAGCCATGCCTCCTCACCGTCAGCAAATTTGACGCGGTAATAAAGCTGTACCTCATCAGGGGTGAGTCGGGTCTGGTCCTCGAGTATGGCCTCAATCTCTAACTCGCGGCTGACGTCCGGTTCTTGTATTGAGAGAGGCGGGTGATAAAGCGTCAGATCCTCCACATTGATGGTGGAGGATATTCCCAATTCTGGTGGCAGGTCCAATAGATAGGCATTGTTGTTGACCCTCTTCATAATAGTGAAGGGTCCGATTCCCTTTGCGTCCAACTTGCGGCCGTGTCCTTGGATACGCTTCTCACGGACCCGCAGCATCACCTGATCCCCTATAGAAAATACCTTCTCTCGGCGTTGTTTGTTAGTATCATCACGATATTGATTGACAGAATACTGAATCTTACTAAATAACTCATGATGTAACTGTGAAATATGGAAAGCATAATCTCGGGCCGAAATGGAAGTCCTACAATGTTTAGGGACGGCAAATAAGTCAATGGGCTTATTAGGTTGGTACCCTAAGTTTGCCTGGAAGGGAGACAGGTCAGTAGTCCTATTTGGAACACTATTGTAGGAGAATTCAGCTGCGGGCAACAGCTTGTCCCAATCACTGGGGTGTTCTCCTACGAGACTCCTAAGGATGCTCCCTAGTGATCTGTTGACCACTTCGGTCTGCCCATCCGTCTGGGGATGATAGGCCATTGAGAACTTCAGTTTTGTGCCTAACAGAGCCCATAGTGTCCTCCAGAAATGGCTGACGAACCTGGTGTCTCTATCCGAAACTATAGTGAGAGGGGTACCATGCAGCCTAACAATGTCTCTGAAGAAGAGCCTAGCCATATGGGAGGCATCGGTAGTCTTAGTGCAAGGTATGAAGTGTGCCATTTTGGTGAACCTGTCTACCACAACATAGATAGAGTCATGCCTAGCAGTAGTCCTAGGCAATCCTAGAACAAAGTGTTGGGGTATGCCCTTAAGGCTAATGTTTGAGGCCTTGGGATTGTATCAGTATCATGTAATAAACTCTTGTGTTTATAAAGGCATGGTTGTTATTCAGTTTGTTACCTTGTCTGCTGTAATAAGTGTACTACTGAATAATGTCTCAAAGCTGTTCAGCTAGGCTGACAGTTAAGTCCTTAGTCGAGATATCTTGGTGAACATGAGACAACCTTGATATGATTGAGACTAACATGTGTTCTAATCTTATAGGATGTTTTGAGCATGGAATAAGATGTAGACTCATGGGTACATTGGATGTACTGGACAGACCCTACTAGGATATTCAATTGCTTGTCACAATGTGAATAATCCTTGTATGCTACAAGTGGCACATGTCCTTTGACTTGAGATCGCTTGTGTTTCTAAATGATGAATGTCATTGTTTTGAGGTAGTTCAATATCATTTGAAAGATAATGATTATAGACTATCTTGGATAATGATCATGAGTCAGGTTAGGACACTAGTGATAGATAAAGGATTGCCGTCTCCTTGTTAAAGGAGTGTGATGTTCTAAAAGGGCCCCCTTGGATGAGATGATTGAGAATGTGTATGGCCATACCCAGATGACTATGTTCATCTGATCTGATCATGCTCATCATATTGGAGTTACAAGCTTGACCCGCTTGTCCAATAAGAACATCCAGTGGCAAAGGATACATGTATGCCTTGTGAAGTGGATTCACACTTGTGCTGTGGTTTGGGTGTAGTCTTGGAAGACTCTTTCCTTTATATCGGGAGACAGTGATGTGTTGCTAGATACCCCTCACTGATTGTGATAACGTGAGTTATCGTTACCAACATTTAAAGGAAGCCCTTAGGGTCGCACAATTTGGTGATATGGCTTACTTGAGTCAGATCGTGTGGACTGGATTTTTTTGATTCAGTTTAAAGGAGTTTAAACTCTGATTATAAGTGAGATCTGGTCTGATCATGTTTGATTGATTAGAGCTTGAGATCGGTAAGCTTCGATCGAGAGTGTGGATGCTAGATCGATGAGATCAAGGGCATCAAAAGATGAACGGTCAGATTTTGAACCTTAGGGTTTAATTTGGTCTGGACCAATACTTGGGCTGATTTGGTTTGGTCATTGGACCAACTGCATTGAATCGGCTCATATATGAGAGCTTGGTTCATTTGAGAGAAGAGATATGCGTTTGGTTCACTTCATGTGAACGCATAACGCATGTATTCAATACTTGCCAATTTTGGCATTTCGGTTTGCAAAGTGATGAATGTCTCCACATTCGATCACAAGGCTTCTCTAACGCTCATCTCCCCTTTTGCTCTCGACGACACACACATTCTTGGGTGGTGTAAGTTGACGAGAAGAAGGATCGGCCAAGAAAGATTTTTCATCATCTCCTTCCATTCGACAAGGAAGCTTGGGTGCCTTGCTAGCACAAGGGACGCCAAGGAAGTAGGCAATCTTCATCTTGTGTGTGAACTTTTGGAGGAGATCTAAGTTGCTCTCTTCTTCCAAGCCGACATTCAACCCTATGGCATTGGTATGATCTCCTTCTTGATCTAATTAATCTATCAAAGTTGATCATATGAGCATATAAGCGATTATGTTGTTGAAACCCTTGCAAACATGCATGCGCCCCCTCCCTTAGGGTTTCGGCCCCCCCTCTTGAAAGGGGTTTTATCCGCTTGCGCTCCCCCTTGAAGGGGACTCTTCAATTGGTATCAAAGCTAGATCTTATATGAATCATATGATTGCTATGTATGTTTTGTGATCCATATATGTATGATGCTTAGATCTATGTTTTCTCTTCATGCGATTATACTAGTTGATAGTATGTTTATGTTGCGCATGTATGAGAGTTACATTGGCGCATGTATGTTGGTTGCCCTTCTATCATGTTGTTGTAGTTGTTTTTCGAAAACCCTAAATGACATGCGCGACTTGCATATTAGATCTAAGCCGCACCTACAATAAACCCTTAGACGGGTTGATGGGGTTGAAAGCATCCTCTAGGTTAGATCAAACTAGTCTGATCAGACCATCTGACAGCCTAGATGGATCGACCAGATGGCACCTGTGCGCAAGCACGAGGTGGCTATAGGTCGATTGCATCACAGGCGTGTAGCGAGGTCTGGTTGGGACAACCAATGAACACTCTTGAGTTAGGCCCGGGGTCACACCCGCTTGCCAGAACTCTTGAAGGTTGTTCAGCCCTTGGCGCATGCATGGTTGACCATTAGGTCAACTTGAGTCAGTTAGGACTTGGTGCATGCAAGGGCATGGATCTAACTAGATTGATGAGTGGATCCCTATCAATGGACCGTTGTAAGGTAGTAGGGCACATAAGACAAGTAAAATTGATTCCAATGGGATTTCAAAATTTTTTATTTTGTCTATGGACCACATGATTGATTGAATGATGCCATGATGCTTGTTTATTTAATCTTATGTGGGTTGCCCTAATGTGTGCTGTGCTGGGGCCTGCGTGCCTGGTTAATTATAAATTAATATTAATTTGTGATCTGCGTATCACATTGTTTTAATTTATAAAATGTAATTGACCTGCGAGTCAATCTTGTCTAGATAGATTAAAATGTATTTTAATCAGACAAGAATTCTATGCACACATGGCGATGAGGCTCATGCAGCTGGTGGCGCACCTGAGCTGCATTTGGCGCTAGGGCCCTGGGTTGGGCCAGATCAGATATAAAAGGACCCTTAAAGAGCTCAAGTGAAGACTTAAGTAAAATTAAGGTCTTACTTAGGGTTCATGGGCTTTTACCACATAAGATCAGCATGCTTTCTACTTATTGCTTATAATTAGAATTGCATGTTTAGTTATCTTCTGCTATCACCATAGGGTTTGCATGATAGTTAAGAAGATAAAAGGACCGTTAAAATCCAACGCTAACATATCAAGCTCGTAAGCCTTCTGGCGCGAAACCTCACTGTTCTGATTATCGTTGGAGCCGTGTTGTACCCACTCAGTGGGCACGTCCATCTATCTTCAGACGGTGTGTGATTTCACCTGCGTGTTACAGAGAAGGGATTTATCGCTTCTCGTTGCTCAGCATAGCACGTGGTGGTCCAGGGAGTAGGTCGGGTCAGCTTGACCATGTAGGCTACATATGTGGCGCATATGGTAGCGCATGGAGGCAGCCATCTGTGGGATCAGAGACTGTGTTGTACCAACTCAGTTGGCACAGTCTGCTGGATTGCCCAGGTGAAGGGGAATCGCACGGGTTGGCGATTGGCAGGGACTGCCTACCAGAAATTAGTGCTTGTCATCTCTGTGCATCTTATCTCGCCTGAGCGGGACGCGGAGACCAAGTATGAAATCTGGATCCCATCTCACTAAAAGAGTGTTACTCTTTCGGACTGTTTACTGGATTTTTCAGTCAGACAAAATAGTGAGAAAAGAATCTTTCTTAAGTCCTGGATTGATTCTAGACATTGATACTGACCTTGCTGTTCTTGCATTGTTGTAGATTCCTGCAGCAACGAACACCATGAGCTTCAATGTGCGATCCCTACTGGAAAGGGAGAAGTTTGCTGGGCCGAACTTCTCTGACTGGTTCGGACACCTTAAGATCGTTCTTAAGGCAGAGAGGAAACTGTATGTCCTCGAGACGGCTGTGCCGCCTCAGCCTGCTCCGAACGCCGCAAGGGCGGTTCGGGAAGCCTATGAAAAGCACGTCAATGATAGCATTGATGTCGCTTGCCTGATGCTAGCGTCTATGACGCCACCGCTGCAGCGTCAGCATGAGGATATGTCGGCTATAGAAATTATAGCGAACCTCAAGATGCTGTATGCTGCACAGGCGAGGACAGAACGCTATAATCTGACGAAGCTCTTCTTTCAGAGCAAACTGGCTGAAGGGAGCCCAGTGGGAGCTCACGTGCTCAAAATGATTGGGCACAAGGAGGCTCTGGAGAAACTGGGGCATACCATCAACCAGGAGCTTGCTGTAGACATAATTCTGCAGTCTCTTCCGCCTTCTTTCGATGCGTTCATTATTAACTTTAATATGAACAAAATCGATTGTACTCCGGCAGAGCTGCTGAATATGCTCTTGACTACTGAGGAAACTCTGAAGGGAAAGGCTTCAACCTCTGTCTTAATGGTTTCTTCCAGGAACAAGAAGAAGGGGAAGAAGGGCAAGGCCCCTGTCAAGAACTACAGTAAGGCTCTGAAACAGAAGGTGAAGCGGTCCAAGGACAACAGGTGTTTCCACTGTGGCCAGCTGGGTCACTGGAAAAAGGACTGTAAAGCGCTCCAAGGAGATAAGAGGGGAAGCATCGCTTCTGGCTCAGGTATTTACGTGACGGAAGTCATGGTTTCATCTTCTTCTATTTCATGGGTGTTGGACACTGCATGTGGAGTTCACATTTGTTCAAATGTACAGGAACTCAAGAGAAGAAGACAGGTGGGACAGCATGAGGTAGACCTACGCGTTGGAAACGGGGCACGGGTTGCTGCTGTTGCTGTAGGAGACTATTTCATTTCTTTACCATCTGGCATTGTATTGGAATTAAACAATTGTTATTTTGTACCGAGTATCACTAAAAATATTATCTCTATTCCTGCTCTTGTCAGGAAAGGATTTGCCTTTGAATGCAATATTTCAAAGTGTGTTTTATCTTGTGATAATATTGTTTATGCAACTGGTTCAATTAACAATGGGTTATTCATGTTGGACATGGAATATTCTATACAAAACATTGATAATAAGAAAGCCAAGTATGCTGATGACAGCACCTTGTTATGGCATAGTCGTTTAGGCCATATTAACAAGAAGCGCATTAAGCGGTTGCATGATCATGGACTGCTGGGATCATTCTCCTATGAGGAGATTGATACATGCAAAGCTTGTTTAATGGGTAAAATGACGAAGTCACCTTTTCTTAATAAAGGTCAAAGGGCTTCAGGTTTACTTGACCTTATACACAGTGATGTGTGTGGGCCGTTTAGTAAACATGCCAGAGGTGGCTATCAGTACTTCATTACCTTTACTGATGATTTCAGTAGGTATGGTTATGTCTATCTGATGAGACATAAGAGTGAATCTTTTGACAAGTTCAAAGAGTTCAAGAATGAAGTACAAAATCAGCTAGGCCGAAATATCAAGGCACTTCGTTCTGATCGAGGTGGAGAATACTTGAGTCATGCGTTTACTGACTATCTGAAGGAGTGTGGGATTATCTCACAGCTCACTCCGCCAGGAACACCGCAATGGAATGGTGTGTCCGAGAGGAGAAATAGAACGTTACTTGATATGGTTCGTTCTATGATGAGTCAGGCTACTCTACCTTACACCTTTTGGGGATTTACACTGGAAACAGCTGCAAAGGTACTAAACCGAGTGCCATCCAAGGCAGTTTCAAAGACTCCATATGAGTTATGGTATGGGAAACAGCCGAGCTTGACATTTATCAGAATCTGGGGTTGCGAGGCTTATGTCAAAAAGCTCGCCTCTGGGAAACTAGAGAGCAGATCTGAGAAATGTATCTTTGTCGGTTACCCTAAGGAAACTAAGGGTTATTATTTCTACGATCCCAAGGAGAACAAGGTGTTTGTTGCTCGGACGGCCATATTTCTTGAGAAGGAGTTTCTTCTGCAAGAGGCCAGTGGGAGAGAAATAAAGCTGGATGAGAATCCAGAGGAAGGACAAAGTAGTCAAGCACAGTTGGATGAGCCTGAGCCGGTAGATCAGGTTACTGAACAACCTGAGGCTCAAATATCACGGGTGAAGGAGCCCCTAATTGAAGGGGGCAAAAACCCTAAGCATGGCGCAAATGAAATGTATGCAAGCGGAAGCAAGGGTTTGAAGAACCGTTGCATGCCATATATTCAACTATCATGGATTGATAAGAAGAAGGGGAGATCCATACCAATGCCATAGGCTTGGAAATCGGCTTGGATGAAGAGAACAAGTTAGGTCTCCTCCACAAGTCCACACACAAGATGAGGGATGGCTACCCTTTAGGATCTTCCTTGTGCTAGCAAGAGATCCCCTTTCGGTCCTTGTCGTGTGGGATGATGAGATGTCCCTTTTCGAGAGCTTCTCTTGGATGATCCCTCCTCTCTTCGTCAACCACACCAACGAAAGAGCTAGGCGTTGAAAAGAAAACCCTCAACGCATAAGCGTTTTAGCATTGAAGCAAAACCGGCCTTGATGACTTTCCATAAATGGAAGTCAATCAAGCCATGCGTTCAATCCAACCCAAAACGCATATGGCTTTGAACCAAGCGTTCACCCTTGTGAACCGGTTCAAGCCAAATCATCCAATCGGCTTTGGTTCATTAAACCAAACCAAAATAGCTCAAGCCATTTGGTCTAGACCAAATCGAACCCCAAGGCTCATGATCTAACCATTCATCTCCTGATGCCCCTGATCTCTCCGATCTAGCATCACCTCTCTCGATCGAAGCTTACCGATCTCAAGCCCTAATCAATCAAACATGATCAGACCAGATCTCACTTACAATCAGAGATTAAATCCCTTTAATCTGAACTCAAAGAATCCAGTCCACACGATCTGACTCAAGTAAGCCATATCATCAAATTGTGCGACCCTGAGGGTTTCCCTTAAATGTCGGTAACGATAACTTACGTTATCACGATCAGTGAGGGGTATCTAGCAACACATCACTGTCTCCCGATATAAAGGAAAGAGTCTTCCAAGACTACTCCCAAACCATTGCACAAGTGTGACTCCATTCACAAGGCATACATATGTCCTTTGCCACTGGATGTTCTTATTGGACAAGCGGGTCAAGCTTGTAACTCCAATACGATGAGCATGATTAGATCAGATGCCCATAGTCATCTGGGTATGGCCATACACTATCTCAATCATCTCATATAGGGGGCCCATTAGAACATCACACTCCTTAAACAAGGAGACGGCAATCCTGTGTCTATCACTAGTGCCCTAACCTGATTCAAGCCCACCATCCAAGATAGTCTATAATCATTATGTTTCAAATGATATTGAACTACCTCAAGACAATGACAATCATCATTTAGAAACACAAGCGATCTCAAGTCAGAGGACATGTGCCACTTGCTGCTTACAAGGATCATTCACATTGTGACAAGCAATGGAATATCCCAGTAGGGTCTGTCCAGTACATCCAATGTACCCATGAGTCTACATCTTATTTCATGCTCGAAGCATCCTATAAGATCAGCACTCATATTAGTCTCAATCATATCAAGGCTGTCTCATGTTCACCAAGATATCTCGACTAAGGACTTAGAGCCTGTCAGCCTAGCTGAACAGCTTTGAGACATTATCCAGAAGTACACTTATTACAGCAGACAAGGTAACAACCTGAATAATAACCATGCCTTTTATAAACTTACCAGTTTATTACATGATACACTTTATAATCCCAAGGCCTCAAACATTAGCCTTAAGGGCATACCCCAACAATCTCCCACTTGCACTTAATCTAATGGTTGAGAAATCTCAAACCCATATTATTACAGTGCTTTTCATGCTTCTGCTGCGCCAGAGGCTTGGTAAGCGGGTCTGCCAGATTGTCATCTGTATGAACCTTGCATATTTTGATCTCGCCTCGATCAATGATCTCCCGGATCAAGTGAAACCGTCTCTGTATGTGCTTGGACTTCTGGTGCGACCGTGGTTCCTTTGCTTGTGCAATTGCTCCAGTGTTATCACAGAAGATAACCAAAGGATCGGCACTCGAAGGAACGACACCAAGTTCTCTCACGAACTTACGAATCCACACTGCCTCCTTGGATGCTTCCGAGGCTGCAACATACTCGGCTTCTGTTGTGGAATCAGCAACAGTTGACTGTTTGAAACTCTTCCACACCACTGCTCCACCATTCAAGCTGAAAACATAGCCTGATTGCGATCGGAAATCATCCTGGTCCGACTGGAACGAAGCATCAGTATATCCCTCTATACTGAGTTCTTCCTGACCACCATATATCAAGAACATATCTTTGGTCCTCCGCAGATATTTTAAGATGTTCTTGACCGCAATCCAGTGCGCCAACCCTGGATTACTTTGGAATCGACTGGTCACGCTTAACCCGTAAGCGACGTCTGGGCGAGTACACAACATCGCATACATAATGGACCCAATAGCCGAAGCATAAGGTGTATTGTCCATTTCATCTTTCTCAGTCTGTGTTTGTGGACACTGACTCTTCGAAAGATTCAGACCATGTCTGACTGGAAGATATCCACGTTTAGAATTCTCTAAATGGAATCTCTCCAGGACCTTATCGATGTAAGTACTCTGGCACAACCCGAGAAGCCTCTTAGATCTATCCCGGTAGATCTTCACACCTAATACATAGGCTGCTTCTCCTAGATCTTTCATCTGGAAACATTTTCCTAACCATGCCTTAACAGCATGCAGTTCAGGAATATCATTTCCAATGATCAAGATATCATCGACGTAGAGGATTAGGAATGTAATTACGCTCCCACTAAACCTCTTATATACACACGGGTCATCCTCGTTCTTGATGAAACCAAACTCAGAGATTGATTCATCAAAACGAATATTCCAGCTTCTTGATGCTTGTTTAAGTCCATAAATGGACTTCTTTAACTTGCATATTTTATGACGATCTGATGGATTAGTGAAACCTTCCGGTTGTGTCATATACACATCCTCATCCAGATTTCCATTAAGGAAAGCTGTCTTCACATCCATCTGCCAGATCTCATAGTCGTAATATGCTGCTATCGCGAAAAGAATCCGAATAGACTTAAACATGGCTACAGGTGAGAAAGTTTCATCATAATCTATCCCGTAGATTTGTTTGAAACCTTTCGCAACTAGCCTGCCTTTATAGGTAACCACGTTACCATCCATGTCAATCTTCTTCTTGAAGATCCATTTACAGCCTATAGGGATTACACCCGGAGGCGGATCAACCAAATCCCAGACTTGGTTATCTGACATGGAGTCCATCTCGGCTCGCATAGCGTCAAGCCATCTAGCTGACTCCGGTCCACTGACCGCATCCGCATAAGTTAGGGGTTCATCATTATTAATGATGTAGACTCCGTCATAGCGCTCAGGCTGTCGACGGATCCTACCCGATCTTCGCGGTTCCCGTGATATCTGAGCCTCAGGTTGTTCAGTAACCTGATCTACCAGCTCAGGCACATCCAACTCTGCTTGACTACTTTGTCCTTCCTCTGGATTCTCATCCAGCTTTATTTCTCTCCCACTGGCCTCTTGCAGAAGAAACTCCTTCTCAAGAAATATGGCCGTCCGAGCAACAAATACCTTGTTCTCTTTGGGATCGAAGAAATAATAACCCTTAGTTTCCTTAGGGTAACCGACAAAGATACATTTGTCAGATCTGCTCTCTAGTTTCCCAGAGGCGAGCTTTTTGACATAAGCCTCGCAACCCCAGATCCTGATAAATGTCAAGCTAGGCTATTTCCCATACCATAACTCATATGGTGTCTTTGAAACTGCCTTGGATGGCACTCGGTTTAGTACCTTTGCAGCTGTTTCCAGTGCAAAACCCCAAAAGGAATATGGAAGAGTAGCCTGACTCATCATAGAACGAACCATGTCTAGTAACGTTCTATTTCTCCTCTCGGACACACCATTCCATTGCGGTGTTCCTGGCGGAGTGAGCTGTGAGATAATCCCACACTCCTTCAGATAGTCAGTAAACGCATGACTCAGGTATTCTCCACCTCGATCAGAACGAAGTGCTTTGATATTTCGGCCTAGCTGATTTTGTACTTCATTTTTGAACTCTTTGAACTTGTCAAAAGATTCACTTTTATGTCTCATCAAATAGACATACCCATACCTACTGAAATCATCAGTAAAGGTAATGAAGTACTGATAGCCACCTCTGGCATGTTTACTAAAAGGCCCACACACATCACTGTGTATAAGGTCCAGTAAACCTGAAGTCCTTTGACCTTTATTAGAAAAAGGAGACTTCGTCATTTTACCCATCAAACAAGCTTTGCATGTATCAATCTCCTCACAGGAGAATGATCCCAGCAGTCCATGTTCATGCAACCGCTTAATGCGCTTCTCATTTATATGGCCTAAACGACTATGCCATAGCAAGGTGCTGTCATCAGCATACTTGGCTTTCTTATTATCAATGTTTTGTATAGAATTTTCCATGTCCAACATGTATAACCCATTGTTAATTGAACCAGTTGCATACACAATATTATCAAAAGAAAGTACACACTTTGAAATCTTGCATTCAAAGGCAAATCCTTTCCTGACAAGAGCAGGAATAGAGATAATATTCTTGGTAATACTGGGTACAAAATAACAATTGTTTAATTCTAATACAATGCCAGATGGTAAGGAAATGAAATAGTCTCCTACAGCAACAGCAACAACCCGTGCCCCGTTTCCAACGCGTAGGTCTACCTCATGCTGTCCCACCTGCCTTCTTCTCTTGAGTTCCTGCACATTTGAACAAATGTGAACTCCACATGCAGTGTCCAACACCCATGAAATAGAAGAAGAAGATAACATGACCTCAGTCACATATATACCTGAGCCAGAAGCGATGCTTCCCCTCTTATCTCCTTGGAGCGCTTTACAGTCCTTTTTCCAGTGACCCAGCTGGCCACAGTGGAAACACCTGTTGTCCTTCGACCGCTTAACCTTCTGTTTCAGGGCCTTGCTGTAATTCTTGACAGGGGCCTTGCCCTTCTTCCCCTTCTTCTTGTTCCTGGAAGGAACCATCAAGATAGAGGTTGAAGGCTTACCCTTCAGAGTTTCCTCAGTTGTCAAGAGCATATTCAGCAGCTCTGCCGGCGTACAATCGATCTTGTTCATATTAAAGTTAATAATGAACGCATCGAAAGAGGGCGGAAGAGACTGCAGAATAATGTCCACAGCAAGCTCCTGGTTGACGGTATGCCCCAGTTTCTCTAGAGCCTCCTTGTGCCCAATCATCTTGAGCACGTGAGCTCCCACCGGGCTCCCCTCAGCCAGTTTGCTCTGAAAGAAGAGCTTCGTCAGATTATAGCGTTCAGTCCTCGCCTGTGCAGCATACAGCATCTTGAGGTTCGCTATAATTTCTATAGCCGACATATCCTCATGCTGACGCTGCAGCGGTGGCGTCATAGACGCAAGCATCAGGCAAGCGACATCAATGCTATCATTGACGTGCTTTTCGTAGGCATCCCGAACCGCCCTTGCGGCGTTCGGAGCGGGCTGCGGCGGTATCGCCGTCTCGAGGACATACAGTTTCCTCTCTGCCTTAAGAACGATCTTAAGGTGTCCGAACCAGTCAGAGAAGTTCGGCCCAGCAAACTTCTCCCTTTCCAGTAGGGATCGCACATTGAAGCTCATGGTGTTCGTTGCTGCAGGAATCTACAACAAGCAAGAACAGCAAGGTCAGTATCAATGTTTCAGAATCAATCCAGGACTTAAGAAAGATTCTTTTTCTCACTATTTTGTCTGACTGAAAAATCCAGTAAACAGTCCGAAAGAGTAACACTCTTTTAGTGAGATGGGATCCAGATTTCATACTTGGTCTCCGCGTCCCGCTCAGGCGAGATAAGATGCACAGAGATGACAAGCACTAATTTCTGGTAGGCTGTCCCAGCCAATCGCCAACCCGTGCGATTCCCCTTCATCTTGGCAATCCAGCAGACTGTGCCAACTGAGTTGGTACAACACAGTCTCTGATCCCAGAGATGGCTGCCTCCATGTGCTACCATATGCGCCACATATGTATGCAGGAGTCCCCTTCGAGGGGGAGCGAGAAAACCCTAATGGCGCATGTGTTACATCGCAGCGGAAATAGGGGTTTTAGGGATCATTATGCATGATATATATTCAACTATGAAAAACGATTACGAGTGCCAATAAGATTCATACCATCGCCATCTATGGATGAAGTATTGGAAGCAAGGAGCGAAAGGGATCCTCTCCCTAGTCGACGCACACACGATGAAGAATGGCCTCTCCTTGTCGTCTTTGTGCTAGCAAAGCTTCAAGGGTCCTTTGCGCATGGAGGGGATAAGATCCTTGGGCTTGTCGAAGAAGAAGTTTCTCTACCCTCGTCGAGAGAGTTTTTCACACGAGAAGGAAGGAGACTTCGTTCAAGAGTGATGATCGCCAATAGAGTAAACACGTTGTAATGAACGTGGGCGTTGCTATCCAAAAATAGTAACCCATTACTCACTTCGGTTATGCGTTCACATGAAGTGAACCGCAATTCCTTCTCTTCGATTATTTGAACCAAGCGCTCATTACATGAGCTGGTTCAAGTGACTTTGGTCTAAGACCAAATCGGCCCAAGCAATGGTCGATCTTATTGAACCACAAGGTTCAAGATCACCGTTGATCTCTTGATGCTCTAGATCTCACTGATCTAGCATCATAACTCTCGATCGAAGCTTACCGATCTAAAGCCCTAATCGATCAAACATGATCAGACCAGATCTCACTCGCAATCAGAGCTTAACACCCCTTTAAACTGAACTAAACAATTCAGTCCACACGATCTGACTTAAAGAAGCCATATCATCAAATTGTGCGACCCTAAGGGTTTCCTTTAAATGTCGGTAACGATAACTTACGTTATCACGACCAGTGAGGGGTATCTAGCAACACATCACTGTCTCCCGATATAAAGGAAAGAGTCTTCCAAGACTTCACCCAAACCACAGCACAAGTGTGAATCCAATTCACTAGGCATGCATACTTCCTTTGCCACTTGATGTTCTTATTGGACAAGCCTGTCAAGCTTGTAACTCCAATATGATGAGCATGATTAGATCAGATGAACACTGTCACCTGGGTATGGCCATACACTCTCTCAATCATCTCATCCAGGGGGCCCTTATAGAACATCACACTCCTTAAACAAGGAGACGGCAATCCTATGTCTATCACTAGTGTCCTAACCTGACTCAAGCTCACCATCCAAGATAGTCTATAATCATTATGTTTCAAATGATATTGAACTACCTCAAAACAATGACAATCATCATTTAGAAAACACAAGTGATCTCAAGTCAGAGGAAATGTGCCACTTGTCGCAATCAAGGAATATTCACATTGTGACAAACAATTGAACATCCTAGTAGGGTCTGTCCAGTACATCCCATGTACCCATGAGTCTACATCTTATTCCATGCTCGAAGCATCCTATAAGATTAGAACACATATTAGTCTTAACCATATCAAGGCTGTCTCATGTTCACCAAGATATATCGACTAAGGACATAATAGCATGTCAGCCCAGCTGAACAGCTTTGAGACATTATTCAGAGGAACATATATTGCAGCAGACAATGTAGCTAACTGAATAACAACCATGCCTTTATAAACTTAAGAGTTTATTACATGATACAGATACATTCCCACAGGCCTCAAACATTAGCCTTAAGGGCATACCCCAACAATCTCCCACTTGCACTTAATCTAATGGTTGAGAAATCTCAAACCCATATTATTACAGTGCTTCTCATGCTTCTGCTGCGCCAGAGGCTTGGTAAGCGGGTCTGCCAGATTGTCATCTGTATGAACCTTGCATACTTTGATCTCGCCACGATCAATGATCTCCCTGATCAAATGAAACCGTCTCTGTATGTGCTTGGACTTCTGGTGCGACCGTGGTTCCTTTGCTTGTGCGATTGCTCCAGTGTTATCACAAAAGATAACCAAAGGATCTGCACTCGAAGGAACGACACCAAGTTCTCTCACGAACTTACGAATCCACACTGCCTCCTTGGATGCTTCCGAGGCTGCAACATACTCGGCTTCTGTTGTGGAATCAGCAACAGTTGACTGTTTGAAACTTTTCCACACCACTGCTCCTCCATTCAAGCTAAAAACATAGCCTGATTGCGATCGGAAATCATCCTGGTCAGACTGGAACGAAGCGTCAGTATATCCTTCAATACTGAGTTCTTCCTGACCACCATATATCAAGAACATATCTTTGGTCCTCCGCAGATATTTTAAAACGTTCTTGACTGCAATCCAGTGCGCCATACCTGGATTACTCTGGTAACGACTGGTCACGCTTAACCCGTAAGCGACGTCTGGGCGAGTACACAACATCGCATACATAATGGAACCAATAGCCGAAGCATAAGGCGTATTGTCCATTTCATCTTTCTCAGTCTGTGTTTGTGGACACTGACTCTTCGAAAGACTCAGACCATGTCTGACTGGAAGATATCCTCGTTTAGAATTCTCTAAATGAAATCTCTCCAGGACCTTATCGATGTAAGTACTCTGGCACAGCCCGAGAAGCCTCTTAGATCTATCCCTGTAGATCTTCACACCTAACACATAGGCTGCTTCTCCTAAATCTTTCATCTGGAAACATTTCCTCAGCCATGCCTTAACAGCATGCATTTCAGGAATGTCATTTCCAATGATCAAGATGTCATCGACGTAGAGGACTAGGAAAGTAATCACGCTCCCACTAAACCTCTTATAAACACACGGGTCATCCTCGTTCTTGATGAAACCAAAATCAGTGACTGATTCATCAAAACGAATATTCCAGCTCCTTGATGCTTGTTTAAGTCCATAAATGGACTTCTTTAACTTGCATATCTTATGACGATCCGCTGGATTAGTGAAACCCTCAGGTTGTGTCATATACACATCCTCATCCAGATTTCCATTAAGGAAAGCTGTTTTCACATCCATTTGCCAGATCTCATAATCGTAATATGCAGCTATCGCAAAAAGAATCCGAATAGACTTAAACATGGCAACAGGTGAGAAAGTTTCATCATAATCTATCCCGTAGATTTGTTTGAAACCTTTCGCAACTAGCCTGCCTTTATAGGTAACCACGTTACCATCCATGTCAATCTTCTTCTTGAAGATCCATTTACAGCCTATAGGGATTATTCCCGGAGGCGGATCAACCAAATCCCAGACTTGGTTATCTGACATGGAGTCCATCTCGGCGCGCATAGCCTCAAGCCATCTCGCTGACTCCGGTCCACTGACCGCATCCGCATAAGTAAGGGGTTCATCATTATCAATGATGTAGACTCCGTCATAGCGCTCAGGCTGTCGACGGATCCTACCCGATCTTCGCGGTTCCCGTGATATCTGAGCCTCAGGTTGTTCAATAACCTGTTCTACCGGCTCAGGCTCATCCAACTGTGCTTGGTCACTTTGTCCTTCTTCTGGACTCTCATCCAGCTTTATTTCTCTCCCACTGGCCTCTTGCAGAAGAAACTCCTTCTCAAGAAATATGGCCGTCCGAGCAACAAAAACCTTGTTCTCCTTGGGATCGAAGAAATAATAACCCTTAGTTTCCTTAGGGTAACCGACAAAGATACATTTGTCAGATCTGCTCTCTAGTTTCCCAGAGGCGAGCTTTTTGACATAAGCCTCGCAGCCCCAGATCCTGATAAATGTCAAGCTCGGCTGTTTCCCATACCATAACTCATATGGCGTCTTAGAAACTGCCTTGGATGGCACTCGGTTTAGTACCTTTGCAGCTGTTTCCAGTGCAAAACCCCAAAAGGAGTATGGAAGAGTAGCCTGACTCATCATAGAACGAACCATATCTAGTAATGTTCTATTTCTCCTTTCGGACACACCATTCCATTGCGGTGTTCCTGGTGGAGTGAGCTGTGAGATAATCCCACACTCTTTTAGATAGTCAGTAAACGCATGACTTAGGTATTCACCACCTCGATCTGAGCGAAGTGTTTTGATATTACGGCCTAGCTGATTTTGTACTTCATTCTTGAACTCTTTGAACTTGTCAAAAGATTCACTCTTATGTCTCATCAGATAGACATACCCATATCTACTGAAATCATCAGTAAAGGTAATGAAGTACTGATAGCCACCTCTGGCATGTTTACTAAATGGCCCACACACATCACTGTGTATAAGGTCAAGTAAACCTGAAGCCCTTTGACCTTTGTGAGGAAAAGGTGACTTCGTCATTTTACCTATTAAACAAGCCTTGCATGTATCAATTTCCTTGTAGGAGAATGATCCCAGCAGTCCATGATGATGCAACCGCTTAATGCGTTTCTCGTTAATATGGCCTAAACGACTATGCCATAGCAAGGTGCTGTCATCAGCATACTTGGCTTTCTTAATATCAATTTGTTGTATCGAACATTCCATGTCCAACATGTATAACCCATTGTTAATTGAACCAGTTGCATAAACAATATTATCTAAAGACAAAATACACTTTGAAATATTGCATTCAAAGGAAAATCCCTTCCTGACAAGAGCAGGAATGGAGATAATATTTTTAGTTATACTGGGAACAAAGTAACAACTGTTTAGTTCCAATACAATTCCAGATGGTAAAGAAATGAAGTAGTCTCCTACAGCAACAGCAGCAACCCGTGCCCCGTTTCCAACGCGTAGGTCCACCTCATGCTGTCCCACCTGCCTTCTTCTCTTGAGTTCCTGCACATTTGAACAAATGTGAACTCCACATGCAGTGTCCAACACCCATGATGTAGAAGAAGAAAACATGACCTCAGTCACGAATATACCTGAGCCAGAAGCAAAGCTTCCCCTCTTGTCTCCTTGGAGCGCTTTACAGTCCTTTTTCCAGTGACCCAGCTGGCCACAGTGGAAACACCTGTATTCCTTGGACCGCTTCACCTTCTGCTTCAGAGCCTTGCTGTAATTCTTGACCGGGGCCTTGCCCTTCTTCCCCTTCTTCTTGTTCCTGGTAGGAACCATCAAGACAGAGGTTGAAGGCTTACCCTTCAGAGTTTCCTCAGTAGTCAAGAGCATATTCAACAGCTCTGCCGGCGTACAATCGATTTTGTTCATATTAAAGTTAATAATGAACGCGTCGAATGATGGCGGGAGAGACTGCAGAATAATGTCCACAGCAAGCTCCTGGTTGATGGTGTGCCCCAGTTTCTCCAGAGCCTCCTTGTGCCCAATCATCTTGAGCACGTGAGCTCCCACTGGGCTCCCTTCAGCCAGTTTGCTCTGAAAGAAGAGCTTAGTCAAATTATAGCGTTCAGTCCTCGCCTGTGCAGCATACAGCATCTTGAGGTTTGCTATAATCTGTATAGCTGACATATCCTCATGCTGACGCTGCAGCGGTGGCGTCATAGACGCTAGCATCAGGCAAGCGACATCAATGCTATCATTGACGTGCTTTTCATAGGCTTCCCGAACCGCCCTTGCGGCGTTCGGAGCGGGCTGCGGCGGTATCGCCGTCTCGAGGACATACAGTTTCCTCTCTGCCTTAAGAACGATCTTAAGGTGTCCAAACCAGTCAGAGAAGTTCGGCCCAGCAAACTTCTCCCTTTCCAGTAGGTATCGCACATTGAAGTTCATGGTGTTCGTTGCTGCAGGTATCTACAACAATGCAAGAACAGCAAGGTCAGTATCAATGTATAAGAATCGATCAGGACTTAAGAAAGATTCTTTTTCTCACTATTTTATCAGGCGTGAAAAATCCAGCAAAACAGCCCGAAAGAGTAGAACTCTTTTAGTGAGATGGGATCCAGATTTCATACTTGGTCTCCGCGTCCCGCTCAGGCGAGATAAGATGCACAGAGAGTACAAGCACTAGTTTCTGGTAGGCGTCCCAGCCAATCGCCAACCCGTGCGATTCCCCTTCATCTGGGCAATCCAGCAGACTGTGCCAACTGAGTTGGTACAACACAGTCTCTGATCCCACAGATGGCTGCCTCCATGTGCTACCATATGCGCCACATATGTAGCCTACACGGTCAAGCTGACCCGACCTACTCCCTGGACCACCATGTGCTATGCTGAGCAACGAGAAGGGATAAATCCCTACTCTGTAACACACAGGTGTAATCCCACACCCTCTGAAGATAGATGGACGTGCCCACTGAGTGGGTACAACACGGCTCCAACGATAATCAGAACAGTGAGGTTTCGCGTCAGAAGGCTTACGAGCTTGATATTTTAGCGTTGGATTTTAACGGTCTTTTATCTTCTTGCCTATCATGCAATTCCTATGGTGATAGCAGAAGATAATTTGATCATGCAATTCCAATATTTAAGCAATAAAAGAAAGCATGTATCTTATGTGGTAAAAGCCCATAGCCCTAGAAGACCTTAACCTAACTTAAGTCTTCATTTGCTCTTCATGGGTCTTTTGCTGCTCATCTGGCCCAAACCTGGGCCCAAGCGCCATCTGCAGCACAGGTGCGCCCACCAGGAATTTGCGCCTGGTCCCAGAGTCGAACCCTGGACCTCCCACCTGGTCCAGCCACTGCTGCATGCGCCTCTGCCAAGTGTGCTTTGTGCTCTTGTCTAATTAAATTACAAATTTAACTATCTAGACAAGAGTGACACGCAGGTCACTAACATTTATAAATTAAAACACAGTGATGCGCAGATCACAATAATTAATTTACAATTTAATACAGGCACGCAGGCCCCAGCACAGCACACAATTAATATGAGCAGCCCACATAAGACTAAATAGACAAACATATGCATCCAATCAGCATCATGTGATCCATCATAAAAATTAAAATTTTCGAAAACCCCTTGGGATCAATTTTAATTTTTTCCTTATTTCCCCTACAACCTTACAACGGTCCATTACTAGGGATCCACTCAACCAACCTAGTCAAATCCACTGCCCTTGCATGCACCAAGTCCTAACTGACTTGTGTTGACCATAAGGTCAACCATGCATGCGCCAGGGCTGAACGACCACACTGAGGTCTGGCAAGCGGGCGTGACCCCGGGCCTAACTCAGGTGCGTTCATTGGGTGTCTCAATCAGACATCGCTACACACCTGTCTGCAGTCGACCTATAGCCACCATAGGCTTGCGCCAAAGTGCTAACTGGTCGACCCATTCAGGCTGTCAGATGGTCTGATCAGACTGTTTGGATCTAACACAGGGGATGATTTCAACCCTAATAACCCGTCTAAGGGTTTAATGCAGGCGGCACTTAGATCTAATGGTGTGCGCGCAAGTCGTTTGAGTTTTTAAGAAAACATCAACAAGAACATATAGAAGCGCTACCTTACTACATGCGTCAACTACAATACACAACAAGTAAAGGTTCGCATGTAGCCTAGATCTAGCAATATGGCGCATACAAGGATCACAAATCACAGCAAACATATTATCATGCATTTTAACCTGCTCTGATACCAATTGCAGGAGTCCCCTTCGAGGGGGAGCGAGAAAACCCTAATGGCGCATGTGTTACATCGCAGCGGAAATAGGGGTTTTAGGGATCATTATGCATGATATATATTCAACTATGAAAAACGATTACGAGTGCCAATAAGATTCATACCATCGCCATCTATGGATGAAGTATTGGAAGCAAGGAGCGAAAGGGATCCTCTCCCTAGTCGACGCACACACGATGAAGAATGGCCTCTCCTTGTCGTCTTTGTGCTAGCAAAGCTTCAAGGGTCCTTTGCGCATGGAGGGGATAAGATCCTTGGGCTTGTCGAAGAAGAAGTTTCTCTACCCTCGTCGAGAGAGTTTTTCACACGAGAAGGAAGGAGACTTCGTTCAAGAGTGATGATCGCCAATAGAGTAAACACGTTGTAATGAACGTGGGCGTTGCTATCCAAAAATAGTAACCCATTACTCACTTCGGTTATGCGTTCACATGAAGTGAACCGCAATTCCTTCTCTTCGATTATTTGAACCAAGCGCTCATTACATGAGCTGGTTCAAGTGACTTTGGTCTAAGACCAAATCGGCCCAAGCAATGGTCGATCTTATTGAACCACAAGGTTCAAGATCACCGTTGATCTCTTGATGCTCTAGATCTCACTGATCTAGCATCATAACTCTCGATCGAAGCTTACCGATCTAAAGCCCTAATCAATCAAACATGATCAGACCAGATCTCACTCGCAATCAGAGCTTAACACCCCTTTAAACTGAACTAAACAATTCAGTCCACACGATCTGACTTAAAGAAGCCATATCATCAAATTGTGCGACCCTAAGGGTTTCCTTTAAATGTCGGTAACGATAACTCACGTTATCACGACCAGTGAGGGGTATCTAGCAACACATCACTGTCTCCCGATATAAAGGAAAGAGTCTTCCAAGACTTCACCCAAACCACAGCACAAGTGTGAATCCAATTCACTAGGCATGCATACTTCCTTTGCCACTTGATGTTCTTATTGGACAAGCCTGTCAAGCTTGTAACTCCAATATGATGAGCATGATTAGATCAGATGAACACTGTCACCTGGGTATGGCCATACACTCTCTCAATCATCTCATCCAGGGGGCCCTTATAGAACATCACACTCCTTAAACAAGGAGACGGCAATCCTATGTCTATCACTAGTGTCCTAACCTGACTCAAGCTCACCATCCAAGATAGTCTATAATCATTATGTTTCAAATGATATTGAACTACCTCAAAACAATGACAATCATCATTTAGAAAACACAAGTGATCTCAAGTCAGAGGAAATGTGCCACTTGTCGCAATCAAGGAATATTCACATTGTGACAAACAATTGAACATCCTAGTAGGGTCTGTCCAGTACATCCCATGTACCCATGAGTCTACATCTTATTCCATGCTCGAAGCATCCTATAAGATTAGAACACATATTAGTCTTAACCATATCAAGGCTGTCTCATGTTCACCAAGATATATCGACTAAGGACATAATAGCATGTCAGCCCAGCTGAACAGCTTTGAGACATTATTCAGAGGAACATATATTGCAGCAGACAATGTAGCTAACTGAATAACAACCATGCCTTTATAAACTTAAGAGTTTATTACATGATACAGATACATTCCCACAGGCCTCAAACATTAGCCTTAAGGGCATACCCCAACAATGTAGCCTACATGGTCAAGCTGACCCGACCTACTCCCTGGACCACCACGTGCTATGCTGAGCAACGAGAGGGGATAAATCCCAACTCTGTAACACGCAGGTGTAATCCAGCACCGTCTGAAGATAGATGGACGTGCCCACTGAGTGGGTTCAACACGGCTCCAACGATAATCAGAAAGGTGAGGTTTCGCGTCAGAAGGCTTATCGAGCTTGATATGTTAGCGTTGGATTTTAACGGTCTTTTATCTTCTTACTATCAGGCATATCCTATGGCTATAGCAGAAGATAAACTTAAACATGCAATTCTAATTATTAGCAATAAGTAGAAAGCATGATCTTATGTGGTAAAAGCCCATGAACCCTAGTAAGACCTTAATTTACTTAAGTCTTCACTTGAGCTCCTTGGCATCTCATCTGGTCCAACCTAGGGCCCTAGCGCCAAGAGCACCTCAGGTGCGCCACCAGCTGAATGCCCCTGTGGGATGTGTGCATTTGTACTCTTGTCTAATCAAATACATTTGATCTATCTAGACAAGTTTGACTCACAGGTCAATTATACAATATCTAAATTAAAAATGTGATTCGCAGATCACAAATTAATTTACAAAATTGAATCCAGGCACGCAGGCCCCAGCACAGCACACATTTAACATGGGCAGCCCACATAAGACTAAATAGACAATCATCATGGCATCAATCAACATGTGATCCAATCATTTTGAAATTAAAAGTTTTGAAAACCCCATGGCATCAATTTTAATTTCCTTAGGTGTCCTACAACCTTACAATGGTCCATTGATAGGGATCCACTCATCCATCTAGTCAGATCCTTTGCCCTTGCATGCACCGAGTCCTAACTGACTCGAGTTGACCTAATGGTCAACCATGCATGCGCCAAGGGCTGAACCACCCTCATGAGTTTTTGGCAAGCGGGTGTGACCCCGGGCCTAACTCAAGTGTGTTCAGTAGTTGTCTCAACCAGACCTCGCTACACACCTTTGATGCAGTTAACCTATAGCCACCTTGTGCTTGCGCACAGGTGCTATCTGGTCAACCCATCTAGGCTGTCAGATGGTCTGATCAGACTAATGGATCTAACCTAGAGGTGACTTCAACCCCATCAACCCATCTAAGGGTTTATGGTAGGTGCCACTTAGGTCTAGTGAGGCGCGCAAGAGTTTTGTTTTGTCAAAAACAATATGTAAGAAGCGCCAATTAAACATGCGCCAACAATTACATTTGTAGAGTCCCCTTCAAGGGGGAGCGCAACTTTGTAGAGTCCCCTTCAAGGGGGAGCGCAACTTTGACAACAACAAACAACAAGCACCTATACATGCGGCTAAGAACAACAAACATCATGAATCTTTTATGAACTTGCGCATGTAACCAACCCTAGATCTAAGCATAACATGGATCACAACAGCAAACATAATAGCATGCAATGAGCCAAGCTCTGATACCAATTGAAGGAGCCCCTAATTGAAGGGGGCAAAAACCCTAAGCATGGCGCAAATGAAATGTATGCAAGCGGAAGCAAGGGTTTGAAGAACCGTTGCATGCCATATATTCAACTATCATGGATTGATAAGAAGAAGGGGAGATCCATACCAATGCCATAGGCTTGGAAATCGGCTTGGATGAAGAGAACAAGTTAGGTCTCCTCCACAAGTCCACACACAAGATGAGGGATGGCTACCCTTTAGGATCTTCCTTGTGCTAGCAAGAGATCCCCTTTCGGTCCTTGTCGTGTGGGATGATGAGATGTCCCTTTTCGAGAGCTTCTCTTGGATGATCCCTCCTCTCTTCGTCAACCACACCAACGAAAGAGCTAGGCGTTGAAAAGAAAACCCTCAACGCATAAGCGTTTTAGCATTGAAGCAAAACCGGCCTTGATGACTTTCCATAAATGGAAGTCAATCAAGCCATGCGTTCAATCCAACCCAAAACACATATGGCTTTGAACCAAGCGTTCACCCTTGTGAACCGGTTCAAGCCAAATCATCCAATCGGCTTTGGTTCATTAAACCAAACCAAAATAGCTCAAGCCATTTGGTCTAGACCAAATCGAACCCCAAGGCTCATGATCTAACCATTCATCTCCTGATGCCCCTGATCTCTCCGATCTAGCATCACCTCTCTCGATCGAAGCTTACCGATCTCAAGCCCTAATCAATCAAACATGATCAGACCAGATCTCACTTACAATCAGAGATTAAATCCCTTTAATCTGAACTCAAAGAATCCAGTCCACACGATCTGACTCAAGTAAGCCATATCATCAAATTGTGCGACCCTGAGGGTTTCCCTTAAATGTCGGTAACGATAACTTACGTTATCACGATCAGTGAGGGGTATCTAGCAACACATCACTGTCTCCCGATATAAAGGAAAGAGTCTTCCAAGACTACTCCCAAACCATTGCACAAGTGTGACTCCATTCACAAGGCATACATATGTCCTTTGCCACTGGATGTTCTTATTGGACAAGCGGGTCAAGCTTGTAACTCCAATACGATGAGCATGATTAGATCAGATGCCCATAGTCATCTGGGTATGGCCATACACTATCTCAATCATCTCATATAGGGGGCCCATTAGAACATCACACTCCTTAAACAAGGAGACGGCAATCCTGTGTCTATCACTAGTGCCCTAACCTGATTCAAGCCCACCATCCAAGATAGTCTATAATCATTATGTTTCAAATGATATTGAACTACCTCAAGACAATGACAATCATCATTTAGAAACACAAGCGATCTCAAGTCAGAGGACATGTGCCACTTGCTGCTTACAAGGATCATTCACATTGTGACAAGCAATGGAATATCCCAGTAGGGTCTGTCCAGTACATCCAATGTACCCATGAGTCTACATCTTATTTCATGCTCGAAGCATCCTATAAGATCATCACTCATATTAGTCTCAATCATATCAAGGCTGTCTCATGTTCACCAAGATATCTCGACTAAGGACTTAGAGCCTGTCAGCCTAGCTGAACAGCTTTGAGACATTATCCAGAAGTACACTTATTACAGCAGACAAGGTAACAACCTGAATAATAACCATGCCTTTTATAAACTTACCAGTTTATTACATGATACACTTTATAATCCCAAGGCCTCAAACATTAGCCTTAAGGGCATACCCCAACAACGGGAACCGCGAAGATCGGGAAGGATCCGTCGACAGCCTGAGCGCTATGACGGAGTCTACATCATTGATAATGATGAACCCCTCACTTATGCGGATGCGGTCAGTGGACCAGAGTCAGCTAGATGGCTTGATGCTATGCGAGCCGAGATGGACTCCATGTCAGATAACCAAGTCTGGGATTTGGTTGATCCGCCTCCGGGAGTAATCCCTATAGGCTGTAAATGGATCTTCAAGAAGAAGATTGACATGGATGGTAACGTAGTTACCTATAAAGGCAGGCTAGTTGCGAAAGGTTTCAAACAAATCTACGGGATAGATTATGATGAAACTTTCTCACCTGTAGCCATGTTTAAGTCTATTCGGATTCTTTTCGCGATAGCTGCATATTAGGATTATGAGATCTGGCAGATGGATGTGAAGACAGCTTTCCTTAATGGAAATCTGGATGAGGATGTGTATATGACACAACCTGAGGGTTTCACTAATCCATCAGATCGTCATAAAATATGCAAGTTAAAGAAGTCTATTTATGGACTTAAACAAGCATCAAGAAGCTAGAATATTCGTTTTGATAAATCAATCTCTGAGTTTGGTTTCATCAAGAACGAGGATGACCCGTGTGTATATAAGAGGTTTAGTGGGAGCGTGATTGCTTTCCTAGTCCTCTACGTCGATGATATCTTGATCATTGGAAACGATATTCCTGAACTGCATGCTGTTAATGCATGGTTAGGAAAATGTTTCCAGATGAAAGATCTAGGAGAAGCAGCCTATGTGTTAGGTGTGAAGATCTGCAGGGATAGATCTAAGAGGCTTCTCGGGCTGTGCCAGAGTACTTACATCGATAAGGTCCTGGAAAGATTCCATTTAGAGAATTCTAAAAGAGGATATCTTCCAGTCAGACATGGTCTGAATCTTTCGAAGAGTCAGTGTCCACAAACACAGACTGAGAAAGATGAAATGGACAATACGCCTTATGCTTCGGCTATTGGGTCCATTATGTATGCGATGTTGTGTACTCGCCCAGACGTCGCTTACGGGTTAAGCGTGACCAGTCGGTTCCAAAGTAATCCAGGTATGGCGCACTGGATTGCAGTCAAGAACATTTTAAAATATATGCGGAGGACCAAAGATATGTTCTTGATATATGGTGGTCAGGAAGAACTCAGTATTGAAGGATATATTGATGCTTCGTTCCAGTCTGACCAGGATGATTTCCGATCGCAATCAGGCTATGTCTTTAGCTTGAATGGTGGAGCAGTGGTGTGGAAAAGTTTCAAACAGTCAACTGTTGCTGATTCCACAACAGAAGCCGAGTATGTTGCAGCCTCGGAAGCATCCAAGGAGGCAGTGTGGATTCGTAAGTTCGTGAGAGAACTTGGTGTTGTTCCTTCGAGTGCAGATCCTTTGGTTATCTTCTGTGATAACACTGGAGCCATCGCACAAGCAAAGGAACCACGGTCGCACCAGAAGTCCAAGCACATACAGAGACGGTTTCACTTGATCCGGGAGATCATTGATCGAGGCGAGATCAAAATCTGCAAGGTTCATACAGACGACAATCTGGCTGACCCGCTTACCAAGCCTCTGGCGCAGCAGAAGCATGAGAAGCACTGTAATAATATGGGTTTGAGATTTCTCAACCATTAGATTAAGTGCAAGTGGGAGATTGTTGGGGTTTGCCCTTAAGGCTAATGTTTGAGGCCTTGGGATTGTATCAGTATCATGTAATAAACTCTTGTGTTTATAAAGGCATGGTTGTTATTCAGTTTGTTACCTTGTCTGCTGTAATAAGTGTACTACTGAATAATGTCTCAAAGCTGTTCAGCTAGGCTGACAGTTAAGTCCTTAGTCGAGATATCTTGGTGAACATGAGACAGCCTTGATATGATTGAGACTAACATGTGTTCTAATCTTATAGGATGTTTCGAGCATGGAATAAGATGTAGACTCATGGGTACATTGGATGTACTGGACAGACCCTACTAGGATATTCAATTGCTTGTCACAATGTGAATAATCCTTGTATGCTACAAGTGGCACATGTCCTTTGACTTGAGATCGCTTATGTTTCTAAATGATGAATGTCATTGTTTTGAGGTAGTTCAATATCATTTGAAATATAATGATTATAGACTATCTTGGATAATGATCATGAGTCAGGTTAGGACACTAGTGATAGATAAAGGATTGCCGTCTCCTTGTTAAAGGAGTGTGATGTTCTAAAAGGGCCCCCTTGGATGAGATGATTGAGAATGTGTATGGCCATACCCAGATGACTATGTTCATCTGATCTGATCATGCTCATCATATTGGAGTTACAAGCTTGACCCGCTTGTCCAATAAGAACATCCAGTGGCAAAGGATACATGTATGCCTTGTGAAGTGGATTCACACTTGTGCTGTGGTTTGGGTGTAGTCTTGGAAGACTCTTTCCTTTATATCGGGAGACAGTGATGTGTTGCTAGATACCCCTCACTGATTGTGATAACGTGAGTTATCGTTACCGACATTTAAAGGAAGCCCTTAGGGTCGCACAATTTGGTGATATGGCTTACTTGAGTCAGATCGTGTGGACTGGATTGTTTTGATTCAGTTTAAAGGAGTTTAAACTCTGATTATAAGTGAGATCTGGTCTGATCATGTTTGATTGATTAGAGCTTGAGATCGGTAAGCTTCGATCGAGAGTGTGGATGCTAGATCGATGAGATCAAGGGCATCAAAAGATGAACGGTCAGATTTTGAACCTTAGGGTTTAATTTGGTCTGGACCAATACTTGGGCTGATTTGGTTTGGTCATTGGACCAACTGCATTGAACCGGCTCATATATGAGCGCTTGGTTCATTTGAGAGAAGAGATATGCGTTTGGTTCACTTCATGTGAACGCATAACGCATGTATTCAAGACTTGCCAATTTTGGCATTTCGGTTTGCAAAGTGATGAATGTCTCCACATTCGATCACAAGGCTTCTCTAACGCTCATCTCCCCTTTTGCTCTCGATGACACACACATTCTTGGGTGGTGTAAGTTGACGAGAAGAAGGATCGGCCAAGAAAGATTTTTCATCATCTCCTTCCATTCGACAAGGAAGCTTGGGTGCCTTGCTAGCACAAGGGACGCCAAGGAAGTAAGCAATCTTCATCTTGTGTGTGAACTTTTGGAGGAGATCTAAGTTGCTCTCTTCTTCCAAGCCGACATTCAACCCTATGGCATTGGTATGATCTCCTTCTTGATCTAATTAATCTATCAAAGTTGATCATATGAGCATATAAGCGATTATGTTGTTGAAACCCTTGCAAACATGCATGCGCCCCCTCCCTTAGGGTTTCGGCCCCCCCCTCTTGAAAGGGGTTTTATCCGCTTGCGCTCCCCCTTGAAGGGGACTCTTCACAAAGTCCATACTAATATCTTGCCACGGTGCCTGAGGAATAGGCAGAGGGGTGTACAGTCCAAAATTGTGCTTTTGGACCTTGGTGGATTGACAGGTTCCACAATGCCTAACTACCTTGGCCACATCTCGGTAGAGTTTAGGCCAAAAGAACCGCTCCTCTACCAAGGCACGGGTCTTCTCCCGACCGTGGTGCCCCGCAGACCCTCCTCCGTGGAGTTCCCAAATTAGAAAATCCCGGATTGAGGTCTTAGGCACACAAAGTGTCGGCCCAAGAAAAAGATACCCATCCCTAAGGGTGTACAGAGGGTGACTCATAACATCTCTAGTTACATCAGCATAGATAGTAGAAAAATCAGGGCAATCTAGATCAGCAGCTTTCATATGCTCAAATCCTACAAGCTCAGCATGCATAGTTTGCAAAATGAAGACTAACCTACTTAAAGCATCAGCAACTTTATTATTAACTCCAGACTTGTGTTTTAGGACAAAAGTGTACTGTTGTAGATACTCTACCCATTTGGCATGCCTAGCATTGAGTTTTCTTTGGGTACTAAGGTAAGATAGGGCTTGGTGATCACTATTTAAGGTAAATTCATGGTGGAGAAGGTAGTGCCGCCAATGCCTCAAAGATTGAACCACGGCATAGAACTCTTTGTCGTAGGTTGAATACTTTTGCTTGGCCTCATTCAGCTTTTCACTGAAGAAGGCAACAGGGTGACCTTCCTGGCCGAGGGTCCCACCTATGCCAATGCCTGAAGCATCGCAATCAACCTCAAAGACCTTGCCAAAGTCAGACAATCTTAAGACAGGGGCGGATGTCATCCTATTCTTAAGTTCAGTGAAGGCCCTACTGGCAGGCTTAGTCCAACTAAAGTCCCCTTGTTTCATGCAATTGGTGATAGGAGCTACTATGGTGCTAAAATTCTGTATGAACCTACGGTAGAAGGTAGCAAGGCCATGAAAACTCCTAACTTCAGTAAGGGTCTTGGGCTCTAGCCAGTCTAGTATGGCTTGGACCTTAGATGGGTCAGCTTGAAGCCCTAAGTCGGAAACAATGAACCCTAGAAAGACAACTTTGGGAATTAGGAAAGAACACTTCTTTAGGTTGACATAAAGCTTTTCATCTCTAAGAATGGTTAGGGTTTGCCTTAAGTGCTTTAGGTGCTCCTCTTGTGACTTACTATAGATAAGTATGTCATCAAAGTACACAACTAAGAATTTTCCTATGTAAGGTCTAAGCACTTGGGTCATAAGCCACATAAATGTGGAAGGGGCATTGGTTAGCCCAAAAGGCATGACTAACCACGCATATAGACCGTCCTTGGTTTTAAAAGCAGTCTTCCACTCATCCCCTTCTCTTATCCTGACCTGATGGTATCCACTCCTGAGGTCTAGTTTGGAAAACCATTTGGATCCGACTAACATATCTAGCATGTCATCAAGTCTAGGTATGGGAAACCTATACTTGATAGCAATCTTGTTGATAGCTCTACAATCTATACACATGCGCCAGCTGCCATCTGTTGGGAAACCCCGGGGACATTTTACAATTTTCAGAGATAGAGATTCATACAAACATACATTGCACAGCGGAAGAATGTCCCCGAAACAGGCCGGTCCCAAAAACCCAGTGAAGATCGCAAGCAAGAGAGTCGACACGATGAGTTAGGAAATACCTTAGAGCAAGATGAGGTCGATGTCGTGATAGGCGCCCAAGCGTGCGCCCTCTGCAGTTTCACACACACAGATGCCTCGAGTCCTCTTCTTCCACGCCCGGTGCTAGCCTCGGGAAGAAGATCCAAGCCTTAGTTTTCTTCTTGAATGCTTGCGCCACCTCCAAGGTAGAAGCGCCAATTGATGAAGAAGAGAGGAGAAGGGAGAATGCCGCCAAGCCTTTACTTCTCTTGCGCCAAAGGAGTAAAAAAGGAAGACGCTTGCGGCTAGGGTTTGATGGAAGAAGATGGTTGCGCCAATGCCCCTTACTCTCGCCCTCTTGATGTGTTCATGCCTCCAAGGAAGAACACTTGTAAGAGGGGGCGGCTAGGGTCACATATATAGGGCAAGAGGCGGTTAGGGTAAGGGCTAGGATCATGACAAGTGTAGGGCTAGGATGAGGAGGTTTGAGACAAGGAAAGTCTCCAAGACTTTACCATAAACTCCATTCAACCTATCCATAATTGCCCAAGTACTATATCAGCCCAAGACATGCCATAGAGGCATGCATTCCATCCAAGGAAGAGAGGGGAGGCGCCCTTTACTTCCATAATGAAGCAAAGGCGCCAACATGACCCCATTATGCCCCTAGGCGCTTAATGGTTCATGTTTCTCCCCATTATACCCTTTTAGCCTCTCATCTCTTTATGAGAACTTGTTATTGGGCCTCATTGGATAATGAGCTAGCCCAAACTTCATCACATGGGTTGATTAAGCATTTGGATCCAATCCAATGCAACCCTAATCCAAATGTGACCAACCATCGTCAACTACGGGTCAACCTGCCAAAAATGAAGTTTGGCTCCAATAACATTCTTCCATCTCATCAGGCCCATTGGTGCTGATGAAATCTCCTAATTAGATCCGAGTTATCCAATAACTCGATCATAAGGCTTCCCGATCAATATGAGAACTCGAGTATCAAGGTGTGCGACCCTGTAGGTCCCTCTAACATTGGCAGTGCTGACCAAATGTCACCACAAGCAGTGAGTGGCACCTAGCAGTGCATCGTTGCTACCCAAGTCATCGGAATGGATATCGACATCGACATCCCCATCATTGCAACAAGGTACAGATGCATTACGGTCTCTTTGCCGAACTGATACCCGATTGAACAAGTGTGTCACCACTTGTTTTCACCCAATCACATGGTTATGACTAAATCAGGTTCTCACCTGGGTATGGCCATACACTTTCAGTCATAGAACCATAGAGGAGCTCCATGGATATCATACTTCCCTTAGGAAGGGGCAAATCCTTTGTCTGTCCATTGACCTTCTCATATGGGTTGTGACATGCTCAGTGACAACCGTTATGACCACCCAACTACGGCGAGGTGTTAGGTTGTATCAAAGCAAGTCCCTAACTATATAGAATGATCAATGACCTCAAGTCAAGGGATCAATGCATCTCCTGTCACTTGTGAGGATAACTCATGACACCAAGTCATAGCCTCACAGCGGGTCGGTCCAGTATATCCTCCAATGATATACCCATGTGTCTGCGTTAGCACCACGTGTCTAACCTGCCCACATACCAGTCTCACAAGTACCAGAGCTGTCCCATATCCACTCAGGTACATCGACTGGGGACAATCATTTGAGCACAGATCCAATCTGTCTCCAGGGACATTATCATGTAAGTACACAATCGCATGTGTAGACAAATAATGATAACGACAATGCCAGAAAGATATATGAATATCAGAGTCAAGTAGTACAAAGATGGACCAAAACTAAGTCCTAGGGCATATACACCAACAATCTCCCACTTGCACTAAGACTTAGAGGTTGAGCAACCTCAACCCCATATCTCTAGTACGACCATCATGCTTCTGTTGCGCCAAAGCCTTGGTCAATGGGTCTGCTAGATTGCTCTCTGTGTCAATTCTGCTAATCTTGACATCACCTCTGTCAATGATATCTCTGATCAGGTGAAATCTCCTGAGCATGTGTTTGGACCTTTGATGAGACCGTGGTTCCTTAGTATGTGCAGTTCCCATTGTTGTCATAGTAGAGCTCAATGGGATCCATTGCACTTGGAACCACCTGAAGTTCAGAAAAGAACTTCCTGATCCAAACGGCTTCATTGGCTGCCTCAGAAGCAACCACATACTCAGCTTCGGTTGTAGAATTAGCTATGGTGGATTGCTTGAAGCTCTTCCAGCATACAGCACCTCCAACCATCTTAAACAAATAGGTGGTCTGCGATCTGAAGTCGTTAGGATCAGACTGGAACGACTCATCAGTGAAGCCCTGCACATTGAGCTCTTCCAGTCCCCGTAGACCATATAGAATAAATCCTTAGTCCTTTTCAGGATACTCAAGGATATTCTTTACAGCCACCCAGTGCTGCAGACCTGGATTGGATTGGTATCGGTTGGTTATGCTTACAGCATAAGCCACATCTGGTCTAGTACACAGCTTTGCATACATGATTGATCCCACTGCCGAAGCATAGGGAATTCGACTCATGTTATCCCTCTCAGCCTATGTTGTAGGACACTGGCTCTTTGAGAGAGTAAGGCCATCTCTCACTGGACGGTATCCTTTCCTGGATTGCTCCAAGTTGAACCTCTCCAGGACCTTATCAATGTGGGTACTCTGACTAAGGGCCAAGAGCCTCTTGGATCTATCCCAGTAGATTCTCACGCCCAAAATGTAGGTGGCCTCCCCTAAGTCATTCATCTCGAAACACTTCCCTAACCATGTCTTCATAGCTTGAAGACTAGGGATTTCGTTTCCGATGAGCAGTATGTCATCGACATACATGACCAGAAAAGTCACCAAGCTCCCACTGAGTTTTCTGTATACACAGGCGTCATCTTCACTTTTGATAAAGCCATAATCTCTCACAGCTTCATCAAACTGAAGATTCCAACTTCGAGATGCTTGCTTTAATCCATAAATGGATTTCTTTAGCCTGCAGACCTTACTAGCATCTGCATGATGGATGAAGCCATCAGGTTGTGTCATATACACATCCTTAGTGAGCTTCCCATTAAGGAACGTTGTTTCCATGTCAATCTGCCATATCTCATAGTCATGATATGCAGCTATAGCAAGCAGAATCCGAATGGATTTGATCATGGCAACTAGCGAGAAGGTTTCATCATAGTCCACCCCGTGGACTTGTTTAAATCCTTTAGCCACTAGTCTACCCATATAGGTAACTATATTGCCATCCATGTCTGTCTTCCTCTTGAAGACCCATCTACACCCTATGGGTTTTACCCCATCAGGCAGCTCAACCAAATCCCAGATTTGGTTAGCCGACATGGAATCCATCTCGGATCGCATGGCGTCAAGCCATCTCTCGGAGTCCGGTCTACTGACCGCCTCATCATAGGTTCTGGGTTCATCCTTAATGATGAAGATCTCGTTGTGTTGGGTCAGCAGCGACCCATACCTCTCAGGTGCACGACGAATCCTCCCAAACCTACGTGGGACCTGTGTCTGAGCCTCAGGTTGTATAGCAATCGGTGTAGGTGGCTCAGATTCCATCTCTTTGACTTGTGGTTGCACTTGGTCCTCATCCAAGTCAAACTTCCTCCCACTAACTTCTTTCATGAGAAATTCTTTCTCTAGAAAGACAGCACCCCGAGCAACAAAAATTTTGTTCTCGGTGGGAACATAGAAGTAGTAACCCTTAGTCTCCTTAGGGTACCCCACAAACATACACTTATCAGATCTAGGTTCTAGCTTGCTAGAATCCTGATGTTTGACATAAGCCTTACATCCTTAGATCCTGATAAAAGTGAGATTAGGGCGTCTCCCACTCCATACCTCGTATGGAATCTTTGAGACGCTCTTAGATGGAACATTATTTAGTATTAGAGAAGTTGTCTTAATTGCATGTCCCCAGAATGAGGGAGGTAGAGTTTGCATGACTCATCATAGATCGAACTATGTCCAACAAGGTTCGATTTCTCCTTTCAGACACACCATTCCATTGAGGTGTTTCAGGAGGAGCGAGTTGGGATATGATCCCACACTCTCTTAGATAGTCAAAGAACAAACCGCTCAGGTACTCTCCACCACGATCTGATCGAAGAGCCTTAATGGATCTACCAAGCTGGTTCTCTACTTCATGTCTAAACTCCTTAAATTTCTCAAAGGATTCAGACTTATGTCTCATCAGATAGACATAACCATATCTACTGAAGTCATCAGTAAACGCGATGAAGTAGTTGTACCCTCCTTTGGCTTGTTTATTGAAAGGCCCACACACATCAGTGTGTATGAGATCTAATAAACCTCCTGCCCTCTCACCAGTCTTGGTGAAGGTTGTCTTTGTCATTTTCCCTAATAAACAAGTCTCACATGTATCAAGTTCCTCCAAGGAACTCGAATCTAACAACCCATTTGCATGGAGTTGTCGAATGCGATTCTTGTTTATATGGGCTAATCGACAATGCCGTAGGAAAGCACCAACTGAACCACTCAGTTTGGTCCTTTTATTATTTATGTTACAAATAGAGTTATCCATGTCCAAGACATGCGGACCATTGCATGAAGTACCCTTCCTCTAAAACATGTTTGCAAAAGAAAAAGAACATAAGTTCTCTTTTATTTCAAACTTAAATCCTTTCTTTGCCAAGCAAGGAGTGGATACAATATTTTGGTAAGGGAAGGTACATAATAGCAATTGTCTAGCTTTAACTGAAGTCCTAAAGGCAGGGAGAGAAACTCCTACAGCAATAGCAGCAACTTGTGCCTTGTTACCTATCCGTAGGTCAATCTCTCTAGGCGTTACCGATCTACCCTTTCTGAGCCTTTGCATATTTGTACAAATATGAGCTCCACATGCGGTATCCAATACCCATGTCATAGGAGTAGAAAGGTTGACTTCGGTAACATAAATACCTGAGCATGAAGAAAAAGGCCTTGCCTTTCTTCTCCTCATTCTGAAGTTGCAAGATGTCCTTCAACATGTGAGGTGGCCCTCCACATGAATAGCACCTATTATTCCTGATCATATCCATCTTTAATTCCAGTTCCTTGGTCAAGCCTTTCGGCTCAACACACTGAAAATCAACTTTAGGAGGATTGAGCTCAACCGATTCATCAAAGAGCTGCCTTAGATTAAAAATAATCTCAGAGGCACTCTTTGATTCATATCACCCTCTAAATTCAGGTGACATGTTGGTTAGCAACCTCCAAAGTATCAACCTGATGCTTATCATAAGCATCCCTCTCAGCCGCTGAGGCCGAGCATGGAAGTGGCTCAGGAAAAGGATGCTCAAGGACATGAAGCTTCCTTTCGAGCTTGAGCACGATTCTCAAGTTCATATACCAATCCAGTAAGTTGGATCCAACCAACTTATCCCTTTCTAGGGTAGATCGCAGTGACCAATGCGATCCACGCCTCTAGATCTTCTCAACTTGCGCCAATGCCAAGGAGAAGAGGGAGCATTGGCGATAAGGAGTGGGTAGCACTACCACTTGTCCCAACTCTCGATGCAATAACTTTTTATTGTCGTCAGCTCAGAAACCCTCACGCCAAGATGCAAATGGGAGGCGACAAATATAGAGAAGAGAAGAGTCTGGTGCAAGAATCTCTCAGGTGGGCCTCTCTATTTATAATAGAAGAACAAACTACTCTTGGAGATTTTTCCCATGCGGGACTATCAATATGCGCCTACTAAATTCCACAATTAATCAAGTCAGCATCTCGGGTTCGAACCCTCACAAACGCAATTAAATGTTTAATTGCAAATTTATGCCTAAGCATATTCTCTTGCCAATTAATATTTTATTTTATTCTTGTGACTAAAGTGCCAAGTTTAAACCTGCACCAAGACCCTTGTTTGACTCATTTTGACAACAGAAGTCAAATGTGGTCCACTAGAAGTCAACTAGTGGTCAAACATGAATAAACTAAAATATCATCTCCTCAGTAAAAGTCTCAATGCATCAGTTCCCCAAAATTATCCGAATTATACAATGATTCGATCAGAGACTAAACGATCAGTATGAGAACTCGTGTGTCTAGGTGTGCAACCCTGTAGTTCTTCAGACGTTGGCAGTAATGACTAAATCATCACAAGCAATGTGTGGCACCTAGCAGTACATCATTGCTACCCAAGTCATCAGAATGGTGTCATCATCGACATTTCCTAAAACTGCCACAAAGTACAGGTGCAGCTTTATCCTTTTGCCAAACTGATATCCTGATTGGACAAGTGTGTCATACTTGTTTAACTCAATCTCAAGGTTATGACTAAATCAGGTTTTCACCTGGGTATGCCCATACACTTTCAACTATACAACCATCTATGGTGCCAAGGACATCATGCTTCCCCACAAGGAAGGGGCAAATCCTCTATTGGCACATTAAATCCCTCATACGGCTTATGACATACCCAATGACAACCGTTATGACTTCCCTTTTACGGCGAAGCGTTAGGTTGTATCAAAGTGCATCACTCACTATATAGAGATACCAATTCCCTCAAGTCTAGGACAAGCGCAACTCTGTCACTGTGATATTCATCTCGTGACACCGAGACGAATCCTCACGGTGGGTCGATCCAGTATATCTCCCTTGATATACCCATATGCCTGCGTTAGCAACCCATGCTCAACCAGCGCATATACCAGTCTCAAGTGAATCATAGCTGTCCCATATCCACTATGATTCCCGACCAGGGATAAACACAGAGACTAGATAAAATCTATCTCTTAGGGACATTGTATATGCAAATGCACATGTGCGCAGATGTACAAATTTGCATAACAACGACAATGTCAGGATAACTCATCTATCAAATAGATATGATACACATATCCCAATCGACCATCCTGAGGTCCTAGGGCATAAACACTAATAATCTCCCACTTGCACTAGGACCTTGCATTGAGCAACCTCAACACCATGTCCTAAGCACAACCTGCCACGCTCTTGCTACGCTAGAGCATCGGTCTATGAGCCTATCACGATTGTATCAGTGTTCCTATCTGCTATATATTAAGTACCTCTGTCCCCAAGACAAGGTATAAGCATCTGAGTACACCTACGAAGTTCAACAAAGAACTCCCACTACTTCCCAAAAGCATTTGCATACTCTGCTTTCGAGTAGTTTGCTCTGAAGCTCCCAAAGCTTCTAACACCACTACAGAAACAGCTAGACGATCACTGGTCTGACTGGAACAAGATGCCAAGTGTTTACACTGAGCTTTTCCTGTTATTAATAACCAAGAACCACCCCTTAGTTTTACATAGAACCTAAGGATGTTCCTTTCCCCTTATCCAATGCCATGCACCTGGATTGGACCTAGTATCTATTGGTTATGCTCTCGGCACAGACCACATCTGGTCTATAACATACCATCATCGATGTACATTATTTGACTTAGCACTCAGAGTTTCTTTTACCTATCCAAAAACATTTACACCTACCCCATAATTGATGTCCACTAAGTCATTCATCACACGACATTTCCTAATCATCTCTTCACTAAGTGAAGGATCGGGATGTCGTCTCTGATGATCTATATGTCCCCAACATACAAGACCAGATATGTCATCAAGGTCCCACTGCACTCAGGCACTATAGGATGAAGATTCTCTGCATTGAGTTAGGAGTTACCCATAAGTCAAAATCGGACGAATCTATTCAACCTGTACAGCTTGAGTGTTCTGAGCCTCAGGTTACCTACAACCTATAAAACTAGCTCAGATTCCATCTTCGACCAAGTGTGTCAAATGGCTGACCTTGGACTACATCCAAGTCAAACTTCCTCCCACTAGCCTTTTTCAAGAGAAAAACTTTCCCAAGAAATTAGCACTCTGAGTAGCAACTAAGTTGCTCTCCTGTGGGATCATGGAAGTAGTATTCCCAAAGGATACCACATACACATATGCATCAGATATGGAACATCTATCAGTGTTCAGGAAAAACTATTCATTTTTGCACAACCTTTAACAAGCAGTTACATGACTTAACTTGTATCGAACCATGCCAACCATGACTTGATTCCTCCGTTTAGACAATCACCCTTTAAAAAGGAGTTCTAGAAGGAGTGAGCTATGAGGAATCTCATACTCATCAGGATAATCATAAACTATGGCTCAAGTACTTTCCAACAAGTCAGAAAGCTCTTTATGGATCTATCAAGCTAGTTTCCTTATTACATTCATATCTATTAGATATTTCTATAAAGGACTAGTACACTATCTTTGGCTTACTTATTAGACCTGTCGATACACACTAAAGTGTATGAGGTCCAACAAGTCTCCTGATCTTCCACTTCTAAAAGTGAAGAGCATCGCTGTCATTGTCCTTAGCAAACAAGGCTCGTGCGAGTCTAGCTCTCGAAAGAGGTAGATCCGACTCATTCTCCTGAAAAGAGATTGAATCCACAAATCCTTTCATATGGAGAGAGTGAATGAGGTTCTTGTATTACAAGGCCCAAACAACAGTGCCAAAGATAGGCACAGAACCACTTAATTTAATCCATATATTATGTTACTCATAGAACTTCACATATGTAAGTCCCATATTGGGGAGGGGGCGAAACCCTAATAGGCGCATAATAAAATTTTGCAAAGCGGAAGCAAGGGTTTCTAAAAGAATCGCATGCATGTCATATGATCAACTTCTTAAAACTTGTATATAGAAGAAAATTCATACCGATGCCATTTATTGGATGGCGTCTTGGAAGCAGAGAACAAAGTGGTTCTCCTCCAAAGCATGCGCACACAAGGTGATAGATCGCCTACTTTCTTGTTGCTCCTTGTGCTAGCAAGGATCCAAGATCTCCTAATCGAATGAAGGGAGAAGAGATGATCTTTCTTGCTTGGTCGAATCCTTCTCTTGTCGTCAACACTCACCACACGAGAGTGAGTCGTCGTGAGCAATAAGGGGGCGAGAGGCGAGAATAGGGAGACCTATTCGAACGTGAGGCGTGGTCTCATTTTGAGATCATGGCTTCTAAAAATAGCAAGCCACCACATGCGATCATGTGTTCACACCAAGTGAACGATCGCAATTTGCTCTCCCCTTGAACCATGCGCTCACTTGATGAGCCGGTTCATTTCATTTGGTTCAAGGACCAAATTAAGCCAAGCCTTGATCCAAATCACATTAAACCAAAAGGCTCAAGATCTGACCATTCATCTCTTGATGCTCTTGATCTCACCGATCTAGCATCCAATCTCTCGATCGAAGCTTACCGATCTCAAGCCCTAATCAATCAAACATGATCAGACCAGATCTCACTTACAATCAGAGTTTAAATCCCTTTAAACTGAACCAAAACAATTCAGTCCACACGATCTGACATAAGTAAGCCATATCATCAAATTGTGCGACCCTAAGGGTTTCCTTTAAATGTCGGTAACGATAACTTACATTATCACGATCAGTGAGGGGTATCTAGCAACACATCACTGTCTCCCGATATAAAGGAAAGAGTCTTCCATGACTACACCCAAACCATAGCACAAGTGTGAACCCAAGTCACTTGACATATGTGTTTCCTTTGCCACTGGATGTTCTTATTGGACAAGCGTGTCAAGCCTGTAATTCCAATATGATGAGAATGATTAGATCAGATGAACATAGTCATCTGGGTATGGCCATACACTTTCTCAATCACCTCATACAGGGGGCCCCTATAGAACATCACACTCCAATCAAGGAGACGGCAATCCTATATCTATCACTAGTGCCCTACCATGACTCATGCTCATTATCCAAGATAGTCTATAACCATTATGTTTCAAATGATATTGAACGACCTCAAAACAATGCCAATCACCATTTAGAAACACAAGTGATCTCAAGTCAGAGGAAATATGCCACTTGTTTGCATATAAGGATTATTCACATTGTGACAAGCAATCGAATATCCTAAGTAGGGTCTGTCCAGTACATCCAATGTACCCATGAGTCTACATCTTATTCCATGCTCGAAGCATCCTATAAGATTAGAACACATATTAGTCTCAATCATATCAAGGCTGTCTCATGTTCACCAAGATATCTCGACTAAGGACAAAACTGCATGTCAGCCAAGCTGAACAGCATTGAGACATTATTCAGAAGTATACATATTGCAGCAGATGATGTAACAACCTGAATAACAACCATTGCCTTTATAAACATAGAGTTTATACATGATACTAATATAATCCCAAGGCCTCAAACATTAGCCTTAAGGGCATACCCCAACAATCTCCCACTTGCACTTAATCTAATGGTTGAGAAATCTCAAACCCATATTATTACAGTGCTTCTCATGCTTCTGCTGCGCCAGAGGCTTTGTAAGCGGGTCAGCCAGATTGTCATCTGTATGAACCTTGCAGACTTTGATCTCGCCACGATCAATGATCTCCCGGATCAAATGAAACCTTCTCTGTATGTGCTTGGACTTCTGGTGCGACCGTGGTTCTTTTGCTTGTGCTATTGCTCCAGTGTTATCACAGAAGATAACCAAAGGATCTGCACTCGAAGGAACAACACCAAGTTCCTGAACGAACTTACGAATCCATACTGCCTCCTTGGATGCTTCTGAGGCTGCAACATACTCGGCTTCTGTTGTGGAATCAGCAACAATTGACTGTTTGAAACTTTTCCACACCACTGCACCTCCATTCAAGCTAAAAACATAGCCTGATTGCGATCGAAAATCATCCTGGTCAGATTGGAACGAAGCGTCAGTATATCCTTCAATACTGAGTTCTTCCTGACCTCCATATATCAAGAACATATCTTTGGTCCTCCGAAGATATTTCAAAATGTTCTTGACTGCAATCCAGTGTGCCTTTCCTGGATTACTTTGGAATCGACTGGTCACGCTTAACCCGTAAGCGACGTCTGGGCGAGTACACAACATCGCATACATAATGGACCCAATAGCCGAAGCATAAGGCGTATTGTCCATTTCATATTTCTCAGTCTGTGTTTGTGGACACTGACTCTTTGAAAGATTCAGACCATGTCTGACTGGAAGATATCCTCTTTTAGAATTTTCTAAATGGAATCTCTCCAGGACTTTATCGATGTAAGTACTCTGGCACAGCCCGAGAAGCCTCTTAGATCTATCTCTGTAGATCTTCACACCTAATACATAGGCTGCTTCTCCTAGATCTTTCATCTGGAAACATTTTCTTAACCATGCTTTGACAGCATGTAGTTCAGGAATATCGTTTCCAATGATCAAGATATCATCGACGTAGAGGACTAGGAAAGTAATCACGCTCCCACTAAACCTCTTATATACACACGGGTCATCTTCATTCTTGATGAAACCAAATTCACAGATTGATTCATCAAAACGAATATTCCAGCTTCTTGATGCTTGTTTAAGTCCATAAATGGACTTCTTTAATTTGCATATTTTATGACGATCTGATGGATTAGTGAAACCTTCAGGTTGTGTCATATACACATCCTCTTCTAGTTTTCCATTAAGGAAAGCGGTCTTCACATCCATTTGCCAGATCTCATAATCATAATATGCTGCTATCGCGAGAATAATCCGAATAGACTTGAACATGGCTACAGGAGAGAAAGTTTCATCATAATCTATCCCGTAGATTTGTTTGAAACCTTTCGGAACTAGCCTGCCTTTATAGGTAACCACGTTACCATCCATGTCTATCTTCTTCTTGAAGATCCACTTACAGCCTATAGGGATTACTCCCGGAGGCGGATCAACCAAATCCCAAACTTGGTTATCAGACATGGAGTCCATCTCGGCTCGCATAGCTTCAAGCCATCTCGCTGATTCCGGTCCACTGACCGCATCCGCATAAGTGAGGGGTTCATCATCAATGATGTAGACTCCGTCATAGCGCTCAGGCTGTCGACGGATCCTTCCCGATCTTCACGGTTCCCGTGATATCTGAGCCTCAGGTTGTTCAGTAACCTGATCTACTGGCTCAGGCTCATCCAACTGTGCTTGACTACTTTGTCCTTCTTCTGGATTCTCATCCAGCTTTATTTCTCTCCCACTGGCCTCTTGCAGAATAAATTCTTTCTCAAGAAAAATAGCCGTTCGAGCAACAAATACTTTGTTCTCTTTGGGATCGTAGAAATAATAACCCTTAGTTTCCTTAGGGTAACCGACAAAGATACATTTCTCAGATCTGCTCTCTAGTTTCCCAGAGGCGAGCTTTTTGACATAAGCCTCGCAACCCCAGATCTTGATAAATGTCAAGCTCGGCTGTTTCCCATACCATAACTCATATGGAGTCTTTGAAACTGCCTTGGATGGCACTTGGTTTAGTACCTTTGCAGCTGTTTCCAGTGCAAATCCCCAAAAGGAGTAAGGTAGAGTAGCCTGACTCATCATAGAACGAACCATATCCAGTAAGGTTCTATTTCTCCTCTCGGACACACCATTCCATTGCGGTGTTCCTGGCGGAGTGAGCTGTGAGATAATCCCACACTCCTTCAGATAGTCAGTAAACTCATGATTCAAGTATTCTCCCCCTCGATCTGAATGAAGTGCCTTGATAATTCGGCCTAGCTGATTTTGTACTTCATTCTTGAACTCTTTGAACTTGTCAAAAGATTCACTTTTATGTCTCATTAGATAGACATAACCATATCTACTGAAATCATCAGTAAAGGTAATGAAGTATGAATAGCCACCTCTGGCATGTTTACTAAATGGCCCACACACATCACTGTGAATGAGGTAAAGTAAACCTGAAGCCCTTTGACCTTTGTTGGAAAAAGGAGACTTCGTCATTTTACCCATTAAAAAAGCTTTGCATGTATCAAGCTCCTCATAGGAGAATGATCCCAGCAGTCCATGGTCATGCAACCGCTTAATGCGCTTCTTGTTAATATGGCCTAAACGACTATGCCATAACAAGGTGCTGTCATCAGCATACTTGGCTTTCTTCATATCAATCTGCTGTATAGAACATTCCATGTCCAACATGAATAACCCATTGTTAATTGACCCAGTAGCATAAACAATATTATCAAAAGAAATATAACACTTTGAAATCTTGCATTCAAAGGAAAACCCTTTCCTGACAAGAGCAGGAATAGAGATAATATTCTTAGTTATGCTCGGTACAAAATAACAATTGTCCAGTTCTAATACAAGACCAGATGGTAAAGAGATGTGATATTCTCCTACAGCAACAGCAGCAACCCGTGCCCCATTTCCAACTTGTAGGTCCACCTCATGCTGTCCCACCTGTCTTCTTCTCTTGAGTTCCTGTACATTTGAACAAATGTGAACTCCACATGCAGTGTCCAACACCCATGATATAGAAGAAGAAACCATGAGCTCAGTCACGAAAATACCTGAGCCTGAAGCGAAAGGCTTGCTTCCCTTCTTATCTCCTTGGAGCGCTTTACAGTCCTTTTTCCAGTGACCCAGCTGGCCACAATGGAAACATCTGTATTCCTTTGACCGCTTCACCTTTTGTTTCAGAGCCTTGTTGTAGCTCTTGACAGGGGCTTTGCCCTTCTTCCCCTTCTTCTTGTTCCTAGAAGGAACCATTAGGACAGAGGATGAAGGCGTTCCCTTCTCACGAGACTGAGTCTGCTCTGTAGTCAAGAGCATGTTCAGTAACTCTGCCGGCGTACAGTCGATCTTATTCATATTAAAATTAATAATGAATGGATCGAAAGAGGCCGGGAGAGACTGCAAGATGATGTCGACAACAAGCTCCTGATTGATGGTGTGTCCCAGTTTCTCTAGAGCCTCTTTTGTTGGGGTATGCCCTTAAGGCTAATGTTTGAGGTCTTGGGATTCTTTCAGTATCATGTATAAACTCTTATGTTTATAAAGGCAATGGTTGTTATTCAGTTTGTTACATTGTCTGCTGCAATAATTGTACTTCTGAATAATGTCTCAATGCTGTTCAGCTAGGCTGACATGCTTTATGTCCTTAGTCGAGATATCTTGGTGAACAGGAGACAGCCCTGATATGATTGAGACTAATATGTATTCTAATCTTATAGGATGCTTCGAGCATGGAATAAGATGTAGACTCATGGGTACATTGGATGTACTGGACAGACCCTACTAGGATATTCAATTGCTTGTCACAATGTGAATAATCCTTGATTGCAACAAGTGGCACATGTCCTTTGACTTGAGATCACTTGTGTTTCTAAATGATGATTGTCATTGTTTTGAGGTAGTTCAATATCATTTGAAACATAATGGTTATCAACTATCTTGGATAATGATCATGAGTCAGGTTAGGGCACTAGTGATAGATAAAGGATTGCCGTCTCCTTAATTGGAGTGTGATGTTCTAATGGGGCCCCCCTGGATGAGATGATTGAGAAAGTGTATGGCCATACCCAGGTGACTATGTTCATCTGATCTAATCATGCTCATCATATTGGAGCTACAAGCTTGACACGCTTGTCCAATAAGAACATCCAGTGGCAAAGGAAAAATGTATGCCTAGTGAGTTGATTCACACTTGTGCTGTGGTTTGGGTGTAGTCTTGGAAGACTCTTTCCTCTATATCGGGAGACAGTGATGTGTTGCTAGATACCCCTCACTGATCGTGATAACGTAAGTTATCGTTACCGACATTTGAAGGAAACCCTCAGGGTCGCACAATTTGATGATATGGCTTACTTAAGTCAGATCGTGTGGACTGAATTGTTTTGGTTCAGTTTAAAGGGATTTAAACTCTGATTGTAAGTGAGATCTGGTCTGATCATGTTTGATTGATTAGGGCTTGAGATCGGTAAGCTTTGATCGAGAGAGTTGATGCTAGATCGATGAGATCAAGAGCATCAAGAGATGAACGGTCAGATCCTGAACCTTAGGGTTTAAGGTGATCTGGACAAAGGCTTGGTTTGATTTGGTCTTTGAGCCAAATTGGGTTGAACCGAATGGCTTGAACCGGTTCACATGGGTGAACGCATGGTTCAAAGTCTTCATGGCGCTTTGGGCTGTTTGCCTTGAGTGAGCGCACGGTTCATGAATGCATGAACGCATGAAGTGAAGGTTTACTATTTTTGGAAGAGGCGTTTTCCAAAATAGATACCACACCTCACGTTCGACGCACTCATGCTATTCTCACCCCTTTTTGCCTCTTCCTCTCGACGGCTTCTCGTGTGCTGAAGAAGGTTGTCGCCAAGGAGAAGAAGAAGATCGCCAAGCAAGATCTCTCATTCCTTCCATTCGACAAGCACCCTTGGAGAACCTTGCTAGCACAAGGATCAACAAGGAGTAGGCTACATCACCTTGTGTGCGCACCGTGTGGATGAGAAGCACTCGACTCTCTTCTTCCTAGACGCCATTCGAACTAATGGCTATGGTATGATTCAATCTACAGATTTAAGTTGATCATATATGATGCATACGATTCTTGATGCCCTATTTTCCGCCCATGCACAAAGTTTTTCATATGCGCATGTTTAGGGTTTCGCCCCCCTCTTGAAAGGGGTCCTTCAAATTGGTATCAGAGCGCCAAGTTTATGCATGATCTTATATGATTGCTTTGTGTTTTTGTGATCCATGCTTTGTTTTTATGCTTAGATCTAAAACTATCATCATGCTCATGCGAAATATACATGTTATATGTTTATTCTTATGTTGCGCATGTATGAAGTTTGTGTGGCGCATGTTATAGTTTTGTCAAAACCTATTTTGCGCGCCCTATTAGATCTAATGCGCCTGCTATAAACCCTTAGACGGGTTAGTAGGGTTGAAGTCATCCTCTAGGTATGATCCAAACAGTCTGATCAGATTATCTGACAGCCTAGATGGGTCGACCAGATGGCACCTGTGCGCAAGCACGAGGTGGCTATAGGTCGACTGCAGACAGGCGTGTAGCGATGTCTGGTTGAGACGACCAGTGAACGCACATGAGTTAGGCCCGGGGTCACACCCGCTTGCCAGAACTCATGAGGTCGTTCAGCCCTTGGCGCATGCATGGTTGACCATTTGGTCAATTCAAGTCAGTTACGACTTGGTGCATGCAAGGGCAGTGGATCTGACTAGACATGATGAGTGGATCCCTATTGATGGACCGTTGTAAGGTTGTAGGCCTCATAAGAAAATTAAAATTGATGCCAATGGGTTTTCGAAAATTTTTATTCTTATTGGATCACATAATGATTGCATACCATGATGAGTGTTTATTTCATCTTATGTGGGTTGCCCTTTTAATGTGTGCTGTGCTGGGGCCTGCGAGCCTGGATAAATTGTAAATTAATTTTATTGTGATCTGCATATCACATTTATTTAATTTATAAAGTGTAATTGACCTGCGAGTCAATCTTGTCTAGATAGATTACTTTGTAATTTAATCAGACAAGAGCACAGAGCACACTTGGCAGAGGCGCATGCAGCAAGTGGCTTGACCAGATGGGAGGTCTAGGGTTCGACCCTAGGAGAGGCACATATACCTGGTGGGCGCACCTGAGCTGCAGTGGGCGCTTGGGCCCTGGGTTGGGCCAGATGAGATGCAAAAGACCCATGGAGAGCTCAAGTGAAGACTTAAGTTAAATTAAGGTCTTACTTAGGGTTAATGGGCTTTTACCACATAAGATCAGCATGCTTTCTATTTATTGTTTCAATAATTAGACTTGCATGATTTATTTATCTTCTGCTATCACCATAAGAATTGCATGATAGTTAAGAAGATAAAAGACCGTTAAAATCCAAAGCGTAATATCAAGCACGTAAGCCTTCTATCGCGAAACCTCACTGTTCTGACTATCGTTGGGGCCGTGTTGTACCCACTCAGTGGGCACGCCCATCTATCTTCAGACGGTGTGTGATTACACCTGCGTGTTACAGGGAAGGGATTTATCGCTTCTCGTTGCTCAGCATAGCACGTGGTGGTCCAGGGAGTAGGTCAGGTCAGCTTGACCATGTACACTACATATGTGGCGCATATGGTAGCACATGGAGGCAGCCATCTGTGGGATCAGAGACTGTGTTGTACCAACTCAGTTGGCACAGTCTGCTGGATTGCCCAAATGAAGGGGAATCTCACGGGTTGGCGATTGGCAGGGACTGCCTACCAGAAATTAGTGCTTGTACTCTCTGTGCATCTTATTGAAGGAACCCCTTTCAAGAGGGGGGCGAAAACCCTATTAGGGTGGCGCATAAAATTTTGCAAGCGGAAGAAGGGCTTTCATAGATCTTTATATCGCATATGATCAACTTAGATAGATATGAGTAGGATCCATACCATCGCCATCTCTTGGATGGTGTCTTGGAAGAAGAAAGCAAGAGAGATCTCCTCCAAAGGTTGTCGCACACAAGAGGAAGAAGGCCTACTTCTTTGGGGCGATTTGTGCTAGCAATGCTCCAAAGCTTCCTTGATCGTTTTAGGGATGATGAGATGAAAACTTGGCCGAATCCTCTTGTCATCAACCTTCACGCCACCAGCCGTGAGTCATCCAATGCCAAGAGCGAATTAGCGAGAGGAATAGAGAGGAGGCGTTGCAAGTGAATGTGGAAACGTTCCCACTTTGAAAACCGAAAGTTCCCAAAATAGCAAGCCTTGATTACGTGCGTTATGCGTTCACCAAGTGAACCATGCGCAACTCTCTTCTCCCACCTGAACCTTGCGCTCAACCCATGAGCCGGTTCAAGATGTTTGGTTCAATAACCAAACCAAATCAGCCCAAACATTAAGTCTAGATCGAATTAGACCCTAAGGTCCTAGATCTGACCATTCATCTCCAGATGCTTCTGATCTGATCGATCTAGCATCAACACTCTCGATCGAAGCTTACCGATCTCAAGCCCTAATCAATCAAACATGATCAGACCAGATCTCACTTACAATCAGAGTTTAAATCCCTTTAAACTGAACCAAAACAATTCAGTCCATACGATCTGACTTAAGTAAGCCATATCATCAAATTGTGCGACCCTGAGGGTTTCCTTTAAATGTCGGTAACGATAACTTACGTTATCACGATCAGTGAGGGGTATCTAGCAACACATCACTGTCTCCCGATATAAAGGAAAGAGTCTTCCAAGACTACACCCAAAACACAGCTCAAGTGTGAATCCTTTTCACTAGGCATACATATTTCCTTTGCCACTGGATGTTCTTATTGGACAAGCGTGTCAAGCTTGTAGCTCCAATATGATGAGCATGATTAGATCAGATGAGCACAGTCACCTGGGTATGGCCATACACTTTCTCAATCATCTCAGCCGGGGGGGGCCCTTTAGAACACCACACTCCTTAAACAAGGAGACGGCAATCCTATGTCTATCACTAGTGCCCTAACCTAACTCATGATCATTATCCAAGATAGTCTATGACCATTATCTTTCAAATGATATTGAACTACCTCAAAACAATGACAATCATCATTTAGAAACACAAGTGATCTCAAGTCAGAGGAGATGTGCCACTTGTAGCAAACAAGGATTATTCACATTGTGACAAGCAATTGAATATCCTAGTAGGGTCTGTCCAGTACATCCAATGTACCCATGAGTCTACATCTTATTCCATGCTCGAAGCATCCTATAAGATTAGAACATATATTAGTCTCAAGCATATCAAGGCTGTCTCAAGTTCACCAAGATATATCGACTAAGGACATCATTGCATGTCAGCCTAGCTGAACAGCTTTGAGACATTATTCAGAAGAACATATATTGCAGCAGACAATGTAGCTTAACTGAATAACAACCATGCCTTTATAAACATAACAGTTTATTACATGATACTGTTACAATCCCAAAGGCCTCAAACATTAGCCTTAAGGGCATATCCCAACAATCTCCCACTTGCACTTAATCTAATGGTTGAGAAATCTCAAACCCATATTATTACAGTGCTTCTCATGCTTCTGCTGCGCCAGAGGCTTGGTAAGCGGGTCTACCAGATTGTCATCTGTATGTACCTTGCATATTTTGATCTCGCCACGATCTATGATCTCCCGGATCAAGTGAAACCGTCTCTGTATGTGCTTGGACTTCTGGTGTGACCGTGGTTCCTTTGCTTGTGCGATTGCTCCAGTGTTATCACAGAAGATAACCAAAGGATCTGCACTCGAAGGAACGACACCAAGTTCCCTCACGAACTTACGAATCCACACTGCCTCCTTGGATGCTTCTGAGGCTGCAACATTTTCGGCTTCTGTTGTGGAATCAGCAACAGTTGACTGTTTGAAACTTTTCCATACCACTGCACCTCCATTCAAGCTAAAAACATAGCCTGATTGAGATCGGAAATCATCCTGGTCTGACTGGAACGAAGCGTCAGTATATCCTTCAATACTGAGTTCTTCCTGACCACCATATATCAAGAACATATCTTTTGTCCTCCGAAGATATTTCAAAATGTTCTTGACTGCAATCCAGTGCGCCATACCTGGATTACTTTGGAACCGACTGGTCACGCTTAACCCGTAAGCGACGTCTGGGCGAGTACACAACATCGCATACATAATGGATCCAATAGCCGAAGCATAAGGCGTATTGTCCATTTCATCTTTCTCAGTCTGTGTTTGTGGACACTGACTCTTCGAAAGATTCAGACCATGTCTGACTGGAAGATATCCCCTTTTAGAATTCTCTAAATGGAATCTTTCCAGGACCTTATCGATGTAAGTACCCTGGCACAGCCCGAGAAGCCTCTTAGATCTATCCCTCTAGATCTTCACACCTAATACATAGGCCGCTTCTCCTAAATCTTTCATCTGGAAACATTTCCTTAACCATGCCTTAACAGCATGCATTTCAGGAATATCGTTTCCAATGATTAAGATATCATCGACGTAGAGGACTAGGAAAGTAATCACGCTCCCACTAAACCTCTTGTATACAAACGGGTCATCCTCGTTCTTGATGAAACCAAAGTCAGTGACTGATTCATCAAAACGAATGTTCCAGCTTCTAGATGCTTGTTTCAGTCCATAAATGGACTTCTTCAACTTGCATATCTTATGACGATCTGATGGATTAGTGAAACCTTCAGGTTGTGTCATATACACATCCTCATCCAGATTTCCATTAAGGAAAGCTGTTTTCACATCCATCTGCCAGATCTCATAATCGTAATATGCCGCTATCGCGAAAAGAATCCGAATAGACTTAAACATGGCTACAGGTGAGAAAGTTTCATCATAATCTATCCCGTAGATTTGTCTGAAACCTTTCGCTACTAGCCTGCCTTTATAGGTAACCACGTTACCATCCATGTCAATCTTCTTCTTGAAGATCCATTTACAGCCTATAGGGATTACTCCCGCAGGCGGATCAACCAAATCCCAGACTTGGTTATCTGACATGGAGTCCATCTCGGCTCGCATAGCTTCAAGCCATCTAGCTGACTCCGGTCCACTGACCGCATCCGCATAAGTAAGGGGTTCATCATTATCAATGATGTAGACTCCGTCATAGCGCTCAGGCTGTCGACGGATCCGTCCCGATCTTCGCGGTTCCCGTGATATTTGAGCCTCAGGTTGTTCAATAACCTGTTCTATCGGCCCAGGCTCATCCAACTGTGCTTGACTACTTTTTCCATCCTGTGGATTCTCATCCAGCTTTATTTCTCTCCCACTGGCCTCTTGCAGAAGAAACTTCTTCTCAAGAAATATAGCCATCCGAGCAACAAAAACCTTGTTCTCCTTGGGATCGTAGAAATAATAACCCTTAGTTTCCTTAGGGTAACCGACAAAGATACATTTCTCAGATCTGCTCTCCAGTTTCCCAGAGGCGAGCTTTTTGACATAAGCCTCGCAGCCCCAGATCCTGATAAATGTCAAGCTCGGCTGTTTCCCATACCATAATTCATATGGCGTCTTTGAAACTGCCTTGGATGGCACTCGGTTTAGTACCTTTGCAGCTGTTTCCAGTGCAAAACCCCAAAAGGAGTAAGGAAGAGTGGCCTGACTCATCATATAACGAACCATATCAAGTAACGTTCTATTTCTCCTCTCGGACACACCATTCCATTGCGGCGTTCCTGGTGGAGTGAGCTGTGAGATAATCCCACACTCCTTTAGATAGTCAGTAAACGCATGACTTAGGTATTCTCCACCTCGATCTGAGCGAAGTGCCTTGATATTTCGGCCTAGCTGATTTTGTACTTCATTCTTGAACTCTTTGAACTTGTCAAAAGATTCACTCTTATGTCTCATCAGATAGACATAACCGTACCTACTGAAATCATCAGTGAAGGTAATGAAGTACTGATAGCCACCTCTGGCATGTTTACTAAATGGCCCACACACATCACTGTGTATAAGGTCAAGTAAACCTGAAGCCCTTTGACCTTTGTGAGGAAAAGGTGACTTCGTCATTTTACCCATCAAACAAACTTTGCATGTATCAATTTCCTCATAGGAGAATGATCCCAGCAGTCCATGTTCATGCAACCGCTTAATGCGTTTCTCGTTAATATTGCCTAAACGACTATGCCATAGCAAGGTGCTGTCATCAGCATACTTGGCTTTCTTATTATCAATATTTTGTATCGAACATTCCATGTCCAACATGAATAACCCATTGTTAATTGAACCAGTTGCATAGACAATATTATCATAAGATAAAACACACTTTGAAATATTGCATTCAAAGGAAAATCCTTTCCTGACAAGAGCAGGAATAGAGATAATATTTTTAGTAATACTGGGAACAAAATAACAACTGTTTAGTTCCAATACAAGTCCAGATGGCAAAGAAATGAAATAGTCTCCTACAGCAACAGCAGCAACCCGTGCCCCGTTTCCTACTCGTAGGTCTACCTCATGCTGTCCCACCTGTCTTCTTCTCTTGAGTTCCTGTACATTTGAACAAATGTGAACTCCACATGCAGTGTCCAACACCCATGAAATAGAAGAAGATGAAAACATGACTTCAGTCACGAATATACCTGAGCCAGAAGCGATGCTTCCCCTCTTATCTCCTTGGAGCGCTTTACAGTCCTTTTTCCAGTGACCTAGCTGGCCACAGTGGAAACACCTGTATTCCTTGGACCGCTTTACCTTCTGTTTCAGAGCCTTACTGTAGTTCTTGACCGGGGCCTTGCCCTTCTTCCCCTTCTTCTTGTTCCTAGAAGGAACCAGTAAGACAGAGGTTGAAGGCTTTCCCTTCAGAGTTTCCTCAGTAGTCAAGAGCATATTGAGCAGCTCTGCCGGAGTACAGTCGATTTTGTTCATATTAAAGTTAATAATGAACGCGTCGAATGAAGGCGGGAGAGACTGCAGAATAATATCTACAGCAAGCTCCTGGTTGATGGTATGCCCCAGTTTTTCTAGAGCCTCCTTGTGCCCAATCATCTTGAGCACGTGAGCTCCCACTGGGCTCCCTTCAGCCAGTTTGCTCTGAAAGAAGAGCTTCGTCAGATTATAGCGTTCTGTCCTCGCCTGTGCAGCATACAGCATCTTGAGGTTCGCTATAATTTCTATAGCCGACATATCCTCATGCTGACGCTGCAACGGTGGCGTCATAGACGCTAGCATCAGGCAAGCGACATCAATGCTATCATTGATGTGCTTTTCATAGGTTTCCCGAACCGCCCTTGCGGCGTTCGGAGCGGGCTGCGGCGGTATCGCCGACTCGAGGACATACAGTTTCCTCTCTGCCTTAAGAACAATCTTAAGGTGTCCGTACCAGTCCGAGAAGTTTGGCCCAGCAAACTTCTCCCTTTCCAGTAGGGATCGCACATTGAAGCTCATGGTGTTCGTTGCTGCAGGAATCTACAACAATGCAAGAACAGCAAGGTCAGTATCAATGTTAAGAATCAATCAGGACTTAAGAATGATTCTTTTTCTCACTATTTTATCTGGCTGAAAAATCCAGCAAAACAGCCCGAAAGAGTAGAACTCTTTTAGTGAGATGGGATCCAGATTTCATACTTGGTCTCCGCGTCCCGCTCAGGCGAGATAAGATGCACAGAGATGACAAGCACTAATCTCTGGTAGGCAGTTCCTGCCAATCGCCAACCCGTGCGATTCCCCTTCATCTGGGCGATCCAGCAGACTGTGCCAACTGAGTTGGTACAACACAATCTCTGATCCCACAGATGGCTGCCTCCATGTGCTACCATATGCGCCACATATGTAGCCTACATGGCCAAGCTGACCCGACCTACACCCTGGACCACCACGTGCTATGCTGAGCAACGAGAAGTGATAAATCCCTTCTCTGTAACACGCAGGTGAAATCACACACCGTCTGAAGATAGATGGACGTGCCCACTGAGTGGGTACAACACGGCTCCAACGATAATCAGAACAGTGAGGTTTCGCGTCAGAAGGCTTACGAGCTTGATATTTAATCGTTGGATTTTAACGGTCTTTTATCTTCTTCACTATCATGCAATTCCTATGGTGATAGCAGAAGATAAACTAATCATGCAATTCTAATATTAAACAATAAAAGAAAGCATGGATCTTATGTGGTAAAAGCCCATAGCCTAAGTAAGACCTTAAATAAACTTAAGTCTTCACTTGCTTTTGCTGCTCATCTGGCCCAAACCAGGGCCCAAGCGCCATCTGCAGCTCAGGTGCGCCCACCAGGTAAATGCGCCTGGTCCCAGAGTCGAACCCTGGACCTCCCACCTGGTCTAGCCACTGCTGCATGCACCTCTGCCAAGTGTGCTCTGTGCTCTTGTCTGATTAATTTACATATTAATCTATCTAGACAAGATTGACTCGCAGGTCAATTACATTTTATAAATTAAATGCAATGTGATTCGCAGATCACAATATAAAAATTAATTTACAAAATTTACCAGGCACGCAGGCCCCAGCACAGCACACATTTAACATGGGCAGCCCACATAAGATTAAATAAACAGGCAATATGGCATCAAACATCAGCATGTGATCCAATAAGAAAACAAAATTTCGAAAACCGCATTGGCATCAATTTTAATTTTCTTATATGTCCCCACAACCTTACAACGGTACAATAATAGGGATCCACTCATCCAATCTAGTCAGATCCTGTGCCCTTGCATGCACCAAGTCCTAACTGACTTGAGTCAACCCAGTGGTCAACTATGCATGCACCAAGGGCTGAACAACCATGATGAGGTCTGGCAAACGGGTGTGAGCCCGGGCCTAACTCATGTGCGTTCAACAGACGTCTCAACCAGACATCGCTACACACCTATGATGCAGCCGACCTATAGCCACCTCTTGCTTGCGCAAGGGTGCTATCTGGTCGACCCATCTAGGCTGTCAGATGGTCTGATCAGACTAGTTGGATCTAACCTAGAGGATGACTTCAACCCTACTAACCCGTCTAAGGGTTTATAGTAGGCGCTTAGTCTAATGATAGGCGCGCAAGTGATTTTCTTTTGATAAAACATCAACAACAAAGATCACAAAGATGCGCCTAGTGTGAAACATGCGCAAACATAAAACATGTGTAATCATATTCGCATGTAAGCTATAGATCTAAGCATGTTTTGCAAACAAGGATCACAATATAGCATTAAGCAATCATATGCATAGATATAAACCTGCTCTGATACCAATTGAAGGAACCCCTTTCAAGAGGGGGGCGAAAACCCTATTAGGGTGGCGCATAAAATTTTGCAAGCTGAAGAAGGGCTTTCATAGATCTTTATATCGCATATGATCAACTTAGATAGATATGAGTAGGATCCATACCATCGCCATCTCTTGGATGGTGTCTTGGAAGAAGAAAGCAAGAGAGATCTCCTCCAAAGGTTGTCGCACACAAGAGGAAGAAGGCCTACTTCTTTGGGGCGATTTGTGCTAGCAATGCTCCAAAGCTTCCTTGATCGTTTTAGGGATGATGAGATGAAAACTTGGCCGAATCCTCTTGTCGTCAACCTTCACGCCACCAGCCGTGAGTCGTCCAATGCCAAGAGCGAATTAGCGAGAGGAATAGAGAGGAGGCATTGCAAGTGAACGTGGAAACGTTCCCACTTTGAAAACCGAAAGTTCCCAAAATAGCAAGCCTTGATTACGTGCGTTATGCGTTCACCAAGTGAACCATGCGCAACTCTCTTCTCCCACCTGAACCTTGCGCTCAACCCATGAGCCGGTTCAAGATGTTTGGTTCAATGACCAAACCAAATCAGCCCAAACATTAAGTCTAGATCGAATTAGACCCTAAGGTCCTAGATCTGACCATTCATCTCTAGATGCTTCTGATCTGATCGATCTAGCATCAACACTCTCGATCGAAGCTTACCGATCTCAAGCCCTAATCAATCAAACATGATCAGACCAGATCTCACTTACAATCAGAGTTTAAATCCCTTTAAACTGAACCAAAACAATTCAGTCCATACGATCTGACTTAAGTAAGCCATATCATCAAATTGTGCGACCCTGAGGGTTTCCTTTAAATGTCGGTAACGATAACTTACGTTATCACGATCAGTGAGGGGTATCTAGCAACACATCACTGTCTCCCGATATAAAGGAAAGAGTCTTCCAAGACTACACCCAAAACACAGCTCAAGTGTGAATCCTTTTCACTAGGCATACATATTTCCTTTGCCACTGGATGTTCTTATTGGACAAGCGTGTCAAGCTTGTAGCTCCAATATGATGAGCATGATTAGATCAGATGAGCACAGTCACCTGGGTATGGCCATACACTTTCTCAATCATCTCAGCCGGGGGTGCCCCTTTAGAACACCACACTCCTTAAACAAGGAGACGGCAATCCTATGTCTATCACTAGTGCCCTGACCTGACTCATGATCATTATCCAAGATAGTCTATGACCATTATCTTTCAAATGATATTGAACTACCTCAAAACAATGACAATCATCATTTAGAAACACAAGTGATCTCAAGTCAGAGGAGATGTGCCACTTGTAGCAAACAAGGATTATTCACATTGTGACAAGCAATTGAATATCCTAGTAGGGTCTGTCCAGTACATCCAATGTACCCATGAGTCTACATCTTATTCCATGCTCGAAGCATCCTATAAGATTAGAACATATATTAGTCTCAAGCATATCAAGGCTGTCTCAAGTTCACCAAGATATATCGACTAAGGACATCATTGCATGTCAGCCTAGCTGAACAGCTTTGAGACATTATTCAGAAGAACATATATTGCAGCAGACAATGTAGCTTAACTGAATAACAACCATGCCTTTATAAACATAACAGTTTATTACATGATACTGTTACAATCCCAAAGGGCTCAAACATTAGCCTTAAGGGCATATCCCAACACTTATCTCGCCTGAGCGGGACGGGAGACCAAGTATGAAATCTGGATCCCATCTCACTAAAAGAGTCTTACTCTTTCGGACTGTTTTGCTGGATTTTTCAATCAGATAAAATAGTGAGAAAAGAATCAGTCTTAAGTCCTGAATTGATTCTTAACATTGATACTGACCTTGCTGTTCTTGCATTGTTGTAGATTCCTGCAGCAACGAACACCATGAGCTTCAATGTGCGATCCCTACTGGAAAGGGAGAAGTTTGCCGGGCCAAACTTCTCAGACTGGTACGGACACCTTAAGATTGTTCTTAAGGCAGAGAGGAAACTGTATGTCCTCGAGACGGCTACACCGCCTCAACCCGCTCCGAACGCCGCAAGGGCGGTTCGGGAAGCCTATGAAAAGCATGTCAATGATAGCATTGATGTTGCTTGCCTGATGCTAGCGTCTATGACGCCACAGCTGCAGCGTCAGCATGAGGACATGTCTGCTATAGAAATGATAGCAAACCTCAAGATGCTATATGCTGCACAGGCGAGGACTGAACGCTATAATTTGACCAAGCTTTTCTTTCAGAGCAAACTGGCTGAAGGGAGTCCAGTGGGAGCTCATGTGCTCAAGATGATTGGGCACAAAGAGGCTCTAGAGAAACTAGGGCATACCATCAATCAGGAGCTTGCTGTAGACATTATTCTGCAGTCTCTCCCGGCCTCTTTCGATCCGTTCATTATTAACTTTAATATGAACAAGATCGACTGTACCCCGGCAGAGTTGCTGAATATGCTCTTGACTACTGAGGAGACTCTCAAGGGAAAGCCTTCAACCTCTGTCTTGATGTTTCCTTCCAGGAACAAGAAGAAGGGGAAGAAGGGCAAAGCCCCAGTCAAGAACTACAACAAGGCTCTGAAACAGAAGGTTAAGCGGTCGAAGGAATACAGATGTTTCCACTGTGGCCAGCTGGGTCACTGGAAAAAGGACTGTAAAGCGCTCCAGGGAGACAAGAGGGGAAGCATTGCTTCTGGCTCAGGTATTTTCGTGACTGAAGTCATGATATCTTCTTCTTCTATTTCATGGGTGTTGGACACTGCATGTGGAGTTCACATTTGTTCAAATGTACAGGAACTCAAGAGAAGAAGACAGGTGGGACAGCATGAGGTGGACCTACGAGTTGGAAACGGGGCACGGGTTGCTGCTGTTGCTGTAGGAGAATATTACATCTCATTACCATCTGGACTTGTATTAGAACTAAACAATTGTTACTTTGTTCCCAGCATTACTAAAAATATTATCTCTATTCCTGCTCTTGTCAGGAAAGGATTTTCCTTTGAATGTAACATTTCAAAGTGTGTTCTTTCTTTAGATAATATTGTTTATGCTACTGGATCAATTAACAATGGGTTATTCATGTTAGACATGGAATGTTCTATACATAATATTGATAATAAGAAAGCCAAGTATGCTGATGATAGCACCTTGCTATGGCATAGTCGTTTAGGCCATATTAACAAGAAGCGCATTAAGCGGTTGCATGATTATGGACTGCTGGGATCATTCTCCTATGAGGAGATTGATACATGCAAAGCTTGTTTGATGGGCAAAATGACGAAGTCACCTTTTCCTAACAAAGGTCAAAGGGCTTCAGGTTTACTTGACCTTATACATAGTGATGTGTGTGGGCCATTTAGTAAACATGCCAGAGGTGGCTATCAATACTTCATTACCTTTACTGATGATTTCAGTAGGTATGGTTATGTCTATTTTATGAGACATAAAAGTGAATCTTTTGACAAGTTCAAAGAGTTCAAGCATGAAGTACAAAATCAGCTAGGCCGAAATATCAAGGCACTTCGTTCTGATCGAGGTGGAGAATACCTAAGTCGAGAGTTTACTGACTATCTCAAGGAGTGTGGGATTATCTCACAGCTCACTCCACCAGGAACACCGCAATGGAATGGTGTGTCCGAGAGGAGGAACAGAACCTTACTGGATATGGTTCATTCTATGATGAGTCAGGCTACTCTACCTTACTCCTTTCGGGGATTTGCACTGGAAACAGCTGCAAAGGTACTAAACCGAGTGTCATCCAAGGCAGTTTCAAAGACGCCATATGAGTTATGGTATGGCAAAGAGCCGAGCTTGACATTTATAAAGATCTGGGGTTGCGAGGCTTATGTCAAAAAGCTCGCCTCTGGGAAACTAGAGAGCAGATCTGAGAAATGCATCTTTGTCGGTTACCCTAAGGAAACTAAGGGTTATTATTTCTACGATCCCAAAGAGAACAAGGTTTTTGTTGCTCGGACGGCTATTTTTCTTGAGAAGGAGTTTCTTCTGCAAGAAGCCAGTGGGAGAGAAATAAAGCTGGATGAGAATCCAGAGGAAGGGCAAAGTAGTCAAGCACAATTGGATGAGCCTGAGCCAGTAGAACAGGTTATTGAACAACCTGAGGCTCAGATATCACGGGAACCGCGAAGATCAGGAAGGATCCGTCGACAGCCTGAGCGCTATGACGGAGTCTACATCATTGATCATGATGAACCCCTCACTTATGCGGATACGGTCAGTGGACCGGACTCAGCGAGATGGCTTGAAGCTATGCGAGCCGAGATGGAGTATTACGATTATGAGATCTACGGGATATATTATGATGAAACTTTCTCTCCTGTAGCTATGTTCAAGTCTATTCGGATTCTTTTCGCGATAGCAGCATATTACGATTATGAGATCTGGCAAATGGATGTGAAGACGGCTTTCCTTAACGGAAAACTGGATGAGGATGTGTATATGACACAACCTGAAGGCTTCACTAATTGTAACATCCCGTTATCTTAACCCCAAACAAATGGCACAATTCACAAATGATACAGGATGTTTCATATAAGATCGATTCATATGCTAGGTAAAACCGAGTTCAAGAAAAACACGATCTGAAAATTTCCATAAATCCATACATACAAATTCACAAAACACAAATCTCATAAATCACATAATTCACAAAACACAAATCTCATAAATCACATAAGGGTACCTGCCACCACGCAATCCTTGCACTAGACATATGCAAGGCAACAGTTATATCAAATCCGATGGCATAAATACAATTCGATTCGAAATTCAAAACAAAGCCACAAAGTCAATTTTATAAACTCATACCAAACACCGAAACCAGGCTGAGGCCCGCGGTGACACAAAAAATCAAACTCATTTAACAGCCACAATCTGGCATCATAGGTTCACATAGATTCACATAGTTCACATCATTCATATAGTTCGTATAACTCATATAGTTCGGCCACAACCGGCCTCATAATTAAGCACAAAAGTTCTTAAACATAATCACAGCAAACTAGCATAATGTCCACGCCAATGCTAACTCAAGAAATGCGCCCCTGCTCTATGCCTGAAAATAGTGAGGGGTGAGCTACACAGCCCAGTGAGTGGATAGTCTAAATCGACCATCCATAACATACACACAAAAATATAGGCAGATTATTTTAAAAATCTTTAACAGAACATTATGTCAACATACAACAAGATTAAATACAGAAGTCATATAAACGGCCAGATGTACATACCAACATATAACAAACTCAGGTTCTAAACAAACTCAGGTTCTAGAGTTATACTCTAAACCAACTAAACACACCAATACTTAGTTAACCTAGTTGTCCAGCATAATCAGTAGTGACCAATATGGTCTAACCCGGCTTGGCCAAAGCACTGGGAGCTGCAAAATCTCGTGCAACACATAAACATGGATAGTGAGTAGAATCAAGAGGTGGCCCCCACCAGGTCACGACGTGGCACTTTGCTCTATCACCCCATAACACATCGATGGATTGTGTGTAGATTCAAGAGGTGGCCCCCGCCAGGTCATGACGTGGCACTTTGCTCTACGACACCCCATATCACAAAATGAGAGTGATGACATCAAGAGGTGGCCCCTGTCTGATCAAGACATGGCACTTTGCGTCTTATATCACCCCAATAACATAAAAGAGTAATGACATCAAGAGGTGGCCCCTGTCCGACCAAGACATGGCACTTTGCGTCAAAACCTGTTCTCCCAAAAGGTTCCTACTGGACAACAGACATATCTTATTTCATATTTCACAAAGGTGGACTCCTAAGTGTCAACTAGACTCTAGGATAGTCATCACAAAAATCATATCGGGCAGGCTGAACATCAACCCCCATCATAATAGGCAGGCTGAACATCAACCCCCTCACATATCAAATATAGGGCTGAAATCTAACCCTTCACATATCACATAAGGACTATCCTATGAGTACACGGTTACACTTAGCCATAGTCCTAACCATCACATATCACATAATATCCGAATTTACATAACCACATAATTTTCATAAGTCACATAACCACATAATATTCCAAATTCACATAACCCGTTACATAACACATATTATTCCAAATTCACATCACCTATCACATAACACATATTATTCCAAAAATCTCATAACATATCACATAATATTTCATATTCAAATAGTGTAGTCCTTAGATTTCATGCTAATTAGTTCAGTCAAAACTTGCTATGTTATCACTCACATTTCTCAAACAATTTCTCAACATAGTCCTAAGTATATAACCATATACTTATAAAATCAACTTAAAATTTTCAAACAATTTCTCAAACAATTTCTCAAACAACTACCACATATATGTTAACTAAAAACATCAAATTCGGCTTCCATACATATTATCAAGATTTCGGTTTAACTACAATTAACAAGGTTTCGGTTTTCATACATGCTACAAAAATCATTGATTTAATGTTACCAAAATTGATTTCGGTTTAACTATAATTAACAAGAATTTCATACTCAAAATTCAATGATTTAATGCTACCAAAATTCCTACAAAAATACCTTAAATTTCATACAAATTTTCGGTTAAATAATCATCATATAATCACCTTTGAAAAATTCGGTTTTCATGATATAATCAACTTTACAAAATTCGGTTTTCATGATATAATCAACTTTACAAAATTCGGTTTTCATCATGGTAAAGTCTTGAATTTCGGTTTTAGCATGGTAAGATTTCCAACAAGCAAATATATCATCTAACACATCAATTAACACAAACAAATAGATAGAAATCGATTAAACACCCCACTCACCTTGAACCGTGAACACCAAGGTGAAAAACCTCTACAAAATCGCCTAAAGTCTTTAAGTCGCCCAAGGAATCTCTAAGAACTTGCCAAGGAATTTCTTCACTTCAAAGAAAATCGCCAAGGGAAGAAGATGAAGAAAATCACCTCAAAATTCCAAGAACACCAAAGTCACCTCCTTCTTCCTAGCCGTCGCCCAAAGTTTTCTCAAGACTCCAAAAATCGCCAATAATCTCACCCTAACCGAATTACTAACTAAAAATTTTGGTTTTAAATTTTTAACCCATTAACCCATTAATTCAAATAGGTTTTAACCCCTTTAACTAGCTAATTCAAATTTTAAATCTAATTTAAGTGCAACCCAATAACCCTTAGTTTAAGTGAACATCCAATAAGAGTTTAAATTAACATCCAATTAATTACTTCACTTAAACGCAAATCCAATAAGGATTTAATTAATATCCAATAAGGTCTAATTAATTTATCCTAAATTAACAACCAATATAAATCACAATTTAATAATCATTAAACCAGTTAATTAACGTCCAACAAGCTAGTTAATTAATTAAAATTAACAACCATTAAGCTCTAATTAATTAACTATAAATTAACAATCAACACACAAGAGTAATAACACAGTCAATAATTTTATTTAAATCAAAAATAATGCTTACCAGGACTCAAGATCCTTGGATCTTACATCCCTCCCTCCTTATAAAGCTTTAGTCCTCTAAAGCTCAGCATCCATATCATCAAAGAGGTAAGCATAAAATTTTCTCATATCAGCTTCAGTCTCCCATGTCGCCTCCTCAACTGACTGATTTCCCCAGATAACCTTTACCAAAGGTATAGTCTTGTTTCTCAGAACTTTATCCTTTCTATCAACAATCCGGAGGGGTCTTTCCTCGAAAGTCAAATCACCCTGAATCTGAAGAGGTTCCAACTCTAATACATGAGATGGATCAGGATGATATTTCCTCAAAGCAGAGACATGGAACACATTATGCACATGATCCATAGCAGGAGGTAAAGCTAACCGGTAAGCCACTGGACCAATTCTCTCAATAACGTCAAAAGGGCCTACAAACCTAGGGCTCAACTTACCCTTTTTGCCAAACCTCATTACACCCTTAGTAGGTGACACCTTCAAGAACACATGATCCCCTACCATAAACTCCAAGGAACGACGACGGTCATCAGCATAACTCTTCTGTCTGTCCCGAGCAATTTTCAGTTTATCCCGGATCTCTCTGACCTTATCAGTAGTCTCATGTACTGCATCAGATCTCAAAATCATTATGTCACCAGTTTCCTCCCAACACAAGGGAGTCCTACACCTTCTTCCATACAAAGCCTCATAAGGAGCCATCTGAATACTGGAGTGGAAACTATTATTATAAGTGAACTCTATCAAAGATAGATCCCGGTTCCACTCAGAACTCCAATCGACCACATAGGCTCTCAACAAATCTTCTAGAGTCTGTATAGTACGCTCCGTCTGGCCATCAGACTGAGGATGGTATGCTGTACTAAAACTCAACTTAGTACCCAAACCCTCCTGTAAACTCTTCCAAAATCTGGATAAAAACCGAGAGTCCCTATCAGACACAATATCAACAGGAACTCCATGCAGTCTGACTATCTCATCAATGTACAATCTAGCCAGCCTCTCTAACGAATAAGTCATCTTAATCGGGAGAAAATGGGCTGATTTAGTGAGTCTATCAACAATCACCCAAATAGCATCATGACCCAATCTGGTTCTGGGCAAACCACATACAAAATCCATACTGATGCATTCCCACTTCCACTCAGGAATAGGAAGGGGCTGCAACAAACCACCAGGCTTCTGGTGTTCAGCCTTTACAGTCTGACAGGTTAAACACCTAAAGACAAAATCATATACCTCTTTCTTCATACCCGGCCACCAAAAACTCTTCTTGAGGTCCTGATACATCTTAGTCACGCCGGGATGTAGAGAATATTTGGAGTTATGGCTGTCCTCCAATATTTCTTTCCTCAAGCTCGGTTCCTCAGGGACACATACCCTTCCACGAAACCGAAGAATACCATCATCAGACAGGCTAAAATCCTGAACTGCGCCATCAACCAGACTATCCCTGATCTGAACTAATTTCGGATCCACAGACTGCTGATCTCTGATCTTCTGCAACAAAGCAGACTGTACTCTGAGAAAAGCTACATAACCAGTCTGAACTCTAGGAGAAACACTGATCCTGAGATCGCTGAACTCCTGCAGTAACCGCCACTCACTGACTCGTAAAGCAGCTACTGAAGTAACTGGATGTCTGCTCAGAGCATCCGCCACTACATTGGCCTTTCCAGCCTGATACTGAATAGAGAAGTCATATTCTTTGATCAACTCCATCCATCTTCTCTGTCTCATGTTCAACTCCTTCTGAGTGAAGATATACTTGAGACTCTGGTGATCAGTGAACAGATCAAACTCCTGACCCAGCAAATAGTGACGCCATATCTTCAAAGCAAAGACTACGGCCGCCAACTCTAAGTCATGAGTAGGGTAGTTCAATTCATACTCCTTCAGTTGTCTCGAAGCATAGGCTACTACAGAACCCTTCTGCATCAAGACACAACCCAACCCTTTGCTAGAAGCATCCGTATATACAGTAAACCTTTCCCCATCACTAGGAATAATGAGGATCGGTGTACTAGTCAACCTTCTCTTCAGCTCTTGGAAGCTCTCTTCACACTTGTCATCCCAAATAAACTTAGCCTCCTTTCTGGTTAATTTAGTTAAAGGACCCGCCAGCTTGGAGAATCCCTCAACAAATCGCCGGTAGTAACCTGCCAAACCCAGAAAACTCCTGATCTCAGTAGCACTAGTCGGTCTTCCCCAATTAAGGATGGCTTGCACTTTAACTGGATCCATAGACACCCCCTGACCAGAAATCACATGTCCAAGGAAACTGATCTTCTCTAGCCAGAACTCACACTTACTAGCCTTGGCATATAATCGGTTCTTCCTCAGAACCTCCAGCACTCTGCGCAAGTCACTGACATGATCTGAAGTAGTCCGTGAGTATACCAAAATATCGTCTATAAAGACTACCACACAAGAGTCAAGCAATTCATGGAATACCCTGTTCATCAAATCCATGAAAACAGCAGGTGCATTCGTCAGTCCAAAAGGCATAACTAAAAATTCGAAATGCCCATACCTGGTCCTGAAAGCAGTCTTAAATATATCCTCATCCTTGACCCTCAGCTGGTAATACCCTGATCTCAGATCAATCTTAGAGAACACTGTCGCTCCCTGTAATTGATCAAATAGATCATCAATTCTGGGAAGAGGATACTTATTCTTGATAGTCACTTGGTTCAATTGCCTGTAGTCTATACACATCCTCAGGGTTCCATCTTTCTTCTTCACAAATAGCACTGGCGCTCCCCAGGGAGAAGCACTAGGCCGGATATACCCTTTCTCTAGCAATTCCTCCAGTTGTTTCTTAAGCTCGGCCAGCTCTGAGGTAGCCATACGGTAAGGAGCTCTAGAGATAGGTGCCGTACCTGGCGCCAACTCAATGCCAAACTCTACTTCTCTAATCGGTGGCAAGCCTGAAAATTCTTCAGAGAACACATCAGGAAATTCTTTCACCACCGCCATCTGAGTCAAATCAGAAGTAGAATCATCCTGCACCTTAACATGCGCAAGATAACCCTTGCATCCACTAGCCAGTAATTTCCTGGCCTGCAGGAAAGATATCACATGTGGTCCTTGGTCTGACACTAGACCTCTCACAAAAAGCCGATTCCCATCTAGCAGATTTAAAGTGATTACTTTCTCAAAGCAATCCACAGAGGCATGATGGGAAGACAACCAATCCATACCTAGAATGATATCATAGTCTTGCATGTCTAGGAGGATTAGATCCACTAGAAACTCATAACCCTCTACATGTACCACACAGTCAGCACACAAAGTGTCTGTAGATAATGACTTTCCTAAGGGAGTACTGACAGACACAACATAATCTAGCATCTTAGGTACAACAGGTAAACATGCAGCAAATCTAACAGATACAAAAGACAGATTTGCACCAGGATCAAATAGAATGCGTGCTAACTGATCAAATACAAATAAAGTACCTTCCACAACGGATCGGGAAGCTCGTGTATCCTTCTCAGCCACAGCATAAACTCGTGTCTGGACTGTAGGCTTATCTGCGCCTCTAGGCTGTATCTCAGGCTCTTTGCAATCCCTGACCATGTGCCCCGGTTTCTTACACCTGAAGCACACGCCATTCTTCTTATAACAGTCTTTCACTAAATGTCCCTTGAGCCCACAATAATTGCAAGTCCAGTTCTCATTGTTACTGATCTTTGCCTCCCTGGCACCCCTGAACTGCTGCGGTGCATCCCTGGACTGCTGCGGTGCCTTGTAAGAGTAAGGCTTATACCTACTCTTCTTGTAGTACTTATGTTTAGGGTATTTCTTACCCTTGCCGCCACTGCCATACTGAGGAACCGCCGCCTCAGCTGCAGGAACCACTGTCACGGCAACATGAGAACTCCTCTCAGATATGTATCTCTCAATGGTGCGTGCTCGCCCAACAGTCTCAACATAGGTCTCCAAGTGCTGAGCACCAACCTGCTCTCTAATGTCCCATCTGAGACCTCTGAGAAACTTGGTAGCTCTCCTCTTTTCAGTGTTTATCAGATGAGGAGCATACTTTCCCAATTTCGTGAACTGTAATTCATACTGGTCCACAGTCATATCACCCTGCTCCAGGTGAATGAATTCCACCTCTCGGTCCTCAACCAAGCTATCGGGGAAGTACTTCTCGTTAAATCGAGACAAGAAGTAAGACCAATCTACAGTCTCATGTCTTTGTTCGGCAAGTCTCACCACGCCCTTCCACCACTCATCTGCGTCAGCACGCATCATATAGTTGGTCAGACATAACTTATCCTCATCTGAGCAGCGCATGACTTGGAAAATCTTTTCCAAGCACAACTGCCAGTTCTCGGCAGTACTGGATTCTGAGCCTCCATAAAATGAGCTAGGACCCAGTTTCTAGAATTCACTCACAAGTGAAGCATAGCGCCTGTGAGCGCCCTCCTGAGAGTCATCCCCCACTGCCCGAGTAGTAGTCTGAGGTCTCTCTTGAGTCAGCTGCTGCAAGAGCTGCTGTTGCGCCTCTTGATGCTGAGTCTGTTGCTGCTGCAGCATCTGAGCTTGCCTCTCTATCATGGCACCTTGTTGCTGTACCATGCCAGTCAGAGCCTCAATAGTTCTCGTGAGGTTCGGGGTCTGCTCGCCCTCATCACTAGCATTTCCTCTGGTTCGCACCATCTTAAATGCCTACACACACATATCATAGTCAGGAAAACAATCATAAACCTAACAGGTGTCTAGCAATACACAAACATGTTTTCCCCCAAACTAAGTTTTAGCTAGCCAACTGCTCTGATACCATTCTGTAACATCCCGTTATCTTAACCCCAAACAAATGGCACAATTCACAAATGATACAGGATGTTTCATATAAGATCGATTCATATGCTAGGTAAAACCGAGTTCAAGAAAAACACGATCTGAAAATTTCCATAAATCCATACATACAAATTCACAAAACACAAATCTCATAAACCACATAATTCACAAAACACAAATCTCATAAATCACATAAGGGTACCTGCCACCACGCAATCCTTGCACTAGACATATGCAAGGCAACAGTTATATCAAATCCGATGGCATAAATACAATTCGATTCGAAATTCAAAACAAAGCCACAAAGTCGATTTTATAAACTCATACCAAACACCGAAACCAGGCTGAGGCCCGCGGTGACACAAAAAATCAAACTCATTTAACAGCCATAATCTGGCATCATAGGTTCACATAGATTCACATAGTTCACATCATTCATATAGTTCGTATAACTCATATAGTTCGGCCACAACCGGCCTCATAATTAAGCACAAAAGTTCTTAAACATAATCACAGCAAACTAGCATAATGTCCACGCCAATGCTAACTCAAGAAATGCGCCCCTGCTCTATGCCTGAAAATAGTGAGGGGTGAGCTACACAGCCCAGTGAGTGGATAGTCTAAATCGACCATCCATAACATACACACAAAAATATAGGCAGATTATTTTAAAAATCTTTAACAGAACATTATGTCAACATACAACAAGATTAAATACAGAAGTCATATAAACGGCCAGATGTACATACCAACATATAACAAACTCAGGTTCTAAATAAACTCAGGTTCTAGAGTTATACTCTAAACCAACTAAACACACCAATACTTAGTTAACCTAGTTGTCCAGCATAATCAGTAGTGACCAATATGGTCTAACCCGGCTTGGCCAAAGCACTGGGAGCTGCAAAATCTCGTGCAACACATAAACATGGATAGTGAGTAGAATCAAGAGGTGGCCCCCGCCAGGTCACGACGTGGCACTTTGCTCTATCACCCCATAACACATCGATGGATTGTGTGTAGATTCAAAAGGTGGCCCCCGCCAGGTCATGACGTGGCACTTTGCTCTACAACACCCCATATCACAAAATGAGAGTGATGACATCAAGAGGTGGCCCCTGTCTGATCAAGACATGGCACTTTGCGTCTTATATCACCCCAATAACATAAAAGAGTAATGACATCAAGAGGTGGCCCCTGTCCGACCAAGACATGGCACTTTGCGTCAAAACCCGTTCTCCCAAAAGGTTCCTACTGGACAACAGACATATCTTATTTCATATTTCACAAAGGTGGACTCCTAAGTGTCAACTAGACTCTAGGATAGTCATCACAAAAATCATATCGGGCAGGCTGAACATCAACCCCCATCATAATAGGCAGGCTGAACATCAACCCCCTCACATATCAAATATAGGGCTGAAATCTAACCCTTCACATATCACATAAGGACTATCCTATGAGTACACGGTTACACTTAGCCATAGTCCTAACCATCACATATCACATAATATCCGAATTTACATAACCACATAATTTTCATAAGTCACATAACCACATAATATTCCAAATTCACATAACCCGTTACATAACACATATTATTCCAAATTCACATCACCTATCACATAACACATATTATTCCAAAAATCTCATAACATATCACATAATATTTCATATTCAAATAGTGTAGTCCTTAGATTTCATGCTAATTAGTTCAGTCAAAACTTGCTATGTTATCACTCGCATTTCTCAAACAATTTCTCAACATAGTCCTAAGTATATAACCATATACTTATAAAATCAACTTAAAACTTTCAAACAATTTCTCAAACAATTTCTCAAACAACTACCACATATATGTTAACTAAAAACATCAAATTCGGCTTCCATACATATTATCAAGATTTCGGTTTAACTACAATTAACAAGGTTTCGGTTTTCATACATGCTACAAAAATCATTGATTTAATGTTACCAAAATTGATTTCGGTTTAACTATAATTAACAAGAATTTCATACTCAAAATTCAATGATTTAATGCTACCAAAATTCCTACAAAAATACCTTAAATTTCATACAAATTTTCGGTTAAATAATCATCATATAATCACCTTTGAAAAATTCGGTTTTCATGATATAATCAACTTTACAAAATTCGGTTTTCATGATATAATCAACTTTACAAAATTCGGTTTTCATCATGGTAAAGTCTTGAATTTCGGTTTTAGCATGGTAAGATTTCCAACAAGCAAATATATCATCTAACACATCAATTAACACAAACAAATAGATAGAAATCGATTAAACACCCCACTCACCTTGAACCGTGAACACCAAGGTGAAAAACCTCTACAAAATCGCCTAAAGTCTTTAAGTCGCCCAAGGAATCTCTAAGAACTTGCCAAGGAATTTCTTCACTTCAAAGAAAATCGCCAAGGGAAGAAGATGAAGAAAATCACCTCAAAATTCCAAGAACACCAAAGTCGCCTCCTTCTTCATAGCCGTCGCCCAAAGTTTTCTCAAGACTCCAAAAATCGCCAATAATCTCACCCTAACCGAATTACTAACTAAAAATTTCGGTTTTAAATTTTTAACCCATTAACCCATTAATTCAAATAGGTTTTAACCCCTTTAACTAGCTAATTCAAATTTTAAATCTAATTTAAGTGTAACCCAATAACCCTTAGTTTAAGTGAACATCCAATAAGAGTTTAAATTAACATCCAATTAATTACTTCACTTAAACGCAAATCCAATAAGGATTTAATTAATATCCAATAAGGTCTAATTAATTTATCCTAAATTAACAACCAATATAAATCACAATTTAATAATCATTAAACCAGTTAATTAACGTCCAACAAGCTAGTTAATTAATTAAAATTAACAACCATTAAGCTCTAATTAATTAACTATAAATTAACAATCAACACACAAGAGTAATAACACAGTCAATAATTTTATTTAAATCAAAAATAATGCTTACCAGGACTCAAGATCCTTGGATCTTACACTAATCCATCAGATCGTCATAGGATATGCAAGTTAAAGAAGTCCATTTATGGACTTAAACAAGCATCTAGAAGCTGGAATATTCGTTTTGATGAATCGATCAGTGAATTTGGTTTCATCAAGAACGAAGATGACCCGTGCGTATATAAGAGGTTTAGTGGGAGCGTGATTACTTTCCTAGTCCTCTACGTCGATGATATCTTAATCATTGGAAACGATATTCCTGAACTGCATGCTGTTAAGGCATGGTTAAGGAAATGTTTTCAGATGAAAGATCTAGGAGAAGCAGCCTATGTATTAGCTGTGAAGATCTACAGGGATAGATCTAAGAGGCTTCTCGGGCTGTGCCAGAGTACTTACATCGATAAAGTCTTGGAGAGATTTCATTTAGAGAATTCTAAAAGAGGATATCTTCCAGTCAGACATGGTCTGAATCTTTCGAAGAGTCAGTGTCCACAAACACAGACTGAGAAAGATGAAATGGACAATACGCCTTATGCTTCGGCTATTGGGTCCATTATGTATGCGATATTGTGTACTCGACCAGACGTCGCTTACGGGTTAAGCGTGACCAGTCGATTCCAAAGTAATCCAGGTCAGGCGCACTGGATTGTAGTCAAGAACATTTTAAAATATCTGCGGAGGACCAAAGATATGTTCTTGATATATGGAGGTCAGGAAGAACTCAGTATTGAAGGATATACTGACGCTTCGTTCCAATCTGACCAGGATGATTTCCGATCGCAATCAGGCTATGTTTTTAGCTTGAATGGTGGAGCAGTGGTGTGGAAAAGTTTCAAACAGTCAATTGTTGCTGATTCCACAACAGAAGCCGAGTATGTGGCAGCCTCGGAAGCATCCAAGGAGGCAGTGTGGATTCGTAAGTTCGTTCAGGAACTTGGTGTTGTTCCTTCGAGTGCAGATCCATTGGTTATCTTTTGTGATAACACTGGAGCAATAGCAGAAGCAAAGGAACCACGGTCGCACCAGAAGTCCAAGCACATACAGAGACGGTTTCACTTGATCCGGGAGATCATTGATCGAGGCGAGATCAAAGTCTGCAAGGTTCATACAGATGACAATCTGGCAGACCCGCTTACCAAGCCTCTGGCGCAGCAGAAGCATGAGAAGCACTATAATAATATGGGTTTGAGATTTCTCAACCATTAGATTAAGTGCAAGTGGGAGATTGTTGGGGTATGCCCTTAAGGCTAATGTTTGAGGTCTTGGGATTCTTTCAGTATCATGTATAAACTCTTATGTTTATAAAGGCAATGGTTGTTATTCAGTTTGTTATATTGTCTGCTGCAATAATTATACTTCTGAATAATGTCTCAATGCTGTTCAGCTAGGCTGACATGCTTTATGTCCTTAGTCGAGATATCTTGGTGAACATGAGACAGCCCTGATATGATTGAGACTAATATGTATTCTAATCTTATAGGATGCTTCGAGCATGGAATAAGATGTAGACTCATGGGTACATTGGATGTACTGGACAGACCCTACTAGGATATTCAATTGCTTGTCACAATGTGAATAATCCTTGATTGCAACAAGTGGCACATGTCCTTTGACTTGAGATCACTTGTGTTTCTAAATGATGATTGTCATTGTTTTGAGGTAGTTCAATATCATTTGAAACATAATGGTTATCAACTATCTTGGATAATGATCATGAGTCAGGTTAGGGCACTAGTGATAGATAAAGGATTGCCGTCTCCTTAATTGGAGTGTGATGTTCTAATGGGGCCCCCCTGGATGAGATGATTGAGAAAGTGTATGGCCATACCCAGGTGACTATGTTCATCTGATCTAATCATGCTCATCATATTGGAGCTACAAGCTTGACACGCTTGTCCAATAAGAACATCCAGTGGCAAAGGAAAAATGTATGCCTAGTGAGTTGATTCACACTTGTGCTGTGGTTTGGGTGTAGTCTTGGAAGGCTCTTTCCTCTATATCGGGAGACAGTGATGTGTTGCTAGATACCCCTCACTGATCGTGATAACGTAAGTTATCATTACCGACATTTGAAGGAAACCCTCAGGGTCGCACAATTTGATGATATGGCTTACTTAAGTCAGATCGTGTGGACTGAATTATTTTGGTTCAGTTTAAAGGGATTTAAACTCTGATTGTAAGTGAGATCTGGTCTGATCATGTTTGATTGATTAGGGCTTGAGATCGGTAAGCTTTGATCGAGAGAGTTGATGCTAGATCGATGAGATCAAGAGCATCAAGAGATGAACGGTCAGATCCTGAACCTTAGGGTTCAAGGTGATCTGGACAAAGGCTTGGTTTGATTTGGTCTTTGAGCCAAATTGGGTTGAACCGAATGGCTTGAACCGGTTCACATGGGTGAACGCATGGTTCAAAGTCTTCATGGCGCTTTGGGCAGTTTGCCTTGAGTGAGCGCACGGTTCATGAATGCATGAACGCATGAAGTGAAGGTTTACTATTTTTGGAAGAGGCGTTTTCCAAAATAGATACCACACCTCACGTTCGACGCACTCATGCTATTCTCGCCCCTTTTTGCCTCTTCCTCTCGACGGCTTCTCGTGTGGTGAAGAAGGTTGTCGCCAAGGAGAAGAAGAAGATCGCCAAGCAAGATCTCTCATTCCTTCCATTCGACAAGCACCCTTGGAGAACCTTGCTAGCACAAGGATCAACAAGGAGTAGGCTACATCACCTTGTGTGCGCACCGTGTGGAGGAGAAGCACTCGACTCTCTTCTTCCTAGACGCCATTCGAACTAATGGCTATGGTATGATTCAATCTACAGATTTAAGTTGATCATATATGATGCATACGATTCTTGATGCCCTATTTTCCGCCCATGCACAAAGTTTTTCATATGCGCATGTTTAGGGTTTCGCCCCCCTCTTGAAAGGGGTCCTTCATCTTTGTACCCAATCATCTTGAGTACGTGAGCTCCCACTGGACTCCCTTCAGTCAGTTTGCTCTGAAAGAAAAGTTTAGTCAAGTTATAGCGTTCAGTCCTTGCCTGCGCAGCATACAGCATCTTGAGATTTGCTATAATTTCTATAGCAGATAAATCTTCATGCTGACGCTGCAGCTGTGGCGTCATAGACGCTAGCATAAGGCAAGCGACATCAATGCTATCATTGACATGCTTTTCATAAGCTTCCCGAACCGCCCTTGCGGCGTTCGCAGCGGGTTGAGGCGGTATAGCCGTCTCGAGGACATACAGTTTCCTCTCAGCCTTAAGAACAATCTTAAGGTGTCCGTACCAGTCTGAGAAGTTTGGCCCAGCAAACTTCTCCCTTTCCAGTAGGGATCGCACATTGAACGCTGTGGTGTTCGTTGCTGTAGTAATCTACAACAATGCAAGAACATCAAGGTCAGTATCAATGTTAGAATCAATTTAGGACTTAAGAATGATTCTTTTCTCAATATTTTATCTAGCTGAAAAATCCAGCAAAACAGCCCGAAAGAGTAAAACTCTTTTAGTGAGATGGGATCCAGATTTCATACTTGGTCTCCGCGTCCCGCTCAGGCGAGATAAGATGCACAAAGAGTACAAGCACTAATCTCTGGTAGGCAATCCCTGCCAATCGCCAACCCGTGCGATTCCCCTTCATCTGGGCAATCTAGCAGACTGTGCCAACTGAGTTGGTACAACACAGTCTCTGATCCCACAGATGGCTGCCTCCATACAGCTACCATATGCTCAATATGTAGCCTACATGGTCAAGCTGACCTGACCTACTCCCTGGACCACCACGTGCTATGCTGAGCAACGAGAAGCGATAAATCCCTTCTCTGTAACACGCAGGTGTAATCACGCACCGTCTGAAGATAGATGGGCGTGCCCACTGAGTGGGTACAACACGGCCCCAACGATAGTCAGAACAGTGAGGTTTCGCGTCAGAAGGCTATCGTGCTTGATATTTAACGTTGGATTTTAACGGTCCTTTTATCTTCTTACTATCATTCAAATCCTATGGTGATAGCAGAAGAATAAATCATGCAGTTACTAAATTACTTAAACAGTAAATTAAAAGCATGATGATCTTATGTGGTAAAAGCCCATTAAGCCTAAGTAAGACCTTAATAAATTTAAGTCTTCACTTGAGCTCTTCATGGGTCTTTAGCATTTCCTCTGGCCCAACCCGGGCCCAAGCGCCCACTACAGCTCATATGCGCCCACCAGGTAAAATGCGCCTGTCCTAGAGTCGAACCCTAGACCTCCCACTGGTGAAGCCACTTGCTACATGCGCCTCTGCTATGTGTGCTCTCTGCTCATGTCTGATTAAATTACAATTTAATCTATCTAGACATGATTGACTCGCAGGTCAATTACATTTTATAAATTAATTAAAATGTGATGCGCAGATCATAATAATAATTTACAATATATTAAATCCAGGCACGCAGGCCCCAGCACAGCACACATTAATTGGGAACATCAAACATGGTATACAATCAACATGTGATCCAAAAACAAGAAATAAAATTTTTGAAAAACCCATTGGCATCAATTTTATTTCCTTATGTGCCCTACTACCTTACAACGGTCCATTAATAGGGATCCACTCATCTGACCAAGTTAGACCCACTGCCCTTGCATGCACCAAGTCATAACCGACTTGAGTCGACCTAGTGGTCAACCATGCATGCGTTAAGGGCTGAACGACCCTCATGAGTTCTGGCAAGCGGGTGTGACCCCGGGCCTAAATCATGAGCGTTCACTGGTTGTCTCAACCAGACATCGCTACACGCCTGTCTGCAGTCGACCTATAGCCACCTCATGCTTGCGCATAGGTGCCATCTGGTCGACCCATCTAGGCTGTCAGATGGTCTGATCAGACTGTTGGGTCTAGACTCGATTGATGAATTCAACCCTAATAACCCGTCTAAGTTTTTAAAGCAGGCACTTTAGATCTAATGAGGGGCGCGCAAGACTAGTTTTGTTTTAACAAAAACACAACATCAAGCGCCAACTGAGAGTCCCCTAAAGGGGGGGGGGGGGGCGAAAACCCTAAAGCATGCGCATATAAACTTTTCTAGGGTTTTAACAAGATCGCTTGCATGAATATATATGATCAACTTTGATTATGTTGCAAAGATCAAGTTAAGATCTTTTACCGTAGCCATGATGAAGGAGGCGACTTGGAAGCAAGAGGGCGAATTGGCTCTCCTCCTAAGAAGACGCACACTAGATGAGAGATGGCTACCTCTTTGGACGTTCCGTGTGCTAGCAAGGATCTCCAAATTTCCTTGTCGTGTGAAGAAGATGAGATGAATCCTCTTGATGGCCGATCCTCTTTTTCTTTCGTCAAGGAAGAAGACACCACGATGATAGCTTTTCGACTCGAGAAGGGGGCGAACACATTACAACATGGAGACATTTTCCTTTTTGAAAACCGAACTCCAAAAATAGCAAGTCTTCAAAGCTTCATGCGTTCACCTCAAGTGAACCATCGAAACTCCCCTCCTCATTGAACCATACGTTCACATAGGTGAATGGGTTCAATTGCCATCGGTTCAAAAGGATTTGGTACAAAGACCAAATCAAACCAAGCCAAGCCATGGTCTAAATCTTATATGAACCATGAAGGTTCAAGATCTAACCGTTCATCTCTAGATGCACTTGATCTCACCGATCTAGCATCAATACTCTCTATCGAAGCTTACCGATCTCAAGCCCTAATCAATCAAACATGATCAGACCAGATCTCACTTACAATCAGAGTTTAAACTCCTTTATGTTGGGGTATGCCCTTAAGGCTAATGTTTGAGGCCTTGGGATTGTATAAGTATCATGTAATAAACTCTTAAGTTTATAATAAGGCATGGTTGTTATTCAGGTTGTTACCTTGTCTGCTGTAATAAGTGTACTTCTGAATAATGTCTCAAAGCTGTTCAGCTAGGCTGACAGGCTATAAGTCCTTAGTCGAGATATCTTGGTGAACATGAGACAGCCTTGATATGATGGAGACTAATATGAGTGCTAATCTTATAGGATGCTTCGAGCATGGAATAAGATGTAGACTCATGGGTACATTGGATGTACTGGACAGACCCTACTGGGATATTGCATTGCTTGTCACAATGTGAATGATCCCTGTAAGCAGCAAGTGGCACATGTCCTTTGACTTGAGATCACTTGTGTTTCTAAATGATGATTGTCATTGTTTTGAGGTAGTTCAATATCATTTGAAATATAATGATTATAGACTATCTTGGATGGTGAGCTTGAATCAGGTTAGGGCACTAGTGATAGATAAAGGATTGCCGTCTCCTTGTTTAAGGAGTGTGATGTTCTAAAGGCCCCCCTATATGAGATGATTGAGGTAGTGTATGGCCATACCCAGATGACTATGTGCATCTGATCTAATCATGCTCATCGTATTGGAGTTACAAGCTTGACATGCTTGTCCAATAAGAACATCCAGTGGCAAAGGACATATGTGTGCCTTGTGAGTTTTGATTCACACTTGTGTCATGGTTTGGGTGTAGTCTTGGAAGACTATTTCCTTTATATCGGGAGACAGTGATGTGTTGCTAGATACCCCTCACTGATCGTGATAACGTAAGTTGTCGTTACCGACATTTAAAGGAAACCCTTAGGGTCGCACAATTTGATGATATGGCTTTCTTGAGTCAGATCGTGTGGACTGAATTGTATGGGTTCAGTTTAAAGGGGTTTAATCTCTGATTGCAAGTGAGATCTAGCCTGATCATGTTTGATTGATTAGGGCTTTAGATCGGTAAGCTTCGATCGAGAGAGATGATGCTAGATCGGTGAGATCAGGAGCATCAGGAGATGAACGGCTAGATCATGAGCCATTTGGTTCATAGAGGGTCTAGACCATGCCTTGGCTTGGCTTGGTTTGAGTTTGGTCTTTGGGCCAAATCGAATTGAACCAAAGCATGAACCGGTTCACTAGGTGAACGCATGGTTCATCAAGAGGGGCGTTTTGGCGTTGGAGAGTGGCTTCATGACTTTCCATTTTGGGAAGTCATGTAACGTCATTTGTCTTGATGTCGCCGAAGTGCATTTGCTCTCTTGTCTTTGCGTTTTGTTTTTGGGAAAAGAGAGCTTGCTTGCCATCTCGTGTGGAAGGAAGTGGACGAAAAGAACAAGCGCTCGGCCAAGGAAACTTCTCCATCATCCTAACATTCGATCAAGGACACCTTGCGCATCCTTGCTAGCACAAGGAGATCCAAGGAGAAGCCATCTTCTCTTGTGTGTGATTATCTTCGGAGAAGGGGCACTTGCGCCTTTGCTTCCAAAGCTCCATCTAAACCGAGATGGCTATGGTATGAGTCTCAACTTCACCAAGTTGAACATATGTTTATGCTAAGATTCTTGAAAACCTTTTGCTTCCGCTTGCAATGGTGATGCGCCACCCCTTTAAGGTTTTCGCCCCCCCCCCCCCTCTTGAAAGGGATTTTGTTTACTTGCGCTCCCCCATGAAGGGGACACTTCAATTGGTATCAGAGCGCCGGTTGAAGCATAATCATATGATTGCTTGATATACTATGTGATCCATGTTTGCGCATCTACATGTATGTTGATCTTGTTTGACATATGTTATCTCTTCATGCGAGTATGCTAGATAATAGTATGTTTATATTTGCGCATGTATGAGAGTTATGTTGATTGGCGCATATATGTTGGTTGCGGTTATACCATGTTGTTGTTGTTTTTCTAAAACCTAAATGACATGCGCGCCCAACTAGATCTAAGAAGTACCTATTGTAAACCCTTAGATGGGTTGATGGGGTTGAAAGCTTCATCTAGAATGGATCAAACTAGTCTGATCAGACCATCTGACAGCCTAGATGGGTTGACCAGATAGCACCTGTGCGCAAGCACAAGGTGGCTATAGGTCGACTGCATCCAAGGCGTGTAGCGAGGTCTGATTGAGACAACTTCTGAACACACTTGAGTTAGGCCCGGGGTCACACCCGCTTGCCAAAACTCATGAGGGTGGTTCAGCCCTTGGCGCATGCATGGTTGACCATCAGGTCAACTCGGGTCAGTTAGGACTCGGTGCATGCAAGGGAAAAGGATCTATCTAGATGGATGAGTGGATCCCTATCAATGGACCATTGTAAGGTTGTAGGGCACATAAGGAAATTAAAAGTGATGCCTATGGGGTTTTCAAAATTTTAATTTCTTGATTGGATCACATGATGATTGAAACCATATGCTTGTTTATTTACTCTTATGTGGGTTGCCCTATTGTGTGCTGTGCTGGGGCCTGTGAGCCTGGATTTAAAGTTGTAAATTAATTTGTGATCTGCGAATCACATTGTACTTAATTTATAATGTATTGTTGACCTGCGAGTCAACCTTGTCTAGATAGATCAAAAATGTATTTTGATTAGACAAGAGCACAAAGGCACACATCCAAGAGGAGCATTCACCTGGTGGCGCACCTGAGGTGCTCTTGGCGCTAGAGCCCTAGGTTGGACCAGATGTGAGGCCAAGGAGCTCAAGTGAAGACTTAAAGTAAAATTAAGGTCTTACTAGGGTTCATGGGCTTTTACCACAACAGATCATGCTTTCTACTTATTGCTAATAATTAGAATTGCATGTTTAAGTTTATCTTCTGCTATAGCCATAGGACATGCCTGATAGTAAGAAGATAAAAGACCGTTAAAATCCAACGCTAATATATCAAGCTCGTAAGCCTTCTGACGCGAAACCTCACCGTTCTGACTATCGTTGGAGCCGTGTTGAACCCACTCAGTGGGCACGTCCATCTATCTTCAGACGGTGCTGGATTACACCTGCGTGTTACAGAGCAGGGATTTATCCCTTCTCGTTGCTCAGCATAGCACGTGGTGGTCCAGGGAGTAGGTCAGGTCAGCTTGACCATGTAGACTACATATGTGGCGCATATGGTAGCACATGGAGGCAGCCATCTCTGGGATCAGAGACTGTGTTGTACCAACTCAGTTGGCACAGTCTGCTGGATTGCCAAGATGAAGGGGAATCGCACGGGTTGGGCGATTGGCTGGGACAGCCTACCAGAAATTAGTGCTTGTCATCTCTGTGCATCTTATCTCGCTTGAGCGGGACGCGGAGACCAAGTATGAAATCTGGATCCCATCTCACTAAAAGAGTGTTACTCTTTCGGACTGTTTACTGGATTTTTCAGTCAGACAAAATAGTGAGAAAAGAATCTTTCTTGAGTCCTGGATTGATTCTGAAACATTGATACTGACCTTGCTGTTCTTGCCTGTTGTAGATTCCTGCAGCAACGAACACCATGAGCTTCAATGTGCGATCCCTACTGGAAAGGGAGAAGTTTGCTGGGCCGAACTTCTCTGACTGGTTCGGACACCTTAAGATTGTTCTTAAGGCAGAGAGGAAACTGTATGTCCTCGAGACGGCAATACCGCCGCAGCCCGCTCCGAACGCCGCAAGGGCGGTTCGGGATGCCTACGAAAAGCACGTCAATGATAGCATTGATGTCGCTTGCCTGATGCTAGCGTCTATGACGCCACCGCTGCAGCGTCAGCATGAGGATATGTCGGCTATAGAAATTATAGCGAACCTCAAGATGCTGTATGCTGCACAGGCGAGGAGTGAGCGCTATAATCTGACGAAGCTCTTCTTTCAGAGCAAACTGGCTGAGGGGAGCCCAGTGGGAGCTCATGTGCTCAAGATGATTGGGCACAAGGAGGCTCTAGAGAAACTGGGGCATACCGTCAACCAGGAGCTTGCTGTGGACATTATTCTACAGTCTCTTCCGCCTTCTTTCGATGCGTTCATCATTAATTTTAATATGAACAAAATCGATTGTACGCCGGCAGAGCTGCTGAATATGCTCTTGACAACTGAGGAAACTCTGAAGGGTAAGCCTTCAACCTCTGTCTTAATGGTTCCTTCAAGGAACAAGAAGAAGGGGAAGAAGGGCAAGACCCCTGTCAAGAATTACAGCAAGGCCCTGAAACAGAAGGTGAAGCGGTCGAAGGACAACAGGTGTTTCCACTGTGGCCAGCTGGGTCACTGGAAAAAGGACTGTAAAGCGCTCCAAGGAGATAAGAGGGGAAGCATCGCTTCTGGCTCAGGTATATATGTGACTGAGGTCATGTTATCTTCTTCTACCATTTCATGGGTGTTGGACACCGCATGTGGAGTTCACATTTGTTCAAATGTGCAGGAACTCAAGAGAAGAAGGCAGGTGGGACAGCATGAGGTAGACCTACGAGTTGGAAACGGGGCACGGGTTGCTGCTGTTGCTGTAGGAGACTATTTCATTACTTTACCATCTGGCATTGTATTAGAATTGAACAATTGTTATTTTGTACCAAGTATCACCAAGAATATTATCTCCATTCCTGCTCTAGTCAGGAAAGGATTTGCCTTTGAATGCAAGATTTCAAAGTGTGTTTTAACTTTTGATAATATTGTGTATGCGACTGGTTCAATTAACAATGGGTTATACATGTTGGACATGGAAAATTCTATACAAAACATTGATAATAAGAAAGCCAAGTATGCTGATGACAGCACCTTGCTATGGCATAGTCGTTTAGGCCATATAAACGAGAAGCGCATTAAGCGGTTGCATGATCATGGACTGCTGGGATCATTCTCCTATGAGGAGATTGATACATGCAAAGCTTGTTTGATGGGTAAAATGATGAAGTCTCCTTTTCTTCACAAAGGGCAAAGGACTTCAGGTTTACTGGACCTTATACACAGTGATGTGTGTGGGCCATTTAGTAAACATGCCAGAGGTGGCTATCAGTACTTCATTACCTTTACTGATGATTTCAGTAGGTATGGGTATGTCTATTTAATGAGACATAAAAGTGAATCTTTTGACAAGTTCAAAGAGTTCAAAAATGAAGTACAAAATCAGCTAGGCCGAAATATCAAGGCACTTCGTTCTGATCGAGGTGGTGAATACCTGAGTCATGCGTTTACTGACTATCTGAAGGAGTGTGGGATTATCTCACAGCTCACTCCGCCAGGAACACCGCAGTGGAATGGTGTGTCCGAGAGGAGAAATAGAACGTTACTTGATATGGTTCGTTCTATGATGAGTCAGGCTACTCTTCCATATTCCTTTTGGGGTTTTGCACTGGAAACAGCTGCAAAGGTACTAAACCGAGTGCCATCCAAGGCAGTTTCAAAGACGCCATATGAGTTATGGTATGGGAAACAGCCTAGCTTGACATTTATCAGGATCTGGGGTTGCGAGGCTTATGTCAAAAAGCTCGCCTCTGGGAAACTGGAAAGCAGATCTGAGAAATGTATCTTTGTCGGTTACCCTAAGGAAACTAAGGGTTATTATTTCTACGATCCCAAAGAGAACAAGGTTTTTGTTGCTCGGACGGCCATATTTCTTGAGAAGGAGTTTCTTCTGCAAGAGGCCAGTGGGAGAGAAATAAAGCTGGATGAGATTCCAGAGGAAGGACAAAGTAGTCAAGCAGAGTTGGATGAGCCTGAGCCGGTAGATCAGGTTATTGAACAACCTGAGGCTCAGATATCACAGGAACCGCGAAGATCGGGTAGGATCCGTCGACAGCCTGAGCGCTATGACGGAGTCTACATCATTGATAATGATGAACCCCTAACTTATGCGGATGCGGTCAGTGGACCGGAGTCAGCTAGATGGCTTGATGCTATGCGAGCCGAGATGGACTCCATGTCAGATAACCAAGTCTGGGATTTGGTTGATCCGCCTCCGGGAGTAATCCCTATAGGCTGTAAATGGATCTTCAAGAAGAAGATTGACATGGATGGTAACGTGGTTACCTATAAAGGCAGACTAGTTGCGAAAGGTTTCAAACAAATCTACGGGATAGATTATGATGAAACTTTCTCTCCTGTAGCCATGTTTAAGTCTATTCGGATTCTTTTCGCGATAGCAGCATATTACGACTATGAGATCTGGCAGATGGATGTGAAAACAGCTTTCCTTAATGGAAATCTGGATGAGGATGTGTATATGACACAACCTGAGGGTTTCACTAATCCAGCAGATCGTCATAAAATATGCAAGTTAAAGAAGTCCATTTATGGACTTAAACAAGCATCAAGAAGCTGGAACATTCGTTTTGATGAATCAATCTCTGAGTTTGGTTTCATCAAGAACGAGGATGACCCGTGTGTATATAAGAGGTTTAGTGGGAGCGTGATTAAATTCCTAATCCTCTACGTCGATGATATCTTGATCATTGGAAATGATATTCCTGAACTGCATGCTGTTAAAGCATGGTTAGGAAAATGTTTCCAGATGAAAGATTTGGGAGAAGCAGCCTATGTACTAGGTGTGAAGATCTACAGGGATAGATCTAAGAGGCTTCTCGGGCTGTGCCAGAGTACTTACATCGATAAGGTCCTGGAGAGATTACATTTAGAGAATTCTAAACGTGGATATCTTCCAGTCAGACATGGTCTGAATCTTTCGAAGAGTCAGTGTCCACAAACACAGACTGAGAAAGATGAAATGGACAATACGCCTTATGCTTCGGCTATTGGGTCCATTATGTATGCGATGTTGTGTACTCGCCCAGACGTCGCTTACGGGTTAAGCGTGACCAGTCGATTCCAAAGTAATCCAGGTTTGGCGCACTGGATTGCGGTCAAGAACATCTTAAAATATCTGCGGAGGACCAAAGATATGTTCTTGATATATGGTGGTCAGGAAGAACTCAGTATAGAGGGATATACTAACGCTTCGTTCCAGTCGGACCAGGATGATTTCCGATCGCAATCAGGCTATGTTTTTAGCTTGAATGGTGGAGCAGTGGTGTGGAAGAGTTTCAAACAGTCTACTGTTGCTGATTCCACAACTGAAGCCGAGTATGTTGCAGCCTCGGAAGCATCCAAGGAGGCAGTGTGGATTCGTAAGTTCGTGAGAGAACTTGGTGTCGTTCCTTCGAGTGCTGATCCTTTGGTTATCTTCTGTGATAACACTGGAGCAATCGCACAAGCAAAGGAACCACGGTCGCACCAGAAGTCCAAGCACATACAGAGACGGTTTCACTTGATCCGGGAGATCATTGATCGAGGCGAGATCAAGATTTGCAAGGTTCATACAGATGACAATCTGGCAGACCCGCTTACCAAGCCTCTGGCGCAGCAGAAGCATGAGAAGCACTGTAATAATATGGGTTTGAGATTTCTCAACCATTAGATTAAGTGCAAGTGGGAGATTGTTGGGGTATGCCCTTAAGGCTAATGTTTGAGGCCTTGGGATTGTATAAGTATCATGTAATAAACTCTTAAGTTTATAATAAGGCATGGTTGTTATTCAGGTTGTTACCTTATCTGCTGTAATAAGTGTACTTCTGAATAATGTCTCAAAGCTGTTCAGCTAGGCTGACAGGCTATAAGTCCTTAGTCGAGATATCTTGGTGAACATGAGACAGCCTTGATATGATGGAGACTAATATGAGTGCTAATCTTATAGGATGCTTCGAGCATGGAATAAGATGTAGACTCATGGGTACATTGGATGTACTGGACAGACCCTACTGGGATATTGCATTGCTTGTCACAATGTGAATGATCCCTGTAAGCAGCAAGTGGCACATGTCCTTTGACTTGAGATCACTTGTGTTTCTAAATGATGATTGTCATTGTTTTGAGGTAGTTCAATATCATTTGAAATATAATGATTATAGACTATCTTGGATGGTGAGCTTGAATCAGGTTAGGGCACTAGTGATAGATAAAGGATTGCCGTCTCCTTGTTTAAGGAGTGTGATGTTCTAAAGGCCCCCCTATATGAGATGATTGAGGTAGTGTATGGCCATACCCAGATGACTATGTGCATCTGATCTAATCATGCTCATCGTATTGGAGTTACAAGCTTGACATGCTTGTCCAATAAGAACATCCAGTGGCAAAGGACATATGTGTGCCTTGTGAGTTTTGATTCACACTTGTGTCATGGTTTGGGTGTAGTCTTGGAAGACTATTTCCTTTATATCGGGAGACAGTGATGTGTTGCTAGATACCCCTCACTGATCGTGATAACGTAAGTTGTCGTTACCGACATTTAAAGGAAACCCTTAGGGTCGCACAATTTGATGATATGGCTTTCTTGAGTCAGATCGTGTGGACTGAATTGTATGGGTTCAGTTTAAAGGGGTTTAATCTCTGATTGCAAGTGAGATCTAGCCTGATCATGTTTGATTGATTAGGGCTTTAGATCGGTAAGCTTCGATCGAGAGAGATGATGCTAGATCGGTGAGATCAGGAGCATCAGGAGATGAACGGCTAGATCATGAGCCATTTGGTTCATAGAGGGTCTAGACCATGCCTTGGCTTGGCTTGGTTTGAGTTTGGTCTTTGGGCCAAATCGAATTGAACCAAAGCATGAACCGGTTCACTAGGTGAACGCATGGTTCATCAAGAGGGGCGTTTTGGCGTTGGAGAGTGGCTTCATGACTTTCCATTTTGGGAAGTCATGTAACGTCATTTGTCTTGATGTCGCCGAAGTGCATTTGCTCTCTTGTCTTTGCGTTTTGTTTTTGGGAAAAGAGAGCTTGCTTGCCATCTCGTGTGGAAGGAAGTGGACGAAAAGAACAAGCGCTCGGCCAAGGAAACTTCTCCATCATCCTAACATTCGATCAAGGACACCTTGCGCATCCTTGCTAGCACAAGGAGATCCAAGGAGAAGCCATCTTCTCTTGTGTGTGATTATCTTCGGAGAAGGGGCACTTGCGCCTTTGCTTCCAAAGCTCCATCTAAACCGAGATGGCTATGGTATGAGTCTCAACTTCACCAAATTGAACATATGTTTATGCTAAGATTCTTGAAAACCTTTTGCTTCCGCTTGCAATGGTGATGCGCCACCCCTTTAAGGTTTTCGCCCCCCCCCCCTCTTGAAAGGGATTTTGTTTACTTGCGCTCCCCCATGAAGGGGACACTTCACTTTAAACTGAACCAAAACAATTCAGTCCACACGATCTGACTTAAGTAAGCCATATCATCAAATTGTGCGACCCTGAGGGTTTCCTTTAAATGTCGGTAACGATAACTTATGTTATCACGATCAGTGAGGGGTATCTAGCAACACATCACTGTCTCCCGATATAATGGAAAGAGTCTTCCAAGACTACACCCAAACCATAGCACAAGTGTGAATCCACTTCACTAGACATACATGTTTCCTTTGCCACTGGATGTTCTTATTGGACAAGCGTGTCAAGCTTGTAACTCCAATATGATGAGCATGATTAGATCAGATGAACATAGTCATCTGGGTATGGCCATACACTTTCTCAATCATCTCATCCAGGGGGCCCCTTTAGAACATCACACTCCTAAACAAGGAGACGGCAATCCTTTATCTATCACTAGTGTCCTAACCTGACTCATGATCATTATCCAAGATAGTCTATAACCATTATGTTTCAAATGATATTGAACTACCTCAAAACAATGACAATCATCATTTAGAAACACAAGTGATCTCAAGTTAGAGGAAATATGCCACTTGTTCACATACAAGGTTTATTCACATTGTGACAAGCAATTGAACATCCTAGTAGGGTCTGTCCAGTACATCCAATGTACCTATGAGTCTACATCTTATTCCATGCTCGAAGCATCCTATAAGATTAGAACACATATTAGTCTCAATCATATCAAGGCTGTCTCATGTTCACCAAGATATCTCGACTAAGGACTTAACTGCATGTCAGCCAAGCTGAACAGCATTGAGACATTATTCAGAAGTATACATATGACAGCAGATAATGCAACAACATGAATAACAACCATTGCCTTTATAAACATGAAGTTTATACATGATACTGATACAATCCCGAGGCCTCAAACATTAGCCTTAAGGGCATACCCCAACAATCTCCCACTTGCACTTAATCTAATGGTTGAGATATCTCAAACCCATATTATTACAGTGCTTCTCATGCTTCTGTTGCGCCAGAGGCTTTGTAAGCGGGTCAGCCAGATTGTCATCTGTATGAACCTTGCAGATTTTGATCTCGCCTCGATCAATGATCTCCCGGATCAAGTGAAACCGTCTCTGTATGTGCTTGGACTTCTGGTGCGACCGTGGTTCCTTTGCTTGTGCGATTGCTCCAGTGTTATCACAGAAGATAACCAAAGGATCTGCACTCGAAGGAACAACACCAAGTTCCTGAATGAACTTACGAATCCACACTGCCTCCTTGGATGCTTCTGAGGCTGCAACATACTCGGCTTCTGTTGTGGAATCAGCAACAATAGATTGTTTGAAACTTTTCCACACCACCGCACCTCCATTCAAGCTAAAAACATAGCCTGATTGCGTTCGGAAATCATCCTGGTCAGATTGGAACGAAGCGTTAGTATATCCTTCAATACTGAGTTCTTCCTGACCACCATACACCAAGAACATATCTTTGGTCCTCCGCAGATATTTTAAAATGTTCTTGACTGCAATCCAGTGTGCCTGACCTGGATTACTTTGGAATCGACTGGTCACGCTTAACCCGTAAGCGACGTCTGGGCGAGTACACAACATCGCATACATAATGGACCCAATAGCCGAAGCATAAGGCGTTTTGTCCATTTCATCTTTCTCAGTCTGTGTTTGTGGACACTGACTCTTTGAAAGATTCAGACCAAGTCTGACTGGAAGATATCCTCTTTTAGAATTCTCTAAATGAAATCTCTCCAGGACTTTATCGATGTAAGTACTCTGGCACAGCCTGAGAAGCCTCTTAGATCTATCTCTGTAGATCTTCACACCTAATACATAGGCTGCTTCTCCTAAATCTTTCATCTGGAAACATTTCCTTAACCATGCTTTAACGGCATGTAGTTCAGGAATATCGTTTCCAATGATCAAGATATCATCGACATAGAGGACTAGGAAAGTAATCACGCTCCCACTAAACCTCTTATACACACACGGGTCATCTTCATTCTTGATGAAACCAAATTCACAGATTGATTCATCAAAACGAATATTCCAGCTTCTAGATGCTTGCTTAAGTCCATAAATGGACTTCTTTAACTTGCATATTTTACGACGATATGATGGATTAGTGAAACCTTCAGGTTGTGTCATATACACATCCTCATCCAGATTTCCATTAAGGAAAGCGGTCTTCACATCCATCTGCCAGATCTCATAATCGTAATATGCTGCTATCGCAAGAATAATACGAATAGACTTGAACATGGCTATAGGAGAGAAAGTTTCATCATAATCTATCCCGTAGATTTGTTTGAAACCTTTCGCAACTAGCCTGCCTTTATAGGTAACCACGTTACCATCCATGTCAATCTTCTTCTTGAAGATCCATTTACAGCCTATAGGGATTACTCCCGGAGGCGGATCAACCAAATCCCAGACTTGGTTATCTGACATGGAGTCCATCTCGGCGCGCATAGCTTCAAGCCATCTCGCTGATTCCGGTCCACTGACCGCATCCGCATAAGTGAGGGGTTCATCATGATCAATGATGTAGACTCCGTCATAGCGCTCAGGCTGTCGACGGATCCTTCCCGATCTTCGTGGTTCCCGTGATATCTGAGCCTCAGGTTGTTTAATGACCTGTTCTACTGGCTCATGCTCATCCAACTGTGCTTGACCACTTTGTCCTTCTTCTGAATTCTCATCCAGCTTTATTTCTCTCCCACTGGCCTCTTGCAGAAGAAACTCCTTCTCAAGAAAAATGGCCGTCCGAGCAACAAATACCTTGTTCTCTTTGGGATCGTAGAAATAAGAACCCTTAGTTTCCTTAGGGTAACCGACAAAGATACATTTCTCAGATCTGCTCTCCAGTTTCCCAGAGGCGAGCTTTTTGACATAAGCCTCGCAACCCCAGATCTTAATAAATGTCAAGCTCGGCTGTTTCCCATACCATAACTCATATGGAGTCTTTGAAACTGCCTTGGATGGCATTCGGTTTAGTACCTTTGCAGCTGTTTCCAGTGCAAATCCCCAAAAGGAGTAAGGTAGAGTAGCCTGACTCATCATTGAACGAACCATATCCAATAAGGTTCTGTTCCTCCTCTCGGACACACCATTCCATTGCGGTGTTCTTGGCGGAGTGAGCTGTGAGATAATCCCACACTCCTTCAGATAGTCAGTAAACTCTCGACTTAGGTATTCTCCACCTCGATCTGAGCGAAGTGCCTTGATGTTTCGGCCTAGCTGATTCTGTACTTCATTTTTGAATTCTTTGAACTTGTCAAAAGATTCACTTTTATGTCTCATTAGATAGACATATCCATACCTACTGAAATCATCAGTAAAGGTAATGAAGTATGAATAGCCACCTCTAGCATGTTTACTAAATGGCCCACACACATCACTGTGTATAAGGTCAAGTAAACCTGAAGCCCTTTGACCTTTATTAGGAAAAGGAGCCTTCGTCATTTTACCCATTAAACAAGCTTTGCATGTATCAATCTCCTCATAGGAGAATGATCCCAGCAGTCCATGGTCATGCAACCGCTTAATGCGTTTCTTGTTAATATGGCCTAAACGACTATGCCATAGCAAGGTGCTATCATCAGCATACTTGGCTTTCTTCGTATCAATATTTTGTATAGAACATTCTATGTCCAACATGAATAATCCATTGTTAATTGATCCAGTAGCATAAACAATATTATCTAAAGAAATAACACACTTTGAAATATTGCATTCAAAGGAAAACCCTTTCCTGACAAGAGCAGGAATAGAGATAATATTTTTCGTTATGCTTGGTACAAAGTAACAATTGTTCAGTTCTAATACAAGTCCAGATGGTAATGAGATCTGATATTCTCCTACAGCAACAGCAGCAACCCGTGCCCCGTTTCCAACTCGTAGGTCCACCTCATGCTGTCCCACCTGCCTTCTTCTCTTGAGTTCCTGTACATTTGAACAAATGTGAACTCCACATGCAGTGTCCAACACCCATGAAATAGAAGAAGAAGATATCATGACTTCAGTCACAAATATACCTGAGCCAGAAGCGATGCTTCCCTTCTTGTCTCCTTAGAGCGCTTTACAGTCCTTTTTCCAGTGACCCAGCTGGCCACAATGGAAACATCTGTATTCCTTCGACCGCTTAACCTTTTGTTTCAGAGCCTTGTTGTAGCTCTTGACAGGGGCTTTGCCCTTCTTCCCCTTCTTCTTGTTCCTGGAAGGAACCATCAAGACAGAGGTTGAAGGCTTTCCCTTTAGAGTCAACTCTGTAGTCAAGAGCATGTTCAGTAACTCTGCCGGGGTACAGTCGATCTTGTTCATATTGAAATTAATAATGAACGGATCGAAAGAGGGCGGGAGAGACTGAAGAATGATGTCTACAGCAAGCTCCTGATTGACGGTGTGTCCCAGTTTCTCTAGAGCCTCCTTGTACCCAATCATCTTGAGTACGTGAGCTCCCACTGGACTCCCTTCAGTCAGTTTGCTCTGAAAGAAAAGCTTAGTCAAATTGTAGCGTTCAGTCCTAGCCTGTGCAGCATACAGCAACTTGAGGTTTGCTATAATTTCTATAGCAGATAGATCCTCATGTTGACGTTGCAGCTCTGGCGTCATAGACGCAAGCATCAGGCAAGCGACATCAATGCTATCATTGACATGCTTTTCATAGGCTTCCCGAACCGCCCTTGCGGCGTTCGCAGCGGGTTGAGGCGGTATAGCCGTCTCGAGGACATACAGTTTCCTCTCTGCCTTAAGAACAATCTTAAGGTGTCCGTACCAGTCTGAGAAGTTTGGCCCAGCAAACTTCTCCCTTTCCAGTAGGGATCGCACATTGAAATTCGTGGTGTTCGTTGCTGCAGTAATCTACAACAATGCAAGAACAGCAAGGTCAGTATCAATGTTTAGAATCAATCCAGGACTTAAGAAAGATTCTTTTCTCACTATTTTATTTTACTGAAAAATCCATTAAACAGTCCGAAAGAGTAACGTTCTTTTAGTGAGATGGGATCCAGATTTCATACTTGGTCTCCGCGTCCCGCTCAGGCGAGATAAGATGCACAGAGAGTACAAGCACTAATTTCTGGTAGGCAATGCCTGCCAATCGCCAACCCGTGCGATTCCCCTTCATCTGGGCAATCCAGCAGACTGTGCCAACTGAGTTGTTACAACACAGTCTCTGATCCCACAGATGGCTGCCTCCATGTAGCTAACATATGCTCAGTATGTAGCTCACATGGTCAAGCTGACCTGACCTACTCCCTGGACCACCACGTGCTATGCTGAGCAACGAGAAGCGATAAATCCCTTCTCTGTAACACGCAGGTGTAATCGCACACCGTCTGAAGATAGATGGGCGTGCCCACTGAGTGGGTACAACACGGCCCCAATGATAGTCGGAACAGTGAGGTTTCGCGCCAGAAGGCTTACGTGCTTGATATTTTAACGTTGGATTTTAACGGTCTTTTATCTTCTTACTATCATTCAAATCCTATGGTGATAGCAGAAGAAAAATCATGCAGTTCTAATTATATAAACAATAAGTAGAAAGCATGCTGATCTTATGTGGTAAAAGCCCATTAAGCCTAGGTTAGACCTTAAGTTAACTTAAGTCTTCACTTGAGCTCCTGTTGGGTTTTTTTTTGTTTGCATCTTTCTGGCCCAGCCCAGGGCCCTAGCGCCCACTGCAGCTCAGGTGCGCTCACCAGGTAAATGCACCTGTCCTAGGGTCGAACCCTAGACCTCCCACCTGGTCAAGCCACTGCTGCATGCGCCTCTGCCATGTGTGCTCTGTGCTCTTGTCTGATTAAAATTACAATTTAATCTATCTAGACAAGATTGACACGCAGGTCAATAACACAATAAATTAATTAAAATGTGATGCGCAGATCACAATAATAATAATTTACAATTAAATCCAGGCTCGCAGGCCCCAGCACAGCACACATTAAAAGGGCAACCCACATAAGATGAAATAGACACTCATCATGGTATTCAACCAACATGTGATCCAATAACAAAATAAAATTTTTGAAAATCCCATTGGAATCAATTTTATTTTTCTTATGTGCCCTACTACCTTACAACGGTCCATTAATAGGGATCCACTCATCATGTCTAGTCAGATCCACTGCCCTTGCATGCACCAAGTCCTAACTGACTTGAGTTGACCCAATGGTCAACGATGCATGCCTTGGGCTGAACGACCCTCATGAGTTCTGGCAAGCGGGTGTGACCCCGGGCCTAACTCATGCGCGTTCACTGGTTGTCTCAACCAGACATCGCTACACACCTGTCTGCAGTCGACCTATAGCCACCTCGTGCTTTCGCACAGGTGCCATCTGGTCGACCCATCTAGGCTGTCAGATGGTCTGATCAGACTATTTGGATCTTAACTAGACTATGACTTCAACCCTAATAACCCGTCTAAGGGTTTACAGCAGGCGCATATGTAGATCTAGGTGATAGGCGCGCAAGATGTAATGAGTTTTGATAAATACATTCAACAAGCGCCAATATGAAACAATCATACATGCGCAAACAACTAAATCATGTAGTTTCGCATGTTAACATTAGATCTATGCATTAGCGCAAACAAGTTATATCAAACATGCGCCAACATCTAATGACTAGCATGTTCTCATGGTGACGATAGATCTACATTATGGCACAAACAAACATCACTCAAAGCAATCATATGATTCATACATCAACCATGCTCTGATACCAATTGAGAGTCCCCTAAAGGGGGGGGGGGGGGCGAAAACCCTAAAGCATGCGCATATAAACTTTTCTAGGGTTTTAACAAGATCGCTTGCATGAATATATATGATCAACTTTGATTATGTTGCAAAGATCAAGTTAAGATCTTTTACCGTAGCCATGATGAAGGAGGCGACTTGGAAGCAAGAGGGCGAATTGGCTCTCCTCCTAAGAAGACGCACACTAGATGAGAGATGGCTACCTCTTTGGACGTTCCTTGTGCTAGCAAGGATCTCCAAATTTCCTTGTCGTGTGAAGAAGATGAGATGAATCCTCTCGATGGCTGATCCTCTTTTTCTTTCGTCAAGGAAGAAGACACCACGATGATAGCTTTTCGACTCGAGAAGGGGGCGAACACATTACAACATGGAGACGTCTTCCTTTTTGAAAATCGAACTCCAAAAATAGCAAGTCTTCAAAGCTTCATGCGTTCACCTCAAGTGAACCATCGAAACTCCCCTCCTCATTGAACCATACGTTCACATAGGTGAATGGGTTCTGAAGAAACCCCTTTCAAGAGGGGGGCGTGAAACCCTAAAGGGGTTGGCGCATATTCAAGATTTTCGCAAGGAAGCATAGGGTTTATTAGGATCTTTTGCATGCCATATGATCAACATCAAAGCTTGTATAGATGAGAAGTAATTCATACCATAGCCATGAGTAGATGGCGACTTGGAAGTAAAGATCGAAGGGATCTTCTCCAAAGAAATCACACACAAGGGATGAAGGCTTACTCCTTGCGCAACTCTTGTGCTAGCAAAAATTGCCAAGTTGTCCTTTGTGTTGAGGAGACGAGATGAAAGCTTCTTCCTCTTCGAAAGCTCTTTTTCCTTGCGTAAACGATACCTCACCCAAGAGAGAGCATCGAAGCCTAGAGGCGTTGAGTCAACATAGGCGTTTTGGCGTTTCAAGACTTCCATAAAAGGAAAGTCATCAAGACATGCGTTCATGTCTTTTGAACCATTCCAAAACGCCAACTCAATTGAAGCATGCGTTCACGTCTTGTGAATTGGTTCAATTGAATTCGGTCCAATTTCATTTGGTCCAAATGACAAATCGAACCAAGCCAAGCCATGGTCTAAATCTCATATGAACCATGAAGGTTCAAGATCTAACCGTACATCTCTTGATGCTCTTGATCTCATCGATCTAGCATCTACACTCTCGATCGAAGCTTACCGATCTCAAGCCCTAATCAATCAAACATGATCAGACCAGATCTCACTTACAATCAGAGTTTAAACTCCTTTAAACTGAACCAAAACAATTCAGTCCACACGATCTGACTTAAGTAAGCCATATCACCAAATTGTGCGACCCTGAGGGTTTCCTTTAAATGTCGGTAACGATAACCTACGTTATCACGATCAGTGAGGGGTATCTAGCAACACATCACTGTCTCCCGATATAAAGGAAAGAGTCTTCCAAGACTACACCCAAACCATAGCACAAGTGTGAATCCACTTCACAAGGCATGCATGTATCCTTTGCCACTGGATGTTCTTATTGGACAAGCGGGTCAAGCTTGTAACTCCAATATGATGAGCATGATTAGATCAGATGAACATAGTCACCTGGGTATGGCCATACACTTTCTCAATCATCTCATCCAGGGGGGCCCCTTCTAGAACATCACACTCCAATCCAGGAGATGGCAATCCTTTGTCTATCACTAGTGCCCTAACCTGACTCAAGCTCATTATCCAAGATAGTCTATAATCATTATGTTTCAAATGATATTGAACTAACTCAAAACAATGACAATCATCATTTAGAAACACAAGTGATCTCAAGTCAGAGGACATGTGCCACTTGATGCAATCAAGGATTATTCACATTGTGACAAGCAATTGAATATCCTAGTAGGGTCTGTCCAATACATCCAATGTACCCATGAGTCTACATCTTATTCCATGCTCGAAGCATCCTATAAGATTAGTACACATATTAGTCTCAATCATATCAAGGCTGTCTCATGTTCACCAAGATATCTCGACTAAGGACATTACAGCATGTCAGCCTAGCTGAACAGCATTGAGACATCATTCAGAAGTACACTCATTGCAGCAGACAATGTAACATACTGAATGACAACCATTGCCTTTATAAACATAAAAGTTTATACATGATACTGTTACAATCCCAAGGCCTCAAACATTAGCCTTAAGGGCATACCCCAAGAATCTCCCACTTGCACTTAATCTAATGGTTGAGAAATCTCAAACCCATATTATTACAGTGCTTCTCATGCTTCTGCTGCGCCAGAGGCTTGGTAAGCGGGTCAGCCAGATTGTCGTCTGTATGAACCTTGCATATTTTGATCTCGCCACGATCAATGATCTCCCGGATCAAGTGAAACCGTCTCTGTATGTGCTTGGACTTCTGGTGCGACCGTGGTTCCTTTGCTTGTGCTATAGCTCCAGTGTTATCACAGAAGATTGTAACATCCCACATTCTTAACCCCAAACAAATGGCACATTTCATAAAAGAAACAGGATGTTTCGTATAAGATCGATCATATGCTAGGTAAAACCGAGTTCAAGAAAAAAAACACGATCTGAAAATTTCCAAAAAAAAAAACCCGTACATAAATATCCACAAAACCCAATTATCATAAATCACATAAGGGTACCTGCCACCACGCAATCCTTGCACTAGACATATGCAAGGCAACAGTTATATCAAATCCGATTCAAATTCATAAAATCCATAAAGGTACCTGCCACCAGGCAATACTTGCACTAGACATATGCAAGTTACAGGGTATATCAAAACCGATTTCACAGAATATACAACAAGCCGAAATTCAAAACAAAATCACAAAATCGATTTTATAAACTCATACCAAACACCGAAACCAGGCTGAAGCCCGCGGTGACACAAAAATCAAACTCATTTAATTGCCACAATTAGGCAACACAAATTCACATAGTTCACATGGTTCACATCACATGGTTCACATAGTTCATAAAATTCATATTCGGCCACAGCCGGCCTCAAATTAATTAAGCATAAACATAGGGCCACAACCGGCATTATAAGCATAAATCACAACATCAATATCATGCTAACTGCGCCCCTGCTCTATACCTGAAAATAATGAGGGGTGAGCTACACAGCCCAGTGAGTGGATAGTCTAAATCGACCATCCATAACATACACTCAAAAATATAGGCAGATTATTTTAAAAATCTTTAGCAAGAACATTATGTCAACATATAACAAAATCAAGAAATAGAAATCATATAGACAGTCAGATGTACACACTAGCATATAACAAACTCAGGGTACTAGAGTTATACTCTAAACCAACTAAACACATATATTCTAAACCAACTAAACACATATAACTTAGGTTCACAAACTCAGGTTCTAGAGTTATACTCTAAACCACTAAACACACCAACACATAATCAACCTAGTTGTCCAGCATATTCAGTAGTGACCAATATGGTCTAACCCGGCTTGGCCAAAGCACTGGGAGCCGCATGCAACACATAAACATGGATAGTGAGTAGAATCAAGAGGTGGCCCCCGCCAGGTCACGACGTGGCACTTTGGTCCCTCACCCCATAACACATCAGAGTGACGACATCAAGAGGTGGCCCCTGTCTGATCAAGACATGGCACTTTGCGTCTTATATCACCCCATCACATAAAGAGTAATGACATCAAGAGGTGGCCCCTGTCTGATCAAGACATGGCACTTTGGGTCTTATATTACCCCATCACAAAAAGAGTAGTGACATCAAGAGGTGGCCCCTGTCTGACCAAGACATGGCACTTTGGGTCAAAACCCGTTCTCCCAAAAGGTTCCTACTGGACAACAGACACATCTTAATTCATATTTCACATAGGTGAACATATTTCACAAAGGTGGACTCCTAAGTGTCAACTAGACTCTAGGATAGTCATCACAAAAATCATATCAGGCAGGCTGAACATCAACCCCCATCACAATAATCATAATAGGCAGGCTGAACATCAACCTCCTCACATATCACAATACAGGGCTGAAATTCAAACCCTTAACATAACACATAAGGACTATCCCCTTGAGTTCATAGTTACACCTAGCCTTAGTCCTAACCATCACATAATCACATAATTTTCCAAATTCACATAACCCATAATTTTCCAAATTCACAAAACCCATCACATAACACTTATTGTTCAAAATCACATAGTCACACATATTGTTCAAAATCATATAACATAACACATAATATTTTCACCGAATATTGTGTAGTCCTTAAATTTCAGGCTGGTCAGTTCAGTGTAATTTTGCTAAATTATCACCCAATGTTTTCAAACATAATTACATGATCTTAATTAAATAAACATGAGTTTTACAACATAACATTATTGGCAATTTATCAAGCATCCATAAAATTCGACATATAACATTTATCATGCGCCCCAAAATCAATATAAAATTAAAGCATAATTGCTTTACAAATCACACATGTAACCCACGGTTTCAAACATAATATCAATTTAAAAATACACCTTAGTTAACAAGAATTTCATACTTAAGATCAATGATTTAATGCTTCCTAAACTCCACACAATAATTACCCTAAATTCGGTTTTCATGGAGATATGCCTTAAATTCGGTTTTCATGGAAAATACCCTAAACTAACTTTTCATGGAGAAATATCAAGATTTAATTCACATGGAAACATGTTAACCACAATATCAAATTTCGGTTTAACTACAATTAACAAGGTTTCGGCTACAAAAATCATTGGTTTAATATTGCCAAAATTCTCTATAAAATATCTAATTAACAAGAAATTCATGCTCAATGTTCGATGATTTAATGCTACCAAAATACCTTAAATTTCATACAAATTTTCGGTTAAACAATCATCAAATTAATTCGGTTTTTTACAATAGTTTTCGAGATTGTTTCGTTTCTCATAGTCAACACCAACATTCGGTTTTCATAGCAAATTTTTTTTTTTTTTTTTTCCAAGAATTCGATTTTAAACATGGTAATTTTCCCAAGAATCCAATTGCATCATATAATACAATCACAACCAATCTAATAGATCAAACAAGACCTTCCACTCACCTTGAACCGAGAATACTATGGTGAAAAATCCTCCACAAAATCGCCTAAAGCCTTTAAGTCGCCTAAGGAATCTCCAAGAATTCACCAAGGAAGTTCTACCTCAAAGAATTTCGTCAAAAGGAAGAAGAAAATCGCCTCCAAGCTTCCAAGAATCGCCTTCTTCTTTCAAGCCGTCGCCTAGGGTTCTTCCAAGCTAGAATTTCGCCAAAAACTCTTACCCTAAGCGCAAATCCCACTTAAACTTTGGATTTTAAAATTTTAAACCCATTAACCCATTAATTCAAATAGGGTTTAATTTATTTAGCTAATAAATTTGAATTTCAAATCCAATTAGCGCCAACCCAATATCTCATAATTAACCAATTAATTTAATTAACTTAACCAATAACCATTCACTTAAACGAAATCCATTAAGGATTTTAATTAACATCCAATAAGGATTTAATTAACCAATAAGCCCAATTAATTAACCAATAAGTTCTAATTAATTACTTACAATAATTTAACAAGCAATAAACCAGTTAATTAACAACAAAATCTCTAGTTAATTAACTATAATTATTAACTAAAAATCTCTAATTAATTTATCATAAATTAACTATCAATACTCAGGAATAATAACTCAGTCCATAATTTTATTTAAATAAAAAATAATGCTTACCAGGACTTAAGATCCTTGGATCTTACATCCCTCCCTCCTTATAAAGCTTTAGTCCTCTAAAGCTCAGCATCCATATCATCAAAGAGGTAAGCATAAAATTTCCTCATATCAGCTTCAGTCTCCCAAGTCGCCTCCTCAACAGCCTGATTTCCCCAGATAACCTTTACCAAAGGTATAGTCTTGTTCCTCAGAACTTTATCCTTTCTATCCACAATCCGGAGAGGTCTTTCCTCAAAAGTCAAATCACTCTGAATCTGAAGAGGTTCCAACTCCAACACATGAGATGGATCAGGATGATATTTCCTCAAAACAGAAACATGGAATACATTATGCACATGATCCATAGCAGGAGGTAAAGCCAATCGGTAAGCCACTGGACCAACTCTCTCAATAATATCAAAAGGGCCTACAAACCTAGGGCTCAACTTGCCCTTTTTGCCAAACCTCATAACACCCTTAGTAGGTGACACCTTCAAGAACACATGATCCCCTACCATAAACTCCAAGGAACGACGACGGTCATCAGCATAACTCTTCTGTCTGTCCCGAGCAATTTTCAGTTTATCCCGGATCTCTCTGACCTTATCAGTAGTCTCCTGAACTGCATCAGATCTCAAAATCATCCTGTCACCAGTTTCCTCCCAACACAAGGGAGTCCTACACCTTCTCCCATACAAGGCCTCATAAGGAGCCATCTGAATACTGGAGTGGAAACTATTATTATAAGTGAACTCTATCAAAGATAGATCCCGGTTCCACTCAGAACTCCAATCAACCACATAGGCTCTCAACAAATCTTCTAGAGTCTGTATAGTACGCTCTGTCTGGCCATCAGACTGAGGATGGTATGCTGTACTAAAACTCAACTTAGTACCCAAACCCTCCTGTAAACTCCTCCAAAATCTGGACAGAAATCGAGAATCCCTATCAGACACAATATCAACTGGCACTCCATGTAGTCTGACTATCTCATCAATGTACAATCTGGCCAGTCTCTCTAAAGAATAAGTCATTTTAATCGGAAGAAAATGGGCTGATTTGGTGAGTCTATCAACAATCACCCAAATAGCATCATGACCCAATCTGGTTCTGGGCAAACCACACACAAAATCCATACTGATGCATTCCCACTTCCACTCAGGAATAGGAAGAGACTGCAACAAACCCCCAGGCTTCTGGTGTTCGGCCTTTATAGTCTGACAGGTCAAACACCTAGAGACAAAATCAAGCACTTCTTTCTTCATACCCGGCCACCAAAAACTTTTCTTGAGGTCCTGATACATCTTAGTCACGCCAGGATGTAGAGAATATTTGGAGTTATGGCTGTCCTCCAATATTTCTTTCCTCAATCTCGGTTCCTCAGGGACACATACCCTTCCACGAAACCGAAGAATACCATCATCAGACAGGCTAAAATCCTGAACTGCGCCATCAACCAGACTATCCCTGATCTGAACTAATCTCGGATCCACAGACTGCTGATCTCTGATCTTCTGCAACAAAGCAGACTGTACTCTGAGAAAAGCCACATAACCAGACTGAACTTTAGGAGAAACACTAATCCTGAGATCGCTGAACTCCTGCAGTAACCGCCACTCACTAACCCGTAAAGCAGCTACTGAAGTAACTGGATGTCTGCTCAGAGCATCCGCCACTACATTGGCCTTTCCAGCCTGATACTGAATAGAGAAGTCATAATCTTTAATCAACTCCATCCATCTTCTCTGTCTCATATTCAACTCCTTCTGAGTGAAGATATACTTGAGACTCTGGTGATCAGTGAACAGATCGAACTCCTGACCCAACAAATAGTGACGCCATATCTTCAAAGCAAAGACTACAGCCGCCAACTCTAAATCATGAGTAGGGTAGTTCAATTCATACTCCTTTAGTTGTCTCGAAGCATAGGCTACCACAGAACCCTTCTGCATCAAGACATAACCCAACCCTTTGCCAGAAGCATCTGTATAAACAGTAAACCTTTCCCCATCACTAGGAATAATGAGGATCGGTGTACTAGTCAATCTCCTTTTCAGCTCTTGAAAGCTCTCTTCACACTTATCATCCCAAATAAACTTAGCCTCCTTTCTGGTCAATTTAGTTAAAGGACCCGCCAGCTTGGAGAACCCCTCAACAAATCTCCGGTAGTAACCTGCTAAACCCAGGAAACTCCTGATCTCAGTAGCACTAGTCGGTCTTCCCCAATTAAGGATAGCTTGCACTTTAACTGGATCTACAGACACCCCCTGACCAGAAATCACATGCCCAAGGAAACTAATCTTTTCCAGCCAGAATTCACACTTACTAGCCTTGGCATATAATCGGTTCTTCCTCAAGATCTCGAGTACTCTACGCAAATCACTGACATGATCTGAGGTAGTCTGAGAGTACACCAATATATCGTCTATAAAGACCACCACACAAGAGTCAAGCAACTCATGGAATACCCTATTCATCAAATCCATGAAGACAGCAGGTGCATTCGTCAGTCCAAAAGGCATAACTAAAAATTCGAAATGCCCATACCTGGTCCTGAAAGCAGTCTTAAATATATCCTCATCCTTGACCCTAAGCTGATAATACCCTGATCTCAGATCAATCTTAGAGAACACTGTCGCTCCCTGTAATTGATCAAATAGATCATCAATTCTGGGAAGAGGATACTTATTCTTGATAGTCACTTGGTTCAATTGCCTGTAGTCTATACACATCCTCAGGGTTCCATCTTTCTTCTTTACAAACAACACTGGCGCTCCCCAAGGTGAAGCACTAGGCCGAATATACCCTTTCTCTAACAATTCCTCCAGTTGTTTCTTAAGCTCGGCCAACTCTGAAGTAGCCATACGATAAGGAGTTCTGGAGATAGGTGCCGTACCTGGCGCCAACTCAATGCCAAATTCCACTTCTCTAATCGGTGGCAAACCTGAAAATTCTTCAGAGAACACATCAGGAAATTCTTTCACCACCGCCATCTGAGTCAAATCAGAAGTAGGATCATCCTGCACCTTAACATGCGCAAGATAACCCTTGCATCCACTAGCCAGTAATTTCCTGGCCTGCAGGAAAGATATCACATGTGGTCCTTGGTCTGACACTAGACCTCTCACAAACAGTCGATTCCCATCTAACAAATTCAAAGTGATTACTTTCTCAAAGCAATCCACAGAGGCATGATGGGAAGACAACCAATCCATTCCTAAGATGATATCATAATCTTGCATGTCTAAGAGGATTAGATCTACCAGAAACTCATAACCCTCTACATGTACTACACAGTCAGCACAAACAGTATCTGTAGATAACGATTTTCCTAAGGGAGTACTCACAGACAGCATAATTCATCACCTTAGGTAACACAGGTAAACATGCAGCAAACTTAACAGATACAAAAGATAAATTTGCACCAGGGTCAAATAATATGCGGGCTAACTGATCAAATACGAATAAAGTACCTTCCACGATGGATCGGGAAGATCGTGTATCCTTCTCAGCCACAGCATACACTCTAGTCTGGACTGTAGGCTTATCTGCGCCTCTAGGTTGTACCTCAGGTTCTTTGCAGTCCTTAGCCATGTGTCCTGGTTTCTTACACCTGAAGCATATACCATTCTTTCTATGACAGTCTTTCACTAAATGTCCCCTGAGCCCACAATGACTACAAGTGATACCGTTTCTTGCATCCCTGGCATCCCTGAACTGCTGCGGTGCATCACTGGACTGCTGCGGTGCCTTGTAGGAGTAAGGCTTATACCTGCTCTTCTTATAATCTTTATGCCTAGGGTACTTCTTACCCTTGCCGCCACTGCCACACTGAGGAACCGCCGCCTCAGCTGCAGGAACCACTGCCACAGCAACATGAGAACTCCTCTCAGATATATACCTCTCAATGGTGCGTGCTCGCCCAACAGTCTCAACATAGGTCTCCAAATGTTGAGCACCAACCTGCTCTCTAATGTCCCATCTGAGACCTCTGAGAAACTTGGTAGCTCTCCTCTTTTCAGTGTTTATCAGATGAGGAGCATACTTTCCCAATTTCGTGAACTGTAATTCATACTGGTCCACTGTCATATCACCCTGCTCCAGGTGAATAAATTCCACCTCTCGGTCCTCAACCAAGCTATCTGGGAAATACTTCTCGTTAAATCGAGACAAGAAGTAAGGCCAGTCTACAGTCTCATGTCTTTCTTCGGCAAGTCTCACCACACCTTTCCACCACTCATCTGCGTCAGCACGCATCATGTAGGTGGTCAGACATAACTTGTCTTCGTCCGCGCAACGCATAACTTGGAAAATCTTTTCCAAGCACAGCTGCCAATTTTCGGCATTACTGGATTCTGAGCCCCCATAAAAAGAGCTCGGACCCAGTTTCTGGAATTCACTCACAAGTGAAGCATAGCGCCTGTGAGCGCCCTCCTGAGAGTCATCCCCCACTGCCCGAGTAGTAGTCTGGGGTCTCTCTCGAGTCAGCTGCTGCAAAAGCTGCTGTTGTGCTTCTTGGTGCTGAGTCTGCTGCTGCTGCAGCATCTGAGCTTGCCTTTCTATCATAGCACCTTGTTGCTGAACCATGCCAGTCAGAGCCTCAATAGTTCTCGTGAGGTTCGGGGTCTGCTCGCCCTCATCACTAGCATTTCCTCTGGTTCGCACCATCTTAAATGCCTACACACGCATATCATAGTCACACACATATCATAGTCAGGAAAACAATCATAAACCTATTAGGTGTCTAGCAATACACAAACATGTTTTCCCCCAAACTAAGTTTTAGCTAGCCAACTTCCTCTGATACCATTCTGTAACATCCCACATTCTTAACCCCAAACAAATGGCACATTTCATAAAAGAAACAGGATGTTTCGTATAAGATCGATCATATGCTAGGTAAAACCGAGTTCAAGAAAAAAAACACGATCTGAAAATTTCCAAAAAAAAAAACCCGTACATAAATATCCACAAAACCCAATTATCATAAATCACATAAGGGTACCTGCCACCACGCAATCCTTGCACTAGACATATGCAAGGCAACAGTTATATCAAATCCGATTCAAATTCATAAAATCCATAAAGGTACCTGCCACCAGGCAATACTTGCACTAGACATATGCAAGTTACAGGGTATATCAAAACCGATTTCACAGAATATACAACAAGCCGAAATTCAAAACAAAATCACAAAATCGATTTTATAAACTCATACCAAACACCGAAACCAGGCTGAAGCCCGCGGTGACACAAAAATCAAACTCATTTAATTGCCACAATTAGGCAACACAAATTCACATAGTTCACATGGTTCACATCACATGGTTCACATAGTTCATAAAATTCATATTCGGCCACAGCCGGCCTCAAATTAATTAAGCATAAACATAGGGCCACAACCGGCATTATAAGCATAAATCACAACATCAATATCATGCTAACTGCGCCCCTGCTCTATACCTGAAAATAATGAGGGGTGAGCTACACAGCCCAGTGAGTGGATAGTCTAAATCGACCATCCATAACATACACTCAAAAATATAGGCAGATTATTTTAAAAATCTTTAGCAAGAACATTATGTCAACATATAACAAAATCAAGAAATAGAAATCATATAGACAGTCAGATGTACACACTAGCATATAACAAACTCAGGGTACTAGAGTTATACTCTAAACCAACTAAACACATATATTCTAAACCAACTAAACACATATAACTTAGGTTCACAAACTCAGGTTCTAGAGTTATACTCTAAACCACTAAACACACCAACACATAATCAACCTAGTTGTCCAGCATATTCAGTAGTGACCAATATGGTCTAACCCGGCTTGGCCAAAGCACTGGGAGCCGCATGCAACACATAAACATGGATAGTGAGTAGAATCAAGAGGTGGCCCCCGCCAGGTCACGACGTGGCACTTTGGTCCCTCACCCCATAACACATCAGAGTGACGACATCAAGAGGTGGCCCCTGTCTGATCAAGACATGGCACTTTGCGTCTTATATCACCCCATCACATAAAGAGTAATGACATCAAGAGGTGGCCCCTGTCTGATCAAGACATGGCACTTTGGGTCTTATATTACCCCATCACAAAAAGAGTAGTGACATCAAGAGGTGGCCCCTGTCTGACCAAGACATGGCACTTTGGGTCAAAACCCGTTCTCCCAAAAGGTTCCTACTGGACAATAGACACATCTTAATTCATATTTCACATAGGTGAACATATTTCACAAAGGTGGACTCCTAAGTGTCAACTAGACTCTAGGATAGTCATCACAAAAATCATATCGGGCAGGCTGAACATCAACCCCCATCACAATAATCATAATAGGCAGGCTGAACATCAACCTCCTCACATATCACAATACAGGGCTGAAATTCAAACCCTTAACATAACACATAAGGACTATCCCCTTGAGTTCATAGTTACACCTAGCCTTAGTCCTAACCATCACATAATCACATAATTTTCCAAATTCACATAACCCATAATTTTCCAAATTCACAAAACCCATCACATAACACTTATTGTTCAAAATCACATAGTCACACATATTGTTCAAAATCATATAACATAACACATAATATTTTCACCGAATATTGTGTAGTCCTTAAATTTCAGGCTGGTCAGTTCAGTGTAATTTTGCTAAATTATCACCCAATGTTTTCAAACATAATTACATGATCTTAATTAAATAAACATGAGTTTTACAACATAACATTATTGGCAATTTATCAAGCATCCATAAAATTCGACATATAACATTTATCATGCGCCCCAAAATCAATATAAAATTAAAGCATAATTGCTTTACAAATCACACATGTAACCCACGGTTTCAAACATAATATCAATTTAAAAATACACCTTAGTTAACAAGAATTTCATACTTAAGATCAATGATTTAATGCTTCCTAAACTCCACACAATAATTACCCTAAATTCGGTTTTCATGGAGATATGCCTTAAATTCGGTTTTCATGGAAAATACCCTAAACTAACTTTTCATGGAGAAATATCAAGATTTAATTCACATGGAAACATGTTAACCACAATATCAAATTTCGGTTTAACTACAATTAACAAGGTTTCGGCTACAAAAATCATTGGTTTAATATTGCCAAAATTCTCTATAAAATATCTAATTAACAAGAAATTCATGCTCAATGTTCGATGATTTAATGCTACCAAAATACCTTAAATTTCATACAAATTTTCGGTTAAACAATCATCAAATTAATTCGGTTTTTTTACAATAGTTTTCGAGATTGTTTCGTTTCTCATAGTCAACACCAACATTCGGTTTTCATAGCAAATTTTTTTTTTTTTTTTCCAAGAATTCGATTTTAAACATGGTAATTTTCCCAAGAATCCAATTGCATCATATAATACAATCACAACCAATCTAATAGATCAAACAAGACCTTCCACTCACCTTGAACCGAGAATACTATGGTGAAAAATCCTCCACAAAATCGCCTAAAGCCTTTAAGTCGCCTAAGGAATCTCCAAGAATTCACCAAGGAAGTTCCACCACAAAGAATTTCGTCAAAAGGAAGAAGAAAATCGCCTCCAAGCTTCCAAGAATCGCCTTCTTCTTTCAAGCCGTCGCCTAGGGTTCTTCCAAGCTAGAATTTCGCCAAAAACTCTTACCCTAAGCGCAAATCCCACTTAAACTTTGGATTTTAAAATTTTAAACCCATTAACCCATTAATTCAAATAGGGTTTAATTTATTTAGCTAATAAATTTGAATTTCAAATCCAATTAGCGCCAACCCAATATCTCATAATTAACCAATTAATTTAATTAACTTAACCAATAACCATTCACTTAAACGAAATCCATTAAGGATTTTAATTAACATCCAATAAGGATTTAATTAACCAATAAGCCCAATTAATTAACCAATAAGTTCTAATTAATTACTTACAATAATTTAACAAGCAATAAACCAGTTAATTAACAACAAAATCTCTAGTTAATTAACTATAATTATTAACTAAAAATCTCTAATTAATTTATCATAAATTAACTATCAATACTCAGGAATAATAACTCAGTCCATAATTTTATTTAAATCAAAAATAATGCTTACCAGGACTTAAGATCCTTGGATCTTACAAAGATAACCAAAGGATCTGCACTCGAAGGAACAACACCAAGTTCCTGAATGAACTTACGAATCCACACTGCCTCCTTGGATGCTTCTGAGGCTGCAACATACTCAGCTTCTGTTGTGGAATCAGCAACAGTTGACTGTTTGAAACTTTTCCACACCACTGCTCCACCATTCAAGCTAAAAACGTAGCCTGATTGCGATCGGAAATCATCCTGGTCCGACTGGAACGAAGCGTCAGTATATCCTTCAATACTGAGTTCTTCCTGACCATCATATATCAAGAACATATCTTTGGTCCTCCGCAGATATTTTAAAATGTTATTGACTGCAATCCAGTGTGCCTGACCTGGATTACTTTGGAATCGACTGGTCACACTTAACCCGTAAGCGACGTCAGGGCGAGTACACAACATCGCATACATAATGGATCCAATAGCCGAAGCATAAGGCGTATTGTCCATTTCATCTTTCTCAGTCTGTGTTTGTGGACACTGACTCTTTGAAAGATTCAGACCATGTCTGACTGGAAGATACCCTCTTTTAGAATTCTCTAAATGAAATCTCTCCAGGATTTTATCGATGTAAGTACTCTGGCACAGCCCGAGAAGCCTCTTAGATCTATCCCTGTAGATCTTCACACCTAATACATAGGCTGCTTCTCCTAGATCTTTCATCTGAAAACATTTTCCTAACCATGCCTTAACAGCATGCAGTTCAGGAATATCGTTTCCAATGATTAAGATATCATCGACGTAGAGGACTAGGAAAGTAATCACGCTCCCACTAAACCTCTTGTATACACACGGGTCATCTTCGTTCTTGATGAAACCAAACTCAGAGATTGATTCATCAAAACGAATATTCCAGCTTCTAGATGCTTGCTTAAGTCCATAAATGGACTTCTTTAATTTGCATATTTTATGACGATCTGATGGATTAGTGAAACCTTCAGGTTGTGTCATATACACATCCTCATCCAGTTTTCCATTAAGGAAAGCCGTCTTCACATCCATCTGCCAGATCTCATAATCGTAATATGCTGCTATTGCGAAAAGAATCCGAAAAGACTTGAACATGGCTACAGGAGAGAAAGTTTCATCATAATCTATCCCGTAGATTTGTTTGAAACCTTTCGCTACTAGCCTGCCTTTATAGGTAACCACGTTACCGTCCATGTCAATCTTCTTCTTGAAGATCCATTTACAGCCTATAGGGATTACTCCCGGAGGCGGATCAACCAAATCCCAGACTTGGTTATCTGACATGGAGTCCATCTCGGCTCGCATAGCTTCAAGCCATCTAGCTGACTCCGGTCCACTGACCGCATCCGCATAAGTGAGGGGTTCATCATTATCAATGATGTAGACTCCGTCATAGCGCTCAGGCTGACGACGGATCCTTCCCGATCTTCGCGGTTCCCGTGATATCTGAGCCTCAGGTTGTTCAGTAACCTGTTCTACCGGCTCAGGCTCATCCAACTGTGCTTGACTACTTTGTCCTTCCTCTGGATTCTCATCCAGCTTTATTTCTCTCCCACTGGCCTCTTGCAGAAGAAACTCCTTCTCAAGAAAAATGGCCGTCCGAGCAACAAATACCTTGTTCTCTTTGGGATCGTAGAAATAATAACCCTTAGTTTCCTTAGGGTAACCGACAAAGATGCATTTCTCAGATCTGCTCTCCAGTTTCCCAGAGGCGAGCTTTTTGACATAAGCCGCGCAACCCCAGATCTTAATAAATGTCAAGCTAGGCTATTTCCCATACCACAACTCATATGGAGTCTTTGAAATGGCCTTGGATGGCACTCGGTTTAGTACCTTTGCAGCTGTTTCCAGTGCAAATCCCCAAAAGGAGTAAGGTAGAGTAGCCTGACTCATCATAGAACGAACCATATCAAGTAACGTTCTATTTCTCCTCTCGGACACACCATTCCATTGCGGTGTTCCTGGTGGAGTGAGCTGTGAGATAATCCCACACTCCTTTAGATAGTCAGTAAACTCTCGACTTAGGTATTCTCCACCACGATCAGAACGAAGTGCCTTGATATTTCGGCCTAGCTGATTCTGTACTTCATTCTTGAACTCTTTGATCTTGTCAAAAGATTCACTCTTATGCCTCATCAGATAGACATACCCGTATCTACTGAAATCATCAGTAAAGGTAATGAAGTATGAATAGCCACCTCTGGCATGTTTACTAAATGGCCCACACACATCACTGTGTATAAGGTCAAGTAAACCTGAAGCCCTTTGACCTTTGTTAGGAAAAGGAGACTTCGTCATTTTACCCATTAAACAAGCTTTGCATGTATCAATCTCCTCATAGGAGAATGATCCCAGCAGTCCATGATCATGCAACCGCTTAATGCGCTTCTTGTTAATATGGCCTAAACGACTATGCCATAACAAGGTGCTGTCATCAGCATACTTGGCTTTCTTATTATCAATGTTTTGTATAGAATAGTCCATGTCCAACATGAATAACCCATTGTTAATTGAACCAGTAGCATAAACAATATTATCAAGAGTAAGATAACACTTTGAAATCTTGCATTCAAAGGAAAACCCTTTCCTGACAAGAGCAGGAATAGAGATAATATTTTTGGTAATACTGGGTACAAAGTAATAATTGTTTAATTCTAATACAATGCCAGATGGTAATGAGATGTAATAATCCCCTACAGCAACAGCAGCAACCCGTGCCCCGTTTCCAACGCGTAGGTCCACCTCATGCTGTCCCACCTGTCTTATTCTCTTGAGTTCCTGTACATTTGAACAAATGTGAACTCCACATGCAGTGTCCAACACCCATGAAATAGAAGAAGAGGATATCATGACTTCAGTCACAAATATACCTGAGCCAGAAGCGATGCTTCCCTTCTTGTCTCCTTGGAGCGCTTTACAGTCCTTTTTCCAGTGACCCAGCTGGCCACAGTGGAAACACCTGTTGTCCTTCGACCGCTTAACCTTCTGTTTCAAAGCCTTGCTGTAACTCTTGACAGGGGCCTTGCCCTTCTTCCCCTTCTTCTTGTTCCTGGAAGGAACCATTAAGACAGAGGTTGAAGGCTTTCCCTTCAGAGTTTCCTCAGTAGTCAAGAGCATATTCAACAGCTCTGCCGGAGTACAATCGATTTTGTTCATATTAAAGTTAATAATGAACGCTTCGAAAGAAGGCGGGAGAGATTGCAGAATAATGTCTACAGCAAGCTCCTGATTGATGGTATGCCCCAGTTTCTCCTGAGCCTCCTTGTGCCCAATCATCTTGAGCACGTGAGCTCCCACTGGGCTTCCTTTAGCTAGTTTGCTCTGAAAGAAAAGCTTGGTCAAATTATAGCGTTCAGTCCTCGCCTGTGCAGCATATAGCATCTTGAGGTTTGCTATAATTTCTATAGCAAACATATCCTCATGCTGACGCTGCAGCGGTGGCGTCATAGACGCTAGCATCAGGCAAGCGACATCAATGCTATCATTGACGTGCTTTTCATAGGCATCACGAACCGCCCTTGCGGCGTTCGCAGCGGGTTGAGGCGGGACAGCCGTCTCGAGGACATACAGTTTCGTCTCAGCCTTAAGAACGATCTTAAGGTGTCCGAACCAGTCTGAGAAGTTTGGCCCAGCAAACTTCTCCCTTTCCAGTAGGGATCGCACATTGAAGCTCATGGTGTTCGTTGCTGCAGGAATCTACAACAATGCAAGAACAGCAAGGTCAGTATCAATGTTTAGAATCAATCCAGGACTTAAGAAAGATTCTTTTTCTCACTATTTTCTCTGACTGAAAAATCCATTAAAATAGTCCGAAAGAGTAACACTCTTTTAGTGATATGGGATCCAGATTTCATACTTGGTCTCCGCGTCCCGCTCAGGCGAGATAAGATGCATAGAGAGTGCAAGCACTAATTTCTGGTAGGCAGTCCCTGCCAATCGCCAACCCGTGCGATTCACCTTCATCTGGGCAATCCAGCAGACTGTGCCAACTGAGTTGGTACAACACAGTCTCTGATCCCACAGATGGCTGCCTCCATATAGCTAACATATGCCCCATATGTAGCCTACATGGTCAAGCTGACCTGACCTACTCCCTGGACCACCACGTGCTATGCTGAGCAACGAGAAGCGATAAATCCCTTCTCTGTAACACGCAGGTGAAATCACACACCGTCTGAAGATAGATGGGCGTGCCCACTGAGTGGGTACAACACGGCCCCAACGATAGTCAGAACAGTGAGGTTTCGCGCCAGAAGGCATTACGTGCTTGATATTTTAGCGTTGGATTTTAACGGTCTTTTATCTTCTTACTATCAGGCAAATCCTATGGCTATAGCAGAAGATAAATAACTCATGCAATTCTAATTATTGAAAAATAAAAGAAAGCATGGATCTTATGTGGTAAAAGCCCATAGAGCCTAAGTAAGACCTTAAATCAACTTAAGTCTTCACTTGCTCTTCTTGGGTCTTTTCCATCTCATCTAGTCCAACCCAGGGCCCTAGCGCTCAATGCAGCTCAGGTGCGTCCACCAGGTGAATGCGCCTGTCCTAGGGTCGAACCCTAGACTTCCCACCTGGAAAAGCCTTAGCTGCATGCACCTCTGCCATGTGTGCTTTGAACTCTTGTCTGATTAAAATACATTTTAATCTATCTAGACAAGATTGACTCGCAGGTCAATTATACAATAAATTAATTAGAAATGTGATGCGCAGATCACAATAATATTAATTTACAATTTACCAGGCTCGCAGGCCCCAGCACAGCACACAATAAAGGGCAACCCACATAAGATTAAATAAACAAGCATCATGGCATCATTCAATCAACATGTGATCCATTACAAAGAAAATAAAATTTTGAAAACCCATTGGCATCAATTTTACTTTTTCTTATGTGCCCTACATCCTTACAACGGTCCATTGATAGGGATCCACTCATCAATCTAGTTAGATCCATGCCCTTGCATGCACCAAGTCATAACTGACTCGAGTTGACCTAATGGTCAACCATGCATGCGCCAAGGGCTGAACAACCATCATGAGTTCTGGCAAGCGGGTGTGACCCCGGGCCTAACTCATGTGTGTTCGTTAGTTGTCTCAACCAGACCTCGCTACACGCCTGTGATGCAATCGACCTATAGCCACCTCGTGCTTGCGCACAGGTGCCATCTGGTTGATCCATCTAGGCTATCAGATGGTCTGATCAGACTAGTTTGATCTATACTAGATGATGCTTTCAACCCCATCAACCCGTCTAAGGGTTTATAGTAGGCACAAATATAGATGTAGGTGATAGGCGCGCAAGATGTAAGTTTTGTTTAAAACATCTTCAACAAGCGCAACAAAATAAGAAGCTTTCAACTAAGTTAACATGCGCAACTAGATAGAAACATGTATCTAAGGTAACATGCGCAAACTTAATTAAACCTTCATGTAGATCTATAACATGTATTAGCATACACGGATCACAACAAGCAAAAGCAATCATATGAACATGCGAAAACCATGCTCTGATACCAATTGAAGAAACCCCTTTCAAGAGGGGGGCGTGAAACCCTAAAGGGGTTGGCGCATATTCAAGATTTTCGCAAGGAAGCATAGGGTTTATTAGGATCTTTTGCATGCCATATGATCAACATCAAAGCTTGTATAGATGAGAAGTAATTCATACCATAGCCATGAGTAGATGGCGACTTAGAAGTAAAGATCGAAGGGATCTTCTCCAAAGAAATCACACACAAGGGATGAAGGCTTACTCCTTGCGCAACTCTTGTGCTAGCAAAAATTGCCAAGTTGTCCTTTGTGTTGAGGAGACGAGATGAAAGCTTCTTCCTCCTCGAAAGCTCTTTTTCCTTGCGTAAACGATACCTCACCCAAGAGAGAGCATCGAAGCCTAGAGGCGTTGAGTCAACATAGGCGTTTTGGCGTTTCAAGACTTCCATAAAAGGAAAGTCATAAAGACATGCGTTCATGTCTTTTGAACCATTCCAAAACGCCAACTCAATTGAACCATGCGTTCACGTCTTGTGAATTGGTTCAATTGAATTCGGTCCAATTTCATTTGGTCCAAATGACAAATCGATCCAAGCCAAGCCATGGTCTAAATCTCATATGAACCATGAAGGTTCAAGATCTAACCGTACATCTCTTGATGCTCTTGATCTCACCGATCTAGCATCTACACTCTCGATCGAAGCTTACCGATCTCAAGCCCTAATCAATCAAACATGATCAGACCAGATCTCACTTACAATCAGAGTTTAAACTCCTTTAAACTGAACCAAAACAATTCAGTCCACACGATCTGACTCAAGTAAGCCATATCACCAAATTGTGCGACCCTGAGGGTTTCCTTTAAATGTCGGTAACGATAACCTACGTTATCACGATCAGTGAGGGGTATCTAGCAACACATCACTGTCTCCCGATATAAAGGAAAGAGTCTTCCAAGACTACACCCAAACCATAGCACAAGTGTGAATCCACTTCACAAGGCATGCATGTATCCTTTGCCACTGGATGTTCTTATTGGACAAGCGGGTCAAGCTTGTAACTCCAATATGATGAGCATGATTAGATCAGATGAACATAGTCACCTGGGTATGGCCATACACTTTCTCAATCATCTCATCCAGGGGGGGCCCCTTCTAGAACATCACACTCCAATCCAGGAGATGGCAATCCTTTGTCTATCACTAGTGCCCTAACCTGACTCAAGCTCATTATCCAAGATAGTCTATAATCATTATGTTTCAAATGATATTGAACTAACTCAAAACAATGACAATCATCATTTAGAAACACAAGCGATCTCAAGTCAGAGGGCATGTGCCACTTGATGCAATCAAGGATTATTCACATTGTGACAAGCAATTGAATATCCTAGTAGGGTCTGTCCAGTACATCCAATGTACCCATGAGTCTACATCTTATTCCATGCTCGAAGCATCCTATAAGATTAGTACACATATTAGTCTCAATCATATCAAGGCTGTCTCATGTTCACCAAGATATCTCGACTAAGGACATTACAGCATGTCAGCCTAGCTGAACAGCATTGAGACATCATTCAGAAGTACACTCATTGCAGCAGACAATGTAACATACTGAATGACAACCATTGCCTTTATAAACATAAAAGTTTATACATGATACTGTTACAATCCCAAGGCCTCAAACATTAGCCTTAAGGGCATACCCCAACAGGTTCAATTGCAATCGGTTCAAAAGGATTTGGTACAAAGACCAAATCAAACCAAGCCAAGCCATGGTCTAAATCTTATATGAACCATGAAGGTTCAAGATCTAACCGTTCATCTCTAGATGCACTTGATCTCACCGATCTAGCATCAATACTCTCGATCGAAGCTTACCGATCTCAAGCCCTAATCAATCAAACAAGATCAGACCAGATCTCACTTACAATCAGAGTTTAAACTCCTTTAAACTGAACCAAAACAATTCAGTCCACACGATCTGACTTAAGTAAGCCATATCATCAAATTGTGCGACCCTGAGGGTTTCCTTTAAATGTCGGTAACGATAACTTACGTTATCACGATCAGTGAGGGGTATCTAGCAACACATCACTGTTTCCCGATATAAAGGAAAGAGTCTTCCAAGACTACACCCAAACCATAGCACAAGTGTGAATCCACTTCACTAGACATACATGTTTCCTTTGCCACTGGATGTTCTTATTGGACAAGCGTGTCAAGCTTGTAACTCCAATATGATGAGCATGATTAGATCAGATGAACATAGTCATCTGGGTATGGCCATACACTTTCTCAATCATCTCATCCAGGGGGCCCCTTTAGAACATCACACTCATAAACAAGGAGACGGCAATCCTTTATCTATCACTAGTGTCCTAACCTGACTCATGATCATTATCCAAGATAGTCTATAACCATTATGTTTCAAATGATATTGAACTACCTCAAAACAATGACAATCATCATTTAGAAACACAAGTGATCTCAAGTCAGAGGAAATATGCCACTTGTTCACATACAAGGATTATTCACATTGTGACAAGCAATTGAACATCCTAGTAGGGTCTGTCCAGTACATCCAATGTACCTATGAGTCTACATCTTATTCCATGCTCGAAGCATCCTATAAGATTAGAACACATATTAGTCTCAATCATATCAAGGCTGTCTCATGTTCACCAAGATATCTCGACTAAGGACTTGACTGCATGTCAGCCAAGCTGAACAGCATTGAGACATTATTCAGAAGTATACATATGACAGCAGATAATGCAACAACATGAATAACAACCATTGCCTTTATAAACATGAAGTTTATACATGATACTGATACAATCCCGAGGCCTCAAACATTAGCCTTAAGGGCATACCCCAACACCAACAACATGCGCCAATGTAAAGCATACATGTATATTCCCATGATATTTAGATCTATTCTTAAGCGCAAATAAGGATCACACATGAAGATCAAGCAATCATATGAACATACACAAAACCCATGCTCTGATACCAATTGTAAGTCCCATATTGGGGAGGGGGCGAAACCCTAATAGGCGCATAATAAAATTTTGCAAAGCGGAAGCAAGGGTTTCTAAAAGAATCGCATGCATGTCATATGATCAACTTCTTAAAACTTGTATACAGAAGAAAATTCATACCGATGCCATTTATTGGATGGCGTCTTGGAAGCAGAGAACAAAGTGGTTCTCCTCCAAAGCGTGCGCACACAAGGTGATAGATCGCCTACTTTCTTGTTGCTCCTTGTGCTAGCAAGGATCCAAGATCTCCTGATCGAATGAAGGGAGAAGAGATGATCTTTCTTGCTTGGTCGAATCCTTCTCTTGTCGTCAACACTCACCACACGAGAGTGAGTCGTCGTGAGCAATAAGGGGGCGAGAGGCGAGAATAGGGAGACCTATTCGAACGTGAGGCGTGGTCTCATTTTGAGATCATGGCTTCTAAAAATAGCAAGCCACCACATGCGATCATGTGTTCACACCAAGTGAACGATCGCAATTTGCTCTCCCCTTGAACCATGCGCTCACTTGATGAGCCGGTTCATTTCATTTGGTTCAAGGACCAAACTAAGCCAAGCCTTGATCCAGATCACATTAAACCAAAAGGCTCAAGATCTGACCATTCATCTCTTGATGCTCTTGATCTCACCGATCTAGCATCCAATCTCTCGATCAAAGCTTACCGATCTCAAGCCCTAATCAATCAAACATGATCAGACCAGATCTCACTTACAATCAGAGTTTAAATCCCTTTAAACTGAACCAAAACAATTCAGTCCACACAATCTGACATAAGTAAGCCATATCATCAAATTGTGCGACCCTAAGGGTTTCCTTTAAATGTCGGTAACGATAACTTACGTTATCACGATCAGTGAGGGGTATCTAGCAACACATCACTGTCTCCTGATATAAAGGAAAGAGTCTTCTAAGACTACACCCAAACCACAGCACAAGTGTGAACCCAAGTCACTTGACATATGTGTTTCCTTTGCCACTGGATGTTCTTATTGGACAAGCGTGTCAAGCCTGTAATTCCAATATGATGAGAATGATTAGATCAGATGAACATAGTCATCTGGGTATGGCCATACACTTTCTCAATCATCTCATACAGGGGGCCCCTATAGAACATCACACTCCAATCAAGGAGACGGCAATCCTATATCTATCACTAGTGCCCTAACATGACTCATGCTCATTATCCAAGATAGTCTATAACCATTATGTTTCAAATGATATTGAACGACCTCAAAACAATGCCAATCACCATTTAGAAACACAAGTGATCTCAAGTCAGAGGAAATATGCCACTTGTTTGCATATAAGGATTATTCACATTGTGACAAGCAATCGAATATCCTAAGTAGGGTATGTCCAGTACATCCAATGTACCCATGAGTCTACATCTTATTCCATGCTCGAAGCATCCTATAAGATTAGAACACATATTAGTCTCAATCATATCAAGGCTGTCTCATGTTCACCAAGATATCTCGACTAAGGACAAAACTGCATGTCAGCCAAGCTGAACAGCATTGAGACATTATTCAGAAGTATACATATTGCAGCAGATGATGTAACAACCTGAATAACAACCATTGCCTTTATAAACATAGAGTTTATACATGATACTGATATAATCCCAAGGCCTCAAACATTAGCCTTAAGGGCATACCCCAACAACATATAGATAGAAAATGAAGATATTGAAGTTCTAACTAATTCTTGACCCCAAAGAGAGTGAGGTGTTCTACAGCTATGGTAGCAATAGATGCTCGAACTAGTAGGTCAATCTCTCTGCATCAGCATTGCCCTATTTCTGTTGAGCACCAAGACACTTTTGCAAGTATTAGTCTCATCATGCGGTACGACATACCCATGTGTCAGAAATAGATAACTAGACTTTGGTAACATAATTACCTAAGCCAGAAGACAAAGGGCTATTTCTCTTCTCCTTGTTTTGAGGTTGCTAGCAAACATTCTAGAGCACCTATCTCCTGCACCCTTTTTCATCTTTAATGCGTCAGACAAGCCCTAAGGCTTTCCTTTGCATTGTAGGACTACTTTAGAGGTTATGGCTTTCTATTCTAGCTTGTCCCTTAAAGAGCTATTTTAGAATATCCAAAATATGATCAGCTCAACATGTTGCTTTCGCAACACAGGCGACATGCTAGCTTTAGACAAGCTACCCCATAAGTATCCTCTTCGGCCAACAAGGCTGTAGATGAGATGGGTTCAGGAAATGGCTACTCAAAGAGACACAGCTTTTCCTCGAGCTTGAGGACAATCCTCAAGTACGGTACCAATCCTCGAAGTTGGTTCCAACCAACTTCTCCTTCCTCAAGAAGGAATGGAATGATAGTCTACTATCATTATTGCTTGTAGTTGCCATCTACAACAAAGATAAGAGCAGATTAGTATCACAATTCAATCAATTATTCTAACCTTTTATAAATGATTGTTTCTCACTATTTTATTCGAATTGATAATCCTCAAAAATCGATCGAGAAGTCGCCCGACTTCCTTAGTGAGATGAGATCCTCATTTCGTACACGGCCTTGCGTCCCACGAGGGTGGGATGTACTGCACACGATGATGCATGCTTCCTGAGGTAGGCTCCTCCTAGGGTTCGGCCAAACATCAATGTGCCACCTCCTCTAGGTATCTCACCTCTTCGCTTGATACATCACATCCCTTGCAAGGTGCGCCACAAAGAGCCCATTGCATGGATGTGCCATCAAGTATCCTTGGTGCTCAATCTTCCTTCATCAGCACATGAACTTAAGAAGCATCCAAAGGACCTTCAAGTTCTTGGCTAATGATAGAAGATCAGCCCCTTTGCAAGCTTGGAGTGCCAATCCTCTTCCTCAACCCATGAACCTCAATATGCGCCACCTAGGAAACCTAGGATGCACCATGGTTCAGTTATGGAATAAGATAAGCCCCCTTAGGTTGCTTTTCTTTCATCATCAGCCCTTGAACCCATGCATGCGCCACTAGGAGACCTAGAAGCCATGAGGGTTCGGTTGAGGATGAAGGTTAGCCCCCTTACTTGACTAGGTTGCACCATCACCTTATCCAACCATCATCCCATAAGTAAACCATCTAGGTAACTCTAGAAGCCACTCAAGGTTAGGTCAAAGAAGGGTATGCGCCACCTTGGGAGGTGAGGTGTGCCAACCCTAACCCTAGCCGCCAACCCCCATTGGATGCGCCTCCAGGTAACCCTGAAAACCACCCTAGGGTTCGACTAGGTCATGGGTTGCGCCACCCTGAGAGATGCGCAAAGGAGAGAGAAGAAAATGCCACGATATGTCATCAAAGCCTTCGATTCGATTTACAATGTAGAATTGAAATACAAAATTGAAAGTTGGCACGCAGGCCTCACATTGATACACCACAGGCATGGCAATAGGGGTTGACTTTGATCACAACATAAATGCATAAATCAATTACTCATGCAATTCTACATGCTATGAAAAATCAACAAGTAATCACTTTTAATTTTTCACAAAACCCTTTCAATTAATTTTTAGCGACTCTATATCATCCTTCTATATTGTCTCGCCCCTCTCAGGAGTCTACAAAGGGTAGCCGCCCCTTGCAATCCTTACCCCATTGATGCAGGAGCATCTCATTGAAGATCTCCAATTTTGGAATTTGATACATTTTGAACTTGTTTAATTTCCGTTTTGAACTTGTTAAATTCTACATTGTAATGTTATTATAAACGCTCTTTTATTTTCAGCACTTGATGTTAGCTAGGACTAGACTAGGATTTATTTTATGAAGTCTTTATTTTATTTTGTAGTTGATGTAATAGGGTGTTGTAGCCTAGGTCTATATCACCTGTAATGCACCTAAATGGCACCAATGTTTCCCAATGTTCATGACAATCTCGCAAGCAAGCTTCAGCATCAAATCAGGAAGTCAATACCAACCAAAAAGGTTTCACATTTCCGGCCAGCATCATCACACTCAAGCTACATCCAATATTCTGATCACAGCTAGCCAAGTCAACACCGACAGCAAAATCACTTACAGCCACATCAATATCATCCAAGGAGTCAATGATAGTCTACCATTCTGCACCAACCCAACACATTAGCAGCCAGCCTCTAAATACAGCTCAAGCCATTCACGTACTCAGCCATCAAATACCAATGCCACGTCAAGAAATCCAAGCATGCGCAAGAGACTTTTCCAGCTCAGATTTGTACCGCCCACAACTGCCAATCAAAACCAAGTTGAAGCCAAATTCTGGTAATGAAGAAGGAATGCCAAGAGTCACTTCAAAATTGTAACGTTGGAAAGAAAGGTTTAAAGTCCATGTAGTTTCTCACTTGCTCTAAGTTGATGAATTTTGAAGAAAATATCTTGAGTTAGCGGATGCTACTTGTGAGGGAGTGCCGAAAGGCCCCTTGTGTGTGTTGAGGGTGAGCCAGAAGTCCCCTTGTTGAGGGTGCGCCAGAAGGCCCCTCCTTCTCTTCCCTCTGTCATGCTTCCATCCTGTGTTCATTGAATCTGTTGGGGTATGCCCTTAAGGCTAATGTTTGAGGCCTTGGGATTGTATAAGTATCATGTAATAAACTCTTAAGTTTATAATAAGGCATGGTTGTTATTCAGGTTGTTACCTTGTCTGCTGTAATAAGTGTACTTCTGAATAATGTCTCAAAGCTGTTCAGCTAGGCTGACAGGCTATAAGTCCTTAGTCGAGATATCTTGGTGAACATGAGACAGCCTTGATATGATGGAGACTAATATGAGTGCTAATCTTATAGGATGCTTCGAGCATGGAATAAGATGTAGACTCATGGGTACATTGGATGTACTGGACAGACCCTACTGGGATATTGCATTGCTTGTCACAATGTGAATGATCCCTGTAAGCAGCAAGTGGCACATGTCCTTTGACTTGAGATCACTTGTGTTTCTAAATGATGATTGTCATTGTTTTGAGGTAGTTCAATATCATTTGAAATATAATGATTATAGACTATCTTGGATGGTGAGCTTGAATCAGGTTAGGGCACTAGTGATAGATAAAGGATTGCCGTCTCCTTGTTTAAGGAGTGTGATGTTCTAAAGGCCCCCCTATATGAGATGATTGAGGTAGTGTATGGCCATACCCAGATGACTATGTGCATCTGATCTAATCATGCTCATCGTATTGGAGTTACAAGCTTGACATGCTTGTCCAATAAGAACATCCAGTGGCAAAGGACATATGTGTGCCTTGTGAGTTTTGATTCACACTTGTGTCATGGTTTGGGTGTAGTCTTGGAAGACTATTTCCTTTATATCGGGAGACAGTGATGTGTTGCTAGATACCCCTCACTGATCGTGATAACGTAAGTTGTCGTTACCGACATTTAAAGGAAACCCTTAGGGTCGCACAATTTGATGATATGGCTTTCTTGAGTCAGATCGTGTGGACTGAATTGTATGGGTTCAGTTTAAAGGGGTTTAATCTCTGATTGCAAGTGAGATCTAGCCTGATCATGTTTGATTGATTAGGGCTTTAGATCGGTAAGCTTCGATCGAGAGAGATGATGCTAGATCGGTGAGATCAGGAGCATCAGGAGATGAACGGCTAGATCATGAGCCATTTGGTTCATAGAGGGTCTAGACCATGCCTTGGCTTGGCTTGGTTTGAGTTTGGTCTTTGGGCCAAATCGAATTGAACCAAAGCATGAACCGGTTCACTAGGTGAACGCATGGTTCATCAAGAGGGGCGTTTTGGCGTTGGAGAGTGGCTTCATGACTTTCCATTTTGGGAAGTCATGTAACGTCATTTGTCTTGATGTCGCCGAAGTGCATTTGCTCTCTTGTCTTTGCGTTTTGTTTTTGAGAAAAAGAGAGCTTGCTTGCCATCTCGTGTGGAAGGAAGTGGACGACAAGAACAAGCGCTCGGCCAAGGAAACTTCTCCATCATCCTAACATTCGATCAAGGACACCTTGCGCATCCTTGCTAGCACAAGGAGATCCAAGGAGAAGCCATCTTTTCTTGTGTGTGATTATCTTCGGAGAAGGGGCACTTGCGCCTTTGCTTCCAAAACTCCATCTAAACCGAGATGGCTATGGTATGAGTCTCAACTTCACCAAGTTGAACATATGTTTATGCTAAGATTCTTGAAAACCTTTTGCTTCCGCTTGCAATGGTGATGCGCCACCCCTTTAAGGTTTTCGCCCCCCTCTTGAAAGGGATTTTGTTTACTTGCGCTCCCCATGAAGGGGACACTTCAATTGGTATCAGAGCGCCGGTTGAAGCATAATCATATGATTGCTTGATATACTATGTGATCCATGTTTGCGCATCTACATGTATGTTGATCTTGTTTGACATATGTTATCTCTTCATGCGAGTATGCAAGATAATAGTATGTTTATATTTGCGCATGTATGAGAGTTATGTTGATTGGCGCATATATGTTGGTTGCGGTTATACCATGTTGTTGTTGTTTTTCTAAAACCTAAATGACATGCGCGCCCAACTAGATCTAAGATGTACCTATTGTAAACCCTTAGATGGGTTGATGGGGTTGAAAGCTTCATCTAGAATGGATCAAACTAGTCTGATCAGACCATCTGACAGCCTAGATGGGTTGACCAGATAGCACCTGTGCGCAAGCACGAGGTGGCTATAGGTCGACTGCATCCAAGGCGTGTAGCGAGGTCTGATTGAGACAACTTCTGAACACACTTGAGTTAGGCCCGGGGTCACACCCGCTTGCCAAAACTCATGAGGGTGGTTCAGCCCTTGGCGCATGCATGGTTGACCATCAGGTCAACTCGGGTCAGTTAGGACTCGGTGCATGCAAGGGAAAAGGATCTATCTAGATGGATGAGTGGATCCCTATCAATGGACCATTGTAAGGTTGTAGGGCACATAAGGAAATTAAAAGTGATGCCTATGGGGTTTTCAAAATTTTAATTTCTTGATTGGATCACATGATGATTGAAACCATATGCTTGTTTATTTACTCTTATGTGGGTTGCCCTATTGTGTGCTGTGCTGGGGCCTGTGAGCCTGGATTTAAAGTTGTAAATTAATTTGTGATCTGCGAATCACATTGTACTTAATTTATAATGTATTGTTGACCTGCGAGTCAACCTTGTCTAGATAGATCAAAAATGTATTTTGATTAGACAAGAGCACAAAGGCACACATCCAAGAGGAGCATTCACCTGGTGGCGCACCTGAGGTGCTCTTGGCGCTAGAGCCCTAGGTTGGACCAGATGTGAGGCCAAGGAGCTCAAGTGAAGACTTAAGTAAAATTAAGGTCTTACTAGGGTTCATGGGCTTTTACCACATAAGATCATGCTTTCTACTTATTGCTAATAATTAGAATTGCATGTTTAAGTTTATCTTCTGCTATAGCCATAGGACATGCCTGATAGTAAGAAGATAAAAGACCGTTAAAATCCAACGCTAATATATCAAGCTCGTAAGCCTTCTGACGCGAAACCTCACCGTTCTGACTATCGTTGGAGCCGTGTTGAACCCACTCAGTGGGCACGTCCATCTATCTTCAGACGGTGCTGGATTACACCTGCGTGTTACAGAGCAGGGATTTATCCCTTCTCGTTGCTCAGCATAGCACGTGGTGGTCCAGGGAGTAGGTCAGGTCAGCTTGACCATGTAGACTACATATGTGGCGCATATGGTAGCACATGGAGGCAGCCATCTCTGGGATCAGAGACTGTGTTGTACCAACTCAGTTGGCACAGTCTGCTGGATTGCCAAGATGAAGGGGAATCGCACGGGTTGGGCGATTGGCTGGGACAGCCTACCAGAAATTAGTGCTTGTCATCTCTGTGCATCTTATCTCGCTTGAGCGGGACGCGGAGACCAAGTATGAAATCTGGATCCCATCTCACTAAAAGAGTGTTACTCTTTCGGACTGTTTACTGGATTTTTCAGTCAGACAAAATAGTGAGAAAAGAATCTTTCTTAAGTCCTGGATTGATTCTGAAACATTGATACTGACCTTGCTGTTCTTGCCTGTTGTAGATTCCTGCAGCAACGAACACCATGAGCTTCAATGTGCGATCCCTACTGGAAAGGGAGAAGTTTGCTGGGCCGAACTTCTCTGACTGGTTCGGACACCTTAAGATTGTTCTTAAGGCAGAGAGGAAACTGTATGTCCTCGAGACGGCGATACCGCCGCAGCCCGCTCCGAACGCCGCAAGGGCGGTTCGGGATGCCTACGAAAAGCACGTCAATGATAGCATTGATGTCGCTTGCCTGATGCTAGCGTCTATGACGCCACCGCTGCAGCGTCAGCATGAGGATATGTCGGCTATAGAAATTATAGCGAACCTCAAGATGCTGTATGCTGCACAGGCGAGGACTGAGCGCTATAATCTGACGAAGCTCTTCTTTCAGAGCAAACTGGCTGAGGGGAGCCCAGTGGGAGCTCATGTGCTCAAGATGATTGGGCACAAGGAGGCTCTAGAGAAACTGGGGCATACCGTCAACCAGGAGCTTGCTGTGGACATTATTCTACAGTCTCTTCCGCCTTCTTTCGATGCGTTCATCATTAATTTTAATATGAACAAAATCGATTGTACGCCGGCAGAGCTGCTGAATATGCTCTTGACAACTGAGGAAACTCTGAAGGGTAAGCCTTCAACCTCTGTCTTAATGGTTCCTTCAAGGAACAAGAAGAAGGGGAAGAAGGGCAAGACCCCTGTCAAGAATTACAGCAAGGCCCTGAAACAGAAGGTGAAGCGGTCGAAGGACAACAGGTGTTTCCACTGTGGCCAGCTGGGTCACTGGAAAAAGGACTGTAAAGCGCTCCAAGGAGATAAGAGGGGAAGCATCGCTTCTGGCTCAGGTATATATGTGACTGAGGTCATGTTATCTTCTTCTACCATTTCATGGGTGTTGGACACCGCATGTGGAGTTCACATTTGTTCAAATGTGCAGGAACTCAAGAGAAGAAGGCAGGTGGGACAGCATGAGGTAGACCTACGAGTTGGAAATGGGGCACGGGTTGCTGCTGTTGCTGTAGGAGACTATTTCATTACTTTACCATCTGGCATTGTATTAGAATTGAACAATTGTTATTTTGTACCAAGTATCACCAAGAATATTATCTCCATTCCTGCTCTAGTCAGGAAAGGATTTGCCTTTGAATGCAAGATTTCAAAGTGTGTTTTAACTTTTGATAATATTGTGTATGCGACTGGTTCAATTAACAATGGGTTATACATGTTGGACATGGAAAATTCTATACAAAACATTGATAATAAGAAAGCCAAGTATGCTGATGACAGCACCTTGCTATGGCATAGTCGTTTAGGCCATATAAACGAGAAGCGCATTAAGCGGTTGCATGATCATGGACTGCTGGGATCATTCTCCTATGAGGAGATTGATACATGCAAAGCTTGTTTGATGGGTAAAATGATGAAGTCTCCTTTTCTTCACAAAGGGCAAAGGACTTCAGGTTTACTGGACCTTATACACAGTGATGTGTGTGGGCCATTTAGTAAACATGCCAGAGGTGGCTATCAGTACTTCATTACCTTTACTGATGATTTCAGTAGGTATGGGTATGTCTATTTAATGAGACATAAAAGTGAATCTTTTGACAAGTTCAAAGAGTTCAAAAATGAAGTACAAAATCAGCTAGGCCGAAATATCAAGGCACTTCGTTCTGATCGAGGTGGTGAATACCTGAGTCATGCGTTTACTGACTATCTGAAGGAGTGTGGGATTATCTCACAGCTCACTCCGCCAGGAACACCGCAGTGGAATGGTGTGTCCGAGAGGAGAAATAGAACGTTACTTGATATGGTTCGTTCTATGATGAGTCAGGCTACTCTTCCATATTCCTTTTGGGGTTTTGCACTGGAAACAGCTGCAAAGGTACTAAACCGAGTGCCATCCAAGGCAGTTTCAAAGACGCCATATGAGTTATGGTATGGGAAACAGCCTAGCTTGACATTTATCAGGATCTGGGGTTGCGAGGCTTATGTCAAAAAGCTCGCCTCTGGGAAACTGGAAAGCAGATCTGAGAAATGTATCTTTGTCGGTTACCCTAAGGAAACTAAGGGTTATTATTTCTACGATCCCAAAGAGAACAAGGTTTTTGTTGCTCGGACGGCCATATTTCTTGAGAAGGAGTTTCTTCTGCAAGAGGCCAGTGGGAGAGAAATAAAGCTGGATGAGATTCCATAGGAAGGACAAAGTAGTCAAGCAGAGTTGGATGAGCCTGAGCCGGTAGATCAGGTTATTGAACAACCTGAGGCTCAGATATCACGGGAACCGCGAAGATCGGGTAGGATCCGTCGACAGCCTGAGCGCTATGACGGAGTCTACATCATTGATAATGATGAACCCCTAACTTATGCGGATGCGGTCAGTGGACCGGAGTCAGCTAGATGGCTTGATGCTATGCGAGCCGAGATGGACTCCATGTCAGATAACCAAGTCTGGGATTTGGTTGATCCGCCTCCGGGAGTAATCCCTATAGGCTGTAAATGGATCTTCAAGAAGAAGATTGACATGGATGGTAACGTGGTTACCTATAAAGGCAGACTAGTTGCGAAAGGTTTCAAACAAATCTACGGGATAGATTATGATGAAACTTTCTCTCCTGTAGCCATGTTTAAGTCTATTCGGATTCTTTTCGCGATAGCAGCATATTACGACTATGAGATCTGGCAGATGGATGTGAAAACAGCTTTCCTTAATGGAAATCTGGATGAGGATGTGTATATGACACAACCTGAGGGTTTCACTAATCCAGCAGATCGTCATAAAATATGCAAGTTAAAGAAGTCCATTTATGGACTTAAACAAGCATCAAGAAGCTGGAACATTCGTTTTGATGAATCAATCTCTGAGTTTGGTTTCATCAAGAACGAGGATGACCCGTGTGTATATAAGAGGTTTAGTGGGAGCGTGATTACATTCCTAATCCTCTACGTCGATGATATCTTGATCATTGGAAATGATATTCCTGAACTGCATGCTGTTAAAGCATGGTTAGGAAAATGTTTCCAGATGAAAGATTTAGGAGAAGCAGCCTATGTACTAGGTGTGAAGATCTACAGGGATAGATCTAAGAGGCTTCTCGGGCTGTGCCAGAGTACTTACATCGATAAGGTCCTGGAGAGATTCCATTTAGAGAATTCTAAACGTGGATATCTTCCAGTCAGACATGGTCTGAATCTTTCGAAGAGTCAGTGTCCACAAACACAGACTGAGAAAGATGAAATGGACAATACGCCTTATGCTTCGGCTATTGGGTCCATTATGTATGCGATGTTGTGTACTCGCCCAGACGTCGCTTACGGGTTAAGCGTGACCAGTCGATTCCAAAGTAATCCAGGTTTGGCGCACTGGATTGCGGTCAAGAACATCTTAAAATATCTGCGGAGGACCAAAGATATGTTCTTGATATATGGTGGTCAGGAAGAACTCAGTATAGAGGGATATACTGACGCTTCGTTCCAGTCGGACCAGGATGATTTCCGATCGCAATCAGGCTATGTTTTTAGCTTGAATGGTGGAGCAGTGGTGTGGAAGAGTTTCAAACAGTCTACTGTTGCTGATTCCACAACTGAAGCCGAGTATGTTGCAGCCTCGGAAGCATCCAAGGAGGCAGTGTGGATTCGTAAGTTCGTGAGAGAACTTGGTGTCGTTCCTTCGAGTGCTGATCCTTTGGTTATCTTCTGTGATAACACTGGAGCAATCGCACAAGCAAAGGAACCACGGTCGCACCAGAAGTCCAAGCACATACAGAGACGGTTTCACTTGATCCGGGAGATCATTGATCGAGGCGAGATCAAGATTTGCAAGGTTCATACAGATGACAATCTGGCAGACCCGCTTACCAAGCCTCTGGCGCAGCAGAAGCATGAGAAGCACTGTAATAATATGGGTTTGAGATTTCTCAACCATTAGATTAAGTGCAAGTGGGAGATTGTTGGGGTATGCCCTTAAGGCTAATGTTTGAGGCCTTGGGATTGTATAAGTATCATGTAATAAACTCTTAAGTTTATAATAAGGCATGGTTGTTATTCAGGTTGTTACCTTGTCTGCTGTAATAAGTGTACTTCTGAATAATGTCTCAAAGCTGTTCAGCTAGGCTGACAGGCTATAAGTCCTTAGTCGAGATATCTTGGTGAACATGAGACAGCCTTGATATGATGGAGACTAATATGAGTGCTAATCTTATAGGATGCTTCGAGCATGGAATAAGATGTAGACTCATGGGTACATTGGATGTACTGGACAGACCCTACTGGGATATTGCATTGCTTGTCACAATGTGAATGATCCCTGTAAGCAGCAAGTGGCACATGTCCTTTGACTTGAGATCACTTGTGTTTCTAAATGATGATTGTCATTGTTTTGAGGTAGTTCAATATCATTTGAAATATAATGATTATAGACTATCTTGGATGGTGAGCTTGAATCAGGTTAGGGCACTAGTGATAGATAAAGGATTGCCGTCTCCTTGTTTAAGGAGTGTGATGTTCTAAAGGCCCCCCTATATGAGATGATTGAGGTAGTGTATGGCCATACCCAGATGACTATGTGCATCTGATCTAATCATGCTCATCGTATTGGAGTTACAAGCTTGACATGCTTGTCCAATAAGAACATCCAGTGGCAAAGGACATATGTGTGCCTTGTGAGTTTTGATTCACACTTGTGTCATGGTTTGGGTGTAGTCTTGGAAGACTATTTCCTTTATATCGGGAGACAGTGATGTGTTGCTAGATACCCCTCACTGATCGTGATAACGTAAGTTGTCGTTACCGACATTTAAAGGAAACCCTTAGGGTCGCACAATTTGATGATATGGCTTTCTTGAGTCAGATCGTGTGGACTGAATTGTATGGGTTCAGTTAAAGGGGTTTAATCTCTGATTGCAAGTGAGATCTAGCCTGATCATGTTTGATTGATTAGGGCTTTAGATCGGTAAGCTTCGATCGAGAGAGATGATGCTAGATCGGTGAGATCAGGAGCATCAGGAGATGAACGGCTAGATCATGAGCCATTTGGTTCATAGAGGGTCTAGACCATGCCTTGGCTTGGCTTGGTTTGAGTTTGGTCTTTGGGCCAAATCGAATTGAACCAAAGCATGAACCGGTTCACTAGGTGAACGCATGGTTCATCAAGAGGGGCGTTTTGGCGTTGGAGAGTGGCTTCATGACTTTCCATTTTGGGAAGTCATGTAACGTCATTTGTCTTGATGTCGCCGAAGTGCATTTGCTCTCTTGTCTTTGCGTTTTGTTTTTGAGAAAAAGAGAGCTTGCTTGCCATCTCGTGTGGAAGGAAGTGGACGACAAGAACAAGCGCTCGGCCAAGGAAACTTCTCCATCATCCTAACATTCGATCAAGGACACCTTGCGCATCCTTGCTAGCACAAGGAGATCCAAGGAGAAGCCATCTTCTCTTGTGTGTGATTATCTTCGGAGAAGGGGCACTTGCGCCTTTGCTTCCAAAACTCCATCTAAACCGAGATGGCTATGGTATGAGTCTCAACTTCACCAAGTTGAACATATGTTTATGCTAAGATTCTTGAAAACCTTTTGCTTCCGCTTGCAATGGTGATGCGCCACCCCTTTAAGGTTTTCGCCCCCCTCTTGAAAGGGATTTTGTTTACTTGCGCTCCCCCATGAAGGGGACACTTCAGAATCTTCATCACCATCCACCCTTGCTGACAAGTTTCCCGTGAGTGTCCCTGGTTGACGTTCAGCGTGAGGATCTTTGAAGTTTTGAAGCTCAGAGGAACTTTGAAGCAATTAGCTGGAGCTGAATCAAGGCTTGCTCAAGACTGAATCGAAGACCTTGATACAAGGTTCAAGAAAAGGTTCCAGCCCCCTTCCCACAAGGGGGCCTCAGGTGTCCTCTAACCGAATAGCATATCTCCTCTAGGACTGCATGCTTAAAGTTTTATTACCATTGATATCTTGTATCAACGCATAACCAAACACCATTAAAAGAGCTACACACCTAAGGAGATTCTAGGGCCAAAATTTGTTTTACATCAGTGGTATCAGAGCAGCCCTTAAGTGCTCTTAGTTTTTTTGTTTTCACATGATCTAAGTTTATCTTATGAAACCTGCTTACATCCCATTTTGCATGACTGAAATCCCTGCTTTCTGAAACTTTCCTCTACTATGTTGTGTAGCCGACCTGTTAATCTTTCTGTCTTGGTTGCCTTTTTATGGTTAGCATATTTTTGAGTAGAACGTGGTATCGTGAGCTTGCTGCAAAAATCTGTCCGCCAACTGCTTGCTGAATTTACTATTTCTTACCGTGGTATTGAATCACTCTTGCATTTTTCTGTTTTTCAGGAGTTTTGCTATATTAGCATCTGAAGTAGACAATGATATTATCTGCCCTGCCAAACAATCATTATACTTGAAATTTTAGTCCGATACTAGCAATCTGAGTTTGATCATCACTGAACTTTTTTTTAGTACTGTAGCTTACCGGCTGATTTCCTGCAACTTATTGCTACTTTATACTGCATGATATTTGATTGCTGCCATCTTTAATAGCTGCTATAACTTGCATCCCTAAGGGTGACTTAATGGATCTTGACTAAGGTCAGCATATAAGGTAGAAAAATCAGGACATTCAAAATAAGCATCTTTCATGGAATCAAAGCAAGTAACTTCAACATGCATTTTGTTCAAAAGTAAAGTTACTCTACTGAGGGCATCTGCTACTTTATTCTCAGATCCTGATTTATGTCTAAGCACAAAAGTGTATTGTTGTAAATATTCGACCCACTTAGCATGCCTTGAGTTTAACTTCCTCTAAGCACTTAGATAGGAGAGGGCCTGGTGGTCACTATTAAGAGTAAACTCCCTATGGATGAGATAATGTCTCCAATACCTTAGAGCCTAAACTACAGCATAAAACTCTTTGTCATAGGTAGAGTATTTTTGTTTTGCCTCGTTGAGTTTTTCACTAAAGAAGGCTATGGGATGACCTTCTTGGCTTAGGGTTCCCCTTATGCCAACTCCAGAGGCGTCACAATCTACCTCAAAGACTTTATTGAAGTCAGGAAGTCTAAGGACTGGGGCAGTGGTCATCTTATCCTTAAGTTCCTGGAAGGCTTTGCTAGCAGATTTAGTCCAGGAGAATTCACCTTGTTTTAGGCAACTAGTGATAGGTGCCACTATAGAGCTGAAGTTCCTTATGAATCTCCTATAGAAGGTAGCTAGGCCATGGAAGCTTCTGACTTCAGTGATGGTCTTAGGTTCAGGCCAGTCTATGATGGCTTGGATCTTGGATGGGTCGGCTTGAAGGCCATATGCTCAGACACTATGAATCCTAAGAAGATCACACTACGGGACAAAAAGGAGCACTTCTTGAGATTGATATAGAGTTGCTCTTCCTTAAGAAGGTCAAGGGTCTTCCTAAGGTGCTCTAGGTGTTCCTCTTTAGTCTTACTATAGATGAGGATATGATCAAAGTAGACTACCAGGAATCTTCCAATGAAAGGCTTTAAGACTTGGGTCATGAGTCTCATGAATGTGGAAGGAGCATTAGTCAAGCCAAAAGGCATGACTAACCATTCATAGAGACCATCCTTGGTCTTGAAAGCTGTCTTCCATTCATCACCTAGCCTTATCCTGACCTAGTGGTATCCACTTCTTAAGTCAAGCTTGCTAAACCACTTAGAGCCAACTAACATGTCTAGCAGGTCATCAAGTCTAGGAATAGGAAACCTATACTTGACTGTGATTTTGTTTATGGCTCTACAGTCTATACACATGCGCCAACTGCCATCCTTTTTAGGGGTGAGCAGAGCAGGCACGGCGCATGGGCTAAGACTTTCTCTGATGTGTCCTTTCTCTAATAGGTCATCTACTTGCCTCTTAAGTTCTTGATGCTCAGTGGGGTTCATCATATAGTGGGGCAGATTGGGTAGGGTTGAACCTGGGACAAGATCTATTGCATGTTGGATGTCCCTAAGAGGTGGAAGTCCTGTGGGTAGTTCTTCTGGGGTAAGCTCACTATATTGTTCTAAGAGGGCTTCTACTTTAGGGGGTGGCTTACTTTCTTCTTCTTGGTTGACTTCCTTGAGGACTAAGGTAAATAAAGGTTGATCAGGCCTATAATCCTTAGGTCTCATGAGCTGAAGGGTTGGTTGTATGGTTTTGGTCTCTTCTATTTTTCTCTTATTGGTTGAGGCTTTAAGCTCTCTTGGCATAGAAGGTTTCAGTTTGATCTTTTGACCTGAATGACTAAAGACATAGGTATTAGTCCGACCGTAGTGGACTACATCCATGTCATATAGCCATGGTTTGCCTAGAAGGACTTGAACGACGTCCATAGTGATGACGTCACACCAAATTTGTCCTTCATAGGTACCAAAATGTAAGGGAACTAGACTCCTATGGGTTACTGGCACACTAGACTGGTTGACCCAGGAGATGTTATAAGGGGTTGGGTGAGCTTCTATCTTAAGTTTAAACTTGGTAACAGCAGAGTGGGAGACAGCATTGAGACTACTACCCCCATCTATCACTACTTTGCACATGTTTCCATTGCATTTCATGTAAGTATGGAAGATACTAGTTCTTCGCCAATCATCCGTGGGTGAGGGTTTGATCAGGGTACACCTAACAACTCCTAAGGTGTTTTGGGCAGGCTCCTCACTACTATCAAATTCATTGTCTTCTAGGATTTGGCAGTCAGAATCTGGGTCATTAATGTCTTCAAGTCTAGGGGTTTGGTTTTCCTCACCTAAGTATAAGACCCGTTTAGGACAGTCTTTCATATAGTGTCCATATTGTTGGCAACCATGGCATTTGACCCTAGATGGTTCTGGATAACTAGAGGGCTTGGGTTTAGGAGTACTAGAGCTTTGGGGTTGGGTTAGTCTAGGAGTTGGTCTAGAGGCACTAAACTCTTTCCTAAAGGCAACCTTAAGTTCTTGCTCAATCTCCTTGGCTCTAAGATGGGCAACCTCTATGGAGTCTATCTAGTAGTAGGTAAGGCCCTTTCTAATCTCAGATCGGAGACCATTTTTATACCTGCTAAGGGTGAATAGAGGGTTTTCTCCTGGGTTTCCCCTAAGGAGGAATTCCTCAAAGCTAGCAGTGTATTGATCAACAGTCGTAGATCCTTGGGTTAAGCTAGAGGCTTGGTCAAATAACTTACTCTGAAAATATGAGGGGACATATTTCAGTTTAAGTTGTTGGCGCATTTCTAGCCAAGTGTCTATGGGAGGTAGGTTGAGTCTCTCTTGGTTGTTCTCTATATTGGTCCAATACAACCTAGCATTTCCCTCAAGAAGGCACTTTGCAAGTCGGACTTTGCTGTGCTCAGGGATCATGCTCCACTCGAAATATTGCTCGAGCTTGGTTGTCCAATCCAAGAAGTCTCGGGGTTCTAAACAGCCATTGAAGGTTGGGGGATTGAGTTTGATGGCGCGGTGCACATCATTCTCCCTAAATCTGGGTTGAGGTGGGGTTTGAATAGGAGGTCCATTCCACATAGTTGGTTGGTGGGTTCCCGCATGGTTTGGATTGGGGTATCCATTCCATGTTGGTTGAGGATGGGTTCCTACATGGTTTGGATTAGGATATCCATTCCACATAGGTTGGGTGCCTGCACGGGTTGGGGTTTGATGCTCCTTCCACGCAAGTGGTTGTTGGGTGTCTACATGATGAGGGCTAGGTGGTTCACTAGCATGATTAGAAGACCTTTCCCTAAAATCATGGAACTCAGTGGTAAGTTGGTTAAGGCTTCGGGTAAGGGTCCCTATTTGCTCAGTCAAGAACTCAAACTTCTCATTCATGGCAGTATGATCCATTGTGGGATTTTGTTCCTGTTGTTGAGTTTTAGACCGAGTTTGCATGGGTGTTTTGAAAAATACAGGTTTTGAAAATAGAGCAAATGATAGATAAGTACGTAGTCAAGTTCTTTCAAACACCTAGTTCCAAAGACCGTTTAGAAGTAGAAAATTAAGTTTTAAGGCTTAAAAATCTAGTCTAAGAGCCTAGGCTCTGATACCAAGCTGCTGTAGGACGGGGAACTAAAGCATTCAAACGACGCCTTAGAAAACTAGTTTTGATAAATAGTTGGTTAGGGCTGTGCTTCCCGTTCTTCACCGGTCCTACTCTGATGGAAGGTGTAGGGTGGAGCTTACAAACATTCATAGAAAGATCCGTACAGGTCACGGATTTTAATACAAAATAAAGGTGGTCAAAGGGGAGGTTAAGCCTCACAAGTTCCTTTGCTAATCCTAAGTTATCTAGAGGGAGAGGGGAGGAGAAAGGAGGGAAACGCCCCTCCTAAATCCACACCAAGCGCAAGCTACAAAGTTAGAAAACCAAGGATTAGTGTAGGGAAATGTTCTTTAAGCAAAGGGAAGAAGCTAGAGAAAGAAACTTAGCCGCATTGGAGGAAGACTTCATGTTGCCGAAAGTGATGACTTCTTCTTCTTGCTCCAAACCGAGGATGTAGGAAGGCCTCCTTGAAGTTGTGCACTCAAGGAAGGGATGAAACCTTCTTAGGGGTTCGGTGGAAGAGTTGAGAAAGGATGGGAAATCGGCTATGGAAGAACTCTAACACAATTACTTAACCTAGGAAACTATTAGACAATATTATTTCATCCAAAGGTAGTCGAAATACAAGGTGGAGACTATGTTTTTATAGGCGAGATGGGGCTAGGGCAGGATAGTCATTAGCTTCCATGCGCCTATTACAAAGATGGATAGAGTTTGAATTACAAAATCAAGAGGATGTTGGCGCAAATCCTCTTTGGGAGCTTCCTTCTTTGGTGATCTTCTTTTGGCAACTCTTTAAATGCTTGGGCTGGTGAGAAAGGTGTCTTCTTTATCCTTTGGCGATATGCTTGTTGGCGCATGGATAAGGGATTCAAAATTTGAATCCTTTCCATGAGAGCATGGGCGGCAACAAGAGATGGTAACTTCTCATAAATGTCTTCATAAATGCCCTCCTTTGATTATGGATCTTGATGGATAATTCCTTTGATTTTGGATCTTAATGGATGAGGGATTTGAATTCATTCCTTGCTTGGACTAGTGGTTGGCACATATCTCTTGGATGGATGATGAGGTGGCTGATTGCTCTATTGGAGAGGCGCCCAACAAATATAGCAAGTGAGTTATTGCATGGCTTGAAGTGAGCTTGGGCTTTGAAGTCTTCTTTTCCTTTTCTGGAGCTGAACTTGATGAGTGGACCTTGAGTGACATTGAGCTGGAACTTGAGCTGCTCCTTACTTGAATGACCTGCCAAAATGATCCTAATGCATGCATGCACTACCCTACTATGATGCAAGAGTACATAAAGTTTCATGAATTACAATGCACTACCTACTACAAGTGATCTTGCCATAAATGACTACATGATGCATGGTTTTATTGAAAAGAAAATTACCCTAAATGCAATGCAAGAAAGGGGACTCTAAGGGAACCCATATCGAATAGGTACCCTAGGAGATAATGCATGACCAAATAAGGAAACTATAGGGTGCCCTAAGGCTTATTCAAAGCATGGTGCAAATAAGGAAAGAGGGTGGCCTAGGAGGGAAGTCCATATCTGATGGGCTTCCTCCTAACCCTTCCAGACCTTCTCGGGGCAGGGTTGGTCCCTCCATCATTTCTCCCCGGGTGGGAAGAATTCTCCTCCGGAGAATTATCCTTGTACCCTTGGAGTAATTCTGGAGCGGCCTGTGCCAATTCACTTTCGGGAAGCCAAGCCTCCTCACCCGATGTAAACTTAACACGATAAAATACTTGTACCTCGTCCGGGGTGAGTCGGGTCTGATCCTCAAGTATGCTCTGTGGCTCGAGCCTGTTAGTCAACTCCTCGATGAGTACTGGCTCCTCATAGTGTGTGAGATCCTCCACGTTGATAGTGGTGGGGATCCCTAAGTCTGGTGGCAGATCCAAGACGTAGGCGTTATCATTGATCTTTTCCACAATGGTAAAGGGTCCGAGTCCCTTTGCGTCCAACTTGCGGCCAGATCCATGGATGCGCTCCTTCCTGACCCGCAGTATAATCTGTTCACCTACAGAAAATTTCCTTTCTTGGCGTTTCTTGTTAGCACCCTTTCGATAGGAATTAACAGCATCAAGCATTTGGCAATATATTTCGTGATGCAAATGGGACATGTGAGTAGCAAAATCTTTAGCAGACATAGAAATATAAGAGTGCCTAGGTAAAGGAAATAAGTCAACAGGTTTTCTAGGCTGGTACCCTAAATTGGCTTGAAAGGGGGACAATCCTGTGGTTTTGTTGACAACACTATTGTAGGAGAACTCGGCAATGGGTAATAGCTTATCCCATGTGCCTGGGTGCTCTCCTACCAAACTCCTCAAAATACTCCCAAGTGTTCGATTGACCACTTCGGTCTGCCCATCCGTCTGAGGATGATAGGCCATGGAGAATTTGAGTTTGGTTCCCAACATAGCCCACAGGGTTTTCCAGAAATGTCCAACAAACCTGGAATCCCTATCAGAAACTATAGTCAGAGGGGTACCTCTATGTTTAACAACTTCTTTAAAGAATAACCTAGCTACATGTGATGCATCTGTAGTTTTGTAGCAAGGTATAAAGTGTGCCATCTTGGTAAACCTATCCACTACGACAAAAATAGAGTCATGTCTGGAGGGAGTCCTTGGTAAACCTAAGATGAAATCCATGCTAATGTCCTGCCAAGGTGCTTGAGGAATGGGTAGGGGTGTGTACAGACCAAAGTTATGTTTCTGAGTTTTTTTGGTCTGACAGGTCCTACAATGTTTAACAACCTTGGCCACATCCCTATAGAGGTTCGGCCAAAAGAACCGTTCCTCCACTAAGGCTTGAGTCTTGTCCCGGCCATGGTGCCCAGTAGACCCTCCTCCGTGGATCTCCCGAACAAGGAAGTCTCGGATTGAGGTCTTGGGGACGCACAACTTTGGCCCAAGAAACAAAAACCCATCCCTTAGAGTATAGAGGGGATGACTCAAGGGGTCTATGCTAAGCTCAGAATATATGCTAGAAAAATCAGGACATTCTAAATATTCATGCTTCATGCGATCAAATCCAACTACTTCAACAGATAATTTTTGCACAAGTAAAGTTACTCTACTTAAAGCATCAGCAACTTTATTTTCAATCCCAGATTTATGTTTCAAAACAAAGGTGTACTGTTGAAGGTATTCTACCCATTTAGCATGCCTAGCATTTAATTTCTTTTGAGCACTCAGAAAAGATAAAGCCTGGTGGTCACTATTCAAAATAAATTCATTGTGTATTAGGTAGTGTCTCCAGTGCCTTAAAGATTGAACTACAGCATAGAATTCCTTATCATAGGTGGTATATCTTTGTTTAGCCTCATTTAACTTCTCACTAAAGTAGGCTATGGGATGACCTTCCTGACTAAGGGTACCTCCTATTCCTACTCCTGAGGCATCACAGTCCACTATGAAAACTTTAGAGAAGTCAGGTAATCTTAGGACTGGGGCAGTGGTCATTCTAGCTTTAAGTTCCTCAAAAGCTCTACTAGCAGACTTAGGCCAACTGAACTCACCTAGTTTCATACAATTGGTTATAGGGGCTACTATTGATGTGGGGTGAAGACACGTGTTGTGCAAACCAGAACAAAGAGTATTTTTACCAGAATTCACTGTGTTAGGACAAGATCAGTGCGTCCTATTCGTGACAAATATGAAGAGTTCTGTGTTCGCAACCCCGTAAATTTCCTGCAAAGAGAAGACTAATCAAATTAGTTTAGGGAGCATAATCCGAAAACAAAGCAGGGAACAGAGGGAAATCTGGAAGCAGGGCTTGCGCCGATCAACGGCGCCGGTGCAGGGATTGCTCGTCAGAGTCATTGGAGATGAAGGAAGGACGAGATGGCTTTGGCGACGTCGGAGCTCCGACGAGGGGTGGCCGAGCAACGGAGCACTGGCAGAAGCGGAAAAGCGCCTGTTCGGTCGGAACAGGGGAGGTGCGCAGGTGGAACATAGGTCGTCGCCGGGCAACCGGTGGTGCACGAACTCGGAACCTGCTGCTGCTGGAGGATGGTGTCGCTGACGAGAGGACGTGGCCGGAGCTTGGAGATGAAAGATGGCCGGACGGGGGAGATCAACGATGAAAGGCGGATCTAGGGCGGAAGGCAGGCGGAAACAGGGGATTCGAACGGACGTTCGATTCCAGCAATCCCAGCGGCCAATGGACGGATGCCGGTGGCTGGGGGTTCTTCAGGCGAAGGATGCGTAGTGGCTGAAGTTTTGCGGAGATCGGCTGGCTGGATCGTCGACGGCGACACTCGAAATTCTGGCAAAATCTGAAGATGGCTGAAGCGTGCGGGTGATAGCAGCGAAGTAGAGAGTTTGAGGGAGGAGAGGAGATTAGAAGAAGAGGTAGGGAAGAAACATCCGATGGAACCAAACGAAAACCATTTCCATTTCAATTTCAAATCTTAACTTCAATTCGCTTACATGTGAGAGATTACATTTTATAGAGCAGGAGGAAAAGGTTAGCTGGAAAGTTTTTGTGACCGTTGGTTGTAATGCTCAAGGAAGTCTCCAACGTCTCCTTCTCATTTTGGTAAGTCACAGCCATCCTTTACATCATTGAGAGCTGCTTCAGCTTGTTTGGCTTGTCCTTCACGTAAGCGTTGCAGCCAAGTCTTCTCAATCTCCCTTATTTCTCTATTTGAGTTGACAGCACATCATCTTTGGACTTGAATAAGCTTGAACTAGCTTGAGCTTAGGAGATTTGACCGTAGTCATGGGACCTCATATTGTCATGGCAAAATAAGATGGATTAGTGCCTCTATAAACATAATTGTTGACTAAGTCTATCAATAATCAAGATTTACAATAATTATGCAAAAAATTGACTAAGTCAAAATTAGATCAAATATCATGTGGTATGCTCCTACATCATACACCCCTGGTTCAAGTGTTTCTACTCCTGGAGAAACTTAGGTTAATTAAAATGACTAGCAACAATTAAACTACTAGCATGGAAATTAACAATTTATCACGCTTAGGTGGAGGCCTATAGGTGTATTCATCTTTGAGGATAGGTAGGAAGAGGAGTTGATCATGCATAAGTTGAGTGGGTTGTCTTGTTTTAACCCCTAATGTACTTCTCACAATCAATAAGCTAGGTGAAAGAAAATTCAGATTTAAACAAGACATATTAGCAAGCTCATGTAGTCCATTATAGGATCTAAGAGAAGGAAAGATAAAATCAATATGTTCAACTTGCAAAAGAGGTAAAGCACTCATGTTTTCACTTTGTTTGATTGACCTTACAGGTGGCTTAGGAGCGTGGGTAGTTGGATCTAAGAGGCATGACTCAAGGATCATGGGATCATGGGTCAAGTCTTCTAAGCCTTCAAGATGTGGTTCTCTTAATGATTGAGACTTGGGGTCTAGGTCAATGGCAAAAGGATCTAACATTGGTTCAAAGTGTGGTTCATCATGATCTATGGATGTGGATTCAACTTGGCTATCTAAGTCATCAATGATAAATGTTCCAAACTTAAGTTGTTTTATGCCTAATGGAGTCTCTATGGGCAATTGATTCTCACATGTGTTAATAATGGGTTCCTTAGTTGGAATAGATGTGCTAGAGTCAAGTTGAGGCATGTTTTCTAAAGGACCTATGGGTATGGGCCCTAAAATTGAAGGTAATGGTACTTCATGATTTATTTCTTCAAATTTAGTGGTTTCATCAAGACATGTTTTAGGTTCTAAAGTAGGCTCTAATGTTTGGTTGAACTCTAGAGGATTAGGACTCTCTTGTTCAACTTGTAAATGGGGCTTTCTTAATTTCTCCATTGATTGTTGCAACTTTTTCATATGCTCCTTGAACTCATGTTGCAACTTTTTAGTTTTCTCCCTTAACTCATCATAAGGGTGAATTATGTGTGGCATCCCTTTATGAATAAAACTATAACTCCAAGGGTTGTGAAAATAATGTCCTTGATAATCATGCATGAATTCATTCCCTAATAAGATGTCAAATCCTTCTAAACTCATTACATCACACCAAATTTCAGTTTTCATATTGCCTAATTGAATAGGAACTAAGCATTGAAAATCAACTAAAGTTGAAGTGAAATCATCCCAAGTTATGCAATAAGGGTTAGGATTTTTTTCTATGGTAAGGCCAAATTTTTCAAGGGATCTAGGAGATATGATATTGTAGTTGACAAAATGATCAATAATAGTTTTACATTTAAAACCATTGCACCAATTATGTGTAGTAAAACTATTAGGCCCATGTGTGAGAACCCTACATTTTTGTTTTATAGAACTATTAGGCCTATGTATAAGAGTCATATATTGTTCCCTAATAGTTATTAATTCTGTTCTAGCTATAACTTCCTGTTGAGTAAAATAACGCATGATGATAAACAAGAAAATTAATGCTAGAAATGACTATTGTTTAAGTGCAGAAACTATAAACAAACCTAGCAATAAATCAGAATTGATTGCAGCAAGTTGATGACAGCAAAACAAAAATTCAGAAATCAAATGCAGAATTTCAGCATCAAATCAATATATCCAAGGCTGCACTTATAGGTGTTTTTAAACTGAAATACGTTGATGGTTTTCCTAGGTGCAGACTTTCAGCTTCAAGCAGAGGAGCATTCCAGTCAAGGTGCTGAACCAGGGCAAATGGACCATGCTAAGGTTCAGAGGTGTGCAGGATTGAAGAACTCGGGAATCCAACCTATTGACCCAGATGGGATCCGAATCCTTCCTGCAGAATTTACTCAATAGGAAACACAGATGGTAAGCCACAGTGAACAGATTTTCCAGATGCGTTAAGCTGAGATGTTTTAGGTATCAACTGTGCAGACTTTTCTTAAAACAGGATTTTGAAACTTGCAAACCACACAGGATAATGTGCAGCAAAAGGTTCCAGCAACAATAAAGTTATCAGGGCTGATAGCAAAATAAAAGTGCAGTAGATTCCCTATATGGATGCAGTGATGTGCACGAGTGTTGCTGCTAATGTAAGTTGTTATGCAGGTATATAAGTGATCAGTCGAGTATTCACGTGCAGTAATGTTCAGCAGTAAATATTCAAATCCAGCTTATAAATTCCAGGTTTAGAACAAGACACAGCTCAATGTAAAGCAGGCAGACAAACACAGCACAGAATCGGCAGATTTCAAGAACTGCAGAATGGTAAGCAACAGTGCTTATCATCCTAAATCAGATTTTGCAATTTAGCAATAAGGAACAAAGATCTATTGATTCTTGTGATAAACCTGAATTAGAATTGTTCTTAGGACTTATGACACCTAATCAGATTAAGGGTCACAAGCTATGCGTCAGAGGTTTTATCAGAACCAAGAAGTCAAGGTGCAGAATTCAGCATGCAGGAAATAAAATCTGAGAACCAAAACTCAACACTTAAAGGTTCTAAGCAGATTAAACATTGATACTAGCTGCAAATTCAAAAGTCATTCAACAATATCCAGAATTTTGAATCAACTCAGATATCTTAGTTGTGCAGAAAGGCTGATCAAAACTTGCGAGAAGATGTAGTAGTGTGCAGAGTTGATTAGAACTTTGCAAAAATTCAAATGCAGTTTTCTTTGGCAATTTGTTCAATGCAAGTAATTTTTTTTTTCTTTTTTTTTTTTTTTTTTAAATCAATAAAGAGCAAACAACTTAACTAAGATGCAAAAGCAGTAAACAACTAAACATGAAAGCATGTAACATTTTTTTTTTTTTTATTATTATTAATTAAAACAAAGAGCAAACGAGGATCGGTGTGACCAGACAAGAGTTGGCCACAACCGCTCTGATACCAAGCTGATGTGGGGTGAAGACACGTGTTGTGCAAACCAGAACAAAGAGTATTTTTACCAGAATTCACTGTGTTAGGACAAGATCAGTGCGTCCTATTCGTGACAAATATGAAGAGTTCTGTGTTCGCAACCCCGTAAATTTCCTGCAAAGAGAAGACTAATCAAATTAGTTTAGGGAGCATAATCCGAAAACAAAGCAGGGAACAGAGGGAAATCTGGAAGCAGGGCTTGCGCCGATCAACGGCGCCGGTGCAGGGATTGCTCGTCAGAGTCATTGGAGATGAAGGAAGGACGAGATGGCTTTGGCGACGTCGGAGCTCCGACGAGGGGTGGCCGAGCAACGGAGCACTGGCAGAAGCGGAAAAGCGCCTGTTCGGTCGGAACAGGGGAGGTGCGCAGGTGGAACATAGGTCGTCGCCGGGCAACCGGTGGTGCACGAACTCGGAACCTGCTGCTGCTGGAGGATGGTGTCGCTGACGAGAGGACGTGGCCGGAGCTTGGAGATGAAAGATGGCCGGACGGGGGAGATCAACGATGAAAGGCGGATCTAGGGCGGAAGGCAGGCGGAAACAGGGGATTCGAACGGACGTTCGATTCCAGCAATCCCAGCGGCCAATGGACGGATGCCGGTGGCTGGGGGTTCTTCAGGCGAAGGATGCGTAGTGGCTGAAGTTTTGCGGAGATCGGCTGGCTGGATCGTCGACGGCGACACTCGAAATTCTGGCAAAATCTGAAGATGACTGAAGCGTGCGGGTGATAGCAGCGAAGTAGAGAGTTTGAGGGAGGAGAGGAGATTAGAAGAAGAGGTAGGGAAGAAACATCCGATGGAACCAAACGAAAACCATTTCCATTTCAATTTCAAATCTTAACTTCAATTCGCTTACATGTGAGAGATTACATTTTATAGAGCAGGAGGAAAAGGTTAGCTGGAAAGTTTTTGTGACCGTTGGTTGTAATGCTCAAGGAAGTCTCCAACGTCTCCTTCTCATTTTGGTAAGTCACAGCCATCCTTTACATCATTGAGAGCTGCTTCAGCTTGTTTGGCTTGTCCTTCACGTAAGCGTTGCAGCCAAGTCTTCTCAATCTCCCTTATTTCTCTATTTGAGTTGACAGCACATCATCTTTGGACTTGAATAAGCTTGAACTAGCTTGAGCTTAGGAGATTTGACCGTAGTCATGGGACCTCATATTGTCATGGCAAAATAAGATGGATTAGTGCCTCTATAAACATAATTGTTGACTAAGTCTATGAATAATCAAGATTTACAATAATTATGCAAAAAATTGACTAAGTCAAAATTAGATCAAATATCATGTGGTATGCTCCTACATCAACTATGGTGCTAAAGTTTCTAATGAATCTTCTATAGAAGGCAGCTAGACCATGGAAGCTCCTAATCTCAGTCAAAGTTTTGGGTTCAGGCCAGTCTAAGATGGCTTGGATCTTGCTAGGGTCAGCTTGAAGTCCTTGATCAGACACTATGAATCCTAAGAAGACAACCCTAGGGGAGAGGAAAGAACACTTCTTCAGGTTAAGATATAACTTTTCTTCCTTAAGTAAATCTAGGGTCTTCCTAAGGTGTTCCATGTGTTCTTCTTGGGTCTTGCTATAGATTAGGATGTCATCGAAGTAAACTACTAAGAATCTTCCTATATAAGGCTTCAAGACTTGGTTCATCAACCTCATAAAAGTTGAGGGGGCATTAGAAAGACCAAAGGGCATGACTAGCCATTCATACAAACCATCCTTAGTCTTAAAAGCTGTTTTCCACTCATCCCCAAGTCTTATCCTAACTTGGTGGTATCCACTTCTAAGGTCTAGCTTGCTAAACTACTTAGAACCTACCAGCATGTCAAGCAGATCATCTAATCTTGGGATGGGAAATCTATACTTGATGGTTATCCTGTTCATTGCCCTACAGTCTATACACATGCGCTAGCTTCCATCCTTCTTTGGGGTAAGAAGGGCGGGGACTGCACATGGGCTAAGGCTTTCCCTAATGAAACCCTTGTCTAAAAGTTCATCTACTTGCCTCTTGAGCTCTTGATGCTCAGTGGGGTTCATCCTATAGTGGGGCAAGTGTGGGAGAGTAGAACCCGGGACAAGGTCTATGGCATGTTGGATTTCTCTAAGGGGAGGTAATCCATTGGGAAGTTCATCTCTAGTGAGCTCAGAGTACCCTGAGAGTAGGGTCTCAACTTCTAGGGGTATGGGTGACTCCTCATCTAAGTTGGTTTCCTTAATGACTAGGGAGTACACTTGCTTGGACTCTAAGCAGTCCTGGGTAAAGGCATGGGTCCTTATGAGTTGGATGGTAGGTTTGGGTTCCTTAGGTTCTTCTATCCTACCCTTATTGGTGGAAACCTTAAGTTCCTTAGGCATAGAAGGCTTCAGTTTGATCTTTTGCCCATCATGGCTGAAGACATAGGTGTTAGTCCGACCGTAGTGGATAACATCCATGTCGAATAACCACGGGCGACCGAGTAAGACTTGGGCGACATCCATGGTTATGACGTCACACCAAATCTTGCCTTGGTAGACGGCAAACTGAAGGGGCACTAAGCACCTGTGGGTGACTGGGACACTAGACTGATTGACCCAGGATATACTATAGGGATTAGGGTGCGGTTCGGCCTTAAGGTTGAATTTCACTAAGGTTGTGTGAGAGACCGCGTTTAGACTACTTCCCCCATCTATCACTACTTTGCACATGTTGCCATTGCATTTCGTGTAGGTGTGGAAAATACTGGTCCTACACCAGTCCTCAGTTGGGGTAGGTTTGATCAGGGTGCACCTAACTACTCCTAAGGTGTCTTGGGTTTGCTCTTCCCCACTATCATAGATTAACTCTTCACAAATCATACATCCAGAGTCAGGGTTATGGGTCTCTTCATGATTCTCCTCATAAGTTTCCTCGCGTTTCTCTTCACCTAAGTACAGGACTCTTTTCGGGCAGTCTTTCATATAGTGTCCTACTTGGTGGCAAGCATGGCAAGTGACTCTAGGTTCTTGGACAGTCCTAGGTTTAAGGGGTGTTGATGTGGTGGCTTTGGGTTGGGAACTTGAGGGGTTAGATGTAGGTGTCTTAGGATAAGTTTTAGGGGAACTAAACTCTCTCCTAAAAGCTCTCTTTAGGTTTTCCTCTACTTCTAAGGCACTTTGGTAGGCAGTTTCTACAGAGTCTATGTGGTAGTAGGTCATCCCCCTTTTGATCTCAGACCTAAGCCCATTCTTATATCTGCTAAGGGTGACATGGGGCAGTTCATGCATACCACTCCTATGAAGGAGCTCATCAAACTTGGTTGTGTAGTCAGTAACGGTGAGGTTTCCTTGTACTAGACCTATGGTTTGATCAACTAGCTGGGTCTGATAATAGGGTGGGACATATTTTTCCTTTAGCTTTTGGTACATCTCATCCCATCTTTCAATAGGTGGATGACCAAAATTCTCAAGGCTCCTTTCCACATTTGTCCAGTACAATCTAGCAGTACCCTCTAAAAGACAACGGGTGAACCTAACTTTGGAGTGCTCAGGCATTAGGCTCCAGTCAAAATATTGCTCAAGTTTGACTGCCCAATCTAGGAATTCTCTAGGATCAAGGGAACCACTAAAGGTTGGAGGTGTGAGTTTGATGTTGCGGTGCACATCATCCTCCCTAGGTCTTTGATATGGTCGAGCATGTGGCTCTTCCCATTTAGGTTCTTGGACTCTCCTATTATGGTTCCTATTGTTTTGGGGATGTTCACCTAGGATGGGTTCACTTAAGGGCCGACTAGGGGGTCTATCATCCCTAAGATTTTCAGGGTTTGGGAGTCTAGCTCTAATATCCCTAAGTTCCTCTTGGAAGGTCGTCATCATGCTAAAGAGTCTAGCCATGTCATTAGGTTCAGTTTGTCTAGTAATATCATTGTATTCAGGGTGATTATTATAATTTGCTCCCGATCTAGTAGTCATGGTCAAAGATAGTTTTGAAAGAGATTAATTTTGAAAATAAGGCTCCTAAAAGTGATATATTATATGATAGCCTTTTATGAGATCAACTTCTTTCAAACACCTAGGTCCAAGAAAGTCTTAGAATTTGAAAATTAGTTTTTAGGCTAAAAATCTATTCTAAGAGTGCCTCTGATACCAACTGATGTAGGGGGGATAAACACAAAACCAAGGTGCATGCAAACAACGCTTTGTAAAAATAGTTTTTTTGTATTTTGTAATAAAAACCCAAAATTACTGCTAACGGAGTTGGAAAATATTTTTTTGGTATTTGATAAATTGAGAAATCGAAACTAAATTACTTTAAACTACAAACTTGAAAGACACTTCAACTATGAAACGAAATTACTAGAAGAAATACTCACAGTGCGATCCTTGAGAATAGAAGGATCGTGACGTCCCGGTCTTCAACGGTCCTACTCTGATGGAAGGAGTTGCATCATTACAAGCAAACACAGACAAACGAGATCCGCACATACCACGGATTCATATTACAAAACAAGAACTAAGGGGGGGGGGGTTAAGCCTCACAAGTTCCCTTAACACTTTGACTAAAAAGAGTGGGGAAGAAGGGGGAAGAAGAGATGGCGCCAAGAAGATCTTCCAATCATTGTTTTCCTACAACAAGATCTTTGATTAGTGTAGAAACAAGTTCTAGAAACAAAGAGGGGAGAAAGGGGGAAAGAACTTAGCCGATTAGGGTTTTGATGATGTTGCTCTTCATGCTAGCCGAAAGTGAAGGATCCATTGGAGGCCTTTGTTGTTGTCGAGATCAAAGGATGAGGGAACCTCCTTAGAGTCTCGCCAAGGTGTGCAAATCCTCCAAGGGTGAATGCGTTGAGGGCTTGAGAAGAAGGGGGAGAAGGGAAAGGGCTCGGCCCTTTGGAGGAGAGGGGGAGATAGAATAACTAGGCGACACAAGCACCAATGCTAACACAAGTTTTTTTTTCTTCTTCTAGGCAACTACTCGACAATGAAGAGAGGATTACAATTTATAGGCTCAACAAGCCATGGGCAAGGGTGACAATTCACCCTAGGCGCAAATCATAAATTTATGGAAGACATTAATGCTCAATTAAAACATTTCCTTTGTCAATTTTGAAATTTGAATTCTTTCTTGATGGAGCTTCCTTGTGGCCGAATTCTCTCAAGCTCCTTCCTTGTTTGCTTGGATGAAAGGGGCGCCCATATTTTGAATTTTGAAAGCCTTCCTTCAAGAGCTTGGGCGGCTAGAGTTTTCCAAAGTTGATTCCACAAATTGGGGATCTAGATGGTGATCCCTTGATTTGTGGATCTTGATTGATCCTTGATGGCTAGGCGCATTGAAGGCTCCTCCTTTGGTAAGTTTGTGGCTGATCCTTCAATTTCGAATTCTCCCTCTTATTAGGTGGCGCCTTGGGTTGATTTGGAAGGTGAAGTTGTATTCAATTCAAGCTCCTTCAACTTGAAGTCTTTAGTCAAGTGTTGAAGTACTTCTTTCCATTTTTGTAGCTTCACTTTGAGTGGCTTAGCTTGAGCTTCCTAGCTTCCCTTGAGCTGGGCTTTAACCTGCCCAATTATTGACACAAAAACCAGTAGACTATTATAGGAGATAATGCATGACCAAATAAGGAAACTATAGGGTGCCCTAAGGCTTATTCAAAGCATGGTGCAAATAAGGAAAGAGGGTGGCCTAGGAGGGAAGTCCATATCTGATGGGCTTCCTCCTAACCCTTCCAGACCTTCTCGGGGCAGGGTTGGTCCCTCCATCAATAACCCTGCCCTGATAATCTCCTGTGGGTCTTCGCCATGGTTCTATCCCATGAGCGCAAGGAGGAGTAAATTCTTCCACATAGGGTCTATCCCAGATGTGAAGAAAATGTAACTTGAAGACGATTAAGAGGTGAAAATTAAAAGAAATTAATTTTTCAACAGAAAAATCACTGCACAAAATTTTTGAAAACAATTTTCATGACATGGGGCTGCACATGTAGAAAAGACACCTTCGGGACTCGTAAGATCGCTCTAATACCACTGTTGGGAATCCCCGGACCTTATAAAACTTTAATCAGAGCGGAAGCGAAGGTCCAAAATAGAATTCCCAGAAACACCAGGATCCCTTACGAGAGAAAACCGATGGATGTGAAGAGCAGTACCTTATGAAGCAATTTTGGAAGCGGTCGATGATGAAGACACGCAAGTGCCCATCCTCTATAATCGCATTCACACGGGCTCCTCGAGTCCTCTCCAATCTTCATGCTGGGTGCTAGCCCCGGAAGATGAGATCCACGCCTCTTGATCTTCTCAACTTGCACTAATGCCAAGGAGAAGAGGGAGCATTGGCGACAAGGAGTGGGTAGCACTACCACTTGTCCCAACTCTCGATGCAAAATTTTTTTATTGTAGTCACCTCAGAAACCATCACGCCAAGAAGCAAAGGGGAGGCGACAACTAGAGACAAGAGAAGAGTTTAGTGCAAAAATCTCCTAGGTGGGCCTCTCTATTTATAATTGAAGAACCAACTACACTTGGAGATTTTTCCCATGCGGGACTATGAATAGGCGCCTACTAAATTCCACAATTAAACAAGGCAGCATCTCATGTTCGAACCCTCACAAACATAATGTCAATTGTATTCTAAATGGGAAAATCATCAAACTTCTTTTTCTAATGATTGCTCGAACCATATTTCTGAACCATACTTTGAGGACACTGGAAAATCTAACTTGGAGTTGATATTTGAAAAATTCATGAAACAAAATGAAGATTTGAATGAGACCCATAAACATAGGCTTGATGATATATGTGCTCGTAATGAAATGTTAGAAACCCAGATAGCACAGCAAGATTGTTTATTTGAGTTTGATTTGGAAACTGAAAAACTTGATTTAGAAAAATCCCCCTATGATTATGATTGTTTTGAGATTGAGCCTTATGTGAATATTAATGAATCTCATCTTGATCCTGATAATAAAATTGATTCTTCTGATGATTTATTTGAGGAAAAGGTTGGGGAAATTGATTTTGAAGAGTCTCATCTTGACTTTAATGATGATTTTGAAATTGCTGAATTATTTGATGATGAACATGAGGAAATTGATAAGGATTTAAATATTGTGAAAATTGATGAATCTCACCATGTTGATGTTTTGCCCATATCTATTGTTGAAATTTTTGATCTATTTGAGAAAGTGTGTTTTATTGAGGATTCTAATGAGACACATAAAGACTATTATTATGATGATCCAATGCTTAATTATTTTGATCAAAGTCCTATTTCTATTGCAACCGAAAATTTAAATTTGAAGAAAGGACTTATGATTTTACTTTTTGATAAACATAGGAAGATAATTGCATATCCTTTGATTGGAGTTGAAAATTTTGATTTTGATTTCCGCATATTTAAGAAAGTCATGTCAATCTTGATTTATTTGAAATTTTGGATATTTAGATTAGTGGCTAAGCTTTTTGGACAGCGGAAAAAGAGAAAATTATATGCAATCTACTTTGGTACTGATTCACCTGCTTCACCATGATATTGGATTTGGTCAAGCTAATGACCTAAAAATTAGCGCTTCTTGGGAGGCAACCCAAGCACTCTTATTTAGTTTGGTTTCTTTTACTCTAGTTTATTTTTTTTTACAATTAATTTTTCTAATTTTTCTTTTTTTTATGCAAAAAAAAAATTGCACAAAATACGGCACTACCGTATTTTTGTGAAAATCTTTCATGGTACCGTATTTCTACCGATTCCTGACCCGAGAGTTTTATGCATTTTATGGCACTGTCGTGAGGAATTACACTGTACCGTATTTGAAATATGCAGTTTGCTTATTTGAGTAGGTGTTTTCTCACTACGATTTTAAGAAACTGGGTTGGGAAAATTTTTTATCCTTAGCACCATCACGAAGTACTCATCTTTTTCTATCATCTGGATATTTTTACTAAATTTTAAAGTCCATGGATAATTCAAAAGCATCTAGCAACTTTTCGATTCTGATTAATTTTTGCAGCAGTTTTCTTCTGACTAATCTGATTAGCACTTTTGCTGCGAGTTTTTAAGGTGCTTCGATGACTTGAAACCATGATTTTTCACTTGGAATATGAAGTTCGTATGTCATTCTATGTTGTGGATAAATTGTTTTCATGAAAATATTTTCTGACAATTCTAGGACATATGGCAACTTTTCGAATTTGATTAACTTTTGTGCAGTTTTGCAGTTTTTAATCTGAGTAGCCTACTTTCTGTTGATGCCCTAAATTTCTGATAGACTTTGATCCTTTAATTTTCATACATCTGAAAAGAACATATATTATTCTACAACTTGGTTTTGTCCATTTTCTATTTGGATCATTAAATCTTATTTTTGGGTAAGGTTACTTTTCATAAAAAATTCAAAAACTGCTTTGTTTGTTTTCTACATGTTATAGCTTCTTTTGCTTCCAGATCCAGAAATCTTCAAGAGCAACTGTCTTCCACCTCTAGCCACCACTACATGTTATAGCTTCTTAACAATAATGTCTCTGAGGTTTGATATTTTTTTTATTACTTCGAAGTATCTGTGCACTTGCGGGCACAACAACTGTCTTGAGAAGGGGAATTGCCGAGTAGCAATTGGCCGGCGAGCCTACCTATGGAAGCATGCGTCACCTTGTGCAGTACATCGCACCCTCGTGGGATGCAAGGTCGTGTACGAAATGAGGATCCCATCTCACTAAGGAAGTCGGGCGACTTCTCGATCGATTTTGAGGATTATCGACTCAAATAAAATAGTGAGAAACAATCATTTGTAAAAGGCCAGAATAAATGATTGAAATATGATACTGATCTGCTCTTGTTTGTATTGTAGATGGCTTCTACAAGCAATAACAACAACAGACTGTCATTCTATTCCTTTCTTGATAGGGAGATGTTGACTGGAGTTAACTTCACGGACTGGTACCGGAACTTGAGGATAATCCTCAAGCAAGAGAAGAAGTTGTATGTCTTAGAAAATTGTTATGCTAGGTAGAAAATAACAATTGTCAAGTTCTAATACAAGGCCAGATGGTAAAGAGATGTCATATTCCCCTACAGCAACAGCAGCAACCCGTGCCCCATTTCCAACTCGTAGGTCAACCTCATGCTGTCCCACCTGTCTTCTTCTCTTGAGTTCCTGCACATTTGAACAAATGTGAACTCCACATGCAGTGTCCAACACCCATGAAATAGAAGAAGCAACCATGACTTCAGTCACGTAAATACCTGAGCCAGAAGTGAAAGGCTTGCTTCCCTTCTTCTCTCCTTGGAGCGCTCTACAGTCCTTCTTCCAGTGGCCCAGCTGGCCACAATGGAAGCATCTGTTATCCTTTGACCGCTTCACCTTTTGTTTCAAAGCCTTGTTATATCTTTTGATAGGGGTTTTGCCCTTCTTCCCCTTCTTCTTGTTCCGTGAAGGAACCATCATGATAGAGGATGAAGGCTTTCCCTTCTCAAGAGTCTGCTATGTGGTACAGAGCATGTTCAGTAATTCTGCCGGAGTACAGTCGATTTTGTTCATATTAAAATTAATGATGAACGGATCGAAAGAAGCCGGGAGAGACTGCAAGATGATGTCTACAACAAGTTCTTGATTGATGGTATGTCCCAGTTTCTCTAGAGCTTCTTTGTACCCAATCATCTTGAGCACATGAGCTCCCACTGGACTCCCTTCAGTCAGTTTGCTATGAAAGAAAAGTTTCGTCAAGTTATAGCGTTCTGTCCTTGCCTGTGCAGCATACAGCATTTTGAGATTTGCTATAATATCAATAGCTGACAAATCCTCATGCTGACGCTGGAGCTCGGGCGTCATTGACGCAAGCATAAGGCAAGCGACATCAGTACTATCACTGACGTGCTTTTCATAAGCATCACGAACCGCCCTTGCGGCGTTCGTAGCGGGTTGTGCCGGTATTGCCGACTCAAGGACATACGGCTTCCTCTCAGCTTTGAGGACAATCTTTAGCTGTCTGTACCAGTCTGAGAAGTTTGCCCAGCAAACTTCTCCCTTTCCAATATGCATCGCAAATTGAGCCCTGTGGTGTTCGTTGCTACAGGAATCTACAACATAGCAAGAACAGCAAGGTCAGTATCCATGTTAGAATTATTCCAGGACTTAAGAGTGATTCTTTTCTCACTATTTTATCAGACTGAAAATCCAATAAAACAGCCCGAAGGAGTAATACTCCATTAGTGAGATGGGATCCAGATTTCACACTTGATCTCCGCGTCCCGCTTAGGCGAGATAAGATGCACAGAGAGCTCAAGCACTAATCACTGGTAGGCTATCCATGCCAATCGCCAACCCGTGCGATTCCCCTTCATCTAGGCAATCCAGAAGACTGTGCCAACTGAGTTGGTACAACACAGTCTCTGACTCCTCAGATGGCTGCCTCCATATAGCTATCATATGCTCAACATGTAGGCTACATGGTCAAGCTGACCTGACCTACTTCCTGGACCACCACGTGCTATGCTGAGCAACGAGAAGTGATAAATCCCTTCTCTGTAGCATGTAGGTGTAATCGCGCACCGTCTGAAGATAGCTGGGCGTGCCCACAGAGTGGGTACAACACGGCCCCAACGATAGTCAGAACAGTGAGGTTTCGCGTCAGAAGGCAATCAAACTTGATATAGTCGTTGGATTTTAACGGTCTTTTTATCTTCTTACTATCATGCAAATTCTATAGTGATAGCAGAAGAATAAAACATGCTTGTGCTTATATTACTTAAAACAGTAAATGAAAGCATCATTATCTTATGTGGTAAACGCCCATAACAACTTAAGTAAAACCCTAATTTGACAAAAAGTCTTCACTTGAGCCTTTTATGGGACTATTGTACTTCATCTGGCCCAGCCCGGGCCCAAGCGTCCTCTGCAGCCCAAATGCGCCCACTCGATAGAATGGGCCAGTACTAGAGTCGAACTCTAGACCTCCCACCTGGTGAAGCCAATTGCTGCATGCGCTTCTGCCATGTGTGCTATGTGCTCATGTCTACTCAAATTACATATTTGAAACTATCTAGACATGGTTTGACACGCAGGTCAATTATACATTTTCATAAATCAAAGTGTGATTCGCAGATCACAACAAAATATATATATATTTGATTCCAGGCACGCAGGCCCCAGCACAGCACACAAAATAAGGGCAGCCCACATAAGATTAACTAAACACTCAAATTTCCAATGATTCATGGCAACATATTAAACATGCATACATGTGATCCAAAACAGAAATAAAATTTTATAAAACCCCATGGCATCAATTTTATTTCCTTATGCGCCCTACTACCTTGCAACGGTCCATTTACAGGTATCCACTCATTAGACAGAATCAGACCCACTGCCCTTGCATGCATCCAGTCATAACTGACTTGCGTCGACCTCATGGTCGACTATGCATGCCTTAAGGGCTGAACGTCCCACATGATTTCTGGCAAGCGGGTGTGACCCCGGGCCATCATCATGATCATTCACTAGGCGCCTCAATCAGACATCGCTACACGCCCTTCTGCAGTCGGCCTATAGCCACCTGTATAGCTTGCGCACAGGTGCTATCCGGCCGCCCCATCCAGGCTGTCAGATGGTCTGATTAGGCTGTTGGGTCCAGACTTGACTAATGACTTCAACATTGTAAACCCGTCTAAGTATTTGAAGTAGGCGCTTGATAGATCTATTGAGGGTCACGCATGAAGATAGTTTTTGACTGAAAACATCTATGAAATGCGCAAACTAACATCGCATGCGCAAGCTTGAATGAAAAATACATCTAACATATGGTATGAACAACATGGCATGTATTTTTCGCATAAGAACAAATGGCATGCGCATCATGTAGATCTACTCAAAACAAAAATCAAACATGGATCACAAGTTGGCAATCATATGTAGCAAGCCAATAAACCTGCTCTGATACCACTGTAAGCAAACCTAGGTCACATGCGCATTCAAAATTTTGCAGCGGCGGAAATACTAGGTTTCGAAGATCGCATGACTTAAACATATGATCAACCTTGAAAGGATAGGTTAGAGCATTACCATTGCCATGCTTTGAGTGGCGGCTTGGAAGAAGAAAGGGGTGAGTGCCTCTCCTCCAAAAGTATCACACACAAGATGAAGTTTGCTTCTTCCTTGTGCTCCTTGTGCTAGCAAAGACACTAAGGGTCTTTGATCGTGTGAGGAGATGTCTTTTCTTGGCTGGCCGAAAATCCTTTTCGTTAAGATAATCAAGCAACGTGAAGAGAGGAAGCATAAGGGAGAGCGAAAACCGTGAGGAAAAAGAACGCCCAAGTAGGAAACATTCGGTTACCACTTATGGCAAGAACCAAAAAGTGTAACTCCCTCTTAATTCCCTCTTAACTCCCATGCGTTCACCCTAAGTGAACCAACCGAAACTTCCCTCTCAATCGAACCATACGTTCACAAAGTGAACCGGTTCAATTTCATATGGTTCAAGGACCAAATCGAACCATCCCTGGTTTTGATCTAATTGAACCAAATGGCTCAAGATCCAACCACACATCTCATTGAACCTCTTGATCTTTATGATCAAGGATCAATTCTTCCGATCGAAGCTTACCGATCACATGCCCTAATCAATCAAACATGATTAGACTAGATCTCACTCCCAATCAGATTTCAAATTGCTTTAAACTGAAATAGAATAATTCCAGTCCACACGATCTGACATAAGTAAGCCATATCATCAAATTGTGCGACCCTAAGGGTTACCTTCATTGTCGGTAACGATAACTTACGTTATCACGATCAGAGAGGGGTATCTAGCAACACATCTCTGTCTCCCGATATGAAGGAAAGAGTCTTCCAAGACTACTCCCAAACCATAGCACAAGTGTGAATTTAATTCACTTGGCATACATATTTCCCTTTGCCACTGGATGTTCTCGTTGGACAAGCGTGTCAAGCCTGTGATTCCAACACGATGAAAATGGTTAGATCAGATGATCATAGTCATCTGGGTATGGCCATACACATTCTCAACCATCCCATCCTGGGGGCCCATTAGAACATCACACTCCAACTAGGAGAAGCAATCCTATATCTATCACTAGTGCCCTAACATGACTCATGCTCACTATCCAAGATAATCCTTAACCATTATCTTTCAAATGATATTGAACTACCTCAAGACAATGCCAATCATCACTTAGAAACACAAGTGATCTCAAGTCAGAGGGAATATGCCACTTGCTTGCTCACAAGGATTTATTCACATTGTGACAAACAATTGAATATCCTAAGTAGGGTCAGTCCAGTACATCCAATGCACCTATGTGTCTAAATCTTATTCCATGCTCGAAGCATCCTATAAGATTAGAACACATATTAGTCTCAATCATATCAAGGCTGTCTCATGTTCACCAAGGTATCTCGACTAAGGACAAAACTGCAAATCAGCTGAGCTGAACATTACTGAGACATTATTCAGAAGTATACATACAGCAGCAGATAATGTAACAATCTGAATAACAACAATTGCCTTTATAAAAACATATAGTTTATACATGATACTGTAATTAATCCAAGGCCTCAAACATTAGCCTTAAGGGCATACCCCAACAATCTCCCACTTGCACTTAAACTAATGGTTGAGGAATCTCAAACCCATATTATTACAGTGCTTCTCATGCTTATGCTGCGCCAGAGGCTTTGTAAGCGGGTCAGCTAGATTGTCTTCTGTATGAACCTTGTAGATCTTGATCTCTCCTCGATCTATGATCTCACGGATCAGGTGAAACCTTCTCTGTATGTGCTTGGACTTCTGGTGTGACCGTGGTTCCTTTGCTTGTGCAATCGCTCCAGTGTTATCACAGAAGATAACCAATGGATCTGCACTTGAAGGAACAACACCAAGTTCCTGAATGAACTTACGAATCCATACTGCCTCATTTGATGCTTCTGAGGCTGCAACATACTCGGCTTCTGTTGTGGAATCAGCAACAATTGATTGTTTGAAACTCTTCCACACCACTGCTCCTCCATTCAAGCTAAAAACATAGCCTGATTGCGATCGGAAATCGTCTTGGTCAGATTGGAACGATGTGTCAGTATATCCTTCAATACTGAGTTCTTCCTGACCTCCATAAATCAAGAACATATCTTTGGTTCTCCGAAGATATTTCAAAATGTTCTTGACTGCAATCCAGTGTGCCTTCCCTGGATTACTTTGGAACCGACTGGTCACGCTTAACCCGTAAGCGACGTCTGGGCGAGTACATAACATCGCATACATGATGGACCCAATAGCCGAAGCATAAGGCGTATTGTCCATCTCATCTTTCTCAGATTGTGTTTGAGGACACTGGCTCTTTGAAAGATTCAGACCATGTCTGACTGGAAGATATCCTCTTTTAGAATTTTCTAAATGGAATCTTTCCAGGACTTTATCGATATAGGTACTCTGGCACAGCCCGAGAAGCTTATTAGATCTATCTCTGTAGATCTCCACACCTAATATATAGGCTGCTTCTCCCAAATCCTTCATCTGGAAACATTTTCTTAACCATGCCTTGACCGCATGTAGTTCAGGAATATCGTTTCCAATGATTAAAATATCATCGACGTAGAGGACTAGGAAAGTAATTACGCTCCCACTAAACCTTTTATATACACACGGGTCATCTTCATTTTTGACGAAACCAAACTCACAAACTGCTTCACCAAAACGAATATTCCAGCTTCTCGATGCTTGTTTTAGTCCATAAATGGACTTCTTTAATTTGCATATCTTATGACGTTCTGATGGATTTATGAAACCTTCAGGTTGTGTCATATACACATCCTCTTCCAGATTTCCATTAAGGAAAGCGGTCTTCACATCCATTTGCCAGATCTCATAATCATAATATGCTGCTATTGCGAGAATAATTCGAATGGACTTGAACATGGCTACAGGAGAGAAAGTTTCATCATAATCTATCCCGTAGATTTGTTTGAAACCTTTTGCAACTAGCCTGCCCTTATAGGTAACCACGTTACCATCCATGTCTTTCTTCCTTTTGAAGATCCATTTGCAGCCTATAGGGATTACTCCCGGAGGCGGATCAACCAAATCCTAGACTTGGTTTTCTGACATGGAGTCCATCTCGGCTCGCATAGCTTCAAGCCATCTTGCTGATTCCGGTCCACTGACCGCATCCGCATAAGTGAGGGGTTCATCATTAATGATGTAGACTCCGTCATAGCGCTCAGGCCGACGACGAATCCTTCCCGATCTACGCGGTTCCCATGATATCTAAGCCTCAGGTTGAACATTAACCTGATCTATTGGCTCAGGCTCATCCAATTGAGCTTGACTACTTTGTCCCTCTTCTGGAGTTTTATCCAGCTTTATTTCTCTCCCACTGGCTTCTTGCAGAAGAAATTCCTTCTCAAGAAAAATAGCCGTTCGAGCAACAAATAATTTATTCTGTTTGGGATCGTAGAAATAATAACCCTTAGTTTCTTTAGGGTATCCGACAAATATACATTTATCTGATCTGCTCTCCAGTTTCCCAATGGCGAGCTTTTTGACATAAGCCTCGCAACCCCATATTTTGATAAATGTCAAGCTCGGCTATTTTCCATACCATAACTCATATGGTGTCTTTGAAATAGCCTTGGATGGCACTCGGTTTAGCACCTTTGCAGCTGTTTCCAGTGCAAATCCCCAAAAGGAGTAAGGTAGTGTAGCCTGACTCATCATAGAGCGAGCCATATCCAATAAGGTTCTATTCATTCTCTCGGACACACCATTCCATTGCGGTGTTCCTGGCGGAGTGAGCTGTGAGATAATCCCACACTCCTTTAGATAGTCAGTAAACTCACGACTCAAGTATTCTCCACCTCGATCTGATCGAAGTGCCTTGATATTTCAGCCCAACTGATTCTGTACTTCATTTTTGAATTCTTTGAACTTGTCAAAAGATTCACTCTCATGTCTCATTAAATAGACATAACCATACCTACTGAAATCATCAGTAAAAGTAATGAAGTATGAATAGCCACCTCTGGCATGTTTACTAAAAGGCCCACACACATCACTGTGAATAAGGTCAAGTAAACCTGAAGCCCTTTCACCTTTATTAGTAAAAGGAGTCTTCGTCATTTTACCCATTAAACAAGCTTTGCATGTATCAAGCTCCTCATAGGAGAATGATCCAGCAGTCCATGGTCATGCAACCGCTTAATGCGCTTCTTGTTAATATGGCCTAGACGACTATGCCATAGCAAGGTGCTGTCATCAGCATACTTGGCTTTCTTGTTATCAATTTGTTGTACAGAACATTCCATGTCCAACATGTATAACCCATTGTTAATCGACCCAGTTGCATAAACAATATTATCATATGAAATACAACACTGTGAAGTTTTGCATTCAAAAGAAAAACCTTTCCTGACAAGAGCTGGAATAGAGATAATATTCTTTGTTATGCTAGGTACAAAATAACAATTGTCAAGTTCTAATACAAGTCCAGATGGTAAAGAGATGTCATATTCCCCTACAGCAACAGCAGCAACCCGTGCCCCGTTTCCAACTCGTAGGTCAACCTCATGCTGTCCCACCTGTCTTCTTCTCTTGAGTTCCTGCACATTTGAACAAATGTGAACTCCACATGCAGTGTCCAACACCCATGAAATAGAAGAAGCAACCATGACTTCAGTCACGTAAATACCTGAGCCAGAAGTGAAAGGCTTGCTTCCCTTCTTCTCTCCTTGGAGCGCTCTACAGTCCTTCTTCCAGTGGCCCAGCTGGCCACAATGGAAGCATATGTTATCCTTTGACCGCTTCACCTTTTGTTTCAAAGCCTTGTTATATCTTTTGATAGGGGTTTTGCCCTTCTTCCCCTTCTTCTTGTTCCGTGAAGGAACCAACAAGACAGAGGATGAAGGCTTTCCCTTCTCAAGAGTCTGCTATGTGGTACAGAGCATGTTCAGTAATTCTGCCGGAGTACAGTCGATTTTGTTCATATTAAAATTAATGATGAACGGATCGAAAGAAGCCGGGAGAGACTACAAGATGATGTCTACAACAAGTTCTTGATTGATGGTATGTCCCAGTTTCTCTAGAGCTTCTTTGTACCCAATCATCTTGAGCACATGAGCTCCCACTGGACTCCCTTCAGTCAGTTTGCTATGAAAGAAAAGTTTCGTCAAGTTATAGCGTTCTGTCCTTTCCTGTGCAGCATACAACATTTTGAGATTTGGTATAATATCAATAGCTGACAAATCCTCATGCTGACGCTGGAGCTCGGGCGTCATTGACGCAAGCATAAGGCAAGCGACATTAGTACTATCACTGACGTGCTTTTCATAAGCATCACGAACCGCCCTTGCGGCGTTCGTAGCGGGTTGTGCCGGTATTGCCGACTCAAGGACATACAGCTTCCTCTCAGCTTTGAGGACAATCTTTAGCTGTCTGTACCAGTCTGAGAAGTTTGGCCCAGCAAACTTCTCCCTTTCCAATATGCATCGCAAATTGAGCCCTGTGGTGTTCGTTGCTACAGGAATCTACAACATAGCAAGAACAGCAAGGTCAGTATCCATGTTAGAATCATTCCAGGACTTAAGAGTGATTCTTTTCTCACTATTTTATCTGACTGAAAATCCAATAAAACAGCCCGAAGGAGAAATACTCCATTAGTGAGATGGGATCCAGATTTCACACTTGATCTCCGCGTCCCGCTTAGGCGAGATAAGATGCACAGAGAGCTCAAGCACTAATCACTGGTAGGCTATCCATGCCAATCGCCAACCCGTGCGATTCCCCTTCATCTAGGCAATCCAGAAGACTCTGCCAACTGAGTTGGTACAACACAGTCTCTGACTCCTCAGATGGCTGTGAAAGTCCCCAAGAGGGGCGGTGAAACCCTAATAGGCGCATATGGAATTCAGCGGAAGGGGTTTCTAGGGATCGAATGCATCTTATATAATCAACATTAAATCTTTTGTATGCAAGAAAGAAATCATACCGATGCCATTTCTAGATGGCGTCTTGGAAGCAGAAAGCGAAATGGCTTTCCTCCAGAGATGACGCACACAAGATGAGAAAGACTTTCTCCTTGTCGATCTTTGTGCTAGCAAAGCTCTCCAAGAGTCCCAATCCGTGAAGGGAGATGAGATGACCTGCTTGGCGAAAAACTTCTTCTACTCATCGTCCGCCTTCACCACATGAGAATACTTGTGACGAGAGGAAGGGGCGAGAGCAAGAATAGGAGAGCGCAAGTGGCGACATGAGACGTGTGAACATGGCTTCTAAAAATAGTAAACCACTTCTTCATGCGACCATGAACATTTCCCAATCGCAAATTGTTCTCTATTTGAACCAAGCGCTCTTTAATGAGCCGGTTCAATTTTGGTTCAGTTTAAGAACCAAGCCAAGCAATCCAGTCTAGATCTAAATTAAACCCTAAGGCTCCAGATCTAACCGTTGATCTCTTGATGCTCTTGATCTCATCGATCTAGCATCCAATCTCTCAATCGAAGCTTACCGATCTCAAGCCCCAATCAATCAAACATGATCAGACCAGATCTCACTTACAATCAGAGATTAAATCCCTTTAAACTGAACTCAAACAATTCAGTCCACATGATCTGACTTAAGTAAGCCATATCATCAAATTGTGCGACCCTAAGGGTTTCCTTTAAATGTCGGTAACGATAACTCACGTTATCACGATCAGTGAGGGGTATCTAGCAACACATCACTGTCTCCCGATATAAAGGAAAGAGTCTTCCAAGACTACACCCAAAAACAGCACAAGTGTGAATCAACTTCACTAGGCATACATATGTCCTTTGCCACTGGATGTTCTTATTGGACAAGCGTGTCAAGCTTTGTAACTCCAATATGATGAGCATGATTAGATCAGATGATCACTGTCACCTGGGTATGGCCATACACTTTCTCAATCATCTCATCCAGGGGGCCCCTTAAGAACATCACATTCCTTAAACAAGGAGACGGCAATCCTTTGTCTATCACTAGTGCCCTAACCTGACTCAAGTTCATTATCCAAGATAGTCTATAATCATTATGTTTCAAATGATATTGAACTACCTCAAAACAATGACAATCATCATTTAGAAACACAAGTGATCTCAAGTCAGAGGAAATGTGCCACTTGTCGCAATCAAGGAATATTCACATTGTGACAAACAATTGAATATCCTAGTAGGGTCTGTCCAGTACATCCAATGTACCCATGAGTCTACATCTTATTCCATGCTCGAAGCATCCTATAAGATTAGAACACATATTAGTCTCAATCATATCAAGGCTGTCTCATGTTCACCAAGATATCTCGACTAAGGACTTTACTGCATGTCAGCCTAGCTGAACAGCTTTGAGACATTATTCAGAAGTACACTTATTACAGCAGACAAGGTAACAACCTGAATAACAACCATGCCTTTATAAACATAAGAGTTTATTACATGATACTGATACATTCCCAAGGCCTCAAACATTAGGCTTAAGGGCATACCCCAACAATCTCCCACTTGCACTTAATCTAATGGTTGAGAAATCTCAAACCCATGTTATTACAGTGCTTCTCATGCTTCTGCTGCGCTAGAGGCTTGGTAAGCGGGTCTGCCAGATTGTCATCTGTATGAACCTTGCAGACTTTGATCTCGCCGCGATCTATGATCTCCCTGATCAAGTGAAACCGTCTCTGTATGTGCTTGGACTTCTGGTGTGACCGTGGTTCCTTTGCTTGTGCGATTGCCCCAGTGTTATCACAGAAGATAACCAAAGGATCTGCACTCGAAGGAACAACACCAAGTTCTCTCACGAACTTACGAATCCACACTGCCTCCTTGGATGCTTCCGAGGCTGCAACATACTCGGCTTCTGTTGTGGAATCAGCAACAGTTGACTGTTTGAAACTCTTCCACACCACTGCTCCTCCATTCAAGCTAAAAACATAGCCTGATTGCGATCGGAAATCATCCTGGTAAGACTGGAACGAAGCATCAGTATATCCTTCAATACTGAGTTCTTCCTGACCACCATATATCAAGAACATATCTTTGGTCCTCCGCAGATATTTTAAGATGTTCTTGACTGCAATCCAGTGTGCCTGACCTGGATTACTTTGGAACCGACTGGTCACGCTTAACCCGTAAGCAACGTCTGGGCGAGTACACAACATCGCATACATAATGGATCCAATAGCCGAAGCATAAGGCGTATTGTCCATTTCATCTTTCTCAGTCTGTGTTTGTGGACACTGACTCTTCGAAAGATTCAGACCATGTCTGACTGGAAGATATCCTCGTTTAGAATTCTCTAAATGAAATCTCTCCAGGACTTTATCGATGTAAGTACTCTGGCACAACCCGAGAAGCCTCTTAGATCTATCCCTGTAGATCTTCACACCTAACACATAGGCTGCTTCTCCTAGATCTTTCATTTGGAAACATTTCCTTAACCATGCCTTAACCGCATGCATTTCAGGAATGTCGTTTCCAATGATCAAGATATCATCGACGTAGAGGACTAGGAAAGTAATCACGCTCCCACTAAACCTCTTATATACACACGGGTCATCCTCGTTCTTGATGAAACCAAATTCAGTGACTGATTCATCAAAACGAATGTTCCAGCTTCTTGATGCCTGCTTAAGTCCATAAATAGACTTCTTTAACTTGCATATCTTATGACGATCTGATGGATCAGTGAAACCTTTTGGTTGTGTCATGTACACATCCTCATCCAGATTTCCATTCAGGAAAGCTGTTTTCACATCCATTTGCCAAATCTCATAATCATAATATGCAGCTATCGCGAAAAGAATCCGAATAGACTTAAACATAGCTACAGGTGAGAAAGTTTCATCATAATCTATCCCGTAGATTTGTTTGAAACCTTTCGCAACTAGCCTGCCTTTATAGGTAACTACGTTACCATCCATGTCAATCTTCTTCTTGAAGATCCATTTACAGCCTATAGGGATTACTCCCGGAGGCGGATCAACCAAATCCCAGACTTGGTTATCTGACATGGAGTCCATCTCGGCGCGCATAGCTTCAAGCCATCTCGCTGACTCCGGTCCACTGACCGCATCCGCATAAGTGAGGGGTTCATCATTATCAATGATGTAGACTCCGTCATAGCGCTCAGGCTGTCGATGAATCCTTCCCGATCTTCGCGGTTCCCGTGATATTTGAGCCTCAGGTTGTTCAATATCCTGATCTACCGGCTCAGGCTCATCCAACTGTGCTTGATCACTTTGTCCTTCCTCTGGATTCTCATCCAGCTTTATTTCTCTCCCACTGGCCTCTTGCAGAAGAAACTCCTTCTCAAGAAATATGGCCGTCCGAGCAACAAATACCTTGTTCTCTTTGGGATCGAAGAAATAATAACCCTTAGTTTCCTTAGGGTAACCGACAAAGATACATTTGTCAGATCTGCTCTCTAGTTTCCCAGAGGCGAGCCTTTTGACATAAGCCTCGCAGCCCCAGATCCTGATAAATGTCAAGCTCGGCTATTTCCCATACCATAATTCATATGGGGTCTTAGAAACGGCCTTGGATGGCACTCGGTTTAGTACTTTTGCAGCTGTTTCCAGTGCAAAACCCCAAAAGGAATATGGAAGAGTAGCCTGACTCATCATAGAACGAACCATATCAAGTAACGTTCTATTTCTCCTCTCGGACACACCATTCCATTGCGGTGTTCCTAGCGGAGTGAGCTGTGAGATAATCCCACACTCCTTTAAATAGTCAGTAAACGCATGACTTAGGTATTCTCCACCTCGATCTGAGCGAAGTGCCTTGATATTTCGGCCTAGCTGATTTTGTACTTCATTCTTGAACTCTTTGAACTTGTCAAAAGATTCACTTTTATGTCTCATTAAATAGACATACCCATATCTACTGAAATCATCAGTAAAGGTAATGAAGTACTGATAGCCACCTCTGGCATGTTTACTCAATGGCCCACACACATCACTGTGTATAAGGTCAAGTAAACCTGAAGCCCTTTGACCTTTGTGAAGAAAAGGTGACTTCGTCATTTTACCCATTAAACAAGCCTTGCATGTATCAATCTCCTCATAGGAGAATGATCCCAGCAGTCCATGATCATGCAACCGCTTAATGCGTTTCTCGTTAATATGGCCTAAACGACTATGCCATAGCAAGGTGCTGTCATCAGCATTCTTGGCTTTCTTAATATCAATTTTCTGTATAGAACATTCCATGTCCAACATGTATAACCCATTGTTAATTGAACCAGTTGCATAAACAATATTATCATAAGATAAAACACACTTTGAAATATTGCATTCAAAGGAAAATCCTTTCCTGACAAGAGCAGGAATGGAGATAATATTCTTAGTAATGCTGGGAACAAAGTAACAATTGTCTAGTTCCAATACAATTCCAGATGGTAAAGAAATGAAATAGTCTCCTACAGCAACAGCAGCAACCCGTGCCCCGTTTCCAATGCGTAGGTCCACCTCATGCTGTCCCACCTGTCTTCTTCTCTTGAGTTCCTGCACATTTGAACAAATGTGAACTCCACATGCAGTGTCCAACACCCATGATATAGAAGAAGAAAACATGACCTCAGTCACATAAATACCTGAGCCAGAAGCGAAGCTTCCCCTCTTATCTCCTTGGAGCGCTTTACAGTCCTTTTTCCAGTGACCTAGCTGGCCACAATGGAAACACCTGTATTCCTTGGACCGCTTCACCTTCTGCTTCAGAGCCTTGCTGTAGCTCTTGACAGGGGCTTTGCCCTTCTTCCCCTTCTTCTTGTTCCTCGAAGGAACCATTAAGACAAAGGTCGAAGGCTTTCCCTTCAGAGTCTCCTCAGTAGTGAGGAGCATATTCAGCAGCTCTGCCGGAGTACAATCGATTTTGTTCATATTAAAATTAATAATGAACGCGTCGAATGAAGGCGGGAGAGACTGCAGAATAATATCCACAGCAAGCTCCTGGTTGATGGTATGCCCCAGTTTCTCTAGAGCTTCCTTGTGCCCAATCATCTTGAGCACGTGAGCTCCTACTGGGCTCCCTTCAGCCAGTTTGCTCTGAAAGAAGAGCTTCGTCAAATTATAGCGTTCAGTCCTCGCCTGTGCTGCATACAGCATCTTGAGGTTTGCTATCATGTCTATAGCAGACATATCCTCATGCTGACGCTGCAGCGGTGGCGTCATAGACGCTAACATCAGGCAAGCGACATCAATGCTATCATTGACGTGCTTTTCATAGGCTTCCCGAACCGCCCTTGCGGCGTTCGGAGCGGGCTGAGGCGGTATCGCCGTCTCGAGGACATACAGTTTCCTCTCTGCCTTAAGAATAATCTTAAGGTGTCCAAACCAGTCAGAGAAGTTTGGCCCAGCAAACTTCTCCCTTTCCAGTAGGGATCGCACATTGAAGTTCATGGTGTTCGTTGCTGCAGGTATCTACAACAATGCAAGAACAGCAAGGTCAGTATCAATGTTAAGAATCAATCAGGACTTAAGAAAGATTCTTTTTCTCACTATTTTATCTGACTGAAAAATCCATTAAACAGTCCGAAAGAGTAAACACTCTTTTAGTGAGATGGGATCCAGATTTCATACTTGGTCTCCGCGTCCCGCTCAGGCGAGATAAGATGCACAGAGAGTACAAGCACTAATCTCTGGTAGGCTGTCCAAGCCAATCGCCAACCCGTGCGATTCCCCTTCATCTGGGTAATCCAGCAGACTGTGCCAACTGAGTTGGTACAACACAATCTCTGACCCCACAGATGGCTGCCCCCATGTGCTACCATATGCGCCACATATGTAGCCTACATGGTCAAGCTGACCCGACCTACTCCCTGGACCACCATGTGTTATGCTGAGCAACGAGAAGGGATAAATCCCTACTCTGTAACACACAGGTGTAATCCCACACCGTCTGAAGATAGATGGACGTGCCCACTGAGTGGGTACAACACGGCTCCAACGATAGTCAGAACAGTGAGGTTTCGCGTCAGAAGGCTTACGAGCTTGATATTTAGCGTTGGATTTTAACGGTCTATTATCTTCTTCACTATCATGCAATTCCTATGGTGATAGCAGAAGATAAATTAAAACATGCTGTTCTACTTATATAAACAATAAAAGAAAGCATGGATCTTATGTGGTAAAAGCCCATAACCTAAGTAAGACCTTAATTAACTTAAGTCTTCACTTGCTTTTCTTCATGGGGCTTTTGCTGCTCATCTGGCCCAAACCAGGGCCCAAGCGCCATCTGCAGCTCTGGTGCGCCCACCAGGAATATGCGCCAGGTCCTAGGGTCGAACCCTAGACCTCCCACCTGGTCCAGCCACTGCTGCAAGCGCCTCTGCCAAGTGTGCTCTGTGCTCTTGTCTAATTAAATTACAAATTTAACTATCTAGACAAGATTGACACGCAGGTCAATTACATTTTATAAATTAAACCAATGTGATGCGCAGATCACAATATAAAATTAATTTACAAAATTAACCAGGCACGCAGGCCCCAGCACAGCACACATTAAACTTGGGCAGCCCACATAAGATTAAATAAACATACACATGGCATCGATTAACATGTGATCCAATCATTAAAATAAAATTTTCGAAAAACCCCATGGGCATCAATTTTATTTTGCTTATGTGCCCTACAACCTTACAACGGTCCATTACTAGGGATCCACTCATCCAACCTAGTCAGATCCACTGCCCTTGCATGCACCAAGTCCTAACTGACTTGAGTCGACCATAGGGTCAACTATGCATGCGCCAGGGCTGAACGACCACAATGAGGTCTGGCAAGCGGGTGTGACCCCGGGCCTAACTCATGTGCGTTCATCGGTTGTCTCAATCAGACATCGCTACACGCCTGTCTGCAGTCGACCTGTAGCCACCACGTGCTTGCGCACAGGTGCTACCTGGTCAACCCATCAAGGCTGTCAGATGGTCTGATCAGACTTTTGGATCCAACCTAGGGGTGACTTCAACCCTAATAACCCGTCTAAGGGTTTACTGCAAGGCCTTAGATCTAGAGTGTGTCGCGCATGTCAAGTAGTTTTGAAGAAAACATAAAGCATGCGCCAACAACATGCGCCAAGAAAACATTCATCAAGATTCGAATATGCAAACTTAACATGTAACTTTCGCATGTAGGTTAGATCTAAGCATATAATCGCATACAAGGATCACAAAAGGTTAAGCAATCATAAAAAGATGCATAGAACCTAGGCTCTGATACCAATTGAAAGTCCCCAAGAGGGGCGGTGAAACCCTAATAGGCGCATATGGAATTCAGCGGAAGGGGTTTCTAGGGATCGAATGCATCTTATATAATCAACATTAAATCTTTTGTATGCAAGAAAGAAATCATACCGATGCCATTTCTAGATGGCGTCTTGGAAGCAGAAAGCGAAATGGCTTTCCTCCAGAGATGACGCACACAAGATGAGAAAGACTTTCTCCTTGTCGATCTTTGTGCTAGCAAAGCTCTCCAAGAGTCCCAATCCGTGAAGGGAGATGAGATGACCTGCTTGGCGAAAAACTTCTTCTACTCATCGTCCGCCTTCACCACACGAGAATACTTGTGACGAGAGGAAGGGGCGAGAGCAAGAATAGGAGAGCGCAAGTGGCGACATGAGACGTGTGAACATGGCTTCTAAAAATAGTAAGCCACTTCTTCATGCGACCATGAACATTTCCCAATCGCAAATTGTTCTCTATTTGAACCAAGCGCTCTTTAATGAGCCGGTTCAATTTTGGTTCGGTTTAAGAACCAAGCCAAGCAATCCAGTCTAGATCTAAATTAAACCCTAAGGCTCCAGATCTAACCGTTGATCTCTTGATGCTCTTGATCTCATCGATCTAGCATCCAATCTCTCAATCGAAGCTTACCGATCTCAAGCCCCAATCAATCAAACATGATCAGACCAGATCTCACTTACAATCAGAGATTAAATCCCTTTAAACTGAACTCAAACAATTCAGTCCACACGATCTGACTTAAGTAAGCCATATCATCAAATTGTGCGACCCTAAGGGTTTCCTTTAAATGTCGGTAACGATAACTCACGTTATCACAATCAGTGAGGGGTATCTAGCAACACATCACTGTCTCCCGATATAAAGGAAAGAGTCTTCCAAGACTACACCCAAAAACAGCACAAGTGTGAATCAACTTCACTAGGCATACATATGTCCTTTGCCACTGGATGTTCTTATTGGACAAGCGTGTCAAGCTTTGTAACTCCAATATGATGAGCATGATTAGATCAGATGATCACTGTCACCTGGGTATGGCCATACACTTTCTCAATCATCTCATCCAGGGGGCCCCTTAAGAACATCACACTCCTTAAACAAGGAGACGGCAATCCTTTGTCTATCACTAGTGCCCTAACCTGACTCAAGTTCATTATCCAAGATAGTCTATAATCATTATGTTTCAAATGATATTGAACTACCTCAAAACAATGACAATCATCATTTAGAAACACAAGTGATCTCAAGTCAGAGGAAATGTGCCACTTGTCGCAATCAAGGAATATTCACATTGTGACAAACAATTGAATATCCTAGTAGGGTCTGTCCAGTACATCCAATGTACCCATGAGTCTACATCTTATTCCATGCTCGAAGCATCCTATAAGATTAGAACACATATTAGTCTCAATCATATCAAGGCTGTCTCATGTTCACCAAGATATCTCGACTAAGGACTTTACTGCATGTCAGCCTAGCTGAACAGCTTTGAGACATTATTCAGAAGTACACTTATTACAGCAGACAAGGTAACAACCTGAATAACAACCATGCCTTTATAAACATAAGAGTTTATTACATGATACTGATACATTCCCAAGGCCTCAAACATTAGGCTTAAGGGCATACCCCAACAGGCTGCCTCCATATAGCTATCATATGCTCAACATGTAGGCTACATGGTCAAGCTGACCTGACCTACTTCCTGGACCACCACGTGCTATGCTGAGCAACGAGAAGCGATAAATCCCTTCTCTGTAGCATGTAGGTGTAATCACGCACCGTCTGAAGATAGCTGGGCGTGCCCACTGAGTGGGTACAACACGGCCCCAACGATAGTCAGAACAGTGAGGTTTCGCGTCAGAAGGCAATCAAACTTGATATAGTCGTTGGGTTTTAACGGTCTTTTTATCTTCTTACTATCATGCAAATTCTATAGTGATAGCAGAAGAATAAAACATGCTTGTGCTTATATTACTTAAAACAGTAAATGAAAGCATCATTATCTTATGTGGTAAACGCCCATAACAACTTAAGTAAAACCCTAATTTGACAAAAAGTCTTCACTTGAGCCTTTTATGGGACTATTGTACTTCATCTGGCCCAGCCCGGGCCCAAGCGTCCTCTACAGCCCAAATGCGCCCACTAGATAGAATGGGCCAGTACTAGAGTCGAACTCTAGACCTCCCACCTGGTGAAGCCAATTGCTGCATGCGCTTCTGCCATGTGTGCTGTGTGCTCATGTCTACTCAAATTACATATTTGAAACTATCTAGACATGGTTTGACACGCAGGTCAATTATACATTTTCATAAATCAAAGTGTGATTCGTAGATCACAACAAAATATATATATATTTGATTCCAGGCACGCAGGCCCTAGCACAGCACACAAAATAAGGGCAGCCCACATAAGATTAAATAAACTCTCAAATTTCCAATGATTCATGGCAACATATTAAACATGCATACATGTGATCCAAAACAGAAATAAAATTTTATAAAACCCCGTGGCATCAATTTTATTTCCTTATGTGCCCTACTACCTTACAACGTGCCATTTTCAGGTATCCACTCTTTAGACAGAATCAGACCCACTGCCCTTGCATGCATCCAGTCATAACTAACTTGCGTCGACCTCATGGTCGACTATGCATGCCTTAAGGGCTGAACGTCCCACATGATTTCTGGTAAGCGGGTGTGACCCCGGGCCATCATCATGATCGTTCACTAGGCGCCTCAATCAGACATCGCTACACGCCCTTCTGCAGTCGGCCTATAGCCACCTGTATAGCTTGCGCACAGGTGCTATCCGGCCGCCCCATCCAGGCTGTCAGATGGTTTGATTAGGCTGTTGGGTCCAGACTTGACTAATGACTTCAACATTGTAAACCCATCTAAGTATTTGAGGTAGGCGCTTGATAGATCTATTGAGGGTTGCGCATGAAGATAGTTTTTGACTGAAAACATTTATGAAATGCGCAAACTAACATCACATGCGCAAGCTTGAATGAAAAATACATCTAACATATGGTATGAACAACATGGCATGTATTTTTCGCATAAGAACAAAAGGCATGCGCATCATGTAGATCTACTCAAAACAAAAATCAAACATGGATCACAAGTTGGCAATCATATGTAGCAAGCCAATAAACCTGCTCTGATACCACTGTAAGCAAACCTAGGTCACATGCGCATTCAAAATTTTGCAGCGGCGGAAATACTAGGTTTTGAAGATCGCATGACTTAAACATATGATCAACCTTGAAAGGATAGGTTAGAGCATTACTATTGCCATGCTTTGAGTGGCGGCTTGGAAGAAGAAAGGGGCGAGTGCCTCTCCTCCAAAAGTATCACACACAAGATGAAGTTTGCTTCTTCCTTGTGCTCCTTGTGCTAGCAAAGACACTAAGGGTCTTTGATCGTGTGAGGAGATGTCTTTTCTTGGCTGGCCAAAAATCCTTTTCGTTAAGATAATCAAGCAACGTGAAGAGAGGAAGCATAAGGGAGAGCGAAAACCGTGAGGAAAAGAACGCCCAAGAAGGAAACATTCGGTTACCACTTATGGCAAGAACCAAAAAGTGTAACTCCCTCTTAATTCCCTCATAACTCCCATGCGTTCACCCAAAGTGAACCAACCGAAACTTCCCTCTCAATCGAACCATACGTTCACAAAGTGAACCGGTTCAATTTCATATGGTTCAAGGACCAAATCGAACCAGCCCTGGTTCTGATCTAATTGAACCAAATGGCTCAAGATCCAACCACACATCTCATTGAACCTCTTGATCTTTATGATCAAGGATCAATTCTTCCGATCGAAGCTTACCGATCTCATGCCCTAATCAATCAAACATGATTAGACTAGATCTCACTCCCAATCAGATTTCAAATTGCTTTAAACTGAACTAGAATAATTCCAGTCCACACAATCTGACATAAGTAAGCCATATCATCAAATTGTGCGACCCTAAGTGTTTCCTTCATTGTCGGTAACGATAACTTACGTTATCACGATCAGAGAGGGGTATCTAGCAACACATCACTGTCTCCCGATATGAAGGAAAGAGTCTTCCAAGACTACTCCCAAACCATAGCACAAGTGTGAATTTAATTCACTTGGCATACATATTTCCCTTTGCCACTGGATGTTCTCGTTGGACAAGCGTGTCAAGCCTGTGATTCCAACATGATGAAAATGATTAGATCAAATGATCATAGTCATCTGGGTATGGCCATACACATTCTCAACCATCCCATCCTGGGGGCCCATTAGAACATCACACTCCAACTAGGAGATGCAATCCTATATCTATCACTAGTGCCCTAACATGACTCTTGCCCACTATCCAAGATAATCCTTAACCATTATTTTTCAAATGATATTGAACTACCTCAAGACAATGCCAATCATCACTTAGAAACACAAGTGATCTCAAGTCAGAGGGAATATGCCACTTGCTTGCTCACAAGGATTTATTCACATTGTGACAAACAATTGAATATCCTAAGTAGGGTCAGTCCAGTACATCCAATGCACCTATGTGTCTAAATCTTATTCCATGCTCGAAGCATCCTATAAGATTAGAACACATATTAGTCTCAATCATATCAAGGCTGTCTCATGTTCACCAAGGTATCTCGACTAAGGACAAAACTGCAAATCAGCTGAGCTGAACATTACTGAGACATTATTCAGAAGTATACATACAGCAGCAGATAATGTAACAATCTGAATAACAACAATTGCCTTTATAAAAACATATAATTTATACATGATACTGTAATTAATCCAAGGCCTCAAACATTAGCCTTAAGGGCATACCCCAACACGATGGATCAAGTTGTGGCTACGGACCTTATTCTGCAGTCGCTACCTCTGAGTTATAGCTTTTTTATCATTAACTTCAATATTAAAAAAATTGCTTGTACTCATGAGGAGCTGCTAAAACTACTGGAAGCGACCGAGAAGGAAATGGTCAAGTCCAAACCCAAGTCCGTTCTTATTGTCTCCAAAGACAATAAGAAGCGGAAAAGGGGTAAGGGCAAGTCCAAGGCCAAGGCACTGAAGAAAGGCAGGGTGAGGGAGAACAAGTGCTACAACTGTGGCTAGGAGGGCCATTGGCGCAAAGACTGCAAGCATCCTCAGAAAGAGATGAAGAGAAGTAACCCTTCATCTTTAGGCTCAGGTAATTTTATTACCAAATCATATATTGTCTATGTCCATCCATGGGTATTCTATACCACATGGTGAGACTGATATTTGCAAAAATATGCAGGAGCTCCAAAGAAATAGGACATGGATGACAGTAAGAAGATCCTGCTGGAGCATTGATGCTGCCGAGCTATTTTTCTTTTGTCATTGATAGGGTGGTTTTATTTTTGCAAACATGTAATTGCCATTGTATCTATTTCTTCGGAGTAGAGTTTTTGGAATAAAAGGAATTTGATATTCTTTTCATTTGCAAAATCTTTTGTCATTACATTGTGCAAAATAATGAGGTAATAAAATAACTTGAATTTAATAAGTGGTTCAAATTGAATGCCAATCTTCTGACCCAAACATTTTATCATAAACAAGTAGTGCATCCACTGACTTCATGCACATGAATTCTTGGATTCGAACTCCTTCTAGGAGATTGACTATCTTAACCTCTTTTGAGATGTTATAGATGGGCAAAGACTAGTTTGTTGATAAATGTTTTTTCACCAAGTAAGGTGAAGTAGTCTAAAAGGTCAAAAGATAGGAATTCATGAAATTACCAAAAATATTTATGGAACCAGCTTATCAAAATTCATAAGTGATCTTTAGTCCAGGTTGGATGAAGAGTACTTGAGCCACATGTGACTATCACAGTGAGTATGAGGCCTGCTCATAGCTCATATCTCTTAAAGAACACCTTGGATGGTGGTTCAAGTGGGAGGAATTGAAAGTCAACCATATCTCTACTAAGGTTATGCTGATAGTTTCTTCGACACTGAACTATTTCATCTTAAATGTATCCCCAGGTAAGGAGATGACTTGACTAATTATCAGGATCTATAGATGTGAGACTTTGGGGGTCATACATCTGAATCTAGTGACATAGAATCAAGATCTGATAAGTGTAAGTGGAGTATCCCAAAGTGATGAAGGAATACAAATTTCCATAGACCCACAGGAGAACAAGTGATTGTTGCTCTTGATGTTGTTTTTCGTGGAAATGTATTCCCTTGAAAATGGCAAGTGGGAGGAAATTGTGACTTGGATTCAGTCTAAGGTCAACCGCCTAGCATAGATGGTCAAAGATGGAATTTGAGCCTCGTATATAGATCGTGGGCAACCTAGGCACAGTAACGCAGACATACAGGTGCATTGGATGCACTGGAGTGATCCACTGTGAGGATTGACTTGTCTAGTCAACAAGTCAATCTCACATGCAAGAGGTTTGCATTGATCCTTAGACTTGAGGTATTCATGTCTAGATTTGATGATGGGTATGCTTTGATACAGTCTTACGTCTCCCCGTAATTGGGAGACCAAAACAATTTGTCATTGGGCATGTCATAAGTCATGTAGAGACATGGATGACCGATAGTAGTATTTGCCCCTTCCTTCGGTGGAAGCATGATATCCACTCGGGGGTGCCCCACCTTATTGGTGCATGATAGGAATGTGTGACCACACTAGTTGAGTCAATGACCAATGCATTGGATTGATAAACTTGAGACTAATCCAATGATAGGATATCAGTTTAGGCAAAGGGATCTATAATGCAATGGGAATCCTCGTTGCTTGTTAGGAGTTATTGCCATAATGACTTAAGTCCTATGACATGGGTAGTTGTGATGTGTTGCTAGATACCCCTCACTACTTATGATGTTTACATCGTTGCCATCGTCATAAGGATCCTACGGGGTCACATGCAATAGACTCTTGATGTTGCTTTAATCAGAAGCCTTATGATCAAGTTATTGGGTAACTTGGATCAATTTGGAAGATTTCATCAGCACCAATGGGCCTGATGAGTTGGAAGAAAGTTATTGGAGCCAAACTTCATTTTTGGCAGGTTGACCCGAAATTGACCTAGATTGGTCACATTTGGATTAGGGTTGCATTGGATTGGATCCAATTGCTTAATCAACCCATGCCATGAAGTTTGGGCTAGCTCATTATCCAATGAGGCCCAATAATAAGTTGTCATGAAGAGGGAATTGGCTTAAAAGGGTATAATGGGGAGAAACCCAACTCCATTGGCGCCTAGGGGCATAATGGGGTGTGGATGGCATAAATTGCTTCCTTTAGAAGGAAGTGGCGCTTCCCCCTTCATCCTTTGATGGTATCTTGCCTCTATGGTAAGTGTTGGGGCTGATATGGCTTGAGAACTCTTTTGGAAAGAGCTTGGGCGCATATGAGAAGTAGAGAGAGGTCTATGGTAAAGTCTTGGAGACTATCCTTATCTCATAAACCCTACATGCACCCAAACCCTTACCCTAGCCGAATACCTCTTGCTTGTTGCGCCTAACCCCTTCTCCTTTGATGGTAAGAATGCTTTTGAGGCATGTCTTGGGCTGATATAGTGTTTGGATAAATATGGATAGGTTGAATGAAGTAGGTGGTAAAGTCTGGGAGACTTTTCTTGCCTCAAGGCACCTCATCCTAGCCATACACTTGTCCTAATCCTAGCCCTTGCCCAAACCGCCTCTAGTCCTATTTATAGGACCCCTTGTCGCCCCCTCTTATGTTCCAATCCTTGAGTTCGTGAGGACTAATACACAAGGAGGCATGGAGGCTTAGGGTGGCGACAACTAGAGAGCTTGGAGCTCTCCTTCTTCATCAAGGAGCGCAACCTTCTTCCTTCTTGTGACCGCAAGTTCTTCTTCTTCTCTATCTCTTCTTGGCGCAAAGAGTCTTTGTGCTTGGTGGCATTTTCTTGCCACAAGCCCTCTTCATTCCTAGGCCATAGGCGCACGTTGGAGGTGGCGCAAGAAAAGAAGAAGAGGGAAGTCCTTAGCGGCATCTTCCATATTCCCTCCTTGGCGCATGTTCTCTTGAAGGTGGCGCAAGTGAGGTGAAGGCTTGATTCTCTTCCTTAGGCTAGCACCGAGCGTGGAAGGGAGCAACGTTTAGACGGTCGACGCGTGAATACTTGTAGAGGGCGAACACATGGGCGCCTTCAACATGGCTTCGGCAACTAGACAAGCAAAAGAGGTACACCTCTAACACATCCTTGTGTCATCTCTCTCGCATGGATCCTTGGGACTGGAATATGTTTCGGGTGTAATAATTCTTTCACTGCGTCCTGGGACTGCAAAATTTTAAATTACACCCGGTATTCCCTAACAGTGGTATCAGAGCTACTTGCGAGAAACACAAGGTGTATGTTTGCTTATATGAAAAATTTTTGGAAAATTTTTCTTCTATCCATGCGTGTTTCACGTAGAAAGCGTTTTTCATCTAAACCTCTCTTTTCTATTTATGGCCGAAATTTGATTTTGTTTTATGTTTGATTTAAGACCGAAGGCGCACGTAGTTTTGTCAAGTAGGACGGGCATTGTGTCTTCGGACTGGCCGGGTCTCTTGATCTGACAAAACTGCCAGCAGATAGGGTCTATGAAATCATCATTGAACTTGATCTAAATTTTGGCATAAATTTGGTTAAGAGAGTGCTTTGGATGATGTTGGCGCATAAGGGGATAAAATTTGATAAATCCTGGATTTCATATTTTACATGCGCCACTTGATTGGGTTGATATGGTCATAGCGAGTGCCCTCCTGTGTTGTGATGTGGAAGCATGTTTCCACTTGTGATGAATGCTTGTAAAATCTCTTTCCACTTGCGTGTGGTTCTCTCCCTATCTTGATGTAAAGATTTTTCATCTTGTTTTAGAATAGATGTAGAATTAGAAGATAGGTTAAGGCTTCATCTTAACAACAAGTAGTCTTCTTCAACTGAAGTTAGTAGTGGCGCCAGCTTTGGAAGCGTGGTGATGGACTTGCGGCTGAAGGAAGGACACTTGCTTTCGGCTTCTGGCATGGGCTGATTTGCTTCAGGGACTCGCAACCCTTGGATGCACAATAACATGTCACATGGCTCGTGACAAGTTATGTGTATGAAAAGGGCTATGACCATATCGACCAAACTAGCATGCCTGTGATGGTTTATTATTCTGTCCATAGTATGCATGTGATGTTTTCAAGCACTAGCTCACTTCAAAAGGTATGCCATAACTATAGGAAAACTGCATGCTAGAAAAGAATAAAACAAATATGCAAAAACTCTCAATACAATATCAAGTCGATAGCCTTCTAACGCGTAGCCCTCATCAAACTATCGATCGGTTGTGTTGTGAACTGTTTCCCACCCTCGTGGGACACACCCACTTATCTTTAGGAGGTGTGTGGTGACAATGATTTGCCTAGTCCAGTTTTAACCTGGGCGTGCCTTCGCAAGGAAATTTGTTGGCCCTGGGCATAACGGTTAAGACCAGACTTGACTAGTTTTTCATATGTCACTGACATGATGAATTACTAGTTTTTCATATGTCACTAACTAGTTTTTCATATGTCACTAACATGATGAATTGTGATAGGCCCATAGACCGATGCTCTAGCGCAACAGGAGCATGGCAGGTTGTGCTTAGGACATGGTGTTGAGGTTGCTCAATGCAAGGTCCTAGTGCAAGTGGGAGATTATTAGTGTTTATGCCCTAGAACTTCAGGATGGTCCATTGGGATATGTGTATCACATCTAATTGATAGATGAGTTATCCTGGCATTGTCGTTGTTATGAAAGTTTGTAGATCTGCGCATATGTATATTTGCATATACAATGTCCCTAAAAGATAGATTTTATCTAGTCTCTGTGTTTATCCCTGGTCGAGAATCATGGGGGATATGGGACAACTATGATTCACTTGAGACAGGTATATGCGCTGATTGAGCACGGGTTACTAATGCAGGCATATAGGTATATCAAGGGAGATATACTTGATCGACCCACCGTGAGGATTCATCTCCGTGTCACGAGATGAATATCACAATGATAGAGTGGCTCTTGTCCTAGACTTGAGAGAATTGGTATCTCTATATAGTGATTGATGTACTTTGATGCAACCTAATGCTTTGCCGTAAAAGGGAAGTCATAATGGTTGTCATTAGGTATGTCATAGGCTACAATAGGGATTCAATGTGCCAATAGAGGATTTGCCCCTTCCTTACGGGGAAGCTTGATTGTCCATGGCGCTCCTATATGGATGACTGAAAGTGTATGGCCATACCCAGGTGAGAACCTGATTTAGTCATGCCATAATATTGGGATTAAGTGTGACACACTTGCCCAATCTGGACATTAGTTGACAAAAGGACAAAGCTGCACTTGTACTTTATCGCAATTTTAGGGGATGTCGATGATGACACCATTCTGATGACTTGGGTAGCAATGATGTACTGCTAGGTGCCACTCATTGCTTGTGCTGATTCAGTTATGACTGCTAATGTCTGAAGAACCTACAGGGTCGCACACTTAGACACTCGAGTTCTCATACTAATCGTTTAGCCTCTGATCAAATCATTGTGTGATTCTGATCTTTTTGGGGAACTGATGTATTGAGACTTTTATAGAGGAGATGATGTTTTATTTTAGTTCATGTTTGACCACTAGTTGACTCTAGTGGACCACGTTTGATCCCTGTTGACCTGTGTTGTCAAAATGAGTCAAACAAGGGTCTTGGTGCAAGTTTGGGCTTGGCACTTTAGTCACATGAATAAAATAAAATTATTAATTGGCAAAAGAATTTTTCTCGTGGCTAATTAATAAGCTTGGGTGCAATTTACAATTAATAGAGTCTGCAGGGATTCGAACCCATGACGCTGATCTGGTTAATTGTGAATAGGCGCCTACTCATTATCGCACATGGGAAAAATCTCAAATGTGTGTCTGGCTCTGCTATTATAAATAGAGAGGCCCACCTGGGAGATTTTTGTACCAGACTCTTCTCTTGTCTCTTGTTGTCGCCTCTCCTCTGCTCCCTGGCGTGAGGGTTTTCGAGGTGACAACAATAAAAGGTTTTTTGCATCAAGGGTTGGGACAAGTGGTAGTGCTACCCACTCCTTGTTGCCAACGTCCCTCTTCTCCTTGGCATTGGCATGAGTGGAGAAGATGAAGAGGCGTGGATCTCATCTTCCGGGGCTAGCACCCAGTGTGGGGATTGGAGAGATCTCAAAGAGTCCGTGTGTGCGCGATTGCAGAGGACGGGCCCATGCGCGTCTTCATCATCGGCAGCACCTAAAGTTGTTTGATAAGGTACTACTCTTCACATCCTTCGATTTTCTCTCGTAAGGGATCCTGGTGTTCCTGGAATTCTGTTTCAGACCTCCGCTTCTGCTGTGTTTAAAGTTTTTATGGTCCGGGGATTCCCAACACTTAGGGGAGGCCGCCTATATCTTAGGCGTGAAGATCTACAGAGATAGATCCAAGAGATTCCTGGCCCTAAGTCAAAGTACCTACGTTGAAAAGGTCCTGGAGAGGTTTAACTTGGAGCAATCCAATAAGGGGTACCTTCCAGTAAGACATGGCCTTACCCTCTCAAAGAGCCAGTGTCCCACTACACAGGATGAGAGGGATGACATGAGTCGAGTGCCCTATGCTTCGGCAGTGGGATCGATCATGTATGCAATGTTGTGCACTAGACCAGACGTGGCATATGCTGTGAGCATAACCAGTTCATACCAATCCAATCTAGGTCTGCAGCACTGGGTGGCTGTGAAGAACATCCTTTAGTATCTGAGAAGACTAAGGATTTGTTCTTGGTCTATAGGGGATAGGAAGAGCTTAGCATTCAGGGCTACACTGATGCGTCATTCCAGTCTGACCCTGACGACTTCAGATCGCAGGCCGGCTATGTGTTCAAGTTGAATGGAGGCGTTGTATGCTGAAAAGCTTCAAGCAATCCACCATAGCTGATTCTACAACCAACTCTGAGTATGTGGCCGCTTCTGCGGCAGCCAAAGAGGTCGTTTGGATAAGGAAGTTCATTTCTGAACTTCAAGTGGTTCCAAGTGCATTGGATCCCATTGAGCTCTACTGTGACAATAATGGGGCAATTTCACAAGCCAAGGAACCACGGTCTCATCAAAGATCCAAACACATACCTAGGAGATTTCACTTGATTAGAGAGATCATTGACCAAGGTGATGTCAAGATTAGCAGAGTTGACACAGAGAACAATCTGGTAGACCCACTGACCAAGGCTTTGGCGCAACAGAAGCATGATGGTCATACTAGAGATATGGGGTTGTGGTTGCTCAACTTCTAGCTCTTAGTGCAAGTGGAAGATTGTTGGTGTTTATGCCCTGAGACCTAGTATTAGTCCATATTTGTACTACTTGACACTGATATTTATATATATCATTCTAGCATTGTCATTATCATTATTTGTCTACATCTGCGATTGTGTACTTACATGATAATGTCCCTGGAGACAGATTGGATCTGTGCTCAAATGGTTGTCCCTAGTCAATGTACCTGAGTGGATATGGGACAACTTTGGTACATATGAGACTAGTATATGGGCTGGTTTGACACAAGGTGCTAAGCAGACATATGGGTATATCAGTAGTGGATATACTAGACCGACCTGCTGTGAGGCTATGACTTGGTATCATGAGTTATCCTCACAAGTGACAAGAGATGCATTGATCCCTTGACTTGAGGTCATTGACCATTCCATATGGTTAGGGACATGCTTTGATGCAACCTAACACCTCACCATAGTTGGGAGGTAATAACGGTTGTCATTGGGCATGTTACGACCCATAGATATGAAATGGTCGAGCTAGTGCTGAACTGGGCCTTGGGACAAAGATTCCCAACAGTTTTTCCATACCCTACTAGATTGGAGAGATAACCTTTCAACGCGCCCTTTGTGACTTGGGGCGAGTGTTAGTTTGATGACCCTTTCCTTGTGTAAGAAGTTCGATTTAGGAGACTCGAGGTCAACTACCATTTTATTGCAGTTAGCTGATAGATTGGTTCGCCGACCCATAGGGACTATGGAGGATGTACTTATTAACGTTTGGTGATTATTTTATACCGGCAGACTTTATTATTTTGGAAATTGATGAGGACAATAGGCTACCCATTATCCTTGGGAGACCTTTCCTTGCCACGGCCAGAGCGGTGATTGATGTCAAAAATGGGAAACTTGATTTAAACATCGGTGAGAATGTGGTCTAATTTGATTTATCAGATTCTCTAAAGAAACCCTCTCTTGCAAGTACATATTGTAGTGTTGATGTAATAGAGAAGGCGGTGAAGCATATTGAATCATACAAAAGAGATATTGACCCACTAGAACTATGTTTGATAGATGCTGAAGTACAATATATAGAGGAGCGAGCCAACGATTATTCTGAACTCTTGGACTCTTGCCCAGTTTTGGAGTCCAACCTTCCAAAGTTGGTGATTTGTTCTAAAGAGATCTTAGGGGAGACTAAAGAAAAGAAGAATGAATTCAAGAGCCTTCCCAGCACCCTGAGAAATGAGTTCCTTAGAGACAACTCTACATGTCCAGGGACAGTCAACACTGATTGAACAAAGAACAGACTGAACTCCTACTTGCAGAACTCCATCTGCACAAAAAGGTAATTGGCTACTCACTTGATGATATTAAAGGATTTCACACTTGTATCTGTATGCACAAGATTATACTTGCGAGTGATAGTAAGCCGTCGGTGGAGTTTCAACGACGATTGAATCCATCGATGAAGGAGATAGTTAGGAAGGAAGTTCTTAAACTTTTAGATGTTGTGGTCATCTACCCCATTTTTGACAGCTCTTGGGTCAGTCCTGTATATGTAGTGCCCAAGAAAGGAGGGATGATGGTGATAAAGAACGATGCTAAGGAGTTGATACCGATGAGGACAGTCATTGGATGGAGGATGTGTATAAATTACATGAAGTTGAATAAGGCTACGAGAAAAGACCATTTTCCATTACCATTCATTGATCAAATGCTGGAAAGACTAGCGCATAATTCTTATTTTTGTTTTTTGGATGGCTTTTCAAGTTTCTTTCGAATAACCATCCACCCTGAGGACCAAGAGAAAATGACATTCACTTGCCCCTATGGAACTTATGATTACAGAAGGATGCCCTTTAGCCTATGTAACGCCCTAGAGGACGATGATGGCCATCTTTGCTGACTATAATGAGGATTTCATGGATATATTTATGGATCACTTTTCTGTGTATGGCTCTTCTTTCAGTGATTGCCAATCTAATCTCTCAAAAGTTTTGCAGAGATGTGAAATGGTCAAGCTAGTGCTGAACTGGGAAAAATACCACTTTTTGGTCCGAGAAGGAATAGTTCTAGGGCATTTGATATCTGAACGTGGAATTGAGGTAGATAATGAAAGTCCCCTACCACAAGGGGGCGAAACCCTAATAGGCGCATGCAGAGGTTTTAACACAGCGGAAAAGGTTTCTAGATCGATGCATGCAGTATGATCAACTTTAAAATTTTGTATACATGAGAATCGATCCTTACCGATGCCATTTCTTGGATGGCATCTAGGAAGTAGAGAGTCAAACGCTTCTCCTCCAAATGGTGCGCACACAAGGTGATCAATGCGCCTACTCCCTTAGTGCTCCTTGTGCTAGCAAGGTTCCAAGGTCTCCTGATCGAATGGAAGGGAAGGAGATGTCTTTTTTTTCTTCTTGGCCGAATCCTCTCCAAAGCGTCAAGGCGACACACAACGAGTGAACCTCAAGAGAGAGGGGCGAGAGGCGAGAATAAAACTTCTCTTGGCCTGAACGTGAGGCGTGGCCTCATGGCTTCTAAAAATAGCAAACCACCAACGTTCATGCGACCATGGGTTTACCCGAACGCATTTTGCTCTCCCCTTGAACCATGCGCTCACATGATGAGCTGGTTCAATTTCGGTTTGGTTCAAAGATCAATTAAGCCAAGCATCTGGTTCAGATCACAATAAACCCTAAAGGTTCAAGATCCAACCGTTCATCTCTTGATGCTCTTGATCTCACCGATCTAGCATCAATTCTCTCGATCGAAGCTTACCGATCTCAAGCCCTAATCAATCAAACATGACCAGACCAGATCTCACTTACAATCAGAGATTAAATCCCTTTAAACTGAACCAGAACAATTCAGTCCACACGATTTGACTTAAGTAAGCCATATCATCAAATTGTGCGACCCTAAGGGTTTCCTTTAAATGTCGGTAACGATAACTTACGTTATCACGATCAGTGAGGGGTATCTAGCAACACATCACTGTCTCCCGATATAAAGGAAAGAGTCTTCCAAGACTACACCCAAACCACAGCACAAGTGTGAACCCAACTCACTAGGCATATGTGTTTCCTTTGCCACTGGATGTTCTTATTGGACAAGCGTGTCAAGCCTGTAATTCCAATATGATGAGAATGATTAGATCAGATGATCATAGTCATCTGGGTATGGCCATACACTTTCTCAATCATCTCATCCAGGGGGCCCCTATAGAACATCACACTCCAATTAAGGAGACGGCAATCCTATATCTATCACTAGTGCCCTAACATGACTCATGGACACTATCCAAGATAGTCTATAACCATTATGTTTCAAATGATATCGAACTACCTCAAAACAATGCCAATCATCATTTAGAAACACAAGTGATCTCAAGTCAGAGGAAATATGCCACTTTTTTGCATATAAGGATTATTCACATTGTGACAAGTAATTGAATATCCTAAGTAGGGTCTGTCCAGTACATCCAATGTACCCATGAGTCTACATCTTATTCCATGCTCGAAGCATCCTATAAGATTAGAACACATATTAGTCTTAATCATGTCAAGGCTGTCTCATGTTCACCAAGATATCTCGACTAAGGACAAAACTGCATGTCAGCCAAGCTGGACAGCATTGAGACATTATTCAGAAGTATACATATTGCAGCAGATGATGTAACAACCTGAATAACAACCATTGCCTTTATAAACGTAGAGTTTAAACATGATACTGAAATAATCCCAAGGCTTCAAACATTAGCCTTAAGGGCATACCCCAACAATCTCCCACTTGCACTTAATCTAATGGTTGAGAAATCTCAAACCCATATTATTAGAGTGCTTCTCATGCTTCTGCTGCGCCAGAGGCTTAGTCAGCTCGATTGTCTTCTGTATGAACCTTGCAGATTTTGATCTCGCCACGATTAATGATCTCCCGGATCAAGTGAAACCTTCTCTGTATGTGCTTGGACTTCTGGTGTGACCGTGGTTCCTTTGCTTGTGCTATAGCTCCAGTGTTTTCACAGAAGATAACCAATGGATTTGCACTCGAAGGAACAACACCAAGTTCCTGAACGAACTTACGAATCCAGACTGCCTCCTTGGATGCTTCCGAGGCTGCAACATACTCGGCTTCTGTTGTGGAATCAGCAACAATTGACTATTTGAAACTTTTCCACACCACTACTCCTCTATTCAAGCTAAAAACATAGCCTGATTGCGATCGGAAATCATCCTGGTCAGATTGGAACGAAGCGTCAGTATATCCTTCAATACTGAGTTCTTCCTGACCTCCATAAATCAAGAACATATCTTTGGTCCTCCGAAGATATTTCAAAATGTTCTTGACTGCAATCCAGTGTGCCTTACCTGGATCACTTTGGAATCGACTGGTTACGCTTAACCCGTATGCGACGTCTGGGCGAGTACACAACATCGCATACATAATGGACCCAATAGCCGAAGCATAAGGCGTATTGTCCATTTCATCTTTCTCAGTCTGTGTTTGTGGACACTGACTCTTTGAAAGATTCAGACCATGTCTGACTGGAAGATATCCTCTTTTAGAATTCTCTAAATGAAATCTCTCCAGGACTTTATCGATGTAAGTACTCTGGCACAGCCCGAGAAGCCTCTTAGATCTATCTCTGTAGATCTTCACACCTAACACATAGGCTGCTTCTCCTAAATCTTTCATCTGGAAACATTTTCTTAACCATGCCTTGACAGCATGCAGTTCAGAAATATCGTTTCCAATGATCAAGATATCATCGACGTAGAGGACTAGGAAAGTAATCACGCTCCCACTAAACCTCTTATATACACACGGGTCATCTTCATTCTTGATGAAACCAAACTTACAGATTGATTCATCAAAACGAATATTCCAGCTTCGCGATGCTTGTTTAAGTCCATAAATGGACTTCTTTAATTTGCATATTTTATGACGATCTGATGGATTAGTGAAACCTTCAGGTTATGTCATGTACACATCCTGTTCTAGAGTTCCAGTAAGGAAAGCGGTCTTCACATCCATTTGCCAGATCTCATAATCATAATATGCAGCTATCGCGAGAATAATCCGAATAGACTTGAACATGGCTACAGGAGAGAAAGTTTCATCATAATCTATCCCGTAGATTTGTTTCAAACCTTTCGCAACTAGCCTGCCTTTATAGGTAACCACGTTACCATCCATGTCAATCTTTTTCTTGAAGATCCACTTACAGCCTATAGGGATTACTCCCGGAGGCGGATCAACCAAATACCAGACTTGGTTATCAGACATGGAGTCCATCTCGGCGCGCATAGCTTCAAGCCATCTCGCTGAGTCCGGTCCACTGACCGCATCCGCATAAGTGAGGGGTTCATCATCAATGATGTAGACTCCGTCATAGCGCTCAGGCTGTCGACGGATCCTTCCCGATCTTCGCGGTTCCCGTGATATCTGAGCCTCAGGTTGTTCAATAACCTGATCTCCTGGCTCAGGCTCATCCAACTGTGCTTGACTACTTTGTTCTGCATCTGGATTCTCATCCAGCTTTATTTCTCTCCCACTAGCATCTTGCAGAAGAAATTCCTTCTCAAGAAAAATAGCCGTCCGAGCAACAAATACCTTGTTCTCCTCAGGATTGTAGAAATAATAACCCTTAGTTTCTTTAGGGTAACCGACAAAGATACATTTATCAGATCTGCTCTACAGTTTCCCAGAGGCGAGCTTTTTGACATAAGCCTCGCAACCCCAGATTTAAATAAATGTCAAGCTTGGCTGTTTCCCATACCATAACTCATATGGAGTCTTAGAAACGGCCTTGGATGGCACTCGGTTCAGTACCTTTGCAGCTGTTTCCAGTGCAAATCCCCAAAAGGAGTATGGTAGAGTAGCCTGACTCATCATTGAACGAACCATATCAAGTAAGGTTCTATTTCTCCTCTCGGATACACCATTCCATTGCGGTGTTCCTGGCGGAGTGAGCTGTGAGATAATCCCACACTCCTTCAGATAGTCAGTAAACTCTCGACTAAAGTATTCACCACCTCGATCTGAACGAAGTGCCTTGATATTTCGGCCTAGCTGATTTTGTACTTCATTTTTGAACTCTTTGAACTTGTCAAAAGATTCACTCTTATGTCTCATTAAATAGACATAACCATACCTACTGAAATCATCAGTAAAGGTAATGAAGTATGAATAGCCACCTCTGGCATGTTTACTAAATGGCCCACACACATCGCTGTGAATGAGGTCTAGTAAACCTGAAGCCCTTTGACCTTTATTAGAAAAAGGAGACTTCGTCATTTTACCCATTAAACAAGCTTGGCATGTATCAAGCTCCTCATAGGAGAATGATCCCAGCAGTCCATGGTCATGCAACCGCTTAATGCGTTTCTTGTTAATATGGCCTAAACGACTATGCCATAGCAAGGTGCTGTCATCAGCATACTTGGCTTTCTTATTATCAATTTGTTGTACAGAACATTCCATGTCCAACATGGATAACCCATTGTTAATTGAGCCAGTAGCATAAATAATATTATCAAGAGAAATATAACACTTTCAAAATATGCATTCAAAGGAAAACCCTTTCCTGACAAGAGCAGGAATAGAGATAATATTCTTAGTTATGCTTGGTACAAAATAACAATTATCCAGTTCTAATACAAGACCAGATGGTAAAGAGATGTGATATTCTCCTACAGCAACAGCAGCAACCCGTGCCCCGTTTCCAACTCGTAGGTCCACCTCATGCTGTCCCACCTGTCTTCTTCTCTTGAGTTCCTGTACATTTGAACAAATGTGAACTCCACATGCAGTGTCCAACACCCATGAAATAGAAGAAGAAGATACCATGACTTCAGTCACGTAAATACCTGAGCAAGAAGCGAAAGGCTTACTTCCCTTCTTATCTCCTTGGAGCGCTTTATAGTCCTTTTTCCAGTGACCCAACTAGCCACAATGGAAACATCAGTATTCCTTCGACCGCTTTATCTTTTGCTTTAGAGCCTTGTTGTAGCTCTTGATAGGGGATTTGCCCTTCTTCCCCTTCTTCTTGTTCCTAGAAGGAACGATTAGGACAGAGGATGAAGGCGTTCCCTTCTCACGAGACTGAGTCTGCTCTGTAGTCAAGAGCATGTTCAGCAACTCTGCCGGCGTACAGTCGATCTTGTTCATATTAAAATTAATAATGAATGGATCGAAAGAGGCCGGGAGAGACTGCAGAATAATGTCTACAACAAGCTCCTGATTGATGGTGTGTCCTAGTTTCTCTAGAGCCTCCTTGTACCCAATCATCTTGAGTACGTGAGCTCCCACTGGACTCCCTTTAGCCAGTTTGCTCTGAAAGAAAAGTTTTGTCAAATTATAGCGTTCAGTCCTCGCCTGTGCAGCATACAGCAGCTTGAGGTTCGCTATAATATCTATAGCCGATAGATCCTCATGCTGACGCTGCAGCTCTGGTGTCATAGACGCAAGCATCAGGCAAGCGACATCAATGCTATCATTGACATGCTTTTCATAAGCTTCCCGAACCGCCCTTGCGGCGTTCGGAGCAGGTTGAGGCGGTATAGCCGTCTCGAGGACATACAGCCTCCTCTCAGCCTTAAGAACAATCTTAAGGTGTCTGTACCAGTCTGAGAAGTTCGGCCCAGCAAACTTCTCCCTTTCCAGTAGGGATCGCACATTGAAATTTGTGGTGTTCGTTGCTGCAGTAATCTACAACAATGCAAGAACAGCAAGGTCAGTATCAATGTTAGAATCAATCCAGGACTTAAGGAAGATTCTTTTCTCACTATTTTATCTGGCTGAAAAATCCAGCAAAACAGCCCGAAAGAGTAAAACTCTTTTAGTGAGATGGGATCCAGATTTCATACTTGGTCTCCGCGTCCCGCTCAGGCGAGATAAGATGCACAGAGAGTACAAGCACTAATCTCTGGTAGGCAATCCCTGCCAATCGCCAACCCGTGCGATTCCCCTTCATCTGGGCAATCCAGCAGACTGTGCCAACTGAGTTGGTACAACACAGTCTCTGATCCCACAGATGGCTGCCTCCATATGGCTACCATATGCTCAATATGTAGCCTACATGGTCAAGCTGACCCGACCTACTCCCTGGACCACCATGTGCTATGCTGAGCAACGAGAAGCGATAAATCCCTTCTCTGTAGCACGCAGGTGTAATCGCACACCGTCTGAAGATAGATGGGCGTGCCCACTGAGTGGGTACAACACGGCCCCAACGATAGTCAGAACAGTGAGGTTTCGCATTAGAAGGCTTACGAGCTTGATATTTAGCATTGGATTTTAACGGTCTTTTTATCTTCTCAACTATCATGCAAATCCTATGGTGATAGTAGAAGATTAAATCATGCAATTCTTAACAATAAATGAAAGCATGATGATCTTATGTAGTAAAAGCCCATTAAGCCTAGGTAAGACCTTAATTTAACTTAAGTCTTCACTTGAGCTCTTCATGGGTCTTTTTTATCTCATCTGGCTCAACCCAGGGCCCAAGCGCCCACTGCAGCTCAGGTGCGCCCACCAGGTAATTGTGCCTGTCCCAGAGTCGAACCCTGGACCTCCCACCTGGTCAAGCCACTGCTGCAAGCGCCTCTGCCAAGTGTGCTCTGTGCTCTCGTCTGATTAAAATACAATTTAATCTATCTAGACAAGATTGACACGCAGGTCAATTACACTTTATAAATTAAATAAAATGTGATGCGCAGATCACAATAAATAATTTACATTTATTAACCAGGCACACAGGCCCCAGCACAGCACACATAAAAACGGGCAGCCCACATAAGATTAAATAAACAATCATCATGGTATACAATCAACATGTGATCCAACAATAAGAAAATAAAATTTTCGAAAACCCATTGGCATCAATTTTATTTTCCTTATGTGCCCTACTACCTTACAACGGTCCATTAATAGGGATCCACTCATCAGACCTAGTCAGATCCTCTGCCCTGGCATGCACCAAGTCCTAACTGACTTGAGTCGACCCAGTGATCAACAATGCATGCCTTGGGCTGAACGACCTGCATGAGTTCTGGCAAGCGGGCGTGACCCCGGGCCTAACTCATGCGCGTTCAATGGTTGTCTCAATCAAACATCGCTACACGCCTGTCCGCAGTCGACCTATAGCCACCTCGTGCTTGCGCACAGGTGCCATCTGGTCAACCCATCTAGGCTGTCAGATAGTCTGATCAGACTGATTGGATCTAGACTCGACTGTGACTTCAACCCTAATAACCCGTCTAAGTTTTTAAAGTAGGCGCCTCTTAGATCTAAGGTGAGTTGCGCAAATAATATAGTTTTGAGAAAAACTAATAAGCGCCAACATACATGCGCCAAATAGAAAACATATTCATCAAGTTTTCGCATGAACAACTTAACATGTAATTTTCGCATGTAGTTTAGATCTAAGCATACAAGCGCAAACATGGATCACAAAAGCCTCAAGAAATCATAAAAACATGCTAATAACTTGGCTCTGATACCAATTGAAAGTCCCCTACCACAAGGGGGCGAAACCCTAATAGGCGCATGCAGAGGTTTTAACACAGCGGAAAAGGTTTCTAGATCGATGCATGCAGTATGATCAACTTTAAAATTTTGTATACATGAGAATCGATCCTTACCGATGCCATTTCTTGGATGGCGTCTAGGAAGTAGAGAGTCAAACACTTCTCCTCCAAATGGTGCGCACACAAGGTGATCAATGCGCCTACTCCCTTAGTGCTCCTTATGCTAGCAAGGTTCCAAGGTCTCCTGATCGAATGGAAGGGAAGGAGATGTTTTTTTTTTCTTCTTGGCTGAATCCTCTCCAAAGCGTCAAGGCGACACACAACGAGTGAACCTCAAGAGAGAGGGGTGAGAGGCAAGAATAAAACTTCTCTTGGCCTGAACGTGAGGCGTGGCCTCATGGCTTCTAAAAATAGCAAACCACCAACGTTCATGCGACCATGGGTTTACCCGAACGCATTTTGCTCTCCCCTTGAACCATGTGCTCACATGATGAGCTGGTTCAATTTTGGTTTGGTTCAAAGACCAATTAAGCCAAGCATCTGGTTCAGATCACAATAAACCCTAAAGGTTCAAGATCCAACCGTTCATCTCTTGATGCTCTTGATCTCACCGATCTAGCATCAATTCTCTTGATCGAAGCTTACCGATCTCAAGCCCTAATCAATCAAACATGACCAGACCAGATCTCACTTACAATCAGAGATTAAATCCCTTTAAACTGAACCAGAACAATTCAGTCCACACGATTTGACTTAAGTAAGCCATATCATCAAATTGTGCGACCCTAAGGGTTTCCTTTAAATGTCGGTAACGATAACTTACGTTATCACGATCGGTGAGGGGTATCTAGAAACACATCACTGTCTCCCGATATAAAGGAAAGAGTCTTCCAAGACTACACCCAAACCACAGCACAAGTGTGAACCCAACTCACTAGGCATATGTGTTTCCTTTGCCACTGGATGTTCTTATTGGACAAGCATGTCAAGCCTGTAATTCCAATATGATGAGAATGATTAGATCAGATGATCATAGTCATCTGGGTATGGCCATACACTTTCTCAATCATCTCATCCAGGGGGCCCCTATAGAACATCACACTCCAATCAAGGGGACGGCAATCCTATATCTATCACTAGTGCCCTAACATGACTCATGGACACTATCCAAGATAGTCTATAACCATTATGTTTCAAATGGTATCGAACTGTAGAAACCCCTTTCAAGAGGGGGGCGAAACCCTAAGTAGGCGCATATCATGAATTGCGCAAGGAAGCATAAACAACATGAACCAAGCGCCAACAACAAGTCATGCGAAAGCATAAACAAACAACATGCGCCACCAACAAGGTATACATCTTATTTTCGCATGAAGAAACTATTAGATCTAAACACTTGCGCAAGCATGGATCACAAGAGCAAACATAGCAATCATATTAGCATGCATAAAGCCTGCTTTGATACCAATTGTAGAAACCCCTTTCAAGAGGGGGGCGAAACCCTAAGTAGGCGCATATCATGAATTGCGCAAGGAAGCATAGGGTTTGTTGGGATCTTTTGCATGCCATATGATCAACATCATAACTTGTATAGATAAGAAGTAATTCATACCATAGCCATGAGTGGATGGCGACTTGGAAGTAAAGATCGAAGGGGATCTTCTCCAAAGAAGACACACACCAAAGTGATGAAGACTTCGTTCTTGCGCACCTCTTGTGCTAGCAAAAGTGCCAAGTTGTCCTTGTGTGGAGAAGATGAGATCTTTGCTAGGGCGATGAATCTCTCCCACTTGCTTGCGTGAACTCCAATCTACACGAGAGTGGATCGGCCACACAAAATCAGAACCCAAATGTGTTTTGGCGTTCACAAGTTAAGTGGCGTTACATGACTTCCAATTATGGAAAGTCATGAAGCCATGCGCTTAAATCCATGCAAACCGCCCAAAAACGCTTTCATCATGAACCATAAGTTCACACATGTGTGAACCGGTTCAATCCAACGGTTCAATGCGTTTGGTACAAAGACCAAACCAAACCAGCCCAAGCCATAGTCTAGATCTCTCTGAACCAAATGGTTCAAGATCTAACCGTTCATCTCTTGATGCCTTTGATCTCACCGATCTGGCATCACTACTCTCGATCGAAGCTTACCGATCTCATGCCCTAATCAATCAAACATGACCAGACCAGATCTCACTTACAATCAGAGTTCAAACTCCTTTAAACTGAATCAAAACAATTCAGTCCACACGATCTGACTCAAGAAAGCCATATCACCAAATTGTGTGACCCTGAGGGTTTCCTTTAAATGTCGGTAACGATAACTTACGTTATCACGACCAGTGAGGGGTATCTAGCAACACATCACTGTCTCCCGATATAAAGGAAAAAGTCTTCCAAGACTACACCCAAACCACAGCACAAGTGTGAATCAACTTCACAAGGCATGCATGTATCCTTTGCCTCCTGGATGTTCTTATTGGACAAGCGGGTCAAGCTTGTAACTCCAATATGATGAGCATGATTAGATCAGATGAACATAGTCACCTGGGTATGGCCATACACTTTCTCAATCATCTCATCTAGGGGGCCCCTATAGAACATCACACTCCTTCAACAAGGAGACGGCAATCCTATATCTATCACTAGTGCCCTAACCTGAATCATAATCATTATCCAAGATAGTCTATAACCATTATATTTCAAATGATATTGAACTACCTCAAAACAATGACAATCATCATTTAGAAACACAAGTGATCTCAAGTCAAAGGACATGTGCCACTTGTTGCAAACAAGGATTATTCACATTGTGACAAGCAATTGAATATCCTAGTAGGGTCTGTCCAGTACATCCAATGTACCCATGAGTCTACATCTTATTCCATGCTCGAAGCATCCTATAAGATTAGAACACATATTAGTCTCAATCATATCAAGGCTGTCTCATGTTCACCAAGATATCTCGACTAAGGACATATGCATGTCAGCCTAGCTGAACAGCTTTGAGACATTATTCAGAAGTATACATATTGCAGCAGACAATGCAACAAACTGAATAACAACCATTGCCTTTATAAACACAAGAGTTTATACATGATACTGTTACAATCCCAAGGCCTCAAACATTAGCCTTAAGGGCATACCCCAACAATCTCCCACTTGCACTTAATCTAATGGTTGAGAAATCTCAAACCCATATTATTACAGTGCTTCTCATGCTTCTGCTGCGCAAGAGGCTTGGTAAGCGGGTCAGCCAGATTGTCATCTGTATGAACCTTGCATATTTTGATCTCGCCTCGATCAATGATCTCCCGGATCAAGTGAAACCGTCTCTGTATGTGCTTGGACTTCTGGTGCGACCGTGGTTCCTTTGCTTGTGCTATAGCTCCAGTGTTATCACAGAAGATAACCAAAGGATCTGCACTCGAAGGAACAACACCAAGTTCCTGAATGAACTTACGAATCCACACTGCCTCCTTGGATGCTTCCGAGGCTGCAACATACTCGGCTTCTGTTGTGGAATCAGCAACAGTTGACTGTTTGAAACTTTTCCACACCACTGCTCCACCATTCAAGCTAAAAACATAGCCTGATTGCGATCGGAAATCATCCTGGTCCGACTGGAACAAAGCGTCAGTATATCCTTCAATACTGAGTTCTTCCTGACCACCATATATCAAGAACATATCTTTGGTCCTCCGCAGATATTTTAAAATGTTCTTGACTGCAATCCAATGTGCCTGACCTGGATTACTTTGGAATCGACTGGTCACGCTTAACCCGTAAGCGACGTCTGGGCGAGTACACAACATCGCATACATAATGGACCCAATAGCCGAAGCATAAGGCGTATTGTCCATTTCATCTTTCTCAGTCTGTGTTTGTGGACACTGACTCTTTGAAAGATTCAGACCATGTCTGACTGGAAGATATCCTCTTTTAGAATTCTCTAAATGAAATCTCTCCAGGACTTTATCGATGTAAGTACTCTGGCACAGCCCGAGAAGCCTCTTAGATCTATCCCTGTAGATCTTCACACCTAATACATAGGCTGCTTCTCCTAGATCTTTCATCTGAAAACATTTTCCTAACCATGCTTTAACAGCATGCAGTTTAGGAATATCATTTCCAATGATTAAGATATCATCGACGTAGAGGACTAGGAAAGTAATCACGCTCCCACTAAACCTCTTATATACACACGGGTCATCTTCGTTCTTGATGAAACCAAACTCAGAGATTGATTCATCAAAATGAATATTCCAGCTTCTAGATGCTTGTTTAAGTCCATAAATGGACTTCTTTAATTTGCATATTTTATGACGATCTGATGGATTAGTGAAACCTTCAGGTTGTGTCATATACACATCCTCATCCAGTTTTCCATTAAGGAAAGCCGTCTTCACATCCATTTGCCAGATCTCATAATCGTAATATGCAGCTATCGCGAAGAGAATCCGAATAGACTTAAACATGGCTACAGGAGAGAAAGTTTCATCATAATCTATCCCGTAGATTTGTTTGAAACCATTCGCTACTAGCCTGCCTTTATAGGTAACCACGTTACCATCCATGTCAATCTTCTTCTTGAAGATCCATTTACAGCCTATAGGGATTACTCCCGGAGGCGGATCAACCAAATCCCAGACTTGGTTATCTGACATGGAGTCCATCTCGGCTCGCATAGCTTCAAGCCATCTAGCTGACTCCGGTCCACTGACCGCATCCGCATAAGTAAGGGGTTCATCATTATCAATGATGTAGACTCCGTCATAGCGCTCAGGCTGTCGACGGATCCTTCCCGATCTTCGTGGTTCCCGTGATATCTGAGCCTCAGGTTGTTCAGTAACCTGATCTACCGGCTCAGGCTCATCCAACTGTGCTTGACTACTTTGTCCTTCCTCTGGATTCTCATCCAGCTTTATTTCTCTCCCACTGGCCTCTTGCAGAAGAAACTCCTTCTCAAGAAAAATGGCCGTCCGAGCAACAAATACCTTGTTCTCTTTGGGATCGTATAAATAATAACCCTTAGTTTCCTTAGGGTAACCGACAAAGATGCATTTCTCAGATCTGCTCTCCAGTTTCCCAGAGGCGAGCTTTTTGACATAAGCCTCGCAACCCCAGATCTTAATAAATGTCAAGCTAGGCTGTTTCCCATACCATAACTCATATGGAGTCTTTGAAACGGCCTTGGATGGCACTCGGTTTAGTACCTTTGCAGCTGTTTCCAGTGCAAATCCCCAAAAGGAGTAAGGTAGAGTAGCCTGACTCATCATAGAACGAACCATATCAAGTAACGTTCTATTTCTCCTCTCGGACACACCATTCCATTGCGGTGTTCCTGGTGGAGTGAGCTGTGAGATAATCCCACACTCCTTCAGATAGTCAGTAAACTCATGACTCAAGTATTCTCCACCTCGATCAGAACGAAGTGCCTTGATATTTCGGCCTAGCTGATTTTGTACTTCATTCTTGAACTCTTTGAACTTGTCAAAAGATTCACTCTTATGTCTCATCAGATAGACATACCCATATCTACTGAAATCATCAGTAAAGGTAATGAAGTACTGATAGCCACCTCTGGCATGTTTACTAAATGGCCCACACACATCACTGTGTATAAGGTCAAGTAAACCTGAAGCCCTTTGACCTTTGTTAGGAAAAGGAGACTTCGTCATTTTACCCATTAAACAAGCTTTGCATGTATCAATCTCCTCATAGGAGAATGATCCCAGCAGTCCATGATCATGCAACCGCTTAATGCGCTTCTTGTTAATATGGCCTAAACGACTATGCCATAACAAGGTGCTGTCATCAGCATACTTGGCTTTCTTATTATCAATGTTTTGTATAGAATATTCCATGTCCAACATGAATAACCCATTGTTAATTGAACCAGTAGCATAAACAATATTATCAAGAGTAAGATAACACTTTGAAATCTTGCATTCAAAGGAAAACCCTTTCCTGACAAGAGCAGGAATAGAGATAATATTTTTGGTAATACTGGGTACAAAGTAACAATTGTTTAATTCTAATACAATGCCAGATGGTAATGAGATGTAATAATCCCCTACAGCAACAGCAGCAACCCGTGCCCCGTTTCCAACTCGTAGGTCCACCTCATGCTGTCCCACCTGTCTTCTTCTCTTGAGTTCCTGTATATTTGAACAAATGTGAACTCCACATGCAGTGTCCAACACCCATGAAATAGAAGAAGAGGATATCATGACTTCAGTCACAAATATACCTGAGCCAGAAGCGATGCTTCCCTTCTTGTCTCCTTGGAGCGCTTTACAGTCCTTTTTCCAGTGACCCAGCTGGCCACAGTGGAAGCACCTGTTGTCCTTCGACCGCTTCACCTTTTGTTTCAGAGCCTTACTGTAGTTCTTGACAGGGGCTTTGCCCTTCTTCCCCTTCTTCTTGTTCCTGGAAGGAACCATTAAGACAGAGGTTGAAGGCTTTCCCTTCAGAGTTTCCTCAGTAGTCAAGAGCATATTCAGCAGCTCTGCCGGAGTACAATCGATTTTGTTCATATTAAAGTTAATAATGAACGCATCGAAAGAAGGCGGGAGAGACTGCAGAATAATGTCTACAGCAAGCTCCTGATTGATGGTATGCCCCAGTTTCTCCAGAGCCTCCTTGTGCCCAATCATCTTGAGCACGTGAGCTCCCACTAGGCTCCCTTCAGCCAGTTTGCTCTGAAAGAAAAGCTTGGTCAAATTATAGCGTTCAGTCCTCGCCTGTGCAGCATATAACATCTTGAGGTTTGCTATAATTTCTATAGCAGACATATCCTCATGCTGACGCTGCAGCGGTGGCGTCATAGACGCTAGCATCAGGCAAGCGACATCAATGCTATCATTGACGTGCTTTTCATAGGCTACACGAACCGCCCTTGCGGCGTTCGCAGCGGGTTGAGGCGGTATAGCCGTCTCAAGGACATACAGTTTCCTCTCTGCCTTAAGAACAATCTTAAGGTGTCCGTACCAGTCTGAGAAGTTTGGTCCAGCAAACTTCTCCCTTTCCAGTAGGGATCGCACATTGAAGCTCATGGTGTTCATTGCTGTAGGAATCTACAACAATGCAAGAACAGCAAGGTCAGTATCAATGTCTAGAATCAATCCAGGACTTAAGAAAGATTCTTTTTCTCACTATTTTATCTGGCTGAAAAATCCAGCAAAACAGCCCGAAAGAGTAACACTCTTTTAGTGAGATGGGATCCAGATTTCATACTTGGTCTCCGCGTCCCGCTCAGGCGAGATAAGATGCACAGAGAGTACAAGCACTAATTTCTGGTAGGCATTCCCTGCCAATCGCCAACCCGTGCGATTCCCCTTCATCTGGGCAATCCAGCAGACTGTGCCAACTGAGTTGGTACAACACAGTCTCTGACCCCACAGATGGCTTCCTCCATGTAGCTACCATATGCCCCATATGTAGCCTACATGGTCAAGCTGACCTGACCTACTCCCTGGACCACCACGTGCTATGCTGAGCAACGAGAAGCGATAAATCCCTTCTCTATAACACGCAGGTGAAATCACACACCGTCTGAAGATAGATGGACGTGCCCACTGAGTGGGTACAACACGGCTACAACGATAGTCAGAACAGTGAGGTTTCGCGTCAGAAGGCATTACGTGCTTGATATTTTGGCGTTGGATTTTAACGGTCTTCTATCTTCTTAACTATCATGCAAATCCTATGGTGATAGCAGAAGATAAATAAATCATGCATTTCTAATTATTTAGAAAATAAAAGAAAGCATGGATCTTATGTGGTAAAAGCCCATAGAGCCTAAGTAAGACCTTAAATCAACTTAAGTCTTCACTTGCTCTTCTTGGGTCTTTTGCATCTCATCTGGTCCAACCCAGGGCCCTAGCGCTCAATGCAGCTCAGGTGCGCCCACCAGCTGAATGCTCCTCTGCGATGTGTGCTTTTGTGCTCTTGTCTAATTAAAATACATTTTAATCTATCTAGACAAGCTTGACTCGCAGGTCAATTATACAATAAATTAATTAAAAATGTGATTCGCATATCACAAAAATAATAATTTACCAGGCTCGCAGGCCCCAGCACAGCACACATTAAAAGGGCAACCCACATAAGATTAAATAAACAAGCATCATGGCATCATTCAATCAACATGTGATCCATTACAAAGAAAATAAAATTTTGAAAACCCATTGGCATCAATTTTAATTTTCTTATGTGCCCTACAACCTTACAACGGTCCATTGATAGGGATCCACTCATCAATCTAGTCAGATCCACTGCCCTTGCATGCACCAAGTCCTAACTGACTCGAGTTGACCTAATGGTCAACCATGCATGCGCCAAGGGCTGAACAACCCTCATGAGTTCTGGCAAGCGGGTGTGACCCCGGGCCTAACTCATGTGTGTTCACTAGTCGTCTCAACCAGACCTCGCTACACGCCTTTGATGCAGTCAACCTATAGCCACCTCGTGCTTGCGCACAGGTGCTATCTGGTCAACCCATCTAGGCTGTCAGATGGTCTGATTAGACTAATTTGATCTATACTAGATGATGCTTTCAACCCCATCAACCCGTCTAAGGGTTTACAATAGGCGCATCTTAGATCTAATCATAGGCGCGCAAGTTAAGTTTTGATAAACAACATGAACCAAGCGCCAACAACAAGTCATGCGAAAGCATAAACAAACAACATGCGCCACCAACAAGGTATACATCTTATTTTCGCATGAAGAAACTATTAGACCGAAACACTTGCGCAAGCATGGATCACAAGAGCAAACATAGCAATCATATTAGCATGCATAAAGCTTGCTTTGATACCAATTGTAGAAACCCCTTTCAAGAGGGGGGCGAAACCCTAAGTAGGCGCATATCATGAATTGCGCAAGGAAGCATAGGGTTTGTTGGGATCTTTTGCATGCCATATGATCAACATCATAACTTGTATAGATAAGAAGTAATTCATACCATAGCCATGAGTGGATGGCGACTTGGAAGTAAAGATCGAAGGGGATCTTCTCCAAAGAAGACACACACCAAAGTGATGAAGACTTCGTTCTTGCGCACCTCTTGTGCTAGCAAAAGTGCCAAGTTGTCCTTGTGTGGAGAAGATGAGATCTTTGCTAGGGCGATGAAGCTCTCCCACTTGCTTGCGTGAACTCCAATCTACACGAGAGTGGATCGGCCACACAAAATCAGAACCCAAATGTGTTTTGGCGTTCACAAGTTAAGTGGCGTTACATGACTTCCAATTATGGAAAGTCATGAAGCCATGCGCTTAAATCCATGCAAACCGCCCAAAAACGCTTTCATCATGAACCATGCGTTCACACATGTGTGAACCGGTTCAATCCAACGGTTCAATGCGTTTGGTACAAAGACCAAACCAAACCAGCCCAAGCCATGGTCTAGATCTCTCTGAACCAAATGGTTCAAGATCTAACCGTTCATCTCTTGATGCCTTTGATCTCACCGATCTGGCATCACTACTCTCGATCGAAGCTTACCGATCTCATGCCCTAATCAATCAAACATGACCAGACCAGATCTCACTTACAATCAGAGTTCAAACTCCTTTAAACTGAATCAAAACAATTCAGTCCACACGATCTGACTCAGGAAAGCCATATCACCAAATTGTGTGACCCTGAGGGTTTCCTTTAAATGTCGGTAACGATAACTTACGTTATCACGACCAGTGAGGGGTATCTAGCAACACATCACTGTCTCCCGATATAAAGGAAAAAGTCTTCCAAGACTACACCCAAACCACAGCACAAGTGTGAATCAACTTCACAAGGCATGCATGTATCCTTTGCCTACTGGATGTTCTTATTGGACAAGCGGGTCAAGCTTGTAACTCCAATATGATGAGCATGATTAGATCAGATGAACATAGTCACCTGGGTATGGCCATACACTTTCTCAATCATCTCATCTAGGGGGCCCCTATAGAACATCACACTCCTTCAACAAGGAGACGGCAATCCTATATCTATCACTAGTGCCCTAACCTGAATCATAATCATTATCCAAGATAGTCTATAACCATTATATTTCAAATGATATTGAACTACCTCAAAACAATGACAATCATCATTTAGAAACACAAGTGATCTCAAGTCAAAGGACATGTGCCACTTGTTGCAAACAAGGATTATTCACATTGTGACAAGCAATTGAATATCCTAGTAGGGTCTGTCCAGTACATCCAATGTACCCATGAGTCTACATCTTATTCCATGCTCGAAGCATACTATAAGATTAGAACACATATTAGTCTCAATCATATCAAGGCTGTCTCATGTTCACCAAGATATCTCGACTAAGGACATATGCATGTCAGCCTAGCTGAACAGCTTTGAGACATTATTCAGAAGTATACATATTGCAGCAGACAATGCAACAAACTGAATAACAACCATTGCCTTTATAAACACAAGAGTTTATACATGATACTGTTACAATCCCAAGGCCTCAAGCATTAGCCTTAAGGGCATACCCCAACACGAACTACCTCAAAACAATGCCAATCATCATTTAGAAACACAAGTGATCTCAAGTCAGAGGAAATATGCCACTTGTTTGCATATAAGGATTATTCACATTGTGACAAGCAATTGAATATCCTAAGTAGGGTCTGTCCAGTACATCCAATGTACCCATGAGTCTACATCTTATTCCATGCTCGAAGCATCCTATAAGATTAGAACACATATTAGTCTTAATCATATCAAGGCTATCTCATGTTCACCAAGATATCTCGACTAAGGACAAAACTGCATGTCAGCCAAGCTGAACAGCATTGAGACATTATTCAGAAGTATACATATTGCAGCAGATGATGTAACAACCTGAATAACAACCATTGGCTTTATAAACGTAGAGTTTAAACATGATACTGAAATAATCCCAAGGCTTCAAACATTAGCCTTAAGGGCATACCCCAACAGATAAGGCTAAGGTTGAGGTTATTGAGAAGCTGATGCCACCTACATCAGTGAAGGGGATACAAAGCTTTCTAGGCCATGCTGGGTTTTATAAGAGATTTATTAAGGACTTATCAAAATTGCATATCCTTTAACTAGTTTGCTTACTAAAGATTCTATCTTTTGTTTTGACCAGAATTGATTGGAGGCATTTGCAAAGCTTAAAAGGCCTTAATTTTAGCACCTATGATACATCCTCCAAATTGGTCCTTACCCTTTGAACTATTGTGCGATGCAAGTGATCAAGCTGTGGGGGTCGTCCTAAGCCAAAGGAAAGAGAAGAAGCTGCATGCTATCTACTACGCAAGCAGGACCCTTGATGAAGCACAAGTGAATTATGCAACAATAGATAAGGAGGTACTTGCGATAGTGTTTGCATTTGACAAATTTTGTTCTTATTTGATAAATTCAAAAGTGATAGTTTACACTGATCATGCAGTAATTAAGTACCTGGTCAACAAGAAGGACACCAATGCAAGACTCATCAGATGAATCCTCCTCTTGCACAAATTTGATGTGGAGATTAGAGATAAGAAGGGAAGTGAGAACCTGGTAACTGATCACCTTTCATGGTTGGAAAGGGAAACTCCAGGCGAAGCAGAAGAAGAACCGGAAATCAATGACTCCTTTCTTAAAGAACATCTCCTTGCTCTCATTGATCAAAGCGCCCCATGGTATGCAGATTTTGTGAATTTCATAGTCTGATATTCTTCCTCCTGATCTTACTTTCTAGAGGAAGAAGAAATTTATGCACGATGTGAAAGCCAATTATTGGGATGACCCGTACTTATACAGAAGATGTGCTGATGGACTTTATAGAAGAAGTATCCCTAACGAAGAGATTGATGTTGTACTAATGCATTGCCACTCTTCACCATATGGAGGTCATGCTAGTGCGGCAAAAATGGCCTTCAAGGTTCTACAGTTAGGACTATTTTGGTCATCTATCTTTCGCGATGATCAAAAGTTTGTTCTCAGATGTGACAACTGCCAAAGGACTGGAAATATATCAAGAAGGGATGAACTTCCACTGAATAACATCTTGGAGGTGGAAATATTCTCTATGTGGGGTACAGACATTATGGGACCTTTCCCATCATCTTGTGGTAAATGCTACATACTTGTTGCTGTGGACTACGTGTCCAAATGGGTGGAGGCTACAATTGAAGCCACCAATGATTCCAAGGTAGTCATGAAGAAGATGAAGAGGGCAATATTCCCTAGATTCAGTATTCCACGTATCCTGATAAGTGATGGAGGTTCTCACTTCATAGAGCAAAAATTTGGTGCACTTTTAAGGAAATACAGAGTTGCTCATAAAGTTGCTATGCCCTATCATCCACAAATGAGCGGTCAAGTTGCGGTTTCCAACCGTGAGATAAGGAGATGTTGGGAAACCCTGGGGATTTTAAAATTTTAAAGATATGCATAGCAGAAGCAATCCCCGAAATAGGCCAGCCCCAAAAACTCAGAAAATCATGTCATGCGAGAGAATCGGCACGGTGAGTAAAAGATGGTACCTTGAAGTGAAGCAAAGGATGCAATGCAGGCACCCAAATGTTTGCCCTCTGCAGTCTCGCACACAGCCGACGCTCTAGTTCTCTACTTCCACGCCCAGTGCTAGCCTCGGGAAGAAGATCCACGCCTCTGGGAGTGCTCCTCAAGAACTTGTGCCACTCACAAGTAGAGGGCGCCAAGGAGAGGGATGATGTAAACTCGCCAAGGTCCAACTTGCGAATGCCAAGAGGAGAGGGAAGAAGAGAGAAGGCGCCTAGAGGAAAAATCCTTCCAAAGGATTCGAGAGTAGCATTCGGCGCAAACTCATCTCTCTCTCTCTTTTATAGAAATCACGGTGACGTTTGGTATTCTGAAATAAATTTAGAATTAATCTTTGAATTAATTCATCATTAATTATAGAATTAAATTCAGAATTAATTATAGAATTAAATTCAGAATTACTTATAGAATTAAACTCTGAATTAAAGTCTCATAATGGCCCACTAAAACTCTGAATTAAAGTCTCATAATGGTCATTAATGACGTGACTCTTTAAATTCAGAATTAAATTCAAAATTAATTATGGAATTAAATGCAGAATTAATTCCCCATGATGACTATTGGGCCATGCGACTTATTCCCATGGCCCATTGGGCCTCTTGACCAACTAGGCCTCACGGCCCATTGGGCCATATGCCCCATTGGGCCATGCACCCATTTGGGCTACATGCCCTATTGGGTTTCAAGGCCCATTGGTCCATGCTAGACTTCATATGGCCTACTTGGCCCATTTGGCCCAAAATGAAGTTTAGATCCAATAAGTCCCTTCCATCTCATCAGGCACAATGGCACTGATGAATTCTCCCAAATAGATTCAAGTTATCCAATAACGCAATCATAAGGCTACTCAATCCTTACGAGAACCCGAGTATCAAGTTATGCGACCCTATAGGTTCCTCTGACGTTCGCAGTGATGAACTCACTCATCACAAAGAGTGAGTGGCACCTAGCAGTGCATCGCTGCTACCCAAGTCTTCAGAATGGATATCAACATCTACATCCCCATCATCGCAGCAAGATATCGATGCATTATAGTCTCTTTGCGAAACTGATATCCGATTGGACAAAGTGTGTCACCACTTTGTTTTCACCCAATCTCATAGTCATAACTAAATCAGGTTTTCATCCGGGTATCGCCATACACTTTCAGTCATGCAACCATGGGGGGGCCCCGTGGATATCATGCTTCCCTTAGGAAGGGGCAAATCCTATGTCTGTCCATTGATTTTCTCATATGGGTCGTTACATACCCAATAACAACCGTTATGACCTCCCAACTACGGTGAGGTGTTAGGTTGTATCAAAGCATATCCCCAACCATATAGAAGAGTCAATGACCTCAAGTCAAGGGATCAATGCATCTCCTGTCACTTGTGAGCTTAACTTATGACACTAACTTAGAGCCTCACAGCGGGTCAGTCCAGTATATCCATTATTGATATACCCATATGCCTGCATTAGCACCTCGTGCTTAACTAGCCCATATACCAGTCTCACATGTACCAGAGCTGTCCCTTATCCACTCAAGTACTTGACTGGGGGCACACCATTTGAGCACAGATACAATCTGTCTCCAGGGACATTACCATGCATGTATATAATTGCAGATGTAAACATAGCATAATAACGACAATATCAAAATGATATATTAAATATCATTGTCAATTAGTACAAGATAGACCATCAACGGGTCTAAGCGTATAAACACCAACAAGAGAATCTTGTAAAAGACTGTCTCTAAGTCAATAAAGGATTGGGCGCTCAAACTACCAGATGCATTGTGGGCATATAGGACAACATACAAGACTCCCTTAGGTATGTCACCTTTCCAAATTATTTATATGAAGTCTTGTCACTTAACTGTTGAGATTGAGCATAGGGTGTTGGAAAACCCCGGGGATTTTGAAATTTTAATTACATATAGTGAAAGCAAATCCCTAAAACAGGCTGGTCCTAAAAACCCAATAGATCGGTACTTGCGAGGGAGTCAACACAATGTAGTGAGAAAGTACCTCAGAGCAAGACGGGGCGATGCCTATATAGGCGCCTAAGTGTGCGTCCTCTTCAGTCTCACTCACAACGGATCCTTGAGTCCTCTTCTTTCACACCCAGTGCTAGCCTCGGGAAGAAGATCTAAGCCTTAGGGTCTTTCTTCTATACTTGCGCCACCTTTGGATGAAGATACGCCAAGGAGAAGAAGGTGGGAGATGAAAGCCGCCAAGCACAATTCCAACTTGCGCCAAGAGGAGAAGAGGAAGAGAGGTTCCAGCTTGTTGATGGAAGAGGATGCGCCACTTTGTTCATTGCTCTCGCCCCTTATTTTGCTAACACTAATTGTTCAAGTTGCTCTCACATATGAATCACTTAGATCAAGCAAGGGGCGGCAAGAGAGGGATATATGCGCAAACACAAGGAGACATGCGGCTAGGGTAAGTGGGGAGTCCAATTAGGGTTAGGGTTATGGCAAGACTCCAAGCACTTTCCATAAATCTATTCCAATCAACCATATGAGCTCCATACTTGCCAAACAAGTCCAAGAAGCCATATGTGCCCCAAGCCTTGCCATAGATGCAAGGTTTCCATCCAAGGAAGAAGGGGGAGGCGCCAAAAGCTTCCTAATGAAGCACCAGGCGCCTACCTCTCCCCATTTTGCCCTTAGGCACCAATGGGGATAGATTTCTGCCCATTATACCCTGATGCCCTCTTATCTCTTCATGACAACTTATTATTGGGCCTCATTGAGTTATGAGCTAGCCCAAACTTCTTTGTACAAGTTGATTAAGCCATTGGATCCAATCCAATGCAACCCAAACTCAAATGTGACCAACTATGGTCAATTTCGGATCAACCTGCCAAAAAAGAAGTTTGGCTCTAATAAGTCTCTTCCATCTCATTAGGCACATTAACGCAGATGAAATCTCTCACATAGATCCGAGCTATCCAATAACCCAATCATAAGGCCACCCGATCAATACGAGAACTCGAGGATCAAGGTGTGCGACCCTGTACATTCCTCTGATGTTAGCAGTGAAGAACAAAGGTCATCACAAGCAGTGAGTGGCACCTAGCAGTGCATCGCTGCTACCAAAGTCATCGGAATGGATATCGACATCGACATCCCCATCATCGCAACAAGGTACTGATGCATTACAGTCTCTTTGCTAAACTGATATCCGATTGGATAAGTGTGTCACCATTTGTTTTCACCCAATCTCATGGTCATGACTAAATCAGGCTTTCACCTAGGTATGGCCACACTCTTTCAGTCATGCTAGCATAGGGTGGCTCGTGGATATCAAGCTTCCCTTAGGAAGGGGTAAATCCTCTGTCTATCCATTGATCTTCTCATATGGGTCGTGACATACTCAATGACAACCGTTATGACCTCCCAACTATGACAAGGTGTTAGGTTGTATCAAAGCATGTCACTAACCATATAGAAGAGTCAATGACCTCAAGTAAAGGGATGAATGCATCTCCTGTCACTTGTGAGGATAACTCATGACACCAAGTCATAGCCTCACAGCGGGTCGGTCCAGTATATCTACCACTGATATACCCATATGTTTGTGTTAGTACCTCGTGCCTAACCCGCCCATATACTAGTCTCACATGTACTAGAGATGTCATATAACCACAAAGGTGTTGGTGTATATACCCTGGGCCCTAGTTTTGGTTCATTATTGATGGAGGCAGTAGCCTTGCTCTGAGGAGATCTGCTCGGACTCGCAGGGTACCTAATCGATATGGGTTCCCTTAGAATCCCCTCTCTTGCATTGCATTTTAGGGTAATTTGCTTTTCAATAAAACCATGCATCATGTAGGCATTTATGGCAAGTCCACTTGTAGTAGGTAGTGCATTGTAATTCATGAAACTTTATGTACTCTTGCATCATAGTAGAGTAGTGCATGCATACAGTAGGCTCCATTTGGCAGGTCATTCAAGTAAGGAGCAACTCAAGTTCCAGCTCAATGTCACTCAAGGTCCACTCACCAAGTTCAGCTCCAGAAAAGGAAGGAAAGACTTCAAAGTCCAAGTTCACTTCAAAGCCATGCTATAACTCACTTGCCATGCTTGTTGGGCGCCTCTCCAATAGAGCAATCAGCCACCTCATCAACCATTCAAGAAGATATGCGCCAACCTCTAGTCCAAGCAAGGAAGGAATTCAACACCCTCATCCATCAAGATCCAAAATCAAAGGAATTATCCATCAAGATCCACAATCAAAGGAGGGCATTTATGAAGACATTTATGAGAAATTACCATCTCTTGTTGCCGCCCAAGCTCTCATGGAAAGGATTCAAATTTCGAAATCTCTTATCCATGCGCCAAGAAACATCTCAACAACGGATAAGAAGACACCTTTCTCGCCCATCCAAACATTTAAAGAGTTGCCAAGAGAAGATCACCAAAGAAGGAAGATCCCAAAGAAGATTTGCGCCCACATCATCTTGATTTTGAAATTAAAAATCCATCCATCTTTGTAATAGGCGCATGGAAGCTAATGACTATCCTGCCCTAGCTCCATCTCGCCTATAAAAGCATAGTCGCCCCCTTGTAATTCGACTACCTCTTGATGAAATAATATTGTCTATTAGTTGCCTAGGTTAATTGCTAGTGTTAGTGATAAAGTTCTTCTTAGCCGATTTCTTCCCTCTTCTTCTGAGCCTTCCACCGAAACCCTAAGAAGCTCTCCTCTTGTTTATGTGCGCAACCACAAGGAGAACCTCTTTCACCCTCGGTTTGGTGCAAGAAGGAGAACACCCTCGGCCTCAAGGAGTCTTCATCCTATTCGGCTAAGTCTCTTCTCTTCATCTCTCCAATTGATTTTGAGAACTCTTCTCTACACTAATTCTTGGATACATAACTTGTAGCTTGCGCTTGGAGTGGATCTAGGAGGGGCGTTTCCCCCCTTCTTTCTCTTCTCCCTCTCTCTAGTCAACTTAGGATTAGCAAGGGAATTTGTGAGGCTTAACCTCACCCCTTGGTTTGCTCCTGTATTAAAATCCGTGACTTGTACGGATCTTCTGTGATTGTTTGTAAGCTCCACCCTACACCTTCCATCAGAGTAGGACCAGTGAAGATCGGGAAGCATAGCCCTTCAATTCTCAAGGGCTGCACTGTAAGTTTATTTCCTGCATTTACTGCTTTCTAGGATTTACTGTTCTAGTTTAAACTCGGGTTTTCCTATATATTCTAAAATACAAAAAAATTAGTTTCTCAACCTCGTTAGTATAACTTCGGTTTTCTCTTATTATTAAGCTATTTATCAAAACCAGTTTCAAAAGCGTCGTTTGAATGTTTTAGTTCCTCGTCCTACATCAGCTTGGTATCAGAGCTTAGGCTCTTAGACTAGATTTTTTTTAAGCCTCAGAAACTTACTTTCTACTTCTAAGTGATCCTTGGAATTAGGTGTTTGAAAGAAGTTGACTAGTTCTTTTATCTATCATTTTGGCCCTATTTTCAAAACTTATATCTTTCAAAAACACCATGCAAACCTGGTCTAAAACTCAACAAAATTCCACAATGGATAATGCTGCCTTGAATGATAAGATTGATCTTTTGACTGAGCAAGTAGGAACCATTACTCAGAGTCTTAACCAATTTCACCTTTTGGCCGCTCAAATAGAAACCATCAACCAAAACCTCAACCAGCTTAACAATGCTAGGGGTAGATCTCCAAGTCATACTAGTGAACCACCCCCTAGTCCAAATCATGTGGACACCCAACAACCTGGGAATGGGCAACAAACCCCAACCCATGCTGGAACCCAACCTATGTGGAATGGATATCCCAATCCACACTATATGGAAACCCATCCTTATCCAACATGGAATGGATACCCCAATCCAAACCATGTAGGAATCCCTCAACCAAACATGTGGAATGGACCTCCTATTCAAACCCCACCTCAACCCAGATTTAGGGAGGATGATGTGCACCGCGCCATCAAACTCAATCCCCCAACCTTCAATGGCTCTTTAGAACCCCGAGACTTCTTGGATTGGACAACCAAGCTCGAACAATATTTCGAGTGGAGCATGATCCCTGAGCACAGCAAAGTCCGACTTGCAAAGTGCCTTCTTGAGGGAAATGCTAGGTTGTATTGGACCAATATAGAGAATAACCAAGAGAGACTCAACCTACCCCCCATAGGAACTTGGCTAGAAATGTGCCAACAACTTAAACTGAAATATCTCCCCTCATACTTTCAGAGTAAGTTGTTTGACCAAGCCTCTAGTTTAACCCAAGGATCTATGACCGTTGATCAATACACTGCTAGCTTTGAGGAATTCCTCCTTAGGGGAAACCCAGGAGAAAACCCTCTATTTACCCTTAGCAGGTATAAAAATGGTCTCCGATCTGAGATTAGAAAGGGCCTTACCTACTACCAGATAGACTCCATAGAGGTTGCCCATCTTAGAGCCAAGGAGATTGAGCAAGAACTTAAGGTTGCCTTTAGGAAAGAGTTTAGTGCCTCTAGACCAAGTCCTAGACCAACCCAACCTCAAAGCTCTAGTACTCCTAAACCCAAACCCTCTAGTTATCCAGAACCATCTAGGGTCAAATGTCATGGTTGCCAACAATATGGACACTATATGAAAGACTGTCCTAAATGGGTCTTATACCTAAGTGAGGAAAACCAAACCCCTAGACTTGAAGACATTAATGACCCTGATTCTGGCTGCCAAGTCCTAGAAGACAATGAATATGATAGTAGTGAGGAGCCAACCCAAAACACCTTAGGAGTTGTTAGGTGTACCTTGATCAAACCCTCACCCACTGATGATTGGCGAAGAACTAGTATCTTCCATACTTACACGAAATGCAATGGAAACATGTGCAAAGTAGTGATAGATGGGGGTAGTAGCCTCAACGCTGTCTCCCACTCTGCTGTTACCAAGTTTAAACATAAGATAGAGGCTCACCCAACCCCTTATAGCATCTCCTAGGTCAACCAGTCTAGCGTGCCAGTAACCCATAGGAGTCTTGTTCCCTTACAATTTGGTACCTATGAAGGACAAATTTGGTGTGACGTTATCACTATGGACGTCGCTCAAGTCCTTCTAGGTAGACCATGGCTATATGACATGGATGTAGTCCACTACGGTCGGACTAATACATATGTCTTTAGTCATTCAGGTGCAAAGATTAAGCTAAAACCCTCTATGCCTAGAGAGCTTAAAGCCTCAACCAATAAGGGAAAAATAGAAGAGACCAAAACCATACAACCAACCCTTCAGCTCATGAGACCTAAGGATTATAAACCTGATCAACCTTTATTTACCTTAGTCCTCAAGGAACTCAACCAAGAAGAAAGTAGTAAGCCACCCCCTGAAGTAGAAGCCCTCTTAGAACAATATAGTGAGCTTACCCCTGAAGAACTACCCACAGGACTTCCACCTCTTAGGGACATCCAACACGCAATAGATCTTGTCCCCGGTTCAACCCTACCCAATCTGCCCCACTATAGGATGAACCCCACCGAGCATCAAGAACTTAAGAGACAAGTAGATGACCTATTAGAAAAAGGACATATCAGAGAAAGTCTTAGCCCTTGCGTCGTGCCTGCTCTGCTCACCCCTAAAAAGGATGGCAGTTGGCGCATGTGTATAGACTGCAGAGCCATAAACAAAATCACAGTCAAGTATAGGTTTCCTATTCCTAGACTTGATGACATGTTAGACATGTTAGTTGGCTTTAGGTGGTTTAGCAAGCTCGACTTAAGAAGTGGATACGACCAGGTCAGGATAAGGCTAGGTGATGAATGGAAGACCGCTTTCAAGACCAAGGATGGTCTCTATGAATGGTTAGTCATGCCTTTTGGCTTGACTAATGCTCCTTCCACATTCATGAGACTCATGACCCAAGTCTTAAAGCCTTTCATTGGAAAATTCCTGGTAGTCTACTTTGATGATATCCTCATCTATAGTAAGACTAAAGAGGAACACCTAGAGCACCTTAGGAAGACCCTTGACCTTCTTAAGGAGGAGCAACTCTATATCAATCTCAAGAAATGCTCCTTTTTGTCGCATAGTGTGATCTTCTTAGGATTCATAGTGTCTGAGCATGGCCTTCAAGCCGACCCATCCAAGATCCAAGCTATCATAGACTGGCCTGAACCTAAGACCATCACTGAGGTCAGAAGCTTCCATGGCCTAGCTACCTTTTATAGGAGATTCATAAGGAACTTCAGCTCTATAGTGGCACCTATCACTAGTTGCCTACAACAAGGTGAATTTTCTTGGACTAAATCTGCTAGCAAAGCCTTCCAAGAACTTAAGGATAAGATGACCACTGCCCCGGTCCTTAGACTTCCTGACTTCAATAAAGTCTTTGAGGTAGATTGTGACGCCTCTGGAGTTGGCATAGGGGGAACCCTAAGCAAAGAAGGTCATCCCATAGCCTTCTTTAGTGAAAAACTCAACGAGGCAAAACAAAAATACTCTACCTATGACAAAGAGTTTTATGCTGTAGTCCAAGCCCTAAGGTATTGGAGACATTATCTCATTCATAGGGAGTTCACTCTTAATAGTGACCACCAGGCCCTCTCTTATCTAAGTGCTCAGAAGAAGTTAAACTCAAGGCATGCTAAGTGGGTCGAATACCTACAACAATACACTTTTATGCTTAGACATAAATCAGGATCAGAGAATAAAGTAGCAGATGCCCTCAGTAGAGTAACTTTACTGTTGAACAAAATGCATGTTGAAGTTACTTGCTTTGATTCCATGAAAAATGCTTATCTTGAATGTCCTGATTTTTCTACCTTATATGCTGACCTTAGTCAAGACCCACTAAGTCACCCCCTCTACACCCTTAGGGATGGATATCTCTTTCTTGGACCAACCCTTTGTGTGCCCAAGACATCCATCCGAGAATTCCTTGTTTGGGAATTGCACGGAGGCGGGTCTGCCGGGCACCACGGTCGAGATAAGACCCAAGCCCTTGTAAAGGAACGGTTCTACTGGCCGAACCTTTACCAGGATGTAGCTAAGGTTGTGAGGCATTGTAGGACTTGTCAGCTCACTAAAGTCCACAAGCACAGTCCCGGTCTGTACACTCCCTTACCTATTCCCCAAGCCCCTTGGCAAGACCTTAGTATGGATTTCATTTTAGGACTACCCCGAACCTCAGCTAAACATGATTCTATATTTGTGGTAGTTGATAGATTTACTAAGATGGCCCATTTCATAGCTTGCACCAAAACCACTGATGCCTCCCATGTGGCTAAACTCTTCTTTAGAGAAGTTGTCAGGCTTCGTGGGACACCCTTAACTATAGTGTCTGATAGAGACCCTAGGTTTGTAAGCCATTTTTGGAGAACCCTATGGACTCTTCTAGGAACAAAACTCAAGTTCTCAACAGCCTACCATCCCCAGACGGATGGGCAGACTGAAGTGGTCAACCGATCACTTGGGAGTATCCTTAGGAGTTTGGTAAGTGAACATCTTGGAAACTGGGATAAACTCTTACCCACTGCTGAGTTTTCCTACAACAATATAGTCAACAAGACCACAGGTCTCTCCCCTTTCCAAGCCAACCTAGGATATCAACCTAACAAACCTATAGATCTTTTCCCTCTACCCAGACACTTTAGGACTTCTTTACCTGCTCGTGACTTCGCTTTACATACTTCGCAAATGCATGCTGAAATATTTTCTAAGATGCTAGAATCTGTTAATCATTATCGTGAAGCTGCTAACAAACATCGCCGAGAAAGGTTATTTTCCACAGGTGATAAGGTAATTCTACGGGCGCGTGAGGAGCGCATCCACGGGACAGGGCACAAACTGGAAGCAAAAGGATTAGGTCCCTTCACCATTATAGACAAAATCAACGACAATGCCTATGTCCTTGACCTGCCACCTGAATTGGGGATCCCCACCACTGTCAACGTGGAGGATCTCACCCTCTATCATGAGCCCATCTCCATACCAGATCCAGATGACACCAACAAAATGGAGATTGAAGCTATTCTCGAAGACCAAACTAAATTCACCACTGATGAGGTACAAATGTTTTATCGAGTTAGACTCATTAATGGTGAAGAGGTATGGCTTCCTGAGTCAGAGCTAGCTATAGCCGCACCTGAGTTACTCCAAGGGTACAAGGATAATTCTCTAGAGGAGAATCCTTTCAACCCGAGGAGAGCTGATGGAGGCAGTAGCCCTGCTCTGAGGAGATCTGCTCGGACTCACAGGGTACCTAATCGATATGGGTTCCCTTAGAGTCCTCTCTCTTGCATTGCATTTTAGGGTAATTTGCTTTTCAATAAAACCATGCATCATGTAGGCATTTATGGCAAGTCCACTTGTACTAGGTAGTGCATTGTAATTCATGAAACTTTATGTACTCTTGCATCATAGTAGAGTAGTGCATGCATACAGTAGGCTCCATTTGGCAGGTCATTCAAGTAAGGAGCAGCTCAAGTTCCTGCTCAATGTCACTCAAGGTCCACTCACCAAGTTCAGCTCCAGAAAAGGAAGGAAAGACTTCAAAGTCCAAGTTCACTTCAAAGCCATGCTATAACTCACTTGCCATGCTTGTTGGGCGCCTCTCCAATAGAGCAATCAGCCACCTCATCATCCATTCAAGAAGATATGCGCCAACCTCTAGTCCAAGCAAGGAAGGAATTCAACACCCTCATCCATCAAGATCCAAAATCAAAGGAATTATCCATCAAGATCCACAATCAAAGGAGGGCATTTATGAAGACATTTATGAGAAATTACCATCTCTTGTTGCTGCCCAAGCTCTCATGGAAAGGATTCAAATTTCGAAATCTCTTATCCATGTGCCAACAAACATCTCACCAACAGATAAGAAGACACCTTTCTCGCCCATCCAAACATTTAAAGAGTTGCCAAGAGAAGATCACCAAAGAAGGAAGATCCCAAAGAAGATTTGCGCCCACATCATCTTGATTTTGAAATTCAAAATCCATCCATCTTTGTAATAGGCGCATGGAAGCTAATGACTATCCTGCCCTAGCTCCATCTCGCCTATAAAAGCATAGTCGCCCCCTTGTAATTCGACTACCTCTTGATGAAATAATATTGTCTATTAGTTGCCTAGGTTAATTGCTAGTGTTAGTGATAAAGTTCTTCTTAGCCGATTTCTTCCCTCTTCTTCTAAGCCTTCCACCGAAACCCTAAGAAGCTCTCGTCTTGTTTATGTGCGCATCCACAAGGAGAACCTCTTTGACCCTCGGTTTGGAGCAAGAAGGAGAACACCCTCGGCCTCAAGGAGTCTTCATCCTATTCGGCTAAGTCTCTTCTCTTCATCTCTTGAATTAATTTTGAGAACTCTTCTCTACACTAATTCTTGGATACATAACTTGTAGCTTGCGCTTGGAGTGGATCTAGGAGGGGCGTTTCCCCCCTTCTTTCTCTTCTCCCTCTCTCTAGTCAACTTAGGATTAGCAAGGGAATTTGTGAGGCTTAATCTCACCCCTTGGTTTGCTCCTGTATTAAAATCTATGACTTGTACGGATCTTCTGTGATTGTTTGTAAGCTCCACCCTACACCTTCCATCAGAGTAGGACCGGTGAACATCGGGAAGCACAGCCCTTCAATTCTCAAGGGCTGCACTGTAAGTTTATTTCCTGCATTTACTGCTTTCTAGGATTTACTATTCTAGTTTAAACTCGGGTTTTCCTATATATTCTAAAATACAAAAAAATTAGTTTCTCAACCTCGTTAGTATAACTTCAGTTTTCTCTTATTATTAAGCTATTTATCAAAACCAGTTTCAAAAGCGTCGTTTGAATGTTTTAGTTCCCGTCCTAGATCAATTATTGTGCTACTTGATAGTGATATTTATATATATCATACTGGCATTGTCGTTATCATTATTTGTTTACATCTACGAACATGTACTTATATGATAATGTCACTGGAGACAGATTGGATCTGTGCTCAAATGATTGTCCCCAGTCGATGTACCTGAGTGGATATGGGACAACCCTGGTACTTGTGAGACTAGCATATGGGCTGGTTAGGCACGAGGTGCTAACGCAGACATATAGGTATATCAGTGATGGATATACTGGACTGACCCACTGTGAGGCAATAACTTGGTGTCACGAGTTATCCTCACAAGCAATAGGAGATGCATTGATCCCTTGACTTGAGGTCATTGGCCATTCTATATGGTTAGGGATATACTTTGATACAACCTAACACCTCGCCGTAGTTGGGAGGTAATAACAGTTGTCATTGAGCATATCATTGTAGGAACCCCTTATAAGGGGGGGGGGGGGGGAAACCCTATACATGCGCATCTAGCATGCAATGCGGAAAAAGGGCTTCTAAAGATCGCATATGAACTATATAATCAACTTAAACCAACTTAAGATCATGATATGATCTTACCATTGCCATGGATGGAAGGCGGCTTGGAAGAAGAAAACAAGGTTGATCTCCTCCAAAAGGTGCGCACACAAGAAGACAAAGACTACTCCCTTCTCAACTTTGTGCTAGCAAAAGCTTCAAGGGGTCTTATCGCATGAAGGAGATGATGAACTCTTGGCCGATCTTTCTTCTCGTCACTTTCACCACACAAGAAAGTGTGTGTCGTCGAGAGCAAGATGATGGAGAGGAGCGTTAGCCAAACTTGTGATCGAATGTGGAGACATTCATCACAATTGTCAAACCGAAATGCCATAAATGGCAAGTCATCAAAGCTTGCGTTATGCGTTCACATGAAGTGAACCAAACGCATAGCTCTCCTCTCAAATGAACCAAGCGCTCACATGTGAGCCGGTTCAATTCAATTGGTCCAATGACCAAACCAAATCAGCCCAATAATCGGTTCAGACCAAATTAAACCCTAAGGTTCAAAATCTGACCGTTCATCCTTTTAATGCTCTTGATCTCTTCGATCTAGCATCCACACTCTCGATCTAAGCTTACCGATCTCAAGCCCTAATCAATCAAACATGATCAGACTGGATCTCACTTACAATCAGAGTTTAATCTCCTTTAAACTGAACTCGAACAATTCAGTCCACACGATCTGACTTAAGTAGCCATATCATCAAATTGTGCGACCCTAAGGGTTTCCTTTAAATGTCGGTAACGATAACTTACGTTATCACGATCAGCGAGGGGTATCTAGCAACACATCACTGTCTCCCGATATAAAGGAAAGAGTCTTCCAAGACTCCACCCAACCACAGCATAAGTGTGAATCAACTCACTAGGCATGCATGATTCCTTTGCCACTGGATGTTCTTATTGGACAAGCATGTCAAGCCTGTAACTCCAATACGATGAGCATGATTAGATCAGATGCACATAGTCATCTGGGTATGGCCATACACTTCCTCAATCATCTCATATAGGGGGGCCCTTTAGAACATCACACTCCTTAAACAAGGAGACGGCAATCCTTTATCTATCACAAGTGCCCTAACCTGACTCAAGCTCACCATCCAAGATAGTCTATAATCATTATGTTTCAAATGATATTGAACTACCTCAAAACAATGACAATCATCATTTAGAAACATAAGTGATCTCAAGTCAAAGGACATGTGCCACTTAGTGCTTACAAGGATCATTCACATTGTGACAAGCAATGGAATATCCGAGTAGGGTCTGTCCAGTACATCCAATGTACCCATGAGTCTACATCTTATTCCATGCTCGAAGCATCCTATAAGATTAGCACTCATATCAGTCTCAATCATATCAAGGCTGTCTCATGTTCACCAAGATATCTCGACTAAGGACATATAGCCTGTCAGCCTAGCTGAACAGCTTTGAGACATTATTCAGAAGTACACTTATTACAGCAGACAAGGTAACAACCTGAATAATAACCATGCCTTTATAAACTTAAGAGTTTATTACATGATACTTATACAATCCCAAGGCCTCAAACATTAGCCTTAAGGGCATACCCCAACAATCTCCCACTTGCACTTAATCTAATGGTTGAGAAATCTCAAACCCATATTATTACAGTGCTTCTCATGCTTCTGCTGCGCCAGAGGCTTGGTAAGTGGGTCTGCCAGATTGTCATCTGTATGAACCTTGCATATTTTGATCTCGCCACGATCAATGATCTCCCGGATCAAGTGAAACCGTCTCTGTATGTGCTTGGACTTCTGGTGCGACCGCGGTTCCTTTGCTTGTGCAATTGCTCCAGTGTTATCACAGAAGATAACCAAAGGATCAGCACTCGAAGGAACGACACCAAGTTCTCTCACGAACTTACGAATCCACACTGCCTCCTTAGATGCTTCCGAGGCTGCAACATACTCGGCTTCTGTTGTGGAATCAGCAACAGTTGACTGTTTGAAGCTCTTCCACACCACTGCTCCACCATTCAAGCTAAAAACATAGCCTGATTGCGATCGGAAATCATCCTGGTCCGACTGGAACGAAGCGTCAGTATATCCCTCTATACTGAGTTCTTCCTGACCACCATATATCAAGAACATATCTTTGGTCCTCCGCAGATATTTTAAAATGTTCTTGACCGCAATCCAGTGCGCCAATCCTGGATTACTTTGGAATCGACTGGTCACGCTTAACCCGTAAGCGACGTCAGGGCGAGTACACAACATCGCATACATAATGGACCCAATAGCCGAAGCATAAGGCGTATTGTCCATTTCATCTTTCTCAGTCTGTGTTTGTGGACACTGACTCTTCGAAAGATTCAGACCATGTCTGACTGGAAGATATCCACGTTTAGAATTCTCTAAATGGAATCTCTCTAGGACCTTATCGATGTAAGTACTCTGGCACAGCCCGAGAAGCCTCTTAGATCTATCTCTGCAGATCTTCACACCTAGTACATAGGCTGCTTCTCCTAAATCTTTCATCTGAAAACATTTTCCTAACCATGCCTTAACAGCATGCAGTTCAGGAATATCGTTTCCAATGATTAAGATATCATCGACGTAGAGGATTAGGAATGTAATTACGCTCCCACTAAACCTCTTATATACACACGGGTCATCCTCGTTCTTGATGAAACCAAACTCAGAGATTGATTCATCAAAACGAATGTTCCAGCTTCTTGATGCTTGTTTCAGCCCATAAATGGACTTCTTTAACTTGCATATTTTATGACGATCTGATGGATTAGTGAAACCTTCCGGTTGTGTCATATACACATCCTCGTCCAGATTTCCATTGAGGAAAGCTGTTTTCACATCCATCTGCCAGATCTCATAATCGTAATATGCTGCTATCGCGAAAAGAATCCGAATAGACTTAAACATGGCTACAGGTGAGAAAGTTTCATCATAATCTAACCCGTAGATTTGTTTGAAACCTTTCGCAACTAGCCTGCCCTTATAGGTAACCACGTTACCATCCATGTCAATCTTCTTCTTGAAGATCCATTTACAGCCTATAGGGATTACTCCCGGAGGCGGATCAACCAAATCCCAGACTTGGTTATCTGACATGGAGTCCATCTCGGCTCGCATAGCATCAAGCCATCTAGCTGACTCCGGTCCACTGACCGCATCCGCATAAGTTAGGGGTTCATCATTTTCAATGATATAGACTCCGTCATAGCGCTCAGGCTGTCGACGGATCCTTCCCGATCTTCGCGGTTCCCGTGTTATTTGAGCCTCAGGTTGTTCAGTAACCTGTTCTACCGGCTCAGGCTCATCCAACTGTGCTTGACTACTTTGTCCTTCCTCTGGATTCTCATCCAGCTTTATTTCTCTCCCACTGGCCTCTTGCAGAAGAAATTCCTTCTCAAGAAATATGGCCGTCCGAGCAACAAACACCTTGTTCTCTTTGGGATCGTAGAAATAATAACCCTTCGTTTCCTTAGGGTAACCGACAAAGATGCATTTGTCAGATCTGCTCTCTAGTTTCCCAGAGGCGAGCTTTTTGACATAAGCCTCGCAACCCCAGATCCTGATAAATGTCAAGCTAGGCTGTTTCCCATACCATAACTCATATGGCGTCTTTGAAACTGCCTTGGATGGCACTCGGTTTAGTACCTTTGCAGCTGTTTCCAGTGCAAAACCCGAAAAGGAATATGGAAGAGTAGCCTGACTCATCATAGAACGAACCATATCAAGTAACGTTCTATTTCTCCTCTCGGACACACCATTCCACTGCGGTGTTCCTGGCGGAGTGAGCTGTGAGATAATCCCACACTCCTTCAGATAGTCAGTAAACGTATGACTCAGGTATTCACCACCTCGATCAGAACGAAGTGCCTTGATATTTCGGCCTAACTGATTTTGTACTTCATTTTTGAACTCTTTGAACTTGTCAAAAGATTCACTTTTATGTCTCATTAAATAGACATATCCATACCTACTGAAATCATCAGTAAAGGTAATGAAGTACTGATAGCCACCTCTGGCATGTTTACTAAATGGCCCACACACATCACTGTGTATAAGGTCCAATAAACCTGAAGTCCTTTGACCTTTGTGAGGAAAAGGTGACTTCGTCATTTTACCCATCAAACAAGCTTTGCATGTATCAATCTCCCCATTGGAGAATGATCCCAGCAGTCCATGATCATGCAACCGCTTAATGCGCTTCTCGTTTATATGGCCTAAACGACTATGCCATAGCAAGGTGCTGTCATCAGCATACTTGGCTTTCTTATTATCAATGTTTTGTATAGAATTTTCCATGTCCAACATGTATAACCCATTGTTAATTGAACCAGTTGCATACACAATATTATCTAGAGATAAAACACACTTTGAAATATTGCATTCAAAGGCAAATCCTTTCCTGACAAGAGCAGGAATAGAGATAATATTCTTTGTGATACTTGGTACAAAATAACAATTGTTTAATTCTAATACAATGCCAGATGGTAAAGTAATGAAATAGTCTCCTACAGCAACAGCAGCAACCCGTGCCCCGTTTCCAACTCGTAGGTCTACCTCATGCTGTCCCACCTGCCTTCTTCTCTTGAGTTCCTGCACATTTGAACAAATGTGAACTCCACATGCAGTGTCCAACACCCATGATATAGTAGAAGAAGATAACATGACCTCAGTCACATATATACCTGAGCCAGAAGCGATGCTTCCCCTCTTATCTCCTTGGAGCGCTTTACAGTCCTTTTTCCAGTGACCCAGCTGGCCACAGTGGAAACACCTGTTATCCTTCGACCGCTTCACCTTCTGTTTCAGGGCCTTACTGTAGTTCTTGACAGGGGCCTTGCCCTTCTTCCCCTTCTTCTTGTTCCTAGAAGGAACCATCAAGACAGAGGTTGAAGGCTTACCCTTCAGAGTTTCCTCAGTAGTCAAGAGCATATTCAGCAGCTCTGCCGGCGTACAATCGATTTTGTTCATATTAAAGTTAATGATGAACGCATCGAAAGAAGGCGGGAGAGACTGCAGAATAATATCCACAGCAAGCTCCTGGTTGATGGTATGCCCCAGTTTCTCCAGAGCCTCCTTGTGCCCAATCATCTTGAGCACGTGAGCTCCCACTGGGCTCCCCTCAGCCAGTTTGCTCTGAAAGAAGAGCTTCGTCAGATTATAGCGCTCAGTCCTCGCCTGTGCAGCATACAGCATCTTGAGGTTCGCTATAATCTCTATAGCCGACATATCCTCATGCTGACGCTGCAGCGGTGGCGTCATAGACGCTAGCATCAGGCAAGCGACATCAATGCTATCATTGACGTGCTTTTCGTAGGCATCCCGAACCGCCCTTGCGGCGTTCGGAGCGGGCTGCGGCGGTATCGCCGTCTCGAGGACATACAGTTTCCTCTCTGCCTTAAGAACGATCTTAAGGTGTCCAAACCAGTCAGAGAAGTTCGGCCCAGCAAACTTCTCCCTTTCCAGTAGGGATCGCACATTGAAGCTCATGGTGTTCGTTGCTGCAGGAATCTACAACAAGCAAGAACAGCAAGGTCAGTATCAATGTTCAGAATCAATCCAGGACTTAAGAAAGATTCTTTTCTCACTATTTTGTCTGACTGAAAAATCCAGTAAACAGTCCGAAAGAGTAATACTCTTTTAGTGAGATGGGATCCAGATTTCATACTTGGTCTCCGCGTCCCGCTCAGGCGAGATAAGTTGCACAGAGATGACAAGCACTAATTTCTGGTAGGCTGTCCCAGCCAATCGCCAACCCGTGCGATTCCCCTTCATCTTGGCAATCCAGCAGACTGTGCCAACTGAGTTGGTACAACACAGTCTCTGATCCCAGAGATGGCTGCCTCCATGTGCTACCATATGCGCCACATATGTAGCCTACATGGTCAAGCTGACCTGACCTACTCCCTGGACCACCACGTGCTATGCTGAGCAACGAGAGGGGATAAATCCCAACTCTGTAACACGCAGGTGAAATCCAGCACCGTCTGAAGATAGATGGACGTGCCCACTGAGTGGGTTCAACACGGCTCCAACGATAATCAGAAAGGTGAGGTTTCGCGTCAGAAGGCTTATCGAGCTTGATATGTTAGCGTTGGATTTTAACGGTCTTTTATCTTCTTACTATCAGGCATATCCTATGGCTATAGTAGAAGATAAACTTAAACATGCAATTCTAATTATTAGCAATAAGTAGAAAGCATGATCTTATGTGGTAAAAGCCCATGAACCCTAGTAAGACCTTAATTTTACTTAAGTCTTCACTCGAGCTCCTTGGCATCTCATCTGGTCCAACCTAGGGCCCTAGCGCCAAGAGCACCTCAGGTGCACCACCAGGTGAATGCCCCTCTTGGATGTGTGCTTTTGTGCTCTTGTCTAATCAAAGTACATTTGATCTATCTAGACAAGGTTGACTCGCAGGTCAACTACATATTATAAATTAAGTACAATGTGATTCGCAGATCACAAATTAATTTACAATTTTTTAAATCCAGGCACGCAGGCCCCAGCACAGCACACAAATGGGCAACCCACATAAGACTAAATAAACAAGCATATGGTTCAATCAACATGTGATCCAATCAAGAAATTAAAATTTTGAAAAAAACCCCATGGCATCAATTTTAATTTCCTTATGAGCCCTACAACCTTACAATGGTCCATTGATGGGGATCCACTCATCCATCTAGTTAGATCTTTTGCCCTTGCATGCACCGAGTCCTAACTGACCCGTGTTGACCTGATGGTCAACCATGCATGCGTCAAGGGCTGAACCACCCTCATGAGTTTTGGCAAGCGGGTGTGACCCCGGGCCTAACTCAAGTATGTTCAGTAATTGTCTCAACCAGACCTCGCTACACGCCTTTGATGCAGTCAACCTATAGCCACCTCGTGCTTGCGCACAGGTGCTATCTGGTCGACCCATCTAGGCTGTCAGATGGTCTGATCAGACTAGCTTGATCTATACTAGATGATGCCTTCAACCCCATCAACCCATTTAAGGATTTAATGTAGTGGCACCTTAGATCTAATCAACCGCGCAAGATGTAAGTTTTGTAAAACACTTAGAGCATGCGCAAACATACAAACAAAGTTGATAACCCTTAGATCTAAGGGGGTCCCCTTCAAGGGGGAGCGCAAACTTTAGGGGGTCCCCTTCAAGGGGGAGCGCATACATAGCCCATGATACAAGCGCAATCTACATGTTAGCATGATACAAGCGCAATCTACATGTACATGTAACCATGCATCATGAAAACAAAGCATCAAGTAAGCGCAAGAAGCATGGATCACAAACACTTCTAGCAATCATATAGATCATATGGAGAGCCTAGCTCTGATACCAGTTGTAGGAACCCCTTATAAGGGGGGGGGGAAACCCTATACATGCGCATCTAGCATGCAATGCGGAAAAAGGGCTTCTAAAGATCGCATATGAACTATATAATCAACTTAAACCAACTTAAGATCATGATATGATCTTACCATTGCCATGGATGGAAGGCGGCTTGGAAGAAGAAAACAAGGTTGATCTCCTCCAAAAGGTGCGCACACAAGAAGACAAAGACTACTCCCTTCTCAACTTTGTGCTAGCAAAAGCTTCAAGGGGTCTTATCGCATGAAGGAGATGATGAACTCTTGGCCGATCTTTCTTCTCGTCACTTTCACCACACAAGAAAGTGTGTGTCGTCGAGAGCAAGATGATGGAGAGGAGCGTTAGCCAAACTTGTGATCGAATGTGGAGACATTCATCACAATTGTCAAACCGAAATGCCATAAATGGCAAGTCATCAAAGCTTGCGTTATGCGTTCACATGAAGTGAACCAAACGCATAGCTCTCCTCTCAAATGAACCAAGCGCTCACATGTGAGCCGGTTCAATTCAATTGGTCCAATGACCAAACCAAATCAGCCCAATAATCGGTTCAGACCAAATTAAACCCTAAGGTTCAAAATCTGACCGTTCATCCTTTTAATGCTCTTGATCTCTTCGATCTAGCATCCACACTCTCGATCTAAGCTTACCGATCTCAAGCCCTAATCAATCAAACATGATCAGACTGGATCTCACTTACAATCAGAGTTTAATCTCCTTTAAACTGAACTCGAACAATTCAGTCCACACGATCTGACTTAAGTAGCCATATCATCAAATTGTGCGACCCTAAGGGTTTCCTTTAAATGTCGGTAACGATAACTTACGTTATCACGATCAGCGAGGGGTATCTAGCAACACATCACTGTCTCCCGATATAAAGGAAAGAGTCTTCCAAGACTCCACCCAACCACAGCATAAGTGTGAATCAACTCACTAGGCATGCATGATTCCTTTGCCACTGGATGTTCTTATTGGACAAGCATGTCAAGCCTGTAACTCCAATACGATGAGCATGATTAGATCAGATGCACATAGTCATCTGGGTATGGCCATACACTTCCTCAATCATCTCATATAGGGGGGCCCTTTAGAACATCACACTCCTTAAACAAGGAGACGGCAATCCTTTATCTATCACAAGTGCCCTAACCTGACTCAAGCTCACCATCCAAGATAGTCTATAATCATTATGTTTCAAATGATATTGAACTACCTCAAAACAATGACAATCATCATTTAGAAACATAAGTGATCTCAAGTCAAAGGACATGTGCCACTTAGTGCTTACAAGGATCATTCACATTGTGACAAGCAATGGAATATCCGAGTAGGGTCTGTCCAGTACATCCAATGTACCCATGAGTCTACATCTTATTCCATGCTCGAAGCATCCTATAAGATTAGCACTCATATCAGTCTCAATCATATCAAGGCTGTCTCATGTTCACCAAGATATCTCGACTAAGGACATATAGCCTGTCAGCCTAGCTGAACAGCTTTGAGACATTATTCAGAAGTACACTTATTACAGCAGACAAGGTAACAACCTGAATAATAACCATGCCTTTATAAACTTAAGAGTTTATTACATGATACTTATACAATCCCAAGGCCTCAAACATTAGCCTTAAGGGCATACCCCAACAATCATGACCCATATGAGAAGGTCAATGGACAGACAGAGGATTTGCCCCTTCCTAAGGGAAGCTTGATATCCATGGAGCTCCTCTATGGTTCTATGACTGAAAGTGTATGGTCGTACCCAGGTGAGACCTGATTTAGTCATAACCATGAGATTGGATAAAAATAAGTGGTGACGCATTTGTCCAATCGGATATCAGTTCGGCAAAGAGACTAGAATGCATCTATACCTGATTGCAATGATGGGGATGTCCATGTCGATATCCATTCCGATGACCTGGGTAGCAGCGATGCACTGCTAGGTGCCACTCACTGCTTGTGATGACCTTTGGTCAGCACTGCGAGTGTCAGAGGAACCTACATGGTCACACACCTTGATACTTGAGTTCTCGTATTGATCGAGAAGCCTTATGATTGAGTTATTTGATAACTCTGATCTATTTGAGAGAATTCATCAGCGCCGATGGGTCTGATGAGTTGAAAGAATGTTATTGGAGCCAAAATTCATTTATGGTAGGTTGACCTGAATTTGACCACGGTTAGGTTACATTTGGATTTGGGTTGCATTGGATTGGATCCAATTGCTTAATCAACCCATTCGATGAAGTATGGGCTTGCTCATTGACCAATGAGGCCCAATAACATCCCCATTGGTGCCTAAGGGGTATAATGGGGAGAGAACCAACCCCATTGGTGCCTGAGGGGTATAATGGGGTAAAGTGGGCAAATTTGCTTCATTATGGAAGCAAATAGCACCTAGCCCTAACCCTAACCGCCCCTTGCTCTATATAAGAGGCCCTAGACGCCCCCTCTCAAGCATTCTACTCCTGAGAGGTGTGAGAACACGGAGAGAGGCAAGAGCAAGGGCAAGAGGCGCAAGTGATCTCTTCCATCAAACCCTAGCCGCAAGCTTTGATCTTCCTTTCCTCTTGGCGCAAGGAATTTGGTGCTTGGCGGCTTCCCTCTCTCTCATGCTTCTTCTATTGGTGCACATACCTTGGAGGTGGCGCTAGGCTCGAAGAAGGAGAACAATGTTGGGGTATGCCCTTAAGGCTAATGTTTGAGGCCTTGGGATTGTATCAGTATCATGTATAAACTCTTATGTTTATAAAGGCAATGGTTGTTATTCAGGTTGTTACATTGTCTGCTGCAATAAGTGTGCTTCTGAATAATGTCTCAAAGCTGTTCAGCTAGGCTGACATGCTATGTGTCCTTAGTCGAGATATCTTGGTGAACATGAGACAGCCTTGATATGATTGAGACTAATATGTGTTCTAATCTTATAGGATGCTTCGAGCATGGAATAAGATGTAGACTCATGGGTACATTGGATGTACTGGACAGACCCTACTAGGATATTCAATTGCTTGTCACAATGTGAATAATCCTTGTTTGCAACAAGTGGCACATGTCCTCTGACTTGAGATCACTTGTGTTTCTAAATGATGATTGTCATTGTTTTGAGGTAGTTCAATATCATTTGAAACATAATGGTTATAGACTATCTTGGATAATGATCATGAGTCAGGTTAGGACACTAGTGATAGATATAGGATTGCCGTCTCCTTGATTGGAGTGTGATGTTCTAAAGGGGCCCCCTTGGATGAGATGATTGAGAAAGTGTATGGCCATACCCAGGTGACTATGTTCATCTGATCTAATCATGCTCATCATATTGGAGCTACAGGCTTGACACGCTTGTCCAATAAGAACATCCAGTGGCAAAGGAAATATGTATGCCTCGTGAAGTGGATTCACACTTGTGCTGTGGTTTGGGTGTAGTCTTGGAAGACTCTTTCCTTTATATCGGGAGACAGTGATGTGTTGCTAGATACCCCTCACTGATCGTGATAACGTAAGTTATCGTTACCGACATTTAAAGGAAACCCTTAGGGTCGCACAATTTGATGATATGGCTTACTCATGTCAGATCGTGTGGACTGAATTGTTTTGGTTCAGTTTAAAGGGATTTAAACTCTGATTGTAAGTGAGATCTGGTCTGATCATGTTTGATTGATTAGGACTTGAGATCGGTAAGCTTCGATCGAGAGAGATGATTCTAGATCGGTGAGATCAGGAACATTAAGAGATGAACGGTCAGATCTGGAACCTTAGGGTTTAATTTGATCTGGACTAATGGCTTGGGTTAATTGGTCTTTGAACCAACCCAAAAATGAACCAACTCATTATGTGAGCGCATGGTTCATTGAGGAGAGAAAAATGCGATTGGTTCGTGGGTACATGAACGCATGATCGCATAAGAGAATAAGGCTAACTATTTTTAGTAGCCACGTCTCCACGATTAGAGTGGAACGTATCTCTTGTCGCCCCTCTCCTATTCTCGTCGCTTGCTCTCGTGTGGAAGTGGTCGCTCACGCCTTGGAGAGAGTTTGCTCAAGCGAGAGTTCATCTCAACTCCCCTCAACGCGACAAGGACACTTGAAGATCTTTGCTAGCACAAGGATCAACAAGGAGGCGCCATCTATCTTCTTGTGTGCGGTGTTGGGGTATGCCCTTAAGGCTAATGTTTGAGGCCTTGGGATTGTATAAGTGTCATGTAATAAACTCTTAAGTTTATAAAGGCATGGTTATTATTCAGTTTGTTACCTTGTCTGCTGTAATGAGAGTACTTCTGAATAATGTCTCAAAGCTGTTCAGCTAGGCTGGCAGGCTATAAGTCCTTAGTCGAGATATCTTGGTGAACATGAGACAGCCTTGATATGATTGAGACTAATATGTGTGCTAATCTTATAGGATGCTTCGAGCATGGAATAAGATGAAGACTCATGGGTGCATTGGATGTACTGGACAGACCCTACTAGGATATTCAATTGCTTGTCACAATGTGAATGATCCTTGTAAGCAACAAGTGGCACATGTCCTTTGACTTGAGATCACTTGTGTTTCTAAATGATGAATGTCATTATTTTGAGGTAGTTCAATATCATTTGAAAGATAATGATTATAGACTATCTTGGATAATGATCATGAGTCAGGTTAGGACACTAGTGATAGATATAGGATTGCCGTCTCCTTGTTCAAGGAGTGTGATGTTCTAAAGGGCCCCCCTATATGAGATGATTGAGATAGTGTATGGCCATACCCAGATGACTATGTTCATCTGATCTAGTCATGCTCATCGTATTGGAGTTACAAGCTTGACCCGCTTGTCCAATAAGAACATCCAGTGGCAAAGGACACTTGTATGCCTAGTGAAACTGAATCACACTTGTGCTATGGGTTGGGTGTAGTCTTGGAAGACTCTTTCCTTTATATCGGGAGACAGTGATGTGTTGCTAGATACCCCTCACTGATCGTGATAACGTAAGTTATCGTTATCGACATTTAAAGGAAACCCTCAGGGTCACACAATTTGGTGATATGGCTTTCTTTAAGTCAGATCGTGTGGACTGAATTATTTGGGTTCAGTTTAAAGGGATTTAAACTCTGATTGTAAGTGAGATCTAGCCTGATCATGTTTGATTGATTAGGGCTTGAGATCGGTAAGCTTCGATCGAGAGAGCAGATGCTAGATCGGTGAGATCAGGAGCATCGAGAGATGAACGGTTAGATCTGAAACCTTATGGGTTAATATGATTTAGACCAAGTGGCTTGGGTTAATTGGTCTTTGAACCAAACCTAATTGAACCGGTTCACTAGGGTGAACGCATGGTTCAATTTAAGAGATGTTTTCGGTTGGTTCACTTAGGGTGAACGCAAGGAATTAAGGGGGGCTTTAATGAAGGGGGTTACACATTAAATGGTAACCGTTTCTTTCATTTGATGAGCTCTCTCTCCCTTTCGGTTTGGATTCGAGAGTGAGAGTTTTTTGGCTTGGACTCACGACGAGGAGAAGGGGAGGACGAAAACAAGAACTCTCGGCCCTAGCATCATCTTATCATCCTACCACTCGAGAAGGACAACTTGGCATTTTGCTAGCACAAAAGTTGCGCAAGTTGGAAGCCTTCATCACTTAGTGTGTGTCTTCTAAGGAGAAGATCCCTTTCGATCTTTCTTCTTCCAAGCCGCCATCCATCCATGGCATTGGTAAGATCATAACTTGATCTAAAGTTCAATTAAGTTGATCATATAGCTATACCATTTGCGATCTTATGAAACCCTAAAAGTCTATGCTTCCGCTATCAAAGTTTTGAATGCGCCCCCCTCTCGAAAGGGGTTCTTACCTTAGGGTTTTCTCGCTCCCCCTTGAAGGGGATTCCTGCAATTGGTATCAGAGCATGTTTGGTTTCGGTATGATGCTTATGATTGCTTAATGTATTGTGTTCCATGTTAGATCTAAGTTTTCTCATCATGCGAAAGTGCTAGTTGTATGTAGTTTATTGTGGCGCATGCATGAGGTTAACATATGTTGGCGCATGTTTGTTGCTTACATAGTTGCGCTTATTGCATGTTATAGTTTTTCTTAAAAACTCAATGAACTTGCGCGCATACTTAGATCTAAGCCCTTGCTATAAACCCTTAGATGGGTTGATAGGGTTGAAAGCTTCATCTAGAATGGATCAAACTAGTCTGATCAGACCATCTGACAGCCTAGATGGGTTGACCAGATAGCACCTGTGCGCAAGCATGAGGTGGCTATAGGTTGACTGCATCAAAGGTGTGTAGCGAGGTCTGGTTGAGACAACCAATGAACACTCTTGAGTTAGGCCCGGGGTCACACCCACTTGCCAAAACTCTTGAAGGTGGTTCAGCCCTTGGCGCATGCATGGTTGACCATTAGGTCAATTCGGGTCAGTTAGGACTCGGTGCATGCAAGGGCACAGGATCTAACTAGATGGATGAGTGGATCCCTATCAATGGACCATTGTAAGGTTGTAGGGCACATAAGGAAATTAATATTGATGCCTATGGGGTTTTCAAAAAAAATTTAATTTCTTGATTGGATCACATGATGATTGATGCCATGATGCTTGTCTATTTATTCTTATGTGGGCTGCCCATGTTAAATGTGTGCTGTGCTGGGGCCTGCGAGCCTGGAATCAAACTTGTAAATTATTTTGTGATCTGCGAATCACATTTGTACTTAATTTATAATGTATAATTGACCTGCGAGTCAAACTTGTCTAGATAGATCAAATTGTATTTGATTAGACAAGAGCACAAAGGCACACATCCAAAAGGGGGCATTCAGCTGGTGGCGCACCTGAGGTGCTCTTGGCGCTAGGGGCCTGGGTTGGACCAGATGAGATGCAAATGAGCTCAAGTGAAGACTTAAGTAAAATTAAGGTCTTACTAGGGTTCATGGGCTTTTACCACAGAAGATCATGTTTTCTATTTATTGCTTAAATAATTAGAATTGCATGTGTTTATCTTCTGCTATCACCATAGGACTTGTATGATAGTGAAGAAGATAAAAGACCGTTAAAATCCAACGCTAATATATCAAGCACGTAATGCCTTCTGACGCGAAACCTCACTGTTCTGACTATCGTTGGAGCCGTGTTGAACCCACTTAGTGGGCACGTCCATCTATCTTCAGACGGTGCGGGATTACACCTGCGTGTTACAGAGTAGGGATTTATCCCTTCTCGTTGCTCAGCATAGCACGTGGTGGTCCAGGGAGTAGGTCAGGTCAGCTTGACCATGTAGGCTACATATGTGGCGCATATGGTAGCACATGGAGGCAGCCATCTGAGGGATCAGAGACTGTGTTGTACCAACTCAGTTGGCACAGTCTGCTGGATTGCCCAGATGAAGGGGAATCACACGGGTTGGCGATTGGCTGGGACAGCCTACCAGAAATTAGTGCTTGTCCTCTCTGTGCATCTTATCTCGCCTGAGCGGGACGCGGAGACCAAGTATGAAATCTGGATCCCATCTCACTAAAAGAGTGTTACTCTTTCGGACTGTTTACTGGATTTTTCAGTCAGATAAAATAGTGAGAAAAGAATCTTTCTTAAGTCCTGGAATGATTCTGAACATTGATACTGACCTTGCTGTTCTTGCTTGTTGTAGATTCCTGCAGCAACGAACACCATGAGCTTCAATGTGCGATCCCTACTGGAAAGGGAGAAGTTTGCTGGGCCAAACTTCTCTGACTGGTTTGGACACCTTAAGATCGTTCTTAAGGCAGAGAGGAAACTGTATGTCCTCGAGACGGCGATACCGCCGCAGCCCGCTCCGAACGCCGCAAGGGCGATTCGGGATGCCTATGAAAAGCACGTCAATGATAGCATTGATGTCGCTTGCCTGATGCTAGCGTCTATGACGCCACCACTGCAGCGTCAGCATGAGGATATGTCGGCTATAGAGATTATAGCGAACCTCAAGATGCTGTATGCTGCACAGGCGAGGACAGAACGCTATAATCTGACAAAGCTCTTCTTTCAGAGCAAACTGGCTGAGGGGAGCCCAGTGGGAGCTCACGTGCTCAAGATGATTGGGCACAAGGAGGCTCTGGAGAAACTGGGGCATACCGTCAACCAGGAGCTTGCTGTTGATATTATTCTGCAGTCTCTCCCGCCCTCTTTCGATGCGTTCATCATTAATTTTAATATGAACAAAATCGATTGCACGCCGGCAGAGCTGCTGAATATGCTCTTGACAACTGAGGAAACTCTGAAGGGAAAGCCTTCAACCTCTGTCTTAATGGTTCCTTCAAGGAACAAGAAGAAGGGGATGTTGGGGTATGCCCTTAAGGCTAATGTTTGAGGCCTTGGGATTGTATAAGTATCATGTAATAAACTCTTAAGTTTATAAAGGCATGGTTATTATTCAGGTTGTTACCTTGTCTGCTGTAATAAGTGTACTTCTGAATAATGTCTCAAAGCTGTTCAGCTAGGCTGACAGGCTATATGTCCTTAGTCGAGATATCTTGGTGAACATGAGACAGCCTTGATATGATTGAGACTGATATGAGTGCTAATCTTATAGGATGCTTCGAGCATGGAATAAGATGTAGACTCATGGGTACATTGGATGTACTGGACAGACCCTACTCGGATATTCCATTGCTTGTCACAATGTGAATGATCCTTGTAAGCACTAAGTGGCACATGTCCTTTGACTTGAGATCACTTATGTTTCTAAATGATGATTGTCATTGTTTTGAGGTAGTTCAATATCATTTGAAACATAATGATTATAGACTATCTTGGATGGTGAGCTTGAGTCAGGTTAGGGCACTTGTGATAGATAAAGGATTGCCGTCTCCTTGTTTAAGGAGTGTGATGTTCTAAAGGGCCCCCCTATATGAGATGATTGAGGAAGTGTATGGCCATACCCAGATGACTATGTGCATCTGATCTAATCATGCTCATCGTATTGGAGTTACAGGCTTGACATGCTTGTCCAATAAGAACATCCAGTGGCAAAGGAATCATGCATGCCTAGTGAGTTGATTCACACTTATGCTGTGGTTGGGTGGAGTCTTGGAAGACTCTTTCCTTTATATCGGGAGACAGTGATGTGTTGCTAGATACCCCTCGCTGATCGTGATAACGTAAGTTATCGTTACCGACATTTAAAGGAAACCCTTAGGGTCGCACAATTTGATGATATGGCTACTTAAGTCAGATCGTGTGGACTGAATTGTTCGAGTTCAGTTTAAAGGAGATTAAACTCTGATTGTAAGTGAGATCCAGTCTGATCATGTTTGATTGATTAGGGCTTGAGATCGGTAAGCTTAGATCGAGAGTGTGGATGCTAGATCGAAGAGATCAAGAGCATTAAAAGGATGAACGGTCAGATTTTGAACCTTAGGGTTTAATTTGGTCTGAACCGATTATTGGGCTGATTTGGTTTGGTCATTGGACCAATTGAATTGAACCGGCTCACATGTGAGCGCTTGGTTCATTTGAGAGGAGAGCTATGCGTTTGGTTCACTTCATGTGAACGCATAACGCAAGCTTTGATGACTTGCCATTTATGGCATTTCGGTTTGACAATTGTGATGAATGTCTCCACATTCGATCACAAGTTTGGCTAACGCTCCTCTCCATCATCTTGCTCTCGACGACACACACTTTCTTGTGTGGTGAAAGTGACGAGAAGAAAGATCGGCCAAGAGTTCATCATCTCCTTCATGCGATAAGACCCCTTGAAGCTTTTGCTAGCACAAAGTTGAGAAGGGAGTAGTCTTTGTCTTCTTGTGTGCGCACCTTTTGGAGGAGATCAACCTTGTTTTCTTCTTCCAAGCCGCCTTCCATCCATGGCAATGGTAAGATCATATCATGATCTTAAGTTGGTTTAAGTTGATTATATAGTTCATATGCGATCTTTAGAAGCCCTTTTTCCGCATTGCATGCTAGATGCGCATGTATAGGGTTTCCCCCCCCCCCCTTATAAGGGGTTCCTACAACTGGTATCAGAGCTAGGCTCTCCATATGATCTATATGATTGCTAGAAGTGTTTGTGATCCATGCTTCTTGCGCTTACTTGATGCTTTGTTTTCATGATGCATGGTTACATGTACATGTAGATTGCGCTTGTATCATGCTAACATGTAGATTGCGCTTGTATCATGTTTACATGTAGATTGCGCTTGTATCATGCTAACATGTAGATTGCGCTTGTATCATGGGCTTTGTATGCGCTCCCCCTTGAAGGGGACCCCCTAAAGTTTGCGCTCCCCCTTGAAGGGGACCCCCTTAGATCTAAGGGTTATCAACTTTGTTTGTATGTTTGCGCATGCTCTAAGTGTTTTACAAAACTTACATCTTGCGCGGTTGATTAGATCTAAGGTGCCACTACATTAAATCCTTAAATGGGTTGATGGGGTTGAAGGCATCATCTAGTATAGATCAAGCTAGTCTGATCAGACCATCTGACAGCCTAGATGGGTCGACCAGATAGCACCTGTGCGCAAGCACGAGGTGGCTATAGGTTGACTGCATCAAAGGCGTGTAGCGAGGTCTGGTTGAGACAATTACTGAACATACTTGAGTTAGGCCCGGGGTCACACCCGCTTGCCAAAACTCATGAGGGTGGTTCAGCCCTTGACGCATGCATGGTTGACCATCAGGTCAACACGGGTCAGTTAGGACTCGGTGCATGCAAGGGCAAAAGATCTAACTAGATGGATGAGTGGATCCCCATCAATGGACCATTGTAAGGTTGTAGGGCTCATAAGGAAATTAAAATTGATGCCATGGGGTTTTTTTTTTCAAAATTTTAATTTCTTGATTGGATCACATGTTGATTGAACCATATGCTTGTTTATTTAGTCTTATGTGGGTTGCCCATTTGTGTGCTGTGCTGGGGCCTGCGTGCCTGGATTTAAAAAATTGTAAATTAATTTGTGATCTGCGAATCACATTGTACTTAATTTATAATATGTAGTTGACCTGCGAGTCAACCTTGTCTAGATAGATCAAATGTACTTTGATTAGACAAGAGCACAAAAGCACACATCCAAGAGGGGCATTCACCTGGTGGTGCACCTGAGGTGCTCTTGGCGCTAGGGCCCTAGGTTGGACCAGATGAGATGCCAAGGAGCTCGAGTGAAGACTTAAGTAAAATTAAGGTCTTACTAGGGTTCATGGGCTTTTACCACATAAGATCATGCTTTCTACTTATTGCTAATAATTAGAATTGCATGTTTAAGTTTATCTTCTACTATAGCCATAGGATATGCCTGATAGTAAGAAGATAAAAGACCGTTAAAATCCAACGCTAACATATCAAGCTCGATAAGCCTTCTGACGCGAAACCTCACCTTTCTGATTATCGTTGGAGCCGTGTTGAACCCACTCAGTGGGCACGTCCATCTATCTTCAGACGGTGCTGGATTTCACCTGCGTGTTACAGAGTTGGGATTTATCCCCTCTCGTTGCTCAGCATAGCACGTGGTGGTCCAGGGAGTAGGTCAGGTCAGCTTGACCATGTAGGCTACATATGTGGCGCATATGGTAGCGCATGGAGGCAGCCATCTCTGGGATCAGAGACTGTGTTGTACCAACTCAGTTGGCACAGTCTGCTGGATTGCCAAGATGAAGGGGAATCGCACGGGTTGGCGATTGGCTGGGACAGCCTACCAGAAATTAGTGCTTGTCATCTCTGTGCATCTTATCTCGCCTGAGCGGGACGCGGAGACCAAGTATGAAATCTGGATCCCATCTCACTAAAAGAGTATTACTCTTTCGGACTGTTTACTGGATTTTTCAGTCAGACAAAATAGTGAGAAAAGAATCTTTCTTAAGTCCTGGATTGATTCTGAACATTGATACTGACCTTGCTGTTCTTGCTTGTTGTAGATTCCTGCAGCAACGAACACCATGAGCTTCAATGTGCGATCCCTACTGGAAAGGGAGAAGTTTGCTGGGCCGAACTTCTCTGACTGGTTTGGACACCTTAAGATCGTTCTTAAGGCAGAGAGGAAACTGTATGTCCTCGAGACGGCGATACCGCCGCAGCCCGCTCCGAACGCCGCAAGGGCGGTTCGGGATGCCTACGGAAAGCACGTCAATGATAGCATTGATGTCGCTTGCCTGATGCTAGCGTCTATGACGCCACCGCTGCAGCGTCAGCATGAGGATATGTCGGCTATAGAGATTATAGCGAACCTCAAGATGCTGTATGCTGCACAGGCGAGGACTGAGCGCTATAATCTGACGAAGCTCTTCTTTCAGAGCAAACTGGCTGAGGGGAGCCCAGTGGGAGCTCACGTGCTCAAGATGATTGGGCACAAGGAGGCTCTGGAGAAACTGGGGCATACCATCAACCAGGAGCTTGCTGTGGATATTATTCTGCAGTCTCTCCCGCCTTCTTTCGATGCGTTCATCATTAACTTTAATATGAACAAAATCGATTGTACGCCGGCAGAGCTGCTGAATATGCTCTTGACTACTGAGGAAACTCTGAAGGGTAAGCCTTCAACCTCTGTCTTGATGGTTCCTTCTAGGAACAAGAAGAAGGGGAAGAAGGGCAAGGCCCCTGTCAAGAACTACAGTAAGGCCCTGAAACAGAAGGTGAAGCGGTCGAAGGATAACAGGTGTTTCCACTGTGGCCAGCTGGGTCACTGGAAAAAGGACTGTAAAGCGCTCCAAGGAGATAAGAGGGGAAGCATCGCTTCTGGCTCAGGTATATATGTGACTGAGGTCATGTTATCTTCTTCTACTATATCATGGGTGTTGGACACTGCATGTGGAGTTCACATTTGTTCAAATGTGCAGGAACTCAAGAGAAGAAGGCAGGTGGGACAGCATGAGGTAGACCTACGAGTTGGAAACGGGGCACGGGTTGCTGCTGTTGCTGTAGGAGACTATTTCATTACTTTACCATCTGGCATTGTATTAGAATTAAACAATTGTTATTTTGTACCAAGTATCACAAAGAATATTATCTCTATTCCTGCTCTTGTCAGGAAAGGATTTGCCTTTGAATGCAATATTTCAAAGTGTGTTTTATCTCTAGATAATATTGTGTATGCAACTGGTTCAATTAACAATGGGTTATACATGTTGGACATGGAAAATTCTATACAAAACATTGATAATAAGAAAGCCAAGTATGCTGATGACAGCACCTTGCTATGGCATAGTCGTTTAGGCCATATAAACGAGAAGCGCATTAAGCGGTTGCATGATCATGGACTGCTGGGATCATTCTCCAATGGGGAGATTGATACATGCAAAGCTTGTTTGATGGGTAAAATGACGAAGTCACCTTTTCCTCACAAAGGTCAAAGGACTTCAGGTTTACTGGACCTTATACACAGTGATGTGTGTGGGCCATTTAGTAAACATGCCAGAGGTGGCTATCAGTACTTCATTACCTTTACTGATGATTTCAGTAGGTATGGATATGTCTATTTAATGAGACATAAAAGTGAATCTTTTGACAAGTTCAAAGAGTTCAAAAATGAAGTACAAAATCAGTTAGGCCGAAATATCAAGGCACTTCGTTCTGATCGAGGTGGTGAATACCTGAGTCATACGTTTACTGACTATCTGAAGGAGTGTGGGATTATCTCACAGCTCACTCCGCCAGGAACACCGCAGTGGAATGGTGTGTCCGAGAGGAGAAATAGAACGTTACTTGATATGGTTCGTTCTATGATGAGTCAGGCTACTCTTCCATATTCCTTTTGGGGTTTTGCACTGGAAACAGCTGCAAAGGTACTAAACCGAGTGCCATCCAAGGCAGTTTCAAAGACGCCATATGAGTTATGGTATGGGAAACAGCCTAGCTTGACATTTATCAGGATCTGGGGTTGCGAGGCTTATGTCAAAAAGCTCGCCTCTGGGAAACTAGAGAGCAGATCTGACAAATGCATCTTTGTCGGTTACCCTAAGGAAACGAAGGGTTATTATTTCTACGATCCCAAAGAGAACAAGGTGTTTGTTGCTCGGACGGCCATATTTCTTGAGAAGGAATTTCTTCTGCAAGAGGCCAGTGGGAGAGAAATAAAGCTGGATGAGAATCCAGAGGAAGGACAAAGTAGTCAAGCACAGTTGGATGAGCCTGAGCCGGTAGAACAGGTTACTGAACAACCTGAGGCTCAAATAACACGGGAACCGCGAAGATCGGGAAGGATCCGTCGACAGCTTGAGCGCTATGACGGAGTCTATATCATTGAAAATGATGAACCCCTAACTTATGCGGATGCGGTCAGTGGACCGGAGTCAGCTAGATGGCTTGATGCTATGCGAGCCGAGATGGACTCCATGTCAGATAACCAAGTCTGGGATTTGGTTGATCCGCCTCCGGGAGTAATCCCTATAGGCTGTAAATGGATCTTCAAGAAGAAGATTGACATGGATGGTAACGTGGTTACCTATAAGGGTAGGCTAGTTGCGAAAGGTTTCAAACAAATCTACGGGTTAGATTATGATGAAACTTTCTCACCTGTAGCCATGTTTAAGTCTATTCGGATTCTTTTCGCGATAGCAGCATATTACGATTATGAGATCTGGCAGATGGATGTGAAAACAGCTTTCCTCAATGGAAATCTGGACGAGGATGTGTATATGACACAACCGGAAGGTTTCACTAATCCATCAGATCGTCATAAAATATGCAAGTTAAAGAAGTCCATTTATGGGCTGAAACAAGCATCAAGAAGCTGGAACATTCGTTTTGATGAATCAATCTCTGAGTTTGGTTTCATCAAGAACGAGGATGACCCGTGTGTATATAAGAGGTTTAGTGGGAGCGTAATTACATTCCTAATCCTCTACGTCGATGATATCTTAATCATTGGAAACGATATTCCTGAACTGCATGCTGTTAAGGCATGGTTAGGAAAATGTTTTCAGATGAAAGATTTAGGAGAAGCAGCCTATGTACTAGGTGTGAAGATCTGCAGAGATAGATCTAAGAGGCTTCTCGGGCTGTGCCAGAGTACTTACATCGATAAGGTCCTAGAGAGATTCCATTTAGAGAATTCTAAACGTGGATATCTTCCAGTCAGACATGGTCTGAATCTTTCGAAGAGTCAGTGTCCACAAACACAGACTGAGAAAGATGAAATGGACAATACGCCTTATGCTTCGGCTATTGGGTCCATTATGTATGCGATGTTGTGTACTCGCCCTGACGTCGCTTACGGGTTAAGCGTGACCAGTCGATTCCAAAGTAATCCAGGATTGGCGCACTGGATTGCGGTCAAGAACATTTTAAAATATCTGCGGAGGACCAAAGATATGTTCTTGATATATGGTGGTCAGGAAGAACTCAGTATAGAGGGATATACTGACGCTTCGTTCCAGTCGGACCAGGATGATTTCCGATCGCAATCAGGCTATGTTTTTAGCTTGAATGGTGGAGCAGTGGTGTGGAAGAGCTTCAAACAGTCAACTGTTGCTGATTCCACAACAGAAGCCGAGTATGTTGCAGCCTCGGAAGCATCTAAGGAGGCAGTGTGGATTCGTAAGTTCGTGAGAGAACTTGGTGTCGTTCCTTCGAGTGCTGATCCTTTGGTTATCTTCTGTGATAACACTGGAGCAATTGCACAAGCAAAGGAACCGCGGTCGCACCAGAAGTCCAAGCACATACAGAGACGGTTTCACTTGATCCGGGAGATCATTGATCGTGGCGAGATCAAAATATGCAAGGTTCATACAGATGACAATCTGGCAGACCCACTTACCAAGCCTCTGGCGCAGCAGAAGCATGAGAAGCACTGTAATAATATGGGTTTGAGATTTCTCAACCATTAGATTAAGTGCAAGTGGGAGATTGTTGGGGTATGCCCTTAAGGCTAATGTTTGAGGCCTTGGGATTGTATAAGTATCATGTAATAAACTCTTAAGTTTATAAAGGCATGGTTATTATTCAGGTTGTTACCTTGTCTGCTGTAATAAGTGTACTTCTGAATAATGTCTCAAAGCTGTTCAGCTAGGCTGACAGGCTATATGTCCTTAGTCGAGATATCTTGGTGAACATGAGACAGCCTTGATATGATTGAGACTGATATGAGTGCTAATCTTATAGGATGCTTCGAGCATGGAATAAGATGTAGACTCATGGGTACATTGGATGTACTGGACAGACCCTACTCGGATATTCCATTGCTTGTCACAATGTGAATGATCCTTGTAAGCACTAAGTGGCACATGTCCTTTGACTTGAGATCACTTATGTTTCTAAATGATGATTGTCATTGTTTTGAGGTAGTTCAATATCATTTGAAACATAATGATTATAGACTATCTTGGATGGTGAGCTTGAGTCAGGTTAGGGCACTTGTGATAGATAAAGGATTGCCGTCTCCTTGTTTAAGGAGTGTGATGTTCTAAAGGGCCCCCCTATATGAGATGATTGAGGAAGTGTATGGCCATACCCAGATGACTATGTGCATCTGATCTAATCATGCTCATCGTATTGGAGTTACAGGCTTGACATGCTTGTCCAATAAGAACATCCAGTGGCAAAGGAATCATGCATGCCTAGTGAGTTGATTCACACTTATGCTGTGGTTGGGTGGAGTCTTGGAAGACTCTTTCCTTTATATCGGGAGACAGTGATGTGTTGCTAGATACCCCTCGCTGATCGTGATAACGTAAGTTATCGTTACCGACATTTAAAGGAAACCCTTAGGGTCGCACAATTTGATGATATGGCTACTTAAGTCAGATCGTGTGGACTGAATTGTTCGAGTTCAGTTTAAAGGAGATTAAACTCTGATTGTAAGTGAGATCCAGTCTGATCATGTTTGATTGATTAGGGCTTGAGATCGGTAAGCTTAGATCGAGAGTGTGGATGCTAGATCGAAGAGATCAAGAGCATTAAAAGGATGAACGGTCAGATTTTGAACCTTAGGGTTTAATTTGGTCTGAACCGATTATTGGGCTGATTTGGTTTGGTCATTGGACCAATTGAATTGAACCGGCTCACATGTGAGCGCTTGGTTCATTTGAGAGGAGAGCTATGCGTTTGGTTCACTTCATGTGAACGCATAACGCAAGCTTTGATGACTTGCCATTTATGGCATTTCGGTTTGACAATTGTGATGAATGTCTCCACATTCGATCACAAGTTTGGCTAACGCTCCTCTCCATCATCTTGCTCTCGACGACACACACTTTCTTGTGTGGTGAAAGTGACGAGAAGAAAGATCGGCCAAGAGTTCATCATCTCCTTCATGCGATAAGACCCCTTGAAGCTTTTGCTAGCACAAAGTTGAGAAGGGAGTAGTCTTTGTCTTCTTGTGTGCGCACCTTTTGGAGGAGATCAACCTTGTTTTCTTCTTCCAAGCCGCCTTCCATCCATGGCAATGGTAAGATCATATCATGATCTTAAGTTGGTTTAAGTTGATTATATAGTTCATATGCGATCTTTAGAAGCCCTTTTTCCGCATTGCATGCTAGATGCGCATGTATAGGGTTTCCCCCCCCCCCCTTATAAGGGGTTCCTACAGGGGAAGAAGGGCAAGGCCCCTGTCAAGAACTACAGCAAGGCACTGAAACAGAAGGTGAAGCGGTCGAAGGACAACAGGTGTTTCCACTATGGCCAGCTGGGTCACTGGAAAAAGGACTGTAAAGCGCTCCAAGGAGATAAGAGGGGAAGCATCGCTTCTGGCTCAGGTATATATGTGACTGAGGTCATGTTATCTTCTTCTTCTATTTCATGGGTGTTGGACACTGCATGTGGAGTTCACATTTGTTCAAATGTACAGGAACTCAAGAGAAGAAGACAGGTGGGACAGCATGAGGTAGACCTACGCGTTGGAAACGGGGCACGGGTTGCTGCTGTTGCTGTAGGAGACTATTTCATTTCTTTACCATCTGGCATTGTATTAGAATTAAACAATTGTTATTTTGTACCCAGTATTACCAAGAATATTATCTCTATTCCTGCTCTTGTCAGGAAAGGATTTGCCTTTGAATGCAAGATTTCAAAGTGTGTTTTATCTTATGATAATATTGTGTATGCAACTGGTTCAATCAACAATGGGTTATTCATGTTGGACATGGAATATTCTATACAAAACATTGATAATAAGAAAGCCAAGTATGCTGATGACAGCACCTTGCTATGGCATAGTCGTTTAGGCCATATAAACGAGAAGCGCATTAAGCGGTTGCATGATCATGGACTGCTGGGATCATTCTCCTATAAGGAGATTGATACATGCAAAGCTTGTTTAATGGGTAAAATGACGAAGTCACCTTTTTCTAAGAAAGGTCAAAGGGCTTCAGGTTTACTTGACCTTATACACAGTGATGTGTGTGGGCCATTTAGTAAACATGCCAGAGGTGGCTATCAGTACTTCATTACCTTTACTGATGATTTCAGTAGGTATGGGTATGTCTATTTAATGAGACATAAAAGTGAATCTTTTGACAAGTTCAAAGAGTTCAAGAATGAAGTACAAAATCAGTTAGGCCGAAATATCAAGGCACTTCGTTCTGATCGAGGTGGAGAATACCTAAGTCATGCGTTTACTGACTATCTGAAAGAGTGTGGGATTATCTCACAGCTCACTCCGCCAGGAACACCGCAATGGAATGGTGTGTCCGAGAGGAGAAATAGAACGTTACTTGATATGGTTCGTTCTATGATGAGTCAGGCTACACTTCCATACTCCTTTTGGGGTTTTGCACTGGAAACAGCTGCAAAGGTACTAAACCGAGTGCCATCCAAGGCAGTTTCTAAAACGCCATACGAGTTATGGTATGGGAAACAGCCTAGCTTGACATTTATCAGGATCTGGGGTTGCGAGGCTTATGTCAAAAAGCTCGCCTCTGGGAAACTAGAGAGCAGATCTGACAAATGTATCTTTGTCGGTTACCCTAAGGAAACTAAGGGTTATTATTTCTACGATCCCAAAGAGAACAAGGTTTTTGTTGCTCGGACGGCCATATTTCTTGAGAAGGAATTTCTTCTGCAAGAGGCCAGTGGGAGAGAAATAAAGCTGGATGAGATTCCAGAGGAAGGACAAAGTAGTCAAGCTCAGTTGGATGAGCCTGAGCCAGTGGATCAGGTTATTGAACAACCTGAGGCTCAGATATCACGGGAACCGCGAAGATCGGGAAGGATCCGTCGACAGCCTGAGCGCTATGACGGAGTCTACATCATTGATAATGATGAACCCCTCACCTATGCGGATGCGGTCAGTGGACCGGAGTCAGCTAGATGGCTTGATGCTATGCGAGCCGAGATGGACTCCATGTCAGATAACCAAGTCTGGGATTTGGTTGATCCGCCTCCGGGAGTAATCCCTATAGGCTGTAAATGGATCTTCAAGAAGAAGATTGACATGGATGGTAACGTGGTTACCTATAAAGGCAGGCTAGTTGCGAAAGGTTTCAAACAAATCTACGGGATAAATTATGATGAAACTTTCTCACCTGTAGCCATGTTTAAGTCTATTCGGATTCTTTTCGCGATAGCTGCATATTATGATTATGAGATCTGGCAGATGGATGTGAAGACAGCTTTCCTTAATGGAAATCTGGATGAGGATGTGTATATGACACAACCTGAGGGTTTCACTAATCCAGCAGATCGTCATAAAATATGCAAGTTAAAGAAATCCATTTATGGATTGAAACAAGCATCTAGAAGCTGGAATATTCGTTTTGATGAATCAATCTCTGAGTTTGGTTTCATCAAGAACGAGGATGACCCGTGTGTATATAAGAGGTTTAGTGGGAGCGTAATTACATTCCTAATCCTCTACGTCGATGATATCTTGATCATTGGAAATGATATTCCTGAACTGCATGCTGTTAAAGCATGGTTAGGAAAATGTTTCCAGATGAAAGATCTAGGAGAAGCAGCCTATGTGTTAGGTGTGAAGATCTACCGGGATAGATCTAAGAGGCTTCTCGGGCTGTGCCAGAGTACTTACATCGATAAGGTCCTGGAGAGATTCCATTTAGAGAATTCTAAACGTGGATATCTTCCAGTCAGACATGGTCTGAATCTTTCGAAGAGTCAGTGTCCACAAACACAGACTGAGAAAGATGAAATGGACAATACGCCTTATGCTTCGGCTATTGGGTCCATTATGTATGCGATGTTGTGTACTCGCCCAGACGTCGCTTACGGGTTAAGCGTGACCAGTCGATTCCAAAGTAATCCAGGTATGGCGCACTGGATTGCAGTCAAGAACATTATAAAATATCTGCGGAGGACCAAAGATATGTTCTTGATATATGGTGGTCAGGAAGAACTCAGTATAGAGGGATATACTGACGCTTCGTTCCAGACGGACCAGGATGATTTCCGATCGCAATCAGGCTATGTTTTTAGCTTGAATGGAGGTGCTGTGGTGTGGAAGAGTTTCAAACAGTCAACTGTTGCTGATTCCACAACAGAAGCCGAGTATGTTGCAGCCTCGGAAGCATCCAAGGAGGCAGTGTGGATTCGTAAGTTCGTGAGAGAACTTGGTGTTGTTCCTTCG